>OZ022500.1:16206459-17456459 GCA_963989385.1 Ctena decussata | reverse complement strand
AAACAGTATGCAGTGTTTTTATGATTATCTTCTTTTTAGTTATTATCTGTTTTATTTAATCTGTTATTATTGTTCTTGTGTTTGTTTTTGCTTTACATATTAAGCCTCTCTATCATGTTTTTGCTTTACATATTAAGCCTCTCTATCAACGCCAAACATTTTTCTGGGTCTCCTTCACACGCTTGGGTATGTATACTTTTACTTTAGTAAAACAGTAACTAATATATTTGAAATTCCTATCAGTATCATACGTTACCAATACTGAAACATTCTATGTATCTCTGTTTTGTGAAAAGCGTTTACCAAATCAGTTACTGCAAAAAAATCTCTTACCCTGTTTTCCTCAGGATCCAATATGGAAGAATTTTTGGAACCTGAAATTAAATGTTTATAATTACAATTGAAACACTATATTAAAATTATCATCGTACTGTAATCGAAATGTGATTTCAAATATAATACCATCATCTCGATATAAATATCTCATAGTCCATAAACATGGATTTAGTTGGTTGAATCGGGGTTAACGGCTCTTTGGGACAGTATTTGAGTCTATATCGAGCCATCACCCAAGGAAAGGGATAAAGAAAAAAGAGAATTGGATGAATGAGAGTAAGATGATAATAATAATAATAATAATAATAATAATTCTATGTTTTAAATCAAACATTCTGGAAAACGGAAAATATACAATTTACATGAAGTAACATAAATTCCCAACGCCAGTAGTAAGGCAACAATAGCGGATAGCAAACTGAATAGCTCTTTCTAGGACTTGTAGTTACTAAACTAACCATGTAAAGCAAAGCAAATACCTATGTTAACCGATATAATTCTATTTTCATATACGTAAAATGCATCAGTTTAATCGAGAACAAACTGACAAACCAAAAAAACCAGTTTTCAAAGACAGCATATAGATGCGGACACGACACACAATAAGGGACATAGTCTTCTGAATTGTCAAGGACAGTATTGTGAATTAACCTTTAGGCTAGTAATTTAATACCCGATTTTCAATCAAATTTATCTAACATAATATATGTAACAATAAAAGTCTAAACACATTGCCACCGCAGAAGTAAACGACATTGAATTTTGAAGTACATGTATAGCATTTATATGCTACTGTACTTAAATTAAACTCTGCCGGAGTTGATAATATACCAGCAGAACTTGTTCAAGCTGGCGGGGAGACCATGATTGATGTTATGACAGGATCTGGAGAACAGGAGAATGACCTACCCCATGGACTCAGTCGCTGATTATTACGCTCCCTAAAAAGGCAACCTACAGCTCTGCCAGAACTACAGAACCATCAGCCTCATCAATCATTCAAGAAAAGCCATGCTGAAAGTCATGTTGAACAGGCTTAAACCACAAGCCGAAGAGATAATTGCCGAGGAACAGGCTGGGTCCCGAGCAGAAAGGAGCACCACAGAACAGATCTTCAAAATTAGAATCATGTGTGAAAGGTATCTCTAACATCAACAGAATCTGTACCATGTCTGCATTGATTTCACAAAAGCCTTTGACAGGGTATGGCATGTAGCCTTATGGGCCACCATGCGGAAGTACAATATCAGTGCAAATCTAGTTAGTACCATTGAGCAGCTATACGACAAGGCTACAAGTGCAGTCCTGATAAATGGCAGTACAGGAGAATGGTTCAGAACAACATTTGGAGTAAGACAAAGATGTCTTCTGTCACCCACCCTCTTCAACATTTTTCTCGAACGGATCATGTCTGATGCTCTGGTAGAACATGACGGAAAGGTTAGCATAGGCGGCAAAAACATTACCAATCTGCGGTTTGCCGATGACATAGACGCTCTAGCTGAGGAAGAGCAGGAACTAGAAGCTCTAGTTGAAAGTCTCGACCAAACCTGCACAAGGTATAAGATGGAGATCAGTGCTGAGAATACCAAACTGATGATGAACAGCGCAGATGGCATCCAGAGGGAGATCAAGGTAAAAGGGCAGAAGCTGGGTACTGTAAGCAGCTTCAAATACCTTGGAGCAGTTGTCTCAGATGATGGCTGAAAACAGGAGGTTCTCTCAAGTATTGCACAAGCCACTTCAGCTCTTACCAAGCTGAAACCAACATATCTCTTGGATCAAAGGTGAAACTTATGCGCCCCTTATCATTTCCATATTTCTGTATGCCTGTGACTCGTGGACTTTGACAGCAGAGTTAGAGAAAAGAACGCAGGCCTTTGAGATGCTACCGAAGGTTACTGAACATTTCGTACAAGGACCATATAACCAATGAAGAGGTTCGCAGGAAGATCCAAGCAGCCATTGGAGAATATGATGAACTCCTGACGCTGGTCAAGAAACGGAAACTAAGGTGGTTTGGCCACGTCTCAAGGTCTTCTGGTTTAGCAAAGATAATTCTTCAGGGCACAGTGAAAGGAAAAAGAAGAAGAGGTGGGAAGACAATATTAATAGACCTTGAGCTGACAATATACCCCCCTCCCCCCCCCCAGGGAGAGTTTTGTACCCTATGATTTTCTGAAACTACATTATATAAGAAACAAAATGACACATGTTAGCCCTCTGTACGTTGGGGCGTTAACGTATGACGTCAACGTCAATTGCACTACCCAAATTTACATACTCACGTTATAATAGAAGATACGCATTGTTGTACACATGCTAGTATTCGCCCTAAATAATGTTGGGTTTTGTCTGCTAGTACATAAATCACTGTTTCAAAGTTATTGACATTGTCAAGGATAAGTTGACTAGCCTGTATAACGTAGTTTACATTGCATTTGACGTTTTCTTCCCCTTCAGTGTCTAAATACATGTAATATAAGGAGCAAATTTTAAGAATTTAAGTGTAGCGAAAAGTTAATGTCATATATATGACTGTTTCAATATTTTATTATAAGAAAGAAACATCTAAAGTCTTACAAAACTCGTCAGCAGTCACGATAAATATGTAACGTATATAACCACAACAAAAATACGAAAAAAAAAAAAAAACAGAATCAGACTAAATCGCTGAATTGGTGGACTGAAGTTTATACGTGCTCCATCAATCTTCTTTTATTCATGCCCAGCTTAGATAATGTAGGCAGCAGTTAAATTAGCAGTGGATACATTAAATGGGGACAGAAACTATCTTATTTTTGAAGAATTTAACCTACAAAATGACCAGAAAAGCTACGAAAGCCAACATTAGCTGCATTTTATATTTCAATGTTATCTTTAATTTGTCTTCAGTAGATACTGTTGTATATGTAAATATGAAGAAATGTCAATGTTATGTGTCCTCAAACTATAAAACATGATCTAATAATGGATATTTGAAAAACAATCTAACAGTAACATTACGTTACATAATTGTAATATAATTGTAATATGTCGAGGAATAAGATTTATTAGTCATCTGTAATCAAAAGTTTAGTTCCCTGGCGGCATGAAGTATTGATTGCTGTAGTATAAGCTTACCACTGGTAGTCAGATGGCAAATTTAGATCTTTGAAATACACAAGAGTCAGCAAGACGCACATAGATTGTTACAGCTGAAGCAGTTCGACCTTGCCTTCAATTCAGTCTCACTTAAAAGTGACTTCATAAAAATGTTTTTTTTTTAATTCTATGCATTAAATGGAGTAGGTATAATTTGATAAATGCTGCAACTGATTAATATTTAGGTTCTCGTTATGATGGGGATAAAACCAGTTTCGCTACCTGTGCTGTTTGCTGAGCCATTCAATTACCCTACATACAAATATGCAACTGTGACTACCAGCCGAGGCAATCAAAAGCAGTACCAACTCTGCCAGCATCCATTAACACCATTTTCTATGATGTCAGTCGAATCGTCAGCCACGAGCCTCTTTGCACAGTAACTGCTTTACATGGGTAAGCAAATATGTGTGGCCCCCGTGATCATAACTTATATGTTAATTTGTGATCTACGTGATCTGTTTATGCAGCTCCCGGTCATCAAATACATTACAAAATGTTAACAATGTGAAAATTTAAGGATTATAGAAAGTGACATACTTTATAACGCATACAACATTCTGTCTCCAGCTTGTGCAGGAGTTCTGTTTTTCATTATGTTGTTACAAATATTCAAATGGTCAGGTAATTTTGCAAACCCCATGGTTTTATTCCCACTTGTTGATACTATCAAGGACTAAAGGTGTTACAAAATACAAATTTCAGTCAGACAATTTTCAATAATGTAACAACTAAAATTGGGGCTTTATTCTCTAACAGTATTTAACATATTTGGACAAGGATAATTTGATAAGCAGTAAGATATCATAAATAGGCAGTTTACAACCACATTTATTGCTAAAAAGTAAACAGTATGGCAATACAAGGTCACGGAGATCAAATGGAGAAAGTTACACAGGTTAGCCCTTCCTTGGCGTGTATAGGAATGCACTGTTTCTATTGTTTGATTATTTGCTCTTCAGAAATACTGTATTACTAGTTAAGGATATCGGAGATGAAGAACTCATAAACTCTCACTAGATATGTTGTATACGTTACTTGTTTGGTCTTTCTTTTTTCCCCAGTATTATTCTCCAAAGCATATAACTACAGTATAGGCAGATACATTCTGAAGGAGAACAACTAAGATTTGCTCATAAATATCTGAACAGCGATGACCAACATTAATATATTCTGTCATTTTCATTTGCCATTTTATTATGTGTGCAGAACTACTGGAACACTGTCGCTTGAAAAAAAACAAAAACAAAAAAAAACAACAAAACAAAACAAAAAAACAAAACAATTTTGTCCAACTAAACGTGTTTTTATGTTCTTTAGTGAATATATTCTTTAAGAGATGATTGAATGTAGTTAGATTCTTTAGGAGACGGTTGAATGTAGTTAGACTTTAAAGAGCAAGAAACAAAAGCATAGAAATGTAGATCATCTTAAACATAGCATTTATAGATAGCCACAGTATACTAGTAAACTGCCAGTGTCTCTTTTCTGTATTAAATATTTCTAATACTATTCTCCCAAACTCCTGGTTGACACATAATTGTTAGTTACATAAATGAACTAAGTAAAGCAATGTATTGACACTACTATTAATTATTTTCAAAAGTTTGTTTTGTTTCTTAAACTGTAACTCAGCAATGTTGTTTTCTCTGGTAACGTAAAATATACAATAGTCTTACAAAAGTAAGTATACGCTGCCAGCAAATATCTACATTAGCTTTGATGCAGAACTGTATTTGGCTTAAGCCTTTAAAGTTCAGGTTACTGTTCTGCTTTATAGTTTTTCAGTGTGCACGTAAAAGCTATAACAAATCATGTCAATAAACAAGGCGGAACCCCAGTTTGCATTGTTGATTGCTGATTATTTTATAGTTTTAAACTAAACACGTCAAAACCGCTCAGCTTTTAATGGTATCAAACTGATTGCATATCATTTTATTCTAGCCCTATATGCAAAATCAATGCTGGCTTTTAATAGCTGCGGCTTTATCTTTTCTGGAGTATTTTTTTTTTTTTTTTTTTTATTGTTAATTTTTTTTTCAGCTGTATATAACAAAATTTCAGGTATGTTACTGTGTTTAGAACTCAAATGTACAATTTGTTAAAGAAACAAACTGGGCAATGTCATTATGAAATACTTTTATTTTTGATATGATAACAAAGTAAACAGCAAAACCTGTTTTACATGTGCAGAATATGCTAATGCCCTTAACATTACAATTTGAAGTATTCTGTGTTTAATCACGTATAAAACACATCTCATGAATCCCTAAAAGTAATAACTGAGAGAAATATTGATAGGTCCAAGTACACAATATATCATAAGAACACCCAGACTTATATGTGTTATTTTTTAATGTGACAGTGGTAAAAAAACTGATTAAAGGTATTATAATAAAATATTTTAAATATTAATGTTATTTACGATACTACTAGTAATAGTTTATCATGGAAAATAAGCCCGAATGAATTTTTCTCTTATATTAAAAGATTCTTTTATGAAGAAACTGATACCAAAGAAAATAAAATGATTCTATCTTTAAATTATATGAGTTTAACAAAAGTAGCCCTAGGTAACCTATATAATCGATCATTATGGACGACTAAAATGCATTCAAAATATTGTTGAACTGCTCCTTGCTGTTTAAATAGGCTGGCATATTCAATATTACCGTTTACTGTTGTTTTCCATTCCAATAGTGTATTTCAAGCGCTTGAATTATACGGAAAGTGATAATTGTAATATGGAACATTCATAAGGGGTTACTGTGTTCAACATCCTATTTCTCCCAAAGTATACAAGATAGGATAATAATTTTTGCAGATCTGAAAAGATCAATAAATTTTCTTTAACACATAAACAAACATTTGGTCTAATATTAAAGGAATAACTTACAAAAAGAAAGTATTTTGGATGGAAATTGCAATTTTAATGGAGAGTGAAGAAAAACGTCACGTATACTACACCACGTAGGCTAAAGTGACGTTTCAAACATCATAACTTTTAGCTATTATGTTGTTCTATTAGACTCTATTATAATTTTAAACATAGGTAAGTGACTTCTATTTTTTATAATTTTTGATAATTCTTATTTTATGTTTATTATTTTAATGGGTAACGTAATGTAACAGGCTGTTACAGCTTAACGCCCCGTTCGCCAGAGGGCTTACATGCTGCAAAATACTTCTAGGATGCTGGTCTTTAAGAAAAGTATGGTCTACAAAACTCCCCCTGGGGGGGGGGGGGGGAGGTAAACCATATCTGGCTCATGGCCTATAAGGAGTGGACAGGAATGGACTTTGCCAGCTCAACTAGGGCAGCTGAAGACAGGACAAGGTGGAATGGGATTGTTTCGAAGTTATCTGTGGTGCCCCACCTAGTAAGGTTATGGGATAGAATAGAATGGAATAGAATAGATAGTACTTAAATTATATTTGCATTTTCCATTTCAAAGGCTACAACCACGCACGGTTCTGAAAAATATTTACCTTAAAAATTCTGAGCTTTAAACAAACGTAATTACCCTTCTTGTGAATCATAGTTTCTTGCACCGTTATAACAAGAAATAAATAAATTAATAAATAAGAAATAAAAAATAAATAAATAAATTGGAGACATTAACGCCAGTCTCTTAATCTCACTTAAACATTTTTCGTCGGAAAGCAAAGCCTAGGTCGCCATAATATAAATTACAGGTTGAGCTGAAACAGCAGGGATGGAATACGTTTCAGTCACCTTCAAAAGGTTAAATAATATTCTTACCTATTGAGCCAATGGCGCTATCAGTTGAACATGTTGAAACTGAAAAACAAAGGGCATTCATGATGAGAATTACAGCCGCGACATGACAAAACCAGCAAAGTGGCATGTACGACCAATGAAGACTCAGATCAGCCTGTGCATCCGTCCAGTCTGATCAGAGTCTTTGCTGTGCATGGTAGCGATGGGTCTAAGCTACCTCCATGCCGACAACCAAAACTCTTGTCAGACTGGACGGATGCTCAGAATGATCTGAGTCTTCGGTGGGCGCGCATGCCACTTTTTTTCGTGTCACGGCTCAAAGGATACTCGTGACATATAAAGGAACCTGGCAGCAGGTGCGAATCAGATTGAAAAGTTGCACTTTATGACCAGTGTAACTATTCACATGGACATATTACAGGTTCTGAGGAAATCTGATGCTTACTACTCGCGAGCAGCTAATCACACCTCTGCTTCGGGGACCATGTCTGTGTATCTAGAATATTCCTGAAATGCCAATGTTTATAGGATTTATGATTTGGGTACTTTGACCACTTTCATTTATAGAAACAAGAGGTGGCTTTGATCAGACTGAGCATATCCACACGCACAATTAAGAGTTTGGTTTATTACTCAATATTCCAAGCCGGGTTTAAAGTCTCCATAGCCCTACTAGTGGTATGACGTCTGTACACAAATCATCATGAAAAGCGGTTCGACGTTCGTGTTTGGTTATAAATGTGAGTTGATGTGCATACTGGAAAAATAGGGGGGACCATGCTTTTGAAAAAAAGTCAAATTGCTCCACAAAGTACGATTTCCTTTCCTGATTCCCCGCCGAGAGATGCAATATATACGGAAGTGGGACAGAATGGAGTTTCATTGGTCTGTCAGTAGTACAAATTCAAGAAATGTTTCAATGATAGTGAGGTGTCGCTGCAAGCGATTCACTACAGTTTCGTAATTGTTAATGACTGTAAATAGAAAATTTCAAATAACAACTAGAGCTTTGCAAGCGGCGCATAATACGCCCGTTTTAGTGTCATGAAGAAGTTACAGAAGAACAAAATTGTTTATAGAAGGATGGACAGGCAGACAAACAAGGGAAACAACTCTGTAGTTAATGGCTGCAATGTTATTAAAACATCTAACACATCAAATACTATTAGTATACAAAAAATCAGCTTCCAGAGTGAGGCAGCTCAGAAGCTGAGAAATGCCAAAGTCAAAAAGGGATATACTTCATAAACTAAATACACTAGAGTATCATTCATGGTCATAATATATTCCCTTGACAATATACACATCACCATAAAGTTTTGTTAAAATATTTCCAAAAGTTAATGAGTTACAGAGTAAAATGGAAATTGATGCAAGGGCAGATAATTAAGGAAGTAAGTAAGCCAGAGTTGTGGTTAATGCTCATGATACATTGCCCCAATATTATACACATTCAAAGTTTGATTAAAATATTTCAAACCGTTGAGTTATGAACTGAATATGGGAATAGGGCTAGCATAAAAATATCAAAGGGAGGTTACTACAAAATTAAGTAAGGGGAACAACCTTCTTATATGTGACTGACTGTCTTGTGATCATGCACATTGCTATTAAGTTTCATCAAGGTATTCGGAAGGGTTACTAAGTTATTGAATGCACAAGATTAGTATACACAAAAATAGCATAAAAATCTAAGCGAAGGGATGCAACTCCAAAATGAAGAAAGGGAGAGCAACCATTGTTATATGTGGCACATTGTCAGACCCTCATACACATTGCTATGACGTTTCATCAAGATATCCCACACGGTTATCGACTTATGGCGCGCACAAGACTAGTAGGGTACAAATAATCAAAGGGGCATAACTTGGAAAGTAAGAAAGAAGGAGCAACCATTACTGTACGCCACACTTTTCCATATCCTAATACATATGCCTACAAAATTTCATGAAGATATCTCCAACAGTTACTGAGATATGGTGCGCACAAGAAGTAAACACTAAAATAGCCCAAAAATCTAATCGAAGGAATGCAACTCCAAAATGAAGAAAGGGAGAGCAACCATTGTTATATGTGGCACATTGTCAGACCCTCATACACATTGCTATGAAGTTTCATCAAGATATCACAAACGGTTATGGCGCGCACAAGACAAGTAGGGTAAAAATAATCAAAGGGGCAAAACTTGGAAACTAAGAAAGGGGGATGATGATGATGAGTTAAAATTTAACGACGCGTCAACCCACTGGGTCATTTGCGTCTGAAAGGTTTGACTAATTATCTACTTGAAATATACAGTGTACTAAAAATTTAAGAAAGGGGGAGCAACCATTACTGTACGCCATACTTTGTCCCATCCTAATACATATGCCTACAAAATATCATGAAGACATCTCAAACGGTTACTGAGATATGGTGCGCACAAGAATGTTGACGGACGGATAGATGGACGGACAGTGCCATGCCATAATACGTCCGTTTTTTTTTCAAAACGGCGTATAAAAATACTCTTTAGCTACACATATTTTTTTTAATGAATCATTTCAACTGGCAACTAAAATGGTCCTCTGTCGATATCATAAACTCGAATACACTGTACAGGGATGTGCCTTTAATGCATTCCTTTAATTCTCATTTGTTTACCGGAGCTTTACTGTTTAAACGCACAGGCATCTGAAAGTGAAGCAAGGTTGTACTGCTATTGTATATCCCTTTTGAGATTTGTTTATTTTGTAGTCTTTCACAATGCGCATCGTTTACCCGAAAATTGCCCATGCGAAAGTGTATGTTCTTTTTGAAGTCTCCAAAGTACTTCAGTGGTAAAACAGTCTAACCACAAATCAGTTAGGGAAAGCCCTTCAACCTTTACGCTTGGTGATAAAATGTGGGTTGGTGTGCGAATATTGAGTCAATAACAGGCAAAAAGTAGGCAGAACGTTTTGATGAAATAGACAAATTGCTCCACAAAATACAGATTTCCTCTTCTGGTTTCCCGTCGAGCGATAAAATTTTAACAAAAGCGCGACAGTGAATGGAATCCTACGCCTGTTCATTGTATTTTGGCACTTTTATTCAAGCCTATGATATAGAAAATAGGTTGTTTAAGTTGCCTGCTAAAATGACCCAATTCATTTTTCTAACCTTTTTATGTGAAGCTCAAGAATGATATATTTGATTATAGTTGGCAAATTATGGTTAATTACAATGACGAAACTAGGGTGAGAGCTTGCAGCGATACCTTACGATGAATATTTTATGCTTATAGAGCAATGGGGCTTTAAAATATCATACGGTCGTCTACTGTTAACCTGGACTTTTTTGTTGTTGTTGTTTGTTGCGCTACTCGTTAATTTTACTGAGGAAACTTGCTAAGAACCTTGTAATTTACCTGAGGCCGAGTGCACAAAGGTGGCGTAAACTACGCCGGCGTAGCTTACTAACGTCGGCGCAACTAAGTCTGTACTACGACTGTAGTTTAATCCAAGTACACAAAGCGATGTGTGAGTTTTGAAGTTATTTTACGACTTTGTTTACGACACGCCTCGGTTGTGCACACGGATTAAAATTCTGCGACATTTTACGACGAACGTACGTCGGGCGTAGGCTTACGTTTGTTTTGTGAACTCGGCCCCAAGTCAATTTCACAAAACATCATGCGGGATCTATGTTCGTCCTTTTTATACTTGACTTGGAGCGAAATTCACAAGCTTGTAAACTTGTGTCCTTGATATTAGAAAAAAAATACAACATTTTCATAAAAACGGTCGAGAGTTAAATTGTGTAATTACGACATTCATCCACTTGTTTTAATCCGGCGTTTAACGCGTAATGCGATCTACGTTCGATGTTCTCATCCTCCGCTTTGCATCCATCGTTAGCATCGACCTATAGCCGCAACAAACGTTGGGCACCATAAATATGTGGTTGAACCCTATATAAGTGGTATAGAAATACGTAGTGATGCAAAACATTTTAGCAGTATAGAGAGACACCCAGCTGCTGAAATTTTCCTTAAAAAATGGTACGTAATGCGTACAATTTACACTCAGTTACGTTTACCAGATAAAGGGTCATTAAAGACATTTATTTACTACTATAAAGACTACCTGTAATGAGAGCTATTTAATGGCTCTTTTTGTTATTACCTATTATGAAATAGCAGTTTTCTAGAATGTTGCATAAGAGGATTATGACACCGAATAATAATAATAATAAATATAAATTGTGTCTTTAAGGAGTGGATGGATTCTTGCGAGAGGCACACGATACATTGTAGCTCGTTGCAAGTATAAAGCTTATTTTCGCCCAGCAACCGTTAATTGTAATGCACCATTACAACCACAAAAAATCTAGAATAAAATTTGCTTATCTCTCAAAAGCCGACACTAAAATCTCCATTGGTGGAGTTCAAGCATGGAAGCGGGTGCAGATGGTGAATTTCATACCACTTCGCTTTCATTATCAGCCTTCCATGGTTGAAACACAAAAAACCTTTAAAAGTCACAAGTCATTCATCTGTACCTTGCGCTGCACTGTGCTACCTTGTGATACCATATGCGGTTCTGCAGTATTTCACATGAAGGCTCACGACATCTATGCGAACAGCGCTCACGAAAAGTTTACGAAAAGCTTTGCATAAAGGGAAAGCTGCATTTTAGGAAATAAATGGCTGTACATCCGTGTAGTAGTCAATGACTAGACTCATCTATGCTTAAGGGTCTTGCCAATGACATCGATAAAAATTGTCTAAACAGCAGTAAGAATAGCTGGTAAGCTAATTTCCAGCTTTCCCGCGAGAAATACGAAAGTGCCAAGCGTTTACGAATCACGGTTGTTTCACGATGTACGTATATAATTGTCTACAAATAAGGTAGTAAATCTAATTGGTAAAACTTTGCAAAAATGAATATAAGCAGCCGCCAAGCACTTGTACAAAGTGGACACAACGTTGAAACGACGAAGATGTCACGGCAAGACATTGAATCAATGTTGATATTATCATGTATCAGGGTTGAATCATAATTACAAAATGATTCTAACATAACGTTTAAGTTTCCCCATCGAGAGTATAGGAAGCGGTGTCGTATGAAAATAAAATGTGATAAGTCACGTTGCCAACTTCGCAGCGTGCATTTCGCGTCTTGGTGACATCAGATGAAAACATTTAACTTCGATTGACGTACGCCTCAAAAAAGTCCATTAGCAAATGTCGAAATAGCCTAACATTTTCATTCTGTATAATGTTAGAACCGAAATATTTTTTCTTATCGGTAAAGCCCCGGTCCCACAGAGCTTGAAACCGCGCTGCGACCTATCCGCGACAAAAAAAAACTGACAGTCGCAGAGAAGTTGCAGAGGTCGCGGAGAGGTTTTATAATGGTCGCAGCAAGGTCGCAACAAGGTCGCAGAGCAGTCGCCGATCAAAATTAGTCGCAGCCAGTCTTTTGAACATGCACAAAAGACTAGCCGCGACTGATTTTGATCGCCGACTGGTTGCAATGGTTTTCTGGAAGTCGCCGATCGTATTATTTTAGTCGCCGAACAGTCGCCGATCGGTTTCATCAAAACTTTGGCTCTGAAATGTTGCAACCTTGCTGCGACCTATCGGCGATTTGTCGGCGACTGTTCGGCGACTGCTCGGCGACTTTTCGGCGACTGACCATAGGTGAGTCTGCGACTGATCGGCGACCTATCGGCGACTGGTCGCCGACGGGTTTGCAGCGTACGCCAATCGATCGGCGACTGGTCGCCGACTGGTTGCATGGTGCGCCGATAGATCGCTTAACGTTTGCAGACAGACAGACAGACAACTTTATCCGCTCAAAGTACATGTAAACATGACATAATGAGGAATTTCCCTAATAATAATCAACATGGCAAACGGACGGTGGACCATGTACTAATACTAGCAATGGAATCTGTAAATGATTTGAAAATTTAAATGCAAGGGCAGCATAAAGCGAGAAACTGAAAGAAAGAAGACAAAATATTACACTATATTTCATTAAACGGCTCGCCGCATACTTCCTGCTGCCAAAATAATTTTAGGGCAAGGCATCCTAAATAAGCGGATTTTCAGAAGTTCGGACGCCTGCTGTAGATGAGGAATCTCAACAGTCAAAGAAGGAATCTCAATAAACTGCGGCCTTCTTGAAATTCAAGGTCTTATCTAGTACTGTGTTCGCCTTCTCCGTCTAAATCGCCTGTATACCATCAAAAACATTACAGCTGCATTCCGGTTGTTTCGTTGCAAGGGAAGCAACTGAATCGGTTGTTGTGTTAATTTGACAACTTTCACTGAAATGATTTTTTTATCTTGTCAACACATTTCCACTGAAATTTCTTTTTGATCGCAGAACAGTCGCCAATCAGTCTCCGACCAGTCGCCGTTCAGTTGCACCCAGTTGCCGAAGAGTCGCCGATTGGTCGCTGATTGGTCGCCGATCATCCTAAATTAGTTGCAGCCCTGTCGCCGATCCTACGGGCGACCAGTTGCAGCAAGGTCGCCGATCGATCGCCGACTGCATACGAAAGCTGTCGCCGACTGTACGGCGAGTGATCGGCGATCACAGTTGAAGAGGAAAACTAGCTGCAATGGTCGCAGGTCAGTCGCAGACGAAATCAGTCGCAAAGCGGTCGCATCGCCGTCGCAAGTTCTGTGGGACCCAGGCTTAAAGCCCCTATCTCACTGGGATGCGACAGTTTGCGACTGATTGCGAATTGCATTCGCGGATGAGT
Source organism: Ctena decussata (assembly GCA_963989385.1). Classification (NCBI taxonomy): domain Eukaryota; kingdom Metazoa; phylum Mollusca; class Bivalvia; order Lucinida; family Lucinidae; genus Ctena; species Ctena decussata. The sequence goes on along the minus strand of OZ022500.1, from coordinate 17,442,499 downwards.
CTCAAAACTGTCTTGAAACGTTCGCGGGGATTCGCAATATCCTCGCGTGAGTCGCAAACTGGCGCAAACGGTTCGCATTGTCGCATAAAAAAGTTTTACATGTAAAACTTTTTTATGCGACAAAATTTCTCGCAATATAGTCGCAACATAGTCGCAAAGTCATCGCGGGTGTCGCGAACACGTCGCGGACCCATCGCAATTTAGTTTCCGGCGAGTCGCAATGACCGTGAACACGAAACATTTGCGAAATAAATCAGACAATATTGCGAACAAATTGCGACATAAATAAGACACTTCCGCGACTAAATTGAGAGAAAATAAAACTGAGTAACTTTCGCGCGAACGACGTGAGACATTCGTACGAATGTCTTACGACTATCGTGCGAGTGTCTTAAATTACTCGCAATGTCGCAAAAGTGTCGCGAATGGTTCGTATTTTCGTATTCTCGCAAACAGTTTGCACTCATTCAGTTCCAACATGGGCATCATGCCAGCAAAGGTCAGAAAAGGGCGAGGTAGAGGTAGGGCTGCCACTGCACCCGGCCATCAAACCACAACACAGGAAGCCGAAACAGTCCCAGCTCCTGTTCCCTCCGACGACGAGAGCTCGGGAGCTCCCACGGTTTCTCTGACGGGTGAAACAAGGAAGAAAAAGAAACTGGGCATTGAGAGTGAGAAACAGTACCCATGGAAGGATGCCCACCAGAATGTACTGGCTGAGTTCTGGCTGAACCATCCCATATTTTATGATAAAACACAATATCCATCTTTCTGACGTCTGATGATTAAAAAATTGCTGGAATGTCAATAGGTTCTCATTTTCACGCAAAATCATCGTACGACTGTTGCACGACCTTCGCACGACAGTCGCGCGACGTTCGCGAAAGTATCGTGACACAGTCGCACGAGAGAAATAATCGCAATTTTATTGTGCGAACGTCGCACGAGTGTCTCACGAACGTCGTGCGACTGTCGCGCGACGTGTGCGCGAACGCCAGGCGAATTTGGACAAGATTCGTGAGATAATCGTACGACATTCGTGCGACATTCGCGCGACACTCGCAAATATGTCGTAATCACCATTTCAGTGAGACCCAAATATGAAAAATGTCGCAAAGTCGCGGATTTTATCGCAAATCTTTGTCTCAAACTAGTCGCCAGTTGTCGCATCCCAGTGAGATACTAGCTTTTGTAACCACTGATTCACACGCGATGTCGGGCAGATCGCATATAATATACTTTAATAAACAATAAACTCTGTAATTTAGTTCCGGCTGCGCCGTCGTGAATAAATATTTCACAACCTGTCCAGCATATGTGAAAATCAGCGATATTTCATCCGTATGGAAAAATTAGTTCTTAATTCACAATATTGCGACGTTGTATGATTAAAATCATGTCAAAGTCATTTGAACATTGTGTACTCGCCGTAGACCGCGCCGCGTAGCGTAGTCGTATCATTACCGGTCATAAGTTCATATCGTAGTCTGAGTCAAAAGCCAGATGTCCCGGGTTCGAGACTGGGTCCGGCCACTTACTTTCATTTCTCGTTCCGCTGATTCAAGAAGGGCAGTTGTCAGTTAATGGCGAAAGTACCTACACACAGTACTGGTTAAAAAAGCTTAGGAGGTCTAAGCCTGCCCAGGAACAGTGTGTATAGGTTAACTGACCGTCCCGGCATGACCATAGCTGTTCATCGTGGACGTAGAACAACAACTGTACTCGACGGACGAGCCCCGGTAGCTTAGTGGGCTAAACGCTGGCCTACTGATCTAGCGGACTAGAGTTCCAGAATATTTCCTGCCGTAAACATGGATCCAGTGTACACAGTCTATCAATTTCGCTCTCCCATCGTTCTGATGGTACTCGGACAAAACGGACCATGGACAAAACGGACCAGACAAAACGGACCACGTTTCAGGACAAAACGGACCAAGTTTCAGGCCCAGACGGACCACGCTAGAAGACAAACCAGACCATTAATTGGTGCCAATTAAAAGATTAAGGAGTATATAATTACCAAAGACAATGTTAAACGCGTTCACAATTATTTGACTACTGTTCATGATCTCAAATATCTTTGGTTGTCGCAACAAATGGTAATTAGCTTTTTTTCTTTTAAGCATGCAAATTTCTTTATTAGTGTTGCAACTAAAATAAAACATGCTTTCTCAAGGTTAACGGAAGGTCTGAAAGTGGTCCGTTTTGTCCTGAACGTGGTCCGTTCCGCCCTGAACGTGGTCCGTTTTGTCCCAAGCGTGGTCCGTTATGTCCGTGGTCCGTTTTGTCCGTGGTCCGTTATGTCCCTAATTCGTTCTGATATGACAGAAACACTGTAATAAAAGAGGTAAAATTGCGAGTCATCAATCCAATGTACTCGGCGGGTGTAAATCTTTATCACTTTGAGTTCAACAAACTTGTTATTTCAGCAATTTTATTACTACATGTAAATTCTTCTTCCTTGTGTATAACAAAGAATATGAAAGTTGAGTCACGATATTGGGAATCATAAATTTATCTCATCATGTGTCACTTGTTTAGGGTACAGTTTAAAGCATGGAATGAAAATGGAGTGGAACGGAATGGAAAAGGAAGATTATCTACATTCCATTTTCTGCAACAATTTGCATCCAGAGCCAGGGATGGTACTCTTTTAGGAAAGAGTTTGCTCCCTCAAGGGAGCAAATTCTTTCATGCAAGAGTGTCATTCCAAAATTAGCCGAATAATGTGGAGATCATCCACTGTACTCCATTCCATGTTTGAACCTATGCCCTTAATTACCAGGAAGTTTGTACACATGTACCTATGCTACATCTACCTGAACCCATCCCATTTATTTACCAACAACTTGATCTACATTTTAACTCATAAAATGTCTGGCAAGCAGAGAAGATCAAAATAGTGATCAGGTGCCACAGATCGCGGTGCCTGATCAGGACTTATGCTGTTAGCATCAAATACGGAAAATAAAGTGTTCATAAGCAGGAAACACTTTTAAACACTTGCGAAAAAATGGGCGTGCCCTAACTGTTTATCACGCATGTACCCAGCCGGCACACAATTTTATACAAACAGTGAATCAACGTTGATTCAATGGCAGAACGTTTCATCAAATTTGATTCAATGATAATCCAACGTTGTATGCCCAGTACGGAATTTCACTGAAATGATATGTTTGTGGTAACAAAATATCATAATATTAGTTTATTAAATATTCAGCCACATCAGTCAGCTACTTCGGCCGTGTGTCAAAGGATTGCTGGTGAAATGGCAAAAACTGTAGATCCTAATCTGACCGTTTCTAGAAAACTATTCCTAGAAGAATATAACAATCCATCATGAGTGTCCATGTAGGATAGGTAAATCTCACCCTCGGGGTCGGAATTTCAACCAGGGACGAGGCTTGCCGAGTCACTGGTTGAAATTCCGACCCCGAGGGTGAGATTTACCTATCCTACATGGACTGGCCCATGATGGATTATTTTTCTCCCACTGTTAGCGGATTTTAAACCTCAAGTCGGATTAGGCTTCAGAACAAGGAAAATTCTAACTTTTTAACCAATGATCTGAAGTAAATTTTGAACAGCCCAGTGTGTTTATCGGGTCCCACCTCAAAATTAGATATGTGGACTATTTTATCTTCCAGAGGGCGAAAACAAAATGCAACTTAGCCTCTAATGTCACGCGCGTCAAGTTTGCTAGCGACGTTTTTAACCGGTTTTAGTGACGTCATTAAAATTGAGTGACCATGATCTGCTCTTAAACGTCATCCGACATGCTTGCGTGTCCATTTTGTTCATTTAAAATTGAAATATTACTCAAAAAAATGAAAAAGTATGGTTGCTAATATAAGAAAGATGTTGCCAATTTCTGATATGAGCTGAGAGCCTATCGTATATAGGCAAAGGTGGGAGAAAGAATTTTCTCCTATGGGTAGCTGAACCCTCATTGAGAAGGAAGGTAAACGAGAAGATGACATGGTTGCTTCCCTTGAAAGTGTACCCAAACACCTTAATCAGGTTATAAGACTCATCTTGAAGCACAACACTGCAAAATTTCTATATTAGTGACATATTGTCGAATTCTACATAATTATGTAGATCAAGGTGATTCTTTGAATGATAGCTGATTCTCAATATACTCCTTTAGCATTTGCTAACATATACATGTACAACAATAGAGGCTCACAAGAAACTAACAAAAGTGTAGATAAAAGAACAGGAACAAAAATCAGTCGATGAGCTGAAATTACATATTATTACTACACCGAATTTCAAATCAGATGTCCTACATGAACCATTCAGCTCTGACTTACTGTATCAGGTGTCTTTTTTGTAATTTTTATTTTTATTTTTATCACTTTGCAGTGTGCATTTCATTTCCAATTTAAATTCTTATTTTTATGATAAAATTAAATACACATCAAAGTTTTAACCTGCAACAGCAGACACGTTTTAAGCTAGTTTAGGCATAAAAGTATTTGATTTTTTTTTTTTTTTTTTCAATATCGAACATACCCGTACCCAATGACGATTTCGACGAAAATGACGAATCGGGCAGCCGTGCATTCCAAATATGTTAGTAATGAGAAATTAATGCGATTTTGACCCGTTTAGGCCAACTGGATTCATATATTACTTGAAAAGTGAATGAGTCCATTCCTCATCATTTTAGGGTTGGCTCCTATATTTTGGTCATCATTTTATTTTAGTCTAATGAGACAATACCAATTTGCCCTATGCAAATAGTGTAGACCCTGATCAGACGCCGCGTGTTGTGGCGTCTCATCTGGATCTGCAATGTTTGCCTATATTCTATTTATGGGATGTTAGGCATTACTTTTGTTTAGAAATCGCTCGTTGTATTTAATACCATCGGTGTAGTGTCATATCGGACGCGTCACTCTTCACTGTTCGCCAAACCCCATTTAATGAAATGCTAGACATTATGAAAACTAGCTTGTTATTTACTATGTCTTATCAGCCTAGAAAAGATAAAGTTGACACTAAAATTTTGGCAATTTGCCAAATGCGGGGACCTGTAAAAACATATAATTTAAGCACCAATACTGATAAAAATCTAATTTAAGATTTTTTTTTTTCGAGCCGGATATTTTGATAAATTATATAATTTCTTGCGTGTTCCTAACGGGGTTAATTGTGATATTTTAAAAAGATGATTCTAAATTTACTTGGACAAGAAGAAAAGAAATTTTGTTATATAAAGATAAGCAATGATTAGGATATAATACAATCGGGTCCCATATCCGTTTACAAATGAAAAAATATTTCGATTCTAACATAAAAAAGAACGAAAATGCAAGTATATTCAAAAGGACTATTTAAAAAGCGGACGTCAACAGAAGCAAACGTTTACATTCGACGTCATCAAGGCGCGTAATTGGCACGTCTCGACGTTAACAACATAAATTATTACAAATTTTAACACGCTGCCACTTCCTATGCGTTCAAAGGGGAAAACGTTAACGTCATGATAGAATCAGTGGAAAACGTCGCGTCATAAAAATAGTATAATTGGCAGTTTCCACCAAAACAGAAAAGCCGGATGATAGCAGTTTGGAAAACAAAATAATTTCTAAGTGTGACGAGTTACGAGCACGTGCTTGGAAGCAGCCAATCACTGTGCTTTATTTTGAGTTTGAGATTATTCTCAAATTTTATAACCTCAAACCCTGATTGCATTAGTTCCCGATCATTACTTATCTTTTTATTTTTCACGCTCCTCACTCTTCGACATACATGTATGATTGCATTAAGAGAGCGATGAAAAACAAGAAAACGCATCATAATGATTACTACAAATTAGATTCCGATTGTAATGAGATTTTCAGGTAAATTTAATTTTATATGAGTAGGAGACAAATGATTATTATTACAATTTATAGTCTCTTTATTTATTTATTTCAGTTCATCAATTTGGGATTGTACAGACAAGGTTTTTTTTTTCATCAACAATTTTCAGCGTGAACTGCAGCCTGTGCGTGTCATTTGACACGGTCCTTTAAGAGATAGGCGAAAATTAAAAATGCATTCTCGTATCAGCCTGTGCTCATATCAGAGGTTAACCCTTTGATACGTGAAATGGTATTGGTGAACAAGTATCTGAATACAACAAACAAATAAAAAAAAATAAGAAAAACTAGATAAATAATCAGGCACTGAATTTAACTAGTCCATTAATATCATGGATGAAAAGTGAAAATGCAGTTTGAATAAAAATATCAAATTTTAAGTGCCCAAAAATTAAATAAAAACAATTGAACATAAAATCACCTAACTAAAATACACTCATCGCCAAAACTTTAGCAAATATGATAAGATTATTGGAGATAATAAAAGTTGAATTTCAGCTTTCTGTGGCAGTTAATATATTCTATCATGAACTCTACTGATTAAACATCGCAAATTTAGCAACTTCGATTTGAATTAGAGAAACAACTCCACAAAGGGACCAAAGACATTTATATCCAAACATACATTTTTGAAGGAAAAAAATATCATTGAAATGCTCTGAGAGTGAGATTCCTTTTACACAAATTTAACGTTTTGTAACGCTGAATGTTTTTGGTGACTACGAAAATCATTAAAACAAAGCATTATTTTCTTTCGAAAATGTGATTTTTTGAGGCTTTTATTTCTGGGTTCGCTTTGTGCGGTGATTACTTAATTCAATTCAAATTTGGTGTTTTTACAATGTTTAAGCATTTGTGTTATTGGAAGAATGCATTGATCTGCATACTAAATGTTAAAACTAAAGAAAGTTATCATGATTTCCAAAAATCCTGGTATTTCTGATTCGAAAAATGTGCTAAACTTTTGGTGAGGAGTAAAGTTTACTGCCCGGAGGTTATCATTTCATATCGGTTATTCTGTTCTGATATTAAAGCAATCGCTTGAATATTCATAGCAATATTTGAATGCTGATAAGGATTAAATATACAAATAATCATAAAGATTCCCGTACATTCATAGATTGTCCATAAAAGCGAGGAACCCTGATCAGCTTTTAATGTAAAAAAGTGTAATTGATCTAATTCAAGACCATGAATGCAATTAATGTATCTACTCCGCAGCTCTAGTGTAGTATTATGTGGAGGCTTTGATTGGTTGGTTGTTTTTGGTTTAACGGCCCTTTGAGACGGTATTTCAGTCTATATCGGGCCGTCTCTCAGAGAAAGAGGGAGAAAGAAGAGAAAAATGATAGACAGGAAAAAATTTCCAAGCGACCCCCACCCGCACCTACTGCAATAACAGTAGGCCCTTGCCCTACTACTATCCAAATAAGTAGGACGAGTTGCCGAGCATCATCGCACCACCCGACCACGCCATCATGAGGCGGCTGTAAATGTCTGCTCTTACTTAGTACATTTTGATAATTAGAGTCATTTAGAAATATATAGAGTTCTGCTAAACCCGATGCTAGGGAGCGTGGCACGAACAGACTCATTAAAATCGAGTCTGTTATTTCCGGCCGAGGTTTATGTCTGTAGTTCCCACCTGTGAACACTTTTGGGTGACATACCTGTTTTCACTTTATCGGCAACATGTCTGCACAGAAATACGAATGATTTAACCATCATACCAAATTCTATGCGGAAGTCAGACCGTCTACAAAATTTTGTGGAACAATTTTAAGACAGAAAGTGGAATAGCTACCTCTTGTTGTTGGAACACGCAACTGCAAGAAGCTGTCTTCAAAGCTGGGTGGTTGTAAACTTGAACAACTTTGTCCTTTTAACTCTATACTTTCTGTTGCTTTTAGTTTCTCACAGCCATCTTCCATAACTTCTGTCAATGTATGAAGACACCTGGACAAGTCAAACGCCGTCTTTTTTGTTTTCTTGAGCAATCGAATACATGCAGCTCTCTTTTCTTCTGAAATTTCCTTTTCTCCGTCAGCAACTTTTCTTAAGAAATGCTTTAACTCAACTGACTTTGTGTCTGCTTGTTCATAAATTCCTTGCAGTCCCTGAAGAAGTGATTCAATTAATTCCTGCAAATCAGCCATCTTAATAAATAACTTTAAATTTACTGAGTCTACCGAGTAAAGTATTAGGCCGAAACTGCTGTTACATATCAGTGCATTTAAAACTTAAAATTATAAGTTTAAAGCAAATTGCATTATATAAACTTCCTCTTCCTCTTACGAGCCATCCGATTCACATGAATACTACCTTAAATGTACCTGGTCATATGACTATCGTACCTGTTTATATAAAGTGCCATTATAATAAGGAAGTTGGGTTTTCCAAGAGCTCTTAATATAGATTATTAACTTTATACTTGTTTGTACTTGTTTGTAAGTCATTTTTCATAATATTATTATTTATTTGGTAAGGACGTACTACACCTGTATTTGGACCTGAAAATTCGACCTCTAGCTAAAGACTAAAAATAAATTCATTATAACAATTGAACCGCAACACGACAAAACCAAAAAAAAGGCATGTGCGCCCAGCAAAGACTCAGTTCAGCCCAGCCTGATCAGGGTCTTCGCTGTCTGCATGGAGCTAGCTTAGACCCATAGCCATCCTTTAAGCGTACAGTGAAGAATCTGATCAGACTGGGTAGAAGCCCAGGCTGATCTGAGTCTTCGCTGGGCGCACAAACCACTTTGTTGTTTTTCTCGTGTCAGGGCTCACATATTAATGCCTAGTCTCTCATAAATAGGAAATGGGCAAACAGTGCAGACCCTGGTCAAACGCCGCTGAAGTCGCTATTTGCACAGGACAATGGGTATTTCTCTTAAAAATAAAAAAGAAAGACAAATAAATTATTAAAAAATAACATAAACCAATCCAGGACGATAGAAGGGTGACAATGGAAGGCTATATGCAATGGCACCCTGTTTAACTCAATCAACCAAAATAATTCTGACCTTCAAATGTCAACTCTGAGCACCATTGTCAGACCAATGCCCATGGGGCATAGATTAGACCTCGGTGTCCTAAAAGGCTGGTGCAGCCCATGGCGCACAGAAATTCCCAGCTAATTTGCTTGAGTGTGATTTTATTAGCTTGCAACGGTTTATCTTCCATACAACTAGTACATGTATATTTTCCCTCTACTTTACCACTAATTGATTGATTGTTTTGGGTTTAACTGCCCTTTGAGAAGTCTTTCAGTCTATATCGGGCCGTCTCCCAGAGACAAGGAGAAAGAAGAGAAATGATAGACGAGAGAAACAAGAGGGCCATGAGGCCCTGAATCGCTCACCTGGGCAATTGGCAAGGTGGCTTTTTCTTATCATGTCTGAAATTTTGTCAAAATATGGGTCTTGGGTCAAAAGTCAAAGAATAAACCATGACCGCTTGTACTCATAAATCTTCATGTACTCATTAAGACAACCATATATACCATTTTTAGGCCAAAATCCTCAAAACTTTCCACAAAATCTTATGTTCTAGCATTTTCCCATATTTGACCATGCCGCAAAAAGGTCAAGGTAAACCCAAGGTCACAATTTGAACTGTCTTGGTGGTACTCTAGTACTCCATGCTACTTACCAAGTCTCAAGGCCATAGATGTATTGGTTCTGGAGAAGAAAAATATTAAAGAATTATACCATAAGTGGTAATGGCGGCCATGTTGGTCATGTGACCTGGACCGTTTGAACAAATTTTTATTCAATCAACCCCTGGAGGCTCTATATGAAATGTGTTTACAATTGGCCCTTTGGCTTTTGAGGAAATGGTTAAAAATGTCAAAATATGAGCGATGATGATCAAAGGTCAAGAAATGACCTTGACCTCTTGTACTCATAATTCTTCATGACCTCATTAAGACAACTCTATATACCAATTTTTAGGCCTAAATCTTCAAAACTTTCCATGAAATCTTATGTTCTAGCATTTTCCCATATTTGACCTTGCTGTAAAAAAAGTCAAGGTCCACACAAGGTCATAATTTGAACAATCTTGATAGTACTCAAGTACCCAATGCTACATACCAAGTCTCAAGGCCATCGGTCAATTGGTTCTGGAGAAGAAGATTTTTAAAGGTTTTTACCATATATGGGCATAGTGGCCATGTTGGTCATGTGACCAGGACCGTTAGAAAATTTCTTCATTCCCTCAACCCCTGGAGGCTCTATATAAAATTTGGTCGCAATTGGCCCGGTGGTTTTTGAGGAGATTGTTTGAAATTGTCAAAATATGAGAGTTCTGGGTCAAAGGTCAAAGAATGACCTTGACCTCTTGTACTCCCAAACCTTCATGTACTCTTTAAGATGACTGAATATACCAATTTTTAGGCCAAAATCTTCAAAACTTATCATGAAATCTCATGTTCTAGCATTTTCCCATATTTGACCTTGCCGTAAAAAGGTCAAGGTCAAAACAAGGTCATAATTTGAACAATCTTGATAGTTCTCAAGTACCCAATGCTACATACCAAGTCTCTAGGCCATCGGTCAACTGGTTCTGGAGAAGAAGATTTTTAAAGGTTTTTACCATATATGGGGCCGGGCCGGGTAGCGCAATCGGTAGGGCACCTGACTCGTAAGTCAGAGGTCCTGGGTTCGAATCCCGGTCTGGCCACATACTTTCGTTTCTCCTTCCGCTGATTCAAGAAGGGCAGTTGTCAGTTACTGGCGAAAGTATGTGCACTTAGTACTGGTTAACCGCTTAGGAGGTCTAAGCCTGCCCAGGAATAGTGTGGTTAGGTTAACTGACCGTCCCGACATGACCTTAGTTGTTTACCGTGGACGTTAAGCATCAAATCAACCAACCAACCAACCAACCATATATGGGCATGGTGGCCATGTTGGTCATGTGACCTGGACCATGTAAATATATTTTTGTTCCCACAACCCCTGAAGGCTCTATATGAAATTTGGTTTCAATTGGTCCAGTGGCTTTTGAGGAGATTGTTAGAACTTGTCAAAATATGAGAGTTCAGGGTCAAAGGTCAAAGAATGACCTTGACCTTTTGTACTCGTAAATCTTCATGTAGTCATTAAGATTACTGTAGATACCAATTTTTAGCCCAAAATCTTCAAAAGTTTCCAAGATATCTTATGTTGTAGCATTTTGCCATATAAAAGCATAAGGAAGCAAATTTGACCTTACCGTAAAAAAAGTCAAGGTCAACCCAAGGTCATAATTTGAACAATCTTGGTAGTACTCACGTACCCGATGCTACATATCAAGTTTCAAGGCCATCGGCCTATTGGTTCTGGAGAAGAAGATTTTTTCAGGTTTTTACCATATATGGGCATGGCGGCCATGTTGGTCATGTGATCAGGACCGTTTGAACAACTTTTCGTTCCTAAGGTCCCATGAGGCTCTATATGAAATTTGGTTACAATTGGCCCAGCGGTTTCAGAGGAGAAGTCGTTTGAAATTGTTGACGGACGGACGGACGACGGACGACGACGGACGACGGAGCCTTACCATCCTATAAGCTCCCCCGGAGCCGCTGGCTCAGGTGAGCTAAAAATGTCTAAACAACCGGCACCCGAGCCTACTGCAAGCACAGTAGGACCTTGCCCTACAATGTTCCAAATCATTAGGACGCCCCGGCACTGGAATTTATACACAGCACCATCGCGCCTGCCGACTACCCCATGAGTGCTGTGTATTTAAGGAATGAATGTTATTTTTTAAACGTTTACTGAAGTATAAACTACATCGGGTCACGAGCAAAGTTTACGTAAACCCCGAAGTATAAACTACATCGGGTCACGAGCAAAGTAAGTGAACCCCGAAGGGGTTTACGTAAACTTTGCTCGTGACCCGATGTAGTTTATACTGCAGTAAACGTTTAAAAAATAACATTCATTCCTTATATTTATATTATTAAACGATGCTTTTGATCAATAAAAAGATAAACAAAATTAAGAAATACATATATAAAGATTGTTTAAGAAACATTACCGGCCGAATTTAGCAATAGTTTGGAACAGCCGCATTGTCACTGCCTACCAGTAAATTCCACCTCCTGCTGTAGATTTTGCGTGCAAGTAGGCGTAGCGAGCTGTCACTCAATGTTTACTAGCCATTCAAGTACATGGAATGTTGGAGATTTCACGTGCTAGTTAGTGAGATGAGCTGTCACTCTGAAGCGCGTGATACAATGTAATTATTGACTTTCAAACAACATTGACGCCCGCATCACTTAATTGGGTTAACAGAGAGCTCTACACTGATAATGTAAATATAATGGTGTAAAGCTTGCGCAGCTAAATATTGAGATAGGTCATTGTCGCTACCCAGTGTCCAAATTACGGTTGCGGGTGCCTACCGACATAGCTCACTTGAGTCATGTTCATTTAAGTTATCGTCAACTCTTCACATAGAGACGAGTCATGTTCATGTAAGTTATCGTCAACTCTTCACATAGAGACATATTACAAAACACACTTTCATTTAATCTACGCAGAGTATCTTCATTAAAGAATTTTCTTGTTGATAGCATATTTCAGAGTAAGAGAAACAAAATTAACGTCATTCATATTTGCTTCTCCTAGGGTCTCTGACATAGTATGATCGTCAATGACCAGTCTTTTATTTTTTTATTTTAATAGAACCTCAGAAAGTTATTTTGAACTTTACTGTTGGGATAACGCAGATAAAAAATTACCAATTACATAGGGTAGAGTCGTGTAGCTTCGGACAAGGGGGTAAATTCGGACATACCATTGCAAACAGTGAAAATCCATCATGAGCCGTCTCAGCAGGATTTTCACTGTTTGGCCAGTAATTTTTGTTTTAGTTCAAAAGAACTGACATTTAAAGGAAACAATGTCACTGTCCAAATTTACCCGCTGTCCGAAGTTACCCGACTCTCCCGTATAGCTCTTCTTGCCTATAACGTAATAAACAAGAAAAACGTTCCGATATACCCGTCTTACAAACATTCGCAAGCCTTATACTTATACTTGGGTTGCGTGGGTGATACACCTTTTAACAAGATGGATTTGCGTGGGTGATTTGTAACATTTTGCGTGGGTACATGTAACACTAGTACTCACGACAAATTATATAGTATTTCAGCTGCGACACACTAAAGGGATATGGGTATTCAAGGACAATAAGACTAGCATGCCTGTCCGTCCATGCTGTCTTTCTGGAGCTATATCTGATGAGCAAATGTTCTAATCAGACGCGCAGGCTTGAACGGAGGGCTCACATGTATAAACATTTTTAACATGTGGCGGTTAAAAGGGGTTTTCCCTAAGCACCGATTTTTTTTCCTTTTTAAACTGTTATAAATAAAACTTTGTCAAAACTATGATTGATACGCTCACAAAATCAGTGTTCAAGTTTCAAAAATTTCATTTATATTTTATGAAAAAGTTTTATTTTTAACCTATTCAACAGAAAATTGAAGATAAAGTTATTCACATTTGTGTTTATTTTATTTCCGTTTGAGTCGACGTCATAAAGTGAAATATTTTATATCCGCAGTCGGTTCAAAAGCTCATAAAGAGCTTATGATATATTGATATGTAACTTGCAGACTTTAACTAAATCTTATCTTATCTTACAAATATGCATTTTTCGTTTCGAGTAGAAGTCAAAAGGTGAAATGTTTAGTCCGTTGGGTGTAGTGGAAAGTGTTGTTATTATTATTATCGACATTTGTAATAATACAGTTAGTTATAGGTCTGCGGAACTTCGGAAGTGACCTATGCAATAATACTGTTAATTCGACATGACTTTTACGTTTGTCGGAGTTGGGACAACCAGAAGATATTCGTCCGTACCCACTAACACATATAACGTTTGACTCAACATTAAATTAACGTTGACTCAACGTTGGTTGGTTGGAAGTTTTGGGTTAAACGGCTCTTTGAGCCCAGAGTGGGAAAAAGAAAAGAGATGATAGGCAAGAGGAAAACATGGCCACACAACAACCACCCGCACCTACTGCAAGCACAGTTGGCCATTGTCCTCCTGCTATAATCCAAACTAGTAGGACGCCACGGCGTTGAAAGTTACCCAGCGCCGTCGCCCGACCGCAGTAACGTCATGACTTTGAATCAACGTTGATCAAATGTCGATTTAAACATTGTTTAGCTGCTGGATACAGATAACGAGCTCTTGTTTGTAATATTCTTATTCCTCTTATCATTATCACTGTCAGAATAGGGTAAGATGTGTTAAAGTCATAGGAAGGAATTGGAATTCGATTATGAGATTGGAACTCGATATTGGGGGAAAATTGATACACGTATAGCCGATACAATAGGCAGCAGAAAGAACGGGAAAAAGTTGCTACAGGCATAGCCGATACAGTAGACAGTACAGCATTGTTAGAAAGGAAGCGATTTTAGGTCTAAAAATCAAATGACAAGCAAACAATTAAAAATACAAATAATAGGGTCGTAAATAATGGTAAAGAAAAGCATGGCCAAGAAACAATAACGTTCAGAACTGTTTAAGGAGAAGGGTGGGGGCGTGGGATCGTCGGGTCGGGCGATGGTGCTGTGTTAACTTTCCGTGCTGGGACGTCCTACTGATTGGGATAATACATGTAGTAAGGTAAGGGACCTTCTGTACTAGCTTCATGCTCTCTTCATAAAACGGATCATATTTATTTTCAGATTTCGGCAATTATGATTCATGATAATTAACCTTTTGGTTTGTTTCTTTTTGTTTGTTTTTTTGTAAATTTCACTTAAATGAGAAAACACGTAATACATGATAATGTTTAAACCGTGGTTTTAGTTGTCTGAATGAAATTGTGGTTCGGAGCTGTCGAAAAAGTCACATAATTATGTAATTGTAAGAGAAACATAAGTTTTTGGAATCCATTACATTTCAACTCGCGGCTATAACACATCATTAATAAAGCATACTTTGTTTTTACCTCTCGGTTTCTTCGGAGATACATGTTTAATCAAATCATATAGAAAAAATAAACAAGACAGTCTGACTATAGTCCCGCTGTACTGCTTTATTAATGCACTGTCATGATTGTAAAAGGAGCAATAGATATTGAATCCACCTAGCCAAGCCAACAGACAGTTAGTTCCTGAGAAAATGAGTAGAAGGAAGAATAAGAGACAGGATCCTCATTCTCAATCATAGACAGTGCACCAACTCATTACTTATACATGTCTATCAAGTTTGAATAAATCCTGCTTGTCTATCCCATAATACAACAACTCAAAATTGATGTGTCTTGCTTAAACAGCTCCGGAGAAAAATGTGATACAAATTTACTAGAAAAGACAGAAAAATGGGTAAATAAAAGGATAAACAGATAAAAACTAAGAGCAATGAGCATGAGTCTCAATCCCATGATTCAACAATTTATTCCCCATATGTATACCAAGTTTGAAGATTCTAGCTGGCATAGTTCCTGAGAAACTAACAAAAATTTACCTTGGAAAGACTGAAAAATGGACGGATAAAGGGAGGAATAAGAGCAATAAGCCTGAATTACAATCCAATAATACAACAATTCTTTGTCCAAATGTTTTTTTTGTAAGTTTGAAGATTCTAGCTTCAAAAGTTTCTGGGAAAACTCTGACAAATTTTCAGTGCAAACATGCATAAAAAAGAAAACGGATAAGAGCAATGAGCCTGAGTCTCAATCCCATGATACAATCACTTATTCGCCATTTGTGTACAAAACTTCAAGACTTTATCTTGCACAGTTCTTGAGAAAACTGACAAAAAATCCCTTAAAAAGACAGAAAAATGGATAAATAAATGGAAGCATAAGAGCAATGAGCCCGATTCTCAGTCCCAAATTACAACAACTCATTGTCCGTATGTCTATTAATTTTCAAGATTCTAGCTTCAGTAGCTTCAGTAGTTCCTGAGAAAACATTGACACAAATGAACGTGGCCAAAATATGGAAAGAAAGAAAAATGGAAGAATACTAGCAATGCGCCTTAGCCTTAATCCCACAATACAATCACTCATTTTCCATATATGTACTAAGTTTCAAGATTCTAGCTTGCACAGTTCCTGAGAAAACTGTGATATATATTTACATTAGAAAGACAGAAAAGTGGACAAATAAAGAGTTGAATAAAAGCAATGAGACTAATTTTCTTTTCCACAATACAACAACGCATTATCCAGAGGTATATTAAGTTTCAAGAGTCCAGCTTTAATAGTTCCTGAGATAACTCCGACACAAATGTTCAATGTTAACATGTAAAATAGGGAAAGAAAGAAAAATGGATAGAAAATAGTAAAATACAAGCAATGAGCACGAGTTTCAATCCCACGATACAGTCGCTCATTCTTCACGTGTATACTTAATTTCAAGATTCTAGCTTGCACAGTTCCTGAGAAAACTGTGACACGAATTTACCTTAAAAAGACAGAAAATAGATAAGTAAAGGGGAGAATAAAAGCAATGAGCCCATTTCTCAGTCCCACAATACAACAAGTCATTGTTTTTATGTATAGCAGGTTTCAAGATTCTAGCTTCATTAGTTCCTGAGAAAACTGTGACACAAAAAAGCGTTACGGAATTACGGACAGACCAGATCCAGTATAGCCCCACTTTTTCAAAGCGGGGTTATAATATATTTGAGCCGCGACGCGACAAAACCCAACAAAGTGGTTGTGCGCCCAGCGTTGACTTAGGTCAGCCTCGGCATCCACCCAGTCTGATTAGAGTCTTTGCTGTCCGCATGGAGATAGCTTAGACCCTCAGCTACCTTTTAAGCGCTACGCTAAGAGTCTGATCTGACTGGGCATATGCCCAGGCTGATCTGAGTCTGCGCTGGGCGCACAACCAATTTGTTGTTGTTGTTTTTTCGTGTCGAGGCTCATTTACATTTTGAATGTACATGTAAATACTCAGCCAAAATAAAAAGTATTCCGCGTACAAACTTTGAAATACTATAAATACAAAATGTATTTAAAAACGGAAAATTAAAGTTGATCAATGTGAAATAGAAATATTAAATTCCATTTTCTTTGATCGAGACATTACAAAATTACGAGCATTGACGTATCACAGGGTCATAAAAAGCAGGACTAGGGTTAATATTTTAATTGATGATAAACTGAATAAAAGAGTCAAATCACTTAATATTGTGTATGACCATCTTAACTGGCAAGAACGGCCCAGATCCTCCGTCGGATACTGTTAACGTAACGTCTGATTAAATATACATCAGCGGCCAAATTATCCCATGCGGGTGAATTACATTTTGCATGTTCTGAAGGGTTGTCCGGTTTAAATCAAGGCTATTGGCTATTTATGTTGTTGAGCTTTTCTGTCAGTATGAGGTCTGGCATTATCTTACTGTATGTTAACGTGTCGGGCCTGTATGAGTGACTGGCATTGCTTCGTGTGCTATGATTTGATTGATGTACGCTTGAGCATTCAAATTGCTATGCAATACAACAAGACGCGCGTCTTTAAACCACCGATAATACCGCCCCGTATCATAGCGCTGCCACTAGAGCAAGCCAAATGCACAAAAAGTCTACAAATATAGGTTTGTAAATTACAAACATAGATTTGTACATTACAAACCTATGTTTGAATTTCTAACCTATGTTTGAAAACCTCTATCATAGGTTTATGGTTTTCTAACTTGGGTTTTAAAAAAACTCTATCATAGTTTGCCACCACCAAAGTGGATCATCTGAAGGACGCAGGCATCAGCAAATCCTCTCTTCGTCTACAGTAGACCTTTACACGACCAGCTGCCTGGCTGGAGTTAAACCTTAGCTTTTCCGCGAACAAAATATTGTTTCAGTTCGCGCGTGTAACCAGCGAATGATGTCGACACCAGTTTACTCGGGCAGCTTTATGGTCCCTTGTCAGAATTTGTGTGCAGTGGGCCTAAAGGCCTGTAACCATGTACCGGCCTATACCTATCCCTTGACCTGTTACGAACTGTCTCTGCAGATACAGTTTGCAAATATTCCATACCTCTTAATATGACGGTGGCTGGTAGGAAGCGATGACGCAGGTGCGTACACGTTATGTAAGGGTCTTGATGTGCCGTAGTCACGGAGTCTTTCCGCTGCCAGGACGGTGCCAAACATTGCCAGTCGGCCTAGAACGATCGGCCAACTTCTTAATAGTACTCCTCGTGTTGCCAAAAGTTTTTCCAACTGCACTAAGCGACTGGCCAGCGTTGACCATACTTTTGACTTACTGCGCTGGTCGTTAATTAACCAATGTGTGCTGCAAAAAAATCTTTCGTTCTTATTTACAAGACGTTTGAAATTGCTTATACAGCAAATGAATTGTCGAGTTACACACGTGGCGAATTTGCATGTAGAGTCATTTTAGTATATTTACATTATCAGTGTAGAGCTCTCTGTTAACCCAGTTAAGTGATGCGGGCGTCAATGTTGTTTAAAAGTCAATAATTACATTGTATCACGCGCTTCAGAGTGACAGCTCATCTCACTAACTAGCACGTGAAATCTACAACATTCCATGTACTTGAATGGCTAGTAAACATTGAGTGACAGCTCGCTACGCCTACTTGCACGCGAAATCTACAGCAGGAGGTGAAATTTACTGGTAGGCAGTGACAATGCGGCTGTTCCAAACTATTGCTAAATTCGGCCGGTAATGTTTTTTTAAACAATCTTTATATTATGTATTTCTTAATTTTGTTTGTCTTTTTATTGATCAAAAGCATCGTTTAATAATATAAATATAAGGAATGAATGTTATTTTTTAAACGTTTACTGAAGTATAAACTACATCGGGTCACGAGCAAAGTTTACGTAAACCCCTTCGGGGTTCACTTACTTTGCTCGTGACCCGATGTAGTTTATACTTCAGTAAACGTTAAAAAAATAACATTCATTCCTTAAATAAACATATTTTATTGCTCAAATATATGCCTCGTCAAAAGTTTAGCATGTTTTCAAAGTAAATGTACCATGATTATAGGAAACATAATACTTAATTTCTAACATTTAGCATGAAGATGAAAGCATTCTTTCATCAACAACAATACTAAGTATTGTAAAAACACCAAATTTAAATTGATTTGAGTAAACACTGCACAAAACGAGCGCAGAAATAAAAGCCCCTAAAATTCACATTTTCGAAAGAAAATTATGCTTTGTTTCAGTGATTATAAAAGCGATAATTTGTATTCGCCAAAAACATCTAGCGTTACAGAACATTAAATTGGTGTAAAAGAAAAGTTAAACACAAGGCACTACATGAAATTTTTTCTTGCCAAAATGTTTTTTTTTGAGCATGTACGTTTTTGCTCACTTTGTGCAGTTGTTACTCATAAAGTCAAATCAAAGTTGCTAATTCTACGACGATTTATTATTGGTGTTTATGATAGTATACATTAACGTCCACAGAAAGTTAGAATTCAATTGTTATTATCGCCAATAATCATGTTATATTTGTTTTAACATTATGCTCAACTTTTGGCGAGGTGTATAGTAGTCAAAATAAGAATCAAAGAACACAGTAACAACCGTTAAATGATGAAATACAGCGCTACAAACATTTTGGCTTGCATTCTGACTTCACGTGTTTGAGAAGATGAAAGTTCGAAAGTACAAGGAAAAGTGGATTGTACAAGGAAAAGTGGATACTTATAATAATAAATTCAGATAGAGTCAGACTAAATTTTAGTATGTGGGGGATGAAAAAAATAAAACGTCATCACACACGTGGAGAGTGAGAGAGTCACTTTTCTTTTTGTTAACGGTAAATTAGTCTGACGATAAAATTCCTCACAAAAACCGTTCCTGGAATCAACAGCGGATTTTAAGGATTAATTGAGCCGCAACATGACAAAACCAACAATGTGGTTGTGCGCCCAACACAGACTCAGATCAGCGTGGGCATCCGCCCAGTCTGATCAGAGTCTTCACTGTCCGCATGGAGGCAGCTTAGATCCTTAGCTACCCTTTAAGCGCATAGCGAAGTGTTTGATCAAATTTTGCAGATGTCCAGGCTGACCTGAGTCTGCACTGGGCGCACAACCACTTTGTTGTTTTTGTCATGTCGCGGCTCAATTAGTTTTGAATATGAAAAACTATAAGAAAAGATACCAAAGGAATGCAACAACCTTATTATTAAGTACGGGCCACTAAAACCATCTACTTTTACTTAATATACTCCCAACATACTCCTAACAATTAATTACTGATTATTACTGGGAGGCACAGTAGGGAAACAGCAAAAGAAAAGTGAAAATTTAAAGAGTGCTGATTAAAGTTACTATAAAATGTAAAAGCATATCTGCACTTTAAAATGAACTGATAGCAGCAAGTCCAGCAATGAACTCACTTGGCACTATAAGGGAGATTATTCTAATATCTGATAGTTCTGGGAAAGAATTTGGGAATAACTGTATTCAAAATTGTCATTTGGGGAGGTAAATCGTCGGTTTTATGGTCGGAAATTTCGTTCGTGCACAATTGTTCTCCTTGATGAGCAGAAGTGCCATTTGAAACATTTG
This sequence comes from Ctena decussata, assembly GCA_963989385.1. Lineage (NCBI taxonomy): Eukaryota > Metazoa > Mollusca > Bivalvia > Lucinida > Lucinidae > Ctena > Ctena decussata. The sequence goes on along the minus strand of OZ022500.1, from coordinate 17,422,100 downwards.
TTCAGGTAGGTCCAAGGTCAAGGTCACACTTGAAGGTTAAATGATAAAATGGCCATAAATTGAGCTTGTCCGAGCCATAACTTCTACATTTATGTATGGATTTCAAAATAATTTGGCACCATTGTTCTCCTTGATGAGTAGAAGTGCCATTTGAAATATTTGTTCAGGTAGGTCCAAGGTCAAGGTCACACTTGAAGGTCAACTGATAAAATGGTCATAAATTGAGCTTGTCCGAGCCATAACTTCTACATTTACGAATGGATTTCAAAATAATTTGGCACAATTGTTCTCCTTGATGAATAGAAGTGCTATTTGAAACATTTGTTCAGGTAGGTCCAAGGTCAAGGTCACACTTGAAGGTCAAATGATAAAATGACCATAAATTGAGCTTGTCCGAGCCATTACTTCTACATTTATGGATGAATTTCAAAACAATTTGGCACAATTGTTCTCCTTGATGTTTAAAAGTGCCATTTGGAAAATTTATTTAGATAGGTCCAAGGTCACACTTGAAGGTCAAATGATAAAATGGCCATGATTTGAGCTTGTCTGAGCCGTAACTTCAATATTTACAAATGGATTTCAAAATTATTTAACACAATTGTTCTCCTAGATGAGTAGAAGTGCCATTTGGAACATTTGTTCAAGTAGGTCCAAAGTCAAGGTCACACTTGAAGATCAAATGATAAAATGGTCATAAATTGAGCTTGTCTGAGCCATTACTTCTACATTTACGGATGGATTTCAAAATAATTTGGCTCAATTGTTCTTCTTGATGAGTGGAAGTGTCAAGTGACATATGTGTTTGGGTAGGTCCAAGGTCAAGGTCACACTTGAAGGTCAGATATTGTAACTGTCATAAATTGAGCTTGTCTGGGTCATCACTTCTACTTATTTTCCTTTGTGAAAATTTGAAAAAAAAAAAGGAAATGCTGGCTAAGCATGATGTTTTTTGGCTTCTTTCTAGAGTGAAGCAGTTACTTAGTCTTGACATACTTATAGGTCACTAAAGCGAACAGCGGGCTCGACCAGTTGTCCCTGGACAACCTTCTAGTTTGTCTTTTTTTTTCTTTTCTCCCTCCAAGGTGGTGGTCGGGCGATGGTGCTGGTTAAAACTTCCAGTGCCGGGTCGTCCTACTTACTTTTTATAAAAGAAGGGCGAGGGCCTACTGTGCTTGCAATAGGTGCGGGTGGGTATGTTTTTATCCTCTATCTCTTCTCTTTTCTTTCTCCCCGTCTCTGAGAGACGGTCCGATATAGACTAAAATACTGTCTGAAAGGGCCGTTAAACCCAAAATAACTATCAACTATGTTTCTCCCTCTTGGGGTGGTGCGATGGTGCTTTGTTTAACATCCAGTGCCGGGTCGTCCTACTGATTCGGAACATAGTAGGACAAAGGCCTAATGTGCTTGCAGTAGGTGCGGGTGGGGTTTGTTTGGACATTTTTGTAGTCTATCATTTCTCTTTCTTCCTCTCTGTGAGATGGCCCGACATAAACTGAAATACTGTCTCCAAGGGCCGTTAAACCCAAAATAATCAATCTTTCTCCCTCTCCCTTGGAGACGGTCCGTTATAGACCGAAATACATGTACCGTCTGAAAGGGCCTTTAAACCCATAACAGCAGGGCCGCGTAGAGCAATCGGTAGGGCACCTCACTCATAAGTCAGAGGTCCTGGGTTCGAAACCCGGTCTGGCTACATACTTTCGTTTCTCCTTCCGCTGATTCAAGAAGGACCCAGGAATAGTGTACTTTGGTTAAATGGCCGTCCCGACATGACCATAGCTATTTACCGTGGACGTTAAGCAACAAATCAATCAGTCAATCAATGCCCACAACACCAACTAGCCACATCGATAAAACGGAAAGGAAAATCGTTATGATAATACATCTAAAATCAGAAGCCAACAGTGCATCTACATCAGGAACAGTATATCTATGATAACTGACGCACTCGGTCCAACCAAGAGGAAATGCCCAGCAGCCACACAAAGTTGAACTTGATTCAACGTTGATTCGAAGTTGTGTGCCCAGTAATTGTGCTCTAATACAACTAACAGCAGAAGCCATATCAAAATATAATAATATAAAAAAACATCATTCCTACGTATTACTTAAATCACAAATAAAAATGGGAAGCAAATAGGTCAGCTAAAAATGACCGAAATACTTGAAATTTAACGTGGTTCAACAGCTGGCTTGCTATTAGAGTGGCCTTGGTTTGAATCCTGTTAGAGGCAAAACTCTTTCAAACCGTAAATAGGGTTCCATTTCCTAATCTTTCATTACTACCCTTATAAATGAAATTCTGTTAAAAGGACCGTAATTACGTGTTTTCCCTTCTTCTACGAAAGTCAGAAGGACCCACATCAGTAGTTTCCACCATGCGACAATAACATAAAATACTGTTAGAGGGATCAATATTATCTCTAAGTAAAGTGAGCTGGGTTTTTTTACCTGATGTTTCATATTTTTCATATTTCATATGCACAAAGGGGATTTTCTATGTCACCCCTGAACAAATAAAGGCCTTTTCAAACTTATATTTTCCCACCAGATGGTTATGTATTGACACATATAGTTGGTCTAAGCTATCCATGAAAATGATCCACAAGAAAGCACGAATTCATGACTAAAGATTATCTTGCACACGTGTACAACTACACTCGTCTCAATCTACTTCCGTATGCTGTACCTGACGTACTAGTTTTCACCAGTAACTCACGATCCTACTGATGCCATCCTGACAAACTTGATGGACATCAGCACATTATGGCAACATATATGCATTTTCATTTTCATATAATTATGACTCCAGACGGACGTGACGGACGAAAGGACGGACAAGCAGAAAGCTATATTCCTCCGTTCGGGCTGCTTTATCGTTCATTTAATCAGCTGCTTTTGTTTTTGTAAAGTTGTTTTATGTTTAACGACATTTCAGACCGTCGTTTAAAGCAAAACGTTTCATGTTTTAGTGAATAAAATGCTACTGAGGAAGAAAAAAAAGCTGTTTACACATTAGGTTCGATAAAATTAAAACGGTTGCAGTTTTATGTGTGTCAGACGATCGGAAAACATTTTGTTTTATTTCTTTTGGATCTCAACTTTACTGGTTTATAAGATACAGAACCTTATAAAACGGACGTTTCTTTTTTGTGTAAGTATATATGGATTTTTGACAGAAAGGCTTCAGAAGTACTTGAGTTATTGCCATTGAATCAGTGTAATCTTAACAAATTGAGCCGTTGTAAAAACTTTTATCAAACTTAAATTAAATGTGTATCAACATATGGTACACACCGTAAATGCATGTGTTATTGCCCTAGAACCGATTTAAAAATCTTCACATAGGCCATAACTAAGATATCAGTGAACCAAATTTCATGAAACTGAAAACAGATATGTATTACCATGTTGATTTGATGCACAGGCAGCTTTATCAGAACAGTTGTACTAATGTAAGAGTTATGACACTTGAATTGATTAAAAGTCGTATCTAAATAATCAGTGAACGAAATTTTGTGAGGACATAAAACTGGGTATTATTTGGTCATTAAGCTTATTACTGATAAGAGACTGACCAGTACGGAACCTTGAATATTTTGAAACGGCTCCTTCATATTTTTTGTGAAGAGAAGACCTGTCAATTTCTTTTAAAATGTGAATGAGCTTCCCTCCATAAAAAATATTGTACTTTGAATGAATGAAAAAATCAAAACTGAATATTATAGAATCCTTCATCAAACACTTTGCACAATGATGGATTTCATAGCTATTTATATCTTGAGTAATTTTCTGAGACTGCTCAGATATATTTTAGCACATTGTTGTTTTATAAATATTCAAATGCTACTTTAATTTTATGTGGATGAAATAATCTGTTGGAATAAGGCTTTTTCTTGGAATCAAAAATATCAGCGAATTTACAACAAACTGAGAACTATATTTAATTTCCATTTATGACCTTTAAAGGATATACCCCTAGGACTTGTGAGCCGTTCTCTACATTGTCACAAAACACAGTCAGACATTACTTGTCATTTGTGCCATGTGAATGATTTCTTGCCCTTCTTATACTTTTTTGCGTAAGTATCTCGTGTCTAGCCAAGCACCCCAATTATGTAGCACTGCCCAAAACCTTTGGTAAAGCCTCTTTCTTTTGGCAGTTTCGGGGGCTCATTACTATCAGGCCACCACATTTGCCAGTATTTTTTATACCCCGCCACATGTTAGGATATGTTTTCCCGCTAGCTATCCGTGTGTCCGTCCGTCATACGTACATCTGTCCGTTCATCCATCTGTCCGTCTGCGAGCACTTCGTTTCCGTTCGATAACGAGTACTTTTCAACGGATTTTCTTCAAACTTGGCATGTGCATTAATCTTGGGAATATCTCACTTGGGATTGTTAATGGGCAAATTTCGATATCTTCTGACAGATTTATTGCCCTTGTCAATGCCATTTACTGCACGAAATTGGCGCAAATAAATAAGACTATTTTTGTAAGCTATAAACATATGGTTACATGGATACAAAATAACACACGTGCCGATCAATAGACTATTTAATAAACTAGTACGGGCAATATAGTTCCTACAGCTGACTGTAAAAAAAAAGTGAAAAAAAGAAAGAAAATAGAAACGGCCGCCTTTTATAAAGTCTATGTACATTGTCTACAACCTATCTACACACGTTTAAGGTCGGCACAATCACACACATGATGTTACAGATAATACTCTTATCCAATGCCTCAAAATATGTGATTACACTGCGTACAAAGTGAAACTAGAAGAGGCCATGTTTTGAAAAGGCTATATACATCTTCTACAGCCCACCTATATAACGGAAAAAAGCTGGCACACGCCTTAGATGATGTCTTCTGCGAATATTTTACATTGTGCATCTCAGAATACGTGGGTACACTGCGTACATTGCTTACAAGTGAAAATAGAAACAGCCACCTTTTGTAAAGTCTATGTACATTGTCTACAACCTATCTACACAAAGTATACAGGTCGGCACAATCACATACGAGGGGCGTTCGAAAAGTAATGCAAATGTCCTCATAACTTTGTTTAGGGGAAAACTGGGTACAAATGGTATGCATATGCTGAAAACACTACATTTTGTCTTTACAATGATACCAAACGCTGTACAAAGACACCTTTCCATATTGTCTTACACTGGCGCTCACGTATTTGTACACATTCACAACGCGTCGGGGACGCAGTTGATGCGCGCGGGATACGCGTTAATTATGGACGCGAATATTTTAGTAGCCAATGAAAATTCGTTCTCAGTTTTGCGTATACTGCAAAGCGACGCATGCAACGCGCATTTTATGCAAATTTCATGGACCCAATCAAAATTGCGCACATTATACGGGTAGTGACGTAGTCCTTTGCGTCTCAACGCGCGCCTACGGGAACCAATCAAAATCGCGTATTGAATGCGCATTTAAGTGAGGTCAACTTTAAGTAAATCATGTGAAAGAAAGAGCCATTAGTCTACATCAAGCTTGATGTCGAATGCTCATTTGGTCTTACTTGAACCATAACGATAAAGAAAAAAAAAGAAGCCTAGAAACTCGACCGGCAACTCAAAACTAAATGCGACTGGGACAGTCCCATGACACTTCGCCATTGAAGTGGAAATAAATCGCACTCTTCAGCCATAAATTCCTTTCGTATCAGAAATTAAAATCGTGGAATCTGAAATTAATATGGCCTTTATGGAAAATAAGTGCCAGGCGGCAGTCACTTTGAATCTTAAAGAATTCAAGTCAGGGTGGGGGGATAAAAACCTCTGATCAGTGACCTATAATAGCAGTGACCTGGAGGGCTGATTGGAGTTTTACGAGAGCATGTTTGGGAGAGGAGTGGTAGGTCACTGCTCTGATCAACATGACTTGGAAACGGCTGTCTCCAGGGCAGTGTCCTCAGCCCTATCCTATTCATTGTAATAATAAATACCCTTGATGATGCCCTGGGGGGGGGGGGAGGGGGCAAACCTCTCTCTTTCTCAGTTTGCAAATGACAGTGCTATCTGGACCTACCACTCCTCTCTCAAACATGCTCTCGTAAAACTCCAGTCAGCCCTCCAGACAATCGAGCTATGGTCCACGCTCTGGGGCTTCAAAATACCCACTATTAAGACAAAGGCTATAATTTTCCCTTGAAAAAAGACTTAATATTGAATCACTTTAAAAACTCTCCCTTTTTGGGACAGAAATAGAATTTACTGACCATATCACCTTCCTGGGCATGATCCTAGATAGCAAACTAACATATGGGGTCAGCATATTAAAAATCTGATTGAAAAATTTAATAAAGACCTAAACCTCATGAGGATGGTTTCAGGCACCTCCTATGAAGCAGATAAAAAAATCCTATTGACATTATATAAACCCCTAATCCTCAGTAAAAGTCGATTATGGTGCGCAAGCTTATAACTCGGCACCCAAACATCTACTCTCAAAGCTCAAGACCTCATCCAAAACAACTTAGCACTCCGTATTGCTATGAGGGCATACCACTCCGCCCCTATTAATGCTTTAGAAGTTGAATGTGGAATTAAACTCCTACAGCTGAAGGTGCCGGGCTGCGTAGCGCAATCGATAGGGCACCTGACTCATGCCAGAGGTCTTGGGTTCGAGAACCCGGTTGGGCCACATACTTCGTTTCTCCCGCTGATTCAAGAAAGGCAGTTGTCAATTATTGACCACCGGCACTTACAACCATACCAAACCCTCAAAATTGGCGTTTATCCCCTAATAAATGAAGCAGTAACCGAATCCCGGTAGAGAAATCGAGACAATATTTAATTAACTTAGTAACTTATATTGTTTTAAGCTATCTTAAAACTATTTTAATTAGGCCAACGTACAATCTGCGGTTGTACGCGTATTGAACAAGTCATGAATATTCATGTTATCTACGTTTGCGTCTCACGCGTCATGGCGCGTCTAGACGCGTCTGATGCGCGGTTCTAGGTGATACGCACGCAGCACGCGCATGCAACGCGGTACGAACGCGTTTTTGGTGTACAAATACGTGAGCGCCAGTGTACAACGCATTTTATTAGGCCCCTGTCATACCACTGGGCTATTTTCATATGTAAAATCATTTCAGTGTTGGGCATTCAAGTCAAATATCATTGCAAATACAATATTAATCTTTGTCAGTTGCTTGTCCATTGTTGCCTACAATATTCATACGAAAGTTAGAAGGGTGGCAACTGTTATCGATTTATTCCTGGCAATGCAATGCGCAATTCTTATGACGTTATTGAAATATACGTTAACGTCATTTTTAAAAGCATTAATTTGAATTTATTGACAGGTTTTCGTTGACCCATGTAAATGCTCTTGCTGACAAGATTTTGAATGCTAATACACTTGTTTTCATTACGAAATCATTTAATTTTTGGTAGAAAGGGGGAATTTGCTACTATGGATTTGCTATATAATCCATATTCCCAGGCCAGTACGGAACCCAGATTAAAAATAATTTCCGCGATATTTACAGGACAACATTGTCTGGGCATTGTCTTTAAGTAGCAAAAATAAAAACAAATCAAAGACTGACGATATATAAATTACGGCCTACTAAACTAAAATTCTGCAGTGTCTTTAGGGTATACCTCTTTCAAAGATGATAAAAATGCGCCTTTTTTAAAAAAATACACCGTGTTTCCAGACTTTCCTACGCATATCATAGCTTTATGTGTTTTTGCAATCAGAAGTCCTGTTTTTATATTGGTTACCGAGAAATTACGTCATTTGCATTACTTTTCGAACGCCCCTCGTACACGAGGTTACAGATAATATTCTTATCCAGTACCTCGAAAAATGTGATTGTACTGCGTACACTGCGTACAAAGAATAAAATAGAAGAGGGCATGTTTTGAAAACGCTATATACATCTAAGACAGCCCATCTATATACGAGTACAAAGCTGGCACACGCCTTAGTTGATTTCTTCTACTAATATTTTATATTGTGAATCTCGGAATACGTGGGTACACTGCGTACATCGCCTACAAGTGAAAATAGAAACGGCCACCTTTTGTAAAGTCTATGTACATTGTCTACAGCCTATCTACACAAATGTTACAGGTCGGCACAATCACATACATGAAGATTACAGATAATATCCTTATCCAATACCACGAAATATGTTATTACACGGCGTACAAAGTGAAAATAGAAGAGGGCATGTTTTGAAAACGCTATATACATCTTATTTAGCCCATCTACAAAACTGGCACACGCCTAAGTTGATGCTTTCTACTAATATTTTATATTGTGCATCTTAGAATACGTGGGTACACTGCGTACATTGCTTACAAGTGAAAATAGAAACGGCCACCTTTTGTAAAGTACATGTACATTGTCTACAACCTATCTACATAAAGGTCACTAGTCGGCACAATCACATACATGATGATTACAAATAATATTCTTATCCAATACCTCGAAATATGTGAACAAACCACCAAAGAACATAGACAAGCGGCATTGACAATGTAACATCAAGGAAACACAACAGAAGCACCGCCTTAGAACGGTCAGCAAAATATTATTGGAAGATGAAACATGTTTTACAAGTAAAAAACCTCGCCCTCTGCTTCTGCAGTGGTTCGAAACATTTAGTTAGCTGTTCGGTCAGCATGAAGGTTTGAAACATCATTGGAAACAGCTGTTTGGTCAGCATGAAGGTTTGAAACATCATCGGAAACAAACAAATCACGTATAAGGCCTATGATGAATCAGAGATGAGGACTCGACGGAAACAAGCAAATTCGATGAATTTATATCCCCCGCCGATGTGGTCCTGATTTGTTTATGGTTATTTTAAGTTTCATAAAATTTTGTTCACTTAAATCTGTTACTTAGTTAAGTCTGAACTTGTGGATTGTACATAAAATTAAGTGCAACAACTCTGGGATAAGTAAGGCATAAGCTGAAGCTGTTCTTAAACACTTGCCTCAGCATCACTGAACTATGATGATATATTTTTAATTCAGTTACAAGAAATTTTGTTTGTCGGTACCTTACTAAAGGCTAATTTATGGATTTTAAATCAATTCAAGGGCATTAAATCATGCACTACTGAAGCGATTATGACAAAACTTAATGTGCACTACTGTGAATTTTGACAAAAAGTAAGATGCACTAATGTGTTACGGTGTTACATGTTTCATAGAATTCTATTCATTGATAACTTAGTTATGGCTGGAAATGGCAATCTCACATTGATTCAAGGGCAATAACTCCTAGTGATGCCATTCTGATAAAACTTTATGTGCATATCCACATTATGGTGATACATATTCAGTTTAAATTTCATGAAGTTTTGGTGATTTTTACTTAGTTATGGCTCATTTCATTGATATTAAGTGAATTAAAGGGGAATTACTCATGCATTACTGAAGGCAGTCTGACGAAACTTCATGAACATCAGTGTGTTATAGTGATATATATTTATTTTAAATTTCATGAAATTCCATCCAGTGGTTACTTAGTTATGGCTCATTTCATTGATATTAAGTCAATTAAAGGGGGATAACTCATGCATTACTGAAGGCAGTCTGACCAAACTACATGTGCATCAGCATGTTATAGTGATATATACTTATTTTAAGTTTTATGATATTCCGTTCAGTGGTCACTTAGTTATGGCTCATTTCACTGATTTTAAGTCAATTAAAGGGGGATAACTCATGCATTACTGAAGCCAGCCTGACGAAACTTCATGTGCCGCAGCGCGTTATAGTGATATATACTAATTTTAAGTTTCATGAAATTCTGTCAAGTGGTTACATAGTTATGGCTCCGGACGGACGGACGGAAGGACGGACGGATGGAAGGAAGGACGGACAGACGGACGGACAGACAGACGGATGGACGGACATGGAGAAAACTATATCCCTCCGCCTTCGGCGGGGGATAATAACGTATTGCAACACTATGAGACCCCTGGGAAATCAAACAACACCACTAAATACCGTGTAACCAAGCAACAGACAAGGCAAATCCTATTTTGAAAGATTTTATGATATTGCAAGACAAGTCCGTATCCCTGACAATCAGATAACAAGCCTTACTAAAGAGTACTCAGAGTGTGTGGAAGTCGAAAGAAAACCTTCGTGTACATGCTGTACATGCTGTATTCATGAAGAGCGTAAATTATCTTCACCTAATGGAAAAGAAATGGTCATTCATGCGCGGGACCAAACGCGAACAAATTCAAAATATTCTGATATTGTGTGCATTGAATATAATTCGTATAAAGTTCTTGATCATATTTTTGTCGTATAAAGTTCTTGATCATATTCTTGTTCGCTTTGACGATTATCCATCCTCCCAAAAACAGGAGATGATTGTCACCAAAAGGTTTTACGGCAACTTTGATTCAGAGAATGAGACTATCAAAAGACATGCGCATGACAGGAACAGCAGCGTAAATAAGTTCATAAAGGAAAAAAAATCACAAGTACAAACCAAGATGACACATGGCATGCCTCTTTATCTATTGAGAGGAAATGAACTAAGTGCCGTGAAGGGACGACATGATCTAGTCAATTATTGAATAAAGTACAGTCTGTAAAAACTCACGAGAAATTGTGACGGTTAAGTGGGACAGTGTTGTGAAAAGTTGCACACTGTTAGGTAACATTCAAACAAACTGCACAAATTTCTCTTTGAAAAAAGACTGCAAACCATGTGCAAAGCCGTATAATTCTTACAGATTCAGAAGCAATAAGACTTTTAACAGGAACTGTTCAAAGTTGTAATGTTTATAGCATGCGCAGAACTATGCGTACCATATGGATATTTTGTTTCTTGTTGAAACAATACGATATAGTTAACATGTTTCAGGACAAGCGCATTGGTGTGTTTGAAGGTGTGCCGTGTGTCAGAGAAGCAATTTCGCAGTGCACCACTGGAATGAGAATGTAAAAACTTCCGTTGTCTGCCAAGTGGGTTGTTTTGAATACCACTTTAATAATGATGGAATGGATATAGATAGATTTGATGATTACTGGTTATCAGATCCGCATATACCGGTATCTAGTTATTATTTAGCTTTCTGTTTGCCTCGTCGAATCATTTCTAATGAGAGTCTACATTTGCATTGAAAATAAAAAGCAAAGAAGATATTCAGAAATTATCATCTACTTCTTGTGGCATCTTTAGCTCTGAAATATAACCCATTTTAGCTCACCTGAGCCGAAGGCTCAAAGGTGAGCTTATAGTAAAGCAATGCTCTGTAGTCAGTCGTCCGTCCACCATTTTCAAAGGTCTTCTTCTCCAAAACCGCTGGGCCGATCAAAACCAAATTTTATATGGAGCCTCCATGGGTTGGGAAAACGAAAGTTTGTTCGAGGTATTTGGGTCACATGACCAAGATGGCTGGCACGCCCATATATGGTAAAAACCCTTCAAAAATCTTCTTCTCCAGAACCAAAAGGCCGATGACCTTGAAACTTGGTATGTAGCATTGGGCATGCGGGCCCATCATAGTTTGTTCAAATGATGCCCTTGCGATGACCTTGACCTAATTTATTACTTAGTCAACTTTGGTACGTTAGGCTTTTATATGGGGAAACGCTTAAACAGTGGATTTCTCGGAAACTATTTAAGACTAAGGTACAATAATTGGTATACATGGTCGACTAAATGAACAAATGAAGATATTATGTCACTAAAGGTCAAGGTCATTCGGTCCGTCCATCCGTCGTCAAAATTTTCAAACATCTTCTCCGACAAAACTGCTGGGCCGTTCAAAGCCAAATTTTACGTGGAGCCTCCATGGGTTGGGGGAACGAAAGTTTGTTCGGGGTATCTGGGTCACATGGCAAAGATTGCCGCCACACCCATATATGGTAAAAACCCTTCAAAAATCTTCTTCTCCAGAACCAAAAGGCCAATGACCTTGAAACTTGGTATGTAGCATTGGGCATGCGGCCCCATCATAGTTTGTACAGATAATGACCTTGCGATGACCTTGACCTAATTTATAACATGGTTAACATTGGTACGTTAGGCTTTTACATGGGAAAAGGCTTAAACAGTGGATTTCTCAGCTAAGGTACAAAACTTGGTATACATGGTCAACTAAATGAACAAATGAAGATATTATGTCACTAAAGGTCAAGGTCATTTGGTCCTTCCACTTGTTGTCAAGATTTTCAAATATCTTCTCCAAAACAGCTGGGCCTATCAAAGCCAAATTTTATATGGAGCCTCCATGGGTTGGGGGAACGAATATTTGTTCGGGGTATTTGGGTCACATGACCAAGACGGCCGCCATGCCCATAAATCATATATGGTGAAAACCCTTCAAAAATCTTCTTCTCCAGAACCAAAAGGCTAATGACCTTGAAACTTGGTGTATAGCATTGGGCATGTGGGCCCATCATAGTTTGTACAAATGATTACCTTGCAATGACCTTGACCTAATTTATGATATGGTCAACTTTGGTACGTTAGGCTTTTATATAGGAAAACGTTTAAACAGTGGCTTTCTCAGAAACTATTTAAGTCTAAGGTACAATACTTGGTAAACATGGTCAACTATATAAACAAATGAAGATATTATGTCACAAAAGGTCAAGGTCATTCGGTCCGTCCATCCGTCATCAAGATTTTCAAATATCTTCTCTCCTCTGAAACCACTGGGCCGATCAAAGCCAAATTTTAAATGGAGCCTCAGTTGGTTAGGGGAACGAAAGTTTATTAAGGGTATCTGGGTCACATGACCAAGATGGCTGCACACCCATATTTGGTAAAAATCCTTCGAAAATGTTCTTCTCCAGAACCAAAAGGCCTATGACCTTGAAACTTGGTATGTAGCATTGGGCATGCGGGCCCATCATAGTTTATACAGATAATGACCTTGTGATGACCTTGACTTAATTCATGACATGGTCAACTTTGGTATGTTAGGCTTTTATATGGGAAAACGCTTAAACAGTGGATTTCTCAGAAACTATTTAAGTCTAAGGTACAATAATTGGTATACATGGTCAACTAAATGAACAAATGAAGATATTATGTCACTAAAGGTCAAGGTCATTCGGTCTGTCCATCCGCCATCAACAGTTTCAAATATCTTCTCCAAAACCGCTTGGCAGATCAAAGCCAAATTTTATATGGAGCCTCCATGGGCTGGGGGAACGAAAAGTTGTTTGGGGTATCTGGGTCACATGACCAAGATGGCAGCCATGCTTATATATAGTAAAAACCCTTCAAAAATCTTCTTCTCCAGAACCAAAAGGTCGATGACCTTGAAACTTGGTATGTAGCATCGGGCATGCGGGCCCATCATAGTTTGTTCAAATGATGACCTTGTGATGACCATGACCTAATTTATGACATGGTCAACTTTGGTACGTTAGGCTTTATATGAGAAATGACTTTAACAGTGGATTTCTCGGAAACTATTTACGTCTGAGGTACAATAATTGGTATACATGGTCAACTAAATGAACAAATGAAGATTTTATGTCACTTAAGGTCAATGTCAATCGGTCCGTCTATCCTTCGTCAAGATTTTCAAATATCTTCTCTGAAACCACTGGTCTGATTGAAGCCAAATTTATATGGAGTCTCAATGGGATGGGGGAGCGAAAGGTACCCGGGGTCTGAGTAACATAACCAAGATGGCCGCCATGTCCATATATGGGAAAAACCCTTCAAAAATCTTCTTCTCCAGAACCAAAAGGCCTATGACCTTGAAACTTGGTGTGTAGCATCGGGCATTCCCTTCCATCATAGTTTGTTATGCTTTTATATGGGAAAATGCTTTAACAGTTGATTTCATGGAACGTTTTTAAGCCTAGATATTATAATTGTAAAATATGGTTAACTAAATGGATACATGAAGACATAAGGTCATCAAAGGTCAAGGTCATTAATTTAACTTTGCTCAAGGTCACTGAGATTTTAAAATTAAAATATGCATTCCTTATAGGCCACTGGTTTCGAATTTGTAACGAATGAGTGATATTGCAAATTGTGTCTGTTGACAGAAGGTGTCAGGTGAGCTACAGGACCATTGGTCCTCTGGTTTATTTATTTATGTGGCTCGCCAATTAGGAGTTATTAGCTCACCTGAGCCAGAGGCTCCGGGGGAGCTTATAGGATGGTAAGGCTCCGGCGTCCGTCGTCCGTCGTCCGTCCGTCGTCCGTCCACAATTTCAAACGACTTCTCCTCTGAAACCGCTGGGCCGATTGTAACCAAATTTCATATAGAGCCTCCTGGGACCTTAGGAACGAAAATTTGTTCAAACGGTCCTGGTCACATGACCAACATGGCGGCCATGCCCATATATGGTAAAAACCTGAAAAAATCTTCTTCTCCAGAACCAATAGGTCGATGGTCTTGAAACTTGGTATGTAGCATCGGGTACACGAGTACTACCAAGATTGTTCAAATTATGACCTTGGGTTGACCTTGACCTTTTTTGCAGTAAGGTCAAATTTGCTTACTCATGCTTTTATATGGCAAAATGCTGCAACATAAGATATCTTGGAAACTGTTGAAGATTTTGGTCTAAAAATTGGTACATACAGTCATCTTAATGACTACATGAAGATTTATGAGTACAAGAGGTCAAGGTCATTCTTTGACCTTTGACCCAGAACTCTCATATTTTGCCAATATCAAACAATCTCCTCAAAAACCACTAGGCCAATTGTAACCAAATTACATATAGATCGTCCAGGGGTTGAGGGAAGAAAATTTGTGCATACGGTCGAGGTCACATGACCAACATGGCCACCACGCCCATATATGGTAAAAACCTTTAAAAATCTTCTTCTCCAGAACCAGTAGACCGATGGCCTTGAAACTCGGTATTTAGCATTGGGTACTCAAGTACTATCAAGATTGTTCAAATTATGACCCTGGGTTGACCTTGACCTTTTTTACGGCAAGGTCAAATATGGGAAAATGCTAGAACATGAGATTTCATGGTAAGTTTTGAAGATTTTGGCCTAAAAATTGGTACATAGAATCATCTTAATGAGTACATGAAGGTTTTTGAGCACAAGAGGTCAAGGTCATTCTTTGACCTTTGACCCAGAACTCTCAAATTTTGACAATTTCAAACAATCTGCTCTAAAACCACTGGGCCAATTGAAACCAAATTTAATATAGAGCCTCGAGGGGTTGATGGAATGAAAATATTATCTAATGGTCCTGGACACATGACCAACATGGCCGCCACGCCCATATATGGTAAAAACCTTTAAAAATCTTCTTCTCCAGAACCAATTGACCGATGGCCTTGAGACTATGTAAGTAGCATTGGGTACTTGAGTACTATCAAGATTGTTCAGATTATGACCTTGTGTTGACCTTGACCTTTTGCAGCAAGGTCAAATGTGGGAAAATGGTAGAACATAAGATTTCATGGAAAGTTATGAAGATTTTGACCTAAAAATTGGTATATACAGTTGTCTTAATGAGTTCATGAAGAACTATGAGTACAAGAGGTCAAGGTCATTTTTTTACCTTTGATCCAGATTGCTCATATTTTGACATTTTCAACCATTTCCTCAAAAGCCAAAGGGCCAATTGTGAACACATTTCATATAGAGCCTCCAGGGGTTGATTGAATGAAAATTTGTTCAAACGGTCCAGGTCACATGACCAACTTGGCCGCCATTACCACTTACGGGATAAACCTTTAATATTTTTCTTCCCCAGAACCAATACACCTATGGCCCTGAAACTTGGTAAATAGCATGGAGTACTAGAGTACCACCAAGACTGTTCAAATGGTGACCTTGGGTTTACCTTGACCTTTTTTGCGGCATGGTCAAATAAGGGAAAATGCTAGACCATAAGAAATTATGGAAAGTTTTGGAGATTTTGGCCTAAAAATGGTATATATGGTTGTCTAATGAGTACATGAAGGTTTATGAGTACAAGTGGTCATGGTCATTCTTTGACTTTTGACCCAAAACTCACATTTTGACAATTTCGGACATGATAAGTATAAGCCACCTTGCCAATTGTTCAGGTGAGCGATTCAGGGCCTCATGGCCCTCTTGTTATTTAAACAGTTGGGTTTGCATTTTCCGGCATATACTGGTCCTGTCAGTTGTGCTTCTAATAGCGGAATCAGTTTATTTTGAAGATTTATTAGAAGCTTTTGGTTTACATAATGTTGTGATTCAATTTACCTAAATCTCTAGAAGAGAGCTGGTACAGTAACCGATGTGTCTAATTTGAGAGCTGGAAGTCGAATCTTTCAGCGACGTGTCATCTGCACGAGGATCGTTTTAGCACGGGGAACAGGCTTTTCATGAGATTCTTGTACGGAGATCGACGGAGAATGACGGAGGATGCCGGACTTCTTCTTCATGAGGTGATACAGCCTCTAAAGGTCACCAGACCTGGGGTCCAACACTCTCCCTCTTTCATAAAAAAATAAGCTATGCAGATTATGCTATTGTGTTTAGTTTAAGAGGCACATTTTTAGCGAAAAAAGAAAGTTCTGTATTATTTTGATTGTAAGTTCTATGTAGGTAGTTATACAGAAAGAGTTAATGAAACTGAATATGTGGAAGTTATATGATGTGAAAATTTACTTCAGTATTTTTTTTTCCTTTTAAATTATATAAAAGAGTAATTTACCTTAACCC
Source organism: Ctena decussata (assembly GCA_963989385.1). Classification (NCBI taxonomy): domain Eukaryota; kingdom Metazoa; phylum Mollusca; class Bivalvia; order Lucinida; family Lucinidae; genus Ctena; species Ctena decussata. The sequence continues at coordinate 17,405,438 of OZ022500.1, read as the reverse complement.
TTATATTTCTACATTGTTGACAAAGAACACTTTAGCAAATAAGCTTAGTCCTCCCTAAACTTATATTAATGAAACTTACATTCTTACATAGATACATTGACATTTATACAAATATGTATGATAATTTCCAATTAATGGTTAGATATAGCAACTCCATGCTATGGGTCATATGCAAGATATGAACAAAAGCAGCATAAACATACAAGACATAATATATACAAATAAACTAAATATAAATCAGAGTGAGGTCTGGAAGCTCGAGATCTGTTTCAAGGATAGATCTAGCTGCAACTTAATATTAACTAAAAGGAAGGTGGAATTAATTAAATCCAACTAAATATAATGAAAGAAATGTCTTCTTGAAACTGAAAGGAGTTCCTTTTAGGAATCACCATGATGCATTATACTTTACAAGTTTTTCATATATAAGTATATTCATATTTGTCAACATTTATTTTTTTATAGTAATCAATCAGTTAACACATGTTAAACAGCTGCCAGTTACAGATTAAAAGTGAAAATAGTTAGCATACACAATCCATAGTGAATCCCAAAAAGTTTAGAAAATAAAATAAGGACATGCAGCTACAAAAGCATCTACTTCTATGTGCATTTGAGACTTACGGTCAGCTGAACTTCAAGCTGTAAAGACAGAAAATACATGTATTAGTGCCAAGCAAACATAAATGACAAAAAGGATGTTCAGAGCTGGCAGTTTCAAAGAGCTAGCCATTTCAGAATATTAAAGTAGATTAGAAGTATGTTTTTTTTTTCCTCAAGTATTAAATAACTAGTTTTTTCGCGTCTACATTTAATTTCCAGACAACTGCAATAAATAAAGTGAGAGATTAAATTTCGCGAATTTCAAAGAAAATCAGTTTCAAAATTGAAGGGGTCAGTGCAATAAGGGACCTATCTCCATTTTTGGTCAAAAATGAGATAACCACTCTAACATGCAAAAAGATGTTTCCTCACCTATTTACCTCCCCTCTGACCATAGAACCAGCCAAAATAATGCTTTTGAAGAGGTTGCAAACTTTTTACAAAGGGCCTATCTCCATTTTGCACCTTTTATGCAACAAAAGACCTAAATCCATCAAATTTGTTTCCTCACTATATTTCATCAATGCATCGGTTCAGAGTTAAAGGAAGCATGTAAGTACTTTCATATTAAAACATTTTGGTGATAAAAGTAATTTTCAACTGAATTTAACATTTTCTAAATTGTTAAAAATTGATCTGAAAATTACATGATGGAGTTAGGACCTTTGTTGCATAAACATCTTCCTTCTTTTGCGATAATCTTGCTTTATGTGGGTCTTATTCATATTTTAACAAATGCTATTGCTAGAAATAACTTATCCTTACCATGTTATGTATTTTTCGATTACTGGTATGGCCACATTAAAATGCGATTTTCATTTTTATGAAATATGGAGTTAGGCCCTTTCTTGCATGAATAAAATCGCCAAAATCTAGTTTTTCTCAGTTTATTTCTTTAAAACTTGTGGAATATTCGCAACACCGCTTAAAATCAATGCTTCTCAACATATGTTGATTATCTGTGCAACAAAAAGCGTTTTGCGTTTTTCTCGAAATCATGAAAAATGGAGATAGGTCCCTTGTTGCACTGACCCCTTCAATTATTAGCACGATAATTTGCATAAAAACGAAACTAGGTGTAACAGTGGATTCACATGAATAATGGGAGACTACCGAGGTAAGTTGTAAAGCCTGACAGCATTTTTATTGCATACTCCCACTAACTTAGTCATAGTTATGTCTAAAGAACGAGCAGCATCCTCAGCAACTTTTCTACGGACCATGGGTAAGCAGCCAAATATGAGGAGTCTGTTTCGAGCAACAATCTTTTACGATTATCCAAGGAGCTCAGGGCATACATAGTTCGCGGGTCTTTCACTGTAACTGGGGAAATGCTAAAATAACAGTTGGGTAAGGAAGTACTGCACTGTCTATACTCCTCTTCTCCTCCAACGAAACAATGGCGATGGATAGGATGGTCCAGCATGTCCATCTCCCGAAGGAGTTCGAAAACCTCCGAGGCTGCCCTTGTTGAATTACTTTTATCTCGCACATGCACAATTAAAACTTTATTCTGCTGTTTGGCAAGCTGGAAAGCAAGCCGAAGGAATCGGAGTTGTCCCTGGATTTTCCGACTACGACAGTATTCTTGATTATGACAACCATGTCGACACTCCGTAGTCAGATCCAGACCGACCTCCCCGATGCCGACAGTTTCTGGTTATTTATTCACTAATCTTTCCAGCTGCCCGAAGAGCGATTCTACTTGCGATTCAGTGATCATATGAGGGTGGACACCAAGAGTTATTCTCAACCTAGGGTCAGCCCACACATGTTCACTGAGAAGACGCCACCTGGATGGAAAAACAAAGTTTGCTATGGCAAACGGTATACGGACGGGGATAGATTTCGAGCCCTCCAGATCTAACAATGAATGGTTTTCCCGACCGAAGAACTTATCTAAGTAAAAATGAGCATCAATGATGCCCCTTTTCACGTTTGGACACCCTTCTGGGGGAGTGGAACCATTAATCAAAGAGTACTGGGTGAAATATTTAAGCCGCAATATTGCCTGATAGTCGAGAAGGGAGATGAGATTTGTCATGAGTGCCGGGTGAATCAGAGCAATAAGTCGTGTTGGGGGAATCGCCGAATAAACACCCAGGGTTACTGGTTCCAAACTGGCTGTTCTGTCGTATTCTCTGAGAAAGAAGTATTCTCCCTCAGAAAATCAGAGAGTAGATGGAGTGAGCTCCTGAATAGCAGCACAGCCCAGCAGCTCAATGGGGGACCCCAATCCCAATTCCTGGTTAATGAATAGAAATAATCCATTCATAGTAGGAACCATGCCTGCAAAAGGCTTTGCCCTGAGAACAGCTGGTGCCGGCCATGTATGTTCTGGAGCTCCCTCTCATTTCCCGCCGACATATGACAATCCACGCATGAAGTGGCAGGGTTCATGTACCATGGTAGATGAACTCTTAACATGTGACTGTGCACATGAGGGGAGTTGGCCCCACAGACATGGCAGTTATCATAGAGGGTGACCCTGGCTCTTTTGGGTTTTGGTGGCATCCTACAATAGATAAATTATTTTTTTTCTACACTGCCTTATTATTATGCCCCCAACTTTGAAAAAGTTGGTGGGGCATATTGCTTTTGGCTCGTGTGTGCGTGCGTCACACATTCCATGCTTGCAGTAACTTTGGAACCTTTCTAGCTAGGGTTTTGAAATTTCATATGCGGATTTGTCATGGAAAATTAGCTGACACATATTTTTTCTTTTCCCAGTTATGCCCCTTTTTGGAGTTATGCCCCTTTTAGAAAAATGATATGACTATCTTGTTAGCAAGATAACGCAGAAAATATTTGAGCTATTGCTTTTATATTTGGCATACTGATCGGGTATGAGGAGTAAATTACCTGACTAACTTTTGGGACAATTCCGTAAAATATTGATGGAGTTATGACCCTTTTTTGAATTTGGCATTTTTCCAACTTTTAAACCGCTTGAGCTAGGAAGCTGATTTTTGGTATACTGGTAGTTCTTGATGTGCTAGATATGTTAGTACAGGTTAGGTAACTCTGCATTCATTTATTACAGAGTTACTTCGCCTGATGTTCAATACTTATGCAGCTACTGAGTTCAAGAACCACTGGGAAAAGGGTTTTGAAATTTCGTACGGATTCCCTGTTAAAAATCAGCTGACACGTATATTTTTCTTTTCCAAGTTATGCCCTTTTTGGAGCTATGTCCCTTTTAGTAAAATGATATGACTATCTTGTTAGCAAGATATCTCAAAAAGTGTTTGAGCTATGTCCTTGATATTTGGCATACTGATTGGTCTGAAAAGTAGATTACTTGATTAAGTTTTGGGACAATTCCGTAAAATATTGATGAAGTTATGGCCCTTTTTTAAGGCACCTCGGTTGGGTATTGCCCTAAGGTACTTTATTAAAGTTGTTTAATTTATTGTGTTCTGATTTTAACCCTTCTATAATAAAAATAGAAAATAGGTAAAAATAAGTGTTAAATGTTTTTCGTATAATTTGCTTAGTCTGTTGTAACCCTTCTGTTCGCCTTAATTATTTAGTTCAATAAAGATAGCTGAGTTGCCACCTATTTGGGAAAGAGCTGCTGACTCGGCCTATCACTTGTAATTTATTGTTTGTTGGGATGTCTTTGTTAATCTTTCCTTTTGATGTTGGGGATAGGGTTTTGGATCTGATTCAGTCAGTTCCTGAAGTGTAGTTACTCTTTGAATTATTCAACTGATGGGTCTGAATTGGCCCCACCCCAGAGGGTCCTGGGTTCGAACCATACAAATGCACAGGAAATATATAAAAAAAATCTTCTTCAGACCTACTTGACTCAGATGCTTAAAATTTTTATGTTTGGGGTTGAGCAAAGAAAAACTTGTTCAAGCGGTCCCGGTCACATGATCAACTTGAAGGCCACACCCTTATATGCTAAAAAAGCCTTAAAAATCATTTTTTCCAGAACCAAATTATAGCAATTGCCTTGAAAGTTTGTACTTAGCATTGAGTATAGGCCGTTTGCGAAAAAGTGGAGGGCAAAAATTGATTTAATTTCACTAATACTGTATAGATATTTATGAAACTTTGCATATCATAATCTGTTAGCTATACAAACTCATCGCAGGAAATTCAGAAATTTTTGACCTTTGAATAAAAAGTTACTCTATTAATCATTACCATTTTTCTTCTCAGTTTTATGCCATTCTTACACAGGAGGTAATCATAATGGTACAACAGCCATTGTTGTTCTATAGCTACTATACTAATACTTTTATTCATTGGTCTGAAATATGTTCACTCAATACTGGGTAAACATGAGGCTTTAGCGATAATGGGCCAATCACTTGAAAGGGATTTTCTTATGTGTTTCTCTTATATATAAGTAAATGTCCATATAAGGGATGTACATGAATATAGTCTTTACAACACTGCCTGTTCCAAAAACTGCACTAACCAAGCGTAAAACGTCAAAGGTTCGGGACAGATTTTAACATGTAGTAGATCTGACAATTTTCTATTTCACTGTCAAAAAATTCTGAGTTTCCTTGCATGAGTTTGTATTGGTCATAGATCAAGGTCTGCAAAGTATCATAAAAAATAATTCAGTAGTAATGAAATTAAATAGATTTTTTTCCCTCCAGTTTTTCGCAAACGGCCTAGACTAGAGTTCTACTAAGATTATTTGAATGATAGCCATGCTGACCTCGACTTTTTTCACGGCATTCTGTTTTTGTTTTATGGGAAACTGATGCTTTAACATAAGGCTGAATGGAAATTATAGAAGATCTTGGTACAAATTTTGATTAATGCAGTCTGACAACTAAGAGATTACACGAATTTTTGGTTCAGATAATTCGTTGACTTTTACCTAAAGTCTCTCACATTTTGACAGTTTCGAACCATCAAGTTTGTTCAAATGGTGACACCAGTTTGATGTTTGACCTTTTTAGCTCACCTGAGCCGAAGGCTCAGAGGTGAGCTTATAGGATGGGAGTCGAGCCGTCGTCCGTCCGTGGGTGTGTGCGTCAACACTTTCAAACATAAAAATCTCAAAGACCAGTGGGCTGATCGCAATCAAATTTTATCTGAAGCATTATTTGGGTGGGCGAAAGGATGCATTAGGTTTTGGTGCCCATCAGCTCAGAACTCTGGTTTCCATGGCAACAGATAGCCCCCATAGGGTTATAATGGGGAAAATGGCGTCATCACGTTTTCTCGACTGTTTTTGATTAGATCCTTATCATACTTGCAGGTAATGATGAAATACACAAGAGCTTGGATGAGTTCCAAATTTGGCCGGATTCGAGCACAGACTACGGAGTTAGCTGCCCTTGAGCGTTTGAAAAAAATCTCATAGGGTTATAATGGGGAAAATGGCGTCATCACGTTTTCTCAACTGTTTTTGCTTAGATCCTTATCATACTTGCAGGTAATGATGACATACATAAGAGCTTGGATGAGTTCGAAATTTGGCCGGATTCGAGCACAGTTAGCTGCCCTTGAGTGTTTGAAAAAAAAAAAAAAAAAACATAGTGTTATAATGGAGAATACAACGTCATCACATATTTTTAGAAAAACTTTGTCATCGCTCTATTGCCTTCATTTCTCAACGGATTTTAAAATAACTTTATTTATTTTATTTATTTATTTATTCACAATTTCATGGCAACATATATATAAAAGTACATACATGAGCCAATGGATTGGACGTAGGCACTGCCTATATTTGTCCTCTCCAGTTGGTGTAGCAATACAGATACATATATTTGATGACATAAATATTAAGGTGCTATACAAGAATTCTGTGACTAAAGTGTACATACATATAAACTAGTAGTAGTTGATATAAACATGAATATAACAACATTTCAACTAGAAGTAATACCAATGTTTGTCTAACTACCTACATAGACCTATACGAGTTTGAAAATCCAACCCATTGGGCACACAACGCTGAATCAACACCTAACAAACGTTGGTTCAACGTCGTGACGTTGAATCACCGCCGATCCAATGTCGATTCAACGCCGCGTGCCCGCTGGGAAGGCTGACAGCTTCAGTACCCCTGCGGGCACGAGACGCAGAAACGATGTCGTCGCGACGTCAATGCGACGTAATTACGCCACATTGACGTCAGTACACGCTACCTCGACGCCACGTGCCCGCCGGGATATCATCTTTTATAGTCACATGTTTTTCAATCTTAATAATAATAGTATTAATAACAATAATAATGGTAACAATAATAATAATAGTAACAACAATAATATTAGTAATAATAATAATAATAATAATAATAAAGTATTACACTATAATAGAGAGAAGAATCGACCAGAGCTGGATCACAAAGGGTGTAACTGCAATCGGAACACTGCTCGGCCAAATTCGTAAATCGTCTGATTCACGGAATTGGCCGAGCATGCTCCGATTGGGTGTAATTGATTTGCACCAAGACTCCTCGCCGCACAATGAAGTGGGGCATCAAATACCAAGCTGATGAGTCGTTACTAATAATATAGGCTTACGCCAGCGGCGTGCGACGGGCGCAAATCAAGTGCACGCACAGTCGAAGAGATTAGCCATTCCTAACGGTACTTTTGTTTTGAAAGGTCAACTTGCTGATCTAAGTACCATAAAAGATAGATTGCTGTTATTGTTGTTTGACACCTATCGGTGCTGATGTCAAGTCATGTGTGACCGGCGAGACGGTAGGCTAAATGTGTACAGTAAGTATAGGTAAGGTACATGTACCGAAACGTTTAGAAACGGTCCGTATGCCGCCACTCCCGGTTTTCGACGATCAAATTGTGTCCGTTGTGATTTCAAAGTACACTGAATATCCAGAACCGAACTTATCTTCTAAATGACCAAACAGTCTTTTCTTTTTAAACTCCAGAGCATTCTTTTCCGTCGACACCTGTGGCGATTTGACAGTGGAGCCCATATTTGATCACATGACCTGTCAATTTTTGGTAACCACACCTCCCAGTTTTCGACGATAGAAAATCGGTATCATAGTATTCATCATGAAATGAAAATGAACGGTTAGAGAATGTGGTTATGTCATTGCACAGTGTTTCTGATTTCAGCAAATGGGTTTATAATTTTCTTCAATAACTAATAACTTCACACAAATGTAGGGCATGACAATATCTCAAGCAAGTTCGACTTTCAGGATGCTGCGCCCAAGGTCAAGGTCACTGTGGCTATTTTTAGAAAAACTTTGTCAGCGCTCTAGCACCTACATTTCTCAGCAGATTTTTAAATAACTTCACACACATGTAGGGTATGACAATATCTCGAGCAAGTTTGACTTTCAGGATGCTGCGCCCAAGGTCAAGGTCACTGTGGCTATTTTTAGAAAAACTTTGTCAGCGCTCTAGCACCTACATTTCTCAACAGTTTTTAAAATAACTTCACACAAATGTAGTGCATGACAATACCTCGAGCAAGTTTGACTTTCAGGGTGCTGCATCTAAGGTCAAGGCCACTGTGGCTATTTTTAGAAAAACTTGGTCATCGCTCTAGCGCCTACATTTCTCAACGGATTTTTAATCAACTTCACACAAATGTAGGGCATGACAATATCTCAAACAAATTAGACTTCCAGGGTGCTGCGCTTAAGGTCAAGGTCACTGTGGCTATTTTTAGAAAAAAATTGTCAACGCCTTAGCACCTACATTTCTCAATGGATTTTAAAATAAATTCACACAAATGTAGGGCATGACAATATCTCGAGCAAGTTCGACTTTCAGGATGCTGTGCCCAAGGTCAAGGTCACTGTTGCTATTTTTAGAAAAAACATTGTCATTGCCCTAGCACCTTCATTTCTCCATGGATTTTTAAATACCTTGACCCAAATGTAGGGTATGACAATATCTCAAGCAAGTTCGACTTTCAGGGTGCTGTACCCAAGGTCAAGGTCACTGTGGCTATTTTTAGAAAAACTTTGTCATCGCTCTAGCACCTACATTTCTCAACGGATTTTAAAATAAATTCACACAAATGTAGGGTATGAAAATATCTCGAGCAAGTTTGACTTTCAGGGTGCTGCAATCAAGGTTTTTGATTAGATCCTTATCATACTTGCAGGTAATGATGACATACATAAGAGCTTGGATGAGTTTGAAATTTGGCCGGATTCGAGCACAGACTACGGAGTTAGCTGCACTTGAGCGTTTGAAAAAAAATCCCATAGTCTTATAATAGAGAAAACAATGTCATCACATTTTCATTTTTCATTGGATCCTCTTCATACTTGCAGGTAATGAGGATATGCACAAAAGCTTGGATTAGTTAGCATTTCGGCTAGATCCCACCACTGACTATGGAGTACCTGCCATGAGCATCCAAAAAATCAATGTCGCCACTTTTTCTTGGTTTCTACTGATCCGATCCTTTTCAAACTTGCAGGTAATGAGGAAATGCATAATATCTTAAACAAGTTCAAATTTTGGCCAAATCAGGCCAACCACTACGAAGTTAGCTGCCCTTGACAGCTCTGTCTATTGTGCTCTTGATCGGATACTTTTTAAACTTGCATATATTAAATGAGGGCATGCATAATGTTTTGGATGAGTTTAATTTTCAGCCTGATTGGACCACTGACTGTGGAGTTAGCTGCCCTTGAGCATCTTAAATATCCCTATAGGTTTACAATGTCTGTCAGGTGAGCAATTTTTGCCCTTTGGGCTACTTGTTTTGTCCAGTGACGGATTCATGGCCTCTTGGCCCTCTTTATTTTGGTGGGGATGCGGGTTGGAAAGGGGATGAGTTCCACGTCTGTGTCTGAAAATATTTCAAATTCGTCGATTTTAAAGGCTATGAGTTCGGACTTACAATTTTGGAACTTTGACCGTTCTACTACGGAAAAAGAATCTTAAAAGGTTCTTCAGCATAGTTTAAGTAAGTCTTATTTGAGTCTAACTTTGATATTAAGATAAACAAGAAATATCTTTTAAAAAATGTAATCGGCTTAGATTAAATAGAAGTGTGTATTGTAATACGTATGAATCAGGTACATGTAAGATATCGAATGTGCTGATCAGATTGTACGGATGCGCATCTTGATATGCATATTTGTTGTTGGTGTTGGGGTTTCGACTTCGAAAAAGTTGTTGAATTTTGATAAGGGTCTGTCTGTGTTGCACATAACAATGTGGATTGGTTGGCCGACCGCCCCACATATAACCTTAAAAGTGTCGCAGTTCCAACACAACACCGCAACAATTACATAATTTCGTCTTCAATTTCTGTGTCCAGTTATCTTATCGGTTTTATATTTTACTTGAGCGACAAATCAGACGAAATGTGTTCTTTGGCAAAAAGCGATTTAGACCAAATATTTAGATTCATCACGGCCAACAGTCAAATAAAACTGAAAGTAGTAAGAGAAAGCGCAACTATGCTACTTACATCAACATCCCGGCTGTATTTATATTGGCCAATGGAATACTTAAAATGTAGGTTAATACTAAGGTTATACGGATAAAGCCGAATAACAAGGTAACAAATGTTAGGGAAAACTGCAACCCCAATTTAGAAAAAATGCCAAAATAAGGCGTAAAATGCTTGACATAATTTAAGAAATTGAGACAAGTGTCATTAGTGATAAAATTTGAAATAAAAAAAATCTGTTTCAAATACAGAGAAGACTTTTGGCACTCCAGTTCTTAAACGCTCTCCATTTCGTTCATCCATTTTATTACTATTTTATGTGCTATCTCAATCTCGTCCTCACCAACGCATGATCCTTGTTTGACATTCATGCATATATGGATCATAAAGACCAAACGTAATGAGTAACTCCCTAAGCAACAGACCCATGTTTTGTTTTCCGGTCGCTGAACGACCGGTTTTATGCGTTTATTTTGTTTTATACTAAGCATTACTGTGCGATGGTGCTGTGTGTAATTTCCAGTACCAGATCGTCCTACTGCTTTGGATAATAGTAGGACAAGGGCCTACTGTGTAGTACTGTAGTACTTGCAGTAGGTGCGGGTGAGGGTTGTTTGGACATTTCTCTCTCGTCTATCATTTCTCCCCTTTCTCCCTGTCTGGGAGACGGCACGATATAGACTGATATACTGTCTCAAAGGTCCGTTAATCCCCACGCAACCAATCTATTATTGATAATTAAAACAAATTTGATTGTTTAATTTGCATATTATTCACGGAATTTGTTATATAACATTTAATTGCCTCCTTTGGAAAAGTTGTACATTTCAGTTATGATTATGATTTATTTCGTAAAATTTTACTGTTCCGTTCCGTATAGCAAAATGCCAGTAGCGCATCCTCTAACTTGATATCGATCGCTAAAATCAGCCAAGTCATGTTGAACTTGAACCAGATAAACCGCAGTAAAACTGAATTACGACACACTTCGTTAAACCGGAGAGTTATTCTCCTAAAATTTGTAACATGGTTGACTTATACAGTTGTCTTAGACGTGGCGTAACCCTTGAAAGATTCTCTTGAAACTTGAGTCACATACATTAATGATACATTGAAGAGAAGCCGGTTAGGCGGTATCCGAACGTTTTGGACCCAAGACGTTTCCTGCGTATTTTGCGGATCTATGTCATTTCGGACTGTGGCTTGGATGCTTCCGACCCTGTTTGAAGAAGTTTCGGACTCAGTATTTCGTCCTCGTCCGTAACGGTTGTTTAATTTCGTACTTCATATACGACATACACAGTCGTATACTTATATTAAACAGGATCTTGATAGGAAGCCTAAAGCTTAAATAAATAATCTTCAGATCTCCTTCAGCTACACATTCTATTAAATAACCTTCCTTTGTCATGAAAATAGTATATACAAAATAAGCTCAATACTTTATTTGAAACAATATGCCCAAAGTTGAATACAAAATGTGTAACGCAGCCTTTTACAATGCGCATCCGCATGCTCCTCAAATGAAAACAGTCCAAAAATGAATGGCACAAATAAATATAAGGCTTTAATATATGAAATCAAAAACATGAAATGTGTGCATGTTGAAACACTAGGTCAAAATCAACAATTTGGAAAGGAGCGTCCGCGTGGCTAAGTGGCTTGCACTCCAGACTCATGCCACAGGTCGGGGATTGAAGTCCCACTGGATACGAGTTTCCTTTCAAACATAGACGGCGCTTCACTAAACGAATCTTAATAGAACCATAAACGTAAGAGCATAAAATATATTTTGTCGGTGCTTAAAAGAATCGCCTCAGCCAAGTAATTCTAATTAGTATCCCAAATATATGTTAATAAAATATATGTTGTGAGTGATATCAGAACTGACACTGCACCTAATTCCAGCAAGTATCCTTAGCATATTTTGTAAGGAATTGACTCGGCCAAGTAATTCTAACAAGCACCCTAAGTGTATGCTTCGAGTGAAAAAAAAACAGAATTAACCTCTAAACTAACCTAAAATAGGGGGTGGTCGGGTGGTCCGATGGGGCTGCGTGTGCCGGGGCAGCCTACTAATTTGACTAGTAGTAGGACAAGGGCCTAAGTGTGCTTGCAGTAGGTGCGGGTTGTTTGTACATTTTTCTCTCGTCTATCATGTATCACTCTCTCTCTCTCTCCCTCTCTCTGGGACAGTCCGATATACACTGAAATACTGTCTCAAAGCACTGTCAAACTAAAAACAACCAACCGACGTAAAAATGCATTACCGTGTTTATTTGTAATTCGATAGCGATTTACAACTTTACGATAGAAATAGAACCCGAGCTAGATCTGCTTATGTTGTGGTTCTAAAAGCTGTTTTTTATGTTGACAAGCATTCAGTTTGTTGGGCCGTAGATCCTGTTGCACCTTATCAAAACGTCTGATGTACTGATAAGCCTGAGTACTCTTTCCATAGAACCTCTAGCTGATTCTACAGCTCGGCAAAGGTTATCTTACAAAAAAAAAAACACAAACTGAAGCGTCATAAGTTCTGATTCCGAACGCAAGAGAGGAATCAATACATAGAAGGTGAGATTGGCTTTTCATTCTTTATGGTTCAGTCGATTGTAGTAGTCATCCGCGTTATTGTTGGTTTGGACTTCTTGCCTCAAGTTGGACCATTACCTCACGTTCCACAATGGGAAATTTAAGGCCTTCATGTTCTGACCTCGCCACTGTCACAAGCTGGTTAAATGCCTCTTCGGTGTGACTGTGTGGCAACAAGGGCCACGTCAGGAGCTTCTTGATGTACATAAAGTCCGATACCCTCAGACAGCAACCCTAAATCTCTATGTTTACACCATACCGCTTGCGTCCTTAGCCTATGGTGGAAATACCGGGAAAGACTCGTCAGATCCGTCCAAGCTGCACTTTCAAAATCTAAGACAAAGCCTTCCGCACCTGTGTCACCTACCGCCTCCTTCAATTTCTACAATATCTGAAATAAATTCATGCATGCAAAAAATATAACAACCTATTTAGCGTGCGGCATCGGCATCCCGAGGAGGCGATTCGGATCAGCCTATGCATCCACGTCGGTTGGATGGAACAAATACGCTGTGAACTCTTAGGAATCTATATAGTTTTAAGCAGGCTAAAAGCCCATCTTCAAATCATATTGCTCATACTTGTATTATGCTGGGTTGATCTATTTCCAGTCCGATATGTGACTGCACTGTTTGCCAGTATTTTTCAGCGTACTGTGACGAAAGAGTTCATCGCACTTAATCATATTAAAGTCGGTACAGTTACGTTTATATGCTGTTCACATAAAGTAAGGGATATTAAAACAATTAAGAAAAATGAGTAGATGAACATAAAAACTGTTACAATTCATAAAATAATCATAGAGACCTTCAGTATGAATTTTGATACGTTTAAGCTTCTCACATTGGAAGTAGCGGCTGGTGCGATGATGCTGCGAGTAACTTCCAGTACCAGGGCGTCCTACTGTTTTTGATAATAGTAGGACAAGGGCCTATTGTGATTGAAGTAGGTGAGGGTGGGGTTGTTTGGACATTTTACTCTCGTCTGTTACTTCTCTCTTCTTTCTCCCTCTCTCTGAGAGACGGCCCGTTAGAGACTGAAATACTGTCTCAAAGGCCCGTTAAACCCAAAACGACCAATCAATCAATCAAATTGAAAGTAGAATAAGGGTTGACACCAAAAGTTTGCACGAATTCAGAACAGCAATGACTGACCGTTTTTATGCAAACTTGATGTCATTTTATCAGTGTTTCGGTGTTGATTCTGGTTCTCTAGCACCGGTGTCACTACTTACATACTGATCTATGAAGTAACCTTATTGCATTTGATGTATACCTGGTAAAATTTCTAAATTATTCTAAACCTAAGACTGACTTGTCATAGGGAATCTTAGCGGAGTTTGGCTTCTATTCGCCGGGCCGGGTAGCGCAATCGGTAGGGCACCTGACTCGTAAGTCAGAGGTCCTGGGTTCGAATCCCGGTCTGGCCACATACTTTCGTTTCTCCTTCCGCTGATTCAAGAAGGGCAGTTGTCAGTTACTGGCGAAAGTAAGTGCACTTAGTACTGGTTAACCGCTTAGGAGGTCTAAGCCTGCCCAGGAATAGTGTGGTTAGGTTAACTGACCGTCCCGACATGACCCTAGTTGTTTACCGTGGACGTTAAGCATCAAATCAATCAACCAATCAATGGCTTCTATTCTTTTGAGGTATTTGGCTTTTTGCGGGTTCTTACTGCATCTGAAATCTCTTTCCTGATATTTTTTCTGTCGCCGTTCTCGTGACTTGAGGGTTGATGTAGCTCGATGGGCGACTCCTGCTCTCGCGAGGTAATACGTAGGCGTCTCTTACCTTATGTTTGCAGCTATTGTTCTGCGACAGTAAGTGTAGCTTGTAGAGGGATGCTCGTTGCCTTCCGAGACCTGGGGCCGTATTCATAAAGCCATTTAAGTCGTTGCTATGCTGTTGCTAAGGCTTAATTTCTATAAAGGAGATTCCCTACAACTATGAAATTTGCTCTGGAGGAACAGTCTTACAAAGGAGATTCCCTACAACTATGAAATTTGCTCTGGAGTCCAGAGCAAATTTCATAGTTGTAGGGAATCTCCTTCAAAGAAATTTAGCCTTAGCAACAGCATAGCAACCACTTAAGTCGTTTTATGAAGACGGCCCCTGCTCTAAATTTTGTATGGATACATTTATATTTGATATTTTCTGAAATTTGAAGCATCAAAACAAATCATTTAAATAAACAAGTAATTTAAACAATCTAATCCTTGAATCTTGTAGTAAAGTAAGACTAGTTCTTTTTACTAGAAAGTATTTTACAAGCTTAGTTTCAGTCCGGAAATAAGAAATAGAAATTAATTGAAAGTAGTTGTATAATGTTTTTTTTTTCTTATAAATTGTGCTTATTGTCAAAATTGATTTTCTCGTTGGTATGCTGTGTGGGTGGTTAATGTTTGGATTGGGTGGCTAAGGGTTGAACAACGAAGTGTTGGTGATGAACCGATGAAGAATCTGTAATCGGACCACAGTCTATATATATGCTAAACGGCAAACGCACTCGCGCTGTGGTCCAGTATCACAGTCTATATAATCAAAAAACAAAAAGAATACACTGAACGCACGCGAAACATGGTGAGATGCATCACAATATTAACACTTTGAAACACAAATATAAATGGCCATTTTAGAAATTCACATCAGAAGAACACAAATCTCGTTGAATACTCTAGATGATTATGTGGTATGTTGATAGATCATGATGGTAGTTGACTTGATGTAGATCTACATATATTATATTTATGCAATTTCACAGCCAGACACCCTTGAAAAACACTCTCGGAGGGCTCCAATGACACAGGGGTCATAAAAATAATAAAGTCTGTATTATGCTGAATGAGTTTATCTACACTGATGTTGAAATGTTGAATTCGATGATGGATGGTATCAAATATATTATTTGATACAGAAAAGGGTGCCTAAAATATAAAATACGACATAAGCTTAAAATATACAGTAACAGGCACCGAATGCATAAATGATATATGAACCATGGTAATAATGCAGTATGAATGCAGAATATAATTATATATAACAACATAATGACAGAAACAACACGGGCAATGCATTCTCCGCATTCGGACTGAGCCTCGAAAATGCATGACAATGCGGAATTAACTATAAAATACATTTTAACAAACTACGCCACATTAATGAAAGGGTTCACGCCGTATGTCCAAAGTTTCTGATGCTTTCAAATTATGCGAAATGCATATAATATTTAAATAATTTTACCGAAACCAAGCGCAGGCTTAAATGTGTATTTGTTGACGGTGCGAATAGCGAAATCGCACATCGTCAACAAACAGCGAAATTTACATTTATTTGAAAAGAAGCAGAAATATAGATATACTGTCACCCAAAGATAATTTGGCTCCCGCGCAAATAGCCTAGCACGACCATTTAAGGATAATATGTAAAACAGGGAGTGAACAAGTCTCAAGCAATTATCCGTCGGTTTGGAAATCACTATCATAGTTATATTCTTAATATTACCTTCTCTAAAAGTGCGTACATGGCCGAGTGGGTTAAGGGCGACAGTAGCAAAAAATCTAGTGTAGTATAATGCGAGTTCGAATCCTTCCCCAATTTTTTTTCTTCAACGATTTTGTTTCTCAACAGCTCTTACATCCTTCTTTTTTGATATTGTTTCTCTCTGATTGCTTCGTCTTGTTCATCTTTTATTTACTTTTATTTATACAAGACATTGGGCCGCGGTCAGAAGCGCGTCTGACTCAAGAGCCAGATGTCCCGGGTTCGATACCCGGTCTGGCCTCTTACTTTCGTTTCTCCTTCCGCTGATTCAAGAAGGACCGTTGTCAGTTACTGGCGAAAGTACGAGGGGTGTTCGAAAAGATTTGCAAATGGCCTCATGACTTTCTTTAGGGACAAGCTGGGTACAACTGCTTTGCATTTACTGAAAGCACTGCATTTTGGCTTTAAGATGATACCAAACACTATACAAAGACACTTTTCCTTATTGAGTTACAGCTCATTTTAATAGGTCCCAGTCATACCACTGGGCTAATTTTATATATCAAATCTTTTCAGTTTTACGCATTCAAGTCGAATATCTTTGTAAATACAAAATCAATTTTTGTCATTTGCTTGTCCATCGTTTTCTACGATATCCATACAGAAGTTAGAAGCGTTGCAACTTTAATCGATTTATTCCTTGCAAAGCAATGCGCAGTTCTAATGACGTTACTGAAATTTACGTCAACGTAATTTTTGAAAGCTTGCAGACGCTTCGTTTTTGGTATTAATTTGTATTTTTGACTGGTTTTCATTGACCCATGTAAATGCTCTTGCTGACAAGATTTTGAATGCTAATACACTTGTTTTCATTACAGAATCAGCAAATTTTGGTAGAACGTAAAGCCCCAGTCACACACACACATTACGGATAGGGCGGATAGTTGCGAATAAAATCCTCAGTTTATCCGCAGAATTTGTGGGCGTGGCCTAATTTTGTTTAATGAATTTACGGATATAGTTACCAATAGATGCGTATGGATACGGATAGGTACGAACTACTAACCCTCCGTTACCTTCTGTAACCTTTAGATGCGGATAAATACCTTCAGATGCGGACTATTGTGCATGCCTAGCGGATAGAAGAATAGAAAGGATTAACTGCGACGTCCACATCTGTGTCTACTCCTTGTATGCTCCAGTCACACACACACATACGGATTGTGCGGATACTACGGATGGCCCGTCCGTATCTATCCGTTTTATCCGCAATGGATCCGTATCAGATCCGCAGAGTCCGTAACTGTCCGTATCATATCCGCAGAGTCCGCAGGATCCGCGTCGAAATTTTGAAAAGTTTCAAAATTCGGGCGCGGATGAGTAAACCGTAATGGTGCGTTACTAAACGCATATATCCTCATCTATCCGTATCTAATCCGTGTCGCATACGTATCTATTCCGTATCTTATCCGTTATTGAACCTATCATTCCGCAGTCCCACTCGATGTTGAGGACCGATACGGTTTCAAGCGGATCGTTACCTTTAGTTACGGAAGTTACGGGTCTCGTTCGGCGTACTGTAACGGACTGTTTTCTACAGTAACATTTCAATACAAAAAGGTTGCGTTCCAATACTGACAGATACCTACAGGATGGTTTGGAGAATCGGCTCTACGGCAAAGAGACAGAGACTGTATCTCAAGAACTACTACAACAGAGAGGCCGGGTCGGTGCAATGGCAGTGACGTATGGTGCAGTTATGGTGCGATGTTATGTTTCTTATTTGTAACAGCCTAGTGGGGTCATCTTTTCATGAACTTGCCAATAGCAAAAGTAGGGCCATCATTTCATAATTTTTTTTTTGACTTTTATCAATTTGAATTAGTTGTCCAATACAGGACAAAGTAATTCTTTTATTAATTACAATTAGTTGTCCAATATAGGACAAAGGTTAATGGTGAAATGAAGCAATAAATATCTACTGGTCAGGCTTGAGTAGCCGAAACTTCGAAGCTGGCCCATGTTCCTTCTTTCGATTGTGTTCTGTGTTCTTATGTGAACTCTTTTAGATTTCTATTTTACTTCAGTGCCACTGGTTTCGTGCCGTGCGGCGACCGTAAAACGTCTCCCCGTACATCATCTATAGTGCAGATTATATATAATTTTTTCCTTTGAGGTCAAGAAAATATTCTGAGAAATCAGAAATTTTCGTTTGGTTTAGATTTATAGTCTAGATTATTGATTTTTTTCCTTTTAGATCTTTTATGATACTAATCAGTCTTTGAATTTACTGCCTTATCAAAATTAAGAAAGGATCTCTGACGGTTGTAATGTTAATTTGCCTATAAAATAAGTCAAAATCAAATTTTTGATATACCCAAGAATTTCTCTTGAAATTCGTTGCTCTTAACTTCCCCTAACTGGCTATGAATTTAATTTCTGATTTTTAGCACATAGACTATAATTTTTGGTGGAAAAAAACTAAATTTTATAATTAAACGTAATGGAAACTGGATCGTACCAGGGACCAGTCTATATATATTAACACACCTTAGTGGACGAACACTGTCCCACACTTGATGTGACCTTCAGATCTTATCACAGAATCTGGCAAAACTGTGCTAACCACTTCCGCCTACATGTTACGCAGAAGGTTTTACACTCGGTCGACACGGGTGTAGAGCCTTATGCGTCGCCAGGACGGCGGAGGGTGACTTCCGGTAAAGGGTTATCTACCAGTGTATTACACTAACAAGGAAACGCTAACAACGTTAGAAGTTTTGAAGTTTATATATAATGTAAATTCTAATACAACAATACAATTTACAACTGTCACAATTACAATAAGATACAACACATATTAGTTCATGTCGCTGGCCCAAGTAAGGTGTTTGTTTCAAATCTGTAATCGATTTGCGTGCAATGCGCAAATAGATTACTGTCTGACGTCAACACCGTACTCGGCTCAGCGCCATGAACTAAAGGAAAACACAAAGAACAAAAGACGTCAGTTTGAGCTCATACAAAAAAAAACAAGGCCTTATGTTGGTAGACTTCACTTTGTCGTTCCCTGGATCATGTCATGGGCCAGTCCATATATCAAGAGGAACACCAACTTATATTGACACGTGCCCGATTATATACTGGTCGATCCCTGGATCGTACCAGGGACCAGTCTATATATATTAACACACCTTAGTGGACGAACACTGTCCCACACTTGGTGTGACCTTCAGATCTTATCACAGAATCTGGCAAAACTGTGCTAACCACTTCCGCCTACATTTTGTGCTTCCCGCCTCTGCTTAGGAACCATGCACAAACGGCGTTGTAACTGCCTCTACCCGGGTTGGTATTAACCTGGAGACGTATATCGAATCTCCAGGTGAGACGTGGCTCTAAGCCCTAACAGCTGACTGCCGGACTTGATGTGCCTAAAAATAATGAACTTACACTTAATACATTGTAATTACATAATAACAATACGTAAGACTTGGGCCTGTCTTGGAAATCGTGGAAAAAGTGGGTGGGGTACTTACACTCTTTATATCTAAAAAAAAGGCCAAATCCCTTATTATTGAAAATAATGTTGCATGATATCAGTAACAGTAGTGTGTACGTCAGTTTTAGCATAGTTATCAATTAAAATTTCGGTATATTAGAAAACCGAAAAAATGGACTTATTTTCAGAGACTGAAAAATTCACCTACCCCTCTTGATAAAATCGGTTTAAGTTAGTCTAGAGGCATGATAATTTTTCAAAATTACTGTTAAAATGTCTTTATAGTACACACGTCTACATATTAATGCCAAATATTTCAATTTTTGCCGCCCGAGGAAGGTGCAATAATTTGTCGAAAAATAGGCAAATATGCATTGATACTGTCAGAGGTCCTTACATTATGCTTTCTCTGGTTTTCGTAACCAAGTCATGTCGAGGTCACTGATGCGGTTTGAGTAGCCGAATTCTCGAAGTATGGTCCATGTACCTTCCTTCGAATGTGTGCAGTGTTCTTGAAGGATTAGAATAGTATCTACTTTTATCAACTGCCTACTGAATATCTATGTCAACCAAGCAGTAAATGGGTACCTTTTTCAAATCAGGAAAGGACAAGGCAGCGAAAGGAGAGAGATGGGCTTCGCCGTTCATATGCTATGCCCAAGATACATTGACCCTAACCACCTACTCCCACCCCTCCTCCCCCAAGCCACCGCCCCTACGGTCATTAGGCTATAGGAAACCTTTACCTTTACCCAATTTTTAGTTTGAATCCAGGTATACAAATTTAAATAAAAATCTAATCCTTCATGAGCACAGAATACTAAACACATTCGAAAGAAGGAGCATGTGCCATACTTCGAGGTTACGATTTTTAGAGCCTCATCAATGACCCATTACTTCCGTAACTAAAGGTAAAGCTCCGTATGAAACCGTATCAGTCCTCAACTTGGGACCGCGGAATGATGGGTTCAATTACGGATAAGATACGGAATAGATACGGATGAGAAACGGATTGGATACGGAAAGATGCAGATAAATGCGTTCAGTTACGGACTTTTACGGTTTACTCATCCGCGCCCGATTTTTGAACCTTTTCAAAATTTCGACGCGGCTCCTGCGGACCCTGCGGATATGATACGAACAGTAACGGACTCTGCGGATGCGATACGGATCCATTACGGATTAAATGGATAGATACGAATAGATTTGGACGGGCCATCCGTAGTATCCGCAGAATCCGTATGTGTGTGTGTGACTGGGGCATTAAGTACGGATAATCCGTATTTCCGGGCCATTAGGAAACCTATACTAAAAATCATTTCCGCGATATTTACAGGACAGCATTGTCTGGGCATTGTCTTTAATGAACAAAGATAAAGAAAAATCAAAGACTGCTAATATATAAATTACGGCCTACTAAAGTAAAATTTTGCAGTGTCTTTAGGGTATAACTCTTTCAAAGAAGATAAAAATGCGACCTTTTTAAAATTCAGACTTCATAAGGCATATCATAGTTTTATGTGTTTCTGCAATCAGAAGTTCTGTCTGCATGGTTGTCATCGAGAAATTACGTCATTTGCAAAACTTTTCGAACGCCCCTCGTATGTGCCCTTAGTACTGGTTAACCGCTTAGAAGGTCTAAGCCTGCCCAGGAATAGTGTGGTTAGGGTAACTGACCGTCCCGACATGACCACAGCTGGTTACCTTGGTCGTAAAGCAACCAGCTACACAGCGTAAGCCGTATGGAATTTCGAGAGCACCGGACTGACATCTCAACATTAATCGCGAAAAACTTAGCTTACCCAGCAGGCACTCCACGTAATTAACATTAAATCAACGTTGATTCAACGTTATGACTTTAAATCAACGTTAATCTGCTGCTGCTTCAACGTCGTGTGCCCAGTGGGTAGATATTTAGCACCTTGGAAAAACTGATTATCTTAAAAACTTGTAGAATAATTTTCTTTAAAGCATTCAAATAATGATAATTTTTGCTTCATTGTCTGAATGACCTGATAATGTTGCCATTATCTGATTATAACGATGAAAGTGAAATGACAGCATGTAATTTTTTGAAAAACAATTAACCGTACAAGTTTTGAGAAAATGCATGTTTATTCGATAAATGAGGAATGAAAAATAATCTTCAAATTAAAATGCAAATTACCTATTACCTCACGGCCTGTAAGAACATCGATTTTGACCACGTGTGTCATGTGATCATGTAGAGGTATTTTTCTTATTCGTGCACGTGATTGTGACGTATGAATAAATTATTTTTGTCCAATAATGCGATTTCAACCGCGGACCGCGATTGTATAAAAATTTATCTTATTGTTTGTTTAAAGTCACTTTTATCAAATATTATTATTTAAACTCTAATTCAAATATATAGTTAGACCAGGTCGGAGGTATTGTTTGAAATATTTCATCAAATCATTTTTGTTATTATTATAAAGGGGGTAAATCTTTAAAGCCTTAAAACAGACATATTATGTTCACATGCGCATGCGTATGCATATGTAAAAGAAATCTACATCACTTCATACTTTACCATAAAATATGTTGTGGTTAGAAATAATAATGGTTATAACCGCAAGCTGTGCCAACCAAATTCACCCTACTCATTCGAATTTAGACATATCATATAAACACCTGTCATGAATGCCAGCCCGCTTTAGGGGAAATTCTTAATAATAGTCTCCATATCACTTTTATGACATAACAGACTTCTCATATTAGAGTTATAGATTGTTTGATGACTAGTAAAAAGGTTTTAAATGAACATGGTTCATATAACATAATTTTATCATCCTCATGGCTGGATTTGTACAAAATGCTTACACCAGACAAAACCATATCTGAAAGACATACATTGGCTTAAACAAAAATTAACAAACAAATAATAATTTTATTTGATTCACAGTTCCTGTGAAGCTTTAGACAAGAGGAGATTGAAATGTCAGCCTGAATACTCACAGGGTAAAATCGATTCCGCCAATTTTCGCTTCCTACAGAGACTGTACATCATATTTGGCTTCCGCCGAGACTGTCCGCGAACTCTTGCTTCCTGCCGAGACTTCTGTACATGATAAATGGCTTCCTGCAGAGACTGTCCGCGTGATTCTGCTTCCTGCCGAGGCTCTCGGCAGGAAGCAGAATCACGCGGAGAGTCTCGGCAGGAAGCCATTTTACGAGGACAGTAGTCTCTGCAGGAAGCAAGAGTTCGCGGACAGTCTCGGCGGAAGCCAAATATAATGTACAGTCTCTGCAGGAAGCGAAAATTAGCGGAATCGATTATACCCTGTGATACTCAACAAATAAGATAAAAGAATTCAATAAAGTAGTGCAAGTAGATACATGAATTAAAGTGGAGATTTACCTAGTTCGAATATTCCGTGCATATTGAGGGAACACATAGCACATACGAGAAACTCCTATTTCGGTCGTGGTGAATGGGTGGTGCGATGGTGCTGGGTATAACTTCTAGAGCCATGGCGTCCTACTGATTTGGGTAAAAGTAGGACAAGGGCCTTCTGTGCTTGCAGTAGGTGCGAGTGGGCTTTGTCTGGACATTTTTCTCTCGTCTATTATTTCTCTCTTCTTTCTCCTTCTCTTTGTGAGACGGCCCGATATAGACTGTAATACTGTCTTAAAGGGCCGTTAAACCTAAAACAACCATCCTATTTCGGGCGGACAGAATTATCGCACTTAACACACAAGTCAAACGTAGTGCCAGAATTCCAGTTAAAACAGTTAGCCCTAAAGCACTACTATCAACACTACTTTTAATTTTGTCACTAAGTCTATCACTTTACAATAAATCGCTTTCATGACATTTGGTCGAAAGTCATTTAGTCGACACGACGTTTTTCCGAATATGATATTTCGACGACACGACGTTTGGGTTACAACGACATGACGTTTGGGCAACAACGACGTTTCGTAGATTTTTCGTTGAATTTGTTAAAATCGTCTAAATTTCGCCGGAAACTGTTTGCCGGTTCTGGATTTTTTTTTGAACTTCCAAACAAGATTTACGAACCGAACTTAACGCTTTGGCCAATTTATAGGTTAACCATTTTGATTTGGCAAATTTAATTAAAATACGAAAACCAAGTTAAATGAATGGTGAATTAGAAATCAAAACACTTTTAAATAATTTCACAACCAATTTCAGCATACTTTGTCCTCTTGGAGGTTTAGCTCAATAAGTGATGTTATATTCTATCCCACGGAAAGTCCATGATAGGGCGGTTGTCGAGGTCCTCTACGATGCAAAGCACATTCTTATTGAGTTTCCTCACCAGGAAACGAGAGATGGATATTAATGAGCACGAACATTACGTCTGCTGCAAATCAAATAAAATGTGAGTTCAAGCAATAAATTATATTTATTCTTACCTCGTCAGCTGCTCCATTGCTGTTTCAGTCCTTGCTGGTTCGCCCTTGAGCTTGTCAATTAGCTCGAACACGTTAGTTGGTACTTGGCCACCACTGTTTGAGATCTCCCATGCCATCCTTCCAGATGATTATTTGTTTTGGGTTGACGTTCTGTAGTACATGCATCAAAGTTGGGGTCCGAAATGTATTGAGTCCAAAATGTCATCTGACGGGCTTATTCTTTGTGCATAGGCTTCACTGAATGCAAACATTTCGTGTCTGAAAATTATTTGGAATGACCATCTTGACGAGATGATATATTATATGCAAGAGCCCTGTCGCTAACCGTAAAAGGTTTAGGTCTGCACTTAGGACAAGGGCCTACGTGCTTCCAGTAGTGCGGGTTGTTTGGAGATTTTTTCTCTCGCCTATCAAGTCTTTTCTTTCTCCCTCAGGCCCTCTCAGGGAAACGGCCCGATATAGATTGAAATACTGTCCCAAAGTGCCGTTAAACCCAAAACAACCAATCACAGTCTGCATTTAAACTTTGTTTATAGGATACAGCGAGAACCATAACCTTGTCCTTCATGGTGGAATTTCAATAACTGTGTCCTGCATGGAGGGATTTCAAAATAACTTGGCAAAACGATCCATTGTGCTCAATGACCATGTTACTAGCTTAAAGGTCAGTGTCATAGAGCGCACTTAAGCTATGTACATAGGCTAAAATGAAAACATCTTTGTGTCATATTCATGTCTAAGATTTGACTCCAAAATCAATGTAAATTTAAAGAGTAACTACACTTCAGGAACTGACTGAATCAGATCGCAAACCCTATCCCCAACATCAAAGGGAAAGAATGACAAAGACATCCCAACAAACAATAAATTACAAGGGATAAGCCGAGTCAGCAGCTCTTTCCCAAAAAGGTTGCAACTCAGCTATCTTTATTGAACTAAATAATTTAGACCAACAGAAGGGTTACAACAGACTAAGCAAATTATACAAAAAAAACATTTAACAATTATTTTTACCTATTTTCTATTTTTATTATAGAAGGGTTAAAAAGAGAACACAATAAATTAAACAGCACCGAACATAAGTCGCTTTGATGCAAATTTACAGTTCCATAATACTAATCTCGGTCTGGTTGACGGACGAACTGGAGCTCTAAACTCATAATGCAGGGATCGATTGTTCAAATCCACACCAGGTCGTGATTTATCTCTTGCATTTTGGGTATTTCTTGCTAATAGTCATCCGTTCCCGCATCGTAGTGAAAAGTGTTATTGAAAAGTTCTTTAAAATGGGAACTTTTTGTGAAATAGGGTTAAAAAGAACTACCCAAAATGGTAAGTGTACGGTCAGCTAGGTCAGAGCAAACATTCCAGACCCAAATAAGACAGCTAAAGCTCTTTTTAGATGTAGTCTGACCAGAGCCTACTCTGTTTGTCATTCTATCTGTTTTGAATACATTACTGCGTTGTAAAACCAAACTGTTCCATTTCAAGTCAACTAAATTTTAGATAATGTAATTCCTAAAACAGTTGAAAGGCGGTATGTTACGACTGTTCCCGATAAACTATTACATTTTAATATTTCACTCACTGATACAGCAATTTTCCTGTTTCCCTTTTAAAATAGTACACATACTTTTCTGTTTTAGGCCGATGTTATAGTAACTGCGCGTGGCTAGTGTCGCATATTTTATTACTGGCCATGTACCGACTCATTTAACGGAATCTGCTATTTCAGTGTAAAAGTATACTCCTTGCTGCCAAAGGATCTACTTATTGAGAACTTATTATAATAACACCTTTAGCTGAACAAACAGCACCGAAGGCTTATATCAGCTAAGAATATCTTTAAAGCCATTGAATGATATTATGTCAGCCGCCACACGACAAAACCAACAAACTGCCCGACTTGCATAAAATGGCTTTGAATAAACAATTTTGTTCTTATTTACGCATACTCTGATCAGTCTGCGCAAGGTCCTGCTGTGTTTGCAGTAGGTGGGGGCTGGGGATGTTTGGAATTTTTTACTCTCGTCTGTCATTTCCCTTTCTCCCTCTTTCTGGGAGACGGCCCGATATAGACAGAAACGCTGTCGCAAAGGGCCGTTAAACCAAAATTAACTAACCAATCAACCCGATGCGCGGGCTGTACCTATCTGCTGTTGGCAAATATCCTTTTCTTGTGGCTGGGCTTTGCCAGTTACGATCCTTATCAGTGTAACTTTTAATCATTGAACATGTACATCTGACCAGTATTTGACTTTTTATCGTGACAGCAAGATGGAAAAGATCTGTCCTGCCTTATTGGTTTTAGCCTCCCTGGTCATGGCCCAGGTTAGTGCCTGCGTTTTTTTTTAAGATGAATCGAGTTTTTAGTAGTGATGTAAGGCTAGTTATATAGAACTTGCAAGATCCATCCTCGTTTTTGTAAGTCGACATGTACGCTGATTCGCAAATGTGAATATTTCTAGTAAAAATCGTTTTTAAAATTTACGGCTTCTTTTCTCTAGCTCTTGTGTTTTCCACTTGCACACGTATTACACTGAATAACTACGGAATAAAAGTTATAAAACAATCATCACTTTTATTTGGTATTTATTCAGTGTTAAATATGATTAGCAAGCTACATGTACATCATTGTTATAGCCAATTTACATGCATGTTATTTCTCTCCAACATGAATATTTCTATCTTATCTATCTCTCGATACTGAGACGATCATTTTCTGATCATTACCTCAGGTGTTAACGGTGGCTAAATTTAGAATTTAGCTCAAAGGAAAACAAACTTTAGGGGTGGGCCATTAAAGCAGTTCATAGGCATGCTAAAACACATACCTCTGGACCGATAATCCGAATAAAAGCATTACACTGTTACACTCCTCAGCGGTTTTGGCAGAAACCGCCGAAGAGAAGAGACTATTTAACATAGAAATAGCCCTGGAGAAGAATGACCTTTTCAGGGCATCACTATACGCAAGGTATCTAGTGTATTGTGAGTCATGGGATGCTCTAGTCCTTCTCGATTTTGGTGCTGGGGTCAAGTACTTATACTTTTCAAGGGACACTGTACCAGAATGAATCTTGTAAAAGAAAGTAAAGGAGGACAGCTCCCGGCGGGCCTCCAGGGATGGCCACTCAAGCTCGTCCAGCATATCGCTGACACGACTTGTGTTCCGCCATCACCTGCAGGTCCACCTGGCAGCTGCTGTCTGCACCTAATTGCCAATTATGATAATTCCTTGAAGTTACAACCTCCTTATCCTAGTTCACTCGTTTTATTGTACTGAATATATACCGAATAAGAGTAAGTTTTAAAGGAGTGAATCATCGAATTTTTCAGGAGCGTTGCAGAGCAAAATATTTAAAACTACCAAGATGCATCTCTGACAGCGAATTTATATGCTTTTCTTGACTCGCAACACAGAATATTACCAGTAGCATAACTACCTTCTTATCCTTCTTACCTGTTTTATACTTGTGCATTTATTGTAGTGATTAACTGCTAAAACAGTTTAGGACCTCCATGTATGATATACTCAATCGATTGAATATTTCGAGAAAATACATAAAAACAACTTTTGCGCACCAAAATCCCACTTTTAATACTACGATGTCCTTAACTGTAAAAGCGATTGTAATCCTTATCTTTTGTGACATTATATATCATACAGGGCGCCAGTGTCCTATCACAAACAAAAGTAGTATGTAGAAACAACACAGAGTGCGGCGTTGGAGAATGTTGTTACATAGAGCCAGAGTTCTTGGTTATGAGCAAGAAGAGAGATTTGAGGCCGGTTGATCTTGTGCTGCCAGAGTTACATACCAAACATGATACAGGTACGGATTGGTATCGCATGAAAAGGTACCTAAGGCCATTTGCGAGCGGTGAATAGTCTGATCGGCGTTTTAAGCTTTCTAGATTTCCGGAGATTCTTCGTTTATATATACGATCAGGAAATCCTCTGATCAGACTGTGCGGATCGAAGTGATCTGAAGATTCCCTGTGCTCTCATGAAACGCGTGCCTTTTCACTTCACGCCATTCATTTTTTACCTGTTTTCGAAGGGATTCAGTTTTTAAGTTCATACATATCTTTCCATCACTACAGTAGTTATTACTGATCGTCCCAAGGCGGTACTTTTGTTGCAGTTGCATTTGTTTTATGTTCGGTGCTGTTTAATTTATTGTGTTCTCATTTTAACCCTTCTATGATAAAAATAGAAAATAGGTAAAAAAATTGTTAAATGGTTTTCGTATAATTTGCTTAGCCTGTTGTAGCCCTTCTGTTGGTCTAAATTATTTAGTTCAATAAAGATAGCTGAGTTGCCACCTATTTGGGAAAGAGCTGCTGACACGGCTTATCACTTGTAATTTATTGTTTGTTGGGATGTCTTTGTCAATCTTTCCCTTTGATGTTGGGGATAGGGTTTGGGATCTGATTCAGTCAGTTCCTGAAGTGTAGTTACTCTTTAAATTTGTATAAAGTCTCCTATTACTTGACAGTATCAGGTACTTTATATTGTTGTTCGTATGGAATCTAAACCAGTTTCGTCGTTTCGAAAATTCAGCTCCACATAACCATTCTGGTTAGAATGTCTCAGTCAGTCTAAATAATCGTTTCATATATTAGTTTATACTGTAATCTTCTTGTTTACATGCCACCTTCTTTTGTAAATGTGATGTAAAAAGATAGCAATGATATGGAACTACTAAATCAGATCTCATATCCTGCCTTCAAAACCACAAGGTAAAGACGTTTCAACCTAGACTGACAGAAGTACACGAAAGGCAAGCACCGCAAAATGCGAATGAACAGTTCTTTTCCAGGTAGATGGTCAGTCAGCTACCTGAACTTATAAGCCACTCAATAATACTGCTTTTAATTTTACTTCGCTGCAGCTGGTGTTGTGCCGTGTGGCAGCCGTAAAACGTCTCCCCGTACATCATCCATAGTGCAGATTATATTTTATTTTCGTCCTTTGAGATCAGAAGATATATTCTGAGACATCTGAAATTTGAGATGACATAGACTCTTATTCTAGACCATCATCTTTGATATCATTAGGACCCTTTTTGATATTATTCAGACTTTGAATTGACTGCCCAATTAAAATTAAGAAATTAAAGCATGCTTTTCTCTGGTTCGTCACCATATATAATCATAAGGGTCACTGATGAGGCTTTATTAGCCGAAACTTTGTAGCCTGGCCCATGTTCCTTCTTCTAATTGTATTCTCTGCTCTTGCAGGAATTTTTTATTTTGATTTGATTTGTTGCTTAACGTCCACGGTAAACAGCTATGGTCATGTCGGGACGGTCAGTTAACCTAATCACACTATTCCTGGGCAGGCTTAGACCTCCTAAGCGGTTAACCAGTACTAAGTGCACATACTTTCGCCAGTAACTGACAACTGCCCTTCTATTCTTGAATCAGCGGAAGGAATTCTTTAAGCTTTTGATTTTACTTCACTGCAGCTGGTATTGCGCCGTATGGCGGCCGTAAAAACGTCTCCCCGTACATCATCCATAGTGCAGATTATATTTTATTGTCGTCCTTTGAGATCAGAAAATGAATTCTGAGACATCTGAAATTTGAAATGATATAGACTCTTATTTTAGACCATCGTCTTTTATATTATTTGGACCCTTTTTGATATTAATCAGACTTTTAACTGACTGCCCAATTAAAAATTAAGAAATAATAGCATGCTTTTCTCTGGTTTCGTCACCATATATATTTAGGGTCATTGATGGGGTTTTATAAGCGGAAACTACGTAGTCTGGCCCATGTTCCTTCCTCTGAATGTTTCCTCCGCTCTTGAAGGAATTCTTTAAGTTTTTAATTTCACTTAGATGAGCTGGGAAGGGTGGTAACTAATGCTAAGAGAACTTGTAGCTCGACCCCATTGTTTGTAGAATCTGTGCACAAAGACTAAATAGTTTAAGCTAATAGCGATCACCCAATTGGAAGCGCGTCGCGCCTGAAACTCAAAGCTCCGTAGAGCGGGAATTCTATGGTCGAGATTGGTAAGGCACATTTTTTGCTTTACAATATAATATTTCAACGGAATTTCCTTCTTTACGACCCAAAATTAGACTGGTTTGAATAGAAATTGAAGTTTTCAGTACAACAAGGGACCTATCTCCATTTTTCATGATTTCGAGAAAAACGCATAAAACTTATTTTTTTCTCGAAACTCGAAATTATTGTTTTTGTTGCACAGATAGTCAACATATGTTGAGAAACATTGATTTTAAGTGGTGTTGCGAGTATTCCACAAGTTTTAAAGAAATAAACTTAGAAAAACTGGATTGTGGCGATTTTATAAGTGCAAGAAAGGGCCTAACTGCATATTTCATAAAAATGAAAATCGCACTTTAAAAGTTAATGTGGCCATACCAGTAATCGAAAAATACATAACATGGTGAGGATAATTTATTTTTAGCAATAGTATATGTTAAAATATGAATAAGACCCACAAAAAGCAAGATTATCGCAAAAGAATTAAGATGTTTATGCAACAAAGGTCCTAACTCCATCATGTAATTTTCAGATCAATTTTCAACAATTTAGAAAAGGTTAAATTTAGTTGAAAATGACTTTTATCCCAAAATGTTTTAATATGAAAGTACTTACATGCTTACTTTATCTCTAAGCCGATACATTGCTGAAATAAAATGATGAAACAATTTGATGGATTTAGGTCTTTTGTTGCATAAAAGGTGCAAAATGGAGATAGGCCCTTTGTAAAAAAAATTGCAACCTCTTCAAGTAGCGTTATTTTGGCTGGTTCTATGGTCAGAGGGGAGATAAATAGGTGAGGAAATATGTTTTCTGCATGATAGAGTGGTTAACTCATTTTTGACCAAATATGGAGATAGGTCCATTGTTGCACTGACCCCTTCAATTAGCAAAACAATAAGAAACAGATGGTGTACAGTCTTCCTGTCGCTACGCTACTTAACGACGTCAAATGTTCGGTTTGAGAAAATCAAGGTGGCGTCGACGTTAACCACTTCTGTGAGTAGATCAGTACATGGTCAGTTCACAAAAGCGCCGTAGAGAAGAAACTGAAAAAATATAACCCGTTTCCCAAGGGGGAAAATTTACTAGGGGGATAGCTGCTCTGTGACAGTTTCTCCTCAGTTGTCAGACGGAGTTTGTAGCTGTATAGTTGCAATAATATTATTACAAATTTCATATGACAAAAAAGCGTAAAATTGAATTTAGAATCGTATAATGAGTAGTCAAATCAGGATCTCCACTTCGACCACGCATTTTCGTTTGAAACTTAAGAATTTATATGGTTGCAGCTAGAGGGAGTTTTTTTACGGCCACCCACACATTGTAAAGAGAGAAGTGCTTGCCTTTCGGCGGTGCCTAGTTTAACTTTCGATAATGCTGATATGGATAATAAGAACCAGTAACAGCAGAAGTACTGCATTTGAACGGTCAGAAAGTTTGTGCACAGCATAACGAATGTAATATTGTGCGCATGTGTGAAGCATCTGTGTGAAGCATCATTTCTAGGATAATTCAATACATACAACGAATGTAATATTGTGCGCATGTGTGAAGCATCTGTGTGAAGCATCATTCCTAGGATAATTCAATACATACAAAAGGTACCTTGATTGTTCTTTTAATTCCATTGTTTCAAACAATGACATTGCCTGGAACTCAACGTTGAAACCGAAACAACTTCGTTTTATGCAATTGTTTCGGTGTTGATTCGATTAAGTTTAAGGTGAATTGGTACACTTAAGGAGAATCAGTTTCAACCATACTCAGGTTTGCTTGCCGTCTTACAGATGGTCAATTCTTAAATGAAAAAAAATATGTTGCCACAGGAATGAAACAGGAATTCACAGAAGTATTTCTCTTTTGTACAAATGGCAGAATGGCTTGAAGTTGTACTCATACACCTTAAATGTTGTGTGTCTATTAACCCAGTGGGCACATAGCGTTGAATCAACATTAAATCATCCTTGATTCGACGTCACGGCGTCGAATCAAGGTTGATTCACCGTTGATTCAACGACATATGCCTGCTGAGTAAAGTACTTTTATTCCTTTTGTAGGTTATTGTGAGAAGTATCATCTGGCCAACGCTAACTGTTACCCACTAGAGACTGCCAATGGTCACTGCGGCTGTACTCCCGGAACTCATTGTCGCTGGGTCTCAACCGGCCCCGCAATTCTGCCCCCAAAGGTTGATTTAATTCCTGTCGATCACAAAGTCTCAAGGAGACGTCGTTCTATGATCTTCCACCCAGGACCTGGGGATTATAGATGTGTTGCATGAGTTTCAATTTGACTTTTATGTAAAACTCACTGACATGCTTTCTGATCATTCAAAAGAATAACAAAATAATATTTTACTTACTTCTTTTGTATTTTAGTATAAAATTAGTTGTGCTATCCACTGGACAAACTAATTTGAATCAACATTGCATTGACAGTGATTCAACGTCAGATCCTTGAATCAACTTGGATTCACTGTTGATAAAATAATGTGTGCCTGTAGTGTAGCTTATCCAGGATTATAAATAAAGATATGCAAGTACGGCGACCATCACATGCGCAACCCACCAAAGGCACTCAAAGGAGAAGGAGGAAAAACTCAAACTACAATACGAAGCAGCCCGTCTTCAACATCAGGGTTCGAGGTTATAAAACTTGAGAATAATCTCAAACTCAAAATAAAGCACACTGATTGGCTGATTCCGAACACATGCTCGGAAGCAGCCAATCAGTGTGCTATATTTTGAGTTTGAGAATGTACTCAAGTTTTATAACCTCTGGGCCAGTAAAGTCCAATCCATCACAGAGGAACTGAACATCAACATATGTACAACAAACATCAAAAGGTACAAGGGTTGATCCAGAAGTAATGTCACTGTGTCCATTGCGCGCTTATTCACTGTAGCATTATTACAAAAATTATATCAAGCTATACTGTAATTCAGTTCTGATTAACATTAAAAATATAAAGTTGGTACCCAATTTTTTTCCGTTTCAATTATACAGACGTTTAAAGTGTGCCACCGACGCCATCGTGCCGCACGTTAGAATAACTTTAATTACATGAATATAATTTTCAAAGGCAATCACAAATCAAAATCAAACTAACGCGCCAAATCAGATGAAAATTTGATACGGTGACGGAATATATACTTCTTCCGCCCAGTGTTATTACTTTAATATCGTCATTGCAGTTTAAAGTTTGCTTATTGGTGCTAATGCTTGTTACTGCCGAGTGAGAAATGTTGATGTCTGACAAATATATCAGCACACTGACAAACCTGTCAGCACATATTAATGCGGTTTTGCTACAAATTAGGACTATCATCACCAGAGACTCCAGAGCTGACGTGCGGTGATAAAACAGTGAATATGAGGCTTTTGTAAAGGCTGAATCAGTGCTTTAAGGTTGCAGATGAATCGCTAAATGATCACCTGAAAACCGGAAGACCTTTATGTGCAATGTCAAGCAGTAACGTCATTTTATTTGTACCCCATAATATATATCGATGTTCTGCAATTCAAATAGTGTGTACATTCTTAAACATGAGCTGCTGAACTGTTCAAATTATATTGAAAGATTAGATAAACTTGGATGAACAGATATAAGCGCTATGCTGGAACAACAAATATGCTACTTTGGACATGACACAATATCGAAGTTCCGTCTGGAACGTCAACAACGTCATTGTCGTGTGGCGCGTGTCATTACCATGTCATCTCGATTACTCTGCACTGTATTTTTATGACATTGCCAGACCATAATGCAAATAAAATAAGGTACTTGAAAGTGTGTTGTTCTCTTTATTACAGACGATTTTATAGCTGCAATGGCATTACTTCTGGATCAATCTCGTACATGTACTATACACTGAACGAATATTATAACCGTTTATTTTTCAAATTGCCTTTTTTCTATCTAAACGCAATAGTATCAAGTTGCATAAAATCAGAAATCATGTGCATGGTTATGGACTACAGTTTAGCGATATTTTGAAGTGAATGTGATGCTTAGGCACAGTTTTGGCAAGAAATATCCAAAAAAGCATTTTTGGGGAGAAAACATTGTTTATACGCAATTTTCATGCAGTTTTTAGTACGGATGAGAAAATGTTGTCTACCAAACCAATAAGCACTAAAAAAAGTCGAGATTTCTGAAGAGACGTACTTTTTACGCAATATTTAAAAAAATGCGTTTTCCGAGAAATGAAATCAAATTTCGAAAATCGTCGAAAAAATATAGTTGAAACCAATGTATGTACCTTTTTAGATCTTAGCCTGCAAGACCATACCCTTAGAGCCTGGTAAGTTCATACTGCAGCTGAAAATTGTCACCCATTTAGCATACTTCCGGTTTCTGGATAAAATTTAAAATCCAATAAAACAGTATTTTGGAATGAATTCCATTCTTTGAAATGTTGGCGAACACATCCAGAAACGATGCTATTTCGCCAAAATTTACGTCCACAGACAAGCGCGAACTTTGTATCTGGGTTTATATGCTTACAGCTGAACTTCTGGGATTGAACTAGCGACAGTGCATTTCTTCGCGTTATTGCGTAGACCTAACGGCAAGTACATTCATTACTTTTAAATCTTTGATGAAAGTATTTGGTTACCTCTTTAGGATAAGACTTTTTTACAAAATCTACGACATTTGAGATCATTTATACTGTAGCAAAATTGTGACTTTTTTGAAACGAGGGTACCTTTATTTGGACGGTGCCTACGCCAGAAGTAGGTGTGCTATTGAAATGAAATAACTTGAAGAGTTTTGGCAAGAGGCTTACTGATGTATGCGACTTACTATATACTTTTCATCACAAAATTTCGTTCGAAGAAGCATTCGCGAAAATGTAGGGTGGACGGTTATAAGTTTCGTTCTGTGTATACAGTACTTCTACTTCACTTTCATCTATCATTAAAATCAGTGCACAGAAGGTAGAATATATGGTACATCTACATCTGTTTTTTTCTTTTTTGAGACGACAAATCAAAACAAGACGCAAACTTAATAGCAATACAATCAAAGTCAGTGCTGGAAATACAATTACAAGGATTCACTTGGAAGTTATCGCTTCGAAACGGACAGTGGCGGTATATACAAGGGAAGTTATCTTGTTTTATTTTGGCAACCTCGACTTTACCCACCAAACAAGTCAAGAATACAGAACGATTGAAATCACAAAAACAAGCTCCAAAAAGTAAACTAGGCTAATAATGCAAAGCTGTGTGCAGTGGAAGGAGGATGCTTATGAATGGCTTTGTGCAATTACACGCCGTTAAGCTCGGACATTTTTTTGCCAACAGTTGACTCGCAACCCACCCCCTCGCACCCACTCCCCACCCCTTAACAATCACCTCTCCCGTGATCAAAAATAGATAGATAGATAATGACCTCTGTTGACAAGTTCAGCTTAACAACTACGCCACGCTCACTGAGCATACAGCATTGAATAATATTGAATCAACGTTGATTCAACGACTTTTTCGTTGAATCAACGTTGATTCAATGTTTCGGCGTTGTATGCCTTCTGGTCGGATGTTCCCGCGGTAAAACGGTAAAACTAATTACATGTACGTGAAAGCCCAATATGGTATCATTAAGTTAACCTTAGCCTTATTAAGACGACGTCGATTTTCTGATAACAGGGCCCAGCGAACACATGATATTGAAAGCCTTATTAAGACGACGTCGATTTTCTGATAACAGGGCCCAGCGAACACATGATGTTGAAACAATGTTGTCTCAACATCCGTGGCACATCGAAGTTGAAACGAGGTTTTTCCTAAGTCATGCTCCTACCAGGGCCAAATATTAAATACAGCCGTCCTACCTGTTCTAAACCGCACTCTTCGTTCTTCTGCAGCTTTCTTCTTTTCCCTCATTTTTATATTGTCCCAACATTATTTTAGCTGTTTTTCATTCCTTTTGCTTAATCCCGCCATGGAAAATGAATTGAATTCCTCTGTTATGTCTTCCCATGCTTTTGCCTTGCTTTTTAATGCTGTGGTCTGTTCGCTTACATTCAACAACAGAAATATACTTGTTCAGAAGCTCCTTATATAAATTTGTCTCCATCTCGGTGAAAAAAAAAATACTCTTATTCATGGCGACTACAGTTGAAGTGACATTGGAGTGTAGCTGGAGGCTCATCAACTCAGTCGAGGTGGAGTGAAGAACGTGAATACCAAATCTGTACTTGAACTGCACTCACATAAGGCTTCCTCGAGCGTCACTTCAACCGACCTAATTAGAGTTCGAGTCGAGGCCGAGTTTGAGTTTAGTTCGTGAATATGGGCCAAAGATCTGTGAAGTATAGCGTAGTATCAACGGTATTGTTGAGTCGACGTCTGTGCCACATCGAAGTTGAAAGGAGGTTTTCTAAAGTCATGCTCCTACCAGGGCCAAATATTAAATACAGCCGTTCTCGTCCTACCTGTTCTTAACCGTTCTCTTCTTTCTTCTGCAGCTTTCTTCTTTTCCCTCATTTTTATATTGTCCCAACATTTTTAGCTGTTTTTTAATTCATTTTGCTTAATCCCGCCATGGAAAATGAATTGACTTCCTCTGTTATGTCTTCCCATGCGTTTGCCTTGGTTTTTTTAATGCTTTTGTGGTTTGTTCGCTTACATTCAACAACAGAAATATGATTGTCCACAAGCTCCTTAAATAAATTTGTCTCCATCTCGGTGAAAAAAACTCTCTTATTCATGTCGACCACAGTTGAAGTTACACTGGAGTGTAGCTGGAGGCTCGGTGGAGTGAAGAACGTGAATACCAAATCTGTACTTGAACGGCACTCACTCAAGGCTTCCTCGAGCGTTACTTCAACCGACCTAATTGGAGTTCGAGTCGAGGATGAGTTTGAGTTAGTTCGTGAATATGGGCCAAAGATCTGAAGTGAAGTATAGCGTAGCATCAACGGTATTGTTGAGTCGACGTCTGTGCCATATCGAAGTTGAAAGGAGGTTTCTCCAAAGTCATGCTCCTACCAGGGTCAAATATTAAATACAGCCGTTCTCGTCCTACCTGTTCTTAACCGTTCTCTTCTTTCTTCTGCAGCTTTCTTCTTTTCCCTCATTTTTATATTGTCCCAACATTTTTAGCTGTTTTTCATTCATTTTGCTTAATCCCGTCATGGAAAATGAATTGACTTCCTCTGTTATGTCTTCCCATGCTTTTGCCTTGTTTTTTTAATGCTTTTGTGGTCTGTTCGCTTACATTCAACAACAGAAATATGCTTGTTCACAAGCTCCTTTAATAAATTTGTCTCCATCTCGGTGAAAAAAATCTCTTATTCACGTCGACCACAGTTGAAGCTACACTGGAGTGTAGCTGGAGGCTACACTTATTCACAAGCTCCTTTAATAAATTTGTCTCCATCTCGGTGAAAAAAATCTCTTATTCACGTCGACCACAGTTGAAGCTACACTGGAGTGTAGCTGGAGGCTACACTGGAGGCTTGGTGGAGTGCAGAACGTGAACAGAAAAAACTATACTTGAACTTCACTCACTCAAGGCTTCCTCGAGCGTCACTTCAACCGACCTAATTGGAGTTCGAGTCGAGGATGAGTTTGAGTTTAGTTCGTGAATATGGGCCAAAGATCTGAAGTGAAGTATAGCGTAGTATCAACGGTAGTGTAGGCTGTTCACATGGCTGCCGCTGGTGATGTCTTTTGTTGGTGACTAATTTTTTGTCGTCTTTTTCTCACGTGGTGTCATGTGTGGGGTCTGGGATTGAAAATGTCAGTTCCTGATAATTTTCTGCTTACATTCACCAAAACTCCGATGTATTCAGAATGTACTTACTCTGGGCTGGCCTGGCTCTCTTAATGCCTTGTGATAAATGAGGCGAGGAAACCACCTCCTCTGTTTATGACGCGCCACCCCCATTTAAGGAAGGCAACTCAGCTATTGTAATGCTAGGTCTACGCTATGTCGCTTGCGGGCAATGGCGCTAAGAAAAGTTCTTCGCACGCAGCTTAAATGAGCTTAGACAGGACAAACCCAACAAAGTGACACGTGCGCCCAGGGAAGACCCAGATCAGCCTTGGAATCCGCCAAGTCTGATCAGAGTCTTCGCTATTCGCATGGAGCTAGCATAGACCCATGGCTATCCTTTAAGCGCAAAGCGAAAGCTCTGATCAGACTGGGCGGATGCCACTTTGTTGGTTTTCTCGTGTCGTGGCTCTAATCGTTTTACTTGAGTTGAGCTCACCTCTCATTAAGGCATCATTCGCAACGATATTTTATTGTTGAACCTCATGTCCTTAGATGGATTTGAATGGGGACCACAAAGTCCTTATTCTTCCAGGTCCTTTGACAAGATATAAATATATTACTTTTTTATTTGTTTTGTTTTCTGTTTTTATGAAGAAAAAAATTCTATCAAATGTCTGTGCAATTTATATTACATATAGTAGGAATCCTTATCTCTGCTAGGCTGGTCATTACAAACGAACAATGTACTTTTTCCTTATCTTTACACATTGTAAAATATCAGCCTGGCATTGAAATATAATTCACAGCTTATTCTTATCTTTGGCACTCGATTACTACAGTAAGACGATGGAGAAACTGTGTTTCGTCTTCTTGGCTGTTAGCCTTTTTATTGTGGCTGAGGTAATTATATAGAGGATCTTACACGAGAGGTCATTTCATATGAAATTTATGAAACGAGCCTTCGGCGAATTTCATAAAATTCATCTGAAATGAACACGAGTGTAAGATTCTATTTATCATAAGTCCCTTTAAAATGGGATTTTACAATGTAACGTCTTCAAACTAAACATTATTTCAATAAGAAAACGCATTGTTGACATGGACGTTGTCAATGACGTTACGTGTAGGCGCCAAAGTGTTATCACACGTGCGGCCATACGATTTTTATGACACGACGTAATCCACTGAATAACAGCGACGTCATATGATAAGTGCATTTATTATGTGTCTATGAGTTAGATTATTCAAGTCTGTGTTTTTAATATCAGAAAGCGTAGCTTGGGAGTTGTCTCATGATAAACATATATAAGCCGCAACGCAACAAAACCAACAAAGAGGCACCTGCACCAAGCAAAGACTCAGATCAGCCTGGGCATCCGCCCAGTCTGACCAGAGTCTTCGCTGTCCGCAAGGAACTAGCTTAGGCCCTTAGCTGCCCTTTAAGCGCACGGTAAAGATTCTGATCAGACTGATAAGATCCACAGACTGACGTGAGCCTTCACTGGGCGTCATGTCATTCTATTGGTTTTGTCAAGTAGCGGCTTATTTCTTGGATTTGGAGTGTATGTTGATGGTTTCGCCCCCATAGCAACGATCAATGGTAGGATCCTGCAGGGTTCTATATTAAGAAACTCATTTTAGACGCTTTATCATAGCGTTGTAGATGAAACGCCAATGATTACGAATCGGCAAATCGTTTAGCAATCCAGCCTAGGGGCCGTATTCATAAAGCCACTTAAGTCGTTGCTATGCTGTTGCTAAGGCTGAATATCTATAAAGGAGATTCCATACAACTCTGAAATTTGTTCTGGAGGAACTGTCTTTGTAAGACTGTTCCTCCAGAGCAAATTTCATAGTTGTAGAGAATCTCCTTCTAAGAAATTTAGCCTTAGCAACAGCATAGCAACGACTTAAGTTGTTTTATGAATACGGCCCCTGATCACCAAATTAGGATGGAAAAACTTAACAATAAAGACGACACAAAGACACAAAAAACAAAATAAGACTAGCAAAAAACCAATATGTCTGCTCTTTCTCAGCAGATGCCTATTCTAAATGAGCCCCGACACGACAAAACCAACAAACTGGTTTTGCGCCCAACGTAGACTCAGATCAGCCTGGGCATCTGCCCAGTCTGATCAGAGTCTTCGCTGTCCGCATGGAGGTAGCTTAGACCCTTAGCTACCCTTTAATCACATAGCGAAGAGTCTGATCACACTGGGCAAAATCCCAGGCTGATCTGAGTCTGCCCTGGGCGCCCAACCACTTTGTTGGTTTTCTCGTGTCGCGGCTCAAATAATCAAAAAAAAGCAAAGACTAATAGATGACAATAATACAATGTAGTTATAAACCACACCAGAAGCACCTCCTTAGGACAGCCAATTACAAATTATTGTGAAAACCGATTTTATTGTGCGTAAGTATTGACCTGGCACTCATGAATATTCCGTTCATCTCCGTAAATTAATTCACGGTGTGCGATTACGAACGGATAAAAGTAGCGTCAGTATGTACAGTTATTATTAAACAGAAAATAAAAATAACATCACTTTATCAAGTGGCACAGTGGCTAAAGCATTGAGCTCTTAATCGTAGAGTTATGGGTTCGAATCTCCCAACCGTCTTTTTTTATATTTTTACGTATATTTTTTCTTTGCGTAAAAACAGCAGGTAATCTTGCCATGCTTGACATAAAATTTTAATGTTTCAGTTGTTGATTTGGTTGGTTGCTTGGTTGGTTGTCTTGGGTTTAGCGCCCTTTGAGACAGCACTTCATTCTATATCGGGCCGTCTTTCAAAGATAGGGAGAAAGAAAAGATGATAGGCGAGAGAAAAAAGTCCAAAAAAGCC
The DNA here is from genome assembly GCA_963989385.1 of Ctena decussata. Taxonomy (NCBI): domain Eukaryota; kingdom Metazoa; phylum Mollusca; class Bivalvia; order Lucinida; family Lucinidae; genus Ctena; species Ctena decussata. Next base: position 17,364,885 of record OZ022500.1, on the reverse strand, counting down.
CCACCCGCACCTACTGCATGCACAGTAGCTCTTTGTCACACTATCAGCCAAACTAATATAGCGGCCGGGCACTGAAAGTGACACAGCACCATCGCCAGACCCGACTACCCCCTTCAACTACTGAACGAGATGTACTGTTTTTCTTCTTCTATCACATGTACATGTAAATCCTACAACAATGTCGACAAAAACATCTCAGATTGAAAGAAAAAATACTCATGTCTTCCAAATCAAAGCATTTTCAGGAAAACCAAGCACCTGGAGGCGGATGATATATCCAACAGACATTAAATGCAGCTGCTGTCAGCAAAAGGACAATTTTCAGAGTACGTAGAAACAAGAGAAACCGGGACACTTACGTTCCCACGAAAATATATGGGGAAAACCTAAACGAGAGAAAAACGTTTAAATTATTAAGTAAAAATATGCATTTTCATTCCTTATATTAAAAATAAAGACAAAAAGTAAAAAATGAGATTAGTAAAAACGATTACTGTCAGATTCGATCTTGCGATATCTGCATCCGTAGTCAGAAGTCTTCACCACCATGCTACGGCGTCAGTTACAAACAGTTGACTCTATTATATTCAGGTAGCAGTATTTTCCGGTAAATCATCGCTAAAACTAGCGAAAACCTCCGAGTGTAATGACGGAATTAAATGAGTGCCAGGTCAATCCTTATAAACAATACATGCGCGTAACCCATGTTCTTGATTCTTTTGTTATCATAAACATGCAAGTTTATGAACAAGTCTTTATGCAAACGCCCATTTGTATATTGTTTTTATTGTTGTTTTTTTTGTTTTTGTTTTTTGTTGTTGTTGTTTTTTATTTTCCAGAAAGGAAAACTTTCTTTTTTGCGCCTGAAAATTAAAACTCACTTGTCTGATTATAACGTTACTCTTTACCACAAGCAAACAGCGAAAAGCTGGTAAACTTCCTGCACATTATCAAATTATAAGTTACTGTCTACCTCATACCTCATTGTACAATTTCAAGTTGATCGGTTGCGAACTAAGACCATTACTAAACATCCTACTATGTTATAAGACAAAAAAAGAAATACTAACATATGAGCCGCGACGTGACAAAACCAACAATGTGGTTGTGCGCCCAGCGCAGACTCAGATCAGCCTGGGCATCCGCCCAGTCTGATCAGAGTCTTCACTGTCCGCATGAAGGTAGCTTCGACCCTTAGCTACCGTTTGAGCACTTAAGAAAGAGTCTGAACAAACTGGGTGGCTGCCCAGGCTGATCTGAGTCTTCGCCGGGCGCACAACCACATTGTTGGTTTTCCCGTGTCGCGGCTCATTTACGTTTTCAGGTCACATGTGCATTTTCACGCAAGTTACTTCCATGTTACAAAACAAAGGCATCTATGCGTATCTGCACTTAACTGCAATAAAATCATTTCGTGTCAGTGAACGATAATGTGAATGTCACAACAACATTCTGGAATAACGACGAAAAACAGCAACATGACTGAAGTGATAGAAAATAATAAGAAATCCGGGCCTGCGCATGCAGTCAATCATCCCGCAAATGCAAGTTCAATGATCGGCCTACGATAAAGACAGTTCTACGAGGGTCGTCCAATAGACAAGTTTCTGCAGAACAGGTAAACACAGCTGTTTCTCATGAATAATTTAGTGGGGGTAAAAAGGTCATCCCCCAGATAAACTATCAGAGAAACTGCAGCAGTTGAATGTGTAATAAAACCACCAACAATGTTGAAAAGCTGCTGCATGGAATGGTGTGCAAATAAACAGAATATGGAAAAGAGAATTTCCTTGCACAGAATTCCATAATAGAGATGAGAAGCCTTGATCAAAGCTATTAATCGTTTAGATCCAGAAGCGGCTAAACCAACACAACTGGTTCTATGGAGTGCCGTTTTATGATTTATTCCCTATTCATTGACATCCATAATTAAAATTATGGATATCCAATATTATCCATTATTCAAGTTATTCATATCCATATATCAAGGTGAATATTTGATATCAATAATTCGAACATTATATGTCTATAAATCGATTTATGGATATCTTTAATTCAAATTATGGATATCCATAATTCTATACTATTTACTGATAATTCTATACTATTTACTGATATCTATATATCGATTAATTGATATCCATAAATCGAATTATGGATATCCCTGTATGATTGAATTAAAGATATCCAAAATTTGAATTATGGATATCTTTAATTCCAAATTTGTATATCCATAATTCAATTTATGGATATCCATGATTTGAATCATGGATATCAATAATTATAGATATCCATTGAAAATTATAGATACCGGTATAAAAAAATTGAATCTATATCCATAATTCAAATTATGGACATCAATAGATAAGGAATTTATAGTAAAACGGCACCCCGGGATACTGTTTTACTATTTATTCCCTATTTATTGATATCTATAATTCAAATAATGGATATCCATTATTTGAATTATTGATATTCATAAATCAGGGTCAGTATTGGATATCCGTGATATGAATTATGGATATCAATAAATAAGCAATAAATAGGAAAACGGCACCCGGAAATACGGGGTGCCATTTTACTTCTTATTCCCTATTTAATGATATACATAATTCAAATTATGGATATCTATTATTTGATAGCAAAAAATCAGGGTAAATATTTCTAATAACAGATATCTTTAAATCGATTTCAGAATATCTGTAATTCGAATTATGAATATACAAAATTCTATTCTGTTTTTAATTCGAATTCTTGATATCTATAAATCGAATTTGGGATATCCATAGATCATGTTGAATAATAAAGATCAATAAATCGAATTACGGATATCCATAATTCAAATTATAGATATCCATAGTTTGATTTATTGATATGTATAATTAAACTTGATTTATGGATATCCATAGTTAGACTTATGGATAAACCATAATTCGAATTTTTCGAATAATGGATATCTATAGGGTTCGTACACAAAATTTCTGCATATGTAGTGGGTAAGATAGTTGTTTTTCATTACTGTGATGTATAGATCGAGAAGCGTGGAAGTGTGGTAACTCAGCGGTTAGCACCGTTGCCTCTGATGCTTAAGGTTCCAAGTTCGAACGTGGGTAAGGCCTTAGAATTTCAGTGTCCGAACACGCTTCACTAATGTTATTTGAAAAGATGACATTAAAAAAGTGTGCCGTCCTTCGGATCGGGGTGTTAACTTGAGGCCTCCTGTGCAGGGAGGAAACATCCATTCTGTAATCACATGGTTACAAAGGGGTTCATGATAGTCAATGAAGTATCCATTCTTATCCTACCAAAGACTCATAGGATTTCAGATTCATCCTTTGTTTAAAGGCTGCTTCTGTCAACAAAATAGTTGTATATATCAGGGTAATAGATATCTGGCTTCAGTTTGGCATTGTTCAGCCACTAACCTTTATTTAAAACAAATTGGTCTGGCAATGTTATAGCAGATAGCTTAGTCTTCATTATTTAATATTTTAGCATTTCCTGAAAGATTTTTTTTGCTATTATATGTATATCAAGACAATCACATCTTGGTTAATACATGTACTGCCGAAATATATTAAAAAACCACACTATTTTATATCACTTATAAATAAATGAAATGAAGCTTGAACTGTGATCTGTCAGTGCCTGCAAATCCTTTGTTTTAAATAAATAATGCACTCAAATCTTAATGATGCTGTGTTGAATGTTAGGAAATTATAGGTTTATCTGCAATTTGTTTACACTTTTTTACCCCCAGTCAATCAGCTGATTCCTAGTGCTGGAGTGGCTGTGCTATAAATAGAAGCTCAGAAAGTTGTCTATAAAGAGTGGGACTTGCTTGATATTTTATAAACCCTACCCCGCTACTGGAAAGTTTTACCTTCATTTGCAAGACCAGTATCTCACCTCCCTGTAGTATATGTTTCATCAAATTTTGCCAACAACCTTGTCAACTATGGTTTGAAATGTAAGGCACCAGATAAGTCATTGGCCGGGATTTGCTTCAGAATTCAACCACAAAGACAGGAAATAAGGTCTAGCATTTATCCAAGTAGTGGTATCAGATTGTATTTTGACATTTTCTATATTTGGTTGCAATACGTTTGAAATTTGCTTACATCATTTTGTCTGTAGATTAGCCCATTGACGGATGGTCAGGAAATATGACCTTAAGTAGTACGCACGATTTTCTGTTGCTTAGCAGCACAAAGCACACCAACCCTGTGTTTCTTCAATATGTGCACTGCAATTTATATGGTATACTTCATCGTTAAGAGTTAAGTGCTTGCCATTATATAAATTCATTTTTAATTTATGACACCTGACTCATGCCCACCCCCAATGACAGTGCTCAAATTTTGCAATTGTTTACAATTTTTAGACTAACATTCCTAGCTTTTTTGACAATTTCAGTCCAAAATGAGTTATTTTCTAAAAGTATGATTCAAACATAGTATGGCAGAAAACAAATTATTTTTTGACTTCATAGGAGGGTTCCAGTTACCATGGCTACCATTTTTACAAACGTGGCCAAGAGCTTTTCCGTTTCCTTCTGTCGTTGCTAGGCAACAAGAAATCAACGGGCAGAAAAATAATTGGGATACTTTGTTGTATGCGCTATACATGTAAGATTTGCCACGCAGTGGTCATATTTTCGATTTGAAAAACATACAGAGTCACAATTTATAAATAAAGTCCCACTCTTTATTGGATAACCCTCGTACGCATGAATCGAAAACTGAAATCATTGAAACTGGGTGCAACTTATGCAGGAAAGCTACGTCATCAAGATTCGGTACTGGAAATTCCGTTAAAAATTGTCGATTTTATTACTTCCGTCAATGGGAATAATATCGAAATTGCCGTATTGACGTACCTTCTTCTTTGTTTGATTTTAAAGTAAAAGGTTTCTGAGCCGCGACACGACAAAACAAACAATGTGGTTGTGCGCCCAGCAAAGACTCAGATCAGCCTGGGCATCCGCCCAGTCTGATCAGAGTCTTCGCTGTCCGCATGGAGGTAGCTTAGACCCTTAGCTACCCTTTAAGAGCTTAGCGTAGAGTCTGATCGGACTATGCATGTGCCTAGGCCGATCTGAGTCTGCGCTGGGCGCACAACCGCTTTGTTGGTTTTCTCGTGTCGCGGCTTTTATAAACTTTCTTATCTCGCAACCGATAGACTTGAAATTTTACAAAGAGGCAGCTGATAAATTTGATAAATTATAATTTTATAATACAATGTATAGATATTTTTTCTTCAAATTTTCTGCCTGTGGTCTTGTTGAATAATTGAATGGTTTTAAAATACTGATCGCAATTCAGCGTATTATTTAGTCGAGAGCGTGTATGTATACACGCTATTTCATTCCCGTCTGGGAAATAATTAACCAAAACTATAACAAAGTCATTCGACTCGCTTGTTTTGGTATGCAAAGCATTTAAATATAAAGTGAAAGAACTGATATGATAATCACTGACAAAAATTTTGAAAGGGACCAATTCCACCATATAACAATGTCATTCGACTCGCATGTTTTAGTATGCAAAGCATTTAAATATAAAATAAAAGAACTGATATGACTATCACTGACAAAACTTTGAAAAGGGACCAATTCCACCAGGTTAACTTTTACGAAACCAAAGTGCCAACTCCAGCAGGTTAACTCTTTTAAAAAATGCATTGCCTTTACAACTGTATACCTGCACATACGAACGTTTAACATTTACGTTCCTGAGAAAATGTTACAAAAACAAAGTTCAATTCTAAATGACTCGATAAAACGTCTCATATATTTTTTATACTTTTAGAGCTCTAGCTCATGCAGTTACGCAGAAAACTATGACGCAAATCAGGCCCGGATTCAGACAACCATGTACTGGTGGGCCTCTGGATAACTGGTGTGGCTGGGAGGTGCCGAGATGTGTATTTGTGGGGAGGAGGGGGAGGGGGCTTAAAAATATAACCTCATTAGGGATAAATTTGATGAGAATTTCTGATAATGTCTTTTTTTCTCTCGAAATGTATGTTGTGGCATTTCATTAGAATCGCCTCGCTGAGGCGATTCTAATGAGATGTCACAACATATATGTTAATGTATCCACATGGATAAATTATCTCAAACTGACATTTGATACTCCTTACCATATGGGGGCCTACATGTACATATTATACATAACAAAGAGACCAAGATGGCGGGGCTGAAGCCCCAAAGCCCACCCTCTGGATCCGGGGCTGTATAAGTTTATTTTCAGAATACAGAAAGAAAGAAAATGGACATAGTACAAAAACGAACATGATCCATAAACTATGCCACCATTAGTTTTCCGCCTCTTTATAAAATTAACCATGTTAACTGCAGATTCTACACGAAGCATTTACAATCATTGAGACAGTCACTCAGAAAAGTGTAACACAAACATTTAAAGTCTCAATAGTCCTATCAGTGGTTAAAACGTCTAAACTCAGATCATTGTAAAAGGCGGTTCAACCGTCACATTTGGTAATAAAATGTGGGTTGACGTGCCTATATTGAGTCATATAACTGGCAAAAAGTAGAGATTTTTTTTTTTTTTTTGAAAAATAACAAATCGCTGCACAAATTAAAATTTCCTGTTCTGGTTTCCCGTCTAGCAATGCTATATAAACAAAGGCGGGGTAGTGATTGGGACTCCACGCCTCTACATTGTATTTTTACCATTTTATTTAACTTAAAGAAATCGAAAGTAGGTCATTTTAGTTGCCAACTAAAATGACACAAATAAGTTTTCAAACCCTTTTTATGTGAATTGTAGGGATGTTTTATTTGTTTAAAACTGACTAATCACGGCCATTTACTCTGACGAAACTATACTGAGAAGCTTGCAGCGATACCACATGATAAAAGTTTTCACGCTGATAGACCAATGGGGCCATTAAATAAACGGACGAAAATATGAAAAGAGTATACTTTTCCAACCCCAGTGCGGGAAATGATAACGCGGCAACGCGGCTACCGGTAATTGCAACTGTGTCAACAATATTCATATTATACAGGGTACCAGTACTACCAAACCGCCATTACGAATATGTATGGATGACACTCAGTGTGGGGCCGGGGAGTGTTGTTATATTCGACCAGAGTTCTTAGTGGTTAGCAAGAAACGACAGGCCCTTCAACCAGTGGATCTTCCAGTAGGCCCAATAGGACCAATTCATCCTGTACCGAAAACAGGTAAACAATTCTACAGTGAGTTCTAGGACATGGTTACTGCTATGTACACTGCTACATGTATGAAACCGTACGCGGTCACAAATCAGGGTATGCCTATTTAATTATAAATGTAGACTTAGCAGATTTGTTTCTATTTTGCTATGAAAGAGACTTTATGATGTCTCTTTCTGATGATACTCAAGCTCATGTCATTGAAGCATTCAACTCAACGTCTAGATACTTGGACGACCTTTTAAATATTGACAATCCTTGAATGGTCAGTCAAATTTATCCTGCTGAATTGCAGTTAAATAAAGCAAATACTTCTGATACCGAGGCCCCATTTTTGGATTTACATTTATCTATTTTAGATGGATTTGTTTCATCTAAAATATATGACAAACGCGATGATTTTGATTTCGACATTGTTTATTTTCCGTTTTTGGATGGTGATGTTCCCCGCACCACTTCTTATGATGTTTACATTTCTCAGCTTATTCGCTTCGCTAGGGTGTCTAGTCATCTGGCAGATTTCAATGCTCGTAATAAAAGTTTGACTGCAAAGCTTTCACAGCAGGGGTATCGGTATCATAAACTTCGAAAACTTTTTCTAAATTTTATCGTAGACACTTGGAATTGGTTTCTAAATATAATAAAATAAGATTCTGTTTTATCAACTTTTTATATTGTATATAATTTCAAATCACTTGCTATAGAAGTATCATTTTGATTGCAATATTGGGATACAGATTTGAAAAAAGTCGTTTGACTTTCTTCTGAATCCCATTTGCATAAAATGCTATGTTTTGAAATGTGTATAAATGTATTAGTGTTTATGCAAATAAAATAAAGTTTAAACCAAATATAATACAGGGTTAAGGTCACTTTTGCAACAAGGCCTATCGGAACCTGAATTTTATGGTGACTTAGTATATAAATTACGCAAAATCGTAGGGAAAACAGAATTTCCTGATCAATTTAAGAAAATTATCATACGATTTAAATGCATTGGCTATAACATAGATGTAATGTGACAGTCTGCATGCTTAGTGGTTAACCCAATCACGGTTGACAACTTTGCTGCCCTCTTTAATTGCACGCCGGTGGGTCGGGGTTCAGACTCTATGATAGCCCCTACATAAAGCTATATATTAGTTGGTTGGGGCCGGATGTTTGTCTGTTTCTTGGCCCACCGGGGTTCAACTGGTGGTCTTCTTTTGCTCCAGTGCTCCAGTGGTGTTGCTGACGCCCCAGGGATCTCCTGGTGTCTCAACACGTTTTGGCTGTCGAGTCCTCATCCTTGCTTCATCGCGGTCTTTTCTTGATCTTAATTGTTGACCGTGATGACTCTCTGATGAGTTAGGGGACCTCCATACGAACCGAACTACCATCTAATTCTGTGCACCGCAGCGGAGGGTGAGGGTGACGGTTTGGGCCCAGTAAAACCGGTTTTAACCCCCCCCCCCCCCCCCCCATTAGTTATTACTGTCCATCCCAAGGCGGTACTTTCGTAGTGGTTGCATTTGTTTTATGTTCGGTGCTGTTTAATTTATTGTGTTCTCATTTTAACCCTTCTATAATAAAAATAGAAAATAGGTAAAAATAATTGTTAAGTGTTTTTCGTGTGGTTTGCTTGGTCTGTTGTGGCCCTTCTGTTGGTCTGGGTTATTTAGTTCAATAAAGATAGCTGAGTTGCCACCTATTTGGGAAAGAGCTGCTGACTCGGCTTATCACTTGTAATTTATTGTTTGTTGGGATGGCTTTGTCAATCTTTCCCTTTAATGTTGGGGATAGGGTTTGGGATCTGATTCAGTCAGTTCCTGAGGTGTAGTTACTCTTTAAATTAACAATTTTCTAATTGGTCAGTTTTCCCCTTTGCAGCAATATGCCTTTTTAACAACATTTTTGAAAACAACTGTAATCACTGTAGGGCTGTTATCTGCCTCTTGGAAGTAAATGTTGTAATTGAAACGTTATAATATTAGTGTTCCAACCCTTCTTTGGATCTTAATCGCTCACCTGAGTTATGATGAAGTGAATGAGTGAACTCGGGTTTAACGTCCCACCAACAACGAGATCATATGGAGACGAGACCTCGGTTTAAAGTCTCATCCGAAAGAAGCGGGGGATCGATCTTGCGACCCCTGGATTGGTAGTCCGGAGTGTTATCCACTACACTACAGCCGTTCCTGAGTTATGACGAAATAAAATGGAAGATCATCTATTTGATGATGATTCAATTGGAGCAGTTTTGCAGTTTCCAATCTATATTCTGACAAAGTTTCATGAACACTGGATCTCTAGAGTGTACACAATGTTCTTTCTAAGATCTGACCTGGCAATCTAGTTTTTGGTCAGACATTATTCAGTTTCAAACTTGGCCTACATTTCATGAAGATAAACATTCTGACAAAGTTTCATGAAGATTCAATGCAAAATAAAGCCACAATTGTGTACACAAAGTTTTGCTATGATTTGACCTAGTGACCTAGTTTTTGACCCAACAAGATCCAGTTTCAAACTTGGCCTAGATTTAATTAAGGTAATTATTCTGACAAAGTTTCATGTAGATTGAACCAAAACTGTGCCTGTAGAGTATACACAATGTTTTTCTATGGTTTGACCTAGTGACCTAGTTTTTAATCCAACATGACCCCGTTGCACCCTTGGTCTAGATTTGCTGGAGTTAAATTTTTTGACAAAGTTTCATGAAGATTGGAACAAAACTGTGCCCTCTAGAGCATTCACATGGTTCTTCTACGATCTGACCTAGTGACCTAGTTTCTGACTTGACATAGCCCAGTTTCGAATTTGGTCTTGATTTCATAAAGATAAGCATTCTTACAAAGTTTCATGAAGACTGGATCATAACTGTGCCCTCTATAGTGTACACAAGGGTTTTCTAAGATTTGTCCTAGTGACCAAGGTCTTGATCCCACAAGACTCAGTTTCCATCTAGGCCTAGATTGTATAAGGATAAACATTCTGACAAAGTTTCATGAAGATCGAATAATAACTGAGCCTTATAGAGTGTACACACGGTTTTTCTAAGATTTGACCTAGTGACCTAGTTTTTAACTCCACATAACTCAGTTTCCATCTTGGCCTAGATCGTATAAGGATTAACATTCTGACAGAGTTTCATGAAGATCGGATCATAACTGTGCCCTCTAGAAAGTACATCATGTTTTTCTAAGATTTTACCTAGTGACCTACTTTTTAACCCCACATGACCCAGTTTCAATCGTGATCCAGATTTCATTAAGATAACCATTCTGACAAAGTTTCATGATGATTGGATCAAAACTGTGCCCTCTGTGTCATTCTAAGATTTATTCCTATTTTTACCTCTGGCGGCCATTTTATTCAGCGGATCGGAACCGTTTTAGCAATTTTGGTTTAGGGCCATGAGTCAAACATTTCTGTGAAATCAGTTTGAAACCGAGCCATTGGCTTCAGAGGAGATGTCGTCTAAAGGTTTTTCTATTTTTAGATTTCTATTTTTAGCTTTGGCGGCCATTTTTTCAGCAGAGTGGAACCGTTTTAGCAATTTTGGTTCAGGGCCATGAGTCAAACATTTCTGTGAAATTATTTTGAAATCAAGCCACTGACTTCAGAGGAGATGTCGTTTAAAGGTTTTTCTATTTTTAGCTCTGGTGGCCATTTTGTTCAGCGGAGCGGAACCATTTTAGCAATTTTGGTTCAGGGCTATAACAAAAACATTTGTGTGAAATTATTTTGAAATTGGCTCACTGGTCTAGGAGGAGATGTCGTGTGAAGAAATTGTAGACGGACGGACGGAAAAATATTGATCACAATAGCTCGCTTCGTGCTCAGGTGAGCTAAAAAGGCAGCTAAGTGATTTTTTATTATTTAACTGTGTTGGTGTAACCTGATAATGCTGTGTAGGATACCGTTCGATGATCAATATATTACACTATTTGGCTGTTGGAGAAAAAAAAATACAGTAATTGTACATTATTTTGCTTTACAGGACACTGTGAGAAATTCCACAAAATGCAAGAACATTGCTATCCTTTGGAGACACCCAATGGTCACTGCGGCTGCACTTCCGGTACCCGGTGCAGATGGGTCTCTACAGGCTCCACGATCCCCCCTATAACAGCCCATATACTCCCAGTTGTAGATACTTCAGCAGGACGTCGCTCTATGATCTTCCACCCAGGCCCAGGCTCTTACAGATGCGTCTGAAGAATTTAGTCCCTTTCTGTTTATTAAACAAGAAGCAGCATTATGCACAATATCACTGGGTTGCCTCTTTTTCAACAGCAATCTCGTGATTTGAGTTAAATAAGAAAACTTTTTGAAAACCTTGCAGCTCTATTCCCTAAGCTCTGTCTCTAGCATCTTAGCTGACAGCTAAGATGCTAGAGACAGAGCTTAGGGAATAGAGCTAAGCTTTTGCAAGTCGCATAACACGGCTTTGAGCTGTGTTAAATTTTCAGTCCAAGTTTGGAGTATGAATGAGACGTACAATTTTCAACATTACTAACATTTTGATGCCGATATAAATTTTAAAGTAAAAAAAGATAAGCAATGATCAGGGACTGATGCAATCAGATCCCTTATTCTGCCCTTAAAACCAAAAGAGAAAGAGGTATACATGTATTGGACAACAGTTCACGAACTGCACTAAATTGAACGAACATTTTATTCGTAGGCATTCAGCTACATTAACAAAAGAAATGCCACTCGTATATTAATTAGGTCAACGAAAGTATTAGTCTGCACAGCAATAAATACCTTATAACGGACAGTATTAAATTACAGAGAGCTTAAACCAGTTCGGGATTCAAACCATCGACCTTAGGTGTTCGGTCCGCGTGAAGGTTGGCTTTTTCGTATATAGTGCGACCGATGCGCATTTCTGTATTTTACTTCTTCAGTCGCTAAACCTCAAAAGTTTAAGAAAGTAATTGTGATGGGCAAGTCTCGGCATGCAACGTAAACTCTCCTCTCAGCCACATATACTGAGGCAGATAAGCTGCAGACATCACGTAAGAGACATGCAAACGTATTAACTCGCGAGCACAGGCGTCTTGACCGAGCCACCTCAACCCTAGTGAATTGAGACAGACGACAGGCAATGGATGATATCAGGAAGGAGATGCTTGAAGCAGCAAGCCAAAACAATAAAAAAAGGATGGAAATCAAACTCCATTAATTAACTCATAAATGAATTATTATCATTTTGCACAAATACCGTATTTGTTCACTTATAAGACGTATTTCGACTTCGAATCTCAAAGATCTAGATCCGCCTTATTTCATCTTATTTCATCTTACACGTATCTTTGAGATTGTTTTGGAAGAGAAAACCCCATTTTATAGTTGAATTACACACTACTGATTTACATATTTGCGGTAACTTTGGAAGGGTCTTATAACCGAATAAATACAGTAAGCCTCTATGCCGAGTGACCATGTTCCTTACAAACTGAAATAAGCCACGACAAGAGAAAACCAACAAAGTGGCACGTGCGCCCAGCAAAGACTCAGATCAGCCTGGGCATTTGCCCAGTCTGATCAGAGTCTTCGCTGTCTGCATGGAGCTAGCTCAGACCCTTAGCTACCCTTTAAGCGCACAGCCGGGGCTCTGACCAGACAGGACGGATGCCTAAGCTGATCTGAGTATTCGCTGGGCGCACATGCCACATTGTTGGTTTTGTCGTGTTGCGGCTCAATTTAAATATTTCCTGCATACAGGCTAGTCAACAAGTTTCCTGCAAACGATGGGCCAATATTTTCGCCAAAAATGGGCTCGTTTTATCTGAGTCTTAACCATTATATCATTTTCGAAAAATATAACGGGCAGTTAATCTGGCTTAGGCGTCTGCATTCTTTGTGCAGATTTTGAATATTCGATTTCATTTTACACAACATGCACGAGGCTTTATTTCACAAATAATTATTTTAATACACGAATAACGTATGATTGGGGTTTTAACAATATTTTTCCAATACACATGTTCAGATATAGGTATTGTCTATTATCCAAGTCATTGTGTGACCTTCGAAGTCTACAGCTCAGAACAGGTAATGAAATACTCTGAACTTTTCCTACTTTCAATTTCTCTTTTGTAGGTTTCCTTTTTTCAAATTTCCAAGAAAGGTGGCGTGATTTAATCGCGTCTATAAAAGCCGGCGCACACGTACTGCGTTTGCACAGTAAGATTTGGGGCTCATAAAGCTTTCAAAAAATAAACACTTTTAGCGGAACAATAGTTTGCAAAAGTAAAGGTAAGTATGTTTTCGTATTCCTAGCTTTGCTGAACAATAGGAAAACTCAACATCATATTAAATGGTTTAGAGTCGCGACAAAACTCGTAAACTGGCGGCTGATTCAGTAAATGAATTAATTTCCAGCCACACAGAAATTTGCGAGGTAGTTCTAAACACGAATTTTAGAGGTTTGTACGATGTCAGCGTTTCACCAAAATATTGTCTGCATGCACTTTATATAATATGATATCCTATTGCTTTATTTCCCTCCTTTTTCATGCCTCTGATACGTACACGTATAAAATGGTTCTCTGAGGACTTTTAAGTATTGAGATAGATAGTAGCAGTCTGGTCAGGTCAAGGAATTTTTGAGAGAGCACTCTTTCAAAAAGGTAATGCCCAGCAGGCACATGATGTTGAAATGACGTCATACTGACGTCGATGCGACGTAACGACGTCACATCGGCGTCAATATGACGTCATTTTGACGTTTTGTGCCTGCTGGGTGGTTAGTGATTGAAATACAAAAGACTGAACGGTTCAATTTTTTTTATTATTTCTTTTTTGCCCACGATTAGGGTTAGGCGGTCAAACTACATGTATTTGTTTTCTATCAGGCTATATGTTTCTATAAATGGCGATGCCTGAAGGTAAACAAGGAATGGAAACGTATCATTGTCATAATTGCATAACATTGTCTATTCTATTTTAAGCCGTACCCAGTAGTTCTGAAAACAAATCTCTTGTAAGACATAATTTGAGAAAAGCTCGCAAATCCATTTCACCTGGATATTAAAAAATCAAGCTATTGCTATTATGATTGTTATATTTATTCTGATTTAATACATCTAATGATGGGTGAGAAACAATAAAATCAGGTCTAGGAAAGAATTAAATTTAAAGAGTCTGTAAATTTAAAGACTGTATTATTATTTAAAGACATTTCAGTCTATAAATTTACAGACTTGTACAAATTAGCTCTTGAAAATCAAGTTAAAAATCCACAACTGTTCGGTGACGTTTCTGTTTTTGTCACTTTATTACTAATATTGCATTCATTTGTTTGGATGCTTTCTGTAGTTTTACATGAAAAAATGCTCGGCAAAGCAAAGTTCTTTCCCTTTGACCACAAAATTGATTTAAGGTAAATGTTATCATCGGTATCGGGACGTTTCGTTGCAAAGACGATTAGTCCAACAATAAGGCCTGCTCAGTAAGTCGTAGGCTTATTTTAATTTATGATAGGACGGTATGGACTATATTATTATCTTGATTTAGCAACAGAGTAATAATTCGCACTATTTTATTCATTTGAATCAATCCGTCTGTATAGAACAGGGAGTTATACTATAATGAAGAAAGGACAAAACTCTCAAGATATGTTGCTCGAAGGATTGATATAAAAATCACTTTCATGCGCACTTTCATGATATGCACTGTATACCAGATTTTGTTCGGCACTATTTTCCACAATTCATATGCTCAAGTCTGTAACTTTTAAATTACAGACAAAAATGTCTTTCAGTTTGAAGACAGTCTTAAAATTTACAGACTGCCTTTAAATTTAGTGCTTTCCAAGACCTGATAATGATGCTTTTGTGAGCTCAACAAGGAAATCTCAGGCACGTTTTCAGATTATTTAAGTCTAATGGGAGGCTTGTGTCGCATTAGACTATATATTCTGAAAACTAGCCCGAGATTTATTGCCCCGGCCTCAACCCAGTCATAGATGTTATTATGGTCAAGTCGGATAAATTCGGACAGCAGGTAAATTCGGACATACCATTGCAAACAGTGAAACTCCAGATAAGATTGATGAGTTTGCTATGTTATTTTTGTTTTTAGTCCAATTAACTGACATGTAAAGGTAACAATGTCACTGTCCGAATTACCTGCTGTCCGAATTCTACTGATTTGACCCTATTCATCTCATCTATTGATTCAGATGTCAAACCAACAAGGAAGCACCGGAACAGGCAATACCAGTCAAACACAAGCAAACCTGGACAATAAAAGCGACCAGTGTAACCCGAACAATCCTGAGTACAAGGGACATACTCCAGGATACACCGGGACGGGTACCAAAGCTGACCTCGACAACCATGGAAATCAGCTGAATCCAAACAACCCCAGATTTCAAGAGCCAAAAAAATGACGAGAATCATACCAAACTGAAGTTTTGTTCATCGAAATGTTTTTACAGTGCATAATTTGAAATGTAGAACAAACATTTACTTAATTCAGACAAAGTTAGATGAGTTGTGTCGTTTTTTTTATGAAAAATCAGAATGTGCACAGACATTTGATTATTTTTTTTAAAAATCAAATATCAATTAACTGGGAAAAGAATGTGCACAGACAGGAAAAATAGTTTGACAGCATAAATCCAAATATACGTACTTGCACATTTTAATATTGATCCTGTTTTAATCGGTTTTATGTTTTAATTAAGGTAAGTGGATACAATCTCAAACAGAGAGCACTTTATTCCATTGATTCTGAAAGGCTTCTGCCTGGCAGTTCGGACATGCCGATTTCCAATGTAAGGGGTGTTAGGTATGATTCATTTTTACTTAATTATCTTCAAAAGATCCAGTTCTTAAAGACTAACTCCCTTGCTAAACTACGAAATACTACTTTTTGGAGAAATATTCACCTGAAAGCTCCGAAATAGTCCAAACTGTCTATTAGCCATTGGTTTAGGGTATAAAATTGCGGTAAAATATATGTAAAACAAAAATATAACAAATCTGGGAGAATCGCGAACCGCGATCGAAATTGGTCCATATAACATCGATTGACATAACAATCAAGTGCACGAACGAGAAAATAACCTGGGTATCATCATCACGTAATCGCAAGAGCTACATGTACCATAGATTTATTACTGGCTGACGATTTTTTTCTAATTTGCATATACGGTTAAAACTTATTAGCTTATTTCATAATTGTCTTATACCGTACTATTTTCTAAGAACTTTCACACAGGATTTAGATGTGATAAGATAATATCTAACGAAATTTAGTTAAAAGATTCTATTTGTAAATAGTGAATGGCGAGGGAGTATATCTTTACGGCAAACGGTATAGATCCTGATCATGTGGCGTCCGATCTGGGTCTACACTGTTTGCCAATGACCCCTTTATGAGTCTACAGACATGAATGGGATAATTTAGAAGATTCAGCATCAGCTGCATAAAGAGGCCAGTCTTGGCCAGAAGTTGGTTCGTGAATTAAGAGGTGACTACTCTAAAGAAAGTATTTGCTACCCTTGTGGAGCAAATTCTTTCTTTCAAAATACACAGCCTTTTGCGAAGGAATACAATTCCTTTCATGTCACTGGTCTCCCTTTGTGTTGTATCCGCTCACCTTAGGTGCATGATTCTGTAAATTAAAATTATCCGTGTAGAATTTGCAATCATTTCTTAAGGTGTATGGGTACGCCGTCATGCTTATCCCATTTATTTTTTCAAAAGGAGCCGACATTTGTGGCTTTTTGCTTGCTTCAAGCTCTGAACAAAGAAAACCTCCCTCTTAAGGTAAAGCATTTGCTCCTAGAAGGGCATTTTTCTTCCCTTAAAGAGTTGAACCCATAGAAAATGGAGGCTAAATTATAAAGCTGGTTGCTTTTTCTGAAAGTGTACTCATTCACCTTAAAAGCCGAATGATCAGTCGTTTAAACAAATATAATTTTCAATAAAATCTTGGATTTGTAGGACTGTTTTAGTTTTCTTTTTATTCTAATTTATTAAAGAACAGTTTACGATTGATCAGCAGAGACTTAGCGCCCAGTAGCTCAAAATTTGAAGTCTGAGATGTTCGGTGTGACTGTGTCATAAACTAACCCATTGCATTCTGGGTATTTTTTGCCGTCTGCTGAAATTGTCGTCTGCATCAAAAATCAAGAATATTTTGACAATTATGGTCTAACTAACTTTTGTAGAAATGGTGTCTAGGCAGCAAACAGTTTGGTAATGGATCTCAGATCAGGCCCCACGTTTGCCCAGATACCTCTAAAGGGGTATCCCGAATAGAATGGGTTAAACTGAAATCTGAATAGTGCATCCATAGTTCTAAATCGCATGTATATACTGTAAAGTACGGAATCACGGAAGGGCATTTCCTTTCCGATATTTATCAGAATAAAAATTGAAGCAAGAAAATTACAACGGAAATCAAAACAACAAGCATCTCGTTTATTAATATGACATGATATGTCGTTTAAAGATATACGCCCTGATATGTTTCTATCAAATTTTAAATTTCTCACGAAAAATCGTATCAAATACATAAAAATGATTTATAGTAAAATTACTTTCATCTACCAAATTTATAATTTGTGCCGGTCACTGGAAGTAGGAGAATTTAAGAAAATATATAAAGACGCGGGAATAGTGGGTCGTCATTCCCGCCAAAAACGAATACTGGATACGCTCAGTAAAAATGGTTAATCAGGGAAAAGTTATATCATGAATAATTTTAGGCCCTTTCTTTAGTCAACATCGGAAGTTATTGGCTGAAAAGATCTCACGTGCACGGATTAGAGATTAATGCTTTTGTAAGGTTATTTACTCCACTATTCATAAAATGCAAAGCGTGCTTGCAGAAACGCCTTTTATTCCCATGTGGGAGTCAATCAATTTATGACGAAAAAATGTTCATGAATATTCAAGAAGGCTTCGCAATGATATATCGTCTCTGCCTCCGTACCAAAGACTTTTTGGATGAAGATTTTTTACTCAATTCTTAATTGTGTTGCATACAACTGATCCGTTTAATTCTTTTATGGTTATTTCATAATGAAATACGAGGGAGTATACCTTTAAACGATATAATAACTTGTTTAAACGAAATATTTGTTAATTCGATATCGCTTCTGATTTTCTTGTCTAATACGCGTCGGAAAGAAAAGTAGATTACATTTCGTTTAAACGACATATTAGTTGTTTCAATTTCTTTCCTATCTTTTTTTTTATTTATTTAAAATCGGCACACATAATGTCATGGTCGATAAACCCAAGTTCAATAACAAAAGCAAATCCTGAGACGTAAAATAAGTTGTAACAAGCCAGTGAAGGACAATAAGACCTACATTTATGTTTGCTTTTTCTTCAGTAATAGAACCTTAACCCGAATTCTCAAGGGTCTACTTTCAGTTTCTCGTCAAATTTAGATGACGGAAAAACAGTGAATTAGATTCTATGATAACCGTGTAAACTAGTTGACTGTTTACTTGCAGACCTTAATATCACCCTGTATTTCTGGGAAAGAAGAAGAAGAAGAAAAAACAATCAGCAAACAATCTTCCTCAGCGGCCAAGTGCAGGCCCGGATCCAGCCCATCACGTACTGGTGGGGCTCTGGACAACTGGTGGGGCTGGGAGGTGCCGAAATGTAGTTGTGTGGGGAGAGGGCTTGAAAATATGACATATTAATGGTTCAATTTCAAGGGAATTTTTTTTATATATTTTTACCTTAAAATATATGTTGTGATATCTCATTAGAATCGCCTCCCCGAGGCGATTCTAATGAGATTTCACAACATATATTTTGAATATTTTGATTTAACCACATTGGATATTTTTTCTCAAACTGTCATCAGATGCTTCTTATTATCTGGAGGACTACATATTATACATAACACAGAGGCCAACTGGCGGGGCTGCAGCCCCAAAGCCCACCCCTTGGATCCGGGGCTGAAGTGAATGAGTCAACAAAACGCAACTTGCTCCGCGAATCATTTGGATGCTGCTTCAGTTTTTTCCAAATTTTGTTTGGAAAACTTGGATACTTTTCCCTTCCACCAAAAGCATGCTAAATCTTTGTAGTTGTTATACATAAGACACATGTTCATTCCTCGAAACAAGGGCAACATGATTTTCAGAATATGTGTATGTTTGTTTCCTCGTAAATGCAACCTTGACTTGGATTTTTCGGGAGCTCACTTTCAGTTTCTTGTCCATAAACAGGCCCTGAGGTTATAAAACTTGAGTACATTCTCAAACTCAAAATAAAGCACACTGATTGGCTGCTTCCGAGCACATGCTCGGAAGTAGCCAATCAGTGTGCTTTATTTTGAGTTTGAAATTATTCTCAAGTTTTATAACCTCGAACCCTGGTATAGTAAGTCGTCAGCTTATAAATTGTAAATTTCAAAGGGTAACCCCTTAATTTATAGATATTTCCGTTTACAAAACTGATTTCATATAGGCTTCTATAGTTTTATTCACGCCCTCGTCAGAAAGGCTGAAGGACATTAACTCTTACCCTTGTCCGTTAGTGAGTCCGTTCATTGGTCATGTTCAGGCCATAACTCCTTAACCGTGTGGAATTTATTCATGCAATTTCACAGGTGGGGTTATCATATTGAGACAATGTGACTTTTAGTGGTGTGCCCTTGCCAAAAATCTGTGTCCGGGTCATTACTCCTAATCTTCTGATGGAATTCAGCTATGAAACTTCATGGATTGCTTTATCTTACCGCGACGATGTGTTATAAACAATTAAGACAACTCTCCTTTCTATAGTCTTTGAATAACATGTATATGCCCTAGCCATTAATCCGTGCCCATGCCATAAATACTAAACCGAACAGACTTTAACTATGAAGTTTCACAGATCAAGACCTGTCCCCAAAACAAAAGACAACTTTCAACACTTTTATTGATGTTATTGCATAGTATTGTACTGTGTTATATTGGACACTTTGGATGACAAGTTTAGAAATGTTTCTAAGCTAGAACTTCAAGCTGCTGTAGTGGAATTAAATGCATCTATAATATCAGATTGTCTATTTTTAGAAAGAGACGACATAAAATTTATCCCGTACTTGTAGCAAAATAAAAACAAATCAGCCATAAAAGAAACACAGTTTGTATCCATAATTTGTAAATATAATTTAGTGCCAAATCCAATGTACAGAATAGACATTGTGTACATGAGATTTGGCCCTATTTTCACACAGTTTCTGGCAAGACCACAATGCATAACTATTATATTCTTAAAACAAATAGAAAGCATTTATATCATTACATGCGAAAAAAAAAAAAAAAAAAAAAAAAAAAAAACCAAATACAAAGGAGTAATGTAATGTTAATTGATCAAAAATCAAATTTAGACGCAAGCCATTGTCTTCATTTCAATTTAATAAGTACCTCCCTTTAGTATTTGATAGACCAAAAAAGTTTTTTTTTTCGGGACTTTTCGTAGAGTTTATCTCAATACTTTAAAAGCAGTGAGGTAAGAGGTCAATAATTTTGAAATTTCGGTTGTGGTACTAAAGCTGGAGTTAGCAATAAATCATGCTTTCTGAAGTAGGGTAATCAATATATCGTAGGAAATATTCCGGATTATTCTGTAGTAGCAAACTTGGTGGCTGCAGGATCAGACTTATTTCTAATCAGTTTGGTCTGTACATAGGCTTTAGTACCACTAAGCTTCTGTTTTAAAGTGTTAACAAAATGCAACCGTGAAACAGCAACAACATTGTAAGCGGCCTTGTCTCTGCTTACTATGAACATATTTGATTCCCTCATATACTTGAGGGCTTTAAAAGCGCTTGATCCAAAAATGTGTTATTTTTGGCAATTACTATATACGTATAGGCTTTATGAAAACTCGTAAGACAAAGCACATTAAAGAAATTGCAGGAAATTATGTCGTGCGACCTTAATATTCTTTTCAACTTCTTTATGTTGCAGCCTTTGCAGCTTATTACAGCATAAACACAGCACTGGGGCCGCCGTGACTTAACATGCGGCCTGACAGCTTAAATCATAAACTGGAACACACAAATTAACAACTCAAAAAAGTGCTCTTTTGAAAAATGATGTCATTTGACGTTTTACGCTTCACAAGATATCGTTCGAATCAAACATCGTAAAGATGAACTTCTAAGACATACTTAGTCGTTTGAGTAAAGGACGGGTCTCCATAAGGGTCATTTCATGGCTATGATTGATTTCCTTTAAATCTGCGTGTTATAACTACTATGTATTGGCTCTTGATTGACAAAATATTTGATTGCACAGATATCAGTTTATCTTGATTTGCATGATATAAGTGGGTGGGGTAATTTCACATGATTCTTACCTCTATCTCTAAAATGCTGTATCATTTTAAAGGAAACTGAAGCCCTATATCTGTTATTATAGAATGGTATAGATACATGTATAGCAGTTAGACGTTGCAGAAGTTTTCCGGAAATGCTCATAAATTATGTTGTATACTCACTTACAAGTCGTATTTAAAGTTTGGACATTTTTCATCTCCAACTTTACGGAAAACCACAATTATTTTTCATTTTCAGAGCAATTCAAAAGATATCTTACAATTATAAAGTTGATATAATGGACATTACAAAATCATGAGGAATCATATATACACTCACTTCTTTTAGAATTATCTGCCCCTGAATCTTGAAAAGTTCTACTTTTTCAAAAGAAAAGTTTCTAGAAGCCCCACTCCATGACAAGAATATATTTCCACCAAACTTTGTGCATTATAAATACTTGATGTTAACAGTTTTTGTTGACATAGTAAACTGACCGGCAATGAGTTACCTGCAGTAAGTATGCTACAGATGGGTGAGGTAATATCACATGATTATTGCCTATATTTCTAAGACATTGTACGCTTTTATCAGACATTGTAGCCAAACATCAATTATCATATAATGGTAAAGATACCAAATAGCAGATGCAGAAGTTTTTTCTGCTATTCTTCTAAAGACTGTGTTTATACTCGCTTATAAATAATACGTATATTTCGGTTATATTATTTTCTTCTTCTTCTCCAACTGTTCAAAAATCAGATTAGTGTTTTTAGTAAAAAAGTATTTCAAAAATCATTTTACGTGTTCAAAGCGGTTAAATTGGACACTATAATTTTATGAGGAGTTTTTTATAGGCTTAGAAGTTATGAATTTATTTGCCCCTTAATCTAGAAAATGCTACTTCTCTATGCTGTTTATAATCAACTATCTCTATGCAGCCAGTAAATATGTTCTGAATCATTCGATTCTTCGGAAGCAAGGAATACCGCAAAGAAATGAATGTAGCTTTTGGCATTAACAACATGCTTCTGATTTTGGTTTTCAATATGACAAGGGCATGTTATGGCCACCACTTCTATGCAAGCCATTTTTCTTGAATTTTCTTGGTTTATCCATTGTCTTTGAGATTTGCTAACTGAAATCCTAACTGAACTGAAAGGGTTGTAAAACCCAAGATAGACTTAGGACCAACCAGGTAGTTCTTATTTGTTTAAATCTAATGTTTTTGTTTTCTTCTTCCGACTCAGTCGAAGAACCCCAAGTGTCAACGGCAGCAAATTCAGGTGATGTTTGTTTGTTTTATTTACACTATTTCTGTATGATAACGGTAATTCCCCAAGTACCACAACACTGAAGGTAAGTGAGCACAGCAGCCAGTTGTTCGAGCTGCACACTTACACTGGCAATACCAAGCATTTATTGGATTTAAACCTTGACCATATCACAGAACTTAAGTGACGTATGACGGAAACAAATCTGAGCCTTAAGAATTTTGCCTTGTTCTTTATGTGTCAAGATTTCATTTTGCCCAGTTTCATTAAAATGTTCATCTGAATAACAACGTGCTTGCTTGCGTTGATGCACTCGATTCTAAAAGACGCATGCATGCCTCATCTTCTTTAAAAATCACAAAGGCAGCACTCAGTAGAAGAGGCTGACGAATCTAGACTTTTTGCAAAGGTGTAGTTGCTCGTTGAATCCGTAAATGGCAGAATCAAATAGTGGAAGCTAGGCTCTTAGTGATACCGTATATTTATTCCTGTCGATTTCGAAGCTTGATGCCATGTTTAAAATGTCATAATTGTATTCCAGGAGCGTTGGTTTACCTCGCTTCTTTACAGAAATTGTCGAAATATATCGTAACCATTTGGGCAGAGCAGTGTAACAGTTTTGATGAAAATTCCACGTTTTAAAGCATCCTTTCACATTTGTCACGTGTATTTATACATTCTTAATTCCAGGATTGTATTGATAATTGTCTATTTTGGGGTTTTATTTATAATCGGTTTTATTTTAGCTGATAGTAAAACAAATGCAGAATTTCATTTTCTTTCCGATGAGGCGTTTATAAAACCCTTGAGTATATTTGACTCTGTATTTAGGGCACTTGGAAATTATGGAAGGATTTCTGGAATCAGATATTACTTTCAAATTACCGTTTATAAGGTGACCAAATAGGGGGTAAGAATGTTTGGAGTTCTTAAAATCTCGTGACTCGGGACGTTAGTCTGATATTGAATATAATGGTTCGTAATATTTGTAGCAAATACGTAATAGGTGTTTTGGTATATTTGAAATACTCTAATATGGACGAAGTAAAAGACCTGTCTTCAGTCAATGAATTCGATTCCTTTCTTCTGACAGGAGTTTTAATACAATACCTTAAGTGACTTCTTCCCGAATCGACATAAGAACGAAGAGCCTATTGACTAATATAGGAGAATTATATATTAGTTTAGATGTTATCGTAGAATTTCTGAATTTATTCGTCTAGGAACCAAACTTACCTGGTACAAGAAAAGGCATTCTAATGCACTTACGTATATACGTGACGTCTGATTGGATAACATCAAAAATTTGCGAGTATATCTTGTGATATACTGTCGGAAACCCGGCATCATTACGTAACGTCGCTTCTCATTGGTTGACGTCTGGTTTTACGTCGCTAATTGCGTTCACTTTGGGTGCAAAGTAGCACACTTTTAAAGGTGAAAATATGAGAAGTGCATTAGAATGGGGATAACTATATTAAAAATTGTCCTTTGGAGTTTTGTGGTCGTAAATTGCGTTTTACGGCTCCGCTGGTGCGTTACCGTAAAACGCAATTTCCGAATATAAAACCGACGATTTCTCCCCCTCCCCCCTTCCCCCCCCCCCCCCCCCCCCTCCCAAATGACAATTTTGAGTACAGTTAGCCCCTAACTCAAAAAATCTATAAAGATTGCTTTTAGAAACAACAAACAATTACAAGATCGAAAATATGCGGATTGGACTCTTCGTATATCAACAGTGACAGCAGCGAGTGTCGACTGTTTTCCTTTAAATCTTTAGAAAAATCAAATGGGAAGTATGAGCTCGCTTTTAAGCACGTGTCTTGCGTTTATCATTACCCTTTTTCATTAAACCATGAGATCCGGTATTGCATTTTCGAATTTCAAGAAGACCCAAAGTTATAACGTAATTCATTTAAGTCTTTACTAAATGCATGTATGAATGTCAAGTAAATGAAACATATCGGCTGTAACAGTCAGTTTCAATTCATTAAGATGGAGATTGAGTGTGGGTAAAAATGAAATGCATGTTGTTTTTTCCAGAATGCAACATGTGATGCGTGTTTGTACATCAGTTTACACCTTGATTTCTGAGAGGTGTCAGAAAATTATGAAGATGCATATGAATCACTTTGATGTTAATTACAAGAAATTACAAAAGTATTGCATTTGAGCCGCGACACGACAAAACCAACAATGTGGTTGTGCGCCCAGCGCAGACTCAGATCAGCCTGGGCATCCGCCCAGTCTGATCAGAGTCTTCGCTGTCCGCATGAAGGTAGCTTAGACCCTTAGCTACCCTTTGAGTACTTAACGAAGAGTCTGATCAAACTAGGCAGATACCCAGGCTGATCTGAGTATGCGCTGGGCGCACAACCACATTGTTGGTTTTGTCGTGTCGCGGCTCATTTAAGGTCTTTATGGCAGTTTCAGAATCTGTTTGAAAAACCAAATAAAAAGAATTAGTGTTCATAAGATTCAACTGGATAATGCTTATGCCATAAGTATACAAAAAAGTGAGGCAGTTTTCACAAAGGGACCGTAAGGCATATATTCATCTTTGAAATTATAATGACGTTGATGTTGCATTACGTTCTTTGGTCGATGCTTAAATGATGTCAGTAATGTGAGATTTGATGTTTTCTGAAAAGACAATGAAGCAGAGACTTTGCAACCGACGTAGCTTGCTTTGACAAACGTTCAGGAGTGAGTGAGTGAGTGAGTGAACTCGGGTATACCATCCCCCCAACAACAAGGTCATACGGAGACGGGACCTCAGTTTAAAGTCTCATCCGAGAGAAGCGGAGGGTCGATCTTGTGATCCCTGGATTGGTAGTCCAGCGTGTTATCCACTCCTAAAATGTTCAGGAAGGGGATATTGATAAGGTTTGGTTTTCCAGAGCTCTCAGAAAGTGCTTGGAGCCTAAAGACTGGCCAATCAGATTTGAGCTTGATGAACCACGTTCTGGAGACTGAAGTCAACGAGCCCAAAAAATTGTTGTTGGTAGCTCAGCAATATACAAGACCACACGGTATAATCGATTTCGCCAATTTTCGCTTCCTGCAGAGACTGTCCGCCATATTTGGCTTTCGCCGAGACTGTCCGTGATCTCTTGCTTCCTGCAGAGACTACTGTCCTCGAAGAATGGCTTCCTGCCGAGACTGTCCGCGTGACTCTGCTTCCTGCCGAGAGCCTCGGCAGGAAGCAGAATCACGCGGACAGTCTCTGCAGGAAGCCATTTATCATGTACAGAAGTCTCGGCAGGAAGCAAGAGTTCGCGGACAGTCTCGGCGGAAGCCAATATGATGTACAGTCTCTGCAGGAAGCGAAAATTAGCGGAATCGATTATACCCTGTGAAGACAGTCTGTCCACTGAGGAGAAACTCTCATTTCACCTCCATCAGTTACTCACTAATAATTTTAAATCAACTGCAGGGCAATAATTCAGAAATTAATGAGGCGGTCCCGACAAAACTAATACGTGAACTACGGCATTATGCTGATCTATACCGAACCTAATTTACAACGCAACACAGATTTGGTCCAATTTTCGTACAAATTTTGAGATTCATCTCTTTTTTACCAACCCAGCAGGCACATGACGTCAAAATGACGTCCTAATGACGTCGATCCGACGTCATTACGTCGCATCGACGTCAGTACGAAGTCATTTCAACGTCATGTGCCTGCTGGGAAGGGACCGAATAAATACTTTCATATGACATATATGATATACCAAATGGGAACAAGAGGGTTACTGGCATTATTATATATAATATTGTGACTACGTAAATGTCATTTTCTGTCAAACCAGAGGTGGTCGGGCGCTGGTACTGGTTGTAACTTCCAGTGCCGGGGCGTCCTACTTATTTGGATAAAAGTAGAACAAGGGCCTACTGTGCTTGCAGTAGGTGCGGACGGGGGTTGTTTGGATTTCTTTCTCTCTTTTCTTTCTCCCTCTCTCTGGGAGACGGCCCGATATCGACTGAAATACTGTCTAAAGGGACATTAAACCCAAAACAACCAACCAACCAGCTATCCAACCAGAGCGACCTCGGCCCACGAATTTGCTTGTTAAGGGATTTTATACATGTATATAGCCCTAAGGCAGACCAACTCAGAAGCCAAAAGTTGATCATAACAGAAAGCGCGTCCGCCCAGTCTGATCAGAGTGCATGGCGCTATCTTAGATCCTTAGCTACTCTTTAAGCGCAAAGCAAAGACTCTCATTAGACTCGGCGGATTGCACAGGCTGATTTGAATATTCGCTGTGCGTACATGCCACTTTGTTGGTTTTGTCGTGTCGTGGATCATTTATTGTAAGTTTCACAGGAGTCCTTTTCAGTTCATGTAATAAACATTTCCCATGATTTTTTTATTTATCTATTTTTTTTTTTTTTTTTTGGAATGCATATAGTTCCGGAACAAGGGCAGACAATCGCGTGGCATAACTGTGCTCAACAGAAAGCTGTTTAAGGACGTAAAACAAGCTATGACTCCCATCAAATTGGTGGTAGGTACGTTGAAACTTCCCTTGCATTTTAGGGAACATGAACCGCACCTTTAATCCACAAACATTCTTAAAGCCAGTATATTTTATTCTTTTTTTTTTCTTTCTAGATGTCTAATTTATGGAAGGCCTTATCTCAATATCTCAATTGTACTTTAATCTTAATTTTATCAGCGTGACTGACATACTGCTACCTATCCTATTTTCTATATATATCTGAGATCATTAAAACTCTGTCCACCGAAACTAGCTAATGAAAAAGGAAAAAGTGTCCATTTGCTTCTTCTTGGTCGTTGCCATGGTCGTTGCCATGGCAATGACACAGGCACAGACTCCAGGAACTCAAGTAAGCATTTTCAACAGGATATTGTTGTTAAAGTCAAACTTAAAAAATCGGAACACCTAACCCAGCAGGCACATGACGTCAGCATGACGTCGTACTGACAACGATGCGACGTTAGTACGTCGCATCGACGTCAATACGACGTCATTAGGACGCCATGCACATGACGTCAACATGACGTCGTATTGACAACGATGCGACGTTAGTACGTCGCATCGACGTCAATACAACGTCATTATGACGTCATGTGTCTGCTGGGAAAATGATTAT
Source organism: Ctena decussata (assembly GCA_963989385.1). Lineage (NCBI taxonomy): Eukaryota > Metazoa > Mollusca > Bivalvia > Lucinida > Lucinidae > Ctena > Ctena decussata. The sequence continues at coordinate 17,337,002 of OZ022500.1, read as the reverse complement.
CGTAATTGTGCTAAAATGAAACAGTTTGATTTTATAATGCATTAATGTGTCCAAAAGATGTAGATGGAATGGCAAACAGTGTAGACCCTGCTCAGACTACTTCTATCGTATCGCGAGCACAATATATGAAAGATGGAGCCCATCTCTGGCCTTTCGCTTTGATCTTTCAGCAGCCCTCCCTGCTGTTCCTTCCCTGATTCGAAAAGGTTATCCATCAATTACTGGGTTGGCCATGTTGACAGAGAGTTTTCCTCTGCTGGCTGGTCTGTTGGGATTAGAATCCGCCACCATAGCCAAGCGCCTATAACTGCACGACCACAGCGCCTCTTTTATATGGTTTTGAACCAATTTAAAATTAGGGAATGAAAAGATGGAGCAAAGAGGCGAGCTTCAGCTTAATGTAAGGCAAGTGCCTGCTGTGCTTTCAGTAATTGCGGGACATCGGCTTATTCCCTGTTTTTATTTATTCTATTTATTTATCTATTTGATTTTCACCAATCGCCTGGAGACGGCTCCGATTATATACTGTCTTACATGCTCATGTACAAGGGGTGATCAGAAAATACGTAGACTTTTGCTGTGACGGTAAAGATAATCCAGTTACAGTATTTTTCCCATTTGACAGAAAAGTTCAGTATCTATTTGCTACGTTATATGAAATTTGAAGAAATTCCAGTGGAAAATAAGCATTTTCTTCTATTTTATATTAGGAAGGTATAGCTACTATATAGGAAGGTATAGCATAAATAACAGCTATAACAAAACTTATTTTAAAAGAAGCATCAATGTTATTATGAACTGGCTAAAAGATTATGATATCCTTATGGTAGATCGTAGTTTCAAGGACTGTTTGGACTTCCTCAATCATTTAGGCCTTGAAACGGAAGTGACATGCTTCCTGGCTAAAGGCAAAAAGCAACAGTCGGCTGTAGAATAAAAATCTTCACGTTTCGTTACTAAGATTAGTTGGATCATTGAAAGGGATCGTTTAAAGTAATGGGTGGCATTAGACCAGGTTGTCCGGATTTCTCGGATTCCCTGGATTGGCGATAATGTGCTTATAGTATGTGCACTTTGTAATCGCTACAAACCTTCTTTAGTCTCTCGTACAGCAGATGATGAAGCAATTGGACTGAAGATGCTTGCCTTGGCCTAAAAGCCAGCTAGTCCTAAAGCACCTATTGTCAATGAAATCTCAATCAAAAGAAAACAATCTGGTCAATACTGGATTCAGCAGATACTGCATCAGATTTTCCGTTTTTGTCGGGAAACGGCATGATGAATCTAACATTACGAGTTTATCAACTTAAACAGGCCAAACGGTGTAGATATGAGCATTTAGATGACTCTGGAAATTATAATGTTTCCGTGACAAATATTTTCCAAGGATTGAGCATAGCTTCAGTCTCGTCATGTGTCTTCAAAAAAAACTTTGTATGTGCAGTGTGGTAACATTACAAACTGGTATTGTCAGTGCCGTACCGTGGCAAGAACAGTGGGTACATGTGCTCACATTGCATCCCTCATATGGTATTGAGGCGATGCAAGGCATACAAAGCAGAAATCCAGGATTGATTTTGGACAATGTGTTGAGGATGCTGCAGATATTCCAGGAACAGAGTCTGATGATGGTGATTTTTTGGTTGGTTGATTTGATGCTTAACGTCCACGGTAAACAACTAAGGTCATGTCGGGACGGTCAGTTAACCTAACCACACTATTCCTGGGCAGGCTTAGACCTCCTAAGCGGTTAACCAGTAATAAGTGCACATACTTTCGCCAGTAACTGACAACTGCCCTTCTTGAATCAGCGGAAGGAGAAACGAAAGTATGTGGCCAGACCGGGATTCGAACCCAGGACCTCTGACTTACGAGTCAGGTGCCCTACCGATTGCGCTACCCGGCCCGGCTTGATGATAGTGAAGTTAGTCATGAAAGTGATAGCGACAATCAACCTTCAGTTCATGATATTTGCCTTGTTTAGCGTTTTCCCAAAGCAGACTAAAATTTAAATATGCAAAATGATTGCAAGCAATTTATGCTTAAGGTAGCTGCTACTGAATAAAAATATTGGCGAGCATTCAAAGCATTGTACCAGCTGAATAACCCAAAGGGCTATAAAACATTTGGATAAGAAGAATCAAAAACTTCGGTTTGTTTTCCTAAAAAACAAAATTTTGTATTTCTACCTACTTTTTTTACACATTTTCCATCTTAATTCATATCTCTAGCACATGAATGCACATTCATTTCTGCAGATCATATAACCTATTGTATAGGATATTTGAAACAAAATGGTGAAGAACAAAATGCAGTTTTCTTGATAAGTATTTTTTTTACATTTTTGAAAAATAAATACATGAAAATTGAAATTCATGAAAAAATTCATAAAAAATATGTTTACTTGTGCATATTGCTTCAGTAAAAGTTACATTATATGTTACAGAATAAGACAAACAAAAACGTTTCACCGTTTTAATTTCCTGGGAAAACAATCTTATTGATTGTATGAATTCCTGATCATTGCCTATCTTTGCTATGTTTTCTGATGGCTATATTCACTTACAGGTGATTTGTAAAAACGACACCGTTTGTTCAGCGCGACAGTGCTGTTACATCCAGCCAGAATTCCTTGTAATGAGTCGTCGACAAGCAATGCCCCTTGATACCAGACTACCACCCGTGAAACACGATACTGGTAAGCCCCCGATTAACCCTTAAAGCGCCAAAAGCAAAAATAGCTCACTTTGCAAACTGCTTAAATCCAGATGAGGATCATAATGAACCGCCTCATCTGGGTATATACTGTTTGCCTTCTAATCTTTGAATTCTCATTTTTGTCCTATTTTACATGTCCACCATGTTCTGATCGTATGGAAGACAAATAGAGAAAATGAGCGCAACTAGATGATGCTACTCAGCTTTCTGCTTATTTCTTAAAACGCAGGAGTTCTGTTGGACTAGTAATGTACCGCAATCTTACAAACCTATTGATACAATTTTTAAGAAACTAAAAGGAATATATATTAGTTCGGTCATTTTTAACAAATTACTACTACCATATTTCCAAAATTATATTTTCAGAAGCGTCCATGGCTGTATCGAGGTGAAGAAAATTCTTTTGGACGTAAATTTACTTTTCGACATTCATCGCGCTAAATGCGGCGTCTGACCTGGGTTTGCACTGTTTACATGTGTCCCCAAAACGGGCTTCCAGTCCTGGGGCCGTATTCATAAAGCCACTTAAGTTGTTGCTATGCGGTTACTAAGGCTAAATATCTATAAAGGAGACTCCCTACAACTATGAAATTTGGTCTGGAGGAACAGTCTTTGTAAGACTGTTCCTCCAGAGCAAATTTCATAGTTGTAGGGAATCTCCTTCAAAGAAATTTAGCCTTAGCAACAGCATAGCAACCACTTAAGTCGTTTTATGAATACGGCCTCTGACAGGGTTAAAACAATGGTACCGGTATAAAGAAACGCACTTAGGTTTCTGAATGCACTGTCGTCTAAACTTAAGATGCTATTCATGTATGGTGTCCGGCCAAAATCTGCTCGAGATAAAAAAAAATTCACTCAAAAACTGTAGTTATATTTTTCGACGTTCATCGGGTGCTGAAGCGGAATTCTTCAAAGAAGCAAGGTTCCGATGCACGCGGCCATTCGATAACACATATTACTGAAATGCTATTGATAGGGTCGTAAAACCACAAGTCATTCAACCATCTTTGTTTTTATAGGGGTTTGCGAAAATTACCACTGGCGAGGAGATCACTGTTACCCACTGGAGAAACTGAACGGTCACTGTGGGTGTGCTCCTGGTATGACATGTCGATGGGTTTCTGCCAGCACAGTCCAACCAGCTGTTACCACGCCTCCTTCAAAGACCAGAAGGAAACTGCAATATCACCCGGGGCCTGGAAGCTATCAGTGTGTTTGAACATAGCTTGTTGGAAATAAAATAAATAACTTTTAAATTTGCTCTCTTTTTTTAACGTGAATGGGTACACTTTCAGATGAGCCAACTCTGCGTTTTTTCTGTTTTGACTCTCTTCTCAATGCGGTCTACTCTTAAAGGAAAGAATCTGCTTCCTTTTGGGTTGTTCCCAAAGGAGCAAACTTTGTGAAATGCTTAATTAAATGAACTGCGTCATGCAATAAAGGTGGCTCAGCATGTCTACGCCCAGCCAAGACTCAAACCAGACTGTGAATTGATGCAGGCTAGCACATGGCCTTCGCTTTATCTTTGTAGATTCGTTAGGCTCCATACGTGGTGTGTGCGAAAATCGAAGGCTCTTTACTGTTTACGTATGCGTAAATCACCTATTTTGCGTGTCGCAGCTCAAAACATGCAGTTGGTGAGACCTACTGTTCATTTTTATGTTTTTCCGGATTTCAGGAGTGTTTATCCAAACAGGCAAAACTTTATTCGGTCCGAAGGACAAGGCAACAGAACTGATCAGATGGGTGGATGGATGACGCGATTTAACGTCCTTTTCAACAGTATTTTATTCATATCAGGAAAATGAGGTGATACAGTATAATGAGACGTTGAGTGCAATGAAATTCTGTTTACGATTGAAAAGATTTCCGCCATCGGGAATCGATCTCGGGGCTGCTACATAAACAGGCCAGCGGTTAAACCACTGAGCTACCAGGCCTCCTAGAACTGATCAGTCGTCTTTGCATAGCTGCACGTGCTTTAAGGTACCGTTTCGCCGCTCAAAATTGAAAATGGATAAGCCCAATTATTACGGCCCTATACTTCGTCATAGGTGGTCAAAGTATTTACACTTTATGTGTGACATGCTCATCTCTGAATATTCCATATCTGAATTCGGAAAAGTCAATTATCCACACGCCTGGTAAGCGCACAAACCATTTCTCATCTGAAAGCTTCTGCAAATAGCTAGACAAAGTAACAATGCTATTCGATTCGAATGTATGCAAAGCATATTTGTGAACAATATTTTCTCTAGAGGAAGAGCACAGGGGTAATACCAATTTGGCTACCTGTGCTTTCGACCGAGTCTGTACTATACAAAGTGGCTTTCGACCGAGAATACGATCGTAAGCATTACCAATAACGCTAAATGGTACAATTGTTAGTGGCTGTCGACCGAGCTGATACTGCAGTCGACAGCCACTTTTGCATGTATGGTAATTGATTGACTCGGTCGAAAGCACAGGTAGGCAAATGGGTATTATCCCCATGAAGAGGTCTAGTAGAGTTATCAGCAAACTCTAGTCTGGCCACAGACCCTATGTTCAAAATATCCTCAGCAAAGGGACATAGAATCTGACCACCAAACTGATATTATGATTCGACTGGAGCCAGGCTAACCGAAATTTCGGTTTGGTCACTTTCAAGAGCTTTGTTAGAATTTTATCAGTGAATAATTTGAAAAGCTGATTTTTTTAACTATATTCGACGCATACATATGCGTCGAAAAGCGTTACCATGGGGGTAGCGTTACCACGGGGGTAATACCAATTTGGCTACCTATGCTTTCGACCGAGTCTGTTCTATAAAAGTAGCTTTCGACCGAGAATACGATCGTGAGCATTACCAATAACGGTAAATGGTACAATTGTTAGTGGCTGTCGACCGAGCTATTACTGCTGTCGATTGTCTCGGTCGACAGTCACTTTTGCATGTATGGTAAATGACTGACTCGGTCGAAAGCACAGGTAGGCAAATTGGTATTACCCCCGTGGGTACTTAAATTAATATTTGATTTCTCAGCGTTCATCGTGCGACATAGCCAGTGGGCGGAGCTAAAGTTCCATGAAGGGCAAAGCGCTTCTTGTAGAATTTTAGCGGCTCATATAGTTTTGATAGTTTTGGTTTTTATCATTGCAAGGAACCGTTATGAAAACAAGAAGTCCATGATGGACCTAAATCGCTCACCTGAGTTATGATGAAATAACATGGAAGATCATCTACCGAGTATTTGATGATGGTTCAATTGGAGCAGTTTTGCATTTTCTAATCTATATTCTGACAAAGTTTCATTTAGATTGGATCAAAACTGTGCCTTCTAGAGTGTACACAATGTTTTTCTAAGATCTGACCAGGCAATCTAGTTTTTAATCAGACAGTATTCAGTTTCAAACTTGGCCTATATTTCATGAAGATACACATTCTGACATTTTCATGAAGATTCAATGCACAATAAACACAAAATTGTGTACACAAAGTTTTTCTATGATTTGGCCTAGTAACCTACCGGTAGTTTTTGACCAGGTGGTTTTTGACCCGACAATACCCAGTTCCAATCTTGGCCTAGATTTCATTAAGATAATCATTCTGACAAAGTTTCATGAATATTGAACCAAAACTGTGCCCTCTAGAGTATACACTGTTTTTCTAAGGTTTGACCTACTGACCTAGTTTTTGATCCAACATGACCCAGTTGCACCCGTGGTCTAGATTTGTTGGAGATAAACATTTTGACAAAATTTCATGACGATTGGAACATAATTGTGCCCTCTAGAGCATTCACATGGTTTTTCTAAGATCTGACCTAGTGACCTAGTTTTTGACCTGACATGGTCCAGTTTCAAATTTGGTCTAGATTACATAAAGATAAGCATTCTGACAAAGTTTTATGAAGATTGAATCATACCTGTGCCCTCCAGTGTACACATGGTTTTTCTAAGATTTGACCTAGTGACCTAGTTTTTGACCCTACTTGACACAGTTTCAATCTTGGCCTAGATTGTATATGGATAAATATTCTGACAAAGTTTCATGAAGTTTGGATCATAACTGTGCCCTGTAGAGTGTGCACAAGGTTTTTCTAAGATTTGACCTAGTGACCTAGTTTTAGTCCCCACATAACCCAGTTTCAAACTTGGTCTAGATTTCATTTAGATAAACATTCTGACAAAGTTTCATGATGATTGGGTTAAAACTGTGCCTTCTAGAGTGTACACAAGGTTTTTCTAAGATTTGACCTAGTGACCTAGTTTTTGACCCCACATAACCCAGTTTCAAACTTGGTCTAGATTTCATTAAGATAAACATTCTGACAAAGTTTCATGATGATTGGGTCAAAACTGTGCCTTCTAGAGTGTACACAAGGTTTTTCTAAGATTTAACCTAGTGACCTAGTTTTTGACCCCACATGACCCAGTTTCAAACTTGGTCTAGATTTTATTCAGATAAACATTCTGACAAAGTTTCATGAAGTTTGGGTCAAAACTGTGCCCTCTGTGTCATTCTAAGATTTATTTCTATTTTTAGCTCTGGCGGCCATTTTGTTCAACCGAGCAAAACCGTTTTAGCAATTTTGGTTTAGAGCCATGAGTTAAACATTTCTGTGAAATTATTTTGAAATCGAGCCATTGGCTTCAGAGGAGATGTTGTTTAAAGGTTTTTCTATTTTTAGATTTCTATTTTTAGCTCTGGCGGCCATTTTGTTCAGCGGAGTGGAACCGTTTTAGCAATTTTGGTTCAGGGCCATGAGTCAAACATTTCTGTGATTTTTTTTTGAAATCGAGCCACTGGCTTCAGAGGAGATGTCGATTAAAGGTTTTTCTATTTTTAGCTCTGGCGGCCAGTTTGTTCAGCAGAGCGGAACCATTTTAGCAATTTTGGTTCAGGGCTATAACAGAAACATTTGTGTGAAATTATTTTGAAATTGGCCTACTGGTCTAGGAGGAGATGTCGTTTGAAGAAATTGTTGACGACGGACGGACGGACGGACGACGGACAAATATCGATCACAAAAGCTCACCTTGAGCACTTCGTGCTCAGGTGAGCTAAAAAGTCACCGATTTAATTTTTCGCAAATATTTTCTTTGTCTCTGATTTGCAAAAAAAAAAAAAGTTTGAAAATTCCAGTCTAGTAGTTCACTAAATCCCAAGAACGTTCTGATCTGCCTAAATATGATATTACTTGCATTTGCGCCGTGTGAGTGGAAAACCCTTCTTGAAAGAAGCTGTCCCTGTGCATATGCCTCTCAACGCAGAAAAATATGAAACCTTCCCATTTCATCTGCAAAGTCATGCACTGTGTGGCATATACCTTTCCCTGCGCCTATACTCACGCTGGTCTGGCATTCAACACAGCCAACGAAGGCAACGTACTATAAAACTCGATTGTTTTCGCATACTTCTTATATTGATTTTAAACTATCATTCTTACGGACCCGGCAGTTTGTTAGACCTCTTAGTCAGACCAGATTTTCGAAGAAATTCCGTCTAGTATAAATGCAGTGCTTGAATAAGTTTTTTCACCAATTCGTTGTCTGGTCGTTGTAGCCCAAAAATTGTTTCCAAGTATTTCTTGAATATGCATATCAATACAGGTAAACTTTTGATTCCTGTTTCAAGAGTAGGAGGTCGGATGGTCCGTGAGACTATACTTCTGAAACAAACTTATACTGATGAGCAGAAAAAGCAGGTTCCGTAACGTTGGCTTCGTTGGCTGTGTTGAATGCCAGACCAGCGTGATACTCACAAATTTTTCCCAATTCTTATCTACAGGGACTAACACTGAACTGATTATATATCTGACCCCTTAAAACATGTTCTTCATATCTATAAACAGAAATGGACAGGTTGTTATCTGTTTTCATGATTTTGGCAATATGTACAGTGGTGAAGGTAGGTGTGATGACTTCTTAACCATGTTAAAGAAACGAAAACCCATACACCCAACTCTCGGTATTTCTGATAACAGATATATCTCAAAGTCCATGGATATATCAAAGCATCTCCTGCTTTTTTATTTACACTTCAACTCCTAGTATATCAAACTACTGATTATCTCAAAGTAAATTTCTGGGACCAGAAAATTTATTTTGAGATATCATTAGTTTGGGACGATTTTCGACTTTGAGACAGCGACAGTTGACTGAATTTGGTTTGGTATAAGCATATTCATGGCGCTTTTTTTTCGATTAACATAAATACATATATGGTTGGTTGGTTGATTTGATGCTTAACGTCCACGGTAAACAACTAAGGTCATGTCGGGACGGTCAGTTAACCTAACCACACTATTACTGGGCAGGCTTAGACCTCCTAAGCGGTTAACCAGTACTAAGTGCACATACTTTCGCCAGTAACTGACAACTGCCCTTCTTGAATCAGCGGAAGGAGAAACGAAAGTATGTGGCCAGACCGGGATTCGAACCCAGGACCTCTGACTTACTAGTCAGGTGCCCTACCGATTGCGCTACCCGGCCCGGCAAATACATATATGGTTACAAGCTCTGGAATAAGAATGAAAACTAAGAGCTCTTCCTGTTTAAACTACATGTATGAAGATTTTGCAAATACATGTAGATCCAGTTGAAAGTAGTCATGGCATACAAGCAACTCTTGAAAAGACAAGCTGCGACACGACAAAACCAACAAAGTGGGCTATCTCTAGTCTATCCCATAACCTTGTGAAGTCGTTGTGGCACCACAGATGATTCTACAATTCCTTAGCTGCCCTAGTAGAGCTAGCAAAATCCATCCCTGTCCATTCCTTAATATTGTCTTCCCACCTCATTAGTTACCTGGTTTTTATATGAAATGTTCAATAACCTTCGGTAGCATCTCATCTCAATGGCCTGCATTTTATTCTCTAACTCTGCTGTCAAATTCCATGACTCCCAGGCATACAGCAATATGGATATGACAAGGGAACGCATCAGTTTATCTTTGATCCAAGAAATATACTATCCCTCCACATGGGTGTCAACTTCGTGAGAGCTGCAGTGGCTTGTGCGATCCTCGAGGATCGCATAAGCCACTGCAGCTCTCACGAAACAACTACTCCAAAGTGTTTGAAGCTTATTTCGGTACCCAACTTGCCCTTTTACCTTGATATGAATACCATTTACCATTAGTTTTGTCTTCTCGGCCATTTTATAACTTTTATCGGGTTTTGTCAACAGTTTCAGCTAGGGCTTCTCGTTCCTGTTCTTCCTCAGCCAGAGGGGTTCGACGACTTACCGAAATAACCGGAATAACCGAAATACCGAAATAACTACCGAAATACCGGAATAACCTACGATTTACCGAAATAACCTTAGAAAATACCAAAATAACCAATATTTATGTATAAAGTTGTCATTTTTATGAGATATTTATAAAATTACTTTGTATTCATGACTATTGTTGATCATTTTTATTTCAAAAATATTATAATTAATAGGCTTAGTTAAGTTTAACCGTGTAAAATGGTGGTAAGATTTTGTGGGGCCGTTAGTCAATAATGAAAACTCCATTCGGCCAAAACTATATTGTCAATACAATACAGGTTTGTTTTTCAAGTTTCTTTTCGCTTCTCAATGTAACATCGTATGAATTTCAGACAAATATGAGTTGGAATTTTCATTATTGTCCAGCTCTTGCGACGTGGACGCCGCCCCACTCGAAGACTGTAGTGAACTTATTCACTTAAATAATGAACAACAGCACTAGTTGAAAATAGGAAGAATATTGTCAATAAAACAGTTAATAATTATATATGTATTTTAAACATGAACCGCGTCGCGAGAAAACTTTCCACATGACCAGCGCTAATGAAGACTCATCAGCCAAAATATAAATACAAGTTGATCACGTTCTTCTCTCTTCGCTGATGAGACACACAGGTAATATATTCAATGTGCAAATAGTTTTACGAGGCCCGCTTTTTGCCAAAACTCGAATGAATTTTCGTGCACACACACACACACACACACACACACACACACACACACACACACACATGCATTCACGCATTTTTTGTATTTATTTCATTTTTTATTATTTAAACACGTTATTCAACCGGTGTCTTTGTAATTACAAGTTCAACACCGCGTAAACACGGCGTTAGGCTGTCTCTGTGATTTTATACAACACCGATTTCTTAGTTAAGCAAACATTGGTGAAAACATAGTCAAAACTAAAGTTAAAACAATATTCACATATGAATTGAAAAACTTCAGCATCTTAAAACTACACAGCAAAGTCATTATTTAAACACGTTTTTCAACCTTTACAAGTTCATTTCCGACTAAACACGGCATTCGGCTGTCTCTGCGATTTTATGCATCACCGATTTCTAAGTTAAGCAAATATTGGTAAACACATGGTCAAAACTTATGTTAAAACAATATTCACGTATGGAAATAATTAAGTTCGACAAATGGAACAGCTCGCCAACGTCATATCAACGCTGTGATCATGTACCGTCGGCACGTCTCTACTTTCTTAAAATATTATTATACATGGGTATCTGCCAATTCTGCTACGTGGTAACAACTCTGTTTGCTTCCTGGACAACGCTACCTTTCCGGAGGGGTCTACTCATAAAGAAAAGAATTTGCTACCGGGGAGCAAATTCTTTACTTTAAAAGTTAACGACTGTTTGTTGGAGAGGGTTCACGTACCGTTGATACGTCGCTGCTTTTTTAATTATTGTGAATGAGTACATCGCCATGTGCTTCAACCATTTTCCATCCATTTCAAGAGTGGCGCTGCTCGTGAAGAAAAGAATTTGCTAATATGGAAGCAAATTCTTTCCTTCACAGTCTACCACTATTGAAAAGGGAGGTAATAAAATAAAAAAAAAGCGAAGTTGCTTCTCATGAAAAATTACCCATTTACCTTAACATAATCAAATTTTGTTCAAAACGAAGATATATTTACATAGCTAATATGGAAAAGTGTCATATCACAAGGAGGAATAAAGAAAGCTGCACGTGCTCCTCTATTTCTCTTATTCTGTTCATAATTGAGTGTGCAGGTGCGGACAGGAACGGCTCATTTGCGCAGTCTGATCAGATTCATTCATTTTCGCTTTCGCGTACACAATCGATGAAAAACTTTTACAAGCAGACTTCAGTTTCAGGAAACAACTGTTAACGCACAATACAATGAAATAAAGTTGAATCAACCCTGAAATGGGGTTTACTTTCACGTAAATAATCTCTGTCGCTTTGATTGCCTCCCCTCTTATTATTTCGTATACCCTATTTGTAAAAATGGCGGAAACATCGTGGTGTTCACATAAATTTACATTAACACTCTGACTTCGATACGACGTTGTTTCTGAGAAGTGCACACAATTAAGGGATAAATACACAATCAAAGTCTTTTTATTTAGGGACTTTGTTTAGTTTAACCATATTTATTTTGAGAACAAATACGTTTAAACTTAACAAAGTCTCCAAATAAACACGTGTCTCTCTTTGTGATATATTCGGCAATGGCACATAGGGAACAACATAACTTCGATACGACGTTGTTTCTGAGAAGTGCGCACAATTATGGTATACATACACAATCAAAGTCTTTTTATTTAGGCACTTTGTTTAGTTTAACCATATTTATTATGCGCCCAACTTCGGAGAAGTTGAGGGGGCATATTGGTTAGAGCCTGTCCGTCCGTCCGTCCGTGAGTCCGTCCGTCTGTCCGTCCGTAACGCTTTTTGGCAGGTGGGAAACTCAAGAACCGCTTATGCTAGGACCTTGAAATTTTATATGTGGCATGCACATGAAAAATGAGCAGACCCGTATTTTTTCTTTTTTTTTTCGCCGGTCATGTAGTTACAGAGTTATGCCCCTTTTTCAACTTAGTCTATGGAAACTTGTGAACAAAATATCACAAGAACCCCTGATGCTAGGATCACGTAATTTTGCAGGAAGACATTGTCCAAGATGAAGATGACCTGATTAACTTTTGAAAAAAAAATCGTGAATTTTTGACCGAGTTATGCCCCATTTTGACTTAGTGCATTGTAAGCCTATGGAACCTTGTGAACAAAATATCTCAAGAACCTCTGATGCTAGGATTATGATTTTTTGCAGAAAGATACTGCCTAAGGTGTAGATGACCTGATTAAGTTTTGAAAAAAAAATGTGAATTTAGGATTGAGTTATGCCCCTTTTTCAACTTAATGCATTGTTAGCCTATGGAACCTTGTGAACAAAATATCTGGAGAACCCCTGATTCTAGGATCATGATTTTTTTGCAGGAAAATATTGCCCAAGGTGTAGATGACCTGATTAACTTTCGAAAAAAATAAATCGTGAATTTTAAGCCCCTTTTTCGACGTAGTGCATTGAAGCCTATGATACAAAGGTACAAGCATTATTGGATGAACCTTCTTTAGAGGCAAGCATATGGTTGGGGGCATAGTGTTTCATAAACACATTTTCTAGTTTTGAGAATAAATATGTTACAACTTAACAAAGTCTCTAAATAAACAAGTGTCTCTGTGTTTTTTTTTTGGTTTTATTCGGCAATGGCACATAGGGAACGTTTTTTAGTTTTAATATGAATGAGAAATTTACTAAGAAATTTTGTGTGCGTGTTTGTGTGTTTCGGGGAGAAAAAGAGAGAGAGGGAGGGGGCGGGGGAGAGGCAGGCGACTCATTGTTCCATATATTAAAACTGAAAAGAAGAACAATTGATGCAATACCTAACCACCGTTGTTGTCAATATTTGGCCGACAGTTAAAGGCGTGCTAATTTGATTAAAGGATTAGACTGATCGGTTTATACGATTGTTGATTGCCTTTAATGACATTGTCACACGTAATCCATCAACTAAAATTTTACCCTTTGATTGATATATACCGATATCTTTTTTACATTTTCGGTTTAAGAAAAAAACAAATATTAATACCTGTAATGTGATGTTATATAATCACAAATAAATAAACAATATTTGGATGCATTTTTTGTGTTAAAATATGGCGGCGTTGATATGTGTGATCTTAGCATAATTTCCCAAACACTGCTAAAACAAAACTTAAAATCGTTTATACTTAATTATCCATGTTCAATGTTGTGCTATTTTATGCTCCTTTGCTTATCCCAAGCTCATATGTCTAAAAGATATATTGGCTATTTTGGTATTTTCAAAAAAGCATTGGTCATTTTGGTATTTTCTTGGTTATTTCGGTGAATCACCGTATTTTCATAGTCATTATATATCAACTGTTTTCCACATTATGATAGCGGTGATATATATTTTTGTTAGAAATTATAGTGTCATATATATATATATATATATATATATATATATATATATATATATATATATATATATATATATAACAAATAAAATAAATTTAAATAAAAGTGAAAATGGAATGGAATTAAAACACATTACTCTAATTAATACAACTCGTCTATAGATGGTTAAAATATGGGACATCGAATAGCTTGTACGGGTTTTCAAATTGTATACATTTAACGTTTTTTATATCCCCTCACGTCCATCATCTTTTTGAACAAAAAAAATATATTTCATATTAAACAATCAAAAATGTATAGATTATGTACATGTGGGATAGGGTAAATAAATAAAATACTATGCATTTAAATGATACGAAATGCAAGTTTAAGGAAACCTGGGGACTTAAAACAAAAGGAAACATTATACCAGCTCAATCCAAAAAAAAATGTTCTAATATAGTACAAGTCTAATGCAATGAATTAATTTAGGGTAATAATCATTGACTTAGTATATTCTTAGTAAATTTTATGATAATTATGGTTATTTTGGTATTTTCTAAGGTTATTTCGGTAAATCGTCGGTTATTCCGGTATTTCGGTATTTCGGCGGTGAGACGATTGACCGAAATCACCGAAATCTACTGAAATCACCGTAGAATTTACAGAAATCGCCGATAATAGTGTCAATTAAATGACTATATATGTATAACTGGTTATTAATAAGTCATATTTTTCTTTTCTGTTAAAAATCTGCACTATCATATAAGAAATATGCATTAAATAGCACCATAGTGACGATAAACCGAAATCACCATTAGCTGATGTTTCAATACACTCATAAAATCCAAAATCGATAACCGAAATCACCTATAGGTAAAGACATGTAAAATCTGGGTTATTGTTCATGCATACACAGTAAAATCAAACAAAATAAAGCATCCTTAATGCAATCTTGATTTTAAATTTACAAGTCTGTAAGTAATTTTCAACCAAGTATCCAACAAGCCTTCCTTTATATTAACCGACAGAGTTATGCTTGTATGTATCGACGATAAACCGAAATCACCACTGAACTCTTTCTTCTCAAATTTGGCTGGCTCAGATAAATTCGACAATTTGGTGATAAACCGAAATCACCGATGAAATATAAGATAAAATGAATAAAACACACACACGTAAATAAAAAATATCTGATGTCTCTTTCCTGTAACAGAAGCATTAGTTTTTTTTTTTTTTTAATTTCTTCATTTATTCAATTACTAGGGTATAATTTCAATACAAATAACGCACGCCCAATATTAATTTTTCCGAAATAATTTTCTTTGTAACCTATTCAATTTATAATCAATCCTATATTTTCTTGTATGATGGTATACATTGACCGTCATTTTTTTAAGTTTGTTTTAAGTACACTATAACAATTAGTTTTACTAATAATGCTCAATCAGTTCACTTAATTATATAATAACGGCGGCATATACATTTAACATATTACGCTATGCGATAAAACTGCAACAAAGAAATATTAGAGAGAGAGAGAGAGAGAGAGAGAGACGGGAAAAGAGAAAGAATATTCCAAAACTAAAATGCAGACATGACGACAGGAGGAAATGTTTTGCAGGAGGAAATGTTTTGTGTATTTTTAATATTGTATGTAGTATATAGAGTAGATATAACGTTTTTGTCTGTTCTCCTGTGTGTCCGTTTGCTCGTCCGTAAGGTCTCATTTCGTATAAAATTGTGCGTTAATTTTTTTTCTAATAGTGTTTCGTATGAACACGATATTAGTAAGCATCGATCTTAATTTATTTGCAATTTGTTGATGCTGACGCTGTTGCTGACTTAAGGCCAAGGCCACAGACTTTGAACTTTTTGTATCATTAGGGTTAAATTTTTGCGTCACGTTTTATCTCTCTGAAATTCTTAATGGGAACTTGTCACATAAGCGTAGTATTATAAGCAGTATCATAACAGGGCTGAGACTGACTAGTGTGCATTCTGTTGATGCTGATGTTGACTTAAAAATGCTGGTGTTGACTTAAGGTCGTGTGCCGCTAGCGCTGGAAGTCTAACCCACGACCACCAATCCCCCTTCCCCCACCCCAACCCCGACCGCCATGAGTCAGGGAACAATTCGAATTTATACAATGGTTCTTAAGATTTGCTTATCATAGGTTATGTTCAAATTAATACGGTTATCCGATGTACAGATGACGCGATTTAACATCCTTTCTAACAGTATTTCAGTCAAACCAGAAAGATGGATGGGTGATAATGGAAGGCTCGCACTCGGTACCGCTAGATAAGCAGGCCAGTGCGTAAACTTCTGAGCTACAGGGGCTCCTACGGTTGTCCGAAAAGTATAGTTTCTGTTGTTTTTTTCTTTCTTTCTTTCTTCCTTTTTGTTTTGTTATGCCCCCGCCATTAAAATGGTTTCCGTTCAATATCTTTTGAAAGCATTGGTGTATTGAATTTGGGCAAAATCCGTCGATTATTATGGAAGTTATGGCCCTTTTTTGACTTCATTTTGTATGAAGAAATGGTTTCCGTTCATTATCTTTTGTAAGCATAGGTGTATTGAATTCATATTTTATACACAGGTATATAATCATAAAATACAGGTCAAGTTTGATGTTGGGCAAAATCCGTCGATTATTATGGCCCTTTTTCGACTTGATTTCATACAATAATGGTTTCCGTTTGTTAGTTTTTGAAAAGTTACTTGTTTCTGGGCTACATGTATTTCTTTTGGAAAGTTGCATGGCATCCATTTCTGTGATAAGATACAGAATGTCATCACATATCAGTCATGATACCCCCCCCCCCCACACACACACACACACATACACACTTCTCTTGATCCAAGAAGCAATACATCTGTCCAAGGTAAACAATAACACATGTACCACAGAAGTCTGCTTTTGGAACCTAGTCATGCTACAAGTACCTGTACCTTAAACAAGGCGCCATCTTACTAAGGGCACTAGGCGGGGGCATCCGTGTCGTATGGACACATTTCTAGTTTTTTCTTTATCAATTCAGCGCAAAAGGGGTATACCTTAAAAATTTATATATTTTGGGACATATAGGCCGGAGCAAATAGTGTAGACCCAGATCAGACCGCTCCTAAAGGAGCAGTATGATCAGGGTGTACAATGATTGTCATTCCATTTGCTGAATTTTTTAAGGACAGTCAGGCTAATATTTTAGGTGTCAGGCCAGGAAAATGCGAGGTTTAACTTCTGGCGATCGTTGTTACCACACACAAATGTCTCGGCAATTCCATTCTCGAAGATGAGAAGTTTGCACATGTAGGTATAAACTCAGTGATTGCTGTCAAAATCATTAATTAATTATCAGAGCTGGGAAGCAATCAGCCATAAAACGTCTTTTGTCCCAATTAGTATTGCAACAGCTGGAGGCGTTCCGAGTAATTTAAGTTCTTTGTAGTGATTTCGGTCATTCGTCGAAAAGGTGATTCGAACCCAAAACCGTGGAAAAAACACTTTATTATTAATTTATTTCTGTATTTATTAGGTTTTTTAAATTGATTTAGAAGCAATTTTAATATATCTGCCAAACAAAAAACTAGACATGTACGTCTTTTTCCAATACTGAGGCTAATACCAACACAGACTTTTCGATGCAGGCCCATTGGTGATTTCCGTTTATCTTATCTTAATTAATACATCTATATTAAAAAAATATAATTTATTTCTTTTTTTTTCCAAATAAATTCAATACATATTATCAATAAAAAGTGATTTCAGATGACTTCAGTGGTGATTTCTGCAAATTCTACGGTGATTTCGGTGATTTCAGTAGATTTCGGTGATTTCGGTCAATCGTCTTACCCTTCTTTCGGTTATTCCGGTTATTTTGGTAAGTCGTCGTACCGCAGCCAGAGTGCCTGTGCATCGGCTAACTGCAGACTGTTAATAGTTCTGCCTCCTATGCTGACCTTGCCATCATGTTCTTCCAAAGCATCAGACATAATTCTTGCATAGAAAATAGTGAAGAGGATGGGTGACTAGAAAACATACGACCTAGCTCCCACTGTTGTTCTGAATCATTCTCCAGTGCTACCATTCGTTTCGACTGCAATATGTCTTGTGATCAAGTTATTGTCAGTTGACAACTTCTATCTGCCCATTGAGGAGCCCCAGTAGGTCAGTAGGTTAAGGGCTGGCCTCCTGATCTAGAATCCCGGGCTCAAGCCCCGCTGTAGGCGGGAATCTTTACAATCGTAAACAGGGTTCCATTGCAGTCTTTCATGATCACCCACCCACCATCCTGATATGACTGAAATACTGCTAAAAAGGACGTAAAATTGCATCCATCCATCCTATCTGGCCATCAGACAAAACTTTGGAGATGTACTATCTAAAGGTTTCCCATTGCCTAATAGCCGTTAGAGACCCACTGTATCATGGGCACAGCAGAAAGGCGGAGCCCATTCCTCTTCTTTCGCTGCCTTATCCTTCCCTGCCCATTTACTGCTGGACTGACAGAGTTTTTCAGTCATCGGATGGCAAAACCTGGGCGCGATATCACGACCTTCCGGAGACTAACTGCACCATAACCGAGTCACACTGACCACTCGACCACGGCGCCTAATCTGGCCATTAGCTAAAACTTTGGAGAGGCCTCGAGTAAGTACATTACTTCTTTATAAATGAGCTGCGACACGACAAAACCAACAATGTGGTTGTGCGCCCAGCGCAGACTCAGATCAGCTTGGGCATCCCCCCAGTCTGATCAGACTCTCAGCTAAGCACTTAAAGGGCAGATAAGTGTCTAAGCTACCTCCATGCGGACAGTGAAGACTCTGATCAGACTGGGTGGATGCCCAGGTTGATGAGTCTGCGCTGGGCGCACAACCACTTGGTTGGTTTTCTCAAGTCGTGTCTCAAATGTTTATTTTTTAATTTTGTAGGGAGCAACCATCCAAATTCTATGCCAAAATAATTCTGCTTGTCAACCAGGACAATGCTGTTACATCAAGCCAGAGTTTGAAGTTGTGAGCAAACGAGATCTTTTTACTTTACCACCACCAGTCCCAAGGAATAACACAGGTAAGGTTGCTATGGGTTGGTTATCTACACTATGGCTGAATAATTAAGTTTATGTTGAATCTGGACCCTGCAAGGCCACCAACAGGGATCCAGGGCAGACTCATTTCAGCAACGGCATGCAATCTGATCAGTCATACTATTTGTTTAATTACAATTTGAGGTTTTTACCTCCACAGGGTTTACTCTGATCTGATTGCTCTGTGTGCATATGTTGTAGTATTCTGTTTGCTGTCCACCTGCTGTTTATTTGCTCATATTTTGGCGAAAGCATGTTCCGGCAGGAAAAAAAATGTTTTGTGTAAATACTGAAAACATTCCCCAGAAAGGCCATATCAAATCATATAGTATCGTGAAAACTCAGCCCAGTCTGTGAATAAGTAGTCTAGCTACAGCTATCGCGCCGCCATAGATATTTAAGATAGTAATAAGTAGTGACTGAACTCATGTTGCTATATTTATGTATAACCTGAGAATTGAATAAACTTGAAACTTGAAACTTGGTTTTGTGCTTGTAGATTCCCCGTGTGTGTGAACAGCAAATACTGACCAGACTGTGTAGACTTGCACTCTGATCCGAGTTCCTGCTGTTTGCTTATGCCATTAGCAACAATTTTACCTGTTGCAGCTCAATTATATAGTAAGCCGTGACACAATAAAGCAAACAAAGTGGCATGTGCACCCAGCAAGACTCAGATCAGCCTGGGTAGCTGTCCAGTCTGATCAGTCTTTGCTGTGTGCTTAGTGGGTAGCTAAGAGTCTAAGTTAGCTCCATGCAGACAACAAAGACTCTGATCAGACTGGGTGGATGCCTACGCTGATCTGTTTACGGGGCGCATATGCCACTTTGTTATTATCATGGTATTGTTGTGTCAAGGCTCGTATGTACAATATGGACTAAACCACTACCAGAAACACAAGAACCGCAAAGAAAGTTTCTGAAATTTCAGGAATTTGTGAAAATTACAAGCACAGGGGAGATGGCTGTGACCGACTGGAGAAAATGAATGGGCACTGTGGTTGTGGGGGAGGAATGTCTTGTAAGTGGATCTCGATGGGTATACCTCCTACTGTGGCAGGAAAACGACGTCTCCGGGGACCAGATTTCCACATAGGCCCTGGGTCCTACCAGTGTGCATAAGGATTCTGAATTTCACAATTTACCGTAATGTGTGTATATAATGAGACACCTAAAATAATGAATTTTCCATTTGATGGAAATTTATTATTTAAGGTGTCCCAATACTTAAGCACATTAAGGTATACTACAAATCTCTGAACTTGAAATGCAAAAAGATATTAACAAAAAAATATATCTCTGAAAAAAAATTGTTGTTGTAATTTCTCATCTTCAGAGGGTTGGAAGGCCTTCAGCATTACATGCAAGTCTAATGCTTTTATGAACATAACACCATGTCTGACTGGGTAACGCCAAAAATTTGCGACAGTATACTGTCAGATACCAGACATTATTAAGTAAGGTCATTTCTGATTGGCAGCCATCTACTGCCACATTGCTGAAAGAGCTTGATTAGGGTGTAAATAAGTACACTTTGAAAGATGAAAATGTGCATTAGAACAGGGATAAATGTACTGAAAATTATCTTTTTTGGAGGTAGATTGTTGGCTTTATGGTTTGGGTTCTGCTAATGTCACTTTAAAATGAAATTTGAAACCATTAAACCAAAATTGCCTCTCTAAATGAAAATTTTGAGTAGCTAGCCTGTAGTTTACGGTAATGACCCTAAATGTAATGACCCTAAATATTCGGACAGACAAGTCTGAACAAGCATTGTAGACCCAGATCAAACTGCTCCTTTAGCCCCAGTTTGATCAGGGTCTACAACATTTCCTGTTCACTAAGCATCATTTGTAAGATCCACTTTCTAAGACTTTTCAAACAATAATGGTCAAACTCTTGAGTGTCCGAAATTTAAGGGGTTATTAAGGTATTATCTGATGATATGTCAAAGTGGCTGCTGGCACAATGTCATAACAACAGATTGTGGTATTCTGTGATTATTCCGATACTTCTCTCCCAAAAATTAGGGATAGTATAGTAATCAGGATACACAGCCACTTTTCTTTGCCAGTTTAAGTTCATAAATTAACCCATAAGTACCTTAGTAGTGGACTCATCTAGCTCACAGACAGTATTTCATACTGTTATCCCCATCCAAACATGCTTTTTCACCTTTCCATGAGTATTAAATTGCACCCAACTAAAATCAATTCAGCAATAAAACCAGACATCAGTCAATGAGAAGAGATGTATGGTAGTGATGTCATATTTCCAAAGCTATATCAAAGTATGTATAAACTGTTTCAAATTTTTAAGTCATCCAAGCACATGCTGACTTCATAGTGCATTAGAATACTGTCCAACCATCTCTAAAATAGATTGGTGAACGATACCCTTGAAACAATATTTCATTTCAAGCTGAAGGGGAAAATGGTTGACAGATGATGAGGATGAATTGATCCAGAGGGCAAAGAAGAACCATGACCTTGCTCAGACTCAAACCCATGACCTCTGGATAATGAGCCTTGAGATATCAGGCAAATGGAAACTTTCAGGGGAAGCGACTATACCATTTTTTGTTTTGCTTCCCTTCTCAATTGGGTGACTCTTGAAAGGAAAGAATTTGCTCCCGTCTTTCCTTTAAGAGTAGAACCCTTGTGTTGAAAGAGGCTTCTTTGTCTAAGGAAGCAAACAGCAAATTACTTAAGTTGTTTCTCTTTGTAAAAATGGCAAATAATTGGAGATGTATCCTTCACTTTGACCCTTGACCAAACAACAAGGAGCCGTATTTATAAAAC
This sequence comes from Ctena decussata, assembly GCA_963989385.1. Classification (NCBI taxonomy): domain Eukaryota; kingdom Metazoa; phylum Mollusca; class Bivalvia; order Lucinida; family Lucinidae; genus Ctena; species Ctena decussata. The sequence continues at coordinate 17,315,156 of OZ022500.1, read as the reverse complement.
AATTAAAGTGGTTGCTATGCTGTTGCTAAGGCTTAATTTTTTTGAAGGAGATTCCCTACAAGTATGAAATTTGCTCTAGAGGAAACAGTCTGAAAAAGACTGTTCCTCCTGAGTAAATTTCATAGTTGCAGGAAATCTCCTTTATAGAAATTGAGCCTTAGCAACAGCATAGCAATGACTTAAAAGCATTTATTAATAGGACCCCAGACTTTACCATAGATGAGAAAATAAAAGCAAAGACAAATTTTGAAGTAAAACTACAGTTTATTATAAAATTTTGGCTGTGCTTCAACACTTAAACTTTCATAATTTTTTAAATCTGAAACATGATGGCATATAAAAACAAGCATCTATGTTGCCAACTGGCTATTACTCCTGACTTAAGATGACTCCCACTGGAGTTGAAATTCTGTCCAAACCTACATGGCCCTTCATTGCACAGAGCCCTCCATAACCATCCTCCCATCATCCTGATATGACTGAAATACTGCTGAAAAGGACTTAAAACACCCAGTAATCTATCCATACTATTGCTTTAATATAGAACATAGGCCATCAATATCATACATAAATGAACACAGTATTTTGTGAGGCAGGATCCAGCATGAATGAGCAAAACGAATGGTTGTATGTGAAATGATAAATTAGCACCAGGCCCAGGAGTACATTCTCAAACTCAAAATAAAGCACACTGATTGGCTGCTTCCGAGCACATGCTCGGAAGCAGCCAATCAGTGTGCTTTATTTTGAGTTTGAGATTCTCAAGTCTCAAGTTTTATAACCTCTAACCCAGGAATATCATATAATGTGACCAGCCAACATACACCAAGATTAGCCTGTGAATTTGTGCCATATGGTCTATCTTGTCTGTGTCTACTCATCACTAAAGTATGCTGAGTCTCTGTGCACATAATCTCAGATCATTTCATCCCCCCCCCACCCCACCCCACCTCTACTCCACCCCACCATCTACATTTGGCTTCTCTTATACAACTGTCTGGTCTGTACCAAAAGTATAGACCCTGATCAGAGTGCTCTCATAGGAGCAGTCTGATCAGGGTCTATTCTCGCTGCCCTTTGGTCAACTATACTTGAAGCAATTAAAAACACAACTTTCTGAGTTTGGCCCACGTAGGGATTTAAGACAGAAACGCTTCTGTATCAAGGAAACCAGGGTGTTTGTCACAATAGTTTTCAACAGCAATATTGTCGGAATGCTGTCAACGGTTCAATTAATGAGGACTGCATTTGTATATAAAGGGACTTAACTCCGACTTTTATTGAGGCTAAAGCGAAATTGACGTTTAATGAATGTTTCCATGTCACGTTTACACTTGCTCGTTTCGGCTAAATATCTCGATGTTTACAATAATGGTCCAAAGTCTCTGCAAGCATGTTGCTTTCTTTAAAATTCCAGAACTACTGCCTGCATAAATGCCGATGATAGTTTGCGCATTCAAACCGGAAGTGCTTGTAAAGGGAGCAATTTTTTTTACAAATATTGATACCAATGTAAAGTGTTTTGCAAAAATTCATGTGTCTTTTTCTCGAAAGACTATTAATCAGGCCTCAGATGAAATTTTACAAGATTCTCAAAATGTGTGAAAATTTTACGAAAAATTGTTTAATGTCAAAATCTTTAAAACCGCACCCGCAGTATAATTTTAGTTTTTGCGTTGTTTTACAATTTCAGGCATCATACTAAAGATCTTTTCAATAAAATTAGACTGAATCTTAATTTCCTGAATACTTGAAATTGAAATCTGTTGCTTTTAACATTTTTTCTCACAATTTTTTCTCAGACAAATCGACCTTAGCTAAACTGTTGCTAAAACCTTGTCGAACGCAAGGCAAATTGCATGAAGTACATTACAGCCTTGTGGCATTTTCATTATTCTGAATGTATGACAAGTAAAAACTTGCGTTTTTAATGGTTTCAAGTATATTTTGCAAACATTCCTCAATATAATGACAAGCAATAGTGATTTCTTGTTATCTTGGAAGCATGTTCAAGTTGATCAGATGTCTCATTGTTGGCCTTCCATGAGGGCAGTTCTGAAAAGAAAGTTGAACTTATGATTATCACTTTGTTCTTTTAGTTAATCCATAAAAAGGCTTGAGTAATTGAACTTGGGTTTAATGTCCCACCAATGCATAGGTCAAACAGAGATGGGACCTCGGTTTAAAGTCTTGTACGAAAGTCCAAAAAGGAAAGACTAAAATGCCAAAGCAAACAGGAGACTTAAACAAGCCTGTGCAGCAACAGTCTGAACACATTTCACATCTTCCTGTTTGCATCAACAATGAACAGATTAGAAATTAGGTGAAAAAGTACACTTTTAGGAAAAGCAATCAAACACTAATTTTTGCCTGTGTTCTCAATGTGGATCAACACTCAACTCTAAAAGGAAAGAATATTCTTCTCTATGTGCAGCGTAGATCCATTTTTGGAAGTTTTTTGTTGTCCAGGTAAGCAAACAGTAAGTCACCAAAGTTGTCGCCCTTGGAACACTGGGAATAAATCTATATGAACAACGACACGAGAAAACTAATAATGTGGTTGTGCGCCCAGCGCAGACTCAGATCAGCCTGGACATCCGCCCACTCTGATCAGACTCTTCGCTAAGCGCCTAAAGGGTAGCTAAGGGTCTAAGCTACCTTCCTGCGGACACCAAAGACTCTGATCAGACTGGGCGGATGCCCAGGCTGATCTGAGTATGCGCTGGGCCGACAACCACATTGTTGGTTTTGTCGTGTCGCGGCTCATATGTATATGAAAAGTATCAGAATGCAATAAGTGCTGATGGATCAGTCTTCACTGTTTCTCTTTTCTGGTTTTCTCTTTAAATACAATCCTAAAATCTAGATCTGTCTTCCAAAGATGGATAGCTGAATTAGGCAAGACTGGCTTACAGATTTGGGGCAGTTTTGGAAGGGCATCCCTCCTCTTTCCTCCCTCTCCGAATAAAGACTAACAGGGACCTAGTTACCCACCATGGCCCCTCAATTTTAAATTGGGATCATGATATTTGACAGAAAATGCCCTTTTTACCTTAATGTAAGAAATTCCTTCAAAGTGATACCTTATCCAAATTCAAGGGCAGTGCCATTACAAAAACTCAACGAGTTACAGGCTGAACTAACTCTTTCAGTGCCATTGTAGCCCAGATGTGACTGCTTGGCAGACTTCCATAGTCCCTTTAATGTGACTGGCACAGTCTCATTAAATATTTCCATTTTACTACATTACCAGGGGAAATAGTTCAAAGTCTACAACCAGATTATGGCAAATAAAGATGTTTTTTTCGCAGGAAAAAACCTAATGTGGCTGTTTTTTTAATGTTCAAGGGTTTTATTTACCAGAAACACACAATATTTAGTTTTCTTGTACAATAAATTTGCCGCTGGAAAGTGCATTTCTAATAAACTTGGTGCCAAGAGTTAAATTGTACATGAAATTTACACATACCCAAGGTTGTTCTATTTCTCCCATGTGACACACAAGCTGTAATGACAAACAGAACAGAATTCACTTTTCATTGAAAAAGGCATTTAATTATCAGTTATAACCATTCAGTTTTAACCTACAGCAGAAATCAACAAAATTTGAACAGCCAAAATTATTAACATAACTGACCTAAACACTGAACAGTTTCTTCAATGTGGTTATGCATCTAAAAGATGCACATGGAATGGCAAACAGTATAGGCCCTGATCAGACTGCTCCTAGGAGCAGTCTTATCTGGGTCTGCAATGTTTGCCCCAACCTATTTGTCCCAATATTTAGAAATTTTATGGTACACAATAAACTGACAACAGAAAAAAGTGTGACCTTTTATGTGGTTAAAGTCTAAATGTTTTGCCCAAACGATACATGTATATCCATGCAATCCACCTACTGGTTAAAGAGATTTGGCATACGAAAATCTGTCCCACCAATGACACCGGCACCAACATGATTCACATCAAGTCCCCCCACCCACATACAAACTTTCACCCTCGATGTTTTTTTATCTGGAGCTCTGAACAGAGCTACAGTACTCACCTTTTTCATCTCACTTTTGTTCAGAGCTGTTCCTATCATGATTGACTTCCTGCAAGCTCGAGAAGCAAACATCTGTCTTACTCTGGTTGGCCGACATGTCACTCCCTGGTATGAATAATGATAAATGTACAGTGACACGAGAAAACAAAGTGGTTGTGCGCTCAGCACAGACTCAGATCAGCCTCGGCAGCCACTCAGTCTGATCAGACTCTTTGCTAAGCGCTTAAAAGGTAGCTAAGGGTCTAAGCTACCTCCATGCAGACAGCAAAGACTCTGATCAGACACTGCCTTACAACATAATCCTAACACAGAGATGATGGACAGATGATATTGAGTTTTATGTCTTTCAACAGTTTTTCAGTCATACGGTGACAATGGCAGGATGATACTGAAAGGCTGTTTGCAACTAGAAAATGTGTTTGTAAAACACTATGCCCCCAACTATATGCCTGACCCTAACAAGGTAAGTTTAAAATATATGTCTGCTAATTTTTTATAGTCTATTCATCTATGAATTATCAAGGCTCCAGCAGCTATGGTTCTTGAGAAATAGAAAATCACTACAATGTTTTATACAAATAAGTAATGGGGCAAAACTGTCAATAATGAATACAATATAATGTAATCCTCATCAAAATGATTAACACATCAAATACTATCTGTATACCAAAAATCAGGTCTCTATGTCAAACGGTTCAAAAGTTGGAAAAATGCCAAAGTTAACAAAGGGGCATAATTCAGTCAAATATTTACGAAATCAGCCCAAAAGTTAATCAGGTGATCTACACCTTAGCCCCTAGCTGTATGCCAAGTATGAGCATTCTAACTCCAATGGTTCTCCCAGGATTTTGCAACAAACTTTCATTTAATTTTTCGAAAAGGGGCATAACTCTGTAAGTACAAGGCCAACAGAAAAGAAAAAAAAAATACTGGTCTGCTAATTATTTATGGTCTATTCACCTATGAATTATCAAGGTTCCAGCAGCTATGGTTCTTGAGAAATAGACCATCCCTACAATGTTTTGCACAAATAAGAAAAGGGGCATAACTCTGTCAATAATGAATATAACATACAGTAACAATCATCAAAATGATCGACACATCAAATACTATCTGTATACCAAAAATCAAGTCTCTAGGTCAAACAGTTCAAAAGTTGGAAAAATGCCAAAGTTAACAAAGGGGCATAATTCAGTCAAAGGTAAATGAAATCAGCCGAAAAGTTAATCAGGTGATCCACACCATAGCCCCTAGCTGTATGCCAAATATGAGCATCTTAGCTCCAATGGTTCTCCCAGGATTTTGGGAACAAACTTTCATTTAATTTTTCGAAAAGGGGCATAACTCTGTAAGTGCAAGGCCGACTGACAAGAAAAAAAAATATGGGTCTGCTTATTTTTTCATGCTCTATCCACCTTTTAAATATCAAGGCCCCAGCAAATACTGTTCTTGTGAAACAGACCACCCATTATTATGCTTTATACAGATAAGAAAAGGGAAATAACTCTGTTTAATGCAACCAACATCAGAATGATCATCACATCAAATACTAGTAGTATACCAAAAATTAGGGTTCTAGGTCAAACGGTTTAAAAGTTGGAAAAATGCCAAATTCAACAAAGGGGCATAATTCAGTCATTTTTTGACGGAATTCGCCAAAAAGTTAATCAGGTGATCTACACCTTAGCCCTTAGCAATATACCAAATATGAGCATCCTAGCTCAAATGGTATTCCCAGGATTTTGGGAACAAACTTTCATGTATTTTTCAAAAAAGGGGCATAATTCTGTAAGTACATGTTAGACGGAAAAGAAAACAAGGGCTTCGCAAGCGGCGCATAATACGCCCGTTTCAATTTCCTAAAGGAGTTACAGAAAGAGCAAGACTGCAAAAGGATAGACAGGCAGACAAACAGGGGCAACCACTCTATAATAATTAAATACTGTCAGCGAATCTGACTATACCCTGCTTAATTGCTTAAATCAAATGATGTTATTTTCGTAACAAAAAGCATAAAGAGGGAGAGAAATCATTGTTACCATGTATACCAACAAGAGCTGTCGCCTGACAGCATAGCTCGCCTGAATAGGTGCTTGCCCATCACATAGTTGCTATGGTGGTGTGGACTGCTATGCATAAAACTTCAGGCAAGCATGTCCATAATGACAACACGTTTCTAAACAAAAGCTATCTCAGAAATAAGTCTTAAAATAAAATTAAAAAAAAAAAAAAAAAAATCCACATTAAATTTCAAAGTCCATGAGCTTGAGGTCAAAGAACTAAGGAGTAGGGGAAAGGGGGGGGGGGGCTAGGATGTATCAAAACCTTGAACCGTTATCTAACATCAGTCCACGTATTAGTGTCAACTGAGTCCATTGTGGCACGGTGAAATTATGTCTTCATTAATATAAAACTTCAATCAAAATCTTTAAGACAAAACTTAAAGTTCATGACCTTGACATCAAGGTCATCCAGTGGGGTAAGTATATAGTGTTTTGTTAAAACTCAAAAAAGTGTCTAACATCAGTTCAAGTGTAAACTAAATCTCTGCCAAGCATTATGAATCAGTACGCAATTAGAAAACTTTAATAAAGACCAAATTTCCTAAGTCCCTGACCTTGACATAAAGGTCAACTAGCATGGCTGGGGTAGTACTTTGTAAAACTTTGGACTAATATCTAACTACAGTGCAAATATAAAAAGTATTCATCAATGGGTTGAGGAGATATATGTCTTTAAAAAACTTTAACCAAAACATCCAATCAATAAAAAGACAATTTTCTAAGTCCATGACCTTGACATCAAGGTCACTGAGGGGGTTGGGGGTAGTACCATCAAAAACTTTGGACCAGTATCTAACTACAGTGCAAGTATCAAAGGAATCCATCCATGGGTTAAGGAGATATTGGGCTTTATAAAACTTTAACCAAAACATCCAGTTCCAAAAAACTCCCAATTTTCTAAGTCCATGACCTTGACATCAAGGTCAAGGAGTGGGGTGGGGGTGGTACCCTGTTAAACTTTGGACCAATATCTAACTACAGTGCAAGTATCAAAAGAATCCATCCATGGGTTAGGGAGATATAGGTCTTTAAAAAACTTTAACCAAAACATCCAATCCGGACGCCGACGCTGACGCGGACGCGGACGCTGACGCTGACGCTGACGCCGACGCCAGGGTGACAACAATAGCTCTTCCTGAACTTTCGTTCAGGCGAGCTAAAAATGAATGGTTGCTGTGAAATCTGTTACAAAAAATTACATTATTCAAAGTCAGGAGAGAAAGAAAATTGGAAAAATATAGGGAAGAATAAGCAGGAGAAGACTGGTTATTAATCCCACATTACAACAAGTTATCATCAACATACATACAAAAATCCCTACCCTAACTTACAGATGCATTAAAATCTTTTGCAAAAAAATGCATTATTCAAAGTAAAGAGAGAAAGAAAATCGGACAAATACAGGGAATAAAAAGAGAAGTCTGGTTCTTAATCCCACAATACAGGAAGTCATCATTAACCCGCATACCAAATATGACTTATCTAGCTTGCATGGTTGTGGAGAAATCTTTGATGAAAAATTTCATTATTCAAAGTATGGAAAGAAAGAATATTGGACAAATACAGGGAAGAATAAGCAGAAAAAGGCTGGTTCTCAATCCCACGATACAACATATCGTCATCAACCTGCATACCAAATAAGAGTACTCTAGCTTGCTTGGTTGTGGAGAAATCTTTGACGAAAAATTTTATTATTCAAAGTATGGAAAGAACGAATATTGGACAAATACAGGGAAGAATAAGCAGAAAAAGGCTGGTTCTCAATCCAAAGATACAACATATCGTCACCAACCTGCATCCCAAATATGACTACTCTAGCTTGCATGGTTGTGCAGAAATCTTTGACGAAAAATTTCATTATTCAAAGTAGGGAAAGAAAGAAAATCGGACAAATACAGGGAAGAATAAGCAGGAGAAGGCTGGTTCTCGATCCCACGATACAACATGTCGTCATCAACCTGCATAACAAATATGACTACTCTAGCTTGCATGGTTGTGGAGAAATCTTTGACGAAAAATTTCATTATTCAAAGTATGGAAAGAAAGAAAATCGGACAAATACAGGGAAGAATAAGGAGGAGAAGGCTGGTTCTCAATCCCACAATACAACATGTCGTCATCAACCTGTATGCCAAATATGACCAGTCTAGCTTGTATGGTTGTGAAGAAATCTTCGATGAAAAATTTGATCAAATGGGGACGGAAGGACAGATGGAAGGATGGACAGATGGACGGACGGATGGACAGACAGATGTAAACCAGTATACCCCCCACTTTTTCAAAGTGGGGGTATAATGACTGCAACATCATCTAAATATTTAACACATGATATACTGTAAGTTGGACAAGGGAGATAACCTAAATACACAAGTTACACCATTTTTAGTTCTAGTTTTTTCCCTTGACAATATATTGTACAAGAAAACACGAAAATAGCCTTTTAGAACTAATGAAAGGGATTAACTCTAAAACGAAGAAAGGGAAAGCAGCCATTTTTGTACGCGACACATTGTTAGGACTTCATTCACATTGCTATGAAGTTTTATAAAGATATCCCAAACGGTTATCTAGTTATGGCGTGTACAAGACTTACAGGGAAAAAATTAATCAAAGGGGCATAACTTCAAAAGTAAGAAAGGGGGAGCAACCATTCTTGTACGCGACACGTTCCCATATCCTGATACATATGCCTACCAATTTCATGAAGATATCCCGAATGGTTACTGAGTCATGGCGTGTACAAGAATGTTTACGGATGGACGGATGGCGCCATATCAAGGCCCCAGCAAATACTGTTCTTGTGAAACAGACCACCCATTATTATGCTTTATACAGATGAGAAAAGGGAAATAACTCTGTTAATAGTGGATGCATTATAATGCAACCAACATCAGAATGATCAGCACATCAAATACTAGTAGTATACCAAAAATTAGTGTTCTAGGTCAAACGGTTCAAAAGTTGGAAAAATGCCAAATTCAACAAAGGGGCATAATTCAGTCATTTTTTGACGGAATTCGCCAAAAAGTTAAATAGGTGATCTACACCTTAGCCCTTAGCAATATACCAAATATGAGCATCCTAGCTCAAACGGTTTTCCCAGGATTTTGGGAACAATCTTTCGTTTATTTTTTTTTTAAAAAAGGGGCATAACTCTGCAAGTACAAGGCTGATTGACAAGAAAAAAAAATATGCGTCCTCTAATTTTTGATAGTCTACCCACCTTTAAAATATCAAGGCCCCAGCAGTTACGGTTCTTGAGAAAATGAGGCGTTACGTATGGACGGACGGAAGGACGGACGGTCAGGCCCAAACCAATATGCCCCCTCAACTTCTTCGAAGTTGGGGGCATAATGAAACCATGTTTATGAGTGGAAAGACTTCCGCCTTAAAGGGGGATTCCAACCTAGGCCACTACAAAAGTAGGCCAGCGCTTTACTGACTGAACTACCCAGGCTCTTGCCTGACACTGAGATCAACCTATATTTCTGCATTATGTTATGAGCATTTCTTTTGGCTTCACAGACTGTTCACAGTACAGGGAAGACACCAATCAGACTGTGCGAACAAGCAGGCTCATCTACGATATGCATCTTTTCTCAAATCACAGCGAAATAAAAATCTGTTTACATGTACTTTCTGGCAGTTCCTTTTGCAATTAAGGTAAGCGGCAACATTATCAGGGGAAGCAACTAAGCCATTTTAATTTTGCCTCCCATCTCGATGGGGGCTGACTCTTACAGAAAAGAATTTGATCCTCTAGGAGCAAATTCTTTCCTTTAAAAGAAGAACCCTTTTCGAAAAGGTTTCTCTGTTCAGGGATAAAAAGAGGAAGTCACAATAGTTGTTCCCCTTACAAGAATTCTGCATAAAGCTCTGTCTTTCCTATGTGCATGTTGTCTACAAGAAAGTTAAACTAGAAGCCTCAATAAAAGCTTATGCCTCCACTGCCACTGCATGAAAAACAATTATTATGTTTCGCATTCTGCTGGTCATAGGCAGGACAAAAACAGCTGCAAAAGCTTATGTTATGTTGTATTGTTGCTTAACTTGCCAACTTTGAATAAATCATATAGTATGAAAGCTCTACGGCTTGTAGTGACCATCTCCTTTTGAAAAACTGCGGGATACCAGAATCAATTTGTTCAAACATTTATGCATTTATAATTACTGGTACGGTAGTTACTGAAATGCATCTGTCTAAATTTATGTACAAAAGATTGGACATACTTACTGGACTATCTGTCAACATAAATATCATTTCTTCTATATCTGAAAATGATACATAACCGAATGTAAAGTATAGCATACCACCAGCCATTAATTTGCTTTCTTACAGTGCCCATGAACAGGTCTTTTCAAGTTACATCTGTTCCAAACAGTTGTGCAAAATAAAACTTTACTGATAGTATTTTACAACAAAAGTCACCCAAATTTTGTTTTCAAAAGATTAATTGTTTTCTCATATTTAGTTATTTGCACCACTGAACTTAACTCCTATGTGTCCAGCTACTTACATTATCAGTCTGTTAACCTCAAAAACTGGCATAGACACAGATTTAGAACACTACTTATAATGTACATTGTAGATATGAACATCTTGCACGCAGAAATACAACTTAATGAAATAGAAAGGCATAATATCTTACCATCTTTTCCAAAGTTCCAGTTCTTACTAACAGGTGTTGATATCAGCTTAACCCTCTGAGTTGGAGGACCTTTAAATAAAGGCAATACATAAGTGACAGTAAGAAACACTTTGAGTAGCCATTTTGATCCACCAAATGCTAATCTGGGGCCAGTTGTTCAAAGCATTGTTAGCTTAACAAAGTCCTTAATAAACGATTTGTTAAGTACACATAAAATCAAGTGTGCTAATATTTTTTGCTGAAAAAAATGGAAGGAGCTTCTAACATTTCTCGGCAAACAAAAAGCAGTGTTTTTGCGTTCAACATGTTTGAAAATCAAACATCTGGATACACTTTCAAGGGATGCAACCCTATCATTTTTCTTTCTGTCTCCATTTTCAAGCGGTCAATTCTAAAAGGGATTTGCTCCCTAAGACTAAAGAGAGCAAATTCTTTAAGAGTTGACCCCCAATTTTGGAAGAGTCAGACATCCAGGAAAGCAAACCAGAAGTCACAAAAGTTGTCTCCCTTTGAAAAAAATACACATGCAATTTACCCATATACCTAAAAAATGACACCTTTTACAATCATATTTGGACTGAATAAAATGATACTATTCTAAGGTAATCTATATTTGGTAATCTAAATTTGACACTTTAGTTTATATAAGTAAATGGCCATATGGCACATACCTTCTTCATCTATAACAAAATCAAAACCATTTTTCTTAAATATCTCCAGGTTATCCATCAGTATTGTCTCATTGCTGGCTGTCAATTCCAAGTTTAGGGGACTGAAACAATACAGCCAAACATGGTTAAAATCTGTAGTATTGGCGCAGTCATACCTGAAAAAACGGTGCAGACCCACTCACACCGCTCTTGAGGGATTAGACTGACTGAGTCAACACTATTTGTAGTTCAGATGTACATAATACCTAGGGCAAGCTGACTTGTTCATATTCAACAATATAAAATTCTGTTTTAGGTATACAAGGGGCATTCGGAAAGTTTTGCAGATGGCCTCACAACTTGTTTATGGGCATGCTGGGTACAAATGTTGTGCATGATGTTAGCATCATATTTTGTCTTTACAATGATACCAAACATTATACAATGACTTTTCCTTATTGACGTACAACACATTTTATTAGACTACAGTCATACCACTGGGCTAATTTCATATATAAAATCTTTTCTGTGTTAGGCATTTAAGTCAAATATCGTTGAAACTAAAAAATTAATCTTTGTCAGCGGCTTGCCCAGTGTTGCCTACAATACCCATACAAATGTTAGAAGGGTGGCAACTGTTATTGATTTATTCCTTGCGAAGCAATGTGCAGTTCTTATGACGTTATTGAAATCGGCGTCAACGTCATTTTTGAAAGATTGTAGAGGCTTCATTTTTTGCATTAATTTGAATTTATTGACAGGTTTACGTTGACACATGTAAATGCTCTTGCTCAAGATTTTGAATGCTAACACATTTTTTTTTCATTACAAAACATAAGTTTAGTAGAAAGGGAGAATTTGCTACTACATAAATTATGGATAACTCATAATTACGGCACAATCTGAAACCTAGATTGGAAATAATTTCCGCGATATTTACAGGGCAACATTGCCTTGGCATTGTCGTTAAGTAGCAAAGATGAAAAGAATCAAAGACTGCTAATACATGAATAACCGGCCTACTAAAATAAAATTCTGCAGTGCCTTTAGGGTATACCTCTGCCAAAGAAGACAAAAATGTGTCTTCTAAATAAAATACACCGTGTTTGCAGACTTATCTAGGTTTATCATAGTTTTATATGTTTTTTCAGAAATTCCTTGTTTATGGTGGTTACCAATCTATTACGTCACCTGCAATACTTTCCCAATGCCCCTCGTATGGGTATACTGCCATGCTTTCTTTTCTGATGGTTGCATTGACCTTCCCTCTTCCAGATGTAAGCTTGACCCATGACTTTAATTCTTGATATTCTATCGACACAGAGCTAACTAGGAAACTCAACAGAAGGTTACACTGACACCAGAAAAGCAATACCTACGTCTTGCTCTTGCCAGTACAGATGAGACAATAAAATGGCTTACAGTATATTCAATACATATTTGTGGACAAGTATAATCCATCTTAACTTACCCAGCAAAATTTTTTACTTGTTCCAGGTTGCCTGAATATAGATTTAACTGGCCCTCGCGTCCCTGGGTGATTTTCTGACACCTTGTTGGCTGTTAGGACAGCTATAGTAACTGGGGGTGGTACGGTTGGGCGATGGTACTGGGTAACTTTTAGTGCCAGGGCTTCCCACTAATTTAGATAAAAGTAGGGAAAGGACCTACTGTGCTTGCAGTAGGTGTGGGTGGGCTTATTTGAATTTTTTCCTCTTGCCTTGCATAATTTTCTTTCTCCCTCTCTCTGAGAAACAGCTCAACACAGACTGAAATACTGTCTAAAGGGGCCATTAAACCCAAAACAACAAACCAACAGCTATAATAACTGGTGTCCCAATATTTAGGGTAACTATGATATATGCCATAAAAATTCTAAGTATCCGGACAAACAGGGCTGAGCAATTACTGCAGACCCAAATCAGACTGCTCCATGGAGCAGTCTGGTCAGGGTCTACACTGTTTGCTATTCCATCCGCATCTTTTGGACACACTACAGCATTGTAAAACCAAACTGTTCTATTTACAAGACAATTATGGTAATTATTTTAAGTGTCCCAATTTTTCAAATTATTACCGTACACTTACCATATGAGTTTCTGACTTTGGATAACAGTGTCTCTCTGTAGAGTTTCAAAATTGAACTTTTCATCAGTAGCGTGCTGGTCAACAATAAATAGATCTTCACCAAGTTTGGTGATAATGAACCCAAGATTGAACTGACCAAGAATCTCCATCTCCTGGAACATCTCTTTCCTGGAAATAAAAAAAAATATTCAAGTTACTTCATTCCCTCAAATATTCACCACCTGAAACCTTAGCCTAAAATAGCCTTTTTTTCATCTCAGTCTTTGTCAAGTACAATGAAGAAATGTTTTAAGGAACTTTTGAGGGGCTGGCATAAAGTGCAGAAGCAGATCAGAAAAGTCCGACCCAGATAACTGTACTGTTTGCTCTAGCATCTCTATTAAATATTAGGGTAAATACAACAGTTTACTATTATAGAGTCTGGGGAGTCCCAGTAGCCCATTGGGATATAAAGCACTGGCATGCTGATGTAGCAGCCCCAGATACATGTACAATGCCCACTGGAGGTGGAAATCTTTCCAACCGTAAATAGAGGAAAATTGCACATCGCCTTTCAGCATCATCCTTCCATCATCCTGATATGATTGAAATAATGTTGATAAGGATATAAAATCACAAGCAATCCATTTGTCCATCCTAAAGACTTAAAATGTTTGGATTTTCTGTCATTTCAAACAGGACAAGACTTTCAGAAGAACATGCATTTAAAAATAATAAAAAATAACCTCTTCTCCTTACTTGATTTCCTTCTGTAATTCTTGCTCTGCAGCTTGATTATCAGCTGGACTGATGGTAGCTCGGAAACTTCTGCTGAATTTCTCTTCTGAGCTTGGATTGTTTCCTGGATGCAAAATTTAGGGGATAACTGTCTTGAAAATTGTCATTTGGGGAGGTAAATCATCGGTTTTATGGTCGGAAATTTCGTTTTACGGCGACGCGCTAGCGGAGCCGTAAAACGCAATTTGCGACCATAAAACCGATGATTTACCTCACCATATGACAATTTTCAATACAGTTATCCCCATTCTAATGCACTTTTCCACATTTTCACCTTTAATAATGTACTAGTTTGCACTAATTTCAAGCGCTGTCAGCAACATAAAACCAAACGTCAGCCAATGAGAAGCGATGTTACTTAATGACGTCGGGTTTGCAACAGTATATCGCAGAATATACTGTCGCAAATTTTTGACGTTATCCAATCAGACGTCGCGTTATATTGGTAAGTGCATTAGAATGCAGTATAACATATACAGAGATCCAGATCCAGTATGTAAGGTGTGTGCATGGTTTAGCTTCCATTTTTTGGCAAATACTATTTGCTTAGGTGTATGCATGGTTTAGTTTTTTTTGGGCAAATACTATTTGCTTCTCTGATTAGTAAATTGAAAAAGTAGGCAAAAAGCTCCCCAAAAATATGTATCCACATACCTTAAGTATCAAAGGGAGATAAATACTACCAGATCTCTGATCTCCAAAATGGTGTAATAATTCTGGGTTGAGTTTTTAAAAACAAATCACGCCATTAGCTAATGAGATGGTACATTTTATGCAAAAAACACTGCTTTATTCTTGCTGAATAACTCCGCAGCTCTTCACATTTTTTGGCAGCAAAAAAACATTAGCACACTTAATTTTATATGTACTACAACCTTGACTAACAACTTCATTTAGCTAGCGATGCTCTGGACTGGTTTCTGAACTCTATGCATACCTGGACACCTTAATCAGCAACATATCAGTTTCTAGATGGACTTTTTCATCTCTGACCTGTGATTAGAAATTTGCCAAACAGTAAAGGCTAGAGGGTGGTAAAATATGCAGATTCTGATCAGACTACTCTCACTCTTATCTTGATCTGCACTCTTTGCTCCTCTCTCATTAAAGTATATGCCAATATCTAAGGTTTCTATTCTAATCAGCCTTTAGTAATGAATTTTGGTAACTTGTATACAGTGTGAAGGAAAGTGTTTGACATTATTGGTATCATACGAGGGGTGTTCGAAAAGTAATGCAAATGACTTAATTTCTAGGTAACCAACATAAAAAAAGAACTTCTGATTGCAAAAACACATAAAGCTATGATATGCGTAGGAAAGTATGCAAACATGGTGTATTTTTTTTAAAAAGAGCGCATTTTTAACTTCTTTGAAAGAAGTATACCCTAAAGACACTGCAGAATTTTAGTTTAGTAGGCCGTAATTTATATATCAGCAGCCTTTGATATGTTTTTATTCTTGATACTTAAAAAAATGCCCAGGCAATTATGTCCTGTAAATATCGCGGAAATTATTTTTAATCTGGGTTCCATACTGGCCCGGGAATATGGATTATGTAGTAGCAAATTCCCCATTTCTACCAAAAATTAAATGATTTTGTAATGAAAACAAGTGTATTAGCATTCAAAATCTTGTCAGCAAGAGCATTTACACAGGTCAACGAAAACCTGTCAATAATTTAAAAATTATTGCCAAAAACGAAGCCTCTACAAGCTTTTAAAAATGACATTAACGTACATTTCAATAACGTCATAAGAATTGCGCATTGCTTGGCAAGGAATAAATCGATAGCAGTTGCCACCCTTCTAACTTTTGTATGAATATTGTAGGCAACAATGGACAAGCAACTGACAAAGATTGTTTTTGTATTTGCAACGATATTTGACTTGAATGCCCAACACTGAAAAGATTTTACATATAAAATTAGCCCAGTGGTATGACTGGGGCCTAATAAAATGCGTTGTAAGTCAATATGGAAAGGTGTCTTTGTACAGCGTTTGGTATCATTGTAAAGACAAAACGTAGTGTTTTCAGCATATGCATAGCATTTGTACCCAGTATTCCCCTAAACAAAGTTATGAGGCCATTTGCATTACTTTTCGAACGCCCCTCGTATATTGGTAAAATCCATCTATGACAGCTTAATATGAACTTCATCTAAATATAGGGGAGTTGGTCTCGGGAAGGGGAAGGGGTAAGTAATAACAATTTTGTTCAATCCCCATTAAATTGTGTGATGTGGTCCAATATCTAAACTGCAGTGATGAGGCAATTATAAAGAGGCAGCTCATTGTAACTGTTATCTAGACATCTACTCACCCACTCCCCTGCCTCCTGACCTATCCCCTATCCCCCACTAAAACACACTCTCAGCTTCAAAATCTGGACAGCAATTTAGCTGATAGTTTTGTGTTCTCTTACTGATGTCTTATTCAAACATCACCTCACCCACACCCCTCCCCCAACCCCACACACATTCACATACACTCTTGGTTTCACAACCTGTACCTCTGGGAGACAGTACCTTGTCTGATAGTTATGTGTTCTCGTAACTGTTTTATGGAGAACTCTGCCTTCTGTTCCTTTCTGTCAACATCATGTTTCTCATCCTGGAAATATGCAACAAACCTGACCTTACTGAAATACCCTAAAAGCTCTAAAAATTGGGACACCTAAAATGATTTGCATTATTGTTCTACAAATGGAACAGTTTAAGCCCTGTTCTCACTGTCACAGTGCTGGTCCCAGTATCGCCCTGTGAAGAAGAGCCGGTATACCATGATGATCCGGGACCTTTTTTCCTAAAAATATATTGCATTCTCACATTGCCGACATGCCCATGGTGTATCCCCGGTTTAGAATTTGTAATACATGTACATAACGGGGCATTACACCCTATGTCACCGCAGCTTCACCGTCTTTTACAGTGGTGGATCTGATTGATTGATGCTTAACGTCCACGGTAAACAACTATGGTCATGTCGGGACGGTCAGTTAACCTAACCACACTGTTCCTGGGCAGCCTTAGACCTCCTAAGCGGTTAACCAGTACTAAGTGCACATACTTTCGCCCGTAACTGACAACTGCCCTTCTTGAATCAGCGAAGGAGAAATGAAAGTATGTGGCCAGACCGGGTTTCGAACCCAGGACCTCTGACTTATGAGTCAGGTGCCCTACCGATTGCAAGTGGTGGATCTGGAATCATCCTGCACGAACCGTGTTAAACCGGACGGAAAGACAAAAACTATATACCCCTCGACATACTTCGAATGTCAGGCGTATAATGATCCTGACTCTTAAACCCTTACAGCTACTGTGAAACTGACTTAAATGCTTAACCTACATTAACCTACTCTTTTTTCAAAGTCATTAGACCATGACAAGTTGGTCAAGGTCAAAAATAGAGCAGGCATTCAGGTGATCATGTGCTGATGTAAGTGTGTACCAAGTTCATTACTCAAGCCCTTCTACATTGTGAGAAAAAGACCTAAACCCAAATGGTTTATAATAATAACATAGGTTAAAAACCTCAATTTTATCAGAGTCAGTAAACCATGACAAGTAAGTAGAGGTCAGAAAAGATGCTGCCATTCCGGTGGTCTTGTGCAGACAAAAGTTCGAACCAAGTTTCATCACTCTAGTCCTAATATACATGTATGTTCTGAGAAAAAGATCTAAATGCATATGGTTAACATAGGTTAAACTGGTCACAGACACGGATGTGAACACATACCGAACTATGATGCCGAGGGTATAGCATAAGCTCTCCTTTGCTTTGCAAAGGCACACTAAAACTGGGATGTAAAAACATATTTCTAATAGCAAAATGAGAGAAATATATCGGAATAAAATCATAAGATACTCCCCTTTACCTACAGTCTTGGAACTTCAGAGCTCAAGATAAAAGAGAGTATTTTGTGGTAATTATGGATAACTCATAACTCATAAAAGCTGCATAAAAACATACGTTGTGACGCCTCATCTGAACCGCCTTGTCAAGGCGGTTCAGTTGAGTGGCCACAACATATGTTTTCGAAGAGAAATGAGAAAAAACAAGAGCTGTCGCCTGACAGCATAGCTCGCCTGAATAGGTGCTTGCCCATCACACAGTCGCTTTGGAGGTGTGGACTTCTATGCATAAAACTTCAGACAAGCATGTCCATAATGACAACACATTTATAAACAAAAGGTATCTAAGAAATAAGTCGGGAGTGGGAGGGGTGGGGGGGGGGGGGGGGGTGGGGGGGGTGGGGGGGGGGGCTCGGATGTAACAAAACCTTGAACCATTATCTAACATCAGTCTAAGTATTAGTATCAACTGAGTCCATCTTGGCACTGTGAAACTATGTCTTCATAAATATAAAACTTTAACCAAAATCTTTAAGACAAAATTCTAAGTCTATGACCTTGACTTCAAGGTCATCCAGTAAGGTAAGTATATAGTGTTTTGTAAAAACTCAAAAAAGTGTAAACTAAATCTCTGCCAAGCATTATGAATCAGTATGCAATTAGAAAACTTTAATAAAGAACAGATTTCCAAAGTCCGTGACCTTGACATCAAGGTCACTGAGCGGGGTTGGGGTAGTACTCAGCAAAACTTTGGACTAAAATCTAACTAAAGTGCAAATATAAAAAGAATTCATCACTGGGTTCAGGAGAAATGTGTCTATAAAAGACTTTAACCAAAACATCCAATCAATAAAAAGACAATTTTCTAACTCCATGACCTTGACATCAAGGTCACTGAGGGGGGTGGGGGTAGTACCTTGGAAAACTTTTGACCAATATCTAACTACAGTGCAAGTATCAAAGGAATCCATCCATGGGTTAAGGAGATATTGGGCTTTATAAAACTTTAACCAAAACATCCAGTCCAAAAATACTCCCAATTTTCTAAGTCCATGACCTTGACATCAAGGTCATGGAGTGGGGTGGGGGTGGTACCCTGTTAAACTTTGGACCAATATCTACCTACAGTGCAAGTATCAAAAGAATCCATCCATGGGTTAAGTAGATATAGGTCTTTAAAAAACTTTAACCAAAACATCCAATCCGGACGCCGACGCTGACGCTGACGCGGACGCTGACGCCTACGCCGGGGTGACAACAATAGCTCTTCCTGAACTTTCGTTCAGGCGAGCTAAAAAGAATTCAACTATGGGTTCAGGAGATATGTCTTTAAAAAACTTTAACCAAAACATCCAATCAATAACAAGACAATATTCTAAGTCCATGACCTTGACATCAAGGTCACAGAGGGGGGTGGGGGTAGTACCTTCGAAAACTTTAGACCAATATCTAACTTTAGTGCAAGTATCAAAGGAATCCATCCATGGGTTAAGGAGATATTGGGCTTTATAAAACTTTAACCAAAACATCCAGTCCAAAAAATTTTTTTCTAAGTCCATGACCTTGACATCAAGGTCACGGAGTGGGGTGGGGTGGTACCATGTTAAACCTTAGACCAATATCTAACTACAGTGCAAGTATCAAAAGAATCCATCCATGGGTTAAGGAGATATGTCTTTAAAAAACTTTAACCAAAACATCCAATCCGGACGCCGACGCGGACGCTGACGCTGACGCGGACGCGGACGCCGTGGTGACAACAATAGCTCTTCCTGAACTTTCGTTCAGGCGAGCTAAAAATCCATATTTATCATCAAAGCCCACTCTTATCTGGAGCTCTGAATAATAAATTCTATTGATCACTTACAAGTTCATGAAGAATAACTGCACAGTCTCCTGGACCTGCAGTCTCTTCACCAGCTGTTTTATGACCAGAATCTTCCTTTTTCAATCCTGAGACTACCTCACATGCTGGAATTTTATGTTTTCTTATAAAATCACTACTTCTTTCTTCATTTAGAATGTGAACACTGTTCTGTACACTATTATTTTCTTTTCTCCTATCAAGAGAGTCTCTCTCACTATCTACAAGGCTGGAATAATCTGTCAAAATTGTTTCATTATTGGAGCCACCTTTGTCACTAAATCTATTTGCTTCACTATTATTGCACAAACGAGTGTCATTATCGTATTTTTCTGACATTAAAGAATCACTATGAATACTTTCCACCTTGGAAGTCCCTGATCCAATGCCTCCGTTTAACTGTCTGTCATGTGACTGACTATGGAATGTTAAACTTGAATTCTTTTCAAGGGAATAGCTATCAAGGGAAGTAACTGTTTCCTGACTACTTTGAGAATACCTATTTTTGTCATGTTCACTTTGAGAATAGTTATTTTTGTCAGTTTCGCTAAAATTCCCTGTAGAAAGCCCACTATCACTGCTACAGAATACAGCATTACAGACAATATCCATGGAAGAATCATTTCTATCATTGTTAATTGTTTCTTTATGACATGGTGAATTATTGTTGAATAAATCACTTTCTGGTTCTGCCACATCAGATTTATTGTGTAGCACAAAAGAATCCAGTCTTCTCTCTAAAAAGAAAGATATATGAGCCGCGACACGAGAAAACCAACAATGTGGTCGTGCGCAGACTCAGATCAGCCTGGGCATCCCCCTAGTTTTATCAGACTGTTCGTGAAGTGCTCAAAAGGTAGCTAAGAGTCTAAGCTACCTCCATGCGGACAGCGAAGGCTCTGATCAGACTGGGCGGATGCCCAGGCTGATCTGAGTCTGCGCTGGGCGCACAACCACATTGTTGGTTTTGTCGCGTCGCGGCTCATATTAAATTACATCTATGTGGAAACTATGACTGTTCACCATCATGAAAAATTGTCAATTAACATATAAGGTTGAATGGCAGACTGCTGGATATAACGTTTTATTGCAAAGCTGCAAAGAAGAAATGCCTAGTGAGTTAAGGCAAATAAATATACTTTCAGAAGAAGAAACTCTGTTGCTTTGATTTTGCAGCCTTTCATATTGTGTGTCAACTTTTAAAGGAAAGAACTTGCTCCCCAAGGAACAAGTTCTTTCTTCTCATAGTTGACTAGTTTTGAAAAGATTTTGTAGTCCCTGGAAACAAACAAGAAGTCACTAATGTTGTCTCCTTTGTAAAATGGTGGAGCAATTGAGTGAGTGAATGAACTCAGGTTTAATGTCTCACCAACAACGAGGTCATATGGAGACGGGACCTCGGTTTAAAGTCTCATCCAAAAGACTGGAGAAGCGGGGGATCAATCTTGTGACCGCTGGATTGGTAGTCCGGAGTGTTATCCAC
The DNA here is from genome assembly GCA_963989385.1 of Ctena decussata. Classification (NCBI taxonomy): domain Eukaryota; kingdom Metazoa; phylum Mollusca; class Bivalvia; order Lucinida; family Lucinidae; genus Ctena; species Ctena decussata. The sequence continues at coordinate 17,293,685 of OZ022500.1, read as the reverse complement.
TACACTACAGCCACTCCTAAATGGTGGAGCAAAAAAACTTTTAGGAGTAGACCCTTTCTGGTAGGGTTTCCTCGTCCAGGGAATCAAACAGTAAGTCTTAAAAAGTCTCCCTCTGGCAGAAAATGACAGAAAAACAGATGAGTAGTCACACATCTTCAGATAAAGAATACAGAGTATGTGAAATGAGGGAAATAACAGCTAAAGAAACATGCTAATGTTTTTATTTGAATTCTTACTAAAATTCTTAATACCCTACTAATCCTATTAAATGCCTGAGAGGCTTTGCACTTCATGAAACGGGGGCGTCATTTAGCCCATAAGGAGAAGTACGATCATCAGTCACTGCCATAATATTTCTCATAAACAGTATTAAGGTGAAAAGATAGTTTCAGGGGAAGCAACTCTACTACTTTTGCCTCCCTTCTCAGTAGGTGTCAACTCTTGAAGGAAAGAATTTGCTCCTCCAAGAGCAAATTCTTATGTCAATGAGCAACCTCACCCAGAGAAGCGAACAGTAATTCATGCAAGCTCATACAGAAAATTATTTTCGTTAAACAGGCAGGGTTTTTTATAAAAGCAGGGGCATTTAGTAGGATTAATATGGTAAAAACCTTAAGATACTTTGGTATGCAAATACTCAGGTTGTTTTTAAATCTATATTTAATACAAATCACAATACTACCTATGTTTAGACGTAAGTTTGTTCTTCTTGTATACAAATTGCAATACTACCTATGTTTAGAAATAAGTTCTGTCTTCTTGTCTTCTTCTTGTCACTGACAATATCAATGCAAATCGCAATACTACTTACGTTTAGACATAAGTTCTGTCTTCTTGTCACTGATTACATCAGCGTTGGAGTCTTTAGCAAAAGCACTACTGAATGTCCTTTTAAGCTTCAGCAAAGACGAAATGCCACTCTCCTGTAATGGACAATACCATATTAACAACCTCAACTGTAATCTTAAGAATTTTTGCCTCTTCAGATTCAGACAAGTCAATTTTTCCATTCACAGAATGTTTCAAATCCATTCATTCATTTAGCTACTAACAACTCATTGCAGAAGTTCCTAGGCTAAAGGACCTGATTAACTAGCACCTTATAGAATCAGAAACCAAAAAGCTTCTATTAACTTCAAGCTGTCTAAGCACTATATCATACAGGGTTCTTCATAAGTAACAGTTACAATCACTGATGATTAAACCATGAAAACAAGTTATCTCTTTTCAAAACATTCATCAGAATTGTAGCTAGGAGAGAGTTTAGCGTTTTATTAACTATGTCTGCACTTGCAATCATTAAAAGTTACGGCTTTTTTATTCCATCAAAAGCAATATGTGCTGCTTTTTGCCAGAAACATTCCCAAATATCTCCCTCCATTATTTCCTTTAAATAATATCATAAAATAGATATGACTGATTTAATCTCACTATCTCAACTTACATTTCAAACCTTAAACATTCTAGCTTAGCTTAAATGCAAAGGCTATCAAGGTGAAATGAAAAAAGTTTAATGTCTACAAGAAGTACTTCTGATTATATCGAAATTAAATTAATCTGACCTTTTTACATTTTCCCAGGGGGTGGTGGTCAGGTGATGGTGCTGGTTATAACTTCCAGTGCTGGGGCATCCTACTTATTTGGATGAAAGTAGGGCAAGGGCCTACAGTGCTTGCAGTAGGTGCAGGAAGGGGGTGGTATGAATATTTTTTCTCTCGTCTATCATTTCTCTTTTCTATCTCCTGCTCTCTGGAAGACGGTCTGATATAGTCTGAAATACTGTCTCAAAGGGCCGTTAACCCCCCAAAAAAAACAACCAACCAACCATTACATCTTCCCATGGAAGCTCAAATGTGTGCTTTCAATTGTTCACTAAACGCCTAAAAATATTTGAGTGCTTTCAATTGTTCACTAAATTGCCTAAATCAAAGTCTTAAAATATAAATATGAAAACTTACCTTTATAGAGCTTAGAGACTGTGCCTTTCTTGGACTGAAACAGAAAATCACTTCATAAAGATGGTGTAATCCAATAGCTCACAGTGACATGGTATAATTTCATTTCACAAACTTGTGTGAATCTCAACAGAGTTTGAATTACATGTACAGTAATATGTTAAGTATTGGCACACCTAAAAATCATTAATTTTCCGTTTGTCAAAAATGGAAAAGCAATTATTTTTGGGATACAGATTTGAAAAATGTCAAAAGACTTTCTTCTGAATCCCATTTGTATAGAATATTGTGTTTAGAAATGTGTTTAAATGTATTTTGTATTTATATCTATACAAATAAAATAAAGTTTAAACTAATTATTTTAGGTGTTCCAAAATTTAGGCACATTATAGTAAATCTGACAGTCATTCACCAAATTGCCAATCTTGGATTTTTCAAGTTTAAAACAATTATTAAAGCCTAATACCAAAGAGAAGACACTAAACTTGCGCTCATGCTTTTATAGCCTGCAATGTATTTTGTCCATCAATCATATTCTGCAGTATATTGTTGTATATGCATCATCTCCATACTTAAAACAATAATGAAGAATGTCTCTAAAATATTGTGATGCCCACTGGGCTTTTATTAGATATACCCTAAAGCAATCTTTTGCTGTGCTAAACCATGTACCCAGCATTTTTCATACAAGTAAAATCAGCTGTTACTGAAAACAATCATATGATCAGTGTATTCACTGCTTGACATTCTGACAACTGACAATTCATGTAAGCCACGACACGAGAAAACCAACAAAGTGGTTGTGCGGCAAGTGCAGACTCAGATCAGCCTGGGCATCCGCCCAGTTTGATCAGAGTCTACGCTGTCCGCATGGAGGTAGCTTAGACCTTTAGCTACCCATTCAGCTCTTACCAAAGAGTCTGCGTGAATTGGGCGGATGCGAGTCTGCGCTGGGAGCACAACCATATTGTTGGTTTTCTCGTGTCGCGGCTCATTTTTTTTTAGGTTAGTTGCAAGAGGTTTTTACCTTGGCTTCTCTTGAACAAGACCCTCAGTACCTGAAATTTAATTTTTTAAGATTAATAGATATGAGCCGCAACACGCGAAAACCAACAAAGTGTTTGTGCGGCCAGCGCAGACTCAGATCAGCCTGGGCATCCGCCCAGTCTGATCAGAGTCTTTGCTGTCCGCATGCAGGTAGTTAAGACCCTTAGCTACCCTTTAAGGATGTCCGCTGGTGAAAATCATTTATTCAAACTTTTTTTACTTTTGTGTTATTTCAATTCTTCCATCAATATGTAGTCCAAAAATGCAAAATAAAGTATAGGTTAGTGTGGATTTTTTTTGCAGTACATGCCATGGAAGCTTGTGAGGGTACCCGGCCATTATGAAATTTTTTAGCATAATATAAAAATATTTAACATGTGTTTAAATCTTTTAAGAAGAGGAATCAGTTGATTGAATAAATAATTGCATGCGTTTCCTGTGACGACCACACAATGTTATATTGATTTCAAGCATAATTTGTGCACAGTCTTTTGTTAATCTCCCAAAATTTAAAGGAAGTGTTACCCCACCCCCATGACTTTGGCCTATTTCTGAAGCCATAAAAATGAACCCAGGCCACTTTAAAAAAAATAGCTACAGAGGGTATTAGCGCAATATTTCTGTTTATAATATTATATTGCTAGGGTCTTGTCTAAAGATAATTAAGCAAAAATAATGTCCTGAAACACTCTTTTATTAAATAGCACTTGAGATATGTTGGTATTATGATATCTTCTCTTCTAATTGAATATAAGATTAATTGTGGAAAAAAAGACAAAATATTGAATAAATAAAGACATTTTGTTTAAACTTTGACTATACCTGACACAAAGTTTATCATTAAAACAAGTTATTGAAGATTTTATATTAAAACTGTAAATGCCTTGGCAGAAAATGACAAAATTTATCCCTACCCACAAAAGAATGCAATTTTTTTAATATTTTGTAATGCTGCACCAAAGTGGTGAAAAATAACAGAAGTAGATTCTAACTTTTTCTTAAACTTTGATAGTTTATCGTTCAGACAATTATCTTCAGGAAAATTAGTAGAAAAATATAGGTTAGTGTGCAAATAAGAAAGAAAACTTGAAAATTTTAAGCCTACCCCCTTTAATTTTTGGCTGTGTTGAAATTAATAGAAGAATATTGCATTTGAGTTATCTATCTAGTCCGATGAAAGAATTTTAATGTAAAACTGAAAACAGCCATGTTACTCTAAAATTATATAGCCTTTTCATAATCAAAGAGTACTTCATAAACAACTTATTGGATCTTAGGCTAATCGAAGCAGATTCTAAGCCACCCCATGTAGAAACAATGGCTCTCTGTGTTGGTAAACTACAATATGATTCTTTCATGTTTATGATAAAATCATTTCCAAAGTCTATTTTCTTGACTAGATACTAATGATACATGTATATTCTTAACATGCATACAGAAAAATATGACAAAAATAAGCTGTTATATGGAAAAGCAGGTTTTGAATGGTAATTACCCCACCCACTTCGGAACCCACTGCAAAACTGACTGATCTGATTTTAACATGGCACACACTCAACGTAAATTTCTTGATCAATCTCTGGTACACGTGTAAATTTAAGCATGTATAAATGCTCTTGAATGCATGCTCATGTGTATGATTTGACTCAACAGTTTCTTTTTTAATTTACATAATCTCCGAGCTTGACCGAGCATGATAGAGAATTGAAAAAAATTAATAAATAAATAAAAGGTGAAAAGTTAGTCTGAATCTCTTAAACTCTCTGTATGTGCCTTAAATTTATTGACACATGTAAAATAGTCTTAGATGCAAGATGCATGTAATATAAACGTGACACTCAACAAATTTGGTAATCTGCATATTTTCGAGCTTTCGCGAGCAAAAGTTGGGGATTTAAAATGGGAAAGCTACATAATGTCACATGGACGAATGCATACGTTTCTTGGGTCTCATTATTCCAGAGGATTGGTTCCCTCTTCTTTATGAAGTAAGGCTGGAGTACAATCTTTTATACAATGTTCAGTCAGCGTTTTTCTGTTTTGTTTTCTGTTGTTGTTTTTTTTTCTAAGATATTCTAATTGTCCCCCCCCCCCTCCCCTCCACGCTTGTATGCTACTGTCGGGTAGCATTTTATTGCATTACCTAAAATCTTTTCAATCATTGAATAAGCCAGTGTAATGAGCAGCTTGATCTCAGTCCACACGGGTCAACAATGCACTCGATTTGGACCATTTCCCGAGGAAAATAGAAACACCTGTGTCGTGTTGAAGAGAAAATATAGTTTTGCGTAATGTTGAACTAAACTGTCAGTTCAGTGACGTCACAATGACAAGTTGGCACGCGCGCACTAATTGACTGAGCGGATACTATGGCTGAGTTCGCATCAAATGAAACAAATCTCTCTACAAATTAGATTCAATAATTTCTACGAAAGCTAGTGTATTTTATGATAATGTTGAATTTCCCACAGCGTTCCTCAGTATTGGTCATGCTATTAATAACATGGAAAGAATGAGGCCTATAATGCATCATACAGATCTACACCCCACCCCTACTCCGCCAACGCCCAGACGCCTGCGCACCTCGAGACCTACACTGTTCTGTTTCCTTTTTGTCAAACCGTTTAGCCATAAATAGCAGAGTGCTCAAAGTATCTAAATCTTAAGTCCGAACTCATTTAATCGAAATAAACGTCGACAAATCCAAAGTATTTAGATGCAAAGACATGGACCCCAAAACAGTAAGTGCAGTCAGGTGCTCGCTCGTTTTGGCATGCGGTATCCGATTCAGTAGACATATCGCTCCCTGTACGTGACACCTGACACGTGGCAAAATCTCGTTTAGTGCTAGTCCGGCAATACACACAGTTTATACCTGCACCAAAATTTGACAAACGAGTGTCGCGTTATTAAAAATGTATTCAGGCGTATGTTTGTCCTTCACCAGCCTGTACGCATGCAACCTGCGCATGCGCAGACCGAGCGTTATTCGCTGGACGTACTGTGAATGCCCACACTGCGCATGTGCGCAAGCTATCCTGGGCATGCGCAGTTGTAAATATATATATTTTTAAAAATAACAATATCAAAAATGCCATGTAATTAGAAGACAGAAAAAAGTTTTTCCCAGTTCGAATTGAATTCTCGATGCAGTGTAACCATATAATTTGCCCAAACTTGCGGCATAAGAAAAGTCTGTTTTTTTGTTTTAGCTTTTTTTTTTTTTTTTGCTCCTCAGCCGTGAGAAACTGTGCCTTATTGCATGTGCTAACAGGAAAGTCTCTGATCAGTCCGCACATTCGCACAGCCTCTGTTCAATATGTACATGCTTGCTTCACATAGAAAAAATGCTAATCAGACTGTGCATATGTGTAGGCTGATCTGAGTTTTCCCTGTTCGCGCGTAATATAAAGCCCGTTTTCATGAATAATGTTTTTCGCGTTAGTTTCAGTGTGCATTAAAATGTGTTGGAATTTCCTTCTTTTCTCTCTCTATCTAAATACATGTCCACACTAGTCTGTCGTCGTCATCTAACCCATTATGAAAAAGACTGCCTGCATGAGGCTTTCGTCGCCGGAAAAAAGTGAGAGGGCAGTTTTTTCACAGTATTGTTAGATGACGAAGTCGTTAGTGAAGGATTCAGGGCTCTTCAAGGCTTAAACAAAATATAAATAACAATGCTATATCTGATTTGTATAGGAACTGATGGCATATCAGAAAACTGCTGAAAGTGATCAAAACGAGCTTTCAGCAGTTTTGTGATATACTCCACCAGTTTACATATGTGTATCTTTAGCAAAACTGAATCTTTATACGAATGTACGAATTGAATAGCATCGTTATATTAGATAGAAGTCCGTTTGCAGAAGATGGCTTTTAAATTTCTACTTTGGAATAGAATTGCGCATCTACCAGGCGCAGTTTGTTTACCCGTACTCTTGTTGGGTTTCGCTTGTGAAGAAAACAGTGAGTCCTGTCACTGAAGGGCCAAGTCGTCCAGGGAAGCAAACAGGAAGTCACAAAAGTTGTTCCCCTTTTTTAAAAAAAAAAGCGATTAAAGATTGAGATTGAGGTGTACCATACACCATAACAGTAATTACATGAAAAAGACGACGTATTACATGTCCGAACAGCAAACAGCCTGTGCACTGAAAACTGTCCGTGAATCCTGGAGATTTGTAAGATTGATCAATGTTCGCAAATGTTGAGTGTGATGTGGGTGGTTGCTGATCGGACATGTTCTAAGATCCTTTTGAGACGCCCTACCGATGTCTGTTTTAGTCGCGGTTAATGTATCGCAGGGAATGGAAACTGTGTATGGTCAGATTAAGGACTGGGGACAAATGTGCCATCGGAAGTGCGAGCTTTGAATGCAGAGACCGTGCACATAGCTGGTCGGTGCTCTCTCCGTTTGCGCGTGCGTTCCGACAGACTTTGTCAGGACGCTGTCATTTTAAATGAAAAGCTACGACAAAGCAGAGTTTTTCGTTCTGAAAGTTTATATTCTTTAACAATTGAAACGTGCACATTCCCGCTCAAAAATAGATTTGTTGTGAGAAATGGCGCCTTATCGCATATACGAAAAGCAAAGACCCACTTCAGCCTGCGCACCCGCGCATCCTCGTTCGGATTTCCATGACAGATTGTTGATGTAGACAGAGACCAGGCTAATGTTACTGCACAGATGTGTCGGCTGATTTGGGTCTTCGCTGTTCGCATTTGGTATGAAGAACCTTTGCGATGCACGGCCCAAAAAATTTCGACTCGCATACTATAGTCGCACGCGCTTTAACGCGCGGGCAGATTCGCGCAAAAATAACTGCGAGCTAAAGTTCTGAGACTTGGAAGTACAAAAATAGCCGAGAGAGCAAAAAACGAGGTCCCACGAAGTCCCATATTTTTTGGCTCGAAATTTTAGAAATTCATCTTTTCAAGGATGAACACTGATCGAATTTCGGAGAACTTTCAGAAATTATTTTCTGCAATAATTTTAGGTGTCCGAAACTTTAGAGTGTGCGAAGTTTTAAAAGAATTACCGTAGCTGAAAAACACAACATACATACCATCATGAGAATTATACTTATGTAGATAAATGATTTATGCAATGTAAAAGAAAAATAAATGTGTATGTGTTCTCTAGTTGCAGAATTTTTTAAAAATCGCGTAATCTTTATAAAACCTGGTTTCCATTGACGTCTATTATTTCTGTTGGAGGGGGGGGGGGGGGTATATTTTACAAAAAAAAAATCCACATGTGTTTGGATATGCAAGAAAAAATAAACTGGCTCATAAGGGGATTGAAAGAAATAATCAAGCCTCAAAAGTAAGTGAAAAAATAATCTGGCTCCACCCAAAATTTAGAAGAAAAAAGTCTGTGCACAGATAATTCCATTTGCATTGAGTTTTTAAAATGTCTCAGGCCACTGGGTAGTGGGGGGGGGGGGGGGGGCTGCGCCCCAGGCCCCCCATATTTATAGTAATATTTTAATATTATCTACAATATCCCGCATGTGCATACATTTACACAAATATCCTATACAACATTCACATACATGTATTATTGATCTGCCGAAGTTTCCACTAAAACTGAATTGCAAAAGAGTCACTAGCTTATGGGAGACAAAGCCATTTAAATATGGCAAAATAAACACTCTAAAAGGCAAAATTCCTAAAAAAAATGCTCTTATATTTTATCACCATCCCTAGTTTTTCTCTAGTGTTTCCAGTTTTCAAATTGCCATTTAAATTGGAAAATTGCTTTTGCTTCTGGGGGCAACGCCCCCAGACCCCCCCCCCACTTTCTTAACTTCTTAGCACAGAGCTTTTAGCCATTTTATTAACTGGCATTCATGTATAATGTGACTGTATCAGTAGGAATTTATCAAACTTTCTAAAAGTGCGGATAAAGCATGTTTCGGCATATGATCGGGGTAGGAAAAAAACTTCCTAATGTTAGCCCTAAAACTTTGCGAAAATAAGCTCTGATTTTTTGCCAAAATATCTCTAATTTAAGGCCTATTTTTTGCCAAGCTTATACAGGGATGTTTGTATCTGTACCTTAGATGAAGAGAGTAACATACTCCAGGCACTGGTTTGCAAAAGCAAACTAAGCCATGCCCTTAGGCTGGTTACAGACAGCACCATGTTCTTTTTTTGTGAGAAAAAAGGTGTAAAAATTACTGGTGTGGGTAAAAAAAGGATATGTTAAGGTCAAGTAAACAAGGATCTGATATTTTAGCGTATAAAATTAAAAAAAAACTGAGTTAGTTTGTAAAAAAAAAAGAAATTAGCTCCCTCGAGGTGACAAAAAAGAAATTGTTTCCAGAGGCCAGTGAAATAAAATGTCCTGTTTCCCCCCCCCCCCCCCCCCTCCCCAGAATATCAAATGGTCGATCCCTAAATGTTTGGAAGAGAAGTTTGATCGAAAGAACTAATTTGAAAATGTAATAGTGGGGGTGGTGGGAGGGGAGGGGAAGTCTGAGGTAGCCCCTCGACTCCCAAAGCTTAAACTATTTTTTTTAATGTAGACGGATACAAAACTTCTGACCCACCCCCATATGCCTGACAAAATGTACGACCCCTCCCCCCCGCCCCATCCCCACTGAATGTACCCGGTCCCCCGCCTAGTAATAAATGACGTCCGTAATAATCGGGTAAAATCAAAACTTTTGATTAGTAAAATAACGCCCAAAGGATAAAGTACTAACCTTAGAATTTTGATATGGTGTTGGGTCTCAAGAACATAGACTATTTTACTGTGACCTGCTTTCGTAGAGGAGATTCGGAGCAGCCAGATGCGTGCACTAATGAAGTCTAATGTAGGCTTTCAGTGCAGTTAGTTCACTAATGACAGAAACTTCACTCCGCCACTGTTGTCACTCTGGTTAGTTTTTGCGTTTGAATGTACTAGCTGTTTGTTGCAGATGCGCGAACTGATACCAAAGTAAAATTAAACACACCACTTGGCAATTCATTAACATTTTCAGATGAAGTCAGCTGTAGATTCTAATTGACAGCAAAATTACACGTCATCGTTACGTGTACCAACGAACCTAAACAAACCAGCTGCAGTGTATTTGAAGAGATAAGATAATTTCAACCGTATGCCTAGGACTAAGCCTGCGTAGCAGAACATATTAGCTGAAGTAAGATTATATCTGTCAACAAGCATATTTTTATATCATGTCTAGCCCTGAGTCTCGTCAGAGCTCCTTTGGTGTCTAAGGGATTTGGCCTCTCGCGGCCTAATGTGGGTGGGGTGTATGGGATGCACCAACTTGCTCCGAAACTCGTAAAGAAAAGTCGAATATTTTGTCATATAAAACCAGAGACTGTCTGACGGATGGGATGTCGGATGCCATAGGAACTAAATGCAGTGTGGTTAGAGCCCCCAAGAATCAGTATATTTTGCAAATTGTAAACATTGTAAAGGCATAGTAAAGTGCCTGGCATGTGGTGTGCAGACAAGTAACGACATCACGGGTATGTGGGACCTAATATCTCTTGAGCGAATGAAAAAATGGTAGCGCTCGAATGAAAATTATACAACAGCATCCAAAGTTTTTAAAAACATAGTGATTTTATATTATTTCTAAATTGTAAGACGGCAAAATTACGACATCCGACACTCGACATTCCGAACCGTTGTTGGCAGTTCGCGTTGCGCAGAGGTCTCAAATTCGTCACCAGCGGACATCCTTAAGCGCTTAGAGAAGTGTCTGATCGGACTGAGCGGATACCAAGGCTGATCTGAGTCTGCAATGGGCACACAACCACTTTGTTGGTTTTCTCGTGTCCCGGCTCATATACTTCTGGGGGAGCAACTGTGCCACTTTCAGTTTCGTCTCCCTTTTCAATGGGTTTCAACTCTTGAAGGAAAAAAATTCTTTCCTTTAAAAGAAGACCCCATTTTGGAATGTATCTTCATGCAGGGAAACAAATAGGAAGTCATATAATTTATGTCCCTTTGTTTCAAAAATTGTCACAAGACAATAAAGTGTGACTTATGGGAGCCTGACTTTAATAAGGGCAAGTTTCAAATGCCTAAATTATTGCAAGAGATATTTCAGTATCTGAATGTACCTCTATACCAATGAAATAGAGATATTGGCTTAATTCACTGGACCATGAAATACAGGTAACACTGTTCTACAATTGGTATGCTGTCACTCAGCCCAAACCATTAACCCAAGTATAATGCAAGTCCATGAAAAAGTGGTGATATTTTGGTTAAAAATACTGGACCATGAAATATAGGTCACACGGACCTACAATTAGTATGAGGTCACTCACACTGTCAACCCAAAAAATGCCATTCTGCAAGCTACATTTAAGACAAAACCAGATAATAGATGATTATATGCATGTTTTGGAATAATTACAAGTCAAGGGTTGAGGAGAATGGATAACATTTAGGGAAAGCACCTCTGCCATTTCCATTTTCCCTCCATTCTCAATTTGGGTTGACTCTTAAAGGAAATACTTTGCTCTTAGAGGAGTAAATTCTTTCGTTTAAGGGTAGCTCCTAATCTAATGGGACTTTGTAGTCCAGGAAAGCATATATGAATACATAAAAGATGTTCTCCTTTGTAATTATTATATACCTATCAATGATGCACCCTTTCAACTGCCTGATTTCTGGCCATCTGATACAGAGAGTTGTATCAAACTGACCTTTTCTGAATCCATATCACTATCCCTTAAAACGAGGCTATTTCTGAGTTCCAGCTTCATGCCCGTCATTTGTTAATGTGTATCGTAGAAACAAGAACCAGAAAAACGGGACTAGTGACGTAACGTCAACAAACATGTCAAAGAGGTGCACCACGATAGCTCAGTTTGTAGCGTTTGTGTAACAACTAGCTACATACCTCTGCCGCACAAGTGCGAATCCGGGTGGATGCATTAGCGCTGGCATGTATGAATAGTTGAATGTTCCCTAAGGTATATAATAAACAAATTATTATAATAGTAACTTGATCTGGCGTAGTGTATCACGTCTCATGGATGAGCTCATACCATCGGATCACCCTCGATGCATGCAAGCGTCTCGGGTGATCCGATGGTATGAGCTCATCCACGAGACATGATACACTACGCCAGATCAAGTTACTATTATAATAATGTGTATATATTGGCAGGAAAACATGAAGAAGTGCCCATACAACTAAGTTGTTTAAGCCGTCAACTTTCTTTACCTGACTTTTGGAGACAGGCTGGCATCTGGAGCTGTAGTACTGATGTAGTGGGTTCAAACATGGCTACTAGAGAAGCCTGGAATATACCATCAGAACTGTAATGTGGATGACATCATAATAAGGGGGTTTGTAGCACCTGCGAAGCTGGACCTTACAAAGTGCCAATTATATGCTCAAAATTAGCCTTCACAGCCACTCATACTGATCAGTCTTCACGTTCAATTTGTCATATGCAAAATGAGCAAATTCTAATCTAACTGTGCAGGTGCACAAGCTGATCTGAGTATTTCATGCTTGCATATGCTGCAAGTTACCTTTACATAAGATACCAATCAAATGTATAGAAGTCCATCATTTTTTCAGACTTGGAAAACCAACAGAAGAGAAACATTGCTGAGACAAATAAAGGCAAACTATAATGTGACAAAGATTCTCAGTGTCACAATAAAACAACTGTTTAGCAAAAATTATGTTATCTCAAACTTACCAACCTTAACAACAGCCAGTATCATTTTCTCTCCTTCAAGGAATACTTGTCTTTTATCTGGAGTAACATTAACATCAACAGATTCTGAAAATAATTACAAAGATCACGAAACTGACCATCTACAGCCATGTAAAGCCTTTTTATTCTTACTGACCACTTGTGACTGACTGAGACTCTTAAATGTGGTCATTTGGTATGAAATTTATGAAACGAGCCTATGCTTGTTTCATAAAATAAAACAAATTCATATCAAAGGACCCCTCATTTAAGATTCTGTTAATCAAAAACTTGTTTAAGATTCTGTTTATCATACAAAAACAATTTTTACAGAATTTTATGCATAGAAAATTGCCTCACATCAAATGCAGTTGTCATGGATGCAATATAATACTACAGTCTGTAACTACAGTCGAACTTCACTGGCTCAAACTTGGAAGGCTCGAACCCCATGCTTCGGTCAAACTGACTTTTCAGTCCCGGCAAAACTCCCATTCATTTTAACGTACCTGCCACCTTTAGCTCGAACTACGATGGCTCGAACGCTTGAAACCCGGTCCCTAGGGTACATTTTCTATATAAAATCCCACCGATGGCTCGCACTAATTACCTTGTAAATAATTTCCATTTCAATAACGGTCACTCAGACATTTGTTCATTGTCATAAGACGCTTTGATATTGACAAAGCGGCGTTTGCCGAAACCACAGGTATACTTGATTGGTGCGTGCTCAATTAAAGCCGCCCTTTGATCAACTGGTCAATCGATTAATGCTGAGTGGTTGTCAATTTAAGCTGATTGTATAGCTTGGTCATATCTATTTAAATGCGTATAACCACCCTGGGCTAATGCGGCGGCGTATGAAAATTAAAGATGGTAAAATATTTTTCTTCAATTAAAATTTCACACTGAAATTCAGTAAAACGTGCCAAAATTTACGTCTTTGCCTTTAAATACGTAACAAAATTAGGGCCCATCATTCACTCCTGCGGTCATGTCAGACAGTACGTCAGCTTCCTAGCAATCTGGTGGACCCGGCAACGGGTGATACCCAGATCGGACATTACTGCTGGCACCGCCGAGCAATCTGGCGAAGGACCCGGTAACGGGGGGATACCCAGATCAGCAACAGGAAAACAGGGAATAACAAGAGCTGTCGCCTGACAGCATAGCTCGCCTGAATTGGTGCTTGCCCATCACACAGCCGCTATGGTGGTGTGGACTGCTATGCATAAAACTTCATGCAAGCATGTCCATAATGAAAACACATTTATAAACAAAAGCTATCTCAGAAATAAGTCTTAAAACAAAATTAGAATTAAAAAAAATGAAATGAAATTTCAAAGTCCATGAGCTTGAGGTAAAAAAAAACTGACGGGTGGGGGGTGGGGGTGGGGCTATGTGGACTGCTATGCAGAAAACTTCATGCAAGCATGTCCATAATGAAAACACATTTATAAACAAAAGCTATCTCAGAAAAAAGCTTAAAATAAAATTAAAATAACTGACGGGTAGGGGGGGAGGGGGGGGGGGGGGGGGGGGGGGGGGCTAGTATGTATCAAAACCCTGAACCATTATCTAACATCAGTCCAAGTATTAGTATCAACTGAGTCCATCATCGTGGCACTGTGAAATTATGTCTTCATAAATATAAAACTTTAACCAAAATCTTTAAGACAAAATTCTAAGTTGATGACTTTCAAGGTCACCCAGTGGGGTAAGTATAAGGTGTTTTGTAAAAACTCAAAAAAGAGTCTAACATCAGTTCAAGTATAAACTAAATCTCTGCAAAGCATTATGAATCAGTATGCAATTACAAAACTTTAAAAAAGACAAAAATTTCCTAAGTCCCTGACCTTGACATCAAGATCACTGAATGGGGTTGGGGTAGTATTCTGTAGATCTAACTACAGTGCAAATATAAAAAGAATTCATCTTTGGGTTCAGGAGATATGTGTCTTTAAAAACATTTAACCAAAACATCCAATCAATAAAAAGACAATATTCTAAGTCCATGACCTTGACATCAAGGTCACAGAGAGGGGTGGGGGTAGTACCTTCAAAAACTTTAGACCAATATCTAACTTTAGTGCAAGTATCAAAGGAATCCATCCATGGGTTCAGGAGATATTGGGCTTTATAAAACTTTAACCAAAACATCCAGTCCAAAAAAACTACTAAATTTTCTAAGTCCATGACCTTGACATCAAGGTCACAGAGTGGGGTGGGGGTGGTACCCTGTTAAACCTTAGACCAATATCTAACTACAGTGCAAGTATCAAAAGAATCTATCCATGGGTTAAGGAGATATAGGTCTTTAAAAAACTTTAACCAAAACATCCAATTCGAACGCCGACGCGGACGCGGACGCTGACGCTGACGCTGACGCCGACGCCGTGGTGACAACAATAGCTCTTCCTGAACTTTCGTTCAGGCGAGCTAAAAAGGAAACTTGAACAGAAGACGCTTGAGGAAAACAAGAATTCCGCAGAATGCTATGTCGCACCTGCCTTGTTCTTCCACAGTAGCAGAGATCATGGTTATATTAGGTTTGATGAATTCATGTATAAAAGTTTGAGCAAACTGGACTTGCAAGCTAAGAAGGATGCAATTCTGGACATAAAATTTAAGAGTCAACAGAGTATGAAATAATCATTAAAAGTATAAAGTAGTTAAAAACAATCCAAGAGACCAGCTTAAGAAAACATTTTATGCCATGTCTGATGATTGTAAGTGTGTTAGTTTGTGAGAAATGTACTTTAATGCTAGAGAGTACATACAAAATGTGGATCCCAGGTTGACCTACAAATTTCCAAAGCCAACAGAGCATGAAATATAAATCAAGCATAATGCTTGATGCTTATACCATTGTGTTTAAAGAGAAATGGACTTAAATGCCAAGGTCAATGCATTGTTGGACGTAAAATTTTACAAAGTCCGCAGCCCTTGAAATTAAGGTCAAGGGCAGATGGAAGTGCAATATCCCTTGAGACCTTTTTATTAAGAAACATTTTGCCAGGTTTGATGATTCTAGGTATCATGCTTTGAGAGAAATGGACTTAAAGGCTAGGAAGGATGTAATTTTTGACATGAGATTATACGAAGTCAGCAGAGGGTTAAATATAGTTCACCGGTAGAAAAAAGTGCAACATGCCTCAGGAACATTCTAAGAAGAAACATAGTACAAGGTTTAATGATTGTAGGTATCATACTTTGAGAGAAATGGACTTAAACACTAGGGTTGGTAATTTAAGACATTAAATTTTACAAAGTCAGCAGAGCCTAAAATATAGGTCAAGGGTAGAAAACAGTGCACCATACCTTGAGAACATTCTAATAAGAAACTTTGTACCAGGTGTGTTAATTGTAGGCATCATAGTTTGAGAGAAATGGATCATAGTTTGAGAGAAATGGACTTAAACACTAGGGTCGAGGTAATTTTGGACATAAGATTTTACGGAGTCAGCAGAGCGTGAAATGTAGGTCAAGGGTAGAAAAAAGTGCAACATTCCTCGAGAACATTCTAAGAAGAAATTTAATACCAGGTTTGATGATTGTAGGTATCATAGTTTGAGAGAAAAGGACTTAAACACTAGGGTCGAGGTAATTTTGGACATTAAATTTTACGGAGTCAGCAGAGTGTAAAATGTAGGTCAAAGGTACAAAAAAGTGCAATATATCTCGAGAACATTCTAAGAGGAAACTTTATAACAGGTTTGATGATTGTAGGTATCACAGTTGGAGAGAAATGGACTTAAACACTAGGGTCGAGGTAATTTTAGACATTAAATTTTACGAAGTCAGCAGAGCGTGAAATGTAGGTCAAGGGTAGAAAAAAGAGCAACATTCCTTGAGAAGATTCTAAAACCAAACTTTATACCAGGTTTGACGATTGTAGGTATCATAGTTTGAGAGATATGGACTTAATCACTAGGGTCGAGGTAATTGTGGACGGACGGACGGACGGACGGACGGACGGAATGACTGACGGACGGACAGAAAAGTGAACTCCTATATCGCACCTTGCTAAAGCAGGTGCGACAAAAATGAAGCACTCCTCGAGGTTGAGAAAGGTCAAAAGTCGATGCTAGTGGGAACTTTTCTCGGGACCAGACTAAATGTAGATCGTATCTTTATCAAGTGTGCTTAATGTCCATGTTTATTACCTGGTTGATCATTTCATCTTGTAAATAAAAAGATACACATATTTTTCATCGTTGTTTTATTTTATCTCCCAGAAAGTGCAAAAGGGTCAAGAGTGGCTTAAATTATGACCGATCAATAAACAGGAAGTCACCCTTGCTATGATAGAAAAGCATTATACATATGGCTGGATCTTGTGAGTTGGTCTTCAATGGCTCGAACTACCAATCGCTCGAACTTTTTGGGGTGGTCCCGGCGAGTTCGAGCCATCGAAGTTCGATAGTATGTGATATATGATGGGAATCATATTACTGTATTAATCCTATTAAGTGTCCTGAGGGCTTTGCGTTTTATGAAAGGGATGCACTATTTAGAGCCTAAATTGTAGCAAATCAGCCATGCATAATACTCTAATAAACAGTATTAAGGTGAATTGGTATACTTGCAGAGGAACCAACTCTACTATTTTGCTTCCCTTTCCAGTAGGGGTCAACTCTTAAAGGAAAGACCCAATGCCAAAGAGCTACCTCAACCAGAGAAGCAAACAGGAATTCTTGCAAGTTAATATAACATTATTTTCGAAAAAAAAAAAGCAGGGGGTGTTTATCAGAGCAGGGGAGTTTATTAGGATTTATACGGTAAATTTATGTAACAATGTTATATCACCACAAAATGGGGTAGCCACATGATAAAGCCTCACACAGCCAGATGCCTTACAGCATGAGAGAAAAGTGCATACTCAGATATTTGGTACACAGATGCCACACACTTTGTTGTTGCTGACATGTGGTTTAATGTCCAGTAAATAATATTTAAGTCATGTCAAATGTTGCCTCTATATTTGTAGGACTTACTTGACCAGAGACAAATGACATTTAGGTCCTGCTTCAGCTACTAGCAGCTCTGCTGCAGAGGCACCAGGCAGCCCATCTATTCCACAGGTCCCGATGGGCGGATGCAAATGCCACAGATTGTTGACGCTTACAGTTTTACTGCATGGATTATCAAATTTCAACTAGTGTGAAGAAATGGTTATCTCAATTTGGGAAAGCAAATTTTAACTATGTTATGTAATGTGATCCCAGCAGGTGCACCTCATTGAATCAACAATGAATCAACCTTGAATCAATGGCACTTTGAATCAAGCTTGATTCGCTGTTGATTCAACATTGTGTACCCACTGGGATGGAGTCTGACATAAAGAGGGAAACTGCTTTATTACAATCCACCTCTAAAGAACCGATTACCTTGCAAATGTTTGGCTTGTAATCTGATAAACTAATACCATAAAGACACCTCCTGGCCTCAGATGTAAAAGTAAGTTCATGAAAAGACTTTTACAATTCTGCTCATGACATTTCAAAGTACTGATATTTCTCAGTAAAATTTCTAGTCCTTTGTCCAAGAGTGCACTATCACAGGTCTAGATAAGTAAGTAAGTAAGTAAAGACTTTATTTAAAGAGGGTGGCAACATTTAGCATAACTAGCTAATCTTCCATGAGGCCCTCTAGAAGTATTACATACACAATGTACAGGAATGTACAAGTAGTATCACAAATAGTGATACAGGAATACAACAGCAATACAGTATATAAAGCATATTTAAACAACAATGACAAAAAAAAAAAAAAAAGCTATCTTAAATATACTTTAAGCAATGAAAGTTAATTATGAATACTAAATCAACTACAATCAAGGCAATGCAGCCATGGGATACTGTAAGAGGGAGTATTTGGTGATGATTTGGGATTAGGGTTAATTCTGCAAAAAATCATATGTTATGACCCCTCATCTGAACTGTCTCAACGAGACGGTTCAGATGTGGGGTCACAACATATGGTTTAAATGAGAAATTAAAAAAATTATCCTTAATTATCATCAAATACTCCCTCTTATCTAGAGCTCTGACTATTATTTTGTTTTGTCCAGATATGCTGTTTAGCAAGGCCACAACAGGCACATTATCTCAGTGCCTCTTGGACTAAGCATGCACATGTTCAATATTGCCTCTTTGATACAAAGAGAATACCATGTTAGTGTCTTTTGATATCAAAGTTTATCAGGCGAGACCAGAAACAGCGTAGGAATGGTGAGGCTTGCCAAGCCAGTCTGATGTGTTTCTGTCGAGCCTGATAAACTTGATGTCAAAAGACACTTACATGGTTTTCTATTTATTAAGCATCAGTAGAATATTTTCAGACGCAAAGAGCATCAAACAAAAGAAAAGTAAACACAGTTTTGTTTGAACTTGTTGACTTCGCGAGAGCCTTATGACGTATGGGGTGATGTCATTTAACAAATCGAACCTTGTTATCACTGCCAACTTCAGTATGTAGCCAATCGTCTTCAGAGATCACCTCTGTAGGCATCCCCTGATAGCATTCGCTCAAGTGCAGTTCTATAGTGACATGATATCATGTTATCATACCCCTGTTATCAGGTGAATTTTGCAGCATATGCATGATAAAGCAAGATACCACCTGTGCAGTTCAGTGGCTCTGCAACCACTGACATCCACTCAAATATCACTTATTCCAGCTCAGGGCTCACTGGCTGAATTTTTTGGTCAACCAGTATGAAGAAAATGATCGGACATATCGAGCAGCACATCAAAGTCCAACTCATGACCCCATGTGAAAGGTGTACAATCCACTAGGTCCGGCACTTCACTACGAGCCATTATACGAGATCAGCTTGAACTGCTTTTATTGCACCTATAGAAAAAATCTATCAATATGACAGTGGTCACCTGAATGGCTTTTCAACAGCAACTCACCTTTTTCCATAATGATTATGAGAACTACAAAGGGATACTGGTGTCTGTTATATTGGTGATAGACTTCATTCACAACCTTGGATAACTGAAACAAAGTTGTCAACATTTTTGTATAATTAACAGTTTGCACATAGTGCTAAAGTACTGGGACACTTTAAACCATTAATTTTCTATTTGTCACAAATGGAAAATGATTAGTTTTAGGTGTTTCAATATTTAAGCAAATTAAGATGCAATGTGCCTAAGTTTTCGGACATCTAAAAATAATGATTTTCTATTTGGGACAAATGGAAAATTATGTATTTCTAGGTGTCCCAATACTAAAGCACAATACTGCAATATACAAAAAACAGTAGCATGAGTGGAATTCCTTAATTTCTGTGGGTGTAGGATTAGCAGAAAGTCACATCAGCAGCAGCCACATAAATTTTCGTTGAGTTTTTTGGCTATGCTCTTTTTCTGCAATAGCACACAACCATGCACCATATAAAATTGCTGAATTCTTGGATGCACGAAAAAAGATGTGGATTAAGAATCAAGAAGAGCTGAGTGCCAAGCTTTATGCCTTATTCCAAAAGGGCAAACACTCAGATCAGTGAACATACATGTGTATCCTGGTAGTATAAAGAAATGTATTTACTCTTTAATTTCAATTTTTTACAAAATAAATAAACAAATTTTCACCTTTACACTCTACAAATTTAAAATTAAAACAGGAGAAAACTTTCCTGTGAACACACTATGAAAATGTTATCTCACTGAATTAATATAGCAGTCAATCTGTTTATATCTATTTGTTATTCACCATACTCTCTAATAGTATACATGTACATATAAACTCTCAATGACTGCCAAGGAGAGCATACCTTTGTGGAATCAAATGGTCTGCCATTTATAAAGAAGAACTGTCTGTCTGTACTACTGCGACCACTGCCATGATCACATTTGGAAACATAGCCATCTAACCTGTAAACACAAATATAGTATTGGCTAGAACTTCATTACATGAGGTGAGGGAGTAGACTAAGGCAAACAAGGTAAAGTTATAGTCTGAACCTACATGAAAACTGTGCGGTAATCAAAATAATCTATAACAAATAACAAAAATAATTATTTCAATTCTATAAGGAAATGTCACAATGTTTTCTAAAGAACTGTTTTGACAATGAAATCAATTTTTAACAAGTATTATAGAAAAAACATTTTAAGTCAACTTTTAACAAGTATTATACATTAAACATTTTAATAACGTATTCAGGTCACCAGATCAATGACCATACATTATTGGAAATTTTCATACACCACTAGAATTTTATCATTGATGACAGAAAACTGACCCTAAAGGTCTGAACAACAAGGGTTTTGGCAAGCCTTGTCTCTGTTAGAAAGATGAGACTTCCGGTGAGATTTCCCTATCCTACATGGACACTTTTGATGGACTGTTATATTCTTATTTCAAAGACATATGTTGTGACCTATTACA
This sequence comes from Ctena decussata, assembly GCA_963989385.1. Lineage (NCBI taxonomy): Eukaryota > Metazoa > Mollusca > Bivalvia > Lucinida > Lucinidae > Ctena > Ctena decussata. Next base: position 17,272,599 of record OZ022500.1, on the reverse strand, counting down.
AGACCACCTCCCTGAGGCAGTTCTTATAGAGACTGACCACATTTTTATGGATTACAAAAAGGGCACAGTTGTTCAAAACTAACGACATCATTTGTTAACAAGCCATTAAAATTTTAAATGTATAATATGAAGTGCAAAAGCTCCACAAAACTTTTCAACGAAAATAGTAACACAATTGATTTTGTGAGTTCTGTAAGACTTTCAGAATCCTAACAAAGTCAATAAAAGCTGAAGATGCTTTGAAGAACCTGGCCCAGAAAATCTGCTCATAATTATACTTAGAACCCACCCTTTATCTGAACCTTTTGTTCATATCAATGAAAATGTTGTATATTATGCTTACAACATCTTATCAAAACACAACAACAACTGCAAAGTCAATAAAACATATACCTGAAAATACACTGTTCCTGGTTTTTAACGCCAAACTCTGTACAAACTTCCTCACCTGGCTTTTTCTGTTGAAATTCCATCAAACTCTGCAACTGCCAAAGAAACATACTGTCAACTCTCGATATCTCAAAGCCAAAGTTTATTTCAAACTACTGATATCTCAAAATAAATTTTCTGGTCCCATAAAAGTTGTTTGAGATACCAGTAGTTTGAGAAAACAGGAGTGAAAGTGTTAAGGAAAACAGGAAATGTCTCCTATCTAAATATTTGATACAAAAGTGTTTTATTTGAGATTTTAGTGTTCGTGGTAATGGGAGTCAACTGTTCTGAGAAATTATATATGTTTTTGTTTTTTATGATGAGAACTTCTCATAAGAAATAATGTTTAAGGTGAATGGATACATTTTAATGGGAAGCATTTCTGTCAGTTTCAGGTGTAGCAACTCTGTCATTTTCATTTTTGCCTCCCTTGTCAATTGGGGTCAACTATGAAAGGAAGGAATTTCTCCTTTAGGAGCAAATTCTTTCTTTGAAGAGTAGACCCTATTCGATTTTAGTAGGGCTTCATCCTCAAGGGAAGCAAATAGTTAGTCACAAAAGTTGCTTTCCTTTGTAACAAGAGCTGTCACATCATAGTATATCTCGCCTGAACTGGTGCTTGCCCATCTCACAAACATTGTTATAATGTGACCTTGTCTTGAAGGTCACTATGGTGGTGTGGCTTGCCTTACAGAAAACTTCATCCAATTATGTCCATGTATTGTCAGCAAATTAATAATCAAAAGTTGTAAGATAACTTCTATATCAATGACCTTGACTTCAAGGTCATACAGTGGGGCCGGGGAAGTATTTTGTAAAACCTCAAGCCAGTATCTAACATCAGTTCAAGAATAAACTAAATCCATCCCAAGCATTAAGGAACCCTATGCCATCATAACAATTTAGCAAAACCCTATATTTCTAAGTCCATGATCTTGACCTCAAGGTCACTGAACTGGGTGGGGGTGGTACTCTGTAAAATTTTGGACCAATATCTAACTACAGTGAAAGTATCAAAAGACTCCTTTTATGAGCACTGTCAGAAAATCTGACAATACCCCCACTTTAGCACTTCCAGTACATAAAGCTTGTATGAAGAAAACATATCATCCAATAACACAACAAGTCATAGTCAACTCATATACCAAATACTCTAATATGCTTAAGTATTTGGACAAATAAAATAATAAATTTTCCATTTATCCCAAATGGAAAATTCATTAATTTTAGGTGTCCCAATTTATATGCACATTACGGTATGAACCTTCTAACTTAAATAGTTGCTTTTAACAAAACATCCAATCCTGGTGCAAATGCTGATGCCAGAGTGAAAACAATAGCTCTTCCTACGCCTTTGTTCAGGTGAGCTAAAAATGGCGGAAAAACATGGAGGTAAACCAATTCACATTCAGACAGGTTCTCTCATACTGTGCTATTATTTCCAATTGCAATGTTTTCTGCAGTTTCCATTAACACTATGTACATACCTGTTTAGGTCCAAATATGTTTGCAATATTCTCTCTGAGGCTTGGGTTGCCTTTTGTTGAAATTACAGTGGATCTGTTCCTGCAATGAAATTTACACCTTACACTGTCTTTCAGTTATGTCTGATACTGTAATAATACAAAAACTTGCAGTGTAGTTGTATTCACAATTTTTACCCTCTCCAAGTTTGCAACAAATTTTTGTCCCCTCAGACTCAAACTAATTAGGGTTAACAAAGCAGTGACTTAAGACAGGTCTTCTTTCAATGCAGTTTATCTACTTCTGCTGCTAATTCAGAATCAAAGTACTAATTGCCTTTAACCTGAACCTACCCTTTCCCACTGAGGTGTTAGTTAGGTGTTGTTGTTGTTGTTTTTGTTATTTCACGTCCACCATGAACAGCTATGGGCATGTCCGGACGGTCAGTTACCCTAATCACACTATTCCTGAGCAGGCTTAGACCTCCTTAGCGGTTAACCAGTACTAAGTGCACATGCTTTCGCCAGCAACTGACAGCTGCCCTTCTTGAATCAGTGGAAGGAGAAACGAAAGTATGTGGCCGGACCAGGTATCGAACCCAGGACCTCTGGTTTGAGTCAGACGCTCAGCCTCTACCGACTGCGCTACACGGCCCTGCGTTAGTTAGTTAAACCAGAGGACCAATGGTCCTGTAGCTCACCCGACACTTGGTCCTGGTATATATTTTAATGCTTTAATACATGTATATAGCACCAGGGCAGGGGCAGATAACCCCCCTCCCTTGGGGATTAATGTTGAGTCCCAATTCTATATACCAAGCCACAAGGTCACTGGGCCTTTGTTTCTGGACAAAGATTTCTGAAGGGTTTTTATCATATATGGGCGTGGTGGCCACCATGTTCATGTGACCATGACCATCTGAACAAACTTTGATTTCTTTGACCCAGTATAAAAGCTCCATATGAAATACAGTAATCATTTGTATAAACTATGATGGGCCTGAGAGCCCAATGCTACATACCGGTACCAAGTTTCAAGGTTATAGACCTTTCGGTTCTCGAGAAAAAGACGTTTGAAGAGTTTTTACCATATATGGGCATGGTGGCCATCTTGGTCAAGTGACCAAGACCATCTGAACAAACTATGGTTCCTTTAAGCCGGTGAAGCTCCATGTGAAATATGTCTTCAACTGACCCCAGTGGCCTCTGAGAAGATGTTTGAAAATGTTGACGGGTGACAGAATCTCAATGACCTTGTACAAAAGTCAAAGAATGACCTTGACCTTTAACAACAAAATATCTTCATCTGGTCATTTAGTCAACCATATATACCAAATATTTTACCTAAGACTTAAATAGTTTCTGAAAAATCCACTGTTTAAGCATTTTCCCATATAAAAGCCTACATAATGTACCAAAGTTGACAGTGTCATAAATTAGGTCAAGGTCAACGCACGATCATTTGTACAAACTATGATGGGCTTGAGTGCCCAAAGCTACATACCAAGTTTCAAGGTCATGCGCCTTTTGATTCTGGAGAAGAAGATTTTGAAGGGTTTTTACCGTATACTGGCATGGCGGCCATCTTGGTCAAGATCCTGAGAACAAACTTTTATTTCCCGATCACACTTAGACTCCATATGAAATTTCGCTTCAATCAGACCAGTGGTTTCAGAGGAGAAGATGTTTTGAAAATCTTGATGACGGACAGACCGACAAACTGATCTTGACCTTCAGTGACATAATAGCTTCATCTGGTCATTTAGTTGACCATATATACACCACGTATTGTACCTTAGACTTAAATAGTTTCTGAGAAATCCACTGTATAAGCGTTTTCCCATATAAAAGCCTAACATACCAAAGTCAGGGTGGCCACAAAATTTTGGAAATCAAATTCCCTGAATTTTCCCTGATTTTTCCCTGATCTGGCTTGATTTTCCCTGATAAAATTTCCTGATACCGTCACAAAAGCCTTTATTTTGAAGTCATTATGACAGAAAGTATCTCCATTTTTTATAAAAAAAACCCCTCAAACTATGATATAAAATGCCTTCATAATGTTAATAATTTTCATTTTACTTACATGGTAACGAAAATCAATTGGTCAAATATTTATATGGCCCCCAACCTTCTCTCATAGCCATACCTTCACCTCCAAATGATTGAAAAACATTACTGTTTTAATGTTTTTCAATTATTTATTTTTTCTTATCTTATTTTTATTTTACTCATTTATTTATTTATTTTTTTTTTGGTACATGGTAGGTAGACTGTCTAAACATTTTTGCCATTTCCAAGCTAACAGCAGTGTTGTGCAAACACAGACCAAGGCTCTGCCTGAGGGTAATTGAGCAAAAAGAAATGCTCCTCCTTCTGAGTTTCAGTTCAGAGAATTTACAAGCTAATATGTATGGAAAAGAAGGGAAGACAAAAAGTTTGGTCCAAATTTCTCAAAGATATTCAGCAAGCTTCTCCCTTTCTGGAGCCCTAAGCTGAGTCCTGAAGACAATAAAAAAGACCATTTGAAACCTATTAAACTATTAACAAGATGACCCTAGGACTTCAGACAATACAAAATATCCCCTTACAAAACATTAAACTAGTGGTGTAAAATGTTCTATAACTTACACATTTCTGGTGTATAGATTACTTAGAACTGAACTTAGAGGCACAAACAATACTTAACACTTTATAGAATTATACTTAATTTTTCATCAAATTACAGTGTCAGTAACTTAGCATCAAGGATCATTTGATGTAAACATTTGGCTATTTGACAGTCTACCATACACATTATTTATACTTTATTTGGACCATAAAGTAAATTAACACATGTATATAAATGTAGCTGAAAACTTGCTGCTCATAGAATACTTTCAGTGTTTTTTTCCTAAAACTACTTTTTGTTAGCTCAAAAATAGCTTTATAATTTCAAGAAAATAAGTAGGTAAGCATACAATGCTAATTCAGAGAAGCATGCAATACGGAATTATGTAACACACATGACTGTAACCACACAAACTGGACATTCATATTTCAATTTAGATTGTTTTTCGCTTTTCCACTACAGAAAAATCTCTTTTATTGTATTAAGATTTTTACAAATCATTGCTTTCAGATAAATGCTCATTACAAAGTTCGAAACCTATGGAAGGAAAATGCTTATTCAATTCTTCGCACTATACCCCTTAGACTAAATTAAATTGTACATGTATATCATACAGTTGTCAGAAGGAGACTTGCACATATATTTTTGCAGAAAGAAACCACCAGTAACCATGATAGATCTACCTGCTTGAAAAGTTTCATGTTATCAAAATAGAATTTTTAAAATTCCCTGATTTTTCCCTGATTTTCATCAAATTTTCAAATTCCCTGATTTTTCCCTGCAGGGAATTTTTTTTCATCATTTTCCCTGTTTTCCCTGTTTTCCAGAGCTTGTGGCCACCCTGAAAGTTGACCATGTCGTAAATTAGGTCAAGGCCAATGCAAAGTCATTATTTGTATAAACTATGATGGGCTTGCATGCTCGATGCTACATACCAAGTTTCAAGATCATAGGCCTTTTGGTTCTGGAGAAGAAGATTTTCGAAGGGTTTTTACCATATATGGGCATGGAGGCCATCTTGGTCATGTGACCCATACCCCGGGTATAAACTTCAGTTCCCCTATCCCACTCAGACACCATATGAAATTTGGCTTCAATCTCCCCAGTAGTTTCAGAGGAGAAGATGTTTGAAAATCTTGATGACGGACAGACCGACAAAATGACCTTGACCTTCAGTGACATAATATCTTCATCTGGTCATTTAGTTGACCATATATACACCACATATTGTACCTTAGACTTAAATAGTTTCTGAGAAATCCACTATATTAGCGTTTTCCCATATAAAAGCCTAACATACAAACGTTGACCATGTCGTTAATTAGGTCAAGGTCAACGCAAGGTCAATATTTGTACAAAGTAAGATGGGCTCGCATGCCCAAAGCTACATACCAAGTTTCAAGGTCATGCGCCTTTTGGTTCTGGAGAAGACGATTTTTGAAAGTTTTTTTTACCATATATGGGCATGGCAGCCATCTTGGTCATGTGACCCAGACCCAGGGTATAAACTTTCGTTCCCCCATCCCACTGAGACTCCATATGTAATTTTGCTTCAATCACCCCAGTGGTTTCAGGGGAGAAGATGTTTGAAAATCTTGACGACCGATGGTCCGACGGAATGACCTTGACCTTCAGTGACATGATATCTTCATCTGGTCATTTAGTCGACCATGTATACAACATATTGTACCTTAGACTTAAATAGATTCTGAGAAATCCACTGTTTAAGCATTTGCCCATATAAAAGCCTAACATACCAAAGTTGACCATGCCGTAAATTAGGTCAAGGTCAACGCAAGGTCATCATTTGTATAAAATATGTTGGGCCCACAAGCCTGATGCTACATACCAAGTTTCAAGGTCATAGGCCTTTTGGTTCTGTAGAAGAAGATTTTTGAAGGATTTTTACCATATATGTGCATGGCGGCCATCTTGGTCATGTGACCCAGATACCGCGAACAAACTTTCGTTTCCCCAACCCATGGAGGCTGCATATGAAATTTGGCTTCAATCAGCCCAGTGGTTTCAGAGGAGAAGATGTTTGAAAATCTTGACGACGGATGGTCCGACGAATGACCTTGACCTTTCGTGACATAATATCTTCATCTGGTCATTTAGTCAACCATGTATACCAAGTATTAAACCTTAGAATTAAATAGTTTCTGAGAAATCCACTGTTTAAGCCTTTTCAATATAAAAGCCTAACGTACCAAACTTGACCATACCGTAAATTAGGTCAAGGTCAACGCAAGGTCATGATAACGCAAGGTCATGATTTGTACATACTATGATGGGCCGGCATGCCCGATGCTACATACCAAGTTTTAAGGTCATAGGCCTTTTGGTTCTGGAGAAGAATATTTTTGAAGGGTTTTTACCATTTATGGGCGTGGCGGCCCCATCTTGGTCATGTGACCCAGATACCGCGAACAAACTTTCGTTTTCCCAACCCATGGAGGCTGCATATGAAATTTGGCTTCAATCGGCCCAGTGGTTTCAGAGGAGAAGATGTTTGAAAATCTTGATGGGATAGACTGACAAAATGACCTTGACCTTTCGTGACATAATATCTTCATCTGGTCATTTAGTCAACCATGTATACCAAGTATTAAACCTTAGAATTAAATAGTTTCTGAGCAATCCACTGTTTAAGCGTTTTCCCATATAAAAGCCTAACGTACCAAACTTGACCATACCGTAAATTAGGTCAAGGTCAACGCAAGGTCATGATTTGTACAAACTATTATGGGCCGGCATGCCCGATGCTACATACCAAGTTTCAAGGTCATAGGCCTTTTGGTTCTGGAGAAGAATATTTTTGAAGGGTTTTTACCATATATGGGCGTGGCGGCCATCTTGGTCATGTGACCCAGATACCGCGAACAAACTTTTGTTTTCCCAACCCATGGAGGCTGCATATGAAATTTGGCTTCAATCTGTACAAACTATGATGGGCCGGCATGCCTGATGCTACATACTAAGTTTCAAGGTCATAGGCCTTTTAGTTCTGGAGAAGAAGATTTTTGAAGGATTTTTACCATATATGGGCGTGGCGGCCATCTTGGTCATGTGACCCAGATACCGCGAACAAACTTTCGTTCCCCCAACCCATGGAGGCTGCATATAAAATTTGGCTTTGATTGGCCCAGCGGTTTTGGAGAAGAAGACCTTTGAAAATGGCGGACGGACGGACGACGGATGGACTACGGAGAATTGCCATACTAAAAGCTCACCTTTGAGCCTCCGGCTCAGGTGAGCTAAAAAATGAACCAGCTTCATGAATTAAATCTGGGAATCTGCTGAGCTTGTTCATTTTATGCTTTCTATAAAAAGTAAAAAGACAGGCAATGATCAGGAACTAAAACAATCAGATCCCATATACTGCTCTACTATAAATTTGCAGCACAATTTTATAAGCGGTATCTCTGTTTGCTATTAATAAATCAGCATTTATAAAACTTTTTCCAAACATTAGCAACACTTGAGCCTTGATGTAAATTGTCAGTACACCAACCCACCCTTTTCCTGTAGTGTTAGTACAGGTTATTCTGACACCAGTGCTGATGAGACAGTATGAGTTCAACACCTGTACCATCTTGGCAAACTCCTTCTTGATATTCCGCTGAAACTCCTTGTGCCGCACTGGTAGAGTGGAGAACAAATTCTGGATCACAACTGTAGTTCCTGTCTGAAAATTTAGAGCCAATATTTCAACTGTCCAAGTTACCAAGCAAATAGAATAGACCCAGATCAGATGGAGCAGTCTGATCAGGGTCTGCAACATTTGCCAGCCTGCCACCGGTATTTTCATACATCACCGGAAAATAAAATTTGTTTATTCAAATTTAAACTTCTTGTAGCATTTAGGTAGAGTGGAGAACAAATTTTGTATCACCACTGTAGTTCCTGTCTGAAAATTTACTGTTTTAATTCAAAAACTGAGAATATCTGAGCAAACAAAACACTCTTTCATTACCACTTCGTAACCATTTTCTTAACACCTGGGCTACTTTTGGCCAATTGAATTTGAGTCACAATAAATTAGCCGGAAGTTTTAGACACATAGTGACATCCACATGTAGTAAATTAGTTGACACTTCTGGCTAATTCAATCATGATATTCAGAAAACTGTGCCACTGATTTTTTACCTTTTATTTATTTTTATCTGCCACTAAAGTTTTATCATCTCAATATTTTTGGACGCAAACATATCTACTTTTTGCATTTGGTAGCTTGGCGAGTAGAAGCACCTACCATGATATATTTTAGAAGACTATAATAAATGCCTATCAAACACCATTTTACAACTAAGATACTAAAGGAAATACAGTATGAAAACTTCAATGGTTTGAACTCTGATGGCTCATTTACCCTGCCTGTCTGGAACTCATTCTTGTGTCCCTAGAGGTCAATTTATATAGAAACCAACCCTGGATGACTGAAACTGCCTTTGACTGGAACTAATTTTCATCGTCCCAAGCCTGTTCGAGCCATTGTGGCAGCCAGGACTGAGCCGCTAAAACAGATGATCTCTATGAAGAGTCAGTTTTCCAGTGCTCTTTTAATAACCATAGTTTACAACAAAGATATTTACCTGTCTGGCCTGAGGTGTTCTACAGGTAATGTGGCCATGATGGTTAAACTCCAGCCTTGTACCAACTGAGGAAGACTGGTGCCTTGTTGTTATACACATATCCCTGCAGAAAAAACATATTTACCATAATATCCCTACATTAAATACTAGCCCTGTGCAAATAGTGTAGATTCAGATCAGCATGCTCTTAAGGCACACTCCGATCAGGATCTCCACCAATCCCATTTCACCAGCAATTTCGTTGCCACACTGTGACATCTACGGTTAGTTACCGTAATGACCCTAAATATTTGGACAGACAGATATGAGCAGTTTAATCAGGGTCTACAATGTTTGCCATTCACTAAGCATCATTTGGTTGCATTAATGTGAGTAAAAAATCCACTTTCTAAGAATTTTGGAACAATGATTGTCCGACTTTCGGATGTCCAAAATAATTGGGGCATTACGGTAATCAACTTGTTCAAAGTTTAAGTGAAGCATCCACATGGAGTGAAGCAACAACATGGCCTAGTGGTTAGTAGGGCTGGGTACTGGTACACGGTTTATATCGTATACTGGTTAATTAGGTTCGATAGATACACCAAATCGAATGTTCACGTACCGAACAAAATATCAATCATCAATCTAAGGATGTTCGCACTGTTTCCTGCTGCCCAAAATCTGTTATTTCCTTGCATAAATTCTAAGTAATTTTTCATTTCAAACAAAGGAAGTTAGTTTGTTGTCTCTGGTCGTCTGTGTCAGCCATTGTTGTTGTTGTTCATTCGTAAAGTTCTGCTGTTGACTTACCGGCGCACCCGAATAGTCGGTAAAAGTGTTTATTTATGATTAAAGTTAAAGTTTCCTTCACCTGTGAATAATCCACCTCCAATGAATGTAAATACACTTATACACAACACTGAAATGTTACTATATAGTCCTCAACCGATTTTGTCATTGTTGTTGTTGTTGTATAATTTCTGCCTTTTTAGGCAAACCACGTATAAACAAGTAGAATTTGGGATAGCCCACCGCCACAAAATATAACAATAAATGTCAAGTACAGATAACCACTCACCACACAAGCTTGTTACAAGCAAGTAAGCATGCTATGGAGGGTGACTTACAGCCAACAAGGAATACACAGTATGGATATTCCAAAATACTAAGCCCTCTAGAAAACAGGTTAATATTATAGGCAGAAAGTGACTAAAAGCCAACAGGTAAGGATATCTACAAAGCACTAGTCTACAATATAACAAGTGTAGATACTACACTAGAAAGCAGGCTTATTCTCTGCTCTTGAAGGAATTTTTTAAGATTTTGATTTTACCTCACTGCAGCTGGTGTTGTGCCGTGTGCCGGCCGTAAAACGTCTCCCCATACATCATCCATAGTGCAGATTATATTTTACATGTATTTACAACCTTTGAGAATTTGAGATCGATTTAGACTATTATTCTAGATCATCGTCTTTTATATTATTTGGATCCTTTTGAAACTAATCAGTCTTTGAAACAACTGCAAAATTAAAATTAAGAAATTACAGTATGCTTTTTTCTGGTTTTGTCACCAGGTATTGTCAGGGTCACTAATGAGGCTTTATTAGCCGAAACTACCTAGTCTGGCCCATGTTCCTACTTCTGTATCTATTCTCTGTTCTTGAAGGAACTTTTTAAGATTTTGATTTTACCTCACTGCAGCTGATGTTGTGCCGTGTGGCGGTTGTAAAACGTCTCCCCGTACATCATCCATAGTGCAGATTATATTTTATTTACATCCTTTGAGATGAGAGGATAGATTCTGAGAAATCTAAAATTTGAGAATGATTTAGACTATTATTCTAATTCATCGTCTTTTATATTATTTGGATCCTTTTGAAACTAATCAGTCTCTGAAACGACTGCCCAATTAAAAGTAAGAAATTACAGTATGCTTTTTTCTGGTTTCGTCACCAGGTATTGTCAGGGTCACTGACAAGGCTTTTAATAATATTAGCCAAAACTACGTAGTCTGGCCCATGTTCCTACTTCTGTATTCATTCTCTGCTCTTGAAGGAACTTTTTAAGATTTTGATTATATAGGAAAAAAAGGATCAAATGATACATCGAATATCCATCATTCTGTATTGATACAAATACCGTATTGAAAAATTTGACCGATACGCAGCCCTAGTGGTTAGCGAACATACGTTGCAGGTTCGAGTCCTGCTGTAGGCGGGATTCTGTCTGGACCTAAATGGTACATCACTGCACAGCACTCTTCATAATCACCCTCTCATCATCGTGATATGACTGAAATTCTGCTGAAGGACCCAAAACTGCAAGTCATCCATCACCAATCCTTCGATGCATTCACCATAGGCCTCAAATTGTATCTGCTCTGAAGACAATTCCTGAATAAGAGTTTTTCAGGGGAAGCAACTCCACCAGCTTTTTGCCATCCATGCCACTGGGGTTGACTGTTAAAGGAAAGAATCTACTCCTTTATCCAAAACAGGATAATACCTATAAGTCCATGTGCAAAATACAACAGGACAGATCCAGCTAATGTTTACTTCTTGCCACAATGGAAAGAAACCTCTCACTGTTATTCGGCAATGCAAGAAACATCTTTAACTTTTCATGGCACCTAAAACAACTACAGAAGAACTTCAATGGCTCGAACCCTGATGGCTCGTTCACCCTGCCTGGCTAGAACTATTTTCTTGGTCCCTAGAGGTCACTTTATATGGAAACTAACCCTGGATGGCTAGAACTACCCTTGGCTGGAACTAATTTTCATGGTCCCAAGCCTGTTCGAGCCAATGAAATTCTACTGTAAATATTATTACCCAAGAGCACAGAGGGAACTGAGTGCTTCTCCTCTAAAACCAAAGGTCTCCACATTGATAAGATCGGCAAAATCTTGTAACTTGGAGGTGTGGTGCTTCAGCGCTGGAAAAAGCAAAATATTGACAATTGTTACACAGATATGCTTTCATAGTCCTCAGCTTCACGAAAAGAGAACACTGACAACAGTGCTCCAGATCAGAAGGGGTAATAGGGGATAATCTAGGGATAATTTTCCATATTTCTCCATAAAACCGTATGTTGTGACCCCTCATTAGAACTGTCTCGCTGAGACGGTTCTAATGAGGGGTCACAATATATGTTTTCATTGAGAAATAAGAAAAATTATCTTTGAATTATCCTCAATACCCTCTATTATCTGGAGCTCTGACTGACAAATTCTATAACTGGAGACAACTATTGTCCTAAAAATGGAACAGTTTGATTTTACAATGTAGTGTTAAACGGGGAACAGTGTAGACGACCCTGATCTGACTGCTCCTTTTGGAACAGTCTGATCTAGGTCTGCACTGCCTGCTATGACTTATCTGTCCCAACACTTTACTGTATCTGGTGATATTCCCAGTTTTTTTAATTTACTTCAAATAGAAGCATTCAGTGCTTTTCACTGGACCTAACTGACTTTTCTCTATATTTTCGCTTTCAGGAGAATCATATTCATAAATCTACTGTGTGCTCAGAATGCCTGCCCAATACCAGAGGTTTTTACTATAATATATTCGTAACTTCACATTAATTTCTTTGGCTTGCATTTCTAACAATTTTTTCACTTTCATTTGGTCTTGAAACCAAATTGGCAAAAAACTGGAGTTCCTGGGCAAACTCCAGCTGACCAACCACAACAGAGTTTCATAGTTTGCACCGTGTGAGACTCAAACCCCCCTGCTGTGAAAGACTTAATGATTAAGGGCTAGATGCCCAATTTATATAGAAGGTATAAAGGTGACTTTCAATTTACTGACGACTGTTTTTCACATCCTCCTTCCACCCACCCATACAATGCATCAGGGCCCCAGACGAGATGAATATTTGATGAAAGCTCTGAGATACTGATAATATATCATATACATTGTAGTTTTATGGAGAACGAGCCCTCACAAAGTAGCCCATATTCTTCTTGTAATCTGGCCTACAGGAGGCTTGAGAAGCCCATCCTTCTCCTGAGTACCTCACAAAGTTGCAATTTACACATCACAAATTAAGTTTCATCATTGATAACTTACTCAGGCCTTGGAAGTTTTCCTCTTGGACACCAACCCCATTATCACTCACTTCTATACTTTCACTTCCATGCTCGCGTAACTTTATTTCTGTAAAGATAAAAAGAAATTTGAGCTGCAACACGAGAAAACCACAAAAAAAGCGGTTGTAAGCCTAGCGCAGACTCAGATCAGCCTGGGCATATGCTCAGTCTGTTAAGAGTCTTCGCAGTCCGCATGAAGATAACATAACTTAGCTACCTTTTAAGCGCTTAGGAAAGACTCTAATCAGACTGGGCAGATGCCAAGGTTGATCTGAGTCTGCGCTGGATACACAACCACTTTGCTGGTTTTGTCATGTGGCTCATTTATTATTCACTCTTCCTTCTATGCCAAGGTATTTCCTAAAGATGAATTCATATCTAATTTTAGCACAGCCATACAAACTACAGCATCATTCAATGACTTCTCTTTGCCAACCAACTGAACTTGTACAAAGATACTGTACATCTTAATTATTAGTACAGCCAACAAATAACCATATTTCTAATGTCATAAGATGGCGTTTTTCCCTTCCAAAACAATCCCAAACATCTAGATCTGTCCTATAAGACAGATCTAGATTTTTGGGATTGTTTTGGTAGGGAAAAAGGAAAAAACTAGACTGTTGGGATTGTTTTGGAAGGGAAAACTCATCTAAGAGCAGAATTTTATAAGACTGATTTAGATTTTTGTGGTCATTCTAGAGGGGGCAAAATCCTCTTTTATAACCAAATAAATACATGGTACTGTTTCTAAAACTTGAAAGTTCGATTTTTGCTGTTAAACTGAGGGTGATGATCATATGTCTTTTTGAGAATAACCCAATGGAATAGTTTGTTTCACATTTCATAGACATGTTACCAACACCTGTCTTACCATAATGAACACAAACTTTAGGACATAATAGTGTAAAATCAGATCATACATTTGCCACTGTGAAAAATTTATTGACACGTTTGATGGTATATCAAATTGACACATATTGTAATCCCAATCACGCAAACAACCAAATTTTCTCTCTGTCAATCCAGCAGTAAATAGGTGACTGTTTCCAATCAAGGAAGGATAAAGGCAGCATCTGAGATGTATGGGTTTGGTCTTTCATATATGCTATGCCCAAGCTATGCTAGCCTCTAAGAACATCTGCCCTTGTGGCAGAGCCGGTAGATAAGAGGGGTCTTTGATGATGGCTGAGTGATAATTTTTTTTTTTCTTATTGAAACCATGTTGTGACCCCTCATCTGAACCGTCTCATTGAGACATTCAGATGAGGGGTCACAACTTATGTTTTTATGCAGAATTAACACAAATTATACCTAATTATCACTAAACACTCTCTCTTAATCTTATCTAGAGGTCTGCCGATGGCCACACGTCTATGGGAAACCTTTACTTTTTCTTTTAATATCTAAAGGTAATCAAGGTACTGTTTACTCTTACCTACAATAGTTGCCCCAGCATCAACACTATTTTCAACCAATTCCTTCACTGCAGTGGCTAATGTGAGAACTACCTGCCCTGAACAGATCTTATGAACAGAGCCTTTATCTATCGCAGAGATGCCACTAGCCTTTGGATGATGCTCATCAACAGGTCTGTAACAGATAATCTAATAGTCACAGGGCTGGAAAAATCCACTCGTCCGCTCGCCATGGTGAGTGCCTCAAGCAACAGGATGAGCAGAATTTTTCAGTACTGCCAAGGTAACTTATAAATTTCACTATACATCTTGTGACGCAGGAGGAGTGACAATTCAAGAATTTTCCAGCCCTGAGTCAGCTTCTCTGCTGGAGAACATAGCTTTCCAAAATGGGGTCTACTCTTAAAGAAAAGAATTTGCTCCTATGGGAGCAAATTCTTTCCTTTAAGAGTTGACTCCATTAAGAAGGGAGGTAAATATGAAAAAGGCCATTGAAATAACTGCTCACTTGGTTTAAAAATACAATTATTTATCTTGTGAAATTGAGCATGTCAACATCCTACAGTACTGCAGTGGAATTATCCCTATTCTAGGGCTGCAGTGAATACTTCCTGCCCACCCTGGGTATCTCCTCCTCCAACCATCAGACTTTCTTTCAGACAATGGATATTAATTTCCGTTATTTATCTTAAAGTTTTCTTAGCCACTAAAGTTGTTTTAAATGCATTAAGGATCATCAATAAATTATTTATAATGAAAGTTAGGCTGACTTTGACAAAACATTGGTATATTAAAGATAGGCGAGGTCTCCTGCCAGCCGGCTGTCACTAGACCTAAAAGTCTCCTGCCAGCCGGCTGGCAGGAGACCAAAAAGGCTCCTGCCAGCCAGCTATTGGAATGCTAATAAATAAATAGTGACATCATATTCAATGGAATTCTTGATTAAATGTATCTATTAAAAGTTGATATGACATAATATAATTACCATAACAAAATATCTGCAATCAAACAAGAAAAACACAAATAAGGAGGGACATTCTATAAATAGATTTCCAAGGGAACTAACTCAAATTATACTTTGCAAGGGAACTAACTCAAAATACTACTCAGCAATTTTCACTGAAATTTTATATGCGAATTCTGTTAGCACAACTGCCTGAAGGATAAATGGTAGTTTCATCTTATAAATCTAAAGTATATTTTTCCTAGTGGGAAGAATTAGTAAATGTAAACAATTTTACCTGACTGAACAGTAAAAATACAACAATAGCAAATAGCTTGTGATGGTAACCAGAATCAGTGACCTATATAAATACAGTGACTCGCGTCTTCATCTTTCGGTGCAAAGAGGCGTGTCGCGCATGCGTCTGCAGCGCCTCCTACCGGAGCGCCATTTTTAATACAAGCTGAAAAAGCTTGAATTTCTGTCAAAAGTTAACGGCGTCCATCGCCCATTCTATCGGTGTTTTCATAATGAAATTATTATGCAACGATAAGGTAAGCTTTGAATTTTATAATGATGTATTAGAATATAAGTTTTGTGATGATTTTGCTTGCGGTTTTGGAGTTCATTTTTAACGATGTAAATTGAGAAACTTTGGTCACTCGAAACAAAATGGCGATGACGCCGTAAAAACCATCACTTCTTTTACGATGTACTTGGTCGTTAATAAGGTTTGAGGTAATATTTTAGCAGTAGAAAACAAAAGGGGAAGGACCAAAAAGTTGTTTAATATCATTTTCATGACAATTATTTACTATTTTGATGGTCTTATGACAGTGTAGAAATAGGCTTAATGCCGCTTATTTAGGAAAGTAGCGAAAACCCGCAAATCTGGAAGTTCAAAACCCCACTCCCCCGTTTTTCGATAAGGCTCCCAAAATAACTATTTTTGAGCCCCGCAATGATACTTTTCATCAAGTTGAATGCCTTACAAATTGTTTGAGTGCTATTTTATACAATCTCGTGCCGATTTAATGGGTCAAAATAATCTTAAAATAAAACCTGTTTTTCACAGTTTTCGCCATACAACAATGAGTTCAGAGGGTTGGTTAGTTATGCATTGAAGAACTTGTCAGCGACCAAAGTTTCTTATTTCACATCAATAAAAATTAACCCCAAAACCAAGCAAAATAGTCACAAAACTTATTATTCTAATACATCATCATAAAATTCAAAGCTTACCTTAACGTTGAATAATAATTTGGTAACGTAAACATCAAGGTTGGCAAAAAGGCGGGAAATACTCATATTTCCCAGGACGGCGGGAAATACTGGTAATTCCCGGGAATTACTGGGAAATACAGCCATAAAAGTATATATGCAATGCAAAACTAATTAAACATCCCTTTATTTGATCATTAAGCAAAGGCACAGAGAAAATATTATCAAGATCTTCATTTGCAGTCAAACTACTTTCCAAAGATGAGTCTGCATGTACATGAACAGTTGTCTCTATGGTCTATCAATAAGTTGTTTTAACACTAAGATTAAAAGTACCCATGGTAATTGTCACCTGTCTGTTGAATCTACTCTAGACAATTATTTTTCACACCTATATTGGTGTATGGTCATTACTTACAATAGGCAGTATGATTGGTTATTCTCTTGAGAAGCCTTTGTGGGGGGGGGGGAGGGGGGGGGAGAAGATATTACAGGACTTCATCAGGTGACCATTAGACTACATTTGTCCTCACATCAGTTTTAATTAATCAGGTGACAAACTCAGATACATGCAAGAAATTAGAGTATGGTACAAAGTCTGTTTTTGTGGAATAGCTGTGAATCTATGCCCAGTTTTGAAACCTTCACATGCATCTGTCATATTTTGGTATGATCAAACTCAGGAACAGATTGAATTAGCCTACAGAGAGCAATCATGGTCTTTAGCAGTGATAAACCAGGCAAAAATGGTCAGTAAAACGGGAGCTCAGTTTTAAATTGTATGAGAACTATTAAAAGATCTTGTGTAAAAATACAGTGGTGAAACACTATCTTAAAAGTGAACAAAGGGATTTGACAGCTTGTTATTATTATGAATTAGAATTTAATTTGAAATCATAGCCTTTGAAACAACCAAGAATTATCTGTTGTGTCCTCTGGTATGGACCAGGTCTGGAATGTATAACCATATTTGCATGATATGTATATAAATGATAACAAATATGTGCTTTCAACTTAAATTTAAAGATACAGGATAAATTATTTTAGCAAAAACAGCTATAAAATTTCATATTTCCCAGTATTTCCCACTTTGGCCAAATTTGGAGTATTTCCCAGGACGGTAATTACCGGTAATTATCACTGGGAATTCCCGCCACCGGTATTTCCCGGCCAACCTTGGTAAACATTAATGAAATGGGCGATTTACGTCGATAACTTCTGATAGAAATTCCAACTTCCTCAGCTTTATTAAAACCTATGTCACTGACTTACTTCAATTTTCAATGCATGCATATTCTCCTAAGTAAGAGAGAGCTAAGATCAAAATCCTCATCCAAATGCAACATAAAAAAAGTTTCCCATATTTATATTGAAAAGCCCTCCAGCCCGATTTTTCTTTTATTTTTTTTTTATTTTTACTACATCAGGTAAAACTACAGTATAAAAACTTGGCAAGTTTGGTATCAAAATTTCGGAAATTAAGTACACAATTTAATGCAAACGTTTGCAAGAACACATTATTTATACAGATAAAATAAAACAGTGATAATATTAAAATATTTCTAGATGCAAAATAAGCGGTCGATAGGATTATCGATTTTTTTCAGCCACTCACCTGTGCAGCGGCGCGACAAGCATCTATTGGAAAAATACCTATATTTAACTGGAGATGCGAGTCACTCTTTATATAGGTCACTGCCAGTATTAAATTTTGTCCAAAATTTTTTCTTTGAACGTATATATATATTATGTGTATATATGATGTAAATGTATTCTTTGAGCTATTTGTTAAGGATTAAATGACTTCCAGACAGTAAAAATAGGGATAAAGAATTAAAAAAAGCAAAAATTTACATCTGATTTGCTTGATGGTTTTCTAATAGTTTCATGCTATTACCACAATTAACTTCAAACTTGATCAAAGTGAAAGCAAATATCTATCTTTTAAATGTTCAATACAATAAAATATAGCTGTCTTGTCTTAATGCCATGCAAAATATCATTGCTTTATCAGTATTCTAGTAGCCGGCTGACAGGAGACTTTTAGGTCTAGTGCCAGCCGGCTGGCAGGAGACCAAAAAGTCTCCTGCCAGCCGGCTGGCAGGAGACACTTCCTTAAAGATATTAAAATTTGGTCAACTAGTCAAAATCTGATTTTTCTGCTAAAAGCGACATGCCTTCTGAAATCTCTGGGGAGAACACTGGAGATGGTTGTCCTTCTAACAACAGATCTTCTGTGTCAGCCACGAGGCTCATGGGTCCATAGAAATACCGGAACGCACCAAAACACCGGAACGCACCCGAAACTTCTGGAACCCACTATATAAATAGGGCTTTCCTTTACTTGTGTGTGGGTTTAGGACTAAAATTTTATTGTTTGTCAGTATTAAGTTGTTACATTTTGATACAAATTCAGTTTTATTTGCAGTTTGAACAGTATGCTGGTTTTTAATTTGATAAACTATATTGTGTAGCAGAATAACATACATGAATACTAAAGGGTATAAATCAGGGCTACAGAAGTTTTGAAATCCAAATCGGTCCGGACGGCCGACGATGTCATACGAATCCAAAATAGACACGAAAACTAATGACTACACTGTGTATTCCACAATCAAAAAAGTCACGAAAACTAATGACTACACTGGATCGCCGTTATAACGCGGGTGCCGGGAGACATAAAATCGAACTGCGTTATAAGTGATATCGCGGTCTAACGACATCGGCCCTGAATCCCCCACCCACTAATGAAAACCGCATGTTTAAATTGTTCGTAGCGCTCATTTAGCCATAACCAGGTAGAAAAAACATATATACTGCCTGCCAGACACAAAGGAAATCATCGCTGAAGTAGCCATTTAGTCCACATGTTCTTACTTATCGTGAAAATGCGCTTTAAAGCGCAGAGACAGTCAGCTGTCTGACAGCTGTCCTGCAACTCTTTCTTTCTTTCTATCTTTACTGTCCTCGGTCAACTTTGACCATGATGACAGGTTTCTGGTGTGGCGCATAAGTTGTCACAAAAAAATAAATAAATAAATGAATTTGTGACAAAGCCACCAGCAGATTAAAACTATTCACAAGAAGTCCTCAGGGGCAGGCATTCCATGCCTAACCCCTGCTCTACCCTAGGATATTAAATTTTGGCCTTAAACCCATCAACTGTCTCCGAAGAGACAGCTTCAGTTGTAAGGCCATTCCAAGTTGCAATTGTCCTGGGGAAAAAAGAATTCTTAAAACCGTCCGTGTAAGCGTTTGGGCGGTGGTACTGGAATGGGTGGGACCTAGTTCTCCTGCTCCCTTCACCGACCTCAGATAGGTACTTATTCTTATCTACAATTGCAAGATTATTATGAATTTTGTAGAACAGAGACAGAGAAGTCTGCTGTCGTCTTTCCTGCAGGTCTGGCCATTGGAGTTCTTCTAACATTTCTCCCACATGGCTTTGATTGCGCCAGCGCCTACAGGTCCAACGGGCAGCAGTCCTCTGTACTTTTTCTATTCTGTTAATATCAACTTGGTGATGGGGCATCCAAACTGGCGCTGCATATTCTAATTTGGGCCGGACCAGAGTTTTATATGCAGCAGCCTTGATTTCCTTCGATGCAAAAGTCAAGTTTCTACGAAGGAAACCCAAAGTCTTAGTAGCCTTACTGGTAATTTCATTGATGTGCTGACCCCACTCGAGGTCATCCGTAATTTCAACTCCTAAATATTTGGCTGACGATACATTCTCTAGGACTTGGTTAGGCAATGTATAACCATGGATTATTTGCTTTGGAGGGGGGTGCCTAGTCACCCTCATAGAGTGACATTTGGCAACATTAAATTTCATGAGCCATGCCTCTTCCCAAAGTGCCAATTTATCTAAATCATCTTGGAGTATCTGTTGGTCTTCGGACCGTCTAATATTTCTATAGAGTACACAGTCATCAGCAAAAAGGCGGACTGTGGAGCTTCTGTTGTCTGGCAGGTCATTAATAAAGATTAAGAACAGGATGGGCCCTAAAACAGAACCCTGGGGGACACCAGACAACACGGGGAGAGGGTCTGAACAGACACCATCCAGAACAACTTTTTGTGTCCTTCCAGATAGCCAGACAGAGATCCACCGGAGGATATCATTTCGGATACCATAATACTCCAGTTTATAAATCAATCGTCTATGGGGGACCTTATCAAAAGCCTTGGCAAAGTCCATAATAATGAGGTCTGTTTGTTTGTGACCTTTATTATTGGCTCTGTCTAGGTTTGCCTGCAAATCATGAATGAACTGGACCAGTTGAGTCTCGCATGACCTACCACTTCTGAAGCCATGCTGAGACTCAACTAAAATCTTATGGTCCGATAGATGTTGCATGATTTTGCTCACGAGAATGTGCTCAAGAGACATACAACAAATACAAGTCAAGGAGACCGGCCTGTAATTGGCAGGGTCATATTTTTCTCCCTTTTTGTAAATGGGAGCCAATTAGCTTGCAGCCAGTCATCTGGTACTCTAGACTGGGCCAAGGACTGGTTGAAAATGCAGGCAAGGACCGGGGCAATTTCAGCACTGCATTCTTTTAACACAAGTGCAGAGGGTTTCGCGAAGACTGATGTCCTTTGGATGTTGGAGCAATATTCAGAATTACAACAGTAGAAAAAAGCATATGAGGCAGTAACTTTGCCCTTCTAGTTGCCTTACACTGCAAATATGCAGAGGACCATCAGCAGCACCCTGCTCTTTTATCCTCCTGGGACTAACACTGTATACAGGGTGGCCACAAAATTTTGGAAATCAAATTCCCTGATTTTTCCCTGATCTGGCTTGATTTTCCCTGATAAAATTTCCTGATACTGTCACAAAAGCCTTCATTTTGAGGTCATTATGACAGAAAGTATCTCCATTTCTTATGTAAAAAAACCCTCAAACTATGATATATAATGCCTTTATAATGTTAATAATTTTCAATTTACTTACATGGTAACGAAAATCAATTGGTCATACATTTATATTGCCTCCAACCTTCCCTCGTAGCCACACCTTCACCTCCAAATGAAAGATACAAACATTACTGTTTTAATGTTTTTTTATGTTTTATTTTGTCTTATTTTATTTTTATTTGATTTATGTATTTATTTTATTTCATTTTCTTTTTGGTACATGGTAGATAGTGTTTCCCCCAGAAATGAAAAAGGGCATGGTAAATTTTCTCAGAAAAGGGCACTTTAGCGCGTGAATTTTCACAAAAAGGGCACTGTACATGTATATGCTTTCATTCAAAGACCCCTGTTTTAATGGACATTGGCTTACAGAGATTAATACTGCTAATAAAGCATTAAATCATGTCATTCTTTTCTTATTTATAGCTGCAGTAGCATCTTTATCTTGAAATGCAGTAAATAGAGCCTGGATATAACTAAGCAAATAGAGCCTGCATATGATGATAATACATAAAAAAATTGCATCTGCTCTGTATTTTTTTTCTTTTTTTTTTGTTTGTGTGTCAAACTACTCTTTTCCTTTTTTTTTTTTTTTCTTCTAAATATCAAGAAACATAAATAGCCTAAAACATTTCAATATCCTACTTATTAATACAATTTATATTTTATTACATGTATTTATCATTATTGTCCTTTATTTATAATTCTTACTGACCAGGATTATCATTAGGTCTGTATTTGAAAAAAAAAAAAATCTGGCACAGAATTGCCTTCCTTGAATTTCTATTCATATCTGTTTCAGTTAGCTCTGTTTATCTTCTTAACTCAAGTGAGGTTTGTTTAAGGGTACTCAGAGATGTTGAATACTATTAGAAATATATATCAGGATGTTCAAATTCTATTTTGGACACAAAAATCGGCATATACAAGACAGAAATATCAAACTTGCATAATATGCGTAATTATTTTTACACCTTAATTTATCAAACGTCTCGAATGTAATCCATATATAATACGCATATCGGAAGAAAGGCCTTACGGGGTGAGAAACAAGTGAAGACAATGATCAGCCTGCACATCCAAATACAGTCCATGAATCCAAAGGAATCTAAAAAAAAGACTTCTAGAAAAATATTAAAAAACAAATTAAGTCTTTAAACGTAATGGGCATGTTGATTTGTGTAATTGTGAAACATGGCTATTGGCTCCTTTTCACTCAACAAGCCTCACTTTGATCTATTCTGCCGATCTGTCAGGTATTTTCACGGATCAGTAAGTTTATTAGCGAGTGGACCATAACAGGATTAATGCCAACAGTTGTGTTTACTTACCCTGTCAAAACAATTGAGGCAGTGAACTTTGAATACACATGTGTATCTCCTTATTGGCAGGTAAAGTTAAGAGCAAAAAGGGCATGGCGCTGGAAAAAAGGGCATGGCGCTGGGGAAAAGGGGCATGGCGCGGCGCCATGCTGAAAGGGGCTAGGGGAAACACTAGGTAGACTGTCTAAACATTTTTGCCATTTCCAAGCTAACAACAGTGTTTTATTTTGTCTTATTTTATTTTTATTTGATTTATTTATTTATTTTATTTCATTTTCTTTTTGGTACATGGTAGACTGTCTAAACATTTTTGCCATTTCCAAGCTAACAACAGTGTTGTGCAAACACAGACCAAGGCTCAGCCTGAGGGTAATTGAGCCAAAAAGAAATGCTCCTCCTTCTGAGTTTCAGTTCAGAGAATTTACAAGCTAATATGTATGGAAAAGAAGGGAAGACAAAAAGTTTGGTCCATATTTCTCAAAGACATTCAGCAAGCTTCTCCCTTTCTGGAGCCCTAAGCTGAGTCCTTAAGACAATAAAAAGACCATTTGAAACCTATTAAACTATTAACAAGATGACCCTAGGACTTCAGACAATACAAAATGTCTCCTTACACGACATTAAACCAGTGGTGTAAAATGTTCTATAACTTACACAATTCTGGTGTATAGATGACTTAGAGCTGAACTTAGAGGCACAAACAATACTTAAGGCTTTACAGAATTATATTTAATTTTTATCAAATTACAGTGTCAGTAACTTAGTATCAAGGATCATTTGATGTCAACATTTGGTTATTTGACAGTCTACCATGCACATTATTTTATACTTTATTTGAACCATAAAGTACATTAACACATGCATATAAATGTAGCTGTAAACTTGCTGCTCATAGAATACTTCTAGAGTTTTTTCCTAAAACTACTTTTTGTTAGCTCAAAAATAGCTTTATAATTTCAAGAAAATAAGTAGGTAAGCATACAATGCTAATTCAGAGAAGCATATGCAATACTGAATTATGTAACCACACAAACTGGACATTCATATTTCAGTTTAGATTGTTTTTCAATTCTCCACTACAGAAAAATCTCTTTTATTGTATTAAGATTTTTACAAATCATTGCTTTCAGATAAATGCTCAATACAAAGTTCAAAACCTATGGAAGGAAAATGCCTATTCAATACTTTGCACTATACCCCTTAAACTAATTAAATTGTACATGTATATCATACAGTTGTCAGAAGGAGACTTACACTTACTTTATTGCAGGAAGAAACCACCAGTAACCATGATACCTGCTTGAAAAGTTTCATGTTATCAAAATAGAATTTTTAAAATTCCCTGATTTTTCCCTGATTTTCATCAAATTTTCAAATTCCCTGATTTTTCCCTGCAGGGAATTTTTTTTCATCATTTTCCCTGTTTTCCAGAGCTTGTGGCAACCCTGTGTATAGATATTTTTCATCACAGTTTTAGTTGTCATAAGTGCCTGCTATCTTAATTTCTTTAATTTCAGAGGTTCTGTGATTTGTCCTGAGCATCGATCAAGTTTGCGAAAATAAAAAGATAAAAATATTGTTGTGAGCCTACTTCGGTGATCCTTCATACCATCAAGAGGTCTTCCGAACATCGCCAGGCGATTCCCCGACGACAGACGGAAATCACCGGAGATAGGTCACGTGCGAGTTCCGCACGAGGGACTCGCTCTCACTCCACCACCAGCTCTTGACCTGAACAGACCTAGTCGTTCGTCGGGACCGGAGCGCTATAAAGGTGAGCACATGTTTAACAACTGGCGCTGCGAGCAGGGTTACGATAAGAGAGCCGGATTGGAACCCTTGACATCCGAAGGTTATATGGCATTTCCACCAACTAGGATAATCGTTATTTCTAATTACTTAATTATGGCACGACATTTGCCTAAATTGAGTGAAACTGCTCGAATTACTTTGAAATCGGGTGCTCGGTATGTTATGTTTGATGGTTCCAGTCCGCCACATGACCATCCCATCTTGAATATTGGAATTATAGATTCCCATTTCCACATGGATTGTCTCTCAAATCGTCATCTCACACCAAAGTTAGGTCTGAAGCGTTCGATGACTTCCCAAGCTAGGTTACTCTATGCTATTGCCAATTATGTTTTTCCAGGTCAATGGTCTAAGATTAGTGCTCAGATGGGGACGGATCCTAAACTCAAATTCACCCTAGGGGTCCATCCGCATGTGATCACTGGAAAGACGGCCATTTCCCTGTTTAACAGACTGGAAAGTAAATTGGACGAACATCCTGAGGCTGTTGGAATTGGCGAAGTGGGCCTTGATCTTACTACAACATGTCGTTGTCGTCAAACACACAACACGAATCGTTGTTTTCAAGACAAAGTCGATGCCCAGCGCCAATTCCTACGTCTCACTTTCCAGTTAGCTAAACGGCTTGACAAAGTTTTGGTTATACATGTCCGAGACAAAGGTACTGGTAAAGCGGCTAAGGAAGTATTATCTCTACTCCTTGAATGTGATCTTTCGAATACACGGATCCATCGTCATTGTTTTGTAGGGGGAGAGGAGGAATATAGGGAATGGAGCACCTCTCTCCCAAATTGTTATTTTAGCATTTCTTCTGCATCACTTAAAGACAGTAGAACTATAGCTTGGTTACTGTTACTTGAGAAACCAGATCGCTTGATTCTGGAGACAGATTCCCCTTATTTGGCAGATGAACCCATGGGCATCTATGATATTGCAGAAGGGGTAGCTCACTATTTTGGAATGAGCACCAGTGAGCTCATTAGGGTGTGCAACAAAAATGCTACCAGGTTGTACAACTTAGCCTGGTAGTCCGCCCTTATTAACGAACTGTCCGTTGCTGTATGATGTGGGCTTATTCGCCATTTAGGATACACCATTTTGTAGTACCCCATATCTCGGGCAAATTCCAAATTCTAAATTCTCATTTTGCTTCTAGTAACTAGCTACTAGTAATTCAATTCTAGAAAAATGTTGATCTACTTGTTGAATAGCTTGTATGTTGTCAGTACAGTGGTTCTAATGTTATTCTAGATTTTGTCATTTTAGTATAACACACACAATGATGCTGTTCAAAGAGTGAATAGCTTGTATGT
Organism: Ctena decussata; assembly: GCA_963989385.1. NCBI lineage: Eukaryota > Metazoa > Mollusca > Bivalvia > Lucinida > Lucinidae > Ctena > Ctena decussata. The sequence continues at coordinate 17,246,466 of OZ022500.1, read as the reverse complement.
TGTCATTCTGAGAATAGCTGTTTTACACTATTTTTATGTCAATAGCTGTATGCTTAGTTTGTCAATCCGTTTGGATTACTCTCACAAGACTGTAAAGCATTTTAACCAGTAGTGGCTAGCTTGTATGTTTTCATTGCTGGTGTCCGATGTCAGTCAAGTGAGAACATATGGCATAGCAATATATTTTACAACAAATTTCGAAAATGCTAAAATATTCTCTATCATTCTTATAGATACAGAACCTTTGGAAAATGTAAGTTACAGCACGTTTCTGTAGCTGCGTAGTCTTTCTTAGATTTAGAGCTTTTGTTTGGTTTTCCAGAGATCAGTTATACCATGCTGTTTATAAAATATTAGAGCCCCTGCATTGGAATGGAATAAATATAGTAATTATACAGTTTACCACTCTCTGCAGTTAACCTTCCAGATGGTGGAAGTTATCATGTATATCTTATATATGTATTTAACTTACCAGCTGTTTATGGGAATATGAATACTAATGCATTAATATAATTACAGCTTTTGCCACTAGTCCAGTTTTATATACACTAAGCTTGTACTTGCCATATATACAAAATTTATGCTTGCCAGCTTTACTAAGCCAAAGCTTAAGCTTATTAGGCGTTGACATTTTACATTTGCATTTATACAAGAAATGCTATTATTAAGAAAAGTATTATGATTTTTTGCAAATAGTTTGAGTAATGTGGTTCTGATCTCTGGAGAATTGTTTTATTCTTTGGTTTATATTAGTGCACTTTCTTCCAGTGTGTTGATTTGCACATGCATTTTGGTTTATTTATGTTTATTTAGCTATTTAGTTGCTGCATTGTAGTCATCGAGCCCTCAGTATATACCTTGACTTATGTGAATGGTCCGTCCTATTGCTTTGTAGCCATACCCTACTTGGCAGCATGCATGTAGTGACTACATATTTTTGTATTCATTCATACAGTTTAATTAGAATCCTTGTTTTCGTTATTTTATTTAAATTTATATATACATATCTAGGTGGCAAATGTTCCACTGAATGGATAAAATTATTAGTGGCAAGGTTTCCACTCCTATAAAGTTTTGTGGCAAGTACACCACTATGTAAATACCAAATATTTAGTGGCAAGTGTTCCACTAAGCAATTTCTTAGTAATATTTACTACACAATTTCCATTTACATATTTCTGCATAGTCTAGTCTAGTCACTTCCTTAATCTAGTCATTTTTTTAAGAAAGAAAATCATATCAGCTCTAAATTTCTTTGACATCAGCTTAAGGTACTTCTTTCAACTCAACTTGCATAGCACTTAAGGGGCATAATTATTTAGGGAGTGACTATCGGCACGACCGTCTTGCGGATAAGAATCCTTATCGGCACGACGGTCTTGCCGATAAGAATTCTTATCCGCAAGACGGTCGTGCCGATAAGAATCCTTATCCGCACGACGGCGGCCATTATATATTCTATAGACAAAGTTGCAATCGTTCTGAGAATTATTGTTATTACCGTATAATAATATTATTTCATTTCTGTTTGTAAATAATTGTTCTTAAGTATCTGAGTCACAATTTCAATTATTTTCTTATATTTCATCATGGAAGCCTTTTGAATGTCGGACATAGAGCTGGCTAATAATTGCGTAAATGCGAATCATACATTTCAACATCAGTTGCTGAATACTTTTTATTGGGTCAGATGATCAGGTTAACATGTAAAATGTAAACAGTTTTAAAACACAGCCTGATGGAGGTATGACAACAAGTGTATAATGAATATTTGACATTAACTAATTCAGATTATCGCTACCTTAGCATCAGCGGCGGTAGTGTAGTGGCAATGTGCGCGGACTTGTAAACATGCGACCCAGATTCAAGTCTCCTTCTGTTTTTTTTTTTTTTTTTTTTTTTTTGTGATAAAAAAATCTTTTGTGGCATAAAACATTTGCCAATTAATAGTTTATTTTAATAACTGACATAAAGTTATTTCAAACAATTCTTTGACCTTGACAGACAAGCTGAATCATGAAAAAATATTTGATAGTGACCTACTTGTGTCAGATTTTTTTTCCAGCAAGTTTTTGTCAATATTTTGATTACGGCCTATTTTCGTCTCATTCCAAACATTTTAGATTTATCAGTTAATAAAATGTGTTACCAATATAAAATGTGTTGAAACAAACCATTGATTTGAATTAGCAATAGAAATTAATCTTTGATATGGACTGACAAATTACTAAAAGAAATCTAGACTAATAAACCCTTTTAGGAACATGTCGAAACCTATTAATAAATAGCATTACATAAAGTAAATCGAACAAAATCAAATTTGTTGTAGCAGATTTAACTGATATAATAATGAGTCAAAAAATCTTTGCCCTTGCCCGACAACTGAAATAAATCTTTGACCTTGACCGACAAGTGAAAGACAGTTAGTCTGACAATTCAAGCCTAACTTTCTTTTAATAACTTATCGGTCAAGGTCAGTTGTTCGACTTGTCTGATTAATATTGTCACATATAACAATTGTAGGGTTGCACTTATTAGTTGTTGTTGTTTATCTATTTACTTTTTTAATTCTCAAGATTTTTACATAAGCAAAATAAAATTTCTTTAGATTAAAAAATGGTAATTAAACCAATTTTTCAGTAATAGAAATTAATCTTTGATATGGACTGACAAATTACTGAAAGAAATCTAGACTAATAAACCCTTTTAGGAACATGTCGAAACCTATTAATAAATAGCATTACATAAAGTAAATGTATAATCGAACAAAATCAAATTTGTTGTAGCAGATTTAACTGATATAAAAATGAGTCAAAAAATCTTTGCCCTTGCCCGACAACTGAAATAAATCTTTGACCTTGACCGACAAGTTAAAGACAGTTAGTCTGACAATTCAAGCCTAACTTTCTTTTCATAACTTATCGGTCAAGGTCAGTTGTTCGACTTGTCTGATTATTACTGTCAATTATAACAATTGTTGGGTTGCACTTATTTGTTGTTGTTGTTTATTTATTTACTTTTTTAATTCTCAAGATTTTTACATAAGCAAAATAAAATTTCTTTAGATTAAAAAATGGTAATTAAACCAATTTTTCAGTCAGTGACTCATATTGTCACTCTGACTGAATACGTTTTTACATACAAACGATATAACCTGTGCACATTAAACTGTAATATGCCCAAAATAAGATTGGCCCCGTAAACGGTAAATTTGGGTACCGGTTCTCAGACGGTTTAACAACTAAAAGATGGTCAAAAGATGCTTTTATACCATTTTTTAAGTTATTTAACATCTTCCATTCGAATTGCTGACACAGTGTTGTATGAAACCATTGTAAGAAAGAAAATAGCAACTGTAATGGAGTATCTGATCGCCGTCGTGCGGATAAGGATTCTTATCCGCACGACCGTCTTGCCGATAAAGATTCTTATCCGCACGACCGTCTTGCCGATAAGGATTCTTATCGGCACGACGGTCGTGCCGATATCCTCAGCCAATTATTTAATATCATAAAAGACCAACACTTTAAGGATAACTTTTCTCTACTAACCTTTGAACTGTCCACACATACTAAAATACTAATATTTCACCACTCGTGGATCCAGTCTTCAAAGAAGGGGGAGAGTGTTGTGAGCCTACTTCGGTGATCCTTCATACCATCAAGAGGTCTTCCGAACATCGCCAGGCGATTCCCCGACGACAGACGGAAATCACCGGAGATAGGTCACGTGCGAGTTCCGCACGAGGGACTCGCTCTCACTCCACCACCAGCTCTTGACCTGAACAGACCTAGTCGTTCGTCGGGACCGGAGCGCTATAAAGGTGAGCACATGTTTAACAATATGGACCACGAAAACACATGACTATTCTGTTTTACAGCTTAAGCCTTCTGTCGTTTGGCACAAAATGTATAAGAAAATATAAATAGTACGTAAACCTTTCGTCTGCCAGTACTGATTCAGGATTTTCGGCTTTTATTTTATTCATGTCGACAATATTTATGAACTTGCTCAGTAAATTGAAAATTTACGCGCCATATTTGTTTATTTTCACAAGTGACTGTTTGCACGACGGTCGTGCCGAAGAGAACCGTACGGCCTTGCTACTCACCTCGGCTACCTTCTGTTACCTCAGGATATAAGCATCATCTCTCTATGTCCGCTTTTCTTGATTACACTAAAATTTTCTTTCTGACACTTCTTGCATCGACGTTGATCGTATTGTCGTGCTATCAATCGTACCAATGCGTGCCCTTGCTTAGCCTGTGACCCCCGTAGAAGGACCTGAAATCAGTAGCCTACAAAACACTAGTAAGGCCCCAGTTGGAGTACGCTTCAACGGTATGGTCCCCCCACACTGCCACTGATATACATAAAGTGGAAGCGGTCCAAAGAAGGGCTGCCAGGTGGGCAACAAGAGATTATAACTACACATCCAGCGTCACTGCTATGTTGAAGGACCTAAATTGGCGCCCCCTAGACCAACGACGTATAGATTGCCGTCTTATAATGATGTACAAGGTCACATATGACCTTGTTGCCATTCCTGCATCTGAGTACCTTGTTCGCAACACTAGACAGTCAAGACATATTCATCCACTTTCATATCGACAAATCCCAACTTATAAAGACTACTACAGGTTCACATTCTTCCCTAGGACTATCATCCATTGGAATGCCCTCCCACCCTACATACCGGTCCTTCCTACCTTGGTGCAGTTCAGCAGTGCTGTCTGCCAGGTAATCCATGTCTCTCCCTAAACACCAATTTCTGTTTTTATCTTTTAACTATACTAACACTCTTTATCGCACTGTACAAACTCATTTCACACACTTTCCTATACATTTGTTCCAGCTAACCCCCTTCAGCACTTGGTTCGCCGGAACCCGTCTGTTGTCCCCCTTGGGGGTTAAGACGTAACGGAAGATAGATAGATAGAATTACGGGGTACCTAAATAGCCAGGAATTCCATGGTACCATGGTACTTAATGTTTAAAGTGAGACAACACATGCTGTGTGCAACACTGCATTGATTGATGCACAATAGTATTTTCAACAAACCATCTTCTAAGTTATAATAAAGTTTAATGTTCATATAAATCCTGTTATTGTTTACAAGCAGGACTCGAACAAAGTCATGCTATCTATTTTCCGGTCAGGATACATTCTCATGATACCATGGCAAACAGAAAGCTATCAAATTTGTAAAGCTTACATGATAAAATATATTAATATCTCGCACTGTTTCAGGCAAGATATTAATGGTCATTATCAGTCTTATTGGAACTCATATAAAATTTAATAAAAGTTTTTTTGACCGTTTGAAATCTGGAAATGGCATATTTAATTTTTTTCCATTTTGACATAAGGTGTATGATATTTATTTGGACTGTGTGGATATCTTATAATGTAGTTTCACCAAGCAAACATTATTTGTAAGAGTAACTGTGAAGGTATTTGGAAGAGCAAGGAATGTTGGAACAGTTGCAGCCAGTTTGCTTATTTCCTATCTAAATTATTTGTGTAAATTTGTGCTATTTTCAGTTTTAAGGCTTAATGGCAGCCCATATATCAATCACCCCAAAAATAAATAAGCATGCATTCAAGTTGTAATTTCTATTTGCATTTTTAAGGGAAGGGTATGTTGAACCATTCAATAGTAAAAGTTAAAATTAAGAATTATTGCTGACATTAAATATCAACAATTGTATAGTACTGGTGGTGGCTGGAAAAGTTGAGAAACCATAATTTCCAATTTTTTACTTTATTTGATATTTATTTGAATATTTATCCTAATCATCTTATAAATTATTTTGTAGTACAAAGTAGCATCCCCCTGCTTTAGCAATATAGTAATAGCAAGGCCCAGCAAATGGTTTAAGTTTCATAATAAAGCCAGATCCAGTTTACCATGGTACCATGAGACCGGACTATACCGGATGAAGATCAACAGCCGATCCTTCGTGAGGAAGTTGAGATTGCAGTAGCAGCACTGAAGAAGGGAAAATCTGCCGGAGTTGATAATATACCAGCAGAACTTGTTCAAGCTGGAGGGGAGACCATGATTGATGTTTCAACAGATATCTGTAACAGGATCTGGAGAACAGGAGAATGGCCTACCCCATGGACTCAGTCGCTGATTATTACTCTCCCTAAAAAGGGCAACCTACAGCTCTGCCAGAACTACAGAACCATCAGCCTCATCAGTCATTCAAGCAAAGTCTTGCTGAAAGTTATCTTGAACAGGCTTAAGCCACAAGCCGAAGAGATAATCGCTGAGGAACAGGCTGGGTTCCGAGCAGGAAGGAGCACCACAGAACAGATCTTCAACCTTAGAATCCTGTGTGAAAAGTATCTCCAACATCAGCGGAATCTGTACCATGTCTTCATTGATTTCAAAAAAGCCTTTGACAGGATATGGCATGCAGCCTTATGGGCCACCATAAGGAAGTACAATATCAATGCAAACCTAGTTCGCACCATTGAGCAGCTATACGACAAGGCTACAAGTGCAGTCCTGATAAATGGCAGCACAGGAGAATGGTTCAGAACAACAGTTGGAGTAAGACAAGGATGTCTTCTGTCACCCACCCTCTTCAACATTTTTCTCGAACGGATCATGTCCGATGCTCTGGAAGAACATGACGGAAAGGTTAGCATAGGCGGCAGAAATATTACAAACCTGCGGTTTGCCGATGACATAGACGCTCTTGCTGAGGAAGAGCAGGAACTAGAAGCTCTAGTTGAAAGTCTCGACCAGACCGGCACAAGGTATAAGATGGAGAGAAGACCAAACTGATGACAAACAGCGCAGATGGCATCCAGAGGGAGATCAAGGTAAAGGGGCAGAAGCTGGGTACTGTAAGCAGCTTCAAATACCTTGGAGCAGTTGTCTCAGATGATGGCTCAAAACAGGAGGTTCTCTCAAGGATAGCACAAGCCACTTCAGCTCTTGCCAAGCTGAAACCAATTTGGAGAGATAACAACATATCTCTTGGATCAAAGGTGACACTTATGCGCTCCCTTGTCATTTCCATATTTCTGTATGCCTGTGAATCGTGGACATTGACAGCAGAGTTAGAGAAAAGAACGCAGGCCTTTGAGATGAGATGCTACCGAAGGTTACTGAACATTTCGTACAAGGACCATATAACCAATGAGGAGGTTCGCAGGAAGATCCAAGCAGCCATTGGAGAATATGATGAACTCCTGACGCTGGTCAAGAAACGGAAACTAAGGTGGTTTGGCCACGTCTCAAGGTCTTCTGGTTTAGCAAAGACAATTCTTCAGGGCACAGTGAAAGGAAAAAGAAGAAGAGGTAGACAGAAGAAGAGGTGGGAAGACAATATCAAGGAGTGGACTGGAATGGATTTTGCCAGCTCAACTAGGGCAGCTGAAGACAGGACAAGGTGGAAAGGGATTGTTTTGAAGTCAGCTGTGGTGCCCCAACGACCTAGTAAGGTTATGGGATAGAACAGAATAAAAATACCGGAAAGACCCGGAAAGACGTAAAAAGACCCGGAAAGACGCAAAAAGACCCGGAAAGACGCAAAAAGGCGCAAAAAGACCCGAAAAGACGCAAAAAGACCCATGAAAGACGGCAAAAAGACCCGGAAAGACGGTAGAAAGAGCAGGAAAGATAGCAAAAAGACCCCCTAAACTATTTGTATTACGTTTATGTTCTATGTTATTATATTTTTAATAAAATCCTTAAAACAGACCAAATACTTTGGCTAAAACATAAACAGTTCATAATAAAAGTTTTCAGTTTCGTGATTACAGATTACATGCTGACTTTTTTCTGTTTGTTTTTAACTAATCATTAATATAATTTCAACTTATCATTAATATTATTGTCACATGTTTAAGGGTTATACAAAAAACTTTGCGACAGAAAAAATGCAGAGAGCCAGCAAAAAGGCCATTGGAAACAACAAATAGAGCAAACGAATTATGATGCAAATGAGGAACAACAGAATTATGGATGAGATAGTAAATATTAAATATTACATATCTTGTTCTTCTTCTTCATCTACTTTCTTTTTTTCCAATTTATTTACTACAGAAAGACGCACAGCGCCGGCAAAAATCTAAGTGAAAACAGCAAAAAGCGCAACGTGAAACCAAAATACAGGCCTATATGGGCAGCAAAAATACCATCCAAACTATATTATAGTTCGAAAAAAATGTAAGGACTAGTATAACCAGAGGACCAATGGTCCTGTAGCTCACCCGAGACCATTCATCCTCAGCAAGCTTATGCTGACGTTATTAACTCAGAGGACCATTGGTTCTGAATTGCTGACCTGATCTTATAAAAATAGCTTAAAACAGTAGAAGATACAGACTTTATTAGGTGCAGGTCAATGATAATGACAGACCTCTTGGTCAAAACAAAACCAAGATTACCTTTCTGTAAAAAGGAAAAACATCAACCTAGTCTACTTATTCCAAGGGCTTTGATAGTACTGCAGTACCCTATAATATATATGCTACATACTAACTTCCAAGCTGATATGCATCTCTTTTCTAGGGCCAAAGATTTTTTTTAAAGTTTTTATCTGATATGGATACGGCACAGCCATCTTGGTAATCTGATCAACAACTACTGAATATATGACATCTTGAACTAAAAATATAGTCAGCTATTTTTTTCATGAAGAATCCATATATGAAACCTCAAAGCACTAACACATGCATCAAAAAGCGTGATGACCTGAGAAACGGATGAATGCATGAATAACCCAAAAGCAATATCCTCTATCATTTTCTTTGAAGTAAAGGGCATATATACTGTATTTTTGTATTTTCAATAATAATTGGACCAAACTGGAAGCTGCAGCTTAGATGTAATACTGATTACTCATATTAAATGCTTTTACTAATAAGCTTTTTCCAAATATTCTCATGGTGTTCTTTACTGGCATATTTTTGTGGCCACATTGCTTCAAGGCTGTCAATATTAAAAGAGTGGATGAATAACTATCTAATTTAAAATATTAAGACAGTTATGCTACTTACCAGTCTAGAGTCCTTCAAAGTCATTATCCCTGTAATGAATGATGGACAGCCCATCTTCCTTGTGATCAGTAATGGACTGTCATCTCCTTGATATCGATCTTATACAGACTGGTAGGCAGTTGTCAATGAAATGCCAAACACTTGTGGCCAAAGCCAGCTGTAGTTCCTCATTGTAACAGATCATAGAGCAGTTCCTTCAATTTCAATTTCATCAAAGTCAGATGTACATAGATCTGGCAAATTAGTGAGATGTGGAATAAGCCAAATCCTAATCCAATGGTAATGACATCACAATATCTGCTTTCACACATGAGACAGTCTTATGCAAAATAAGCCCTACTATTATCCAAACCAGTAGGACACCCTGGCACTGGAAGGTATACACAGCGCTACCGTGCCACCCACCCACCCGCAAGGAGTGAAGTCAGGACTCAAACAACTGTACATGTGGTGAGAGACTCAGTGTTCCAAAGTCAGCAACCTGGCCCACTGAGCTATGGAGCCCCCCCCCCATCTCCACCCCAAGCCCCTAGGGCCCTAATTGGTGAAAACTTTGTCATACACAAATGCTTTGTTAGAACTATATGGGCAGATCCTTTTCAAATATTTGTTACAACTACTACAAAGACTTTATTAAAACCTGAGATAACATATATGAAATTAATGGCTGAACCATTCTCATATGAAATGTTTTTAGACATCTGTATACTGGGTTTGCCTATTGCAAGTCAGAGAGATACAAATTATTGACTGTACTTCGTTTGCAAAATTTGCCTGCTATTAGTCTGCTGATTGGAGGTTATTTGACTACTGTTTGCCAGTTATTTGACTGCTGTTTGTTTGCTACTTATTCTACTTATTCATTGTTTGCCATATGTGCCAGTTACTTTTCATATTTACCTACTGTATTCCAAATAAGCCTGTTATTTGCCTGCTGTCTGCCTGTTATTTGCCAATTATTTGCCTGCTGTTTGCCTGTTGTTGTTTTTTTGCCAATTATTTGCCTGCTGTTTACCATATTTTCAGCCTGTTATTTGCCTGTTATTTGCCAATTATTTGCCAGCTGTTTGCCTATTTAGATCAAATGTTTATAATATTTGCCAGTTGTTTGTTATATTTGTCTCTTGTATGCCAGTTGTTTGTTACATTTGTCTTTTGTCTGCCAAAGTTGCCTATTATCTGGCTGCTGTTAGCATATCATTTGCCTGCTGCTTGCCAACTATTTGCTTTATTTGCCACTTGTTTGCCACACTTGCCTGCTGTATGGCACATCTGCCATTTCATAAAATGTCCATCCTGCGTATGACAGGTTTTAATCTTGATGACCCTGATAAGCCATCAGCTATGACTGCCATTTTCTTTGGAAGTGACAACTAGTCTGCCTTCAGCATTTTCAGTATGATTGTTCAATTAAATATCTATATTTCTAAAGCACAATATATGAGTTTGTGATCACTCCAATATGCCTCGATAACATCACAAAATGTTCTGCAGTTTGCAAAAATCAGATCCAACAATGACCCAGAGTCACAAGTTGATTGCTGGATTTGTTGCTCACAATCAAATAATGTCTCCATGAAATCAACAAATACTGAAGTGACACAATCTACCTGTATATTAAAGTCACCTAATATGACTAGTTTTGATGATAGATCTACTGCTGGCTTCAGGTAATGACAAATGTCATTTCTGAAATCAATCTGTGAACTTTTTGGATATCTGTAAAGTATAACAGCTTGAAAATTCCCTTTCTGGATATTTTGCAAGGAAGCCAAAATGAACTCACATGAAGGACACTGCTGTTTTACTACTTTCTGAACTCCAAAATACTCTTTTATGTACAAAGCAATACCATGATATGGCCTGCTTGATGACGCATATTCTTTTTCATCAAGTCGAATAAGTCTAAATCTTTGCAAAGCAAAATGGATATTTTCATCCCTTTTACATAGTCTAGACTCTGCAAAACCAATTACATCTGCTGCCAACACATTTGGTTCGAATTCTACATCCTTATAATGTTTATGCAACGATCTTGCATTATTGAATGCAACCTTGATTTTCCTTGGAACAATTTTATATAAAGGAACATAACAAAGTTCCAAAGCTGCTTCATTTTGAAGCCGTTGCATCTCTGTAGTCACTCTTTCACCTAAAGCCAAAGCAGGTATATTCAGATTCAAAATATACAGATCTTCAAGTTTTTTTACTCTACTAAGAGCAACATAATGAATATGTGGTACCTTCCTAACTGTCTTTTGTGACAAATCAACTATAACTTTGTCTACAGTAGCACCTTGAGCTTTGTGAACAGTTTTTGCTGCAGCTGGTCTTAAAGGGAATTGGATTCTCTGAAATGCTTTGAAGTTGCGTATAAATGTTCGTTCCACATCAAATACTGGAGTCCATTCTTTCTGGATACTAGCATTATATAACCCTCTGCTGAAGAATTTTTCTCGTGTTGACCTACCAATTCGAGGCTCATCAAGCAAAATTCATATAATACTTGGACGATTTGTTCCTTCCATTTTGTATTCAATAAATTTTACGACACCTGTGGAGCCATTTGTTAAACCATCTTCTACATTAACATTCACTGTCATCATATAAATCATTCCAACTGCTACTGTCAAGCATTTCGTTAAATTGCCTGTTTTGGAGTAATCATCTGGAAGTGAGTCAATAAGCTCCTTGCATCTTTGGGCAGGAATGTTTGCTGAAACAACAGTATCATGACATGGAATCACAACTTTTTCCAAGGGCGTTTGGTTCAAAATTTTCTCATTATGCCTATTCACACCTTCATTTTCAGCAAACAGATGAAGGGCATCTTGTGGATATTCATCAACACCATGGTTAACAACACGTGTCTGCAACATGTTTATGTCATCTTTAGTCATTTCATTCAATCTAAGTCTATTTAGTAAATGGGCAAACTTAAGATCATCTTTTTGCCTCATGATATCAACTAATTCATACATTTTGAAATGTTCATTCCACAAATTCTGTGCTAGTGAAGATGCTCCCTTTTCCAAGTCAAGGAATATCCACTTATCTCCTACTGGCTTCAGCTGGTACAAATCACCGACAACAATAATACTCAAACCACCAAAAACTGCTTTACTTCCAGTTAATTGCTGAAGTCTTGTGTTTATAAAGCAAAGCATTTGTGTGCCTACCATAGATATTTCATCAATAATTATAACTTTCAGATGCCTATATTTTATTCTCATTGTATTTAACTCATCAGCTGATAAAAGGTCTGAACCCTGATATAATTTTTTGTGGAAAGCAGAACAAATGGTTTGACCACTAATGTTGAAAGCAGCAAAGCCCATATAGGCACAAAGTAGAATTCTTATGTAATCCGGATTTTCTCCCTCTCTTAAATTCAACATTCTATATAAACTTTGATAAAGTGCTCTGATGACTACAGATTTGCCAACACCAGCACCACCTGATAAGAAAGCATATTTAGGTTCTTCTTTACATTTTATCCAGTGTACTACATGATTGAAAAATTCTCTCTGTCTTAAATTAAGTCTTCTGAGTAGACATAAGTATTCCTCATCAGGCAGTATAATGCCAGTTGTTTCTACTGGTGGCACAGAGCAAGTGGATTGCAATTCTATACCAATATCATAGTGTCTATGTTCTACAACTCTATCTGGATTAAAATATATGAAACTTTCAGCTTCTTTTTCTCCTTCTTCTTCTGCCTCTCTATTTTCTTGCTCTGCATTTGGTGCAATCTGGTCATAAGCATTTTCCTCCGCTTCAATCATTTGCCTTGCAAGTTCAAGTTCTTCAGTGTGATGTTCATACTCAATTCTTTTAGATTCAAGTGACTCTTTCATTGAGTTATAATGGGCCCCATATGTTTCAAAGCTGCCTAACAGATCTTTCTGTTCATTTCGCCATGGCAGGAAAAGCATAAGCTGTTCTCTAAAGTAATTTTCTGCATCCTTTTTCTTATTGTATCTTACATATCTTATGATTCTGGGAACTTTTCTACTCTTATATCTTATCCCATTCTTGGCTACATGAAGAAGGTCTGAACTATTACTATCATTTGTATCGTCCTTTTCTTCAAAACTCTCTTCGCTTTCATCACAAGAACTATTATCACTATCATCATTTTTATCTTCAACCTTTTCTGGCAGTCTGTTTCCTTTGGGAAAAATGACATCAACTTTCGAAACATAGTCTGCTAAGCAAAATTTCTGAAGCTGTCTAGGTCTTTTTGAATACCTCTGTGTTAGATTATCAGATTCTATATCTGTTGATTCAGCAGGTAGTTCATCAAGGACAGATTTAGGTTTCAAGAGAAACACTCGTTCTTCTGGAGTAGACGTGTTTATGAAAACAATGTCCCTTGTGCATTTTGTTAGAGGAATTTGTAAAACCAGGTAAACTGCCTCCTGAGCACTGACTTCAACACAATTTAAGAAGACATTTCCAATGTGTCTGACTTGTTTCTTGAGATCCAAATTTCCTTTTCGAGCCTCTTTTGCTGCTGCATCAAGCTGTGCACTCATTCCTCTTTGAGATTTACTAAAATAACCAACAATGTAGGATGCACAACCATATGGTTCAAGAACAATCTGAATGTCAAGGTTTGCCTTCCAAGCAAGAAGGATTTGCTCATTAAACAAATTAATTCTCATTTCACTTGGCTTCCGTTTAAGAAATACTTTCGGAGCATTAAGAGAGCTTCTTATACATTTAATGTAATCATCAAAGTTCATTTTAGCCACTTTGTCCAAAAATTCATCAAACGTCATCTTTACTGTATCTTCTTTAAATTCATTCATTGCTTTTTGAAGTTCTGCATATTTCTTTCTGAACTTTTCAATATCTTCTTCAATTGGATATAACAGCATTGTTCTTTGAAGTGGAGGCAATGGAAATCCAAATCTACATATTGGTTTTCCCTTTTTTCTGCAAGTTTTTGAGTGTTTATGTGTTTGTAACTTAACAAAATTAGCAATTTCTTCATTATCACTATTACATGTAAGATACTGATCAACAAACTGTACTCTTTCCTCTTCTGAATTTTTTTTCCAGTGTTGGAGCATTTTCTATCCAAACAAGCATGTGGATATGAGGTGAGCCACGCTGTTGAAACTCAACTCTGTAAAAATAATCCTTCAGTTTTCCAACTGGATTACAATTACTTTTAAAAACTGTATTGAGGAATTCCTGCACCCTATGATCAAAGTACCTTGAACAAGTTACTGGATCTTTCTGAACAAGCTTCGTTTTTTCCTGCCAAGACAAATTCTCTATATCTTTATCTGAATATTCTACACCGTCATTCAGTTTTGCCAACATCTTTAAAAGATCTGTCCATCTTGTATCAGCTGCAGATAATGACATAAACCAAGTTGGTAAAGAAAGTTGCCTTATAATTGCAAAAATGTCTTTTTTTTCTTGCTTCCAAATAAGCAGGTGAATTCCTAAGCTGGCGAAATATATAATAGCCTTCATCAAGTCTGACAAGTCTATCCTTATATGAAGAATCTCTAGCTTCAGCTGCTGTAATTTTCATGCCTCTGTTTTTACATCTTCTAACAGCTAAGTTCACTTTGTCACTAATCTGTTTCATCTGTAGCTTTTTATGTTTGAAAAAAATGTTTGGAACTGATTGTGCAGCTCTTCTATCAATACTTCGTAATTTCCATTTAGCAATATCACTATAATGAACTGAAACAGATCGTTCCTCTTTACTAGGTGGCCTCTGACCATAGAATATGGATGGAAAGCATAAATATTCTGCATCTTTATCATGATATAAACTCAATGGATGCTGTCCTTCTCCAGGTGCAAATGTAAACACTTGGTCATACTTGTTTTCAATATTTGCATCATCTACTAATGTATCTACATTTCCAACATGATCATTTTCATCTATTTCACTGAATCCATCAGAATCATAGCCGTCTGTTTCAATACTGTCGCTAAGAACAGAAGAAATATTCTTTTCCTGTTCATGTATTTTATTCCCATTGCCAACAATAACCTTAATTTGCTCTGCAGGCACTTCCAGAAATTCTTTCACTGTGTCCTCTCCACTTTCAGTAACTTCCTGAAACCAACTGTCATCAACTGAAATGCCTGATTTCTTATATAATTCACTATTATTAATTAGCCAGTGTAATGCAGTCAAAACTTTTAATGGTCTTACATTTTCTTTAAAGTCTACTTTTTTGTAGGATAATTTCTTCTTAAGTTGGACAGCAACTGTAAAGTTTTCATCCATAGGCCTTGGAAGACAATTTATGGTAGGCTGGATATCAACTGGCACATTTATAACATTCCCTTTCACAGAATACTGGCCACCTCAAGGCAGTTCTCTTATCTGCATAAAAGGGATACGTAGTGCTATCAGTCTTTCTTCTAGCTGATGTAAATTCAGTTCTGCAGGCTTCTCTGGCCATTTCATTCCATTTGCTACTGATAGTTTTGGAACTTTACTATCTCTTAATGCACCTAAGCAGGTATGACAAATCCATTCCTCATTGTTAACAGATGTCAAGTTTGTGCAAAAAAGTCTTCTACTCTGTGCTGGAATGTGAGTGTTTTTTAACATAGAAACACTTTTCTTAAACCATGTTTGGTGACAGCTTGTTCAAACAAATAATGGACCAACAGCAATATTTGAATGGAAAATACTGATACATTCTTCAATACCTTTAAAACCTTTCTGATTATATAATTCATATGATTCATGGTCCTTTGACCTTTTCGTGTCATTTTTACACCTCTTAGAGTCATCTAACTCAGCTATCTCTTTCCACTGTCGTTTCTGTTGCCTAGTTTCCCGCTGCTTAATTCTTTCACATTCCCGTACAAAAGGATCTTTCCTGGCATTTTGCTTGGATGCAAGCTGATATACAGTCTCATTTGCTTTAAAGACAGGATCTTGTCGTGCACTGTATTTAGAGGCACGCTGAAATTCTCTTTCACTGACTTTAAAGGCAGGATCTTTTCTGGCATTCTGCTTTGAGGCAAGCTGATATGTTGCTTCATTGGCTTTAAAGGCAGGATCTTTTCTGGCATTCTGCTCTGATGCAAACTGATATGTTGCTTCACAGGCTTTAAAAGCAGGATCTTTTCTGGCATTCTGCTTTGATGCAAGCTGATATGTTGCTTCATTGGCTTTAAAGGCAGGATCTTTTCTGGCATTCTGCTTTGATGCAACCTGATACGTTGCTTCATTGGCTTTAAAGGCAGGATCATTTCTGGCATTCTGCTTTGATGCAAGCTGATATGTTGCTTCATTGGCTTTAAAGGCAGGATCCTTTCTGGCATTCTGCTTTGATGCAAGCTGATATGTTGCTTCATTGGCTTTAAAGGCAGGATCTTTTCTAGCATTCTGCTTTGATGCAAGTTGATATTTTACTTCATTAACTTTAAAGGCCGGTTTTTTTCTGGCAGTTTGCTTTGATATAAGCTCTTTTGCGCTAAAGGCAGGATTCTGTCTTTGTTTCTTTTTGTACAGTGAATTGTACTCACTACGTTGTTTTCTTTTCTTCACATTTACATTTTCTTTCATTTTACACATACCACTCACGTTACTCTGTGTTTTCTTTGCTTGTCTTAATTTTTGATCTTCAAAATAAGTTTTAAGACCACATTCTAACTGACCTTTAGAGTCCAGTTTTTCATCAACTTTTCCAACAGTGACAGGCAAAAAATCAAACTGCAAACTCATATCCATTCTCATACTATCATAAAAAGCGTACAAATAGGCAACTAGGTCATCCAGACATGAGAAAGCTATCAAAACTGATGAACCATCTACTGATGAGAGTCCATTTTCTCCATGCGAATGAGAATCAAAAAATATATACAAGTCGTTCTTCCTGAATACAGCAGAGCATATAGCTCCAGTGGTTAAAAGACCTGATGATACACTAGTAAATGCTGACTGAAGGACACAATGAAGTGTTGGAAAACCATCATTTCCATAACTGTCCACAAGTATGCCACTTATAATAGGCTGTTTTTCCACTGTAAATTTTCCCATGTCAATTTCAAAGATGTTCGGAATTTCTTCCAAGCTTAAGAGTGAGTGAATAAATTTTCCTTCTGCTTTTAATCTAGTTATTATACTTCGATAGAGAAAATCTCCATCACAAAGTATTTTATCTAAAATTGAGCTATTGTTCACATCTATAGAAATTGAATACGATAACATACATAAAGCATTTCCTGTGCACTGACACCCCCTAGATTGCTCTGAAAATCTTTCATCATTCTGATGGAAGCTGCCCAAAATAATATAACAAGCATTCCCAGAATAAGTTGATGAAGTCAACATCGGATCAGCACATGAAATACCTGTTTCATCACTACCTTCTGCAGGACTTTCCAGTTGAATTTCACAGCTATGTTCTTTTTCTTTATCTGACTTTCTAACAAAGGCAAACTGCAAATTCACATCCAATTCTTCATCAATCCAAGAATGTCCATGAAGAAAAACATCAGGAAAAGCACTAGCAAAAGCTTCATCAAAGTCATTCTGAATTTTTAAACAATCATTTGTAACAGACTTTGCAATAAAATCAGCCAAAGATTTACTAGGTATAGCCTGATTAGTTTCTGTTTCATTGCCCATACAGGACGAATTTGACTGTTTATTTACTTTATCTTTAGCGTTTTGTTTAGCGTTTTGTTTAGAGTTTTCTTTAGCGCATTTAGCGAATTTAGCCTGTGCCTGCACGTTGGCAGGACTTCCCGCCTGCACATTGGCAGGACTTTGCCCATACTTACCTACAGCTTTCCTCCAATACTTTTGCCGTGGCATGACTCTTTACCTGAAAATAGAAAGAAAAATATATGTGTCTTAAATGTACATATCATATTCCCTCTTAATCAGACTGCTGTTTCAGCAACAGTCTGATAATGTGATTACCATGTAACCCTTCTTGTCATACATCCAAGTTCTTCATTTTTTGCACTTTAGTAGCTGTCATAGATATCCCAGCATTTAGCATCTTCTTTCAATATGTCTGCCATGGAATGACTCTTTACCTGAAAATAGAAAGAAAATATATGTTTCTTAAATGTACATATCATATTCCCTCTTAATCAGACTGCTGTTTCAGCAACAGTCTGATAATGTGATTACCATGTAACCCTTCTTGTCATACATCCAAGTTCTTCATTTTTTTGCACTTTAGTAGCTGTGATAGATATCCCAGCATTTAGCATCTTCTTTCAATATGTCTGCCATGGAATGACTCTTTACCTGAAAATAGAAAGAAAATATATGTGTCTTTAATGTACATATCATATTCTCCCTAGATACTGAACACAATTTCTCTATCAGACTATTTATTCAGCACAGTTTGATCCCTATAGCAATAGTCAAAATATGAACTTTTATAAAGTTTTCCTATTATATGAATCCGAAAGTAGGGAGGTCTGAAATGCTTATCTACAGACTTGGGTCCAATCCTTTTTCGTATGTCACAATGAAAGAACCCAAAGACCATTAGGGAATTATAGATCTGCCATCTACAAGTTCTACTCTTGCACATATTATTGGTCAGATCTGACAAACGCCACTGTTCTAATTTGCTTAACATTGCATTCATTGTGTTATTTATACACTGAATGAACCAAAAAAGCCATCAGAGGAGATGGCAAATCCCCCGACCAAAGACCCTATGGGCCTTGGTAAACAGGGTGCACTTCAAATATATTGTCGTTCTTTTATTATCTCTTTAACAGATGCATGATTATTTAACAGTCAGACTATGAGTTATGGCGCGCACAAGAATGTTTGCGGACGGACGGACGGACAGACGGGCGGACGGATGGACAGCGCCATGACATAATACGTCCGTTTTTTCAAAACGGGCGTATAAAAAGTAAGAGAACAACAATGCGACACATTGTCATGACCTGTTCTTCATAAATGAAGTATCATGAAAATATTCCAAAGGGTATTCAAGATAAACAGCCGATAAGAAAATGTTTACAGATTGACGTATGACAGAGCGACTGACAGACAGACATATGCCAAGCTCATTGCTACATTTCCCAAACTTTTTGGTTTGGGGATAAATATGAAAGAACTCATTCAGCAGTAAATTTCCGTGTTAGCAATCAAAACTGTGCTATATCAACAGTAAAATATATAGTTAGCAATCAAAACTGTGCTACATCAAGAGTAAAATATATAGTTATATAGGAAAGTCAGTCTTAAATGACCATTTTAATGATTGATCCGTATTGCATCTATTGCATCAAGTTTAATGTTTTAACTTTGAAGTTGTTTGAATGGTTTTTACCATATATGGGCATGAGGGCCATCTTTGTCATGTGATACAGACCCCGGGTAGAAAATTTCATTTCCCCATTCCACTGAGACTCCATATGAAATTTGGCTTCAATCGGCCTGGTGGTTTCTTAACGACGGATGGATGGACGAAATGACCTTGACCTTTAGTGACATAATATTTTCATTTGTTCATTTAGTTGACCATGTATACCAAGTATTGTACCTTAGACTTGAATAGTTTGTGAGAAATCCACTGTTTAAGCCTTTTCCCATACAAAAGCATAACGTACCAAAGTTGACCATGTCATAAATTAGGTCAAGGTCAACGCAAGGTGATCATTTGTACAAACAATGATGGGCTTGCATGCCCGATGCTACATACCAAGTTTCAAGGTCATAGGCCTTTTGGTTCTGGAGAAGAAGATTTTTGAAGGGTTTTTACCTTATATGGGCGTGGCGGCCACGGCCATATTGGTCATGTGACCCAGATACCCGGAACAAACTTTCGTTCCCCCGACCTAGGCAGGCTCCATGTGAAATATGGCTTCAATCGGCCTGGTGGTTTCAGAGAAGAAGATGTTTGAAAATCTTAACGACGGATGGACGGACGAAATGACCTTGACCTTTAGTGACATAATATTTTCATTTGTTCATTTAGTTGACCATGTATACCAAGTATTGTACCTTAGACTTGAACAGTTTGTGAGAAATCCACTGTTTAAGCCTTTTCCCATACAAAAGCATAACGTACCAAAGTTGACCATGTCATAAATTAGGTCAAGGTCAACGCAAGGTGATCATTTGTACAAACAATGATGGGCTTGCATGCCCGATGCTACATACCAAGTTTCAAGGTCATAGGCCTTTTGGTTCTGGAGAAGAAGATTTTTGAAGGGTTTTTACCTTATATGGGCGTGGCGGCCACGGCCATATTGGTCATGTGACCCAGATACCCGGAACAAACTTTCGTTCCCCCGACCTAGGCAGGCTCCATGTGAAATATGGCTTCAATCGGCCTGGTGGTTTCAGAGAAGAAGATGTTTGAAAATCTTAACGACGGATGGACGGACGAAATGACCTTGACCTTTAGTGACATAATATTTTCATTTGTTCATTTAGTTGACCATGTATACCAAGTATTGTACCTTAGACTTGAACAGTTTGTGAGAAATCCACTGTTTAAGCCTTTTCCCATACAAAAGCATAACGTACCAAAGTTGACCATGTCATAAATTAGGTCAAGGTCAACGCAAGGTGATCATTTGTACAAACAATGATGGGCTTGCATGCCCGATGCTACATACCAAGTTTCAAGGTCATAGGCCTTTTGGTTCTGGAGAAGAAGATTTTTGAAGGGTTTTTACCTTATATGGGCGTGGCGGCCACGGCCATATTGGTCATGTGACCCAGATACCCGGAACAAACTTTCGTTCCCCCGACCTAGGCAGGCTCCATGTGAAATATGGCTTCAATCGGCCTGGTGGTTTCAGAGAAGAAGATGTTTGAAAATCTTAACGACGGATGGACGGACGAAATGACCTTGACCTTTAGTGACATAATATTTTCATTTGTTCATTTAGTTGACCATGTATACCAAGTATTGTACCTTAGACTTGAACAGTTTGTGAGAAATCCACTGTTTAAGCCTTTTCCCATACAAAAGAAAAACGTACCAAAGTTGACCATGTCATAAATTAGGTCAAGGTCAACGCAAGGTCATCATTTGTACAAACAATGATGGGCTCGAATGCCCGATGCTACATACCAAGTTTCAAGGTCATAGGCCTTTTGATTCTGGAGAAGAAGATTTTTGAAGGGTTTTTACCATATATGGGCGTGGCGGCCATATTGGTCATGTGACCCAGATACCCGGAATTACCTTTCGTTCCCCCGACCTAGGTAGGCTCCGTATGAAATATGGCTTCAATCGGCCTGGTGGTTTCGGAGAAGAAGATGTTTGAAAATGTTGACGACGGACGGACGACGGATGCCTGGCTATACTATAAGCTCACCTATGAGCCTAAAGGCTCAGGTGAGCTAAAAACCTCATGTCAAAATATCGTTTTTTTTATTCTGATTTACTATTGAAAAAAAAAAAGATCGGCGGCAAAACGGGCCAAAAAAGACTCAGAGAGCCATCGGATGGCAAAAAGACCAATAATGGCAGGGAAAAGACCACCAAAAATATCTTAAAAGATGGCAAAAAGACCTTTGAAGTCAGCAAAAAGACCAACTAAAATAGTTCAAAATTCAGAGACAATATTATGGAATAGTTTAAAAATCTTTTCCAATTTCATTTCTTCTTGTATTAGATACTACAAAAAAAGGTGCAGAGCGACCACAAAAAAGTCTAATGGAGGTAGTAAATAGACGCAGAGAGACGGCAAAAGACGCAGGGAGACGTTAAAAGATGGCAAAAAGACAAAAATGGCAGCCAAAAGACCAACCAGAGTATTTTGAAATTCAGGAAAAAATATTATGGAATAGTTTTAAAGTCTGCAGAGCGGCCACAAAATGGCTAATGGAGGTAGCAAAAATGTGCAGCGAGACGGCAAAAAGACGCAGAGAGATTACAAAATAAGGCGGTGAAAAGACCTATAATGGCAGCAAAAAGACCAGCTAAAATGCGTAAATATTCAGAGAAAAGTATTTGCTGCGCCGAGTGACAGCATGCATTAAAATACGCATGCCCAATGCGCATGCACAGATTAGTACATGCCTCATACTGGTCTGGTTCTGCGCATGACTATTTTCTAACAACTTCTCGCAGATTAGGTGTATAAAGGTATTCATGTAGGCTAAAATCGCTTCATTTCTTCTTATTTTTCATCTTTTTTCCCCGTCATCTTTTTTTTTCTAGCTTGAATTTAATTTCGCTTTATTTCATTTTAGTTTAGTTATGTCATTTGTCTTGTCTCAAGAGTGTTTTCTTAAAGTAAGACAATGTAAGGCATTTTACCGCTTTAGGAAGTAATAATTGAATTAAAGACAACATCTCGCAGTATTGAAAAAACATCTCACCTTTGAGTAATCGATCACGCCAAACGTAATAGATTTATCACACCTACTTTAATCGATACCGCGTGTCGATAATTCAATTAAAGCTATTTTGGTCTGTATAATGAAACAATTTGCTAAACACTAAACTTTGCAGACCATGATCAGGCTGTTTTTATATTTAACTAGTCCCAAAAACTAAGTTAGCTTGACCTTGTTGCGTTAAGAACAAATGAAACGTTGATCATATGTTGTTTTTTGTTGTTTTTTTAGTATCACATCAGTGAATCGTTTGAAAGGTACTTCCCTATTCTGGAGCCCCGACAGCAGACTATTCTGACTCTTTACCGTCAGTATTCACGAATGTGTTTATATTTGCCGAAATAAAAATCTAATTAAAACAATTATATCCAAAATCATAAAAAGTAAAAAGCTGTCACTGTTTTGTTAAATCTCTGCTAACTGTTGCGACTGTGGGGATAGCAGCCGTGTTGCAGAAAAAATAAATTCAGTGGGCATATACAGAATTCAGTGTGATTTTTCATGTAGGCCGACGTGACAGGGCAAAGAAGAATATGCTATCTTTTACGCGTTGAAAAACAGGACCTTTCTATGTTTACCTGTTTTAAGTCTTTTTGATTCATTTTTTTCGGTCTTTTTGATTAGTAAATTTGAATAATCTTCATTTGTAAATAGTAAAGCGATGCAAATAATTAATACACATTACTATTTCTATATCTTAACAGAATTTGGTTGGTCTTTTTGTTGCTTTTAAGGGTCTTTTTGCCATCCGGCTATGTGCCTTTTTGCTGTTTTCAATGGACTTTTTGCCGTGTCTCTAGTGTTTTTGCGAGTGTTTCTCTACTGGATTTTAGTGTCATTTTACTTCGTTGTTGAAAATACATGTAATATAAAAATGATATTGGAAAAATTGTTAACTATTTCATAACACTGTTTGCGTATTCAAACAAAATTTAGCTGGTCTTTTTGCTGCATTGATTGGTCTTTTTGCCAACTCTTTTTGTCTTTTTGCTGTCGCAAAAAAAAAAAAAAAAAAAAAAAAACTATTTAGAGGGAAACTAATTAGTGGGAATGAGCGTGTATATATAAAATATATGATGATTTGCTTGATGATTTGTGTGTTTGTCTTAGCAAAAAGTAAAAAAAGTATATGAAAAAAATCAGTTTAAAATAAGATTAAATACGTCCTTTTCTTGTATTTTTGTTTGTAATCTATTTATTGATGATAAAACCCTAATCAACGATATTTTAGAGGGTCTTTTTGCTACATTTCTGGGTCGTTTTGCCATCTTTTTGCGTCTTTCCGCGTCTTTCCGGGTCTTTTTGCGTCTTTTGCGTCTTTCCGCGTCTTTTTGCGTCTTTTCGGTATTTAGGCACCCCATAGAATTATCCCTGAATTTTTCATGTCAGTATGTTTTTTTTTCGCTATCGCTCAGACCCGGGTTAGCAACCACTATTTGTGCTAAGTTTTCCTATATTTTTCTCTATTTATAGTTCGGAATAATCTCTGATATCCCAATGAAACTTTTTCTTATGACGAATAAAACAGAAAATGTTTGAAGAATCGGACGGGATGACGTCACAGCCCATAGAAACAAGCATCGGAGGTGAAAACAAACATCGTAGCAACCACTATTTGTGCTAAGTTTTCCAATATTTTTCTCTATCTATAGTTCGGAATAATCTCTGATATCCCAATGAAACTTTTTCTTATGACGAATAAAACATAGAAAATGTTTGCCAGATGCAATTTTGTCACGAATCAAATAAAAACATTGGATTTTCCATATCCGTGGAATACACTAGTTGACTAGAACTTGGTTCTCCTATTTAGCATCGTTTTATTATTTATAATTCCTACTTTTTCTGACATTATCTTTTTCATTTTTGCTATATGTTCATTTATCGGGTATTCAGCGAAAGTAGGAATGGAAACAGCAGCAAAGAAAGTGAAATACCCGATATGTCATACTATGAGAGTATGGAATACACAAGATGTCACTTGTCAAAAGTTGACACTTTCTTAGCAATAGCAGACGGTTTTTTTTTTTCAAATACCTATACTTTTTTAATCTGTTAAATGTATACCTATTGAATCGAAGACAAAGTAAACAGTGTTTTCATCATTAAAATTGATCAAGAAATAAAAATTTACACTAGATCTACTTTGAAAACGAGAAGGTCAGGAAATTCATTGATCAAATATCAAAAGTTCTATCTATCTCTTCACAAGACGACTCGTAATATTTAGCCATAATGTAGTTTTGTGCGGTGCTAAATTTAGGATTTAAGATTCCCAATAAAAATATTCCATCAAAATTATTTACAAGAGGCAAATCAGAGGCATGCGAAAACACATACTGTATTGAGCCAATACACATCCTCCGACGCTAGTCAGCAACTTGTACTGTGCATTGAAATCGCGAAAATGCGCAAATGTGTAGAATTCTAAAGGGGGGTGGGGTATCAATAAGGTGGGTTTTCTGCATCCTACCAAAGTTTTATTTTTTTGACTGATGTTATACTCTAGTGTGTCTAGTTTATTGAACCATATGTGACTTTGCGCGGAAAGCCCTACTTACTGAGCTGTGGGTCCAAAGAAGTGGGTGGGGTAATCCAACATGGTTTTAGCCTGTCTTGTAAAACATTCTCATTTGGTAGAAGAGTACAGCAGACAGACAGGATTTGATAAAATGATTAACAGAACATCTAAACTATATTTCCATATCATTTTATTTGGTCTAATTTGAACATATGTTGTCAAAAAAGACTTCCTTTGACATTTAGCATTTTTTGATATTTTTGACCTCAATTTTCAATATTTCTTGGCCTTATTGTTAAATGAACAGACATGTTATCATCAAACTCATGTCAAGGAAGTACCTTGAGAAGGACATTCTGATGATGTGACCAGAATATCACAATAGCATAGTTTTCATGGTCGACTGAACACATAAACTTGCTTGGAAGATGGTTTTCTTTCTATTTTGACCTAGAATTAGGAACCTTTGGTCAAATTACTATTCTAACTGCTATATTATGCCCCACGCCCCTGCCACTAAAGGTGAGGGAATACATATTGGCTTCAGTGCGGATCTCGCTGGCATCTGCAATTGTGTATGTGTCACATATTAAGTCCTTCTGTGACCTTGGAAACAAGGTCAAGGTCATCAAAATCTGACCTTGACCTTGTTTCCAAGGTCAAAGTATGTGACCCAGACACAGATGCAGACGCCAAGGAGATCCGATCTGAAGCCAATATGTATTCTTTCACCTTTAGTGACGGGGGTGTAGGGCATAATATAGCACATAATATAGCAGTTAAAATAGTTATTTGGCCAAAGGTTCGTAATTCTAGGTCAAAATTAAATGAAAAAACATCTTCTGAGCAAGTTTATGTGTTCGGTCGACCATGAAAACTAGGTCATTGTGAAATTCTGGTCACATCATCCGAATGTCCTGGTCAGGGTGCTTCCTTGACATGAGTTTGATGACAACTGGTCTGTTTATTTAACCATAAGGCCAAGAAAAATTGAAAATTGAGGACAAAAATATAAAAAAAAATGTTGAATGTCAAAGGAAGTCTTTTTTGACAACATATGTTCAAATTAAACCAAATAAAATGATATGGAAATATAGTTTAGATGTTCTGTTAATCATTTTATCAAATCCTGTCTGTCTGCTGTACTCTTCTACCAAATGAGAATGTTTTTACAAGACAGGCTAAAACCATGTTTGATTACCCCACCCACTTCTGTGGACCCATAGCTCAGTAAGTAGGGCTTTCCGCGCAAAGTCACATATGGTTCAATAAACTAGACACACTGGAGTATACCATCAGTCAAAAAAATAAAACTTTGGTAGGATGCAGAAAACCCACCTTATTGATACCCCCCTTTACACTCAGTTTCACTTGTTGGGGATGACCGAGAGAATCTACCGTGGTCTCATCCAGAAAACACGGAGATACGACCTCAAAAATGACATATTTTCAAGAGGTCACCTTAGTTGACCTAACACCCCAAAAGAGCCGAATTTGTCAAAAAATTAACAAAGATTTTTTAATTTCCACCAAAAATATTTGGAAAGGACTGATTTAATGATATTTAATAAATTTAAATCAGGGTACCCTTTAGACTTAGAGGTCAACAGATCGCGAGAGAAATGTGTCAGAATCAGTGCGATAAAATAAATACTCAACGGACATTGTTAATAAAATACATATCAGATATGGTTGCTGAATTATCTGCCTTCTTATACATTAAATAAAAATATTTTATGAGCTTGTTTCTTATAATATGCCATTTATTTAAGCATTGTTTGTATGCTGGTTAATCGCAACTGCCGTAAACAAAATGGCGGACTATCGATTGCTTTCACCTTCGGCTGTGGTTGCTATGGGTTACGCTCGAAGTTCTCGGATGGCTCATCCCACTCTATGAATACTTCAGAAATAAAGTTTCCTTTTAAAAGGAAAGGCTTGTCAAGTTAGGGCTTTGTTTCTGAAATACATGTAGTTCAATGTTTGTGGTATTTTGTGGTTTATGGTTTGTAGTCTTGAGATGGTATCTAATTGGAGACACTTTTTTCGTTTAAAAACGTCCACAACTGTAGTAAACAATGAGGTTACGCTACATTCGGCTGTTCTGACAATCATATGATAACCTTCAGTAAAAAGGTCATTTTTTTTATTACTGCTGATGAAAAATATTTCATAAAAACATTTAATAATAAGGATTTTCGTAAACTGTTATGTATTGTTATGTAAGAAATTTTTAGGACCTTAGAAGATTTACTGGGAGTTACTTTGTTTATTTGTTTATTTAATTATTTATTTTGTGAAACTAAGCAGAAGTTGTATGTACTTTGAAGCAAATGGACTACGCATAACTGGTGAAGCGTAAAATGAAAATAGTTCAAAGGGTATTCAAGTTACAGAGTGGACAAGAAAATGTTATGAACATACTAATATGAGCCGCGACACGACAAAACCAACAATTCGGTTGTGCGCCCAGCGCAGACTCAGATCAGCCTGGGCATGCGCCCAGTCTGATCAGATCCTTCGCTGACCGCATGGAGATAGCTTAGACCCTAAGCCTCTTTGAGCACATAAAGAAGAGACTGAGTAAACTGGGTGGATGCCCAGTCTGATCTGAGTCTACCTTGGGCGCACAACCACATTGTTGGTTATCTCGTGTCGCGGCTCATATACGGACAGAGACAGAAGGACGGGAATTTGATTGCTATGTTCCCTGAACTGTTCGGTTAAGACAAAGTTATGCTTATTATAAAATCCTCATGTCTTGATGTTGAAAAAATACATCTTACATTGGGAAAGTACTTTTAGAAGTCTCTTACATGTAAGATGCTATATGGTTCTTGATTTCTGATATGAGAAGGAAATAGTGGAAGTAGTTCATCCTACCAGCCTCATTTGTGACAGATTGGTAGGAACAAAACTCTTACTGTTCGCAACAATGGCTATTATTACAAGGGGGATTAAACTTTTGTGACTGTTTTCCTCCTTGTTTCTGTTGGAGCACATTTAAAAGCTGACTACCACTGAGACTCTCAGAGGAGGTTATAATGAAAATGATAGTTCCTTCCCAAACAGTTGCCATAGATAGTCTGCAAATATTCAGCTTATTCTTTTGGTAATTTTGTCATCACTGAGTTCAGTTATAAGTACTGGTAAAGCCGGTGGTATGTTGCTGTTGTTGTTGTGTCATTGTTTTACATCCATGGTAAACAGCTGCATGTATGGTCATGTCAGGACGGTCGGTTAATTCAACTACAATATTCCTGGGCAGGCTTAGCCATCCTAAGCGTTCAACTAGTACTAAGTGCACTTACTTTCGCCAGTAACTGACAACTGCCCTTCTTGACTCAGTGGAAGCGGAAACGAGAGTAAGTGGCCGGACCGTATATCGAACCCGGGACCTCTGTTTTTTTAGTCTGACGCGCCACCGACTGCACTATGCGACCCAGCAAGCCTGTGGTATAGAGTATTATTAAAATCTTAAAAAGTTCCTTCAGGAGCAGAGAATACATACTGAAGTAGGAACATGGGCCAGACTACGTAGTTTTGGCTAATAAAGCCTCGTCAGTGACCCTGACAATATCTGGTGACGAAACCAGAAAAAGCATACTGTAATTTCTTAATTTTAATTGGACAGTCGATTCAAAGACTGATTAGTTTCAAAAGGATCCAAATAATATAAAAGACGATGATCAAGAATAATAGTCTAAATCGATCTCAAATTTTAGATTTCTAAGAATCTATCCTCTGATCTCAAAGGATGTAAATAAAATATAATCTGCACTATGGATGATGTACGGGGAGACGTTTTACGGCCGCCACACGGCACAACACCAGCTGCAGTGAGGTAAAATTAAAATCTTAAAAAGTTCCTTCAGGAGCAGAGAATACATACTGAAGTAGGAACATGGGCCAGACTAACTGGTAACTGGTAACTGGTAATGATTACAAGTTAATGAAGGAATTAGTGTATTTTTGTTGCTTCCAAAGGATGTTTATTTTCAGAATCTTGCGTGCTGTCCTTGGTCATCACAAATTTTGTCATTAGGGATTTAATGCAAAAGAAAAAAGAAGTCTTCTATATGTTCGTAGTTGTTGTTTTGTTGTTATTTTATTGTTTTACATCCACGATAAAAAGCTATGGTAATGTCGGGACGGTCTATTACCCTAACCACACTATTCCTGGGCTGGCTTAAACCTTCTAAGCGATAACCGGTACTATGTGCGCATTGTCATACTTTCACCAGTAACTGACAACTGTCCTTCTTGATACAGGGGAAGGAGAAACGAAAGTATGTGGCCGGACAGAGTAACGAACCCGGGACTTCTGGCTCTTGAGTCAAAATGCACTACCAACTGCGCTACGCGGCCCGGTTCCTCTAAATTTTAGTATGTTTTATTCAGAAAGGAAGGTAACTATTAAAACTGTATAGGCCTAGAAAAGGACGATTTGATGGCAATTGTGAGATACTGATATTTTCCCACACATGTTGTGTTTCCTGAACTGATTTTTTTCAATAAGTCACTTTCATGAAACTGAATTACAATGTACGTTTATGAAAAAATAAGAAATTGATTTTCAATGTACGTTTATGAAAAAATAAGAAATAGTATCTAGTAAAACGATCAAACACATTGTCTGTAAAACCAGTAAATGCTTTTAAATAACTTAAAATAAAATAAGACTGTTGGAACAGACCCTGATTAGACTGTTCCAACCAGTAGTCTAGCTTGGACCTACACTCTACACTGTTTGTACAGGCATAATAACTATTGTGGAAATATTTTACGGTGTTTTACGGTGCCAGGTTTTACAACGTCTGAAGTCTTGGTTTAACACAGTCCGAAGTGATAATTAAGTTCTGTTCTGTTCTGTTCAGACCAGAGTCCAAAGTCCAGAGTCCAAGTTCAGTCCATATTTTACATAATGCCCGCGAATTGCGCATATCGTTATTTGACCTTATTTCACAGTGGACAACGAAGACACATTCAAATACACCGGATAAATAAATAAAAAATAATAATAACTCATGTTTTTAGTAAGGCAAAAGATGCTAGACATGGTCGATTATTTGGTGTGCCAGATTATGGCGTGTCGTTATTTTACGGTGCTTAGGTAAAAGAAGCAGTCAAACGAAGTTGCGCCCCGTAGACGCTCTCCATATATTGGTTCTCCACTTGTAATTATGAATCATTCTCAAAGCTGGGAACAAATCAACGTCTTAAGCTTGAGTGCGCGTGACAGGAAATCATAACCTGTCGGAATACATAGGCTTGCGAAATCGCAAGCCAAAAATGAGCCGCGACACGAGAAAGCAACAAAGTGGTAGTGCGCCCATCGCAGACTCAGATCGGCCAGGGCATCCGCCTAGTATGATCACAGTCTTTCCTAACGGTAGCTAAGGGTCTAAGCTACCTTCATGTGGACAGCAAAGACTCTGATCAGACTGGGTGGATGTCGGGGCTTATCTGAGGCTGCGCTGTGCGCACAACCACTTTGTTGGTTTTCTCGCGTCTTGGTTCAAAATATTGATATTGGCAGTCTGCCCAGAGTCATAACTAATTTATTCTAGGTCCACGTTTCATTAACATCGATCTTCAGACGAAAGAAGCAATTCTATAGGGAAAAGAAATAATGCCAGAATTTGTGCATATTGCCAAAATTAATAAATTCTGCATTTCTATCATACAAAACTAAAATTGACAAGAAAAATGGCAGAACTGCCTTTTTAATTTACTTGTTATTTTTTTTTATTTGTTTTAACTATTGCAGAACTTAACTGTACAGAAAATTAGATGTGCCTGCGTGTGGGTTTTACTACCCAAATATAGGTATGTGCTACATAGGAATTTTTGCAATCCTATATTATTCTTACGGGCCACCAGGGTTCATCTCCCATAAAGTGCAGGTTACTATGATGCTTATGTTGGTTCCATCTGTTTGTGCGACTCCACTTTGGTTGGCGTCCTTTCCTATCATACACACATTGCAGGCCTAGTAGAGCAGTCGTATCAGGATCTGCGCTGTTTGCATTTCAGTCTCATCATGCGAGCGGACAAAAAAAGTTGAATCATCATCGAATCAACGTTCATTCAATGTGATTCGATAATTTGTGATCATCGATTTAACTATAGCAAAACATCTTCGATCAGCCTCTTTATTTCGGAGTACTAATTCGCGCCTCATATGATCAGCTTTGTCTTTATTGTAAAAAGTAACCGTCAATATCAACGTTAATTCAACGGCATAGTGACGTTTAACCAACGTTAATGACACGACGTTGTGTCAGCGTTGTGTGTCAGCTGAGCATGAGGAATAAATCTGTTATCATTGAATGTGGCTGGAATATTTAGTGTTGCCCCACGCGAAGAAAGTCTTCAGATGAGCATTTGCGAACTGCGCATATGCACAGTCTGCTCAGTAAGTGCATGGAAAGTCAAACACGCAACATCTTACTAATTCCAGTACGTAATACACTTTGTTTTGACTAGTCTAAGCAGTGCAGGCTCTCTCATAAACGATGCACTGCACTTACTCTGACAGACAACGCGGCTGCATGGACTGATCCTGGTACCTACTGTTTGCGTATAGCGTCAAACATATTTTACCCGGACAGGGCTCACATTAACATTCAAAACAAGAGATGAGCGTAAAATGCACGTGAAAATAAGATCGACCCTTGATTATATGATTGTCAATGATGTAACCCAAGAGCCGCACCCTCGGAAAATTGCCACATGCGACGAGAAGAATCAGCCCAGTCTGTGGTAACATGTATGCGTTCACAACATGTATAAGCAATCTTGAGCATCATACATTGTGGCGCCGTAAAGAGTGCGAAAAGAAAAGACACTAATGGGACTGCATTCGCTTTTCCCAAGATGGGGTGAAATGCATTTTTCCTTGCGCATACCTCGTGTCGTGATAAAACCAGTCTTATTTCATAAGCAAAACGCGCATGTCTTGACTAGACGCATGCGCAATCAGAGGAGGGTAGACTACACATGAGCATAGACATATCTTGGTACCTCCTGGTTGCGTATACATACATATTTCGTTGCAAATATTATGGGCTGAAGCACATTTTTTCCTTGCTCAGGCCATTTGAGTCGTGTCGTGATAAAGTCAGCCTTGTGGTGTATGCAAAACACCTATGTCCAGACTAGTCTGTGCACTAGCACAATCAGAACAGGTTAGGCGCAATAAGTATGCCTTCTGGAAATCAAACGGTGAACTGCACTAACTCTGACAGACTACGCAGTTGCATAGACTTATCTTGGTACCCACTGTTTGCGTATAGTGTCAAACATATTTTGCCCGGACAAGGCTCATAACCTTTAAAGAGATGAGCATAAAATGCACGGGCAAATATAACCGACCCTTGATTATCAATGATGTAATCCAAGAGCTGCAAGATTAACAAAAAATAAATAAAAATAACCGCAGGGATCCTAAATTTTGGGATAGATGTATCTGGGAAATCACTTTAGAATCAGATCAATATGTGCAATGCGTCATATCCTATCAGTATTTTTGACTAACTGCCAGCTACTTAGCATTTGTTCAAATTTTAGAAATTATCTGGTAATTTAAAGGTGTCCCAATAGAGAGAGTAAATTAAAACGATGGAAATTAATTGAACAGAATTGCAAGACACCCAGCAGGCACATGACGTCGTAATGATGTCAAAATGGGGTCGATGCGACGCCCACATGCCGCATCGACGTCAATACGACGTCATTTCGACGTCATGTGCCTGCTGGGCAGTAGAGTATTTCTCAGCGCGCACATGACGTCAGAATGACGTCGATGAAATGTAATGTTCGCGTCGACGTCAATGCGACGTCATTATAACCTTGTGTGCCTGCTGGGTAGTATGTATCAGTGTGAAGATCTGATCCGTCTCCTAGAGCTTCCAATTAGGTATCCGTTTATCTGAATCAGAAAAAAATGAGCCGCAACACGAGAAAGCAACAAAGTGGTAGTACGCCCATCGCAGACTCAGATCAGCCTGGGCATCCGCCTAGTATGATCACAGTCTTTTCTAAGCGCTTTAACGGTAGCTAAGGGTCTAAGCTACCTTCGTGTTCGTGTGGACAGCAAAGACTCTGATCAGACTGGGTGGATGTCGGGGCTTATCTGAGGCTGCGCTGTGCGCACAACCACTTTGTTGGTTTTCTCGCGTCGTGGTTCAAAATAATGATATTGGAAGTCTGCCCACAGTCATAACTAATTTTTTCTAGGTCCACGTTTCATTAACATCGATCTTCAGACGAAAGAAGCAATTCTATAGGGAAAAGAAATAATGCCAGAATTTGTGCATATTGCCAAAATTAATAAATTCTGCATTTCTATCATACAAAACTAAAATTGACAAGAAAAATGTCAGAACTGCCTTTTTAATTTACTTGTTATTTTTTTTATTTGTTTTAACTATTGCAGAACTTAAATGTACAGAAAATTAGATGTGCCTGCGTGTGGGTTTTACTGCCCAAATATAGGTGTGTGCTACATAGGAATTTTTGCAATCCTTTATTATTCTTACGGGCCACCAGGGTTCATCTCCCATAAAGTGCAGGTTACTATGATGCTGATGTTGGTTCTATCTGTTTGTGCGACTCCACTTTGGTTGAAGGTACATCAATTTAGAGTCCAGATGCGCTGAAACAGGCGCACATGCTGCGATCTTGTACCTATGCCCCTGTGCTTGCACCACATCCATATGCATGTTGTAGCAGAGAGGCCGCAGTAAACAGTATCCAGGACGCAGTAGACAAAAAGTAGACACTTCACTGGACAGTAAATATTATACAGAAAACCACGAACAACATGCACTACTTTTCAGCATGCTCCAAAGCGAAGGGCGAGTGGAAAGTGCACAGCAGACGGTAAACGCTCTTTAACGTTGAGGGAAAAGTATTTTCCTTCGCACAGTTTTGAGATACATATACAGTGATCTTGAAATTGGGGGAAGAAAACTCTCAAAGAAAAAAAAATAAAAATAGAAAATAAAGAAACGCAGACTAAAGTCTGCAGCACCCGGTATTCCCAGGCGGTCACCCATCCAAGTACTAGCCGGGCCCGACGTTGCTTAATTTGCGTGATCGGACTAGAACCGATGTTTTCAATGTATTATGGCCGTAGACAACAAAGTACCGATTTTCAACATTTACAAAAGGAACTTTTGAGAGTTTGCGATCAGTAACAGCCTATCCTGCAGTTCTTACTACTGGGACACACATTGCAGGCCTAGTAGAGCAGTCGTATCAGGATCTTCGCTGTTTGCATTTCAGTCTCATCATGCGAGCAGACAAAAAAAGTTGAATCATCATCGAATCAACGTTCATTCAATGTGATTCGATGTTTTGTGATCATCGATTAAACTATGGCAAAACATCTTCGATCAGCCTCTTTATTTCGGAGTACTAATTCGCGCCTCATATGATCAGCTTTGTCTTTATTGTAAAAAGTAACCGTCAATATCAACGTTAATTCAACGGCATAGTGACGTTTAACCAACGTTAATGACACGACGTTGTGTCAGCGTTGTGTGTCAGCTGAGCATGAGGAATAAATCTGTTATCATTGAATGTGGCTGGAATATTTAGTGTTGCCCCACGCGAAGAAAGTCTTCAGATGAGCATTTGCGAACTGCGCATATGCACAGTCCGCTCAGTAAGTGCATGGAAAGTCAAACACGCAACATCTTACTAATTCCAGTACGTAATAAACTTTTTTTTGACTAGTCTAAGCAGTGCAGGCTCATTCGTAAACAATGCACTGCACTTACTCTGACAGACAACGCAGCTGCATGGACTTATCCTGGTACCTACTGTTTGCGTATAGCGTCAACATATTTTAACCGGACAGGGCTCACAATAACATTCAAAACAAGAGATGAGCGTAAAATGCACGTGAAAATAAGATCGACCCTTGATTATATGATTGTCAATGATGTAACCCAAGAGCCGCACCCTCGGAAAATTGCCACATGCGACGAGAAGAATCAGCCCAGTCTGTGGTAACATGTATGCGTTCACAACATGTATAAGCAATTTTGAGCATCATACACTGTGGCGCCGTAAAGACTGCGAAAAGAAAACACACTAATGGGACTGCATTCGCTTTTCCCAAGATGGGGTGAAATACATTTTTCCTTGCGCATACCTCGTGTCGTGATAAAACCAGTCTTATTTCATAAGCAAAACGCGCATGTCTTGACTAGACGCATGCGCAATCAGAGCAGGGTAGACTACACATGAGCATAGACATATCTTGGTACCTCCTGGTTGCGTATACATACATATTTCGTTGCAAATATTATGGGCTGAAGCACATTTTTTCCTTGCTCAGGCCATTTGAGTCGTGTCGTGATAAAGTCAGCCTTGTGGTGTATGCAAAACACCTATGTCCAGACTAGTCTGTGCACTAGCACAATCAGAACAGGTTAGGCGCAATAAGTATGCCTTCTGGAAATCAAACGGTGAACTGCACTAACTCTGACAGACTACGCAGTTGCATAGACTTATCTTGGTACCCACTGTTTGCGTATAGTGTCAAACATATTTTGCCCGGACAAGGCTCATAACGTTTAAAGAGATGAGCATAAAATGCACGGGCAAATATAACCGACCCTTGATTATCAATGATGTAATCCAAATGCTGCAAGATTAACAAAAAAATAAATAAAGATAACCGCAGGGATCCTAAATTTTGGGATAGATGAATCTGAGAAATCACTTTAGAATCAGATGTGCAATGCGTCATATCCTATCAGTATTTTTGACTAACAGCCAGCTACTTAGCATTTGTTTAAATTTTAGAAATTATCTGGTAATTTAAAGGTGTCCCAATAGAGAGAGTAAATTAAAACGATGGAAATTGTTTGAACAGAATTGCAAGACACCCAGCAGGCACATGACGTCGTAATGATGTTAAAATGGGGTCGATGCGACGCCAACATGCCGCATCGACGTCAATACGACGTCATTTCGACGTCATGTGCCTGCTGAGCAGTAAAGTATTTCCCAGCGGACACATGACGTCAGAATGACGTCGATGAAAAGTAATGTTCGCGTCGACGTCAATGCGACGTCATTATAACGTTGTGTGCCTGCTGGGTAGTATGTGTCAGTGTGAAGATCTGATCCGTCTCCTAGAGCTTCCAATTAGGTATCCGTTTATCTGAATCAGAAAAAAATGAGCCGCAACACGAGAAAGCAACAAAGTGGTAGTACGCCCATCGCAGACTCAGATCAGCCTGGGCATCCGCCTAGTATGATCACAGTCTTTTCTAAGCGCTTTAACGGTAGCTAAGGGTCTAAGCTACCTTCATGTGGACAGCAAAGTCTCTGATCAGACTGGGTGGATGTCGGGGCTTATCTGAGGCTGCGCTGTGCGCACAACCACTTTGTCGGTTTTCTCGCGTCGTGGTTCAAAATAATGATATTGGAAGTCTGCCCACAGTCATAACTAATTTTTTCTAGGTCCACGTTTCATTAACATCGATCTTCAGACGAAAGAAGCAATTCTATAGGGAAAAGAAATAATGCCAGAATTTGTGCATATTGCCAAAATTAATAAATTCTGCATTTCTATCATACAAAACTAAAATTGACAAGAAAAATGTCAGAACTGCCTTTTTAATTTACTTGTTATTTTTTTTTTTATTTATTTTAACTATTGCAGAACTTAAATGTACAGAAAATTAGATGTGCCTGCGTGTGGGTTTTACTGCCCAAATACAGGTATGTGCTACATAGGAATTTTTGCAATCCTTTATTATTATTTCGGGCCACCAGGGTTCATCTCCCATAAAGTGCAGGTTACTATGATGCTTATGTTGGTTTCATCTGTTTGTGCGACCCTACTTTGGTTGAAGGTACATCATTTTAGAGTCCAGATGCGCTGAAACAGGCGCACATGCTGCGATCTTGTACCCATGCCCCTGTGCTTGCACCACATCCATATGCATGTTGTAGCTGACAGGCCGCAGTAAACAGTATCCAGGACGCAGTAGACAGACAGTAGACACTTCACTGGACAGTAAATATTATACAGAAAACCGCGAACAACATGCGCTACTTTTCAGCATGCTCCAAAGCGAGGGGCGAGTGGAAAGTGCACAGCAGACGGTAAACGGTCTTTAACGTTGAGGGAAAAGTATTTTCCTTCGCACAGCTTTGAGAAACATATACAGTGATCTTGAAATTGGAGGAAGAAAACTCTTAAAAAAAAAAAAAAAATAAAAAAAAAAAAAATAAAAAAAAATAAAATAGATAAAATAGAAAATAAAGAAAAGCAGACTATAGTCTGCAGCACCCGGTATTCCCAGGCGGTCACCCATCCAAGTACTAACCGGGCCCGACGTTGCTTAATTTGCGTGATCGGACGAGAATCGATGTTTATAATGTATTATGGCCGTAGACAACAAAGTACCGATTTTCAACATTTACAAAAGGAACTTTTGAGAGTTTGCGATCAGTAACAGCCTATCCTGTAGTTCTTACTACTGGGACACACATTGCAGGCCTAGTAGAGCAGTCGTATCAGGATCTGCGCTGTTTGCATTTCAGTCTCATCATGCGAGCAGACAAAAAAGCTGAATCATCATCGAATCAACGTTCATTCAATGTGATTCGATGTTTTGTGATCATCGATTAAACTATGGCAAAACATCTTCGATCAGCCTCTTTATTTCGGAGTACTAATTCGCGCCTCATATGATCAGCTTTGTCTTTATTTTAAAAAGTAACCGTCAATATCAACGTTAATTCAACGGCATAGTGACGTTTAACCAACGTTAATGACACGACGTTGTGTCAGCGTTGTGTGTCAGCTGAGCATGAGGAATAAATCTGTTATCATTGAATGTGGCTGGAATATTTAGTGTTGCGCCACGCGAAGAAAGTCTTCAGATGAGCATTTGCGAACTGCGCATATGCACAGTCTGCTCAGTAAGTGCATGGAAAGTCAAACACGCAACATCTTACTCATTCCAGTACGTAATAAACTTTTTTTAAACTAGTCTAAGCAGTGCAGGCTCATTCGTAAACGATGCACTGCACTTACTCTGACAGACAACGCAGCTGCATGGACTTATCCTGGTACCTACTGTTTGCGTAAAGCGTCAAACATATTTTAACCGGACAGGGCTCACAATAACATTCAAAACAAGAGATGAGCGTAAAATGCACGTGAAAATAAGATCGACCCTTGATTATATGATTGTCAATGATGTAACCCAAGAGCCGCACCCTCGGAAAATTGCCACATGCGACGAGAAGAATCAGCCCAGTCTGTGGTAACATGTATGCGTTCACAACATGTATAAGCCATCTTGAGCATCATACACTGTGGCGCCGTAAAGACTGCGAAAAGAAAAGACACTAATGGGACTGCATTCGCTTTTCCCAAGATGGGGTGAAATACATTTTTCCTTGCGCATACCTCGTGTCGTGATAAAACCAGTCTTATTTCATAAGCAAAACGCGCATGTCTTGACTAGACGCATGCGCAATCAGAGCAGGGTAGACTACACATGAGCATAGACATATCTTGGTACCTCCTGGTTGCGTATACATACATATTTCGTTGCAAATATTATGGGCTGAAGCACATTTTTTCCTTGCTCAGGCCATTTGAGTCGTGTCGTGATAAAGTCAGCCTTGTGGTGTATGCAAAACACCTACGTCCAGACTAGTCTGTGCACTAGCACAATCAGAACAGGTTAGGCGCAATAAGTATGCCTTCTGAAAATCAAACGGTGAACTGCACTAACTCTGACAGACTACGCAGTTGCATAGACTTATCTTGGTACCCACTGTTTGCGTATAGTGTCAAACATATTTTGCCCGGACAAGGCTCATAACGTTTAAAGAGATGAGCATAAAATGCACGGGCAAATATAACCGACCCTTGATTATCAATGATGTAATCCAAATGCTGCAAGATTAACAAAAAAGTAAATAAAAATAACCGCAGGGATCCTAAATTTTGGGATAGATGTATCTGAGAAATCACTTTAGAATCAGATGTGCAATGCGTCATATCCTATCAGTATTTTTGACTAACAGCCAGCTTCTTAGCATTTGTTTAAATTTTAGAAATTATCTGGTAATTTAAAGGTGTCCCAATCGAGAGAGTAAATTAAAACGATGGAAATTGTTTGAACAGAATTGCAAGACACCCAGCAGGCACATGACGTCGTAATGATGTCAAAATGGGATCGATGCGACGCCACCATGCCGCATCGACGTCAATACGACGTCATTTCGACGTCATGTGCCTGCTGGGCAGTAAAGTATTTCCCAGCGGGCACATGACGTCAGAATGACGTCAATGAAATGTAATGTTCGCGTCGACGTCAATGCGACGTCATTATAACGTTGGGTGCCTGCTGGGTAGTATGTATCAGTGTGAAGATCTGATCCGTCTCCTAGAGCTTCCAATTAGGTATCCGTTTATCTGAATCAGAAAAAAATGAGCCGCAACACGAGAAAGCAACAAAGTGGTAGTGCGCCCATCGCAGACTCAGATCAGCCTGGGCATCCGCCTAGTATGATCACAGTCTTTTCTAAGCGCTTTAACGGTAGCTAAGGGTCTAAGCTACCTCCGTGTGGACAGCAAAGACTCTGATCAGACTGGCTTGATGTCGGGGCTTATCTGAGGCTGCGCTGTGCGCACAACCACTTTGCTGGTTTTCTCGCGTCGTGGTTCAAAATAATGATATTGGAAGTCTGCCCACAGTCATAACTAATTTTTTCTAGGTCCACGTTTCATTAACATCGATCTTCAGACGAAAGAAGCAATTCTATAAAGAAAAGAAATAATGCCAGAATTTGTGCATATTGCCAAAATTAATAAATTCTGCATTTCTATCATACAAAACTAAAATTGACAAGAAAAATGTCAGAACTGCCTTTTTAATTTACTTGTTATTTTTTTTTATTTGTTTTAACTATTGCAGAACTTAAATGTACAGAAAATTAGATGTGCCTGCGTGTGGGTTTGAGGGCTGTATTTGGATTTTGATTGTTTCAGTTCCTGGTCTTTGCATACTTTTTACTTTAACTGCCCGAATATAGGTATGTGCTACATAGGAATTTTTGCAATCCTTTATTATTCTTACGTGCCACCAGGGTTCATCTCCCATAAAGTGCAGGTTACTATGATGCTTATGTTGGTTCCATCTGTTTGTGCGACTCCACTTTGGTTGAAGGTACATCATTTTAGAGTCCAGATGCGCTGAAACAGGCGCACATGCTGCGATCTTGTACCCATGCCCCTGTGCTTGCACCACATCCATATGCATGTTGTAGCAGACAGGCCGCAGTAAACAGTAACCAGGACGCAGTAGACAGACAGTAGACACTTCACTGGACAGTAAATATTATACAGAAAACCGCGAACAACATGCACTACTTTTCAGCATGCCCCAAAGCGAAGGGCGAGTGGAAAGTGCACAGCAGACGGTAAACGGTCTTTAACGTTTAGGGAAAAGTATTTTCCTTCGCACAGCTTTGAGATACATATACAGTGATCTTGAAATTGGGGGAAGAAAACTCTCTCAAAAAAATAAAATAAAATAGACAATAAAGAAAAGCAGACTAAAGTCTGCAGCACCCGGTATTCCCAGGCGGTCACCCATCCAAGTACTAACCGGGCCCGACGTTGCTTAATTTGCGTGATCGGACGAGAATCGATGTTTTCAATGTATTATGGCCGTAGACAACAAAGTACCGATTTTCAACATTTACAAAAGGAACTTTTGAGAGTTTGCGATCAGTAACAGCCTATCCTGCAGTTCTTACTACTGGGACACACATTGCAGGCCTAGTAGAGCAGTCGTATCAGGATCTGCGCTGTTTGCATTTCAGTCGCATCATGCGAGCAGACAAAAAAAGTTGAATCATCATCGAATCAACGTTCATTCAATGTGATTCGATGTTTTGTGATCATCGATTAAACTATGGCAAAACATCTTCGATCAGCCTCTTTATTTCGGAGTACTAATTCGCGCCTCATATGATCAGCTTTGTCTTTATTTTAAAAAGTAACCGTCAATATCAACGTTAATTCAACGGCATAGTGACGTTTAACCAACGTTAATGACACGACGTTGTGTCAGCGTTGTGTGTCAGCTGAGCATGAGGAATAAATCTGTTATCATTGAATGTGGCTGGAATATTTAGTGTTGCGCCACGCGAAGAAAGTCTTCAGATGAGCATTTGCGAACTGCGCATATGCACAGTCTGCTCAGTAAGTGCATGGAAAGTCAAACACGCAACATCTTACTAATTCCATTACGTAATAAACTTTTTTTTTTGACTAGTCTAAGCAGTGCAGGCTCATTCGTGAACGATGCACTGCACTTACTCTGACAGACAACGCAGCTGCATGGACTTATCCTGGTACAGGTACCTACTGTTTGCGTATAGCGTCAAACAT
The DNA here is from genome assembly GCA_963989385.1 of Ctena decussata. Taxonomy (NCBI): domain Eukaryota; kingdom Metazoa; phylum Mollusca; class Bivalvia; order Lucinida; family Lucinidae; genus Ctena; species Ctena decussata. Next base: position 17,205,143 of record OZ022500.1, on the reverse strand, counting down.
ATTTTAACCGGACAGGGCTCACAATAACATTCAAAACAAGAGATGAGCGTAAAATGCACGTGAAAATAAGATCGACCCTTGATTATATGATTGTCAATGATGTAACCCAAGAGCCGCACCGTCGGAAAATTGCCACATGCGACGAGAAAAATCAGCCCAGTCTGTGGTAATATGTATGCGTTCACAACATGTATAAGCAATCTTGAGCATCATACACTGTGGCGCCGTAAAGACTGCGAAAAGAAAATACACTAATGGGACTGCATTCGCTTTTCCCAAGATGGGGTGAAATACATTTTTCCTTGCGCATACCTCGTGTCGTGATAAAACCAGTCTTATTTCATAAGCAAAACGCGCATGTCTTGACAAGACGCATGCGCAATCAGAGCAGGGTAGACTACACATGAGCATAGACATATCTTGGTACCTCCTGGTTGCGTATACATACATATTTCGTTGCAAATATTATGGGCTGAAGCACATTTTTTCCTTGCTCAGGCCATTTGAGTCGTGTCCTGATAAAGTAAGCCTTGTGGTGTATGCAAAACTCCTATGTCCAGACTAGTCTGTGCACTAGAACAATCAGAACAGGTTAGGCGCAATAAGTATGCCTTCTGGAAATGAAACGGTGAACTGCTCTAACTCTGACAGACTACGCAGTTGCATAGACTTATCTTGGTACCCACTGTTTGCGTAAAGTGTCAAACATATTTTGCCCGGACAAAGCTACTAACGTTTAAAGAGATGAGCATAAAATGCACGGGCAAATATAACCGACCCTTGATTATCAATGATGTAATCCAAGAGCTGCAAGATTAACAAAAAAATAAATAAAAATAACCGCAGGGATCCTAAATTTTGGGATAGATGTATCTGAGAAATCACTTTAGAATCAGATCAAGATGTGCAATGCATCATATCCTATCAGTATTTTTGACTAACTGCCAGCTACTTAGCATTTGTTTAACTTTTAGAAATTATCTGGTAATTTAAAGGTGTCCCAATAGAAAGAGTAAATTAAAACGATGGAAATTGTTTGAACAGAATTGCAAGACACCCAGCAAGCACATGACGTCGTAATGATGTCAAAATGGGGTCGATGTGACGCCACCATGCCGCATCGACGTCAATACGACGGCATTTCGACGTCATGTGCCTGCCGGGCAAAAAAGTATTTCCCAGCGCGCACATGACGTCAGAATGACGTCGATGAAATGTAATGTTAGGGTCGACGTCAATGCGACGTCATTATAACGTTGTGTGCCTGCTGGGTAGTACGTATCAGTGTGAAGATCTGATCCGTCTCCTAGAGCTTCCAATTAGGTATCCGTTTATCTGAATCAGAAAAAAATGAGCCGCAACACGAGAAAGCAACAAAGTGGTAGTGCGCCCATCGCAGACTCAGATCAGCCTGGGCATCCGCCTAGTATGATCACAGTCTTTTCTAAGCGCTTTAACGGTAGCTAAGGGTCTAAGCTACCTTCGTGTGGACAGCAAAGTCTCTGATCAGACTGGGTGGATGTCGGGGTTTATCTGAGGCTGCGCTGTGCGCACAACCACTTTGCTGGTTTTCTCGCGTCGTGGTTCAAAATACTTATATTGGAAGTCTGCCCACAGTCGTAACTATTTTTTTCTAGGACCACGTTTCATTAACATCGATCTTCAGACGAAAGAAGCAATTCTATAGGGAAAAGAAATAATGCCAGAATTTGTGCATATTGCCAAAATTAATAAATTCTGCATTTCTATCATACAAAACTAAAATTGACAAGAAAAATGTCAGAACTGCCTTTTTAATTTACTTGTTATATTTTTTTATTTGTTTTAACTATTGCAGAACTTAAATGTACAGAAAATTAGATGTGCCTGCGTGTGGGTTTTACTGCCCAAATACAGGTATGTGCTACATAGGAATTTTTGCAATCCTTTATTATTCTTACGGGCCACCAGGGTTCATCTCCCATAAAGTGCAGGTTACTATGATGCTTATGTTGGTTCCATCTGTTTGTGCGACTCCACTTTGGTTGAAGGTACATCATTTTAGAGTCCAGATGCGCTGAAACAGGCGCACATGCTGCGATCTTGTACCCATGCTCCTGTGCTTGCACCACATCCATATGCATGTTGTAGCAGACAGGCCGCAGTAAACAGTATCCAGGACGCAGTAGACAAAAAGTAGACACTTCACTGGACAGTAAATATTATACAGAAAACCGCGAACAACATGCACTACTTTTCAGCATGCTCCAAAGCGAAGGGCGAGTGGAAAGTGCACAGCAGACGGTAAACGGTCTTTAACGTTGAGGGAAAAGTATTTTCCTTCGCACAGCTTTGAGATACATATACAGTATAAAAAAAAAATAAAATAAAATAGAAAATAAAGAAAAGCAGACTAAAGTCTGCAGCACCCGGTATTCCTAGGCGGTCACCCATCCAAGTACAAACCGGGCCCGACGTTGCTCAATTTGCGTGATCGGACGAGAACCGATGTTTTCAATGTATTATGGCCGTAGACAACAAAGTACCGATTTTCAACATTTACAAAGTGTACTTTTGAGAGTTTGCGATCAGTACTAGCTTATCCTGCAGTTCTTACTACTGGGACACACATTGCAGGCCTAGTAGAGCAGTCATATCAGGATCTGCGCTGTTTGCATTTCAGTCTAATCATGCCAGCAGACAAAAAAAGTTGAATCATCATCGAATTAAAGTTGATTCAATGTGAGTCGATGTTTTGTGATCATCGATTAAACTATTGCAAAACATCTTCGGTAAGCCTCTTTATTTCGGAGTACTAATTCGCGCCTCATATGATCAGCTTTGTTTAAAGTAAAAGTAACCGTCAATATCAACGTTAATTCAACGGCATAGTGACGTTTAACCAACGTTAATGACACGACGTTGTGGCAGCGTTGTGTGTCAGCTGAGCATGAGGAATAAATCTGTTATTATTGATTGTGGCTGGAATGTTTAGTGTTGCGCCACGCGAAGAAAGTCTTCAGATGAGCATTTGCGAACTGCGCATATGCACACTCTGCTCAGTAAGTGCATGGAAAGTCAAACACGCAACATCTTACTAATTCCAGTACGTAATACACTTTTTTTGACTAGTCTGAGAGTAAAGTATTTCTCAGCGGGCACATGACGTCAGAATGACGTCGATGAAATGTAATGTTTGCGTCGACGTCAATGCGACGTCATTATAACGTTGTGTGCCTGCTGGGTAGTATGTATCAATGTGAAGATCTGATCCGTCTCCTTGAGCTTCCAATTGGGTATCCGTTTATCTGAATCAGAAAATAAAGTTTCCTTTTAAAAGGAAAGGCTTGTCAAGTTAGCGCTTTGTTTCTGAAATACATGTAGTTCAATGTTTGTGGTATTTTGTGGTTTATGGTTTGTAGTCTTGAGATGGTATCTAATTGGAAACACTTTCTTCGTTTAAAAACGTCCACAACTGTAGTAAACAATGAGGTTACGCTACATTCTGGCTGTTCTGACAATCATATGATAACCTTCAGTAAAAAGGTCATTTTTTGTATTACTGCTAATGAAAAATATTTCATAAAAGCATTTAATAATAAGGATTTTCGTAAACTGTTATGCATTGGTATATAAGAAATTTTAGGACCTTATAAGATTTACTGGGAGTTACTTCGTTTATTTGTTTATTTATTTATTTATTTTGTGAAACTAAGCAGAACTGTGTTTGTACTTTGGAGCAAATGGACTACGCATAACTGGTGAAGTGTAAAATGAAAATAGTTCAAAGGGTATTCAAGTTACAGAGTGGACAAGAAAATGTTAATGAACATACTAATATGAGCCGCGACACGACAAAACCAACAATGTGGTTGTGCGCCCAGCGCAGACTCAGATCAGCCTGGGCATCCGCCCAGTCTGATCTGAGCCTTCGCTGACCGCATGGAGGTAGCTTAGACCCTAAGCTACCCTTTGAGCACATAAAGAAGAGACTGAGTAAGCTGGGCGGATGCCAGTCTGATCTGAGTCTACCCTGGGCGCACAACAACATTGTTGGTTTTCTCGTGTCGCGGCTCAGATATTATACGGACAGAGACAGAAGGACGGGAATTTGATTGCCATGTTCCCTGAACTGTTCGGTTAGGACAAAGTTATGTTTATTATAAGATCGTCATGTCTTGATGTTGAAAAAATACACCTTACATTGGGAAAGTACTTTTACCAGTCTCTTACATGTAAGATGTTATATGGTTCTTGATTTCAGATATGAGAAGGAAATAGTGGAAGTAGTTCGTCCTACCAGCCTCATTTGTGACAGATTGGTAGGAACAAAAATCTTACTGTGATTAAACTTTTGTGACTGTTTTCCTCCTTGTTTCTGTTGGAGCTGACTACCACTGAGACTCTTAGAGGATGTTATAATGAAAATGATAGCTCCTTCCCAAACAGTTGCCATAGATAGTCTGCAAATATTCAGCTTATTCTTTTGGGTATTTTGTCATCACTGAGTTCAGTTATAAGTACTGGTAAAGCCTATGGTATGTTGTTGTTGTTGTTGTGTCATTGTTTTACATCCATGGTAAACAGCTGCATGTATGGTCATGTCAGGACGGTCGGTTAATTCAACTATAATATTCCTGGGCAGGCTTAGCCATCCTAAGCGTTCAACTAGTACTAAGTGCACTTACTTTCGCCAGTAACTGACAACTGCCCTTCTTGACTCAGCGGAAGTGGAAACGAGAGTAAGTGGCCGGACCGTATATCGAACCCGGGACCTCTGTTTTTTTAGTCTGACGCGCCACCGACAGCACTATTCGACCCAGCAAGCCTGTGGTAATTGGTAATGATTACAAGTCAATGAAGGAATTAGTGTATTTTTGTTGCTTCCAAAGGATGTTTATTTTCAGAATCTTGCGTGCTGTCCTTGGTCATCACAAATTTTGTCATTAGGGAATGCAAAAGAAAAAAAGAAGTCTTCTATATGTTAGTAGTTGTTGTTTTGTTGTTATTTTATTGTTTTACATCCACGATAAAAAGCTATGGTAATGTCCGGACGGTCTATTACCCTAACCACACAATTCCTAGGCTGGCTTAGACCTTCTAAGCGATAACCGGTACTATGTGCACTTTGTCATACTTTCACCAGTAACTGACAACTGTCCTTCTTGATACAGGGGAAGGAGAAACGAAAGTATGTGGCCGGACAGAGTAACGAACCCGGGACCTCTGGCTCTTGAGTCAAAACGCACTACCAACTGCGCTACGCGGCCCGGTTCCTCTAAATTTTAGTAAGTTTTATTCAGAAAGGAAGGTAACTATTAAAACTGCATAGGCCTAGAAAAGGACGATTTGATGGCAATTGTGAGATACTGATATTTTCCCACACATGTTGTGTTTCCTGAACTGATTTTTTCAATAAGACACTTTCATGAAACTGAATCACAATGTACGTTTATGTAAAAATAAGAAATTGATTTTCTATGTACGTTTATGAAAAAATATGAAATAGTATCTAGTAAATACGATCAAACATTTTGTCTGTAAAACCAGTAAATGCTTCTAAATAACTTAAAATAAAATAAGACTGTTGGAACAGACCCTAATTAGACTGTTCCAACCAGTAGTCTAGCTTGGATCTACACTCTACACTGTTTGTACAGGCATACCAACTATTGTGGAAATATTTTAGTCCGGGTTTTACGGTGCCAGGTTTTACAACGTCTGAAGTCCAGGTTTAACACAGTCCGAAGTCCAGATTCCAAAGTTCAGAGTCCAAGACCAGTCCATATTTTACATAATGCCCGCGAATTGCGCATGTCGTTATTTGACCTTATTTCACAGTGGACAACGAAGAAACATTCAAATAAACCGGATAAATAAATAAAAAAATAATAATAACTCATGTTTTTAGTAAGGCAAAAGATGCTAGACATGTTCGATTTTTGGTGTGCCAGATTGTGGTGTGTCGTTATTTTACGGTGCTTAGGTAAAAGAAGCAGTCAAACGAAGTTGCGCCCCGTAGACGCTCTCCATATATTGGTTCTCCACTTGCAATTATGAATCATTCTCAAAGCTGGGAACAAATCAGCGTCTTCCGCTTGAGTGCGCATGACAGGAAGTCCTAACCTGTCAGAATACATAGGCTTGCGGCCAGCCAAAAAGATCAATCATAAGTTTTTATATGTCCGTTTGTAGACTCGGGTTTCCCGATTTTAAATAGAGGTGGGCATCTCAACCTGTTCTGCTGCCAGCGACCTGTTCTGCTGCCAGTGGTGATTCGAAGTTGTTTGTAGATCTACATTGTATTTCTTTCTGTTGGGTTGCTTAGATTTACTTTGTTTAGGTTATTCGACCTCGCCAAAATCCGTTGGGTCAAGAATATGTAAAATTAGATTTCTGTTCTATTTCAATTCTCGTAACGACGTTCCCCAAGTGGCTTAGAGATACGTAACCGTAGCTGCACACACCTGGCGCCGAGTATGTAAAATTAGATGCTTAATTGTGAACATTTATGGCTGGTGGATTCGGAACGGCTATGTTGTCAAGGGAAGCCAACAGCGAAATTGGTTTCCCTATGAAAAATGGCGGAAAATAGATGGAAGTATAGTTGAAATGTTTGGCTGATTCTCTATGCTAGTCCCTGCCAAGCATGTAGCAACTGTGACTAGCATAAAGTACTCCTTTCGTTTAGAGTTATGTCGCTTAGATTCATCAAACAAGCGGATAGATTGGCTCTGGTAATCATGGTAATGATAAGTGTTCTTAAGGTATATAGGTACCCCTCCATGTTTCTCCGTATTATAAAGGGAACATCTTTTGCTCCCCTGGACATTGAAACTTTTCCAAGAAGGGGTCTACTCTTAAACGAAAAGAATTTTCTCCTAGAGGAGCAAGTTATTTCCTGTGAGATTTGTCTTTCCGTTTAAAAGAGAAACAAAGTTGCTTTCGATAAAAATAAATGGAGCCCTGACACGGGAAAACAAACAAAGTGGAATGTGCGCCCAGCAAAGACTCAGAATAGCCTGGGCATCCGCCCAGTCTGATCAGTCTTTGCTGTCCGCACGGAGATAGCCTAGACCCTAAGCTACCCCGTAAACGCGAAGCGAAGACTGATCAGACTGGGCGGATGCCCAGGCTGATCTGAGTCTTCGTTGGGCGCACATGCCACTTTGTTGTTTTTGTCCTGTCGTGGCTCAATTATTATCTTTCACCTTAATTCCGCACCTAGTGCGCTCTGACAGTCTGCTGATGGGGCAAAGGTCTGCCATTGTTTTGTCGGCGGTTTATTAGTTTGAGCTTTTGAGTCATCATTTAAGCTGTTCAACGAAAATCTTCTGGAAAAGAGCTGACCACTTGGCTTTTCGATTGTCTTGTTTTTGCTTTGTGTACCGTCTTTGTTTTTATTAAATGAGCTGCGACACGAAAAAAAAATAACAAAGTGGCATGTGCGCCCAGCAAAGGCTCAGATCAGCCTGGGCATCCGCCCTGTCTGGTCATAGTCTTCGCTGTCCGCATGGAGCTAGCATAGACCCTTAGCTACCCTTTAAAGAGCAAAGCGAAGACTCTGATTACAATGGGCGAATACCTCTTCGCTGAGCGCACATGCCACTTTGTTGGTTTTGTCGTGATGCGGCTCATTTGGTGTTTGGGAGAGAACGTGTTAATCGATCCTGTAGATTCCTGATTATTGCCTTTGCGGTTATTCAAGCCCGACAGCAACGTCCGCCATCGGAATAACTAATCTTATCATTACTGAAAAAAATTCCACGATACTTAACCTAAGTAAAGCTGTTGCCTATTCTAATCCGTGCAAGGATTTTTTTCTTTTAAATAAAATGTTACTTTATTAATCGTTACCATTTTTCTTCTATTTTATACCATTCATTCTTACATGGGAGATAAACATAAAGGCGGTTTTCCATAGTTTCTTTACTATAAATAATAAAATGACTAATAGATAAATAAATAATATAAAAACCCATTTTAGGGATGACTCTTGGAAGAATATACAACAGCGGAAGATTTCAAAGATTAGAAACATTTTTAATATGACAACTTTTTTATTTAATGGTAAGAAAATTCTGAATTTCTCTATATGCGTTCGCAAAGGTAACCGATTAAGGTATGTAAAGTTTGATGAAAATCTATGCAGTAGTAATGAAATTAAATCATTTTTTTGTCCTTCATTTCTTCACAAACGTTATATCGTTCTCTTTACGACAGACTTAATTTAGCACTCACAATTCGGCAACTGCCAAATAGTCTCTTGTAAGGCAATATTATGCAGCATATTTATGCTAGGTCATCGCCACATGCTAAAACTTGCAGACTTTCGCCTACTATAGATTGATGATTGATCACAGCCTTGTAGACTTGTAGGCTGGGTCTAAATCTGAATTTTGTATGTCATACGAATAAATAATAGTCGAATCTGTATCCGGACTCGTCGAAGTTACATCATCGAAATATCTGTATTCATATGAACCAGCACATGTTTAAGGAGTATTGGTACGCTTCTATGTTCTCCCTTATTTTTACAAAGGGAAATAACATTTATGACTGCCTGGTTGCTTCTCTGGGCAAGGAAGCCCTTCCAAAAAGGGATCTACTTTTAAAGGAAAGAATTTGCTCCTATAGGAGCAAATTTTTTCCTTTAAGAGTGGACCCAATTGAGAATGGATGATTATATAAAATGTCAGAGTTGTTTCTCATGAAGGTATACCCATTCACCTTAAGTTCGTATATGAAAATATGACAATATGAATTAGGAAAAGAGCAAAGATCACGGCCGCGTTCTGTTAATGACTCAGTAGAACTAATTTCTGCACCGGTTCCTCTTATTCAGTGCCTATATCAAGCTTTTCGGAATCAAATAATTTGCTCTCTACTGCTTTAAACTTTCACCACTTCCTGTTTGCTCATTTAGGCGACAAGGCCGTCTAGCAACAATTTCTTTCCTTTAAGAATTGACCCCAATTGAGAAGTGAGATGAAAAATAAAAACACGTCATGTTGCTTCCTCTGAACGTATACTTATTTACCTTAAGGTTGTATATGAACATACGGCCAATCTTAAGTAGGCAAATGGTCATGTTCCTTTAATGCCTCCAAGGGACCAAGTCTGCAATGACTCAACATCTTCATTGCCTTATCAATCTTCGCAGAATATAATAATTTGAGCCGCGACGCGAGAAAACCAACAAAGTGGTTGTGCGCCCAGCGCAGACTCAGATCAGTCTGGGCATCCGCCCAGTCTGATCAAAGTCTTCGCTGGCCGCATGGAGGTAGCTTAGCCCCTTAGCTATCCTTAAAGCGCTTAGCAAAGAATAAATCAGGCTTATCAGAATAAGTCCAGGCTGATCTGAGTCTGCGGTGTGTGCACCACCACTTTGTTGGTTTTCTTTTGTCGCGGCTCAAATTTATTATTTACCTGCTCTACTACTAAGGATACACCTCCATGTTTGCCAGCCATTGGTCGGGTTGGGCGATGGTTCAGAGTAAGGCGTCCCACTAATTTGGGTAATAGTAAGGCATGAGCCAGCAGTGCTTGCAGCAGGTGCGGGATAGGGCGTCTTTCTCCCTCTCTCTGGGAGACGGCTGCGTATAGACTGAAATATTGTCTCAAAAGACATTTGACTCAGATAAGACCGAGATCATCTCGCCACGTTTACAACAAAGGAAAAAACAATTTTCATAATTTCCTGTTTGCTTATCGGGGTTGCAAAGCTGTTCTAACAAGGACCAACATTTGAAGAAAGAATGTGTTTATCTTTGAGCACGTCTGTTCTAGACTAGCAACCAAGGTGCATATATATGAGACAACATGGTTTGTCCGTCTGTTCGGGACAAAATCCACGAGATTAGCGAGTTGATTGTCAACTGCACGGTATGTACGGACAAGCAAACAATATACACCACCCTTATCATAGAATAGCTTGGCGTTTGTTGGTAAGAATGGATGGACGGATGACCTGCGGTTTTACGGTCCTTTCAATAGTAGTCAGTCACATCGAGCCAATGGAAGGGTGATAATAGAATAAGGATATTCTATTGCCTTACTTACAGCGAGGCTATGCTACAAGTTTGCACAGCATTAATTACAGCCCTTCACCTACACTGGCAAACACAGCAAGACATGACAATAAGAATTAATTGCAGGCTGTGTGAAATGGAACCCCATTTACGGTGAAAGGAATTCCGCCTCCAGCTGGGCTCGGACCCGACCGCCAACTAAGCAAGCCAGCGCTTAGCCCATTGGGACACCGGGAATTCAAGTCTGGTATAAGTTGAAAGAAAGAACACAAGCATTTCGATTTTGTCATCACAGTTGATTTATTTACAAACTTGACATTTCTCAAATTAAATTAAAGTAATTACAGCAAAGAAAGTTGATCTGCATATGGTCAAAAGACACCGTATAACGCAGTGGCATGAAGCATAGGATCTTTGTCGAAGATGCAGTATTGTCTAAATATTGTGACATGTTTGTCAGGATTCCAAAAGAAGGTGTCATAATCATAATTCAGAGATATTGTTTTTTTATTTCTGAATGAATACATATAACAACTCATTATAACCATCTCGGCGAGACGGTTCTAATGACGGGTCAAAACGTATGTTTTATTGGAACAAGAATTCCGCGGAATGCTATGTCGCACCTGCATTGGGCTTCCACAGTAGTAAAGACTTTAGTTAAAAGAATTTGTATGAGAAATGGACAAAAAATGCTAGGGTCCACTCAATTTTCGATGTAATATTTTACTGAGTCAGAAGAGCATAGAATATAGGCCAAGAGTAGGAATAATTGCAACATCCCTCATGAACGTTCTAAGAATAAACTTTATGCCAGGTGTGATGACTACAGGTATCATACTTTCAGACAAAAGGACTAAAACGCTAGGACTGACATAATTTTGGGTGTAAAATTTTGCAAAGTCAGCAGAGCCTTAAATATATGTCAAGGGTAAATTAATTGCAACAGCCCTTGAAAACATTCTATGAAGAAACTTGATGCCAGGTTTGATGATTCTAGTTATCATAGTTCGTGAGAAATGGACTTACACACTAGAGTCAACATAATTTTGAATATCAAATTTTTCAAAGTCAGCAGAGCCTGAAATATAGGTCAAAGTAAAAAAAGAGCAACAGCCCTCAAGAACATTCTTAGAAGAAGCTTGATGCCAGGTTTGATGATTCTAGGTATCATAGTTTGCGAGAAATGGACTTAATAGCTAGGGTCGACGTAATTGTTGAGGGACCATTTTACGAAGTCAGCAGAGCATGAAACATAGGTCAAGGGTAAAATTAAGAGCAACAGTCCTGGAGAACATTCTAAGAAGAAGCTTTATGCCAGGTTTGATGATTGTCGGTATCATAGTTAGCGAGAAATGGACTTAAATGCTAGGGTCGACGCTAGGGTCGACGTAATAGTTGACGGACTGTTTTACAAAGTCAGTAGCACATAAATTATAGGTCAGGGGTGAAAATAAGAGCAAAAACCCTCGAGAACATTCTAAGAAGAAGCTTTATGCCAGGTTTGATGATTGTAGGTATCATAGTTTGCGAGAAATGGACTTAAACACTAGGGTTGACGTAATTGTTGACGGACGGACGGACGGACGGACGTACGGACGAACGGAATGACTGACGGACGGACTTGATGCCAGGTTTGATGATTCTAGTTATCATAGTTCGTGAGAAATGGACTTACACACTAGAGTCAACATAATTTTGAATATCAAATTTTTCAAAGTCAGCAGAGCCTGAAATATAGGTCAAAGTAAAAAAAGAGCAACAGCCCTCAAGAACATTCTTAGAAGAAGCTTGATGCCAGGTTTGATGATTCTAGGTATCATAGTTTGCGAGAAATGGACTTAATAGCTAGGGTCGACGTAATTGTTGAGGGACCATTTTACGAAGTCAGCAGAGCATGAAACATAGGTCAAGGGTAAAATTAAGAGCAACAGTCCTGGAAAACATTCTAAGAAGAAGCTTTATGCCAGGTTTGATGATTGTCGGTATCATAGTTAGCGAGAAATGGACTTAAATGCTAGGGTCGACGCTAGGGTCGACGTAATAGTTGATGGACTGTTTTACAAAGTCAGTAGCACATAAATTATAGGTCAGGGGTGAAAATAAGAGCAAAAACCCTCGAGAACATTCTAAGAAGAAGCTTTATGCCAGGTTTGATGATTGTAGGTATCATAGTTTGCGAGAAATGGACTTAAACACTAGGGTCGACGTAATTGTTGACGGACGGATGTACGGACGGACGGACGGAAGGAATGACTGACGGACGGACTTGATGCCAGGTTTGATGATTCTAGTTATCATAGTTCGTGAGAAATGGACTTACACACTAGAGTCAACATAATTTTGAATATCAAATTTTTCAAAGTCAGCAGAGCCTGAAATATAGGTCAAAGTAAAAAAAAGAGCAACAGCCCTTGAGAACATTCTTAGAAGAAGCTTGATGCCAGGTTTGATGATTCTAGGTATCATAGTTTGCGAGAAATGGACTTAATAGCTAGGGTCGACGTAATTGTTGAGGGACCATTTTACGAAGTCAGCAGAGCATGAAACATAGGTCAAGGGTAAAAATAAGAGCAACAGTCCTCGAGAACATTCTAAGAAGAAGCTTTATGCCAGGTTTGATGATTGTCGGTATCATAGTTAGCGAGAAATGGACTTAAATGCTAGGGTCAACGCTAGGGTCGACGTAATTGTTGACGGACTGTTTTACAAAGTCAGTAGCGCATAAATTATAGGTCAGGGGTGAAAATAAGAGCAAAAACCCTCGAGAACATTCTAAGAAGAAGCTTTATGCCAGGTTTGATGATTGTAGGTATCATAGTTTGCGAGAAATGGACTTAAACACTAGGGTCGACGTAATTGTTGACGGACGGACGTACGGACGGACGGACGGACGTACGGACGAACGGAATGACTGACGGACGGACGGAAAAGTGAACTCCTATATCGCACCTTGCTAAAGCAGGTGCGACAAAAATGAAGAAAATTATCCCTAAATTATTCCTCTTACCCCTTCTTATCTGGAGCTCTGAATGTTCATATGAGAAAATAATGTCGATTCGGGGATTGCATTATCTGCAATTCAAAACGTTTTATGAGGGACAAGTCTTCGGTTAGCAGAATGTATACTGTTTTCACTAACCCAAGATTTGCCTAATTGACTAAACTACCTAAAAATAAACTAACACACTTTTAGGTGAATGAACACACATTCAAGGTAAGCGGTAAGCAGCTCCACAGGGTATAATCGATTCCGCCAATTTTCGCTTCCTGCAGAGACTGTACGTCATATTTGGCTTCCGCCGAGACTGTCCGCGAACTCTTGCTTCCTGCCGAGACTTCTGTACATGATAAATGGCTTCCTGCAGAGACTGTCCGCGTGATTCTGCTTCCTGCCGAGGCTCTCGGCAGGAAGCACAAGCACGCGGACAGTATCGGCAGGAAGCCATTTTTCGAAGACAGTAGTCCCTGCAGGAAGCAAGAGTTCGCGGACAGTCTCGGCGGAAGCCAAATATGACGGACAGTCTCTGCAGGAAGCGAAAATTGGCGGAATCGATTATACCCTGTGAGCTCTGCCATTTTCAATTTCGCCTTCATTTCCAATGGTGATCAAGTTTTAAAAGAAAAAATGTTCCTTTTTGGAAGAGTTTTGTCGTCCAGGGAAGCAGAAAGAAGTCATAGAAAATGTCTCCCTATGTAAAAATGTCTAAAACATGTCCATGTAACAATACAACTTAATCTGCAATTATCCTAAATTTGAAGAAGTGGATTCTACCAGCAAATGATACGATAGAGTCTACACATGCTTGCAAAATGGCAACAATGCAGACACTATTTGCTTAAATATTTACAGTCATGAAGGTACCGATGACTGACCCTTTACGGAGCGACCGGGTGGTTTCAGTTTGGCCAAATGGCATCTATGAGTCACATGTGGCAAAAAAAGTTTATCAGAGCAAATAAAAAGAAAGCCTGCAGGGCCAATTCCTCACTTAAAGAATCGCAGATAAAGAATCGAATAGGATGTTATTTCTCACAAGGTCAGATTCTTTGCTTGAGATGTGGACTCTGGTCATAAAGCTTCATTTCTGCTTCAGATGGCTCGCTTTATTCGGTCTTGTACCAAGATAAACAGGACCATGGCAAGCAAACAGCTACTGCATAATTATCCCGTAAGATGAAGCAATTCGCTATTCATCTTTGTAGGGTCTATCTATTACAAACAACGAAGATTCTGATCAAGATGTTCTTTGTTCTTCGCACAGACAATTACCGTACAGTCGCTTAGCTCGGCCCATAACACAGGGTATAATCGATTCCGCCAATTTTCGCTTCCTGCAGAGACTGTCCGTCATATTTGGCTTCCACCGAGACTGTCCGCGAACTCTTGCTTCCTGCAGAGACTACTGTCCTCGAAAAATGGCTTCCTGCCGAGACTGTCCGCATGACTCTGCTTCCTGCCGAGGCTCTCGGCAGGAAGCAGAATCACGCGGACAGTCTCTGCAGGAAGCCATTTATCATGTACAGAAGTCTCGGCAGGAAGCATGAGATCGCGGACAGTCTCGACGGAAACCAAATATGATGTAGGAAGCGAAAATTAGCGGAATCGATTATACCCTGTGCATAACATTACAACAATAAACTATACAAAAACTTTCGACATAAGAAAGTAAAGTCGTTTGATTCATGAATGTATACAAAATCTTGATGAGAAAGGTGTATGTCCCATTCAGAAAAAACGCAAAAATGCACAGCAAAGACACACCAGTCTGCGCTTCTACACAGCGTGGTATCAGCCTTTAGTTTTTGTAAGTGATGTATGGATCCTGAGGAATCTACATGAGCAGTTAGACTGCTGGGATACAAGGCTAGCTTGAGTATTTGTTCATAGAATACCTTTTGACCCTTGATGAGTCGCGACTCCCATAACACGGAATTAAATGACCTGAGAATAATTATTTGTTTGAGAAAATCTGATGTTTCTGTTGAAAAAATTTCAGTTTGTGATGCCATTGAAAAATTAGCGGAGCATGGCTTACACCGTATGCAATGCTCCAATACCAATGACTTCATATTTCTGTTAACATAGCAATTAAGAGTTCAAATACTGCTGCTGTCAAAGTGACGTCATCAAAATGTCATTCTGCCAAGGTACTAAGCACGACAGTTGGTAATTTCATAGTTGCTATTTAAACTGAACTTTGTCGTCATCTCACGATTTGAGACAGCATGGCATAGGCCTACAGTGTATGCCATGCTCCTATCGAATAATAAGTGAAATGCTACCTGACATTACTAACGTTACAATTGAAACGTGTGATTTTCTCAAACTTAAAATTCATTCTCAAATAATCTAATTTTCTGTCGTATGGATACACCATGTTTTCCTCCATTTTCGCGAGGGGACACAGCTTTTGTGACCTCCTGTTTGCTTTTCCGGGCAACGAAACTTCCCAAGAGGGATGTACTCTTAGCGGAATGAATTTGCTCCTATAGTAGAAAAGTTTTATTGGAACAATTATTTCCTAGAAGGGAGACAAACATTAATATGCCAGAGTACCTGTGCCTGAAAGTGTACCCATTCATTTGAAAGAAGAGCCAAAAAAGTCTACACAGAGGCTTATAATTCTTACTCCAAGAGAAAAATTATAATGCCTCTGGTTTACAACAGTGTTTCAACGTTGAAAGCCTTGAGGAGGGGAAGGGAGTGCCATAAAAGCAGTCATACAAAATCGGCACAAGAGCAAGTTACCATAAAGTGCAGCTACAACATACTTAGTTCATCAAAATCTTTTATCTTAATTATATTCTGTCTTAACTATTGGCAGTAATTTCAGACGAAAATACCGGTAGCATTTTATCTGTCAGAACATCAATCTATATTGATTGCTCAGCACCTACTTTGGAATATACTCTGTCCCAGTTGGCGTACGAAGTTGAGACAGCCTGGTATTAACCTTGTGTGCTGTCTGGGATTTGCCGGCTTGCTTTTATTTCTGTTTTGCACCTTGAAACAAATGACAATAATGGCGTCTAAACTGCATCTGTAATGTGGACGTTCACAGCTATTTAATAAGCAGACATGCAAAACTGGTCAAAGACAGACGTTTTTCCATTCATGAAAATGTATGTTGACTAAACAATGTTCAGGTAACGACAACAAGCAATGAAACAATTAAAAAGCAAGACTGGCCAAAGTGTGAAAACACGGCTATTACTGACATGATGCTTAGGACAGCTTAGGGCAGTTTTACGGGAAACAATCTGTAAAGAGCTTAGTTCCTTATATTTGTCATATGTCTGCTAGTATAAAGGAGAAGATATTATCGTCGCGACCTGAAATCTAATAAAGTTCAATAGTGGCATCAGCAAGACTCCCTTTTACTGTTGCTGAACAGTCTTTATTAACCCTTTCTGACCAGTGGACTGGTCCATTCTTATCATTTGGATGAGTCCATTTCTATCTTTAGGGGTTTCTGGTGAATGTTTTCACTTTCAATATCTTTTCCATAGGAATTTATGTCAGCAAACAGTGTTGACTCTACGTTTTGCGGCGTCTTTACTGTTTGCATATGTCCCCAAAACGATATTCCAGTCTAAAAAGGGTTAATAAAAAGCCAAATGCGAAACGTCTCCCGACGTACGGACATGCCACCAATGTGATTTTGAAAGGAGACCGGACTATAATTAAGTTGCTGCAAGTTGTATGCTGACCGGAAGGCTTGAATATCTATCTTAAGTTATAAGCCATAACTGGGAAGAAAGCACGTGATCATGACCATGGGTAAAATATTTTTTACCTCCAATGACGAGGGCAATTAACTGAAAGTTTCATAAATAATGGTAATTAAAACCCCCCATCTAAATGATAATGGAAATGTTGCTTACACCAAGTGTATATCAACAAAATGTCCAAGGGCTGTAACTCTGACAGAAAGAATCCTACAATGATCCATTTGTTCCTTTTCAGATGACGTGAATCATTACTTGAACGTTTCATGACAATCAACTGAAAAACTAAGGAGTGACAATGAACCGTGTCTAATAGTTTTGATTCTTCGGTTTGTTCTTTGGTTCCAACGCTGAAGAATTTTTGCAGAATACACAGAAGTTACCTCTGAATTAATACGAGTCTGAGGGATGTTCAACCACATGGACGCTTTCCAAGTACTCGCTGTTGATTGATGTACTGGTACCAGGTTGTTCAGAAATTGCGCATAATCTGGTACCAGTACATCAATCAATAGTGGGCGCGTGGTGGGCACCTACGCTGTTGAGTATGCCTCGGTCACAAGACTGACGGGAAAATGCTCATTTTACCTAATAGATCATGACAAATGACAATAAAAGAAACGGCATATTTGACACTGTATATGTTATGACAATGTTTTAAATAACAAAGATACAAATGATTGAAGTGCGATGCGGAAGAAATTGACATTAATGCGTAACTGAAGAATCAAATGGTATATTATATGTGACTTGGTGTTATATAATTTCAAAACATGAAAACATTTGTGTAATTTTATATACAGTACTGCTAAGCAGGCAAACGCAATCAAAACAACGTCGTACCTAGGACGTTGCATTGACGTTGGTACAATGTTTTTTTTTCAACAATTTTGCGTACTGGACGGGCGTGAGAAATGTGTAGGAAAAGGTGTTTTTCAAAATCTGTGTTTCAGTTTATACAACATGTTCCTGAAATATAGTAACGTTTGTTACGTACATGGCTACCACTCTGGCAGAAATACTTTAATAGACTATTGTATACCATAGTATTTAGCACTTTGCACCAACTGGAGAAATTCACGGGGGAAACTGAAAAATATCTATGACATACCAATAGATACATTTAGAGATAAAACTGAGAAAAGAGCATTTGTTTTGCTTCAAGTTAGTGCTCATTCTAGGTAATTTTTAAAATGAATTAAATAAGGAAAAAATAAAACTTTGTTAATTCCACACTTTATTAATAGTTCCCACTTTTTCAGAAGCGATAGGCTGTGCCTCTTTGTGCGGGTGCAGCAATCTTTTTTGGGTATTTTGAACCAAAACTTTGTGCAGTTGAATCTGTGAAGAGGTGAAGAGAGCTCACCTGTCTTAAGCTGTCAGTCAGTGACCCCTTAAGATATGTGTGATTGTATTTCTTTCTCTTCGCTCCGTTTCGATGAACGAAATATTTAATAAAGAATGGAGTATGTCAGTGACCTAAAACATTTTTTCAGAAAATGTTTTTGACGAATCATAATAATTATAAATAATACTCTACTATTAATTTATAACAAGATTTTACAAACCTTATCTAAAGCATCTTTTCTATACGTGTCACGGAATACAAATACTTATTCCACCCCTGGTTAACTACGTATATACAAGGGCTGTTACGAAGTGAAATAGAACTGCTATGAAACGAAAAAGAATCATAGTTACCAAAAGACCTGGTGATCAGGTCGTTTAGTAACTATGACTTTTTCATTTCGTAACAGCTCTTTTTCGTTTAGTAACATCCTTGAAAAACATAGTTAACCAGGTCCTGCACACAGCTAAGCAAAACGCATGACATGATACACCTATTTTATACACGTAAATTAATACACTCACAAAATATTTAAAGGAGCACTGTTTATAATTTCGAAAAGACATTGAATTATCATATGACGTCGCATCCGAGAGTGTAATAAAGCCATGCATTAAAAACGATAATCAACTAGTGGATTAAATGTGCAAATAACGTTATGAGTTGACGTCCATAAAAACGTCGCGTTTTCTCATGGCGAAACCGTGATATTTTAGTGCAAAATTTGCCAATAAAATGCGATTTTACTGTCATATGATAAATAGATTCTTGCATTCGTGCTCCTGTATTATTGAATTTATTAAACTCGTTGGCGAAAACCGATAAGATGCGAGGCTTTATCTTTTCCCCCAACTCGTTTGATAAATTCAATTATACATGAGCACTGATGTAAGATCCTATATGCCTAACATTTTTATTATTTTTGACGAGGAAGAGTTTTATATCCAGACTTATGAAAATTATATACGTTGCTTCGTAAAATATTATGAGCAGTTTATAATAAGTGTAACAACATAACTGTTTGGCAAACAAATTTTGAGAAATATATATAATGACCACTTCGCTATTGACTCAAAAGCTATAAAATACTTCAATGAAGGAACTGATATTCTATTCCTGACATAAAAATACAACAGAAAAGAAACCAGAAATGGAAATGTTCTTAAATAACAATAAATAAATTTAGTCAAATTCATCAGAATTTCTAATAATTTTATTACTTGGATGATGTCACGAAAATGTGTATTAAAAGGACAAGATCGAATGAAGTACTGTTTCCACGTGACATATAAATCTAAATGATATACTTAATTTTTATCATGCTAGCGCAAGCTAAGAACTTTATGCTATAGCAGCGAAGCAGGAGTTGTACATATATTACAAACGCGCAGTTCCATTCCAACGTGGAAATTAAATATTCAAGTTTCTGCAAACAGAATAGTAAAAAATATAACATGGCTGTTTGAGTTCTATGCATATTAAGTTATAAGTATGAAAGTAAAATGTGAATTTATAATTAAATCTGAAAGAGTTCCTTCAAGAGCAGAGAATGCATTCAGAATAAGAAAAATGGGTCAGACTACGTAGTTTCGGCTAATAAAGCCTCTTCAGTGACCCTGACAATACCTGGTGACGAAACCAGAGAAAAGCATACTTTATTACTGTAATTTCTTAATCTTAATTGGACAGTCGATTCAAAGACTGATTAGTATCAAAAAGGGTCCAAATTATATATAAAACGATGATTTAGGATATGAGTATAAACCAACCTAAAATTTCAGATCTCTCAAAATATATCCTCTGATCTCAAAGGACAAAAAAATATTATCTGCACTATGGATGATGTACGGGGAGACGTTATAAGTATAAACATTCAGCATTGTAAACAATTAATTGGTATCAAATTTCGGTTTGGCCACTTTCAGCAGTTTTTGTGATTACAATCACCTCTGATTATAATCTACTCAAAGCAAAAAATGTGCATTGATATGCTTTATGCTTTACAGATTTCTGAGTCCAATAACATTGCCATGTTTTATTTAACTACTTGCAACTCCCGATATCTCGAACATTGATATCTCAAAATATCTTCTTATATCAAAGATTACATTTCCTATTTTTATTTACATTTCAACACCAGTTATCTCAAACTAATGATATCTCAAAGTAAATTTTCTGGTACCAGAAAATTTACTTTGAGATATCGGTAGTTTGGGCTGAAATTTGACTTCGAGATATCGAGAGTTGACTGTATTTGCAGAAGCTTGTTCTGTTTTGATTTTCTGGTGGGAATGAAACTGCACGTTTACCAGGGATGATAATTGCTATGTGAACCGGCTTGTGAGAAAACCTGTTTGAAAGCATTTTCGACTTGACTAGATTGAACAGGTGTAGATAAGTCAGGGCATGCGCAATTAGCGTTTTAACAATGTGCAAGATTCCATTATTTTTCCGGGAATATGTCAGCATGCTCTGTCCGAACTACACATGCGTAAGCAAGCCATGGACATTTCGCTTATGTAAGTCTGGTTTTCTAACAGCGCGGCTCATGTTTATGTAGCCTTGTCAAATGATACTTTATATACCCAGTATGTATTCAACGTCTTAACAACGTCTATCAACATCGCTTCAACTGTTTTGGTACGGCGCTTGTTCAACGTTGTACGAATGCTGGGTGTGTTGTAGTTTATGCGGTCTCAAAGTTTCATAAACAGTAAGCACAAAATACATGTTCATTACAAGTTCATTTTCAGTTGTATAACACATCAACACATTGTCACAATAACTATTGGATGTATGAACAATTATCAAATTAGCTGCATATTCTATATGCCATTTAATAAATTACAAACCATTTGTCAGGGTCATAAGTCCAATCCGATTTGTTACCAAACAAGTTTGCGCTTAACAACAGAAACAGGTTTAACCCTCCACCGCCCGAACCTAGTCGACGGCATTAACTGGAATGCAGACTCGCAAAACGGAGCTGTAGTACTTGGCCTTCTCTGGCATAAATTATCAGCCATCTTCCATCAGGGGACAGGAAGATACAAACTTAATTATACCATCTGGAAATGAATAACATCAATTTAAATTACAAACCTAATATTACACTTTTCCTTTAAGTCGGTAACACACAATGAGGGCTAGTTTCTGTCCGAACACTATTATAGGGAAGTGATACTTCTTTCCCTTTCTTTACAAAAACATCAAATATATAGGATGTTCCGGGATGGAGCCCGGTCACTGTTATTGCGAGCACCGCATGATCTTTCTTTCTATGTTTAAACTTTTTACAAATTATTTTCTGTGCACTTCTTCTTCTTTTTGTGGCACCACACTGGGTTAACTTTTTATAGGGAGTAGATAAAGAAGTGTTTTTGATTTCAGTTTTATACAAACAGTATTCCTGTTTTTTCGTCGTGCCCATCCAGGCAACTGTTATACTATTGCAACTTGTAAGATAGTCAAATACTTTAACTGTGGTGTCATCTGGTAACACAGGCACTCTGACCTTTTTAGACTTTGTTGACACCAAAATATACACATTCTGTCGCCGTCTCACAGGTCTTGATAGTTTTAAAATATAATTTCCAGGCTGGATATTTTTTAACGTCAACTTTTTTAAACCTTTTACTTTTGATTTGTGAAATGTATTATTTCTGTTTTTAAACTCAACATTAATATATCCCGTACAAGAATAAACAACAATATGTACTTCTTTTGCTACACTGTTTAATTTAAAAAGATATGCCCGCACAGATTTTCTCTTTCTGAACACAACAGTTTTATGTTTACCATCTTTTAAAATAGAAAGTTTCTTACTTCTTCTAGTTTGAACAGTAACTCCTGTATACTGGCTCGCTTTTTGTGTACTTTTGTTGCGTACAAACACATCGAGATAATAACGACGTCCTTGTTTAAGTTTTCTTATTATAGATGACGTATTTCTTCCAATACATTTAAATAATATCGACCCTTTCTTTTCAGCCTTAATTGGATTCGCTTTTTGTCGGATATATCTCTTTTTATAAGCTTCTGACTTAAACCCAAAGCCACTATGTGGCGGCAAAGTGGGCTTGACATCTCCATCAAGATGAGCACGTAATGAACACAACGTTCTATAATTCCGTTTTCTATTTATAGCAATACAGTATTCAATATCGTCACCATAATGTCGCTCATCTGGACTAGAATTCCATGACACAAGAAGAGTATTAGAATCTGTTTCTAGACTTTTAATATTTGTATCTGTAGGTAACTCCGGAAACCGTTCGATATCGGGTGATGTTGTGGCAAATATTTTAACATAGCTATCACTCCGTAATGAAGTTATTTCAACGACATATATTCCAACTTGCGGTGAATCGAGTCTCAATGTTTCAGCAAGTTCTCCGTGAAATGTGTATAGCACATCTTTTGTATTTACAATGGAGTTTATCCCAACGGTTTGGTCGAGGCGCGGTTTAATATCTGCAAGTAAGAAACAAGAATTAACAAAAAGAAAATAATTTAACATCAAATATGCTTATAGTAATTTTTCGTTGCAGCGTAGACACCCTTTTACTAGAACATTACTCTTAACTACTATATACCCCCAGGGTGGTTTTAGAACAGACACACTTTATATATCTCCTTTGCGCTCAAAGATATAAAAACAAGAAATAGCTCACTCCTCGCTAAAAAATACTTTGAGAGAAAAGATTTACATACATGTACATGTACTTCGTTTTGGTACCATGTTACACTAACAATTAACAACTACTACATTTTTAGATTTACTTTTATGTATATCTTCTTAAAAATTTGATAGAGTTTTGAAATTGTCAGACTGTAAGATGAAGATGCTCTACCTGATTAATTAATCACAGCTTATCTTACCGCGACACGAGAAAACCAACAAAGTGGATGTCCGCCTAGGGCAGACTCAGATGAGCCTGGGCATCCGCCCAGTCTGATCAAACTCTTCCCATAGCGCTTAAAGGGTAGCCAAGGGTCTAAGCTACCTTCATGCGGACAGCGAAGACTCTGATCAGACTGGGCGGATGCCCAGGCTGAACTGAGTCTGCGCTGGGCGCACAACCAGTTTGTTGGTTTTGTCGTGTCGCGGCTCATTTGTTTTGGTAGAGCAAAAAAGACGTGTTAATGACTTTGATGCCCAGACTAAACTCTTAGCTGCTAAATTTTTAAACAGAGCTACCTAAACACGCTCTAAAAGTTATATTCTAAGTTTCGTTAATGAAATTCTGATAAGGTTTAAAATAACTGTTGCCTAAAACATTTTCGTAACCCATTTTTTTGGCAACTCCGTGTACAAAATCAGATGGATGTAAGTAAATGTTATTTTTTCTGAGCACTTCCAAACGATTATAATTCGATATAACAAGGGCTTCGCAAGCGGCGCATAATACGCCCGTTTCAATGTCCTAAAGGAGTTGCAGAATGAACAAAATTGTTTACAAAAGGATACACAGGCAGACAAACAGAGGCAACCACTCTATAATCAAGTAGAACTGTTGGTGAATCCGACTATACCCCCGCTTAACTGCTAACATCAAATGGTGTTATTTTCGTAACAAAAAGCATATATATAGAGAGAGAAATCATTGTTACCATGTATACCAAATATGAATGGTTGCTGTGAAATCTGTTACAAAAAATTACATTATTCAAAGTAAAGAGAGAAAGAAAATTGGACAAATACAGGGAAGAAAAAGAGGAGAAGGCTGGTTCTCAATCCCACGATACAGTAAGTAATCATTAACCTGCATACCAAATATGACTACTCTAGCTTGCAAGGCTGTGGAGAAATCTTTGACGAAAAAATCTATTATTCAAGGTATGGAAAGTAAGAATATTGGACAAATACAGGGAAGAATAAGCAGGAGAAGGCTGGTTCTCAATCCCACGATACAACATGTCGACATCAACCTGCATACCAAATATGACTACTCTAGCTTGCATGGTTGTAGAGAAATCTTTGACGTAAAATTTCATTATTCAAAGTATGGAAAGAAAGAAAATTGGACAAATACAGGGAAGAATAAGCAGGAGAGTTGGTTCTCAATCCCACAGTACAACATGTCGTCATCAACCTTTATGCCAAATATGACCAGTCTAGCTTGTATGGTTGTGAAGAAATCTTTGATGAAAAATTTGATTAAAAGGGGACGGAAGGACAGACGGACAGATGGAAGGACAGATGTAAACCTGTATACCCCCCACTTTTTCAAAGCAGGGGTATAATGACTGCAACATTATTTAGATATTTAACACCTCAAATACTGTTGTTTAAGCTGCTTGTCAAAGCAGAACAAGGGAAAGGGAAATAACCTAATTATACTAGATGAACCATTTTTTGTTCTACTATCCTCCCCTGAAAATATATTTTTTGTAATATACACAAATAGCCAATAAGATTAATGAAAGGGATTAACTCTAAGACAAAGAAAGGTAGAGCAGCCATTTTTAAACGGGACACCTCGTTGGGACTCCATACACATTGCTATGAAGTTTCATGAAGATATCCCGAACGGTTATCTAGTTATGGCGCGCACAAGACTTGCAGGGAAAAATTAATCAAAGGGGCATAACTTGGAAACTAAGGAAGGGGGAGCAACCATTTTTGTACGCGACACGTTCCCCCAACCTAATACATATGCCTACCAAATTTCATGAAGATATCCCAAATGGTTACTGAGTTATGGCGCGCACAAGAATGTTTACGGACGGACGGACGGACAGACGGACAGACGGACGGACGGACAACGCCACGACATAATACGTCCGTTTTTTCAAAACGGGCGTATAAAAAAGAAAAGCTGTAACAGTGATGTTATATGCATGGTTGTTAACTCAATCACACAGACTGATATCTTCCTTCTTAAATTGCACGACGGCGGGTCGAGATTCAGATGATGGCTTCAGCCTATACATTGTCTATCTAATTCAAATGGTTGACTTCTGACCCCTGACGACTTTGATAGAGTCATCCGTGGTTCAGCTATAGGACTGTTTTTCTTTAACAAAGATGCCACTGAGTCCGTAACTTTCTTTCACCAGTGCATGTTTATGATTCTATGTTCCTTACTATGATGTCCTGCTAATGAGATCTGTCATTACATGTATCCTTTTTTCTTTTCTTAATTTTTTTTAAAAATCCGATTGGTACATTATTAAAATTTATCATATGACGTCGCATCTGAGCGTGTAATAAAGCCATGCATTAAAATCGATAATCAACTAGTGGATTAAATATGCAAATGACGTCGTAACGTTACAGTATGCGTTGCCTTCCATAAAAACGTCGCGTTTTCTAATGGCGAAATCGTGACGTTTTAGTGCAAAATTTGCTAATAAATGCGATTTTAGTGTCATATGATAAATAAAATCTTGCATTCGTTCTCCTGTATTACTGAATTTATTAAACTCGTTGGGGAAAACCGATAAGATGCTCGGCGTAGCCTCGCATCTTATCTTTTCCTTTAACTCGTTTAATAAATTCAATAATACATGAGCACTCATGTAAGATCCTCTGTACAGACGTCATCACAAAAATGGACCATAAAAGGCATTTCTGAGACAAGTTATGAAGATAGAGTTGTTTTGAAATATACGACAATATAGTCATAACCAAAAAAAAAGAGTAATTTCCTTACTATAATTTATAATTCTTTGTTCTTCTTTATAAGTCACCTGCCATCTAATGGGTGAAGCACATGGATGGATAGTAATCTCAGCTTTGGGAACACTCTGTTCAATCAGGAAGAAATATCTGTAATAGAAAGATTAAATAAAAATGAATTTTCATACTGAAATTTTAACAGTCGTGATACTGACAGGTTGAATTCTTGATTACAAGTATGTCGTGCTCCAGATAAGAATGGGTAACAGGGATTATTTGGGCCGCGACACGAGAAAACCAACAATGTGGTTGTGCGCCCAGCGCAGACTCAGATCAGCCTGGGCATCCGCCCAGTCTGATCAGAGTCTTCGCTGTCCGCATGACGGTAGCTTAGATCCTTAGCTACGCTTTAAGCGCTAAGCAAAGAGTCTGATCAGACTGGGTGGATACCCAGGCTGATCTGAGTTTGCGCTGGGCGCACAACCACTTTGTTGGTTTTTTCGTGCCGTGGCTCATTTAGGAAAAAAAATCCATATTTCTTTGAGACACTTCTAATAAGGGGTCTCAACCTACGCTTCCTTTGGTAAATAAGAAAGAAAACAACAACAATATCTCAGAATTATTCTCCGAACCCACACCTTATATATATGAAGCTCTGTGTTCCAAGCGTAGCTTTTCAGACGGTAACACAACCTACCGCTCAAATAGCTACCCCGCAGCAAATTTTTCTGTCTGAAACGAAATATTCATGAGAATTGAAACACCAAAAACGAAACCAGATATTCATTACAGATTCATTTCTAGTATGTCCCTGTCGTACGAGCAATTGTCTATGTAATGATGTAGAGGCTATTATGATTGCAGTTTTTTCTTCTTCTATTTTGTATAGAAGTGACGTGCAACAAAATGTGCTTAAATAGCGTCGTGCAACACAGGGTATAATCGATTCCGCCAATTTTCGCTTCTTGCAGACTGTCCGTCATATTTGGCTTCCGCCGAGACTGTCCGCGAACGCTTGCTTGCTGCAGAGACTACTGTCCTCGAAATATGGCTTCCTGCCGAGACTGTCCGCGTGACTCTGCTTCCTGCCGAGCCTCGGCAGGAAGCAGAGTCACGCGGACAGTCTCCGCAGGAAGCCATTTATCATGTACAAAAGTCTCGACAAATATGATGTACAGTCTCTACAGGAAGCGAAAATTAGCGGAATCGATTATACCCTGTGTGCAAGTGCTCGTCTTCTAGCACAGGGATGAAATATTCCAGCACTACAAATCTGTACTATTTTGGAAAATCTTCTATCGTCGGATTTGCAAGAAGCTTACTTTTCCTTCTATAGCATTGCTTAAATGTCACGTTAACGCTCAAAGCATGCATTTTATTTCACGATTGAATTCATGCTGTGCGTTTATTGTTTATTTATTTTATATTTGATTTATTTGTTTATTATTTTTTTGGAGGGGTGAGGGGCGGGGGATTCAATCTGGCCATTTCTACCGAACCAATTATCCATGACCCAGTTATAAAACTGCCATTTTGTTTTGATCGACACCAGTAACTAGTTGTGGAATAAGCGTGCGATGCCTGCCATAGGCTATTACCAATATGATGTTTATCTAAGATTTGAAGCTGTAAAAATGCTATTTGAATGTAACAATTAAACTGAAATCAATCAAGGATTGAAATCACTTCTTTGAGTCCAGAATAATTTGAAACGACATAGTCCACTCTACACTTTATATGAACCGTGACACAAGAAAACCAACAAAGTGGTTGTGCGCCCAGAGCAGACACAGGTCAGCCTGGGCATCCGCCCAGTCTGATCAGAGTCTTCGCTGTCCGCATGGAGGTAGCTTAGACCCTTAGCTACACTTTAAGCGCTTAACGAAGAGTCTGATCGGAATGGGCAGACGCCCTGGCTGATCTGAGTCTACGCTGGGTGCACAACCACTTTGTTTTCTCGTGTCGCGGCTCATATTATCAATACGGCATGGCAAACAATTATCAGGCCACTTATCCCATGACAATTGCTTGTCATGATGTTATCAAGTTTTACAAGTTTACAAGTTTATTGGATACTCTCAGTACATGCAAATACATGCAATATGAGGTACAAATACAAAACATGAATACAAATATTTGGGAAACCGGGCTGTATAGCAAAATGTTATGATAAATCATACAGGGATACAAGCATAAATATCGGAGCTCCAGATAAGAGGTAATACCAAATGAAAACAAAACGCCTTCCCAAGAACACATGGGCAGTGGCCCCTCATTAGAACCGTCTCATTGAGGCGGCTCCAATGATGAGTCAAAGCATATGCATCATTGGAGATCCCCACAATTATAAGACAACCCCTCCCGTCTGGAGCTCCGCTAATTATGCATAGCTGTTCGGCTGTATAGAAGAAGAAGAAAAAAAAAAGATTAATAGAAGCAAAGAATGTACAAGTACAATCTATATCTTATATCTCTGCGGATTATCTCCAGTTTTAGTTTCACAAATCTAGTTCATACCTATAGATATATAAGTACCCTTCAGACGCAAAACATCGAAGCAACGTTGGTTCGACTGCTAGACAGCGAACCTACGTTGCCTCAATGCTATGCGTCCGCTGGGTATAAAGCTGTTTACTAGCCAGGAGTTTGTCTAAATGTGGACATAATTACACCCAAAAATTTACAAAGCTTTCTTAGTTTACAGATATTATTGTCATTAAATAGGTTCGAAAAAGTGATACAGTTAGCACCGCGCTTTCTTATAAAAGGAGTTAAAATGGTTCTATCAAAATCAAAATAAGCGCACTCATAAATATAGTGGAACTCATCTCCGATAGCGTCAGAATTACATAGTATGCATTTTCTCAAATGACGATCTAAACCTGCCCAGCGACCTGTTTCTATTGGTAATCTATTATTACCTAATCTGTAATATACAAAATGCTTCATTAATTTTGGTGGTAAATTAATCAAATAACTTTCAAATTTATGTTCACTTTTAAAGATTCTGTAATTAATACATTTCGAAGAATCAAGTATCGTACTGTTCCAATCTTGTTTAAACTGTGCCTCTAAAATGTTTTGAATATTTAACGTTAACCATTTACTATTTTCGCCATTTTGCGTGATCCAAATATGACTCATGCCGACATTGTCAAATATCGTTTTAATAAAAGTTAACCACTCATATGAATATCTTTCTTCCATGAAATCATCTAAAAGAATTCTGTAGAGAGTAGACGACAATTTATTTATATTACCTGAGACGAGTTTACACCAATAATTTATCATACGCTTTTTAATGGTAAGAGATATAGGGAAACGACCGAGCTCTCCATATAACATAGCGTGCGGTGTTGATGTTTTAACATGTAAAATATGCTTGAAAAAATCAGTCTGAACTTTATCTATAGTAGAGAGATCACCACAACCCCAGATTTCACAACCATACGTCAATATCGGAACAATTGTATTGTCAAATAATTTGAGTTGACAATCAATCGGTAATTCTAAATTTCTTATTTTTCGATAAAGAGCAAACAAAGCTTTCCTCGCCTGTTCAACTACATGTTTTTTAGTCAAGCTGAAACTTCGGGATTTGGAGAATAATACACCTAAATATTTAAAGGTATCAACAATTTCTATAACTTTAGTGTTTATTTCCATAAAATGTTTCCTTCGAACTCTTTCACCAAATACCATTATTTTTGTCTTTTCAACATTTATATTTAATTTCCAGGCATCACAATAATTCCAAAAGTCTTTCAAAAGTATTTCTAGCTCATCTTCACTTTCTGCAAATAACACCGTATCATCAGCATAAAGGAGTACTATAATTTTTAAGAATGAGTTAATATGTTGATCATAAATATTTAGACCTACATGAGGATTTTGACTAAGAAAATTTTCAACATCGTTTAAAAATAGTGAGAACAGAATAGGTGAGAGGTTTTCCCCTTGCCTTAGGCCATTACTGCAATCGAAAAACTTGGATTGTTCTCCGTTGAAATTAACACATGATTTAATGTCATTATACATGTTTTTAATAATGTTCAGAATTTTTCCATTTATATTGTATTTAAAAAGTTTTGACCATAGTGCCACCCGCCAAACTGAGTCAAATGCTTTTTCGAAGTCGACAAATGCAGAAAATAGTTTCAGTTTTCTAACTTTCATATACTCAATAATTGCATGCAAAACAAAGATATTGTCACATGTTGAATAACCTTTTCTGAAGCCACATTGATTATCATTTAACAAATCATTTTCTTCGATAAAACTGGTCAATCTTTGATTGAGAATTGCGGTAAACAATTTACCCATACAGCTTAATATGGTTATCGGCCTATAATTACTAGGATCATCAGCACTGCCCTTATTTTTATAAATTGGTTTGATAATGCCAACCAACCACGAGTCCGGAAGAATTCCAGTGTCAAATATTATGTTGAATAATTTATGGTATATAGGTAAAAACATAGCTGAAGTTTGTTTTATATATTCATTTAATACTCGATCTACACCCGGACTTTTATTATTTTTTAGACCTTTAATCGCTTTTAATATTTCCGTTTGGGAAATTTCATTATTTAACTCGTTTTCAAGAATATCATTTGGATAATTCACATCGGGAGGAACATCCGTATCCGAATTATTTTCGTTTAGTTTTTTAAAAAAATCCGTTAAGACGTGAATACTTATGTCAGGTTGAGCTGTTTTCTTATTTATGCTGTTGACATAATTCCAGTAATCTTTTGGGGATGACGTTCGCATTTGCCGTATTTTATTTCGAAATTCTCGTTTATATTTAAGATTACTCCTCTTTATCGCCGTTTTATATTGTTTACTGGCTCGTGCCAAATTCGTATAATTAGCATCATTTTTCAATAAATTATATGACTTTTTAGCACGATGATACTGTTTACGCGCAGAACGGCAATCATTATCAAACCACTTTTGATTGGTATTCGTTTTTTTCTCAAACGAACTTGTGTAAGTACCGAAGGTTTTTTCAGCGCTATTTGAAAACACGTTTTCAATTTTCGACATAATTCCATTTATCAATTCTTTATCTGTTCGTGCGTTATTTGATAGCATATCGTTAATAGTATTCACTTCCGACATGTCAATATTCGACTCGAAGTTGGGACTTAGAGACGTTGTCCAAGGTTTAACTTTAACTTTAGACTGAACCCCACTGTTATTTTGAAAATTATTGTTAATTTTTAAACAAAATTCGGATGGACAGTGCGAGTCTGAATATAACGAGCAAAACTCTTTTATCTCAAAATTAGATAAATATTTGAACATCGGCAAAGAAGATATAACATAATCGACAACAGAACTATCTTTACATGTCGTTTTCCCTATGCCCTTATCAGAAAATGCTCTTCCATTCAAAATGATGAGTTCATTTGACTTACAACATTCAATAAGATTTCTACCGTATCTGTTAACTTTATTATCCTGCGACTTACGGGTTAAAGCGAAATCATATTTCAAAATCTGATCAACAGTGTCCGACTGAAAAATATCTTCCGAATTTATGTCTAGAAACTCGTATATGTCTGTGTCTGTTTCAGTATAATCAAGAATACAAGATGTCCGAGCGTTAAAATCACCCAAAAGAATAATATTTCTATTCGCCCTCGAAAAATGGTCAACTTCGGAATAAAATAGTTCATAGATTTGAACTACACTATAGTCTGAATTGACAGGCGGAATATAGACTGCTCCAAAAATAATGTCCTCGTTTGAACCAAATAATAATTTCGACAATTTAAACCACTGAACATATTCACATTCGGTATTTATCATAGAAAAATATTTATACAAATCATTTCTTATCAAAATCATAATGCCGCCAGATTTTCTGGACACCTTTTGCTTCCGGTTTTTGACAATACACTGGTAATTTTCTACTGATACAACATCTAAATCATCAAGTAAAGTTTCGAAACATGCAATTATATGAAAAGTATTTATATAGTCCAGAAATTCTGGGCATAATAATTTAGATTTTATACCACATACATTAATACTAAGAAATTTTATGTCAAAATATCGGTGAGAAAAAGAGTCATTTGATATGTTGGTACTTGCACACTTTTACCTGTTTTCATAAAAAAGTGGTATTACTTTTTGTGTTTAAAAGCCCTTTAAAAGGCGGAATCTACTAGCTTCAATGAAATAAAAATCATAGTAAATGTATAAACATCCATCGATTCAGCCAAAGTTCATTGGAACTATTTTTCTAACATTTACTGATCTTAACTGAAGTCGGATGGATAGCTCCGAAAATCTCAAATATATGCATGGTATTAACATCCAATAAGTTGACCAACACTGTGATTTATAACATGCACGTTCTATATTGAGTTGCCCTCTGGAAAAAGCAATGTAATTCCAAATATGAGATCGTTTGACCCAGACAAAGCCTGTATGTATATCCGTGTGGTCGAGTCTCGTTCTTCGCTAATCGACACCTGTTTTCTTTGGGATAGGGGAACAACAAAATCCCTATCACATCGCTCTTGGTTTGTATTTGTTACATATGAAACTTCTGATGGGTATTTTCTAGAGAGTTCCTCCATGATATTTCTGTAAGAGATGGTGCCAAAAATTATTTATCGGCACATCGATATAAGTATCGAAAATGAATAATCTGTCCTGTATCTTTCAAGGAATAAAAAACTGGCCCCATTAAGCATTTAATATAAAATAAAATGGACTTTCTTCTTGAGGATCGCCGCCAAACTCATGAAACTTAAAAGATCTTTCTCTATCATCATTAATAACCCTTGTTCCGGACCTTTTTCTGTTTTAAACAGCAGATCTTTGAATGGTGCTCATGAAATCGTAAACATGTTTTCGCTATACTTCCAACTGACAATGGTACCTGTGAAAACTATTATAATTGTTACATATGTTTCTGGAACTCAGTCTGATTCCTCAATTCCCGAAGGTGAGATTGCATCGTGCGTCTCTAAGTTCTTTCATATTCTTACTGAAGTACGATTATGGGATGTTACCAGGTATACTAAGGACATTAATAGTGTACATGTAGATCAAGAAACAATAACTCAGCATATGAAACCAGAGCCCTAGATAAGAGGGATATTTGATGATAATCGAGGGATAATTTTCTTTATTTCTCATTGAAAACATATGTTGTGACCCCTCATCTGAACCGTCTCGTCTCGTCGTCGAGACGGTTCAGATGAGGGGTCACAACATATGTTTTTATCCAGAATTAACAAAAATTATCCCTCATTATCACCAAATACTCCCTCTTATCTAGGGCTCTGTGAAACCTTAATCAAGCGCAAGTTCTGAAAAGTTAGATCCTTTGGAAGCAAGGAATACACTAAAGAAATGAATATAGCAGGTTTAATTGAATCTGATCATGGCCAGTAACAAAAATGCAACACTGGCAACGCCCGCTGGCTCAGACCAAAGCAGAAATCTGCTTTCAAAATAACATTAAATGAGCACAGTGATGACAGAAGACCAGATATATAATATAAAACGCACCATGAATAAGTTTCTAACAATTGAAAAAGTTGATTTTAAATTCCGACGACGTGTCAAACACGGGTGTTTGCTCAGACAGATTGTACATAGCCATGATAATACACAGATCAACTGACAATACATAATGCGCTATGTGTACTCCAATACTATTTGATGAGATGACATCGGGCTGCTCGATTCATAATCGGTAATTACGATTATGAAACAGGCAGCATGACGGGCATCCTTCTGGTGTCTCTCAAACAGAGAAGGAAACAGAAAAGACAAAATTCTGACAGATAAGCTGCTTTTCCAACAAATGGCGCCACTCTTCAAAAAAATAACAGCCGACATCATCAGCCTTGAGCATGCCATATGCTGGGCCTGACACTTCGTCCCAGGCACAATTACACATTTGAATACACGTCTGCCTTCGCTTATTTCCTTCGCTGAAGCTTCCGAAGATCCCGTCTCTTAACTGGCAACCCTGGTAAGATCAACAGATTAGACCTCTTAGTTGCCCCCATCTTCAGAGGGTGAATAAATACCTGCTTGCTGTATTATGTTCAGATGATTCTGATTGGAAAAGTTCAAATTAAAATGTAGTTTAAACTATGGAAAATCATCAGCCTAAGAGTTAACTATCGTTAGAAGAATGTTCAAATTAAAGAATATTTAACAGTAGAGTTTAACACAGTCAGCCTATTTCACAGAAATTCTACACCTCAGCAAACCACCATTTTTTCTATTTTTCGATGTATAATGCTGAAACAGAAGGATCAAATGAATACATGGAGTTTACATTGCACTTGTCTAATGACTCTTATCAGAGCGCTGTGTATGAACACCAGATTGTTACTACACAAGAGGTTACTTGAAACCCATAATAAAAGTCTAGTTATTTGATTCATTCAAACTCATGAATTACAATGTCATATGCCTTCCAGCTAGTTTAGCTCTTCTTTCACAGACAGTATGTTTACAACTGACAAGATAAGGCTACTCTTAAGGTCAAATGAGCCGCGACGTGAGAAAACCAACAATGTGGTTGTGCGCCAAGTGCAGACTCAGATCACCCTTGGCATCAGTCCGATCAGACTCTTCACTTAGCGCTCAAAGCGTAGCTAAGGGTCTAAGCTACCTCCATGCGGACAGCGAAGACTCTGATCAGACTGGGCGGATGCCCAGGCTGATCTGAGTCTGCGCTGGGCGCACAACCACATTGTTGGTTTTGTCGTGTCGCGGCTCAAATTATGAATTGGGGAAACAAATTTTCGCCGTATCATTAAGTTCATTTTCTTTGTAAATATTGGTGATATTATATTACACAATACTAAATATGTTGATCTGGTACGAGTGACGACCATTTTTCCGCGGTAGGTAAGTCAAAGAGGGTAAGGTATTCCGTAGTCTAGAAGGTAGGTGTTAGAGGCGCATCTTCTGAAAGACAATGCTCACCCCTCTCCTTTCGCTGCAATTAATTTACTGCTGGTTGATAGAGAGAAGTTCTCAGTCGCTGTCTGGCCCGTGAGGGATTCGAACATGCGTTCTCCTGGGACCGTATTTATAAAACGACTTAAACGGTTGCTAAGGTTGAATTTCTATGAAGGAGATTCCCTACAAATATGAAATTTGCTCTGGAGGAACAGTCTGATAAAGACTGTTCCTCCAGAGCAAATTTCATAGTTGTATGGAACCTCCTTCATAGAAATTTAGCCTTAGCAATAGCATAGCAACCACTTAAGTGGTTTTATAAGTACGACCCCAAGCTTGCGCTTAGTAAATTCATTTTGATGTCAGCCATGTAGTTAATGGTTTTCTCAAAATTATGTTAAACAACTGATGAAAACAATACTAAGACCCTGTCTCAGCTTCATAGTTAAACAGGTGAAGCCTTCTGATTTCAAATAAAAAAAAATGTGACGTGCTTGTTAAAGACCCGAATAAAACATTTTTGATCAAAGTAAGTTAATATTTTGTAAACATTCCTGCATGTCTCCGATCTATTATCGATCACATAATGAATTAATCAAGAAGTTTGATATGATAATGAAACAATGGTCAGCTAAGTGCTGATTGCTTAAAGTATTTTATTTTTACTGTGATTATTTTTCACGAAATAATATGTTGTCTGTAACAAAGTAACTTGGTAAGATGTAGCTGTATATTGTAAGCAGACATCGAACAATATCTAAGTGCTCAAAACAGAATTATATTTGGCAAAAACGCGTCCTCTGGGACACATTATAAATAATTTAGGTTTCTTGCACTGATACTCTTTTAATATATTTAACAGCTCCTAGAAGTGAAACTCTTTCTGATACGCTTCTGGCTTCTAGACAGAATTGTAAGTGCTAAAACTACTGCTTCAGTATTCAAAATTTCAAGAATTTTTTATTTTTCATTTGTTTTATAAACCAAACCATACGACCAAATGAACTTCTAGTTACCCTCAATATTGAGAAACTTTAATCAATTACTGTAATTATCCTCAAGACGATCAAATAGCTTTAAGGTTAATGGGTATATATTAAGGGGAAGTGACGCGGCGATTTTTGCACCCCAACCCCCTTCTCAGACAGACAGACAGACAGTAACTTTATTCACTCAAAGTACATGTAAACATGACATAATGAGGAATTTCTATAATACTAATCAACATGGCAAACGGACGGTGGATCATGTACTAATACTAGCAATGGTAACAGTAAGTGATTTGAAGATTTAAATGCAAGGGGAGGAAAACACAGAGCATAAAGCGAGAAACTGAAAGAAAGGAAGAAAACAAAATATTACACTATATTTCACTAAACGGCTCGCCGCATACTTCCTGCTGCCAAAAATAAAGGGCAAGGCATCCTAAATAAGCGAATTTTCAGAAAAATTAAATCTCCAAAAGTATGATAATAGTAACCATAAAATTTGTATTTACAGTACAGGACAACAGAACGCATATGGCTAGCCGTTACAGCCAGCTATAAAGTACAGAGCTTCTCAAAACCAAAACATCTAACAAGGAATTTCATGAGAGAGAGAGAGAGAGAGAGAGAGAGAGAGAGAGAGAGAAAGAAAACCAGCAGGTACAGTGACCGCGGGACGACGTCATACCGACGTCGATGCGACATCATGTCATCATAACATCGCCTCGACTTCGGCGTGACGCCGTCCGGATGCCGCATGGTGAAAAGAGAGAGACAGAGAATGAGTGAGAAAAAGAAACAGTGTAGTTTTTTTTAAAACATTATTTTTATGAATAACAGCAATGTAAATATTCGATTGGTGCTTAGACAATCAGATGGCTCAATACCCTCCCTTCCTTTTTTTTTTTTTAAGATTAAGACCACATTTTGGAAGCAAATATACAGTCACAAAAGTTACCGGCATTTTTGTCTGAATCCCTTTCGTACGTTATTTGTGTTTGCTGTAGTTTTGAATAAAATATTATCATATGACGTCGCTGTTATCCAGTGGATAACGTTGTGTCATAAAAATCGTATGTCCAAACGTGTAATAACACTTTGGCGCGTACGCGTAACGTCACTGACAACGTCCATGTCAACAATGCGTTTTCTTATTGAAATAATGTTCAGTTTGAAGGCGTTAAATTCCCAAGTTAAAGGGTCATATGATAAACAGAATCTTACACTCGTGGTCATTTCATATGAAATTTATGAAACTCGCCGAAGGCTCGTTTCATAAATTTCATATGAAATGACCACTCGTGTAAGATCCTCTATTTATAATACCGGTGCTATTTGTACATTTTCTCTGGCTGTAATAGAAATCGCACAGAACAGGCTGTGTGCATGAGCAGTCTAGACAGGAAAACTGCAGGTCGCCTTTTAATATACTTAAGCGTATTCCAGAAGCTTTGGCAGCACATGCACACAGGCTGGTCCAAACATGCACAGTGAGACGGGTTATATCAGGGCATGGTTTGGTAAAGCCACACCACTTATCCAATGTGAGGAAGTACACTGCTGGCCCAGAATTATAATTGCTAGTTCTGTTTTATCACCGGTACTCGTGAAAACATCCCTCAGAGTATGTGTTCCCGATGAATATTATCATCGGGTTCTGCAATCACTGTTTGGGTACAAATGGGAAAAAAGTGCGACGACCGAGTGAAGACTGCGGCCAACTTACGTGGTTACGTGGGCGATATAAGCTGAATGGGTACTCTTTCCGGGAAAGCAACTCTGACATTTTCGTTTCGCCTCCCTTTTACGGATAGGGCCCAACTCTTAATATAAATCCTAGAGGAACAAACCTGTCACTTAAAGACTTGACCCTATTTTGGAAGGTCTGCTCATCCAAGGAAGAAAACTGGAAGTCATTTAGTTGTTTGCCTTAGTTAAAATGGCGTAAACAACATGAAGGTGCACCGATGCACTTTAAATCTTCCGTGATCATGCATGTTCTGAGGCCCCTTTTACTGGTTCTCGATGCATATTAGCCCGACTCCAGGAAGTGTTTCAGTAATACAGTATAATATCAAACAGACACAGATGATTAATAAACAAATGAAGAAGAGATCTGAGCTCACTCTAAACAATTGACATAAATTCAAGTACCAGAAAGTTCAGCGGCTGACGAAGAAAAGTGCAGAGTTTACGTGAATATTATAATTTAATCTAAGAAAAAGTGTCCAGTATTTGAAGTTTTGTTGAGTTCAAGGTAAGCTCTGAATTTTTGTGATTTAATGCAGAATTACAGTCAATTTGTGTTGGGGTCAACATATTTCAGAAATATCAAATAAGCCAACTAAGACAATGGGGTTTTTCGGCACAATTTGGCACTGGCACCTCGGCAAACTTTGATAGCTGCATACAAAACATCGGTTCGCCCTCAACTGGAGTATGCAGCACCAATTTGGCATCCCTATCACAAAACTCAGGTTCAGCAGGTTGGGTTGAGAAGATGCAGAGAACAGCCGCCCGGTGGACCTGCAGGCGATGGCAGAACACAAGTATGACGGCGATATGCTGGACGAGCTTGAGTGGCCATCCCTGGAGGCCCGCCGGGAGCAGGCCTCCTTAACCTTCTTTTACAAATTTCACTCCGGCATAGTGTCCCTTGAGAAAGATAAATACTTGACCCCGGCACCAAAATCGAGAAGAACTAGGGCATCCCATGAGTCACAATGCACTAGATACATGTACTTTGTAACCCCCTGAAAAATTCATTCTTCCCAAGGACTATTCCTATGTGGAATAGTCTCCCCTCTTCGGCGGTTTCTGTCAAAACCGCTGAGGAGTGGAAGGCACTTATTTAGATTATCGGTCCAGAGGCATGTGTTTTAGCATGCCTCTGATCTGCTTCTTGTAAATACTACGCATCAATTATCTACTGCAACAAAAATCTTTCTAAAGGCAATGGAAATCTGTTACGGTCAACTGTCAGATCAAACATTCCTTCGAAAAACTGATTTCTTTGATTCAATTATAACTGTATCACAACCGCTCAGTTAAGGTCACGGTAACTAGATTTGTGACTTCATTCTATACCAGAGCCTCGCTGTACCCTGTGAACGCTAGCTAGCAAAGTGACCGCCGCGGAAGTCGTTTATAATGTAGCTGACAGGTACCGTTATAAATAAATTTTGTGACAACGATCAACTGAGCCGGCGCCTGAAGAAATGACTTTGATCCTTTGTCTTTTTATTATTTTGAGATAACGGAACGTTCCTGAATTTCCTCCAACAACGAAAAGTTGCAGTAGTGGATTGACCCGTAGTAGTTTTAACGGTCCGCCCCAACACTTTGTTATCCCTTTGAGCTAAATTCTCAATTTAGCCACCCACCACAACTGAGGTAGTGATCAGAAAATGATCGTGTCAGTATCGAGTGATAGATATTTTAATTGTACCGCGTTAAGGCGAATGGATATAAATTAAGGGCAACTCCACCATTTTTGCCAGATGTTCTGCACTGATGGCCTAGCATGATCCGGCGTTTTAGATCGGGTCGGGTGATCTTGGTCGACCACTGGCACTTAGCATGCAATGTTTTGCATTACATTTATGTCGTATCCGGTTGGTTGCTTTATAACGAGAGATTATTTTCCGAAATCGAGAAAACAATCATTCACACCAACATTTATTTTAACTGTACACTAAGTCACCATAAAATTCCGGTTCCGAAAGGCTTTGTTTAAGAAGAGCTTTTAGCCCCGTTTTAAAGTTGTAGTGGTGTCGATACAATTTTGAAAACGCTTTGTGAGTTTTAGAAGTTTACAAGTTTGGTAACAAAAACTTAAAAACATCTATATACGGCCCCTATTCAGGCAAATTTGATTTATGAGCCGCGACGCGTGAAAACCAACAATGTGGTTGTGCGCCCAGCGCAGACTCAGATCAGCCTGGGCATACGCCTAGTCTGAGCAGAGTCTTTCCTTAGCGTTTAAAGGGTAGCTAAGGGTCTAAGCTACCTTCATGCGGGCAGCGAAGACTCTGATCAGGCTGGGCGGATGCCCAGGCTGATCTGAGTCTGCGCTGGGCGCACAACCACATTGTTGGTTTTCTCGCGTCGCGGCTCATATGTCAATGGCATTTTCATAATATAAAATGTTCTGGAGCCGGGCGGATATTTTAGCGACCAATATCGTCATTTTTGTAACAATCAGAAGGGTTATGGGTATATTTAAGATGAAAATTATAGATTTTATTTTGTACTTAAAACCTGTTTATTTTATGTTTGTTTGAAACTTCGCTACTTACACATTTTTATTATGAATATAGAAGGTTTTGCAAAATGAATATTCCGTTTTTATTTCATTTTATTTTTCTAGGGGGAGGGGGGGGGGGGGGATATGGGTCTTACAATACCAGGTCCTTTCTATGGAAAAATACATATCCTAAAACAATGTCATCTTATTTAATCTCTAAGTTTCTTTAGCATAAGTTTGCCACTTTAAACTAGTAATATACAAATGTGACTTTTAAAGATATGACGACGGTTAAAGGCTTATGCTCAAAATGAAAATAAAAATCAGACAAGAAAGCAAAACAAATAAACGAAAGAAAAAATATGAAAAACTAGATAAATAAATAAATAAACAGTATATTATTTGTGATAGGAATGAACATTTAAACGAGCGGGATTGCATAGTGTGTTTATTTATAAATAATTTTACATAGCTATTTTCTTATAATAAACATATGCTATTGCAAAAAGATGAAGAGATTGGACACTAGTTAGATTTCTCTTTTTTTTTTCCTTTTTAAGATGGTTAAAACTATCTGATTCTTTAACAAAAATAACAGCTGTAAGATAAAAGAAATAATCAATTACCAGAATCCTAAATCCGAACACGTACATTTTGTAAATAGCAGAAACACTGACAAACCGAAGACAGAAAATGCACTATCAAATGGTTTGAGACTCAACAACCAGTCGGAGTCCTGATTACGCAAAGTTCACTCGCCATGACACTAACAGTGGTTTATATACCATGCTATCCTTACGCAAATATTAATATTGAATATATCATGACTTCTGGAACAATTTTTGTTTATCTCTGAGACTTTGGATTTCTAGCAATCCTCATAAGATATTGAATTAACTTGTCCTCATAAAATAATGATAAAACTGACTAGATTCTCCATTACGTCAGAGCTATTAGGTTTTTGAACCGCTGTACGAGGAACGTTCTGTGCCTTTGATATTTCTGGAGAATCTGCGCGTGCGTGCTTAACACGGATGCATCTAGTTGTCATTCACTAGCTTTCGGTGAAAGTTTCGAAAATATGCAAATATGATGATTTGTCAATGGTTTGATGGAAATGCAAAATATTTTGACATCTGGTGGCTTTACCGTAAACCTTTGACTTAGCGACCCTGAAATTAAGTGACCCAAATCCTACTTTCGTGTTTGTTAGGAACTTCATTGAGAGCAAAACCAAACAATGTTTATATAAAAATAAACGTTGACATCTTACATAATTTTCGTCAAAAAATTAAATGATATCCACTCCTGTGCATGCAGAGCACCCGACTCCGATTGTGCACTATCTGCAGAAACTCTCAAAATAGACACTTCCTGAAAATTAAAATTTTGTTGTTTTTTTTTTACTCTGAAATGGAATAAATTTATGTTTGCATAAATCATCAATTACAGGGATGCTGTGGGACATATATTTGCAAAAAAAAAAAACAAAAAAAAAAAACAAAAAAAAAAAAAAAAAAACAATTGTAAAATGTTTGACTCTGCCAAAGCTATGATCAGTCAAAGGGCTATACCGGACACTCATGGGGTAACTGTAAAAGGTGAAGTGTCATCCTATTGATATTGAAGAAAAAATCCCAAAATTTTGTGATGAATGTTGCTTTGTATAATGGCCGTTTGGAATCAATAACTCAAAACCACTCCAGAGGTATCAAAAAATGGTGGTGCTAAGAAAAGTAAAAAGTATGCAAAGACCAGGAACTGAAACAATCAAAATCCAAATCCAGCCCTCAAACCATAGTTGGAAACAACTAAGATCACAAATAATCAAGATACAGAGAACATATGGCCAACCGAGTGAGCAGCTTGTTCCCAAAAGGTGGCCACTCAGCAACCCAAACCGAACCAAAAATAATAAGAACATACATAAGGTAAAACATCACAGAAACTCTGACACCAAAAACAGGCAACAGAGAACCACAACAGAACTACCGCCTTGGAACGGTCAGTAATGAATTACTGGGGGGCTTAAATTGATTTTACAGGCCCAACCTCACCCTCAGTTTCTGAAGTGGTAAAAAACATTTAGTTGGTTGTTCGGTTCGCATGATAACCCTCTAACTCGTCAATGAATCATCACGGTAAACACATAAATCAAATTTCAACACCATGAAGAAGCAAAGACAAGCAGATACAACGGGCCGTCTGACAGGTGGAGATCCCTGTCCTGCCAACAACCCCACTGGAAATCTGAAGCAAAAGAAGGTCACCAGTTGAGCCCCGGTGGACCAAGCAACAGATAAAAAGGCTCCGGTCCCAACCAACTAAAATATATAGCTTTAGGTCGGGGCCATCATAGAGTCTGACGACCGATCCCCCGGTGTGCAATTAAAGAGTGCAGCAAAGTTATCAACCGTGATTGGGTTAATCACTAAGCATGCAGACGGTCGCATAACATTTAAATTATAGCCAATACGTTTGTGACGTATTATTATTTTTCGGAATTGATCAGAAAAATCAGTCCTACAATTAATCTTTTTGAATTTGTATACTAAGTCACCATAAAATTCTGGTTCCGATAGGCCTTGGTGTAAAAGAAATTTTAATCCGACATCAAATTTTGAAACCAATTCATGGTGTCTGCGATAGAATTTAGAAAAAGCCTTTCTAAGCTTATGATACCGATAGCCCTGTTGAAGAAGTTTAGCAGTTAAACATTTATTACGAACATTAAAGTCATCTACATGACTACACACTCTAGCAAATCTTATAAGTTGAGAAATATACACTCAATAAGAGGGACGACGTGGAACGTCACCATCCAAAAATGGAAAATTAACTATATCAAAGTCAAAGTCATCACGTTTATCATAAATTTTAGAAGATACAAAACCGTTGGAAATAGATAGATGTAAATCCAAAAAGGGGGCCTCGGTATCTGAAGTATTAGCTTTATTCAATTTAAGTTCAGGTGGGTAAATTTGGTTAACCATGCTTTCAAAATAAGGATTATCAATATTCAGAAGATCGTCTAAATATCTAGAGGTTGAGTTAAATGCCTCAATGATATCAGCTTGATTATCAACAGAAAGAGAAGTCATGAAATCTCTTTCATAACAAAATAAAAACAAATCGGCCACAAGAGGAGCACAATTTGTACCCATCGGAATACCAACAATTTGTCTGTATAACTTATTACCAAATCTGATGTAAATATTATCTAAGAGATATGATAAGGCGTCACATACATTCTGACATGACCAAAGACTATATCCTCTATATATTTTACGGTCAGTAGAAGTGAAAAGCGCTTTCTTATCGTTACAGGCAATATAAAGGGTATCTTCATTTTTGGAGAACTTTTTGAAGGCCCTCTCAATCAAATCAACAAGTTTTTCCTTTATTAAATTATGGGGTAATGTGGTATAACTTTTCAATCGCCCCTCGTACATAACAAGATCGTAATTTAGCGCATCTGAGAAAACATGCTTATGATGAGCTTCTGCCATCCGTCGTCCGTCCACAATTTCTTCAAACGACATACGTGTAACATAACATCTGAAATTCCCGAGCCAAAAATGCTGACCCGATTTCAAATTAATACGCGGGCAATCGCTTTCGAAGATTTTCCAATTCTTGAGACTTTGTTTAAAACATGGCTACGAGACTCGTATCTTAAGACAACTTTGATTTTGTCAACATGAAAACAGCTCAAGGAATGCTAAAGAGATTATTTCATACTTTTGAAGAATGATCGTTGCATCAAGGGCTTTCATGATCTGCAAAGGAAGCATCTAAGATGGCAGTCATTACTTAAACATAGTGAATCATGCAAATTAGAATATCTCTAGAAATGCCGAATGGATTCTGCCAAAACTTATGAGGAATGATTCATTTGAGCTCTTTCAATTTTATGGGAATAGATCAACCTGAATGGCCGTGGTTTTAACAAAAGCGAAACATGAAAATTAACAAGTATCAAAATCTGAAAAGCTAGATCCTTTGGTAGCAATGAATACACTAAAGAAACTGGGTATGACTGAGTCCATTCATGACCGATGAAATATGCAACACCGGTCACTCCCTCTAGCAGCGGCTAAAGAACTCTATTTTAAAAATGGCTAATAAACTAAGTGAGTGGAAAGGATTACAATTTATGGTGAAGTACAGGGAGAGTCTTACGATCGTCACATGGCACTTAACACAGTGCAGTGTTGATAACTAAGATCTAAAAAGCTAGATCAACAAACCATTTTTTTTTTCACGGAGCACTTGTATAAATGGGCGAGACTGTTTTCTCTGGCTGTAGATAATGCCAAAGTCGAATAAACATTTTGGAATAAAGACTCAGGTGAGCGATTAACGGACATCATGGCCCCCCCCATTAAAAATGTGAGACTTTACGTAAAAACGCCAAAAACAAAGTAAAAGCGTCATAATTGTAATCTCTTAATTACTACTACGTGTAAAGTTGTCAACTGGAACGGAACTCCTGTTTGTTTTACGCATTATAGTATGTTACCATTATATACGATCTTCGTGGTGAAATCTGCATAATTA
Organism: Ctena decussata; assembly: GCA_963989385.1. NCBI lineage: Eukaryota > Metazoa > Mollusca > Bivalvia > Lucinida > Lucinidae > Ctena > Ctena decussata. The sequence continues at coordinate 17,160,691 of OZ022500.1, read as the reverse complement.
GTTGTATTATATTCAATTTCATTCTCTTTACATAATCAAATTTTGCAAATGTTCTAATTGTTAGAAAATCCTACTCACGTTCAATGTTTATTGTACAACATGAACATGTGATCTTCCTTGGTTTATTGACTATGAATATGCGCTTCGCTTTCAGCATGCAACCCCCACCCCACCGTCATGCAAACACCAACACAACCACTTGAAAAATGTGCTAAATTATGATTTCAAATTCAAATAGTATTGTCAAAATGTTCATGAGGTTCATTTGCATTCGACAGAATTATCCCCGAAATGGGTCAGGCCAATACGACTTGTAGAAAATAAAAATTTATCTGCTTTTTGTTAGTCTTGAACAATTTGTTAGACGAAGTCTAATAAAATCATCGTTGCCGCCAAAACTTGACCTGATCTCTGTATGGAAGAGCGCCTATGTCATGGAATTGTTATTCACCTGTCAGAAGATTTAGTTACATTAAAACTGTTATTATTTGCACTTTGCATTTAGTTTTAAATATGTTTTTTACTTTAACGCTGTAATGATTGATAGAGTTAAGCAGAACGCGAGAAACGCAAATGCCGATGGCTTGAGAAAAAAAAAAAGATTCTATGGTGCGAAAAGTCTTTCGTAGTAAAAAAGTAGTTCTTTGTACTCGGTGCGTAAATTTACCGGAACGGACCTCATTACCGGGTCGGACCGGAACGGACCCTTATTATTCATATTTCCAGCCGATTTTTGAGATATTTTGATACAATCTACACGCGCAGATTAATTCAAGGCCCTACCTATGACTAACATGTATTATCTTAACTTGCAACCCCTGATTTTGATTTGACAATACCTGATAAGGACTATTGGCGAAACAAATGTCTGTCCGTCAGATAAATTGACGACTTATTGAAACATGATAATGGTGCTAACTGTACAATCGATATACAAAGTTTCCCTTTATACATTTAGACCACTGTAATGTTTCAATTTAAAGCTGAAACCCAATAGCTCTACATATTTTCTATGGCTGAAATATTGGTCATGATACTATGGAACAAAAATTCGGGAATTTTTGTGTTTTTCATTCGCTCCAAGTCTTGGAAGAAAGATAGCCAGATTTTTGTATAAGATTATATGATTTTAAGATGAAATGCATATGCGTGGGGTATTAAGAGGCCTACCCATGGCGCAAAATACTCAAAGAGTATTTTGACTAATAACTCTAATTGATTTACGCTAGATGGCATACAGAATATGTATTAATATTAAATAAGAGTTATTTGATAAAACATATTACAAATATCAACTGAAGATAGGGGAAAACGGGTCCGTTCCGGTGTCCGTTCCGGTAATTCAGTCCATTCCGGTCCGTTCCGGTAAATTTACGCATCCGGCTGTACTGAACCGGGTAAAATACAGTACCGTATCATCGGAAGCATATCGGAATGTACCGAAGAATGTCAATAATTTACGGAACAGTCTGGTTTCTCGCCATAGTGGATAACCCCAACATAAGGATACTGCTATTCAATAGTAATATCAGACATATTTACAGCATTTTGAACTTAGCCAATTTTTATTTTGCTATTATGACATAGCGACAGGGTTTTGAACTTGGAATTTTTTCAATCACAGTAAAAATTTCTCATAGATTTTGGTCCTTTTTTACATTTTAATTATTAAAGGCGTATAGTGTATTTAAAACATTGAGTGCAGATAATTTTGCGGGACGTATTCTGAAACCTTGCTTGCAGCCAATTTCTTATTTCAACAGAAATAATAAAAAATATTATTTGTTTCAAATATGTCTTCTTTCACTTCGTCTTATATCTTTTTTTTTAAAGATATTTCTTGTCTAACATTAAGTACGGCCATGTGCTTTTCTGTGTTTTGTAGGGATGTGGAATATGATTGTGAAGTTTTGTATTAATTGTATCATGTCTATTCGCAGATGAGTTTAGTTTAATCCTTAAATCTGATTATTATATTCCTACATAGCATAAAGTAGCAGGCACGATTCTTTTAGAATACGACAGTAAATGTGGCTCGGAGAGGGATGCTCGCTGCCTGCCGAGACCTGCCATCATATCTTTTCTTTCACACTTTTGGGGTTTAGCGACACTGAAGAAGTTAAATACAGAAACGCGCGTCTGTCGCACTAAAGGTATGAATACGTTTATATTACGTTTTTTCTTAAGTCGCAAAAATTCTGTCACCTTTCGTATGAATGTTATAGGAAAATTTCAGAATACATCGGGTAATACTAGGTCGAAAATGAGTATCTTTCTGTAACACAGGGTATAATCGATTCCGCCAATTTTCGCTTCCTGCAGAGACTGTACATCATATTTGGCTTCCACCGAGACTGTCTGCCGACTCTTGCTTCCTGCAGAGACTACTGTCTGCGTGATTCTGCTTCCTGCCAAGACTGTCCGCGTGACTCTGCTTCCTGCCGAGAGCCTCGGCAGGAAGCAGAAGCACGCGGACAGTCTCTGCAGGAAGCCATTTATCATGTACAGAAGTCTCGGCAGGAAGCAAGAGTTCGCGGATAGTCTCGGCGGAAGTCAAATATGATGTACAGTCTCTGCAGGAAGCGAAAATTGGCGGAATCGATTATACCCTGTGTTACAGAAAGATACTCATTTGAGTAGAGTAGTGAAGGAGAAAAGAATTTTCGTAAACCTGTAGACTGGCGACATGAGTTCTCACACTAATATTTGTTATAGCTTACAATGGACTGCACAGTGAAACTGCTTGTCACGAAAGCACGAGAGCACGCTATAATATTAGAGATTTAAAGAAAATGCCAGATTATATTTGTAACATCGAAACAGCTGTATATCTATATTTTCAAAAAGTGTGTGGCCTATCAATATCACTCCATTAAAGTTGTATAGTAATTTTGTACTTTATACTCACAAAGCCAATAAAATGAGTGCTAGACAATGCGGGAATTGGCAAACTGTATATACCGTATATTTATATTGGAACCGATTCTATGTTATCCTCATCATAGTACAGTTTCTTAATGCGCTTCTCTTGCAAGTATAACCGGGAAGTAATTATTGAGCTAGACATAGAAACAGGTGGTCCTGGCATAAAACAGTGTTAAAATTATGTTACGTTTTACTGTAAACAGAGAAAATAATGCTTTTGCTTACCTGTAATTAAGGTCAAAAGAAAGGCAATTAAAAGGAAACGTATTAGAGTATTTTTTCCTAAATACTACATGCCTATATCCAATTAAATGTCACGAAGAAAAATATGGTAAATGACATTCTTAGTTACTATTTTTCAATTAGTTTCGTCTAGAAGGATGCTGTTTGCACCAAGCGCTTGCAAATCATTTGCAAGTAACAGGAAAATCACTTCATACTGCCTACACGCAGAACTATATATAGTATCTTGTATAGTCAATTGGTTATTTAGTGGTTCATGAAACAACATTTGTGAGACAAAATGATGTTGTAATTTCCTGATGACATTGTCTATAGGAGATAGTACTGTTATAAATTACTCATAATCAGTTTAGTATCACCATATACATTCGCATAAAAAGAATAATTTCTTAGATGTTTTTTATGATATTGCCCGTTCTTCGTCGTATTGCATCGGGCCTATTTCACGCTATGTTCTGTCCGGTGCATTGCTGCAACATCTAGCATTGTGAGCACCTTATTCGGGTAGACAGGGGATGGTGCTCTATTTTTCGTACGTGCTATAATTCGATTTTAAACCCTGACAGTCTTACTATTGGCCATTCCATGTCGGTTCCTCTATTGATGTGACGCTTTGATAGACTAAATGTGTCTGTTATCACATCCTTCATTGAGTCACACATGGAACTGCCTTGAACTGCAGCTGTTGATTTGTTACAAAAGAACCCACTACAACTTTCTAAGGTTTCTCTGACTCAGAAAAGTGCGAAGACAGCCCCTTTCCTTCTTTTTTTTTTTAATCTGTTGGCATTCAAATGCAAATGACTTTAGCTTATTTCTAAAACCAAAGCAGACTAAACCGTCATAAAAGGGATAAACGTCCAAATAGTCTTTATTGTTTTCATTTTCGAATATGTGCTGAGGGCAGACTGTGGAAATCAATAAGAGCCGCGACACGACAAAACCAACAATGTGGTTGTGCGCCCAGCGCAGACTTAGATCAGCCTGGGCATTCGCCCAGTCTGATCAGAGTCTTCGCTGTCCGCATGGAGGTTGCTTAACCCCTTTACTACCCTTTAAGTGCCAAGCGAAGAGTCTTATCAGACTTAGACTACGCAGATGCCCAGGCTGATCTGAGTCTTCGCTGGGCGCACAGCCACATTGTTGGTTTTCTCGTGTCGCAGCTCGATTGTATCGGTTCCTGATCATTGTCTTCTTATCTACTTTCTATAACAATAACTAAATAAAAACAAAAACATAATGACAGTTTAAACAATAAAATATAGTTTGTTGTATATAAGATAAGATTTAAGAAGCGCCTTGTAGACTCTTGTACAGCCTTACAATATAACATTTAAGGACTAATATCTGCCTTACAGACTTAGCAGTGGAACAGTCTAAGCGCCTTGTAGAAAAGCCAGAATATTTCAAGTTTAGTTCTGAAGTTTTCTTACGATACATAAACACATTAGTGGAGATATAAGCAAATTAGTGGAGAAATCTGCTCTTATATGGCGTTGTGCGTGTTATCTGATGATCCTGCATTGCACCTTTAACGTTAACAGTTTGTTAAGTTAGGACTGCAATATATGTACTGTACAATATGAGTGGCAAACATGGGCGACACAATTCACATTGAAATATACTTATACTATTATGCATAGACATAACTATCTCTTCTAAATGCCAGGATTTAGACCCTGGTTATTGACATTAGTTATTTCAGCTTTGCAAAAAAGTGCTTTATATTCAAAATTCAAATTTCAGAATAAAATAATGATAAATTGGTAATGTGCATTATAGAGAATTTACAATTTCAGTGAGCAACTTGAAAATCTCTTATCCATAACGAGGCATAAATAGTTTATGATAATCTTATAATCACAAGTCCTAGAGTAGTTTGATAGAGATAAACAAATGAACAAGGGCATTGTTTGTATCCAGACAATCGTGTTTTCGGTAGAAACCTCTGTTAACGTAGAGAACATTTCAAAACTAAACTTGCAGATTCAACGTCGACATAGGATGCTGCTTCCTTATTTTGCTACCACTACTCTGATCTGCAGTTCACTTGAAAATGACATATTGGTGTTCAAACATGAAGGTACCAATGGAGTATTGAGGGTGCTGTTTCGACCGTGGGTTTCGTGCATGCTGTTCGTGAACGGCTATCAGTTCTTTCCCTTTTGATTTAGAGGGCGGGATTGGGGGACCTGTTTGTATTAGTTGCTGATCATTGCCTATGTTTTTACTTCTAATGCCACCACAGAACGATTGTTCTTTCAGCATTATTTTGTGTCCCTACGAGTCACAAAACCGAACAACTTTGTACGCCTCAATATAAGGCTACTTCGACCATGAACTATTTGAAATTTGCTATCTATATATACTTTTGCCAGCAGAATGGTTTGGACAAACTATCGGTAAAAAAGGCCTATGTATAGAACTGTTAGGCATGTCTGAGGCTTATATATTCAGAGGCAAAAGAAATAATACACTTTCTGAATGACCATAGTTTTCTTATTTTTCATCGTGTATGTCTGTAATTCTGAATGATTAATCGTCGGTATAATATTGAAGTGCAGAAGAAATACTGAACAAACTACTCAACTAGCGATACTATACACATACAGTGTGTGCTTTTTGCACTTTGCCACGTGCACCGTGACAGTAATGAATAATATATGTACAACATTGCTCTTAATCAGTATTTGAATTCTCAATTATTTATTTGAACAAACCACAAAATTTGCGTTTTATTTACATGTACATGATGGCAAAATAGCAATCGCGCCGTTGAGATGGCAGACGCTGACCACTCATTGCGGTTTGTAGCTGGCTGAATGCAATGCACTCGGGTCATGACTGATAGTTTGAAGTAACACCAAAATGTCACTCAGAAGTCATCTGATAGTGTATAACTGGCCGATGCAACACGGTAGTTTAACATGTGACGTAGTCCAACAAATAAAATCGCACATGTCCCGCAAAAACTCCGTGATTCAGTTACCTTACACTTAATAAAAGAATGCATAACTGTTTAGTAGGCGTGGCTTCTTAACTGTGTACTGATTGGCTAAATGTGCATATTTCTTTTGCCTCTGGGAATATAATAAAATGATTTAAATCGCTCAGTGGGTTCCAGTTTCCGGTAACGCGACTGCTGAAGCAGTTTGCATCTCTCAACATATTACTCTGTTCTGTCTGTCAGATGCCATGACCAATCTGGCCATGACATTTTGGAAATAGTGTTTAAAACCAACTCATTCACTTAGACAAACATGTTCTTACTTTATATAATATGTTGAGAAGAGCCCTATTAGCTGGTATTTGCGGTTTCTTTGTTACTCACCTATATTGCAACTTCTACTATAACCTCACGCTGTGTATGTTGTGTCTGCTATAACGCTTTCTTAATTTGAGCCGCGACACGACAAAACCAACAATGTAGTTGTGCGCCCAGCGCAGACTCAGATCATCCTGGGCATCCGTCCAGTCTGATGAGAGTCGTCGCTGTCCGCATGGGGGTAGCGTAGACCCATAGCTACCCTTTGAGCACTTAACGAAGAGTCTGGTGAAACTAGGCGGATGCCCAGGCTGATCTGAGTCTTCGCTGGGCGCACAACCACTTTGTTGGTTTTCTTGTGTCACGGCTCATTTCATTTTCCTCGTAACCACTACCTTGTTCTACTACGTACTCAATCTACTACCTGTTCTGTTTTTTTCTGGCTTACTCAGGTAATGGCTGTATAAACACATTTGCGCCGTGATCAGCAAAAACGATCTGAGGGCATATTCAACAAAGGAACTCCCGGATCAGTAGGAAACTTTAAATGACACACATCTAATTTGTATGTTCTCCACTTGTTTCCTATGGTGCTAGTGATTACAGAAAGTTTCTGCGACACATGAACTCTGATTAGACTCACCTGTATCTCTGTTAGTCTGTAAATCCTGACCTAAGGACCGTTTCTGGCAGAATGATTATTTTACATCAACCACTGAAGAAAACATTATCATAGAACACCCAGCAATATGTTAAGCTGGCTGCATGTAAAGTTATTGTTCTTCAATGCTCTTTTATATCACGTTGGTGTTTTATTTTATTTTTACTGTGCCAGACATAAAACTAAAACCTGAGGAGAGAAACGAAAGTTCCTGTATAAAGGTGCTTCGTATGAACCAAACAGCTATCATTTTTAGACAAGTTCAGATTTCTTCAGAAAGCTTTTATTACAGAATAGGGCTGCTCCAGTAAATTTATGCAAAGCAGTCCTGGACGATATGCTGTAGTTACTGGATGCACCTGATTTGACGTATTATTATGCCCCCAACTTCAAAGAAGTTGAGGGGGTATATTGCATCAGAGTTGTCCGTCCTTCCGTCCGTCCGTGCATCCGTTAGTCACGCATACCGTATCTTAGGAACCGTGCATGCTAGAGTTTTGAAAGTTCATATATGGATTCATCATAAAAAAATAGCTGACCCGTAATTTTTTCTTGTCCGAGTTATCTCCCTTTATGGAGTTATGTCCCTTTAGAAAAAAACATAATGAAACCTTGTCAGCAAAATATCTCAGAAAGTATTTTAGCTAGGGGCTTGAAAGTTTGCCAGCTTATTGAAGATGATGAGTAAATGAACTGATTAACTTTTAAACAAATTCCGTCAATTTCTTCGGAGTTATGACCCTTTGAAAATTTTGGTATTTTAAACTTGTCAGCAAGATACCTTAAAAAGTATTTGAATTAGGGACTTGAAACTTATTTAACTGATAAGAGATGATTGGCAGATAAATTGGTTAACTTTTGAACAAATTGCATCAATATTTTTCGGAGTTATGACCCTTTGAAAATTTTGGCAATTTAAACTTGTCAGCACTGTTTCTTGAAAAGAATTTGAGCCAGGTACCAGAAACTTAGTCAACTGATTGGAGCTGTTGAGTAGAGAACTGATTAACTTTTGGACAAATTCCGTTCATTTTTTGGAGTTATTGCCTTTGAAAATTTCAGCAGTTCAAACTTGTTAGCAAGATTTTTCGAAAAGTATTTGAGCTAGGGACTGAAAAAATTGTTCAGCTGACTGAAGATGATGAGTAGATTAACTGATTAACTTTTGAACAAATTCCACATATTTTATTGGAGTTATGGCCCTTTGAAAATTGCAACTGTTTAAACTTATCAGCAAAATATCTCAAAAGGTGTTTGAGCTTGAGACTTGAAACTTGGTCTGCTGATTGGAGATGATAAGTACATTAACTGATTAACTTTTGCAGCTTCCCTTTACGGGTCAGGCATATGGTGGGTCATAGTGTTGTACGAAAACCTTTTCTAGTTATTATACGAATCACCGATGTGCTTATTAATCAGTTTGTAGTCAAAGTTATTCTCAGATCATTATAAAGAGCAATATATTAACAAAATTTTCATTTAGTGACTAGAAAAATTTTCTGTCTACTAAGAAAACAATGAAAAAGATCCCCAGGGAGTGCCTTAATCAAAGATTTAAATCCTCCACCGGCGCCAAGAAGAAGATTGGTAAACCGTGAAACCACACACACGAATACAGCTGATTCGGCATTGCTGTTGGCGTTCCTCCCTTCGTCTTCTTTCAGTTTCTTAAGTGGTTTATGATTTGTGACTCTGGCCGTTTGTTCGTGCATTTTCATTCATATTTCATGTTACAGGCAGGCTTGCTAAGTTCGCCAGTGAAGGTTTCATATTTGATCTTCAGACCTGACTGGACATTAATATCCGAAGATTATACATTAAAGTGATGATTGGCAAAAAATTCATATGTCCGATCTCGTAATAGGAGATGGCCCTCATAAGCCGCGAGCTTTTGATCAAAGCCTGGTCTGTTAGTCTTTACTTTGTACTTAAATTTTATGATAACATACTGTTAAAACAAATACAAGATATTTAGATACACAGAGAAGCAGGAAGAAATGCAGCTGACAATCAAATGTTATGTACCCGAGGGAAACTGTAATACGACCAATTTGAAAGTAGAACCAATTGAGGCATGTGCATGAACATTCCTGAAGGGTAAAACTTAGATGTGCGCATAGCAAAACTACAAATGTTTTGAAATTAGATTTTTCTTATTTCTATTCACCAACTAGGATAACAAGATTGTGCAATCATCTGCTGTCATAGTTTCTGCCCTTGGGAACGTTGCACGTATTTTAAAAACTTGTTTATTATGTGCGTGCAGGTCCTTGAAGATCATTTATTTAATTTTGGAAAATTAATTGGTTCAGAATATAGATTTTTTTTCTTTTTCTCACCAATAGCAGGTTCGGGTAATTGCGTGCGCCTACAGTTTTCAACCTGTCTGTTTGAAAGTAAGCTGTAGTTACAAACTTGGAAGAAAATGGTAATGCTGCAAGCATGGAATTAAAATGACCGCCCATTAGTTAACCACTGACCGTTTTAGGGCGGTTCTCCTGTAATTCATTACACTGTGTGACTGTTGTTGACAATGTGCTGGTCGGTTTTATCGTTTGTGTCTATGACACCTACTTCTTTCGGTGTCTTGGGTGGGTTTTGCGTTATGATTGTGGCTTTTGCTGGGCATCTAAATGTACATACAATGTGCAATGGAAATAAGTTGAATAATTTCATTTACTTTTTGTGTTATCCCTGGTGCTGATTACATGACATTTGCCCTCATTTTATGTACATGTGTTTTATAATTTTTAACGCTTGTGCATTTGATGTGTGTTTTATGTTCTATGTAATTGTTATCAAATAAACTACGACTACTACTTATTTAGCTATTATATGTTGCGGCCGTGTGTCGATGTTAACGACCACCGCTTTGGGTCAGTCTTAATCATCGATGTGGGGCAGCATCAAATGTTAAGTAAAAAGATAGGCAACGATCAGAAATTAATACAATCAAACATCACCAAATGGTAACTTCCGAATAACACAGAAGAAAATCGAAGCAGAAAGATAAGCAGTGAACAAGTATTCATACAATCAAATCCCACATCCCGCCCTCTAAACCTAAAGGGAAAGAAGCAAAACAAAAAAGTAAATAGGAAAAAATTCTCAAGAACTGACACAATTCCATCCCAGATCCCACCCAAGACACCATGTGGGGAAAAACACAACAGAAAATTGGCCGCTACATAAGACATCATCAGCGGCAGCCATGTGAACAGCAATTTGTCATGTATGTGGTCACCGGGCTAGCCTTAACATCACAAACAATAAATCAATAACAGACATGACATAGCAAGAAACAACATATAAAACAACCGAGAAGAACCAAAACAGAAGTTCCGCCTTCGGACGGCCTGTAATGAAATTACTGGGAAGGGGGGCGGGGTATATTAAAAAATCATTCGTACAAACTTTAAATTTTCGTGACATCACATCGCATCTGTTTGTGTATTTATTTATTAATTCAACCCTAAACACACCAGAAACCAGCTTAAATGGATTGGCTAACAGCTTAGGCCCAGATAGAGCGGCCTTAAATGAACTGCCTTAGCCGAATCTACACTGTTAGCCATTTATGCTTTGAATTCTTCATATGACATTGCCTAATCGAAACATTTTGTTTTGAAAACGTAATTTTTTATTGAATTTTATTCAGAAGTAAAAAGTAAAATTCTGAGGAACTGACACAATTCAATCCCAGATCCCACCCAAGACACCATGTGGGAAAAATACAACACAAAACTAGTGACCACCAAAGACATAATCAGCGAAAGCCATGTGAACAGGCAAGCAGCCATTTCCCGTGTTGGTCTGGCTCGCCTTAACATCACAAACAATATATCAATAACAGACACAGAAACAAAGAATACATAAAACAACTCAGGAGCAGAAGGACGGCCAGTAAAGAAAGTACTTGGGAAGTTCCGCCTTGGGACGGCCAATTACTGGGGGTGGGGGGGTGGAGGGGGCTTAACCGGTTTGCGGTCGCAACCAATATCTTTGTTATTTTTTCTTCTGTCAAATAAACCTGGGAAAAGCTAACCAAATGCCTTTAGCGGACCATTCCATTAAATAGAGCAATCAGTGAAATGGTCAACCGTCATACAGTGGTAAACGTGTCACAAACAAAACGATGAGTCACTGTTACGTAGGGCATAAGCCGCTGACAAGTTCGTGATGTTTATAATTTATAACATTTAATGAACTGACACCTTTTGAGAAACTAAGCCTGAAACGCTGAAACTTTTATATTTTTATTTACGGATTATAATGGTGGCTGCTTTGAAATCATACAGACTGTAATACCCTAATACAAACTAATACCAGCGTACTGATAATACATATAGTGCCGCAACAAACAGATAACACTAACCTGTCACAGCCGTACATTAGTTCCCCCGTTTTATTGAGCGTGTCACTGTCTTTTCATATTCCCCTTTCTTTCTTTAAAAATATTTCCAAATTTCCTATTCTCTTTAACAGGGGTATTAGAATTTTTATTTTTCAAATACGTATACTTGTTAAAGATATTAAACCGTGTAAAAGCTTTATACGACGCAGAGGCAGGACGTTTTATTTCAATGTTTAACATCTTTAAAGACGCAGATATCTGTGATTTATTGCTGGTCGTTCCAAGGCGACGGTTCCTTTGTGGTTATTATCTTTACCATTGGTTGTCGGCTTCTTGTTAGCCTTTGCTGTTTTTGTACATTTTAGGATATCCTCACGGCCATCTGCTGTGAAAGAGCTGACCACTTGGGATTTTGCTTGTCTTGTTTTGCTTTGTATGCCGTCTTTTATGGTTTTCTTTCCAATGTGGTTTTTGGGGGCAGGAATCAATGTTTCTGGGGCTGTATTCATAAAATGACTTAAGTCGATGCTATGCTGTTGCTAAGGCTGAATTTCTAAGAAGGAGATTCCCTACAACTATGAAATTTGCTCTGGAGGAACAGTCTAAAAAAGACTGTTCCTCCAGAGCAAATGTCATAGTTGTAGGGAATAAAAAAAACTGTTCCTCCAGAGCAAATTTCATAGTTGTAGGGAATATCCTTTATAGAATTTAGCCTTAGCAACAGCATAGCAACGACTTAATTCTCTTTATAAATACGGCCCCTGATCATTACCTTCGCAGCTACATTACATAACACACATTCCATGTTAAACGCTTTTATCGGACCTTTAGATTAATGAATATTTCAAGACCACTTCTGCTAAGGTAAATTGGTACTCTCTCACGGGAAGCAACTCTATTATCATCGTTTTACCTCGCAATTTAATGGCGGTCGTGTCTGAAAAGGACAGCAGAATTTGCTTTGCTGTAAAGTCACAAAACAAACGAATGGAACCAAACAGAAGCACAGTTTGGACGCGGGTCGAATGTGGGTATACATTGTTGAGGAAGAAGAAAACTATATCAGGGTTATCCTCGCTTGGAACTCTGAAATACACACATTTCTTGGAAAGTCAGTGGGTATAATTTCTTCACACGCACGAAAGATATCTTCTCAGAACAGTTTTGTAATTTGAAATTTATCATGTCTTATCGGAAGCGATGAAAACATAGATGAGTCTACTGAAAGTATAAGGTTCATTTTGTGTAATGATAGATCAAGACCAAAATCTTGGCAAAACTATATGTAATTCAAGGTTATAAAATTAGCTCTATGGTTTACTTCTTTATAGAGGTCAAGGGAAGCACCCAAAATCTTATTTCAAATCTTTTAAAGGCTGTGGTTAAAGTCTTCATGCTTTCTCTTTCTCGAGAAAGACACTGAATCGAATGCTTCAGTAACATCGGCTTGAGAAATTTTCAAGCCGATGTTATTGAAGCAGTCAATTTAACTCCTCAATCATTAGTTTTGTTAAATACTAATAATGACGGTAAATCATATTTTCCCTATAAAACTGCAGTTACGTAAGGCAAACTCTTCTGACATCGAGCATATATTTTCTTGTTTGAATTTACATTTGTCTATAGCTAGTGGTCCCAAATCAACTAAAGTTTGGACAAACGGGATACATGACTTTGATTTCGAAATACGTATTTTTCTTTTAATCAGATCATATTCCGTACCACAATACTACGGTGTATGTATTTCCCAGCATTCATTTTTTGCAAGAGCATCGAATCGCATTGGTTAATTTTGTAATCGGAGTAAACTTCCTTAAACATGGCTATAGATATCACAACCTATGTAAAGCTTTTGTCTAAAATTTATCGCCGACATTCAGAACTGATCTCCAAATATTACTTTGGCTTGGACAAACCACTTCTTCAACAAGGCATTTATTGAAGTCTTAGTAAACAATTTAAGAACGATAACTTGCAAACCAGATGTATTGTAATATTTCGAAAGAATTATAATTCGATACATTTTGATCCCTATAATGTGGCCGTTTCTAAACTTATCTCCGATTTGATGGCCTCAGCCGAAGCTTAGTTAAGCTTTCAAATACCGGACTTTCAATTTCACTGACTTTTTCCACAGATACATAGATATGGCGGATGTATTATAATAGGCAGGTGACGCTTACTACCCCGCGGGCACCTGCTCACATCTCTGCGTTGGGGTCCATGTCTGTGTATCTAAAATATTCCGGAATTGTCTATGTTTAACTGACCTAAGAGTTCGGACTTACGATTTGGGTACTTTGACCACTATCATTCATAAACAAAGGTTACAATATTGATATTGTATAACAAATTGTGGTTAACCCAAGCACGTTTCAGACAAGTGACGGCGCTCTCTCAAATCTACTGCAGGATAATCTGCTACTAGGGTGAAGTCGGGTAACTTCGGACAGCAGGTAAATTCGGACAGTGTCACTGTTTCCTTTATATGTCAGTTGTTTCGAATTAAAACAAAATTAACTGGGCAAACAGTAAAATTCCTGATGAGACGGCTCATGATGAGCCGTCTCATCTGGATGTTTACTGTTTGCAATGGTATGTCCGAATTTACCAGCTGTCCGAAGTTACCCGACACGACCCTAAATAGTGGCGCCTGACCACCACCGACTTTCGTCGGGCCATTGTGGCCCAATTAATGGTATCCTTTTGATCTGGCTTTGGGTTACACGGTTCTTAAGTGAGTTTTCTTCATCATAATTTTCTGGTCTTTTCATGTGTTTTACTATGATGTGGCATCACCCAGGAAACCTTACGCAGTCTGAACACCAAAGTTGCTATGGAGTGTATCAGAAGGGTGAGCAAGGTTGCGAGCATAAAACTAGTGAAACCTCCAGTAGCTGTAGGTGCTGTCCATTCCAATAAAACCTTAAAGTGTTCCTTGAAGAGCAGAGAACACATTCAAAAGAACGAACACGGGCCATACTTCGAAGTTTCGGCTGTTCAAGCCTCATCAGTGACCCTAGCAATACATGGTTACAAAAACAAGAGAAAGTCATACTGTGATTTTTAATTTTGATAAGGCAGTCAATTCAAATGCTGATTAGAATGGTCAAAAAGCGCTGATTTAGAATAAAAGTCTAAACCAATACAAGTTCTGATTTCTCAGAACATATTCTCTGATCTCAAAGGACAAGAAACTGCTTATGCGGAACCTATTTGTTGTATTTTAAAACTGTGGTCACCTAGATAGCTATGCTATCCACCTTGCTATACACATTTCATCCTGTTTTGTTACAATTTTTAAATACATGTAGAAATTAGGTAAAACTAGAGGTATTAGATGTTTTATTTACTTCGCATGGCCTTTGATGTTTGTTGTATGAATGTACAGTTCAGACTAAATCAGTAACATTGTTAACAACACCAAAATGTTAATGAGAGCACTGAAAAAGCAGAAAATATATCGACAACCTTAACATCTAACCAAATCACTTAATTGTCAATGGTGACTGACTTGTATCAGGTTTAGCTTTCAGAACAATAAAAGAAATAGTCTTAGAGAATGCGATTTCTCATACTGCCTTCAAAAGTATCAGCTTGTTATCCACTATTCTATGTATTCAGCTATGGCATTTAACAGCGTTATTCTTTAACAAACCATGTAAATTTTATGTCTTTTCCCAGTTTTTATGTCGATTATCAGACAACGGTATTTGAACTCCCTCAATTCTCATCATTAGGTCACTGGGTCAATTCTTACGTTTCGTTTAAACCGTTCAGTGTTCATTACGGTCGTACAATATGATAAACGGTATATTTCACTTTTCTGTAAGTAATCAGGATAAACTATTGATAACAAATTCAGGGCAAGTTTTATTGAGTCTGGCATAGAAGCAACCAAGCGAAATTGGGTTATGATTGCTGTTTGAAGTCGAACATAAAATGTATTTCGTAACAAAAGGCATATGTGCTCATAGTTGAAAGAGAGTAGTGTTGGCTATTGTTTCTACAAATAAGTGATTGCTTATTTCATTTGCTGATTTTCCTGAAAAAGTATTCCATTAGCATACACTATTCTTAACCGAGAAAAAGCATTCACTCAAACCAAAGAGTTCACTGGAAAGAATAGTTTACGCCGCCGAAAGGTCCGTATTTGCATCTACGAGCGTATGGACCTGATTATTTTGGAACATGTCAGATGTCTCAGTTTGTGAGACACCCGAAATGTTCCAAAATGATCAAGCTTCTGCAATTGTAGAAGACAATAAATGTTTATGCAACTGACTTCGTGTGACTGTTATAGAAGATGCGCTGTTTCTTTTTTGCCTATTGTATTTCCCCCATCTTCTCTCGGTGACTTGGATGTGTTATACCTTGTGATTGTGGCCTTCCCTGGGTATCGCCATTTATATTTTTGTGAGTCGATATGACTTTTTTTTACCTAATTTAAATCAAGTCAATAGACAAGTCATATGATAATGCGAATAAGTATGATGGCTCTTGACTGTTTTTGTCATACCGCAACGTAAAACTTCGCAGGGATATATGTATATTCCTGAGCATTCTGAGAGAGAGACAGAGAGAGACAGACACAGACAGACAGACAGACACTTAAGACAGGTCCTCACTTAGACTGGATCCAAAATTGTTTTTGCTTTGCTTTTGTTTCGAAAACTTTTAGACCAATAAAACATTCATTTAGATGGCCCGTCATGTCTTTTTATCTTAGTCTTACATGCAACAAATTATCGCAAATGGTCTAATGACTGACTGCGCTGGATCACCGTCAGTTCCCCTACATTTCATTTTCAACTTCTTTACGAGAAGAAAAGAATGGTATTCTATTCCGTATTGAAAGCATTATAATCTTCCAAATGGTTAAGCTTACATCGTCTATTGGAAGAAATAAATTAGCTTTTCAAACAATAGCCATTTAACAAAATTCTTTTTGACATTTTACAAGTCACACTGCATTCAACTAGCATTAGTAACGATATATCAGCATAAACCGTCTTTGAAAACATTCTGAAAGACAGACACCTGGGTCTAGTTGTTCAATGCATCGTTAGCTTAACTCAGTCGTCAGAAAAGGGTTCGTTCAGTCTTCTAGTATACATGTATAAAATCAAGCACGGTCATATTTGTGTCATAAAAAATGAGAGGAGCTTCTCACATCTTTTCCGACAGAAAACTGGCAGTGTTTTTTCGTATAATGCGTTGAAAATTGAACGTCTCGTTAATGGACATTAAAACTTTGACCATACGCTGAGTTTATATATTCGAGGCTGACAAACTACTTGGGGGTCATCTCAAATTTAAAAGAATCCTAGTCACAATTGATGCATACTATAGCGGAAAGACAGATCAGCCTGCGCCTTCGTGCAAGCCTGTAATGAATGCCACGCCGGTGTATAGGGATGTCCAAGGTGGTCCTTAAATCACAACGTGAGAAGAAATGGACGGATGGCTATGAAATTTGCCGATACTAATTGCCATCATGTGTTGCAGTTTTACGTCCTTTAGAACAGTATTTTCGTATCAGGACGATGGGACATTGATAGTGAAAGTCTGGGTGCAATGTAGCCCCATTTACAGTCGGAAAGATTTCGCTTCTCGCGCATCTCTAACCCGGGTCCGTTAGATCGGCAGGCAAGCGCTGAACCTACTGATGTGGATCATCATACAGAGATATAATGATACATATGTCATTTGGGCGTATTGTTTGTGGGCTGTTAGATTTCCATTCTATCGTCATAGCATATATTATGGTCCAGTCATGTCGTTTCGCTGCCTGTTATTATTGATTCAAGAGTATCAGGTACGGACTATGACTGAGGGAGTTTGTCAGTAAGTAAGAAACCTGTCGTCTTCAAACGCAAGCCAAGCGCTCTGGACAAACGATCATTGTTATCTCATAAGTTTGTACTAGCATGGACTGGATGGTGGTGGTAGTTGGCGTTTGGGTTTTACGGCTCTTTTAGATAGTATTCCAGTCTCTTCGAGCTGCTTCCAGAGAGAGCAAGAAAGAAAAGGTATAGATAGGATAGATGAGACTAGAATAATCCAAACAAACCCAACCCGCACCTGCTGCAGGCCGACCGGCCCTTGCCCTACTATTAGCCAAATTAGAAGAACGCCACGGCATTGAATGTTCAACAGCACCATCGCCCAAACCGACCACCCCTAACATGGAATGGAAAAATTACGCAACATAAATCAGGGGCGACTAACTTAATTTGTCATGGTTGAAATATAGGCTGACAGCCGATAATACCAACCAACAGTGGACCTATCCGGTACTGTGCAAAGTAACTGTACTAAGTCGACCGATAATTCGGTCGACAGCTATACCAGTCACGGTAAATGATACTATTGTAAATGGGCGTCGACCGGGCTGGTATTGGTGTCGATAGTCCCAGTCGACAACCACTTTTGCATGTGCGGTAACTGATTGGCTAGGTCGAAAACCAGGTTGGGAAACTGGTATTACCCTCGAGATTAATTGATTTTCCTCATTTTTGTTTTCTTTTCTCTCGACCACATTCCTCTCTCTCTCTCTCTCTCTCTCTCTCCCTGTTCAACCATAACCCAACCTACCATCCAACCATCCATTTATCCATCATTTTATCTGTCTTTCCATTCCTCCTCCATGTTACCTACCTCCCTAATCTGGCCCAGCGGATACGTATCGTCAAAATGACGTCGTGATGACTTCGGTGCGACGTCATTTCGTAGAACCGACGTCAATACGACATCATGTGCCTGCTGGTGTCTGTCTGTCTATCAAGGAGCTCCGGTAGCTTAGTAGCTTAAGCAGTGGCCCGCTGATCTAGCGATCCCGAGTTCGAGCCCCGCTGTTGGCGGGAATCTTTTCAATCGTAAACGGAGTTCCATGGACATAGCCTTTCATTATCATCCACCCATTTTCCTGATATGACTAAAATACTGTTAGAAAGGACGTAAAATCGCAATTCATCCATCCATCCATCCAGCCACCCATCCATCCATCTGTGCAGAAGTGCAGGCTTATTATCGTCTTCGCTGTTCGCATGAGCTTTAAAACGTTTTCTCATAACATGTGCCAAGTATCAAGCTATAGGCAAACCTGTCTTATGAATTGGTTCACTCCCAACGGGCACATGACGTCAGAATTACCTCATATTGACGTCGATGCGACGTCATCATGTCGCATCGACGTCAGTACGACGTCATTTCAACGTCATGTGCCTGCTGGGCTGTCATGCTTTTTGTGACTTCCTGTTTTATTCTCGGCAAAACGTTGCCCTTTCAAACTGAAACAATGCTTTGAGGAAAAAATTCGAACCTCCAAAGGTAGCTTTTTCCCCTTATGGTTTGATTGATTGATTGATTTATTGCTTAACGTCCACGGTAAACATCTATGGTCATGTCGGGACGGCCAGTTAACCTAACCACACTATTCCTGGGCAGGCTTAGACCTCCTAAGCGGTTAACCAGTACTAAGTGCACATACTTTCGCCAGTAACTGACAACTGCTCTTCTTAAACCAGCGGAAGGAGAAACGAAAGTATGTGGCCAGACCGGGTTTCGAACCCAGGACCGCTGACTTATGAGTCAGGTGCCCTACCGATTGCGCTACGCGGCCCGGCTCCCTTATGGTTTGACCCTTAAGTAAAAAGCGAGGCAAAAGATACAAATGGCAGACTTGCTTCCCCTGAAAGTGTACCCGTGCATGCAGGCAGTCAGGTCAGAGTCTTTGCTGTTCGCACATTATGCTCGGATCATCAGGAATCTTACAAGCACAAGTTGAAGTGTTGTTTTCTTTTGTTGTTGTTGGTGATGTTTTTTTTTTTTTTTTGTACCATTAGGCCGATCTGGGTCTTCAGTCTTTATTTAATCAGACTATTCGTACTGTATAAAAATGGAGCCTCAGTATGTTAAGCGCTGGCCTGCTGATCTAGCGGTCTAGGGTTCTAGCCCCACCGGAGGCGGAGGTCATTTTAATCATAGACTGGCTACATCGTTTTCATTATCACCCACCCAGCGTCCTGATATGGACGTTAATTCGCAAGTCATCCATCCATCCATTCTGTCTGAACATATTGGTGTCTTATAAATAATGCATAAGGCTACAGACAGACAGACGGTCTGTCAGACAGAGACAGGCAGACGGCCTCTCAGGGTAGGTAGGGTAGGATAGGGTAGGGTAGGTAGGTAAGTAGGTAGGTGAACGGAGAGATAGACATATAGACATTCAGAGGGTAGGGACGTAGGCAGGTAAGAATGTTAGGTAGGTAAGTGACTAGATGGATGGATGGATGGATCTTTTAGATGAACTGAGCGCTGATTCAAATAAGATGACTTAATGTTGTACATGTACTAATATATGGCTGAACAATAAAATACCAAAACAACAGGTTTATCTGTATTGCGAGAAGGGCGTGTTTACTTTCGATTTCGATCGTGTGTCTATAACGTGTACGATGAGCAGACACTGGATTCTAATGTCGGCAAAAGCGTAGCTACCTGTATGCAAATACGCAGGTGCGTATTAAATTTTTTGTCACACTGACAAAATTCCAACACGCTCAGTGTGATTTCCGCTAGTGCGCCCTTGCTCGGTACAAAAACATGTATTTATGTATTTTGCCCTTGTTAAGACATGCACATAAGTGCAGTCTGATCACGATACTCGCTGTTCCTTATATATTGAACAGAGCTGTATGCATTTAGGATTTTTGGCTGGCTGGATAATCTACATGGCTGGTTTGAGATGTAAGTGTTGGAAGCCTTTTCTGAAGGAACCAAGCGGACAAGTGTCGAATCAACGTCGATGCAATGTCGACATTACTACAACGTTTGAACAGTTGTATAAACTCTGCCAACAAGGTTAAGGTACATGTAAAATGTTAGGAAACTTAAACTCACGCAGAAACCAAACAACGTCGCATAAACGTCGATGCAGATTTAGCGACTTCATTTCAAAACGAGTGCAGGCTGTCTGGTATGCATTGCTACAAAGGAAGTCGTCGAACAATGTACTTGCAACGTCATCAACGCAACATCCATTCGCCATTTCAGTGTTTTGTCACTCTCAAGAATATACTAAGTATACGTTAACAAAGGGTGCGTTTGGGGCTCTGCTAATGCCAGCATAGATATGTCAATGCCGTTCAGAGTTTCAACATTGGCACCACTGATTCTACCGTCGGTACCAAAGGTACCAATATTGCCGACCATTGGCTGCCAGTACTGCAGACAACAAAGGGCGTGGGTAACATTACAAACGCCGGAAAATTGCGTCATTCAATATGGCGATTTAGTGAATCCATCATAAACAGGAGAATAATTGTTCCCGACAGTGATGAAAGCAAATTAGAAAAACTAAAATTTTCTAATTACAGAGAAAAATGGCTCTGCAATAGTGTCAATGGCGCCATTGGTTCTACCAATAGTTGGCTGCCAAAGGTTACATGTTCAGGGTTTACGGTTACCAATGGCACCATTGGCAAATCGCCAATGACACCACTGGCAGAACCCTGAATGTACCCAAAGTTCATCACTTAGCTTAACCAAGGATCAGGCAACTTTAAAACAGCGTGTCGCTGGCGTATCAACTTTGATAAGCTTCAAACATTTTGTATGGCAAATTATTTGCAGCGTGCACAGAACCTATCAAATGCTATATTGCCACGGCGTTTTCAGCTGTTGGGAACGAGCTGTAATGCCGAATCAATTATGTGGACTAAATGCACATGCCCTGGCCAGACTGTACATGTATACATGTACACCGGGAAAGGCTGGGGTAGTACATTTGCTTTTGTTAGCCCATTAAATTGTGGGTAATCTAAGTCCGCCCCAGCTCCCCCCACCCCCCCCCCGCTCCCAAGTCTCCCCAATCCCCTTTTTCTTTGAAAGTCTGTTACATGGATTTGGATGACTCCATTTCTGTGTTTTAGGGGTTTCTGGTGCATGTTTCCACTTTTATTGTATTTTGTAATAAATATTCCGTTCATCCTGACCAGACGCCGCATAATGCGGCGTCTGAACTGGGTCTACACTGTTCGCATATGTCGCCAAAACGGGTTACCAGTCTAAAAAGAGTTAATTACTCTACATATTATGACAACTTGTAATCATCCAAAATTTTGATTGATATTTAATTTACTGGCAGGCCTTGATCGGATCATAGATGTTCGTCTGTAAAATCAGCGTGCCACTGCGTCGACGTTTAACAGGATCTGCTGTACATATGCGACCAATGACGACTCAGACCTATCTGCGCGCCTGTGCAGTCAGCCTGATACGACTTCGTTTTTGTTTCCAACAGATATCACTGACACATATACATACGCTGCATGTATACACATAAGCATGCTGCATGCAAATGCTGTTTCAGTTTTGGCATAATGTTCACACAATGTGCAAGAATCCCGTTTGTAGTTTAAGCTTTCCTCCTCCAGCAAGATTCGAACACGGACTGCTAGTTTATCAGGACAGCCCTTATGGGGCTCCCAACAGACTGGTACTGAAACCCTGTATATTCATTCAGTAGTACAAAATAGCCGAGTCAAATTGTGTGCAATACACTGGTAAAGCAACCCTTAACGTCAGATAAGAGCGCACTTCCAATGACAAATGCTGACATCACGTGTAATTTTCCATAAAGACGGAGACGTTTACACGGCTAGATCCCGCTTTGCGCTATTCTGCCCTACATTATGGGCTGACGATTTAGTTTGAGTGGCGCTATCACAAGCTGTCTTCAACCGATCAAAATGGAAGAAAAAAAATTCCCTGGCGGGGTATTGTCGCTGAACAAATAGCTAATTCAGTATCAGCAAAATGAAAATATAAATAACGCCACGTTTATTTATGCTTTCCAGACGAGAAAGAACGACATACATCGTCTTTTTGCCTAGATGTCCTCATGTAGCTAAAAAGTTGTCAGCGTCAAATCGACGCTGATGCAACGTCATGGTGTAAATATGATGTTGCAACGATGTAGATACGGTTTTAATTCAATCCTGCAAATGGCGTCGTGTAAAATTTTACCTTACGGTGCGTGCCTTTACGGTGCGTGCACCGGCGCAGACTGATCAGTCTTCCTGGTTTGATGCATATGTAAAGACTAAATTGGACCGAGTCTTTGCTCGTCGCTAATGTCCTAAACTCCCTGTTCGTGCGACGCAATTCGGCACCACAATCGATGCGATGTATACGTTTGAAATGCCCCCTTACCTAGAACGTCCGATCTCAAATGTAGAATGTCAGCCTAGGTAAACTTTTAATGTCCACTATAACTAACGACGTCGTCAGTTTTGAGCAACTGGGCACTGGTTGTATTCACAGCGTAGTGTAACCATTTTGGATTTGCTAACTGTACTAAACCTATTAATATATCATTGAATAAGATTAATTTTATAGTCGGTTTTGATTAAACTGTTAAGGAAACAAATGCAACAAACAAATGACACTTTTTGGCGAAGCTGGTTTAGCCTAGTTTTATGGCCACCATCGTAGGAAAGAACCTATCATTTTGTTTTCCCCTCGTGCTGTCCTACTACTTTTGTTGTTACTTGCCATTTGGTGGGTGGGATCTGAAATTTGTATCACTTCCTGATTAGTACCATTTTACACTACTCAGACTATCAAATATTTCTTTGTTTTTCTCCATCATTCAACTTGACGGTGACCACGTTTCAGGCACCCCAGTCCTTATTATATAAATTATCAATATTAACTCTTGTTTATTAAGCGCAGTCAGTTCTTGATATCTCTAAGTCGAAAGAATTCCCAAACTTCTGGTATCTCAAAGTAAATTTTCTCAAAAATTGTATCAGAAAATTTATTTTGAGATATTAGTAGTTGGAGATATCCCGAGTTGAATTGTAAAGCAAAATAGGAAATTTGCTCAAACTTAAATATATCCTTTGATATAAGAGGATACTTTGACATATCAGTGTTTGAGCTAACGAGAGTCAACTGTATGCAGGTTATACATACATATACTTACTTTTTTGTAACGTTTACAAACAGATAAGGCGACACTTCTAATCCGTCTGGAATCCTATTATTATCATAAAATATACTCCTTTGATCTATACCAAAATAATCCGTATTTCTGACTGGCAAACTCTGACTTTCCAACAGTTCTGGTAATACTATCCAAATGAGAATCTTTGCTAGAAACACTGTATATCCAAATATTTCAAGGGAACGCCACATTATTGACCTGCAATTAAAAAAAAGAGGAGTAAGTAATTGATGAAATATAAAGCTCTTATTGATATATACAATACAGGCACAGAGATGTTCGAACAATGCCGCTCATGACGCTTGACGCTGCATCAAAATTGATTGGCTTACGATTCTCGATTAGTACATTATGATTTCAAAACAAAGCATTATGGGAAAGTTTCGGATTTCAGATGCTATCTTAATTTAGGCCTAATAAAGTCATACTTGCTCTTAAAACTTGATATATATGAGTAATGTGAAATAAATTCATTGTTCCGAAAGCCACGCCTTCTTTGAACTCGTATGCACTCCTCCATTTACTGTAAAGTAAAATAATGGAATTATGTGGGACATTGAACACGTGCGAGTTTGTTTTGGGAACTATGTCACGTGCTATTTTGCCGTTGCATTGACCAGTTATACATACACTATCAGGTAAGTTTTGAGTGACATACTGGGTTTGGCTCGGAACATGTACTGGATGTGTAGGAGATAGATCTGTGTCAGCTGAAGTATTGATTGATTGATTAGCTTGAGTTTAACGGCCCTTTGAGACAGTATTTCAGTCTATATCGGGCCGTCTCTAAAAGAGAGGGAGAAAGAAGAGAAATGATAGACGAGAGAAAAAATAATATAAACAACCCCCTCCCGCACCTACTGCAAGCACAGTAGGCCCTTGCCCTACTACTATATCGGGCCGTCCCCAAAAGAGAGGGAGAAAGAA
This sequence comes from Ctena decussata, assembly GCA_963989385.1. Taxonomy (NCBI): domain Eukaryota; kingdom Metazoa; phylum Mollusca; class Bivalvia; order Lucinida; family Lucinidae; genus Ctena; species Ctena decussata. Next base: position 17,136,300 of record OZ022500.1, on the reverse strand, counting down.
GAGAAATGATAGACGAGAGAAAAAATATCTAAACAACCCCCTCCCGCACCTACTGCAAGCACAGTATGCCCTTGCCCTACTATTATCCAAATCAGAAAGACGCCCCGGCACTAGAAGTTATACCCAGCACCATCACACCACCCAACCTTCCCCTCAGCTGAAGTAAAATATCGAGTTAAACCTACAGCTGTCTGAGTTGTGGAAGAGGTAGTTATCAGGTTGACTTGTTCAGTTTGCAGTACCTAAAAAATCGATTTACTGAAAAAATGACGTAGTTATGATCCACTAAACTTTGAATTTTTATGAAAGCCATTTTGGATGAAGTATTTAGAAAAAAAAATGAATCTAACTGCTTACTAATCAGAATAAACTTTTAGTTGCTTAACTTTTTAAATATGATTACAGATATCACAGTTTCTGTAGTTTTGTCGCTGACATTCAGGATTGGGGTCTAATAAAACGTCGGCTTGAGAACACTTCTTCTCCAGCGCATTGAATCTGAACTTTATTGAGATCGATTTTTCGAAACAAATCAAAACTTATAATTCGATACAAATATTGAGGTTTAAAATGTTACTGTTATACAACAAACTTCGTGCATGGGGATCACCCAAACATAGCTCTAGCATTATTTATTTCTTCAGTTGCATGACGGTGAGTCGGGCATCACACTACAAATGTGACTATCCTCCTAAATCTGTTATAAAAAGTTGCAGCCTGATTACCGATATCTTTGGCCAGACTCATCATGGTCCAGCAAGTGGCTTGCTTTTGATCTGGCTTTGGCTTGTCCTGAATTTTCATTTTTCAACATAATTGTAAGTTCTATATTGGCAATAGAAAGTTTGCTACTACGCTTTATGAGGAGAGGGACGACATCAGTTTTCCAATAGTTAACTTTACATTTTAAGAAGCAATATTCCTGCTGCCCGTTTTGTTTTGTTTTGTAATTTCAAGTAAAGAAGAAAAAAAGGAAGAAAGGTAAAAATGATGTTGTTGCTGTTTATATTTAGGGTAGCTGAATGACCACCTGTTTGAGAAAGAGCTGCTAATTCGGTTTACCGTACGTGTCTTTCATGAACTTTTGTCAATTTCTTTCCCTTTTGGTTTTGAGAGCGGGGCGAGGGATTTGATAGTATTAATTCCTAATTATTGCCTATCCTTTTACGTTTCAGCTTCACTGACTTATTCCACAGATACATAGATACGGCTGGTGTATTATAACAGGCAAGTGATGCTTACTATGCGCAAGTACCTGATTACACCCTTGTTTTTTGGTGTCATGTCTGTGTATCTAAGTTAATTCGGAATTGTCAATGTTCATATGATTTACGAGTTCGGAATTATGATTTGGGTACTTTGGGCACTATAACATTTTCATGCTTTACTATGATTTCTCACTTAGGTGCTAGTAGACCCTTACGCAGTCCGAACACCTACTCGTTTTTGCGGATGCATAAGATAATAATTATTTTGTGAGGTAGCAAGCATAAAAGTATATAGTTTAGTTTCCCGGTAGTTTACGCTATAGCTCAATACAATTGTCGAACTTGTATACTTACATAAGTCTCTTACTTAAAGCATATTTTATTTTCCTTAAAAAATAGTTTGCAGTCTTGAACAAGCAGCATGAAATTTTATTTACTTCGATCTTTAAACGGCAATAGAGAGGTATGTTGCTGAATATAAGGCTGAATATATATGCTGCTTTTCGTTCCAGTGTGGATACCTCTTATGTAGTCTGTATTTGCTATAACTGTAGCATTGTGGTCGAATGCTTTCTGTATACATATTGCTGGTATGCTTTGTTTCTTAAAAGGATAATAATAAAAGCACCAAAATCATAAGTCCGACCTCGTAGATCATGTGAAAATTGACAATTCTGAAATATTTCAGATACACAGACACGGATCCAAAAATAGAGGTATGAACAGTATGATCTGGTTCTCGAGAGTAGTAAGCATCGCCTGCCTGTTATAATACACCCGCCATATCTATATATCTGTGGAGTAAGTCTGTGAAAATGAAAGTCCGGTATTTAAAACCCTTACTACATTTCGGCTGAGGCCATAAACTCGCAAATAAGTTTAGAAACGGCCACTTTGTAGGAAACAACGAGATCATGGTGTCTCCCATAGAACTTTTTAGGTGTTGTCACAAGCGTCGCTCTGCGATAACATACTGATGAGCAGCTTTTTGACTATAGGTAAAAAAGTAAAAAGATGTTTTGTGTGTTGTATATGATAATGACTTGACTGAAATATATGCTGCAGGCTCATGGTAGCAGGAATCTAGGACGGAGATTAAAGTTTATTATCTAAACATTAAGAAACGCTTAACCATGTTAACAAGGGAACAAAACCATTGCTCAGTTTTTGTATAATCTAAAACAATATGCCTGCTTTCAAAGCTCACTTTCGATTTACTTGAATATTCTATTTTGAATGAATCAAAAAGAAAGCCTTAAATTATTATAGTTTATTTTAGGAGATGCAGATAAATCATTCAGCGATATTTATACTAAAAAGTTAAAAGCAAAAGGTATCAAAGAGATTACAACTGAAACGAAAACCATTACGAAATTCATATTTGATATATTCCGTTACATAAGCTTAAATCATATTTTCTTATCACTGCACGAGCCTAATTGCACCTAGCACGTTACATACAACATCAAAGTTCCAGAGAAAGCTCTGCTTATTATAACTTCAGCGCAAATCCAGACACCTCGAGTGGGAGATACTTGCAATAAACATGAAGTCATTAGGGAGATTATTTCTGTTATAGTTTAATATTTTGTACTTGCTGAATTAGACTCTATAGTATTCCAACAAACTTTCATTGGAAAACATGTAGGTTGAAAATACAGTTGCTCATAGCCTTTCGTTTTATACTAAATAGCAAAAATATGACAATTAAATATCTGTTACCGAAGGAGCCCCGGTAGCTCAGTGGGTTAAGCGCTGGCCTGCTAAGCTAGCGGTGCGGTTCTGATTCCTGCTTGAGGAGAAACTCTTTGCAAACGTAAACGGGGTTCCGGTAAAACTAGTTTAAGCCCCCCAGTAATCTTTTGCTGACCGTTCCAAGCCGGTACTTCTGTTGTGGTTCCTTGATGTTATATTGTGCTGTGTCCGCTTGTCTATGGTCTCTGGCGGTTTGGTCACCTGTATTGCTGCACAAGCTGCCTTCTGTTTTGTTTTGTTTTGTGATTAAAATGAAAATAAGTAAAACAGATATTGATGCTATTATTGAGGTAGCTGAATGGCCATCTGTTTGGAAAAGAGCTGCTCATTCGGTTTACTGTGCGCGTCTTTCGTAAACTTTTGTCAATTTCTGTATGTATGTGCTTCTTTCCCTATTGGTTTTGAGAACGGAATGTGGGATTTGATTGTATTAATTCCTGATCATTGCCTATCTTTTTACTTTCCATTGCACACAGCCTTTCATTATCTGCATTCCATCGTTCAGATATGACCGAAATACTGTTGAAATGAACGAAAAGTCACATATCATCCATCCAACATTGTTACCGAACAATAAGTCCACATCTGAGTGATATGATTATGATTATATTACATTCTTAACAAAGAAATACAAGGCTTCCTTATCAATATAAATATGCTATTTCCCAGTTCTCTACGAGGAATTATTCCTCTGAAACCTACCTTTCAGGGCACACTTCGCTGAAACTTTTTGCCTAATTTTGCGGCGGAGGCCACAACAACTTAACAGGATTTGTTTTACAAGTCTTTGAATCTATATCTGTAAAGGGCTACTTTAAAAAAAGCTGTGGTCCGCTCTGGGAGCTATTTTTACCTTAAAAGGAAAAACCTATCAGACGGCAGCAGAGATCCAGATAAGGAAGGGTACTGAGGATAATTTGAAGATATTTTTTCTTTTTCTCAATAAAAAATATGTTGTAAGTTCCTCATTTGAACCGTCTCGTCAATATGGTTGTAATGAGGGTAACAAATGTTCTTGATGGAGAAATATGGAAAATTATCCCTAAATAATCCCTGTTGCCCCTTTTAATCTAAAGCACTTCCAAGCAAGAGTGAGCTTTCCCTGAAAATGTGACCATTCATTTAAGGATGAATTAAAATTAGAAGGGGACTTTTTTTACTTAAAATTCTATAATTTCTGTCCCCACTATGATTTATTCAAGTTAACTTGATATGTGTTTCTAGGCAAAGTTTTATGCTTCAATCGCCCAAATACAGGTACAAACTTGTGCAAATAAGCAAGAGGTTAACATACAAAAATACAGATCGTTCGGTTAGGTAGTCTCATTTGAAAACAAATATAAGTTAAATACTGTTTTGCGATGTCGCAATGCATATACAATAATATTTCTATCAGATAAACTAGACATTAAATAAGCATCATATTATTTTAAAAACGTTTAGCCATCCGATGGTTTGACATAATTTTCGCTGTTGAAACATGGACCAAAACGTTACATTAAAAATACACATACAAAACATTTCTAACACATACAAAACATTTCTAAAAAAACATCTATTTCTTTTACCACTTGATATATTAACAACTTGATATGGCATCTACAATTTGAAAAAATGGCCAACATAAAAAAGGTCGCTGTTAAAACTTTTGAGTAATGATCAATGTCATACTAAAGTGCTAAGTTTAAATGCGATTTTTCACTATTCATAAGGCTATAACTATGGTTTGTATATATTATGTAAAATGGCTGGTTCTCAGAAAGTAATAAGGCCCTATATGAGCCAATGTCAGAGCAAGTTTGACAAAAATCTCGTCTTTAATGATGGTTGTATCTAGCAAAACATGTATTCTAATTCGTTCAGCCAATGCGAGAACAATCTTTCCACTTCTCGTTAGATCTTGTTTGTTCTCATTTGTAAAGTAACCTATTTTAGCCGCTTATGGGTTTATGAGACGTTCTCAGTTAAGCTGGGCCATTAGCTATTATTTTTGTCCTTCGTATTACCTTTCTTTAAATTACAAATTGACGGTCCTGTTTACCCTCTGAGAAGTAGCCCTCTGTCTAAAGAAGCAGATAAAAGTACCAAGACATGCATGCGTTTTGTTAGACATTTTTTACACTGGTTCGAATAATGATACCCTGGCTTAAAAGCAACGTTTTTAAATGTCGCAATATTGCCGTTGCATAGATATGAACGCCGCACGGCTCAAATAGATAAATCACTGCTTAAAATCGAGTTCCATTATTAAATTCAGATGATTTCTTACATATTCCCTCGCTTAAACAATATTTAAAGGGTAGTTTTTGCTACGAAATGAGGCTGGGAACTGATGTCGCAAATTTTATGTAACCTACGTCACAGCGGTAAATTCATGATACATGTATTAATTAAAATGACCCAGCATCATAAAAATTACAAGATCACACGAAGAAATATGTGTTCCTCAACATTTTATATCATTTGTGCAAATTTGCTCCATTTCGTATGTTTTCTCGACTTCAAAATACATTACCCTAACATTTTTCTGTAAGAATGTAACCTTACGTCACGGCCTTTTTTTTAACTGAGCAAAGCAATCGCTCTGAAACTCATGTGCAAAATCCTGCCTAGTAACAGCTACAAGATGGTGTGCTTAGATTTCATGCACTGAAACATTAGATGGTATAAAAACGTTAAAAAGTGTGCAATGAAAACCTACGTCACACGTAACCTACGTCACAACGTCACTAAGACCACGTTTAGAAAGCGTTGACGTCATTTGATTAAAAAGCGCTTCATAGAAAACCCCTTTCTTCCAAAAAAGCAAAGAAAAACATTTTAAATTGAGTCAAGCCAAAATAATCAAATGTCAGTACATAAGTAAATGTGCAATGCTACGCATGTCAAAGAAATCGTATGCGACATCGTCCTTCAACGTATCTAAATAACGTCATAAAATACGCCATTTCTAATTGTTAGGGTATGTCTATAAAGATGGTTGTTTTCCATTATCTAAAACTATTATCTGAAAATATTTTGAAGCTTTGAAGCAGAAATAATGAGCATTATGGTCGTGATTTTTCCTTGAATTCTGGCATGGTTGTATGCATGGCCATTTTTGTCCGCGAATGGCCCAGCTTAACTGAGAACGTCTCACATACACTGTAAGTTACATAAGATAAAGTAACGCACAGCGAAAACCATAAACTTTGTGACGGCGGCCATGAATTGAAAATTCATGCAAAGTTCATCCTTGACGCCACAAAATAGGAAATAGATCAGGAAGTGTCAAATGTACATCCTTTCTGACGCTGCTGTCATGAAAAATAAGTATTCTGAACATTTTTAGTCATCAAATGCACACCCACATTTATTTACATAATGAACAAATATCAAAGGTAAGCTGTCAATCGTTTAGAAGGTGCAAAGTCATTATTTAATGATTTAATAACCAGCAACGTACTCTGTCAATGTCTTATATATGTACATGTTCATACTATGAGTTCCAAAAGACTAGCATGTACCAGCATAGTGCAGAAAGGCTAGCTAGAGTACCAGATTGTTGTGCTTGTTATGGTCAAGTAAACTGCCAGTAGACTTCGACTAAGTAAAACTAGAAAAAATATGCCCAAGCTCCATATTAGATTAGTAGAATACCTAATATTCTACTGGCTACCGTTTTATCGCCGTGGAGCACATTCGACATCAGGTATAGTAAAAATAAAAAAATATATTAATCATAATAAGATAAATAGAAAAAGTGAAAAATAATTGTCATTTGGAAGCAAGGAACACACACCGCGGAAGAGTAGCATAATGTGCTTCATTGGCACTGGGTTTCAGCAGAACTGCTTTCAAGTTATTCTAAATGAGCCCAAGGACCAAAAACACCATTAAAATATCATTGGCGGATTAATTCCGAAACGAATGATCCTTCCGAAACAAGGAATGTACCAAAATAACGAACAAATGAAAATATTCATCAACATAAATTAATGTGCAACACTACTCACGCCATTTAGCACAGGGTTGGAGGAGCAGAACAATTTTCAGAGGATTCGGACTGGCTCAGCGATCCTAAAAGGCCACTTCGAAAGAAAATCTTTGTGTCCTGTTTCTTGCATGTCAAACTGACAATACAGGGCATACAGTACAGTATTTATTCAATTATAAGACGGGACTTTTCGACCTCCCTTTCAAAACAATCGCAAAGATCTAGATCCGTCTTATACGACGGATCTAGATCTTTGGGATTGTTTTGGAAGAGAAAAAAACACATTTTATAGCTGAATAACACAAGACTGGGTTACATTTTAGCGGGACTTTTTAAAGTTGAAGGATATACTCATGTCTTTTAACCGAATAAAGATGGTATTATCCAGATACCGTTATTTCCGAAGAGCGAGAATAAAATACGGCTGTTTCAGATGAATGATACACTTTTTGTTCATATTGGTATGGAAAAATTTGTACAGACAACTTGCTCTCACCAGTCTCCTTAAATTTTAGTGTTAAGTTTTGTGGGTTTTTTTGTAGTTTTTGTGTGTGTAGTTTTCTGGTTTTACATATGGAGCATATAACTTACAAGTTAAAGATCTCATTCAAACACATATAAAAAAGAAGGCCAACATTCTATTTACCTGCAACTGAGTCATTACGCTTAGATTTGAAGTGTCGGTGACATGATTTTTCACGTTTTTGATATCTACAATCAGAGAATATAAGCCATTTCTGTCATATTTGTTGACGGTTCAGTTTGGCTAGAACAATCTTTGTAGAGGGTCACCAAGGAATAGTTTGAGTCATATCATTTTGAAATCGGACTACAGGCTACCGATGAGGAGCTAAAATTATCATTATTATAGTAACTACTCTCTTGTTGAGGCACTCCAGCAAGTGGTTTTTCGAAGTTTATATTTAAAGGATAAAGAAACAGCAAATTCTACTTACATGGTTCAGTTAACTACCATTTCTCGTAGTCAGATTTGTCCAGTAGAGTTTTTGAAATTCATTGGCATGCTCTCAAGCTTGGAAAGTAATCTCTTGCAATGTATTTTTTTCAGTTTCATAATGGCGGCCTCAAGATAACCATTATTGCTGTAGGGGTGGCATGTTTCAAGCACATTCTTGAAAATTACCATTTCATATAAAATTAACATGAAATCAGTTCAGGAGAAATTATGCTTATATCTTATAGCAGTTATTTTCATAAGTAATATCTTTTTGGAAAACAAAAAGATGCATAAGTGTAGCTGACACTGCAAGCAACCCTTTGCTGAAATGATCATATTCCAAAACAGATCAGGTGATTAGTGATGGCATCATTTCTGTTGTGATGTCATAATGGGTGGTTCCCAGCTTAATTAAAATTAAAATGAACCTCATCAAAGGCTGGAAACCAGAAGGAATATTTTTACTATTGGAAAACCCACCTCCAAACAAAAAATGATAAAAATAGACAAAAGAGGTCATGCAATATGCTGCAAGTCAGTATTTAGCTACGAGAAATGGTTTTGGGTATGTTAAACCTAAAATTTTGATATTTAAGCATCTTTAAAGAAAAAAGTTCCACTAAAAACCACTTGCTGGAGTGCCTCAACAAGAGAGTAGAACTGTTTTTAGAAAAAAACGGATGTCCCTCTCCTGCCCTTTCCCATCAGTATCATTTTCCCTAAATGTTGGCAAGTTAAGACTACCCATGACCTTGAAAATATGGTCAAGTCACCAAAGTTTAACCAGTTCTTTTCTACTTCCCGATTATACACTTGTCTATGTTTGGTCATAATCCATCAATCCCTTCAGGAGATATGGTGCAGAAAAGACATTTTTCAACTTTTTAACATTCTTTGACCCTCTGTAACCTGGAAAATGAAGTCAAGGTCACCATATCTAATCAGTTTTTTTTTCATCTCCAAATCATATATCTGTGCGAGTTTGGTTGAACTCCATCCATCCATTCAAGAGATATGGTGCAATAAACAATTTTTCAAAATTCTTTTACCTCATGTGACCTTGAAAATAGTGTCAAGGTCACCAAAATATAATCAGTTTCTTTTGAATCTCTCTGTGATATATTTCTGCAAATTTGGTTTAAATCTGTCCATTCAGGAGAAAGAGTGCAGAGAAGTCGTTTTTCAAAACTCTTTGACCTCCTGTGACCTTGAAAATGGGGTCAAGGTCAACAAAATCTTATCACTCCCTTTTCATTTTCCAATGGTATATCTTTGCAAGTTTGGTTTAAAACCATTCAAGAGACAGAGTGCACACAAATCTCATTTTAACATTCTTTGACCTCCTGTGACCTTGAAAATGGGATCAGGGTCACTAAAATCTAATCAGTTATTTTACATCTCCCAGTTATATATCTGTGCAAGTTTTGTTGAAATCAATCTATCCCGTCGGAAGATAGAGTGCAGACAAGGCATTTTCAACACTCTTTCACCTCCTGTGAATTTGAAAATATGGTCAAGGTCACCAAAATCTAATCAGTTCTTGCCTCCACCAATGATGTATCTGTGCAAGTTTGGTCAAAACACATCCATCCCTTCAGGAGATAGAGTGCAGACAAAAAGCTCAGACAGGATTCACACCAAAAACAATATGCCCCCCACCCCCAAGGTGGAGGAACAAAATAATCATTTCTCAACTGATAAAAATAAAGTCTGGCTGGGCAAAGGGTCACGAAAAAAAATTCAAGGTGAAAGATTAGTTAGAAACGGACCAGCGGTTTTATCAAAGTCAGTTTTCAATTTTCTCCGCAACAAAAATTCTACAAGGATCCACTTAATGCCCCAGTCACACACACACATTACGGATTGGGCGGATAGTTGCGGACTTTAAATCCACACAATTTGTGGGCGTGGTCTCTCTCCATATCGAATCCGTATCGTATCCGTATGGTATCCGCAAGGTCCGCATGATATGCCACCAAATTTTGAAAAGTTTAAATATTCAGACGCGGACGAGTTAACCATAATGATCCATAACTGAAGGCATTTAACCGCATTTATCCGTATCTAATCCGTATATAATCCGTATCTCGATCCATCGTTCCGCGGTCGACTCAAAATTTGTTGGCAAATACGTTTCATGCGGATTGTTACGGTTAGTTACGGGTCTCGTTCTGCGTATTGTTACGGATTAATGCCCCAGTCAGATTATCTGTTCGCAATTATCCTCACCAATACGTATCTGTCAGTATTTAGGTGTAAGTTATCCGTATAGAAACGTATCTGAAGGTAAAAGTCCGTAAAAAAAATCCGAAAGAGACCCGTAACTAACCGTAACTGAAGGTAACGATCTGCGCGAAACCGTATCAGTCCAAAACTTGGGGTTGGGCTGCGGAATGATAGGTTTATATACGGATTAGAAATGGATAAGATACGGATTAGATACGGATTATATATGGATAAATGCGAATGAATGCCTTCAATTACCTTTTGTTTCGGATCAATATGGTTTGCTCGTCCGCGCCTGAATTTTGAAAATTTTCAAAATTTGGAATCGGATCCTGCGGACCCTACGGATACGATACGGACAGTTACAGACTCTGCGGATGCGATACGGACCTTTACGAATAACACCGGACAGATACGGATGGGCCATCCGCAGATGCGATACGGACTATGAAATTTGAAATAAAATATGTTTAAACCATACGGACCATTACGAATAAAACCGGACATATACGAACGGGCCATCCGTAGCATCAACAACATCTTTCCGCATCTAGAGGTAACAGAAGGTAATGGAAGGTGAGTAGTACGTATACATTCGTAGCATCTCTCATCGTATTGATTCAAAGGGAAACTATCTGACCGCAGACATCCGCATTTATCCTTAATCATACGCATCTATAGGTAATTTTATCCGTAAATTAATCAAGAAAATAAGCCACGCCCACAAATTCTGCGGATTATTGTGGATTTTTATCCACAACTATCCGCCCAGTCCGTAATGTGTGTGTGTGACTGGGGCTTAAGTGACTAGAATGCTTTGCAAGGACCACTGATTAAAAGTCTGAGTAAACTGGTTGAGTTGTTTCGGAGGATCCCCGGTTTAAAGAATGTTGTTGATAATCAAATGTATCATTTGAGAAAAATCTTATATACAGAAATGAACAACTGACATTTATAGAGCTGTTTTAATTTGTATTTCGTAACTATCAGTGGACCACATACACCACAATAATCTTACTTATTCCTGTTTCGTATCTGAAATACCCTTAATATTTAGACGTCGTCTTAACCAGCTATTGAAATTATCTTTAATATGACTTACTAGCCACAGCATGGTAACCTAGACTACCGGCATGGCCAACACAACAGACACAAACGACGAAGAGTGACCAAGATTGACACTGTTTTGCTTGGACATGTTTGTTCCAACATTTAGAGTCAGTATGGTATTTCTATTTCATAATCTGTTTTCCTTATGTTTTATATGTATTACACGCATTCTTATGCTTAAGATATAGTAATAAAACTGTATAAAACTTCAGGCTATCGTCGCCTTTAAATTCATTTAAATGTCCATCAACCATGTCTTCATGAATATTTAATTGATATTCCGATATTTTGCATACCAAAATGTCACACAACATACAACATGCTTTGTATATCATTATGATTTTACAACTTAAAAAATATACCTTATAGCAAAATTTACACTGCAGCGTCAGAAAGAATTTAACGCATTAAGGCATCCGACCCGAATCAGACATAAAAGTCATTTAAAATGCAGTGTAAATTTTAATTAGTCGATTTTTTTCCTTGCCATTCAGTCAACAATGTCAAACATCTTCCGATAGGGTAAGTGGAATCGTCCACAGTCAGAGACGGATTGGTCGGTTATAAAACTCAGAAAGAAATGCAAACGGGGTTCAGTCGTAAAATTATTAAATCACCTGCATCGAAGGGATAAATATGGAAGGCCACAACTATCTTATATTCGGAAATGTCATTATGTTCTTTCGACAAACACTACATATTTTTCATTTCCATAACGTTTTGTCAGAAAATCGTTTTGTCTTGTCAGTTTGACATGCTATCAGGTTAATACGTTATTTTACATGATATTGTGGTTCTCTGACAAGTCATCATGATGACTTGTCAGAGAACCACAATATCTTGCCAATATGACATGTTGTCTGGTTCACTCGTTATCATATGCTGTTCCCTTCTATAATGTACTGTCAGAAAATCATTGTCTTTTTTGAAAACCATAATGCCATGTCAGAAAACCATCATGCTTTGTCAGCGTTCTTCTGTCCTTTTAACGTATAACTGTATCCTGTTCGTATTCATTATTTATTTTCAGAAACCCATTTTGTCTAGCATGTCTAGTCAATTTTTCTTGCTGTTTTTTTTTTTTTTAATTTGTTATTTTATTTATGCTATTCATTTCCATTATATAATGTCAGAAAACCAAAGTGTTGATCAGAAACCATTATGTTTTGTCTGTAGCATTAAGTTTTCAGTCAGTCTGATGTTATACATGGGTGAACTCATGCTGCAGTTTTGAGATGTCATAGTTGATGAGAGACCGATGAGAACGAACGAACACAATCGATTTCCAGACCCTGCTCAAAAACACCAAATGGGGAAGTTAAACAAAAGAGAACGCACACAAAGCAAAATCGGACAAGCGAAAGTCCAACAGCTCAGGGGCCGTATTTATAAAATTACTTAAATGGTTGCTATGCTGTTGCTTATGATGAATTTCTATGAAGGGGATTCCCTATAACCACGAAATTTGCTCTGGAGGAACAGTCTTTTCCGACTGTCTATTCCGACTGTTCCTCCAGAGCAAATTTCATGGTTGTAGGGATTCCCCTTGGAAAGACTGTTCCTCCAGAGCAAATTTCATGGTTGTAGGGAATCTCCTTCATAGAAAGACTTAGCAACAGCATAGCAACCACTTAAGTCGTTTTATAAATACTGCCCCAGCTCTTTCCCAGCAAATAGCCGTCTCTGCAGTTTACATTGTTTACTCATTTGCATGCATTATGACATTTATTTATTATTTACTCTTGCTTTATTTAGTTTTTTTAAAAAGTTATAAAATAGGCAATGATCAGGAATAAATACAATTAAATCCCACATCAACAGAGCCTATGAAGATTGATTTATTAATTGATTGATTGATTGTTTTTGGGTTTAATGGCCCTTTGAGACAGTATTTCCGTCTATATCGGGCCGTCTCTCAGAGAGAGGGAGAAAGAAGAGAAATGATAGACGAGAGAAACAAATGTCAAAACAACCCCCACCCGCACCTACTGCAAGCACAGTAGGCCCTTGCCCTACAATGGTCCAAATCAGTAGGACGCCCCGGCACTGGAAGTTATACGCAGCACCATCGCACCACCCGACCACCCCAGTCTTACGTAAATTATTTAAAGATGCAAAAAATGGCAGCCCTGAAATTGAAATTGAAGTATAACGCAGATACCCAGGAAAGGCCACAGTCAGAAAACACGACCCACCTAAGACAATAAAAGAATAACTACAAAACGAAACAGTATATCTTCGATACCAGAAACACAATATATTAATCCCAACAGAGAGGAACAGTATACATGCACATCCTAAGCCATACGAAATAAAATAAAGATATAGAAACAATTATATTACACAATTTAATCCCACCCAGATCCCAGATCCATTTGTCTGTATAAGCTTATACGAAATATGTTTTATTGCCAAAAAGAAAGGAGAGATAGACCTGCAAATAATTTTGGCAAGTCCAACCATTTTAATTTTTATGAATTTTCAAAGACGTCTCTACTACAATAATTTTCAACTTTCATGACAATATAAACGTAAATATACCGAATTTAAATAGTGCGACAGACGCACGTTTCCGTACCCAACTTCCTCCAGTGTCGCCAAACTGTAAAAGTTTGAAAGAAAAACGCGATGGGCAGGTCTCGGAAGGCAACGAACGTCCCTCTCCAAGCCACACTTACTGACGCATTCCACAAAGCATAGTAGTTGCAGACATCAGGTAGGAGACGCCTAAGTATTAATTCGCGAGCGCAGGCGCTCCAACCGAGCCACCTCAACCCCTGAGTCTCGAGAAACGAGACAGACAAGGGTATCAGGAGGGAGATGACCGATGCACCAAGAATCTACAAAATGACCTCATTTAGAGCACTTCAGAAAACAGAATTCTGCTCTGCTCATGAACGGACGCAATAATTCCGGCTCAGCTATTTTCAGATATCTAGTGTATTGTTTGCAGCCGAAGCATACATCTTTTCGGAACATATTTCTGTTTTGTTCTACACTAAGTTTATGATCGATTATTGCTTAGTAAGTGTTGGTTTTAGAACAAAATGCGCTTTATGTTGAATCATGAAGAGCATTAATACGTTTGCAATTTCTTAGCCCCAAAACAACACTTCTTACCACAGGCGAAGGTACAAAAGAAAGCGTGTTCTATTATTCTTAATTTCTTGATCATCTGCGATAATATCCACACTTAAGCTAAAAGCTGACAAACTAGATCGCTCACCATAACCCAAGACAAATCTACCTTGATGTCTAAATATGAGCTGCGACACGACAAAAGCAACAATGTGGATGTGCGCCCAGCGCAGACTCAGATCAGCCTGGGCATCCGCCCAGTCTGATCAGAGTCTTCGCTGTCCGCATGGAGATAGATTAGACCCTTAGCTACCCTTTGAACACTTAACGAAGAGTCTGGTCAAACTGGGCGGATGCCAAGGCTGATCTGAGACTGTGCTGGGCGCACAACCACATTGTTGGTTTTGTCGTGTCGCGGCTCAATTATATCGTTGGCTGAACATCTAACAGAAAACCTTTTCACGCTGACACATGTGCTTCCCTGTTTTTTCAACGGCGGAGAGACTTGCCCCAGTATTTTAGACGGCTTTGCTTTGTCTTGGCTGGTTGTTTTGGATTTAACGGCCCTTTGAGACAATATTTCAGTCTATATCGGGCGGTCTCCCAAAGAATGGGAGAAAGAAAAGAAACGATAGACGAGAGAAAAAATGTCCAAACAACCCCCCACCCGCATCTACTGCAAGCACAGTAGGCCCTTGCCCTACTATTAAAACAAATCAGTAGGACGCCCCGGCACTGGAAGTTATACGCAGCACCATCGCACCACACGACCACCCCATTGCTTTCTCTTGTTTATCTTTTTATTCTAATATTTTTTTTCTATTTTACTTAGCTTACAAATTCATACGAGTTTTTAGTAAAATTGAAAACAGGGTTTTCGGATTAATTCCGACAGTTTATTACTAGACATCCGAAGAAATGTTTCAGATGTATTACGATGTGCTTCCCTGTTTATTTCCACGGCGGAGAGACTGACCCCAGTATTTTTGACGGTTTCGCTCTAATACGAGCGTGTACAGAAGATCTGCACCTAAACATAAATGTTTTAAGAGTGAGGCTGCACATGAAAACTATTTTAAGTCCCATTAGTATCACTACTGACCGTTTCGAGTCGGTTTGCTGTTGCAGTTTCCCAGCCGGCACATGACGTTAAAATGATGTCGTACTGACGTCGGCGCGACGTAACGACGTCGCACCGACGCCAGAACGACGTCATTTTGAAGCCATGTGCCCGCTGGGTTCCATTCAATTTGTCTTGAATGTCCGTTTGTACGCAAATTTATTGTTAACAGGTGCATGCACAAAATATTTTTTCAGTGACATGTAATATTATTAACCGTCATTACTTTGGAAATAACACTCTGCATCTTGACTGACGGATTTAGCTTTTAAACAAATTAACTGATATACATGTATTGGTCAAGTCTATATTTTGGTTGACATATTGGCCAAAGAAACTGAAACACAATACAGGATATTAACGTAAGGGTTAGCCCTGTATCATATTTTTAATTTCATCTAGTTTCATTGTAACATAGAACATCCGGAAATGATCAGGTTTATATTTCCGGATTATCCAAGTAAAAGTAAAACAAGGAGAAACTAAAGATGATGTAATTAACGGCTAACACTTACTCTCTACAATGCCAAATACAAGTGTAATTAAAATCATAAAGAGTTCCTTCAAGAGCAAAGAATACATTCAGGAGAAGGAACATGGTAAGTGGATATCTGTATTTTTGTCATATTTTTATCACTATTTCATTATCAAGTACGACCTGCAAGGACATAAAGTATAAGCACTTTCAGATAGGAATGACATTATTTTGTTTTCGCTGTATTCATAAAGCGACTTAAGTCGTTGCTACGCGGTTGCTAAGGCTAAATATCTATAAAGGAGATTCCCTACAAATATGAAATTTACTCTGGAGGAACAGTCTTACTAAGACTGTTCCTCCAGAGCAAATTTCATAGTTGTAGGGAATCTCTTTCGAAGAAATTTAGCCTTAGCAACAGCATAGCAACCACTTAAGTCGTTTTATGAATACGCTAAGAGTGGACCCCTTTTTAAACATCCGTTGCTCCCAAAAGATCCCCCAGTTTGGCCTTCGCCGTTAAAATGACCCCCCCCCCCCCTTTGTTTTCTTTGTTTTGTTTCTTTAAAGATGCTTCTTTGTTATTTTTACTTCCGAAGTCTCATGTGTTTGTTTCCCCAGTCAGGCGCCATTTCTAAAACCCGTTCTCAATTTTTATCTCCTTAAGCCCACATTTTCTTTCATTCCCTCGATGGCGCGTATATATAACTTTCATTTATGAGTCCCCTCTCTCCACGTCCTTCACTATCAGTTCCGGTCTACAAAGACATGCAGCCGGCATGGATAGCGAAATGGCTACATGAAGTTGAAATTTCCTCACAAAAACTATTTTACATTTGTTTACGTAAAATCTTATATTGTTTATAAAAGCGTATGCGATTCAACTACATGCGCCTCAGTTTGCGATACTTAGTGCAATAAACGATTTTAAAATTCTTACCATATAACAAGAAACAGTTATACTATTCCACTTTACAAAGGAATAAAATAAAAGCATCACTAAGTTTTTCGATCGATACATCTCTAAACACGAGAATAATACAAAGTTAGGCAGTCACAGAATTATTTATAAAGTTTCCTCTCAGTTTAAACATATCCTATCATATGTCCTTTAATTTAATCACCGAAATGCAGAATTATCTTTTACGTTAATATTTCTTTTGATTATTGCACTTTTATATTAATAAATGCATTCCTTACAAACACTACGTCTAAAATCCTTCCTGACGTATCATCTGCACACACGCACTGCATATATATCTTTCCACTGCCTATGTATTCTGACAAATAATTGCATGTCTGCAATAAAGCATTAGATAATCTATCTCTTTATCTGTATAATATTATAAGCTAATAATTCCAACAACGCTTTGATACCAGTACAACAACACCACTATTGTGAGCAACGCCGACTTCGTACAGAGATAGTAGACGGTAGTCGATATTATGGGAATGAAATGAATCCTTTGACCTTGTGTATAGCAGGTAGTCACAGGTAAGCTGCGAGAAAAGGTAGATAGATAATGTAAAGCTCTTCGAGGTTTAAGACTACGAAACATTGTTAATCACACTCATCCTCGGTTCGAGAAAAGAGACCTTAGAACATGTCATCATGCAGCTGCAAGGTCTTTATATAGTAGCCTTCCTATATATTGAGTGAAAATTTCATTATAAGCAACCTTAAGTCAACCAATCAAATCGCCAATCTCTATAAACTTGAACGCCTCTTAGAAGTGGATCTAGCTAGGATATTCCAACAGAAAATAAATTTTAACTAAGTTGGTTAAGAAGTTGGTTACTGCTTGATGATTTGTCTTTGATCTGGCCCAAAGTTGTTTGACTTCCTTTGGTCCAGCGTTTCAATGTTCATGCTGTTGAGTTCTCACCTTGTTTTTCAGTGTTTAATCCTGATTTATATATTTGCTGTATTGGTCTATTTATGGGTTAGTAGTCCATCACAAAGACCGAATAACTTGCATATCTATTAACAACAACAGAACCCAGGGCGAGGGCTATGCGCATGTAAAACCGGCTTAAGACCCCCAACCCCAATAATGTATTGCTGACCGTTCCAAGGCACTGCTTCTGTTGTGATTTACTATTAGTTCTATTGTTGTGGGCGTTTAATTACTTTATGGCATTTTAATACATTATTCATGATAACCTCGCGGTCCTCTGCTGGGAGAGCGCTAACTTGGCTTTTTGCTGGTTCTGTTTTGCTTTGTGTGCCGTCTTTGTTGTTTTTCTTTCCCATATTGTGTTTGGTGCAGAACTGGGAAATCGATTGTGTCGATTCCTGGGGCCGTATTCATAAAGCCACTTAAGTCGTTGCTATGCTGTTGCTAAGGCTAAATATCTATAAAGGAGATTCCCTACAACTATGAAATTTGGTCTGGAGGAACAGTCTTTATAAGACTGTTCCTCCAGAGCAAATTTCATAGTTGTAGGGAATCTCCTTCAAAGAAATTTAGCCTTAGCAACAGCAGGGCAACCACTTAAGTCGTTTTATGAATACGGCCCCTGATCATTTCTGTCTCATCTACTTTACGAAATGTTATGTAAACAACTGACCATCTTTATTTTTAGAAAGTATAGTATTAGGAAAGTAAAGATCAAGATTCTTAGGAACTGACACAATTCAATTCCAGATCCAAACCAAGACACCATGTGGGAAAGAGACAACACAAAACATGTGATGACCAAAGGCAACACCAGCGGCTGAAGCCAATAAGATGACAGTATAATATAATTACCTTCAATACTCAGACGAATCCTGTATTGTGTAATATGAAAAGGCCAATACGAAAAAAAACTTCTTAGACCAACAGAAAAATAGTATTTCTGTCATGAGGACTGATGCGATGATTGTAGACTCACATTAGCATGTGCACAACCTGATCAGATTATCTTCGATTGCATAAAAAATCTATAATTTAACCACTAGTTGTGAAGACGTCGATCAGTTACGCGGATTTATTGGCTTCTCTGAGTCTTCGCTCTTTGCCGAATTATATCTTCCGTGATTCCTTTTCATCGCGCTGGCATTTTATTCACAAAAAATGAAAGAGTAGTTTGGGCGCCGGAACATCAATGTTGTCTGACCTTTTACATATAAAAATGGTCTTTGAAATAGGCTGGGTATAAAATTCAGTTCTTCAAGAGCAAAGAACATTGTATTCGAAAGAAGAAACATGGGCAATATTTCGAAGTTTCGGCTACTGAAGCCTCATCAGTAACCCTGGCATGATCTGGTGGCAAAAGCCAGGGAAAACATACTGTAATTTGTTTTAAATTTCAATAAGGCAGTTGATTCAAAGACTGATTAGCATTAAAAAGATAATTTTTATATATGTATTCACCTTCTTTTACAGTTGTATAAGGGCCTTAACGTTTTCAATTAACTCATTACATGTACGAGTGAGCGCAATACACCTACATACAAAAATCGTGCAAATCCGGAACTTTTGAGCATACAGATTACAAAGGGATTATTATTTTGAACGCATTGATGGTGATAGTCTGACATGTTTGTTCGCTATTTTGGTTCTTGTTAAAAATGGTCGAACAGTTTAAGGGTCGGCAACGAAAACGAAAAGAGTCGAGAGACGAGAACATTAGGTCAATCGTCCTAGAATTCAGGACAAATCTGTAGCGTTGTACATATGAGCCGCGACACGAGACGAGAAAACCAACAATGTGGTTGTGCGCACAGCGCAGACTCAGATCAGCCTTGCTATCCACCCAGTCTGATGAGAGTCTTCGCAGGGCACTCAAAGGGTAGCTAAGGGTCTAAGCTACCTCCATGCGGACAGCGAAGACTCTGATCAGACTGGGCATCCGCCCAGTCTGATCTGAGTCTGGGCTGGGCGCACAACCACTTTGTTGGTTTTCTCGTGTCGCGGTTCAATTATATTTAGACTGATATTCAGTCTCAAATTCAGCAATACACCTCTCTGGTCCCATTTAAAGATAAGCTGAATTGCGCCAATCTGCAACTGAAGCTTCTTCCAGATTACGAAATATGCAGAAAAGTGAAATTTGCTTTGAGTACGAGACATGTATATTCGAATGTTTTATGCGTTTTGATTTAATAAAACGAGTTTCTATTTAATACAGTTTCCAGCTCCGACTTGCACCATTCAAGACGCATCTCAGATATAAGTACGAACATACTGAACTTTTCTACACAGAATTTCTACGGCAGTGTGCCAATCTATCTATCAGACGGTATAGTCAAGTCATTAACAAACATATCAGCTTTCCTAACAGATCATTGGCGGTCAAGGTGTTAATATTGTAGTGTTGTTACTCGGTTCACGTTGGAACTAAAACTAACAATATTGTTGGCCAGGTGTCCATGGCATTAGCTCTGTTTATATATGATATTCTGACTCACTGTGTAATATGGTCTATGTTTGTTTTGGTCGTTGTTGTCGTGGATAGGGCTATGGCTAGGGCTTCATGAGCTGGCTAGTATCTAACTTTATGCAAATCTCTGCCAAAACCTGGTGCTTGTTTCACTATACTAAGATCTTCGTACTTCGACACAAATTTAAGTAAATCTTAGGGTTATGCTGTTTAGTATAACGGGCACCTGATTTGTACCGATATGTCCGATACCGTCTCATTCACTGTTGGTTTCACTGTTGCTGTTTTTGTTTTTTAAGTCAAATCGGTTTGTGCAGCTGTGTACAGACGATTTTGACCCTTATTCTCCATTTTCCTCCGTTTATTTTACTAGACAAAACAAACACACAAATAAAATTCAGCCAGACCAAAAATTCATTATTCACGTTGGATCTCGAAGGCATAATATGTGCACATTCCACAGATATGGCAGCATAACATACAAAGAGCATATAAACAACATACTTTGTCGCATCTTCACATTATATCAGTTGAATAAATTTGTAAAGTGAGCTGAAACATTCGCTTGGAGCAAATTTTAGTGCATATATAAGAATAATACAGGTTCACTTGTTCAAATTTCAAATTTACCCTTCCTACCCGAAAAAAATGGACACTGTAAGCATTCTTAATTCAGAACTGATCGAATTTACTTCACAGCACTTTGTCATAAGGTTATCGGTGGAATAGCAAACTGTATAGGCTTTGGTCAGCTGTCTGATCTAGGTCTACTTTAGTTAAGTAATATGAGCCGCGACGCGAGAAATCCAACAAAGTGGCTGTGCGCCCTGCGCAGACTCAGATCAGCCTGGGCATCCACCCAGTCAGATCAGACTCTTTGCTAAGCGCTTAAAGGATAGCTAAGCGACTAGGCTACCTTCATGCGGACAGCGAAGACTCTGATCAGACTGGGCGGATGCCCAGGTTGATCTGAGTCTGCGCTGGGCGCACAACCACTTTGTTGGTTTTGTCGTATCGCGGCTCATATGTGTGCCAATATTTAGGCCCATTGCAGTAAATTAAACAGATAGCTGTTATCTAAACATTCTCTAAATTTATCATGAGTTTAGTCTGTACTGTATACATGGCTGGGAAAATCTGTAAGTAATGTATCCAAGCAAAGAAAGTGTATGAAAGCTTTAGAAAAGTGTTGGATCAGACGAAGCTGTTTCACGTCGGGTCCAAAATCAAGCTGTTAAAATGACATAGTCTTCAATTTCACTGATTTGTTACGTCTACATTTTCTTAAACCCATTTTAAGGTCTTTAACAGGGAAATTAAAGGTTTCAGAAAGCAGATTTGGTATGACTGAATCTGGTCATCAGACGAAAAGTGCATCATTCCCAACACCACCAAGGAAAGTCGGTAAGGACAGATTATATCAAAGAACTTGAAAGTTTATCTGTAGCATTATGATATCGAAAAATTGGCAATGACCTTCACACAAGCATTTCAGTTCAGAAAGTGTTAAATTACGAATATGCGATTTGAGGTTAAATTAAGAATAATTGTACACATTTATGTGACGAATGCAAAAGTCAGAAGAGTCGTTGGAGTTAATAACTGAAGCATAGTCCTTCCCTCCTCCTTTTGAGCAAACATGTCTTATCCACAGTTTAATGTAGCATACTTGCGCAACATATAAGTAGAAATGTGAGTAATAGGGCGAGAAAGTGGTTGCCCAAGCGTATTTTTATGTAATGATAAAAATTCCCAAGAACTGCCACAATCATTGACCACAGCCTATAAGCACACCATAAGCAAGACAACTCCGAACAAACAAGGACGCACCCTTTACATACGTAAAAATAATAAACAAAAACAAAGAAAAAACAACAACAAAACAACAACAACCCCCACCCCCCCCCCCCAAAAAAAAACAAAAAACAAAAAAAAAACAGCAGCTCACTCTTTCTTGACGAGATGATCACAATGCTGGGGAATGCTAACAAGCACATCAATCAGGATCAAAACAAAATATATCATAAAAAAGCAACAGATTTTTGTCGAGGGACCACGAAAGCATGCATAGACTAAACAACATCACGCCTATTGCATTAGATCAGCCAGTTAGAAAGTCTGAATAAAAACGGCCATTTTTTAATGTTTTGAAAGCTCATATGAGCACATGAACATACCACAATCATCCACTCTACATGGGAAGTCAAATTCATTCGACCATCCGTTGGTTTACGAAAACATCTTGTGCTGGTATATTTTCTAAACAGGAATAGAGGAGTATGGTCAAAATGTTGAAGCTTTGGTAACATATTCAGTCATTTTTTAGAAGCTACTTACAATTCGCCGTTCGTCCAAAATATATTGGAGGTATGAAACAGATATAATTGTAACAAACAAAAAAAAAAAACTTGTGAGAAAGCAATTTTAATGATTGATTGTTTTGGGTTTAACGGCCCTTTGAAACAGTATTTCAGTCTATATCGGGCCGTCTCCCAGAGAGAGGGAGAAAGAAGAGAGAAAGGATAGGCGAGTGACAAAATGTCCAAACAACCCCCACCCGCACCTACTGCAAGCACAGACGGCCCTTGTCCTACTTTTATCCAAATCAGCAGGACGCCCTTGCACTGGAAGCTAGTCGCAGCACCATCGCGCCACCCGACCACCCCAGAAATTAAAATGATTAAACTAAGTTATATCCTTATATTAAATGACGAAACATGTGACAACCGTAGCAGTCTTTTGCCAATACCGTAGAGATCAGAAACTATATTGCGGAATGCGGTTGCGGCAAAACAAGAAAATACAAGGTTTCTTTTCCTCAATCAAGTGCACGTAGACAAGATCATCTGTAAAAGCATTAGTCTTTTTCAATGTTGGTAAGGCACTTTTTGTTGATAGGTCAGATAAACAAGAATATAAATAATATTGTAGGTCTAGTACTGTATACTCGAGATGCTTCATCTGGCACCGGAGAAAACAAAAACCACCAGTTGAACCCCGACGAGCCCGACCAACAATATGTAATAGCTTTAAATAGGTCTGGGGCAGGACTCACCGTTACACAATTTAAAAAGACAGCATAAATGCCGACCGTTATTTGGTACCAACAAAGCATGCACGCTGTCGAATATATTAATACGATTGACTTTCCTCGTAAACTGATGGGAAAAAAACATTTTTACCAGAAATCTTCTTGAACTCGTACACCAAGTCATCTTTAAATTCAGGCCTCAAAGGACCTTGGAGCAGGAGCCTTCTCAGTCCTTTAATTAATTAAGCAAGCATGTCGAAGTGCTGTCGATCAAATGTAGAAAAAAAACTGTTCAAAGGGTATGATGCTACCGATAGCCTCATTTAAAAAGTTTGGCCATCAAAAGTTAAAGTCAATAATGCGACTTGACACTCTAGCAAAAAGATATGAGCCGCGACACGACAAAACCAACAAAGTGTTTTTGCGCCCAGCGCAGACTCAGATCAGCCTGGGCATCCGCCCAGTCTGATCAGAGTCTCCGCTGTCCGCATGGTGGTAGCTTAGACCCTTGGCTACCCTTTAAACACTTACATGTAGCGAAGTCTGATTGGACTGCGCGAACGCCCAGACGGATCTGAGTCTGGGCTGTGCGCACAACCACTTTGTTGGTTTTGTCGTGTCGCGGCTCATATAAGCACCATTAGATGCAGAACTGGGAATGTCACAGTCCAAAAAGAGCAACTGACAATACCAAAAGCATTTGCCATAGCATAACCGTTTGATACAGACAAATATAAATAGAAAAATAAGGTTCCGGTATCGTATAAACATGCATTAATCAACCAAGTTTATTAGTCATTATGTGATTGACCATATCTTCAAAATAGTATTTATCAACAGTCAAGAGGTATTCCAAATAATTTGAAGTGGAATTAAGTGCCTGACTCATCAGCAGAAAACGACAACTTATCAAACCAAAACACAGCTTTCTGTGACAGTGGTGTGCGCCCAATGGGTTCCTGACTCTCACGCAAAACAAAATCAAGCGTTGTCAAAAGACAAAAGAGTGAGCCTAATGGATGCCTGACTCTCACGCTTATAAAATATTCCGACCCCAAACAATGTATGTAAGAGAGAAATAACATGCAGTCACTGAATCATAAAGGTAGATGAGGTCATAGATAAATGGCTAAAGCAAATTGTTTCCTCCTCATGTATGTGTTACATGTAGTCAATGTAATATCGATATCCAAAATAGGTAAAGAGTGATATTATGAAGTCAAGAAACCATGTTATAGGTCAAATTCAAACGCGGATGGTAATGTTAAGATGCCACGTTTAAATGTTTTAGCTGTAAAACAGTTTTCCCAAGCTTTAGCATGCCACTTCTATATAATTTGTATGATGTTAGTACTCATATATATGGAAACTGGCTTGTTGAGGCACGCTGGGGTATCTTTAAAAGGACTTTACCTATTCTCTATATTTAGCACTTCAGATAACCTAAGATTACTTTTCGGTATGTACATGGGGGTGGTTGGGTGGTGCGATGGTGCTGTGTCTAACTTCCAGTGCCGGGGCATCCATTGTAGGGCAAGGGCCTATTGTGCTTGCAGTAGGTGCGGGTGGGGGTTGTTTGGACATTTTTTCTCTCGTCTATCATTTCTCTTCTTTCTCCCTCTCTCTGGGAGACGGTCCGATATAGACTGAAATACTGTCTCTAAGGGCAGCTAAACCCCAAACAATCAATCAGTCGGTATGTACATGTTATGTAGTTGATGTTGGTGTTTCATCGTTTTACGTCCACGGTAAACAGCTATGGTCATGTCGGGACGGTCAGTTGCCCTACCCACACTAATCCTGGACAGGCTAGACCTCCTAAGCGGTTAACCAGTACTAAGTGCACATACTTTCGCCAGTAACTGACAACTGCTCTTCTTGAATCAGCGGAAAGATAAACGAAAGTATGTGGCCGGACCGGGTACCGAACCCGGGACCTCTGCCTCTTGAGTCGGACGCGCCACCGACTGCGCCACGCGGCCCGGCTGTACATGTTATAAAATTCTATTCGAGTTATTTTCTGTCGTTTTCCTCATGACTGAGAATGTTTTTTTTTAAATATTCTGAATGAAGGTAAAGCAATGTAGGCTTTTTTAAGATTTTAACTTTTTAAGATTTTAACTTTTTAAGATTTTTATTCACGAAAGAGAAATCGAAATGAAATCGTTCGCGCTAGGTAGAAAAACCATGATTTGAATACTTCCAGAGGTATAGCAACGATGCAGTCTAAAATTTCTTCACACCTTAGGTTTAGGGACACGCATGCAGTGCTGTATATTTAGAGATTCGAAGACAGTCTACAGTATAATCTGAGCCACGACATGACAAAACCAACAAAGTGGTTGTGCGCCCAGCGCAGACTCAGATCAGCCTGGGCATCCGCCCAGTTTGATCAGAGCCACCGCTGTCCGCATGGAGGTAGCTTAGACCCTTAGCTACACCTAACGAAGAGTCTAATCAAACTGGGCTGATGCCAAGGCTGATTTGAGTCTGCGCTGGGTACACAACCACTTTTTTGGTTTTCTTGTGTCGCGGCTCATTTCTGCTTGGGATCATTTGAATCAGCTGTTAAAGTCATGCGTGACCGTATAAACGTAAAAATGAATACAGGCAGTTTCCTTGAATTCTTGATTCCTTACGTTTTTAGTTTGTACTTGAACTTATACACACTTTTAGAATGATGGAAAAATTTGACAGGGATCATTACGCCAAAATCTGACAGAAGTGTCGATAACAGACACCCATCTAGCATTAAGTTCCGACGTATCTTTCTATGATTAAAGATAGGGAGGAAACAAGATGCATTCCCATCTGCAAAATGCAAAGTCAGGTATCTTAGTAAAGAAAATGTGCATTGTTGCGTGTATGAATTGAGAAGATTAAAATTCATTGTGTGTCCGCACCGTTTGACTCGCATCTTCGCTAGTCGCTGCATAGATTCCTCAAGATGCAGAAAATGTTGATTTATACAGAGAAGACTGCTAATCAGACATCGAAGATGGATTGACTGGGCTAAACTCTCGCAATGTGTGCATGCGATAAGGCCTGTTTTCCGGCATATTGCGCCTGAAATGTGAAAGGCTTTAGATTATTTACTGAAAACAAAAAACCTTGCGTTTTTAAAATTTTGACTTCAACAATCATACTTATTCATGTAAGTTGCATGTTGCTCATCATCAAAAGCACCCATAAGTAAGCATTAAAGACCACACTAACCAGTTTTTTTCTTTAGGATAATAACCAACTCCATCTATTTAACATGGACTTAATGTATTTAATGTTTGTTTCAGTCCGCGAGGTGGGAGCGTAGGCATTTTTCAGCAGCTGAGGGCCGCAACAAACGTTCAACACGGAAAACTAAGTGATAGTTGTTTAATTTATGGATTACATTTTTTATCCCCATTTTTATATACTGAATCGTTTACTTTCGACAAAGTTAACGTAAATTATGCATTTTGTTGATGTCTTTCCTATATAGCGATGTTAAGGTGGTGATTATCACTGATTTGGGACAAAGACAAAAATCTGCATAAAATACTCAAAATAAAACTGATCTTTTCAAAACTTAGCAGATGCCTTCTGTATGTTGTTTCTCATAATTTAGAATCCCAAAATGCAGCATTTGTTAATGTTAAAAAGTGTTTTTATAAGAGAAGATCAAAGGGTAATTTTCTGCGAATAAATCTGAAAAAAATAATATCATTATTGAAAATATACTTAATGCTTAGAGTACCTTGTTGCATAATGGAGAGCGTCCTAGCAATTAGTTTTTCAAACTCTTTCACACATTATCAGGCTGAGCAGATGAAAAAAGATGCAGTCTGTGTCCAAATTTTTTTGTCAAAACACACAGGTGAGACAGGTGATACTATTTTAACAAGGTTGAACAATTTCATCTACACACCACTGATCATGTCAGTAATGTATTATTTATATTGTAGGTGTTAAGATAGGTATGCTTGCCTACCCTATATTTAATAAATGTGTCCAGTGTACATTTACTTTGTACATGGTTGAACATTTGAGAAAAAGCTACCGTTTTCATCTGGTCTAAATTACAATTTGAGAAAGACTTGGAATAAATAATTGCTAGGACACTCTTCATTATGCAATAATGCACCTTCAGCACGTCGTAAATTTTCAATAACGATATTATTTTTTCAGATTTATTCGCAGAAAATTACCCTTTGATCTTCCCTTATAAAAACATTTTTTAAGCAGCATGTACGTCTATTTTGTATTCTAAACTGTAAAATACAACAAAAATAAGAAGTCTGCTAAAATTCAGGGAGATACGTTACTTTTTTATGGTTTTATGCAGATTTTTACATTTACCATAAATCACCACCTTAATCTAGCAAAGCCAAAATATTCTTACCACGCAGCCGGTCTTCTTATAGCCAGCAACTAGAAAATGAAAGAGGCTGGTCTTAGCATACATCCGTTCACATATGCTAGAATATAAAACTACATGTTGATGCTGTTTTTTGATTAGGGTAGCTGAATGACCACCTGTTTGGGAAAGAGCTGCTCATTCGGTTTACCGTGCGTGTCTTTCGTGAACTTGTGTCAATTTTTCCGTGTGCGTTTGCTTATTTCCCTATTGGTTTTGAGAGCGGGGTGTGGGATTTGATTGTATAAATTCCTGATCATTGCCATTCTTTTTACTTAACTAGAACTGATAGGGGATCTGACTATGCACCTACTCTAGTGCTTCTGATACATATGACCTACAGGAAAAACCAAAACATGAAATAAATACATCATTGTCACCATGAATACCATGTATGAACATTCTATCTTGAACAGTTGCTGTGAAATCAGTTATGAAATGTATCACTATACATAGAATTGAGAAAAAATACACATGAAATAATGTGCAAGAGAATGCCTTTTTCTATCCCACAATGAACAGGTCATTGTCAGTTCTTATATCAAATATAAAATGTCTACTTTGAAGAGCTGTGATCTAATGTGTTTGTTTATCGCATGTCCAAAAAGCAGAGCTTTTCATTTGTTTCAAAGTTTTATAGTACAATGTTGAACTACAATGATACCATTTTGTACTACTGAAATTTCACTAGGCGTCATTATTGCGCCATAACTTTCTAGGCCTTGAGCTTCTTTTCTTTAAGCTAACGATTCTCTCTACGAATAGACACTTTCTTGATCCATTTTTCTGATCTGTTTAGAAGGACCATTATTTCAGATATTTTAAATACGTCTTTTCGCAGGTAGTCAGCTGATAATGGTCTGAAGCTATTATTTCTCTTGAAGCTAATTTGCAGGCTAATCAGTGCAGACGGCAATGAATGCTGTCATATAATTATGACGTCATCATGACATCAAGTCTTGTTGAAGCGTCACCTTTAGTACAAACTTCATCCGTGACTATAGATGTTACTCTGCTCAGGCCGCACAAAATTAATAAAGATTTTTTGATGAGTAAAGGCGCTAAAAGTTCCACATATTTAGACACCCTGTTCTGCTTAGAGTTTAATTAATTTATTCCAATTCTACAATAAGTTTACTCGGATACACTTCATACACAATCAGTCGTGACTCTAGAGCGTTACATTACGACACACATAAATCGGTTTGAGCGACCAGACTGTCTAGGTTTTTCTTACGAAATATTCGAGGTCATTACGGTATGAAATTTTGGGTAAATTAATCTAAGACTAAATTTACTTAAACCAGAATAACCTGGGCGGCGGGTACATTGAATCACATTTTCTGAAATTATTGCACCCAAAAATATTTAAACAGTATTTGATTCCATAATGAGTTATTACAACTATACTAAGAACTCACCTTGTTAATAAAAGCATGTATTAAATGACAAACTTTTAATATTAATAACATAAACTTTACCACAAAAAGCATACAAACTGTATTTCTACGTGCGACATCGGTAAGATTACACCCGAAATTAGGGCGTATTTTCTATGTTTAGAAAGCATTGGATCTTTGTTAAATTTGTCAATTGGAGTGCATGCCGATCAGCCGTTATTTATAAATATAAATATTCTGTACTGAAAAACATAATTAACAGGCCAGTTTGACGAATTTAATTGTTGTTTATATGACCTAAATAACCTTTCAGAGTGGCATGAAACCTGTCAACCCGGCAAAACATTGACTTCTGAGTAGTATCCGTAATGTTCGGAGCAGCTTTGTTGAAACAGGAGACAATGGCCAATACTGCACGTTCGCTTAAATGAGCTGCGACACGAGAAAACCAACAATGTGGTTGTGCGCCCAGAGTAAACTCAGGTCAGCCTGGGCATCCGCTTAGTCTGATCAGTCTTCACTAAGCGCTGAAAGGGTAGCTAAGGGTGTAAGGTACCTCCATGCGGACAGCGAAGACTCTGATCAGTCTGGGCGGATGCCCAGGCTGATCTGAGTCTGCGCTGGGCGCACAGGCACGTTGTTGGTTTTGTCGTGTCGCGGCTCAAATAATCTTTTCAGCCCAGCCATCACACAAAGAGGAACTAACATTGAACATTGTTTCAGTTTTATTTCAACGTTATTTGTACATTGGGCATATATCCCACAGGCACATGACGTCGTATTGACGTCGCACTGACGTCGATGCAATGTGATGACGTCGCATCGCTGTCAGTATGACGTCATGTGCACGCTGAGTAGTGAATAAAAAAAGAATCAAGTGATCAAACTGCGCGTTATATTTGCAATGAGTAAGAGAAAAAGCAGACATATATTTTACGAAAAAAAATATCTTGTTCTGCAAAATGCAAACGGTGCCTTTGGTTATGAGAGTTATGAAAGCAGGCTGCAAACTCTTGAAGTCTGATCACACCCAACAGGCACATGACGTTGAAATGGCATCGTACTGACGTCGATGCGTCGCATATACGTCAGGACGACGTCCTTTTGACGTCATGTACCTGCTGGGCAGGCTTCCGCGTACGTGCATACGCAATGTGATTCTTAGTTATAGTTGTAATGCTTAACAAATCTGTTATTCGAATGCCCGAAAGTGCATTCCTCTCAAAGTATTTGCTGGTCCGGGCCCATTTACCGGCGGGTACCTCAGACAAAGCAGCTATTAGAAGTCTGTAAAAATCAAATTGCATAATTATCTACACCTCTGGTATTTTCTGAACCGGATCTGGAGAAATTGTATCCACAGGAATATGCAAGTCGAATCTGCGTATACTCGAAACTATAGAGTTCGCACATGTTCATGAGCAGTCTTGTTGTTTTGCAACTTATTGGTATACATTGGACAGATTGTGCACGCACTGTCTAGTCTGTGCATGTATACAGGCTGAGTTGAATTCGCACAGTTCGCATATGCCTAAAATAAGTTTTTCCATGAGGCTTCCCATCTTATCTTTGCAAATCCGTGTAAAAGATACTGATACTGTCAGGTTTGATGTACCGCATACCTTCTCCGACAGATTGCATACGTTCTTTGACTTATAGCGATTTATGTGAATTGGCAAAAATGTGCTAAAAACGTCGAAACATGTTGTAAAAAGGCATTTAATAACATTAAATACTGCTTCAGACTTAACCTAACACCAGGACATGTCGGGGAAAGGCTACGAATCAAAGATAACCATTCGTTGATCTAAATCCGGAAATACATATGAGCCGCGACACGAGAAAACCAACGATTTGGTTGTGCGCCCAGCGCAGACTCAGATCAGCCTAGGTGTCCACCCAGTCTGATCAGACTCTTGGCTTAGGGCTTAAAGGATAGCTAAGGGTCTGAGCTACCTGCGTGCGGACAGCGAAGACTCTGATCAGACAGGGCGGATGCCCAGGCTGATGTGAGTCTGCGCTGGGCGCACAACCACATTGTTGGTTTTGTCGTGTCGTGGCTCAATTATACATTTGTACCCGCGTAAGAGTGGGATTTTGCGGTGATACCTGTTGCAAGGATTCATATTGCATTAAAAGTAAGATGGATCAATGGGCGCACAATACTGAATCATTCGTTGGTTGTTATGGATTTAACCTCTCTTTGAGGAAGTATTTCATTCTATAACGGGCCGTCTCCCAGAGAGAGGGAGAAAGAAAAGAGAAATGACAGTCGTGAGAAAAAAAAATCCAAACAACCTATTGTAAGCAAAGTAGGCCTTTGCCCTACTTTTATCCAAATAAGTAGGACGCACCGGCACTGGACGTTATAACCGCACCATCACCAGACCACAACTCCCGATATTCAAACAAACTTAAATTAACCGTGTGTAACGGGTTTAGGTTTATAAACACTTCTACAGCCTTGGTGTATACGCCGGCTTTTATTGCGACGCGGGTAGAGTGGGTGGCTCTTTCACGAAGTTAAGCAACGGAGATCGTGTTTAGTACCTGGATGGGTGACCGGTTGCTTGACTTGATGGACGACCCGGCAAACGCTATATTTGGTGGCAGCGGTGGGATGGGAGATGACATGAACACCATCTCCGGACCCAGGCTTGCAGGGAAATGTGTCCCCGGTTCTGTTTCATAGGCTCCGCCCTCTGGTCTGTTTTGGGAGCAGTTGTTGACTTCGAGACGAAATCAAGAGAAGAGGGAGAGAAATGTAACGGAGCGAGGTATACATGAATAAACACTTCTACAGCCTTGCTATAGAAGCCGGCTTTCATGGCGACGCGGGTAGAGTGGGTGGCTTATTCACGAAGCTAAGCAACGGAGATCGTGGTTAGTACCTGGATGGGTGACCGGTCGCTTGACTCGGTGGACAACCCGGCAAACGCTACAATTATTTCAACGTAACGGCGTTGAATCAATGTTGATTCAGTGCTGTGTCAACATTATGGCCTGCTCCGAGGCTTCTCGAGATGTGGAGCATATGCTGACCTTAAAGCCAATGTACCCAGATTTGCTGCACAGATTAGTGACTATATCAAAGACCAAGAAAACGAAAAAATATATGACAGTTTATAGAACTCCAGCGAGCAGATGAAGAACTGCTCTTCACAAAACAAACATTCCCGAAATGCGTTACAATAGTAACAGCAAGGTACAACCCCAGGATGATGTATTTATAATCAGCTTACAAAATGTAAATCCATTTGTGCTATAAAAATATCACAGAAGAATGGGAAAAACAGGCGCGAAATAACACATTATCGTAATATTCGGTACATTTATTGGTGTATATACTGTCACGATGAATGCAGAGCAAGTTTGAGTGTAATGCATGAGTTGCAGTGCCTGTACAAAGACTAAAACAGTGACAATACTCAACCCATCTAAGACAACAATAGACGAAACAGAAAGAGAAACACTAACGACAAAAAAGAAAGAAAGAAAGAAAGAAAGAACAAAATAACTGAGCCACGTAATGTGACACCCAACATTGTGGCAGTTTTGTCATGTGATAGGGCAGAGTCGGGTAAATTTTGGGCAGCGGGTAAATTCGGACAGTGACATTGTTTCCTTTATATGTCTGTTCTTTGGAACTAAAACAAAAAATACTGGCTAAACAGTGGAAATCCTGATGAGTCGGCTCATTATGAGCCCTCTCATCTGGATTTTCACGGTTTGCAATGGTATGTCCGAATTAACCACCATGTCCGAAGTTACCCGACTCTACCCTATTTAGGTCATCTTTGTCTTTAACGCGGGTGTGTAGAGGCCTCACTTTTGGCTATATGGCTTGGGTCTGTTCCGTAGATAGCCGATGTTACAAGTTTAGGGTCTGATCAGACTGCTAAAATTGTAGTCTAATCAGAGTCTTTGCTTGTCGCCAATGTCACATTGTTGAAATCACATGATGTGGTTTAAATAGACTAAAATAGGGATAATGCCCAAACCAAGAGTCACAGTCAAAAAGCACAGCTCTCCAAACACATCAAAAGACGAAAGTCCATAAGTAAAGGCTGCGATGTTATTAGCGTCTCAGAAACAGCAGATTGGTTGGAACAGCAAAAATACTTCAATCATCAGCCACCTGCTTGCAGTAATATTGCTTTCTACGGGAACCCAATTTCCTTATACGTTTTAATAGAAAGAGGGGAGTGGGGAAGCCGTTCTTTTAAGCAAACAGCGGTATATTTACATGAGCGCATTTCAGTACAATAGTCATAGATTCTTTTTGAAGTCAGACAGTAATATATATATTTACAGACAATGTTCAGCATAATCACCACCCTAGAACGTTCAAAAGACGATGTGATGACGAGGCGATGATAGTTACCTGGGTTTAAGCCACAAGCCTAGTAACATTGAGACGGCCACACGCAGGTAAGATTTAATGTCTGAAAATCACTGGCAGACTTATGCCGATTGCCAACAGAAGTAATCGAAGTAACGTTTTTAACACAATTGAGCCGCGACACGAGAAAACCAACAAAGTGATTGTGCTCCCAGCACAGACTCAGATCAGCCTGGGCATCCGCCCAGTCTGATCAGAGTCTTCGCTGTCCGCATGGAGGTAGCTTAGACCCTTAACTACCTTTAAGCGCTTAGTGAAGAGTCTAATCAAACTTCTAGGATGCCCAGGCGATCTGAGTCTGCACTGGGCGCACCACCACTTTGTGGTTTTCTCGTGTCGCGGCTCAGTCATAAACTTGAAACAATCCAGACTGGTATGGAGATTGATATGATCAGATCATTTTGGTAAGGAAAACGAATGGCATCGAACAATCTTTTATACATTCAGTTGAATTTCCTTGAATAAAAAGCTTTTTTTTCCGAACGAGGCCCAGGACCCAGTTAAGAGTCGATTTCTCTGCACCTACCATGTCTATGGGCAGTTTAGCCCTAACAGCCTTACCCATATCCTTTGCAAACTGTGCAAATCTTAGTGACCTTAGTTATCACTACAAGATTCTGCAGTTAAGGTCATGACTGGAATTCAAGAATCTTGGGATATTAGAATGTGCATAATCCAGTTACTGAATAAGCGTTCTTTCTGCTGCGAAACGAGAGTTCTATCATAAAAAAGCTGGTAACTGGATTGAACGGATGCTCAGGCTGGATCCTAGCGCTGGGATAGTATGGTCAAGACCACTATACTGATTTGTTTTCAGGATCAAGTAAAGATGGAAGAAATATGGACATATTACACTGAATTAAATCATTTGAAAATGAGTATTTGTTTGAGAAATATTTTTTGACTATGAGATTTCATTTTCATTACATTATCTAAGGCATTCATAGCATGTCACTGCTAGTATTCATTACATACATGGGCAGCTTTATGTGACGTCATATTGCCGTTATCATGACGTCAGAATGGCGCCATAAAACAGAACATTATTTCCACGTCTAAATAAAACATTGTGACGTTATCTTATTTCGAGACGATGTCATTATGACGTCACAGAAACAGCCAAGATATGCATAGCGTTCCAGCATGGGTATGAAATGAATACCACTGCTATAGTGTCATTGTAGGTGAAATTTGATAAATAAAACTGGAAAAGGACCAGGTATGATTTGGGCCGTTTTTGGCCCCATTCAAATTCACTTAAAATTGCATGGTGTCCTTTGCTTATCGTTATTGCGTATGGAAACAAACGGAAATAATATGTTTCAATTGTTTTTATTCTCAGAATATTATTATATCTGACATGCACATGTTGTTTCAGTAATATGAAGGAAAATTGCAGGAAAATTTGAGTTTAATAGCTTTTCCTTTAAATAAATAAGTCAGTTACAACAGCTTTTGAAAGCTCTTGACAATAGGTTTATACGTTGGGTAACACTATTAATCACCTGTGCACGGCACAAGGCCTCTCAAGGTACCCAATCCACTCAAGTTTGCAAGTCCAGAGACACCAAACAGTTCTGACAATTGAAAATGAAATATATACCAAATTATTTCTCGTAGTTTAATGTTGTGGGTATTCATTTTCTTAGTTATGTTTATTTTTTTTGTGTATGGGCGAGGATATGGGCGTTTTTTTGTGTTGCCGAAAAAGGATAACAATCAGTTAGAAATACACATTGAGCCCGGTCTCTAGCACATCTAACATTTTCATGGCATGTAAAGATATCAAACTTTTGACTGTTTACAAAATATAAAATGTGTGGAGGCCGGGCTCATATACAAAAGTTGAGGAATTCCTGTCCCTCACATAAATACATGTATATCTTTTTTCTAGTTCCAGTACCTTGCCTTTGGTAGTATGTTTTAATTAAAGTAACCGATTATCTAACATTTACGACAGTGACTGGGCTACTTATGCAGTTGCTCATATTTCTTTTTTAAAGAAATTTAGAGTTACCCCCCTTGTTTTTGCTTGTCCCACTGCAAAAAAGTGAAGGTTGAACTTCATTTTAACAAAAAGTGCGAGTATAAACGAAACAAATAGAGACATGATGTTAGTCAATGATAGAAACCTACAAATGACAGAAGCATCGTATACTCGTTGGTTTTGATTTGAAGCCGTGTTAGGTTTGTTTTGGAATGTCCCGCTGTTCGTGTCATCCCTGTTACCGCAGTTGCAGTTGTAGTTTAGACAGAGTTACTACCCATGAAATTGACCTTCGGCTGGACTTTTGTGAGGTAAGAAGCGCCAATTTTATAAAAAACATAAATTATTTTACACAAAGTTTGCTTAGAGGTAAATATGAAACAATCATCATAAGTAAGTAGTGAGTAAGACAGGTAAATTGTCATCCCTGTTACCAGTCTTTCTATAACAATATTATGCTGCAAAGAAAAAAAAATACAAACATCGAAAAAGTGTGATGGACATCAATATTATTGTGTAAACTTTTTCAAGTTTTTTCTTTCAGAATGCAAAGTAAGTGTGAGTTTGCATACTTTTTGTCATCCCTGTTACTGTCATCCCTGTTACCCACCTAAAAGTAACAGGGATGACACTGTAAATATGGCTAAATATGTAAAATATGAAAGGTGGTTGTGTTTGACTATTTACAATTCTTTCAAATAGCCTAATTTGAAAATACCGTGTCTATTCCAGAACAGTTTAAGCGGCATATTATAGTCTGTTGTTGGCCATGGTAATAGGAATGACACAGAAGTAACAGGGATGACCTGTTCACCGCACCCCTCTTTCATGTTGAATCACATTTTTCGTTTGCAAGAACATTAACGGTTCAGCGAAACAAAAATTATATACTGTAGTAAATGCTTATGAAAGTGTTTAAGCTACACATATATTTACACTTTTCGAAGCTGGTGGTTTCCAGTAAGTGGAATTTCCCTGATTTTTCACTGAGTTTGCTTCAACCATGCATGACTAACTATCAGACCGTTTTAACTGAAAAGACAAAGTCTCCAGTGTTATAATGGCTATTACTGCTTACAGCTAAGCTACTGAGGGGAAAGTGATGGTGCCCATCTCTGTATAACAATATAACTTTACTGGATCGCCAAACATCAAAACAAACTACCAAACAAGTGATTTCAGTGAAAAATGTGTTTTATTCCCCGTCAGACTTTAGTGGCGGGGTGTTATGATATACCTTTTGGTGTCCGTCCGTCCGTTCGTTCGTGCTCACCATTTCCGATCGATAACGTATTTATTCACGGAATTTCTTCAAATTTTGCATACATACTGTTATCGGGGATGAGTGGCATTGGTTTGTTAATGGGCAAAATCCATACATTTTTAACAGAGTTGCTGCCCTTGTACGTATTTGAAAAATGGTTTCTGGTCTGTTATTCCTTTACTGTTTATACTATCTGAATGAACTTCACAGATATGTTTAACATCATCAAAGGTTACGTATTGTGGCTAAGGACCATCACTTTGGCCTTTCCAGTTCATGAGTTATCCACCTTTGATAGATCTGAAAAATGGTTTTCCTATACTATATGGAATATCTGAATGGACCCTCACAGATATGTTTAACTTCATAGAATAAGGAACGGAGTATCTCAGCTCAAAGAAATGCATTTTAGCCTGATCTAAATCTACACCGGTCAGAATGCCCCCACATCGTTAGAAATCTCACAAGACTGTTCTGTGTCCATTCAGCTATTATATATCTGAAAAATAAGTTACATAAGTTACGATGCCCAGTAGTGGCGGGATATTATGCTTTTATTTAGCAACATGTATCAGCTGAAATATTTTAGTTCCATCATTTAGGTATTGTCATCACCACCATGTGTATTTTTCAGGAGTTGAAACAGGCCAATCAGAGAAAACACATAACCATTGACAACCTATTCAAGAAGGTTAGTAATAATTTTACTTCCTAGTATGTGCCGAGCCGCAAAGCGCAGTCGGAAGGGTGCCTGGCCTGTAAGCCAGAGGTCATGGGTACCCGGTCTGGGCACTTACTTTCATTTCTCCGTTCAATTGTTTTCTTCATTTTGGAAGGTCATGGTGACTCTAAGCGAATAAAATATGCTGATGTGCTTAAAGGGGAACGCAACCTTAAAGTACATTGTGCCTTAAAGTAAGGAACTTTACAAACAATGAATTTTGACACAGATTTGATCAAAATGGAGAATTAAGAAAGTTGTGGACAATTGAACTTTTTAACGTTGATTGAATGGTTGCCGCCATTTTGAATATTTATTGAGGATTCACGATTCATTTGATAAAGTTTGTCTTTCCTATGAAAATTTGGTTTATTTTGGGGGAATGATTGTATGTCACTAGAATTAAACATCTATAAAATCTGTTACAAAATTATTCTTGAAAACCCTTTGCCATTTGGTTTTGCGTGTCTAATTTTGGCTTTGTAAAGTCACAAAGCCTAAAATATGGCGGCATCTATGACAGACATTTTAAACATACTCAAACCACTACTATTTCCTTATATCTGAGTCGATTTTGAAAATTATTGCAACAAAATAAAGGACCTGATAAGCACTATGCTCCAAGATATACTTGCAGCTTATTTTGCGTTCCCCTTCAAGTTTTAATTGATCATGCTGTTTCAAATAAAAATCCTGTTATTTGCTTTTGATTTTTTTCAGTTAAAACCTTTTTGCCATTCATTAAAAAGGTTAAAGTTAACCAAAGCCTAATAGCGGTAGGGGCAGTGGGGGTTGGAGACCAACTGTATCTTGGTCACAGCTGATGAAAGGCGAATCCCATCTCTCTCCTTTCGCTGCCTTATCCTTTCTTGATTCGAAAAAGGTACCCATTTACTGCTTGGCTGGCAGTGAGAGTTTTCTAGTCGTCGGATGACGACGGTGAGCCGTAAACTCACGACCTTCCGGTGACTCTCTGCACAATAACCGAGCCACTCTAACCAGTGACGACGGCGTCATTCATTACAAAGATAATAATTAAACTGACCCATTCCAACTCACTGAACACGTGATAAAAACCTTATTGCCCGAAAACTGGATTTGCAACCAATACTCGTTAAAAAGGAAAATCCCTTTTAACTCACCCGACCAACGCTTCACAAAGTGAGTTTATAGTATAGCAATGGTCGGTCGTCAATTTGTCGTCGTCGTCGTCCACACTTTCGAAGTTGCCCCACCCTAGTGAAGCTTCATATATAGATGATCTTACATGAGTGCTCGTCTATTATTGAATTTATTAAACGAGTTGTGAAAAACATAAGATGCGAGGCTCTGCCGAGCATCTTATCGTTTTAACCAAAGAGTTTAATAAATTCAATAATACAGGAGCACGAATGCAAGATTCTGTTTATCATATGACACCAAAATCACGTTTTATTAGCAAATTTTGCACTAAAACGTCTCGATTTTGCCATTAGAAAACGCGACGTTTTATGGACTTCAACGCACAACGTTACGACGTAATTTGCATATTTAATCCACTACTGGATTATCGTTTTTAATGCATGGCTTTATGACACTCTCAGATGCGACGTCATGTGATAAAGTTTTATCAACATTGACCAACTGGCTTCAGATAGGTTTTGGGGCAGATCGGGCGAAAACTCTGGTTTCTATGGCAACCTAAAGCTCCCATTGACTTATAATGGGGAAATTGTAGTCGAATTGATAGCTCCTTCATTTTTAGCTCACCTGAGCCGAAGACTAACAAGGTAAGCTTATAGTATAGGCTTGGTCTAACGTCCGTCATCGTTCATCTTTCGCTCATACTTGTAAACACAAATATCTCCTTCACCGACCAGCCAAATCTGATCAAGTTTTATGTGCAGCATTGTTGGGACGGAGGATTGACTGCATATAGTTTTGGACAAATTGCTTTAGAACTGTAAACAATGTCCATGTCGACAGTGCATTTTCTTATTGAAATAATGTTCAGTTTGTAGGCGTTACGCATCAGGCACACAACTTTGATCCGACATTGATTCAACGTTGATTCAACGTCATGACGTTGACTCAACGTTGGATCAATGTTGATTCAACATTTTGTGACTGCAGGGTAAAGTCCCATTTTAAGGGGTTATATGATTAACAGAATCTTACACTCGTGGTCAGTTCATATGAAGTTCAAGAAACTCGTCCAATGCTCGTTTCATAAATTTCATAAGAAATGACCACTTGTGTAAGATCCTCTATTGTTGTCATTCCTGTTACTAAATGTCATTCCTGTTACCAGCCAAATTTTGCTCAATATAAAAACAAATCCAATGTTCTGCTGTTGCATTTATTTACCAGTTCGAAAGTTGATGCCTGCAGCTGCCTTTTACAGAAAATGAAGGTACTCATCCTACAGTTTCCCAAAATAGATTTGATAGCACATGTCTGAAAATATTTTGTTTCAGTAAAATAACAAATTATTAATTATATTATTAGTAACAAATATTTTTTACTCATAACAAGTTTGCAAACTTGGAGGTCTAGAAAGGAGCTTTTTATTATGGGACAAGAAAATAAGTACGATAATACAGTAATTGTACATAGGAAATAAGGTTTCTTATTGTGGTAACAGGGATGGCATTTTAAACCAGGGCAGCCATTAAAATAAGCCAGCATGTATTATTATGCAAATCCTCCTGACTAAATGAATGATTAATTGTTGGTAAATGTTCAGAGTTGATATCAAAATAAAAAAAATCAAAATTAGTTGTGTTTTATTTTTTCGCAAAAAAAAAAAAGCCGTAATTCCTTCATTTTTGTAGAATGACTCATATATACTAAAAAATTAATTAAGGAGTCAAACTTTTACCCCGCAATTTCTGGAACATTTCAAACATTTGGTAAAATTAATCATTTCTACCTTCTATTTCATTCATTTTGCAAGTTTTGTACACGTGAAGTTTGAACCTATAGCCTTTGTCTTGGCCACCTCAAGGTTTTACGCCAAAACAACCCCTAAAATGAAAGTTGAAGAATTGATAGTGTGTCAGTTTGGTCGGGCATTACTTCTAAAATTGCTATGAGTTTTAAAATTGTTACATGTACAGCTTGCTGACCTTTAAAATGATCAATTTGATGACTATCGAGCAATTTTGTAAAATGTTCATGAATTGGCAAAATTGAAAAGTTTGGTGAATTGGCACCTTATGAACTTCTGATCACTTTGATTTTGAGGGTAGTGTGAAGGACCTCTGACGGTTGTAATGTTAATTTGCCTATAAAATTAGTCAAAATTAAATTTTTGATATACCCAAGAATTTCACTTGAAATTTGTTGCTCTCAACTTCCCCTAACTGGCTATGAATTTAATTTCTGATTTTTTAGCACATAGACTTCTAGTTTTGGTGGAAAAAGCTAAATTTTAAAATTAAACGTAATGGAAACAGGAAAGTTTTTTCAAGATACTTCCCCCCTCCGTGCCTCTGCTAGCCACTTTGCATGTATGTTTGTACTATCATAATACACATTATATGTGAGTGGCTTGCTGAGGCACGGGGGGGGGGGGGGCGAGGAAGATAGTCTACAGCTGACAAACAGAAAAAGTGGGTGGGGTACTTACACCCTTTATATCTAAAAATAGGCTAAAGTCCTTAGTATTGAAGAAAATATTGCATGCTATCAGTAACAGTAGTGTGTACGTCAGTTTTAGCATAGTCATCAATTAAAATTTCGATATATTAGAAAACCGAAAAAATGGACTTATTTTCAGAGACTGAAAAATTCACCTACCCCACTTGATAAAATCGGTTTAAGTTAGTCTAGAGGCATGATAAGTTTTCAATATTACTGTTAAAATGTCTTTATAGTACACACGTCTACATATTAATGCCAAATAGTTCAACTTTTGCTGCCCGAGGAAGGTGCAATAATTTGTCGAAAAATAGGCTAATATGCATTGATACTGAAGAGGTTGTATGGAGTCTGCTCATTTGGAGGTATACATGTAAACGTCAAAAAAGAAAATGTTTATTTCACTTGACGTTATTGCCAATCTCTTCATTACCTGTTGAAGCTATAGAGTGAGTTATTATTAAGACAAATTAGTGTTCGTTTGAAGTAACAAGTGGAGGTAGGAATATCACTACAAGAAAATACAGAACGAAGCCAGCGAAATGGAACTTTGGGCAAATGCAACAAGTGAAGCCAACGATCAGCCTCACCAGCCGTGATGTCTCCTCAGAGTGTTGGAATATCAATATTCAGATTACCCGAAAGATAAAGACTGTTTGTAAGAACAGAAATTTATGTAATAATTTGTTCTGGTACACATGCTGATTTGAGATATACCTTGTTGCACATGGCGTGAGGCTTACTGTACTGGTGCATATGCTCTCCGTCAATAACAGCAAGACTACGGTGCTTCCAAATTAGTTCCACGTGTTAAAACACTGATACTACTTCGCTTTTTCTAATAAAGAGCCATATAATATCTCGTACAAGAGATTTTCCTGTCTTGTTATGTAATGAAATATAACCCCCACTGGGGTTAGCGTAGATTCTTTTTATTTCATTTTTTCCTTAACTTTTACAATATTTATTGACTACTGTATTTATGTTCAAAAGTAAATTGCTTATTGCGTTTCGAATCTTAAGATCTTTGCAGAATAATACCGGTAACTGATAATGTCTAGGTGTGTAGATAAAACTGATCTTATAATTTACAAGCTGTAAAAACATAAGTATCTGTAATGCCGACAGCAAACTAGGTGCCAAAAGTGCATATGATGAACTAGCCTGGTTTTATTATGAACTTTAATGAATACAAACCGCGAGGGAAATGAACTGTTTTCGCATTAGGAATAGCTGCTGTAAGAACGTTTAACATCTTTAAGCACCAAAAAGCAGACGACAAAATTTATGACTGCTAAAATTGAAAAAAATGCCTTGTCTAAGACATTTCATATTGAGAATTCAAAGACTAGAGGGCAAACAGTGTAGATATAGATGAGCCACCTCATCAGGATCTACGTCGTTTGCAAATTTTGCTAATTTCGTCACTGGGGCTTAAAGAATTAAGACCCAGCGAGCTCATCAGCGAACTCGTCCTGCAGCAGTTCCAAGTTTTGTGTTCTTTAACAGAAAGAACAAATGATAATCAAATGTACTTTTAAAGATATATTTCGAAGTTACCTCTAATGCTTCACACCATCGAAATTGAATTATACAATGCATATGTATTGCTTTTGATATCCCTGCATTGCAGACAGGATGCATTGTGACTGTAGGGATGGCATGTTTAAATTTCATATTGCGCTTTGTATATTGTATTTCATATTGTATTTAGTTTAAACACTAACTAAAGAAATAAATAAGTGTAAGCTTCCGTTATTATCCTAGTAAACATGTATATTAGCTTGAGTACACATGAGATTTGTTGAAATAAAAATTGTTTATAAACATATTTTATAATTTCAACTGACATGCAACCTAATTAAGGTTTACACAAATGAAGTTAATGTGATTGTAATGAAAGCAAAATGCTAATAGAACTGAAATTTTATTTTCATAAAAACATCATGAAATCTGCTGGGACGTTGTGCAGCGTGGCCTGAAAATGATTTAACAGAAAAATGTTCGGGTCTATACAATTCATGCCTAAATAAAAGGGTAAAGATTATAAGAGGGATAGAGGATCAATGTAAGAAAATGTATGTTGGAAGCGATAATATCGGTTCCTGTTACATGCAATTAACCCATTAATGCCCGATCGACTCTTCTCTCATTAGTCATTGGAGGAGTCCATTCATCATTTTAGGTATAAATGCCTTGCTCAGAAATTCGATTTCACCTTGATGATATTCTATCCCTGAATAAATCAGAGATCATCTATTCATATGAACTTGAAATTAACGATGTCCAGTTCATCTGCCTCTGATTTACATTGCTATCTCCAAATTGAAAATGGAAAGCTTGTTACTAGGACTTATGGCAAAAGAGACGACTTCAATTTTCCCATAGTTAATTTCCATTTTTGAACCGCAATATTCCTTTGGTGCCTGCATACGTAGTTTATGTCTCTCAGTTAGTCCGCTATGCTACAGCCTGTTTCAAATATCAAGACTTTGTTGTAGAGGGAAGCTGCTCACCAGAAATTTGTTGTCACTGGGTTATCGTAGAGCCTTAAAAAGTTATACGACAGACGCCCTGGCGTGGTTGATCCCTACAATATGGCTGTCTCTAAACTTATTTCCAACTTGATGGCCACGGCGAAACATAATATGGCTTCAACTACTTTGTGACACTTTCATTTTCATCAGATACATAGACATGACTGGTGTATTATAAGAGGCAGGTAATGTCTACTACTCATGAGCACCTGATCACATTTCCATTTGGGGTCCATATATGTGCATCTAAATATGTCGGATTTGTGAGTTTAAACTCATGATTTGGGCACTTTGACCGCTTTTATTTAAAGGGTGTCTGGTTAATTTCTAATATTGCTTTTTATAGAATTTGTGGTAAATGTTTGCAAACAGTGTAGACACTGATTAGACGCCGCCATCTGATCAAGATTTGCATTATTTGCTTATGTCCCTTTTCGGCCTGCCTAGGATATTCCATGTATTGCAGGCAAGTAAACCGTTGTTAAACTTGTATATCTAGTTGCGACCTAAAACAGTATGTATCGACAATAAATAAGAGGATACATCCGATGCAAAGAACTGCGGAGCTATGTCACTTTTAAAGTCAGCGAGTAAACTCGGATTCATTTGGCCACAACTGCAACCTCAAATGTAGTGGGCCTCGATTTACAGATACTACAATCTAGTTACATTTAATTTATATATAAACTATCAGGGGTGTGTTGCACTTTAAGCCAAAGAAGTTTCAATTTTGAAACACACACATACATGCATGCTTTCTAAAATTGGGCACAATTC
Source organism: Ctena decussata (assembly GCA_963989385.1). Lineage (NCBI taxonomy): Eukaryota > Metazoa > Mollusca > Bivalvia > Lucinida > Lucinidae > Ctena > Ctena decussata. The sequence continues at coordinate 17,091,893 of OZ022500.1, read as the reverse complement.
AGTATCACAATCCGACACTCGGTGTTGGAAAAGAGATAATTTCATCAGGCTGTCTATAAATACCTTTTGAAAGCCACAAATTTTCAAATCAAGAGATATTTAATTCCAAATTGTTGATGAGCGATGCACTACTGTTTACGAAAGATAAACTTATCAGGTTTCCCGTTCAAATCAATTACTTTGAAAGCTTCCAGACATATAGGTATTTTATGCAGCAGAATACGCATCAAATATATCGAGCCTCGACATAACAAAACCAACAAAGTGGCATGTGCGCACAGCGAAGACTCAGATCAGCCTGGGCATCCGCCCAGTCTGATCAGAGTCTTTACTGTGCGCTTAAAGGGTAGCTAAGGGTCCATTCTACCTTCATGTCGACAACGAAATCTGTGATTAGACTGGATGGATGCCAAGGCTGATCTGAGTCTTCGCTAGGCACACATGCCACTTTGTTGGTTTCGTCGTGAAGCAGGTCATATTATTTGCAGTTGTAGGATACAGATACAATGCTTGTTGCAGATTTGTAATGTAAGAGACTTTTTGCTTTCTCTTTTTAAAGAAAATCAAGCCAATGTTACTGAAGCATTAAACTCAACTTCTGGTCTTGAAAATACGGCAAATCAAGTCTATCCTGTCAGGCTGGGCAATTTCAATTTTAAAAGGCAACTTCTCCTGACTCCGTCTACTTGGCTCTGAAGATGCGTCATTCATATAATGTTTTAATTATATTCACCCAGAAAAAATGTTTGCATGCCCATCAAAGAGGCGCTAATCCAAGTTCTTCTATTATATTTTGTGCAGATTAAAAGCGTGCATAAATATGTGTCAAAGTGTTTTGGTCAGCTTACCTGACAAATAGTGTAATTTTATGTGGTGAGCAAATTTGATAGCCCCAAACAGGCGTCCAGCAAACATACATACTGTCCTATCCTTGGCATATATATGCTTATAAAATGGATTTTGAATATACTTTGTCATTATTTTGGTTTTCATCGTAAGTGAAGCCTTATTTGCATAGGATGAGTTTACGCTAGATTTTGTGTTGGTTTATTTATCGGTCTTCGGGCAGACATAACACATTTGTGGTAACAAATCTGTTTTGGAATCACAAGCACCAAACTATCTGTTGATCTAGTGTGACCATTTAAAATGGGAAAGCAGAAGTCGAACAGGCCAACATTTTAGTCCAAGAACATCACGTATGAGCTTTTAATCTCTCCCGAAATGCCGACACTCATGAACAGACTAAGAAAAGCGGCTGGTTGGACACTATTCTTCTTGCTTTTGTTTGTTAAATCGTATATTTTCCTGTGTCGGAGTTTCGAATCACGAGTGAAATAAACGTATCCGTCCAGGTTGGAATATACCCCAATTGCCCTAAAGTCTGCGACGCCATATCAAATTATAATAATGATACTAAATAGATTATGAAAATTCAGATCCCTTAGAAGAAAATAATGAACACACCAATGAAACAAAAACAGCAGACGGTTTAATTTAGTGCTTCTGGCATAAAATTTATACAAGCTGATTTTACCGTTCGAGATACAGCGAAATGGCAACCAGAGCAGACTGGGCAGTTGTCATCTACCTCCCTGCTCATGCACTTCTGTCCTAATATTTTAGAGTCCTAACAATATGCCCATGCTCACGTTTGATCTTTTTGATTATGGTAATTTATCTTCATGATGAAACTTTTGCCTCACTACATATGAACTCATACCCTAATCAAATTCAAATCGATAATCTTTAGAGATTAGGACCACGAAACAGAAAATGGAGCATTCCTTTATTGTTAGTAATACGAAGGGTTTACATCAGATATGTTTCCCTATGATTTTCTCATTAGGATGGTCAACTGTCTGACATAGAAATTGTTTACATCAAACTACTATAGAATGGTGCATGACTTGAAGATCAGGGTAACACGTCCCATAACATTGAAATGCTTGCAGTTGAAGGAGACCACATTCCTTTTTTATTATGTAAAGAGTGAGCTGTATTTTTCAGTTGCGGTCTACTTTAGTCGCATTAATACAAACTTTTCCTAACTCAGGTGATAGTACGCGCTAATCAGTCTTTTGAAGTCGGCATTTTAAACATCCATGTACTGCAGTTATATATCAATGTATGACATAGAGAAGAATTCCAAAACCTATGCCCTTAGGAGTAACGAAAACATAAACAATGATGAAAGAGCATGTTGTGCTACATACGAGTAGTACTGGTCAGACTGGCCAGTTTCAGCCAGGGACTAATATAATCTATGATGGGGTTGAGGCCAAGACAAGGAAATCTCAGGCTAGTTTTCAGATTATTTAGTCTTATGCGAGACTTGCCGAGCATAAGACTTAAATAACCTGAAAACGAGCCTGAGATTTCCTTGTCGAGGCCTCAACCCCATCATTGATTATTTTTCTCACCCATTATATTTTATAGAACAGAATATTCATTGAATACCTTAACTTCTTTTTGAAACCATTTCTATAAACGTGAAGCTATTTTTCTATCAATAGTTTGACATGTGTGTTAATTTCACCTTGTGCATGCTTTTTTCATGATTGGCAGCTAATTAGAAATCTACATTGACACTCCTGTGCATCACTGAGTGTCAATTTCATATTCTGCATGCAATTTACATGACAAGTAGTAAGCTGATTTGTTGAATTAGAGTGTGTTATTAATTGGGCCGTACCATATAGCAATGATTGGCATTTTGAGACAGCTTTCTGAGCCTAGGCTGAGATAGCAGGCCGAGATAGAAAACTCTCAGGCACCTCTAGAAAGGGATATCCTTGTCAATGGGCGAGAAAAGTGACTCTCAGTACTGATCTAACGATAAAAGCCAAAGGCGGTAAACACAGCTCCAGCTATGGCGGGGTTAAACTTATTCAGAATGTGCTCGATGATCCCAAAGAACCAGAAATTAATTTATTACGGCGAGTACACGGCGTCGAGACACCATGGAACCAACTTCAAAATGCAGCGTCAAAATGATACAACTACGTTGCTACGTTTTTTAAAAAGAGGATCTTACATGAGTGCTTATGAATTTATTAAACGAGTTGGGGAAACGAGCATCTTATCGTTTTCACCAACGAGTTTAATAAATTCCATAATACAGGAGCACGAATGCAAGATTCTATTTATCATATGACACTAAAATCGCATTTTATTAGCAAATTTTGCACTAAAACGTCACGATTTCGCCATTAGAAAACGCGACGTTTTATGGACGTCAACGCATAACGTTACTGCGTAATTTGCATATTTAATCCACTAGTGGATTACCGATTTTAATGCATGGCTTTATTACACTCTCAGATGCGACGTCATATGATAAAGGTACGTTCAACAGGCTGAATCTCTTTCCAGCAGTTTTGTTTCACAAACATTTCTTCATTTATTGTCTGGGTAAACTTATTTAGTCTGGCAATCGATCGCTAAGCCACAAGTTATCAAACTGATGTGCGTCTAGTTTGAATAATGTTGGCAGACTTATCAATAGACTGAATGATTGAACTGTCAGTCTATGGAATAATTACTGATGTATGACCTATATCGTATAGTAACGGTTGTAAAGAGTCAGAAATCCACATTTCCTAAAATGTACTAAGAGACATCTTGCTTGATCTGTTTCTACAACGAATTAGAAGATGGGAATTTTCGAAAGCTACGAGTATACTCAAACTGTTTTGCAAACTTACGCATATACAAAATGTCTGGTCAAAAGAACTGTGACGAGAAACAAACTAAACATAAACTAGAACAGTTAGCGCCTGTCACCCGTTTCGAGATGTCTTGGGTCGAGCCCACCGTAATTTAACTGGTAGGTTTCTTCTGCTCCGGAATTTCAACATTGCTATTTCTGTGAGTCCTCATGTTTTTTTTATCTTAATCTTAATTTTGAATTCTGTGTTCCTGAGATATTACATTTATGAGCTAGGAATCTTCCACGCAAACGGAACAACAAAGTGTTGTGTGTTTCCTTGTCTGTTATTATAGTGTGTGTGCTGTTAAGGCTAGTCCTTAAATGAAAAAAAAAGAAGAACTAAATAGGCAAACGCTTTCGTTCTAATCCTAATGGTTATGTATATTATATATGTGTATTGTATGATATTGTTGAAATAAAATATGCTTTAAATTGCCGGAATTGTCTATGTTTAAATGACCTACGAGTTCGGACTTATGATTTGGGTACCTTGACCACTATCACTTTAACTGAATGAAAAAAAAGGTAAAAATAGTTGTTTAATGTACTCGTATTTCGTATAAATTGTTCTTATTGTCAAAATTGATGCTTTCTTTGGTAAATTGTTTAGTCGGATTGAACAACTAAGTGTTGTTTAGTCGGATTGAACAACTAAGTGTTGTTTTAGTCGGATTGAACAACCAAGTGTTTGATGAACCAGGGCAGAACCAAGCGCGAGGGTTGGTCGACCACAAACCGGTTAATTTGATTTGATTGTTTTGGGTTGAACAGCCCTTTGAGATAGTATTGCAGTCTATATCGGGCTGTCTCCCACAGATGGAGGAAGAGGAGAAATGATAGACGAGAGAAAAAATGTCCAAACAACCCCCACCCGCACCTACTGCAAGCACAGTAGGCCCTTGCTCTACAATGTTCCAAATCAGTAGGACGCCCCGGCACTGGAAGTTACACACAGCACCATCGCACCACCCGACCACCCCCCACAAACCGGTTAAGCCCCCAGTTATTTCATTACTGGCTGTACCAAGGCGGCACTTCTGTTTTGGTTCCTCTTGGTTGTTTTATGTGTTGTTTGTTACTATGTCTGTTTGTGATGTTAAGGCTAACCTACATGGGAAATGGCTGTTCAAATTTCTGCCGTTGGTGATGTCTTTGTTGTTGACTTTTTTCGTGTTGTTTTTTCCCACATGATGTCTTGGGTGGGATCTGGGATTGAACTGTGTCAGTTTCTAAAACTTTTCCTACTTACTTTTAAATATTTAAACCTACGAGCAAAAGGACATCACTTCAGTTTCACTTTATGTATTTTATACTCACAGCTCATTAAAAGGTGGGCTATCTAGGGTAGGCCTGTGATAAAGTTGTTTTTTTTTTTCTTCATAAAAATGGCCTTGACGAGGTGATTCTAATGAGGCGTCAAATATGTTTTGTGGAAGGGGGTAATATTCCAGAGTTATCACGAATGCCCCTTTTTAGCTCACCTGAGCCGAACGCTCTCGGTGAGTTTATAGTATACCCTAAGCTCCGCTGTCCGTTGTACATCGTACGTCAACATTTTCAAACATCTTCACAGAAGCCACTGAGCTAATTGTAGTCAAATTTCAAGTGGTCCCTCTATGGACCGGGGGAACCAAAGTTTGTTCAATTGATCTTGGTCACATGACTAAGATTACCGCCACGCTCATATATGGTGTAAACCTTAAAAATCTTCTCCAGATCCAACGGGCCAATTCCTTTGAAACTTGGCATGTAGCACTGGGGACACAAGGTCTACCAAAGTTGTTCAAATGATGACCCTGTGTTAACCTTGACCTATTTTACGATATGGTCAAATTTGCTTGCTTAGGCTCATATATGGGAAAATGCTTAAACAAGTTATTTTCTGAGACTTTTTAACTTTATTATAATATTAAATGTATCACACTTTGTAAAAAATACTATTGGAATTCAAGGTCACTGTTTGACCTTTGTCCAAAGGGACTTTGAGTCAAACTTTAAAACTGCTTTTCCTGAGACGCTAACGGGTCAATTGTAGTCAAATTTCAAGTGGTCCCTCTATGGACCGGGGGAACCAAAGTTTGTTCAATTGATCTTGGTCACATGACTAAGATTACCGCCACGCTCATATATGGTGTAAACCTTAAAAATCTTCTCCAGATCCAACGGGCCAATTCCTTTGAAACTTGGCATGTAGCACTGGGGACACAAGGTCTACCAAAGTTGTTCAAATGATGACCCTGTGTTAACCTTGACCTATTTTACGATATGGTCAAATTTGCTTGCTTAGGCTCATATATGGGAAAATGCTTAAACAAGTTATTTTCTGAGACTTTTTAACTTTATTATAATATTAAATGTATCACACTTTGTAAAAAATACTATTGGAATTCAAGGTCACTGTTTGACCTTTGTCCAAAGTGACTTTGAGTCAAACTTTGAAACTGCTTTTCCTGAGACGCTAACGGGTCAATTGAAGTCAAATTTCATGTGGAGCCTCTATGGGTTGAAGAAACCAAAGTTTGCTAAAACGAGCTTAGTCATACGACCAAGATGGCCTTCATGTTCATATATGGTAAAAACTTTAACAAATCCCTTATAGGATTTTTGGGCACATTTCTTTGAAACTTGGTAAGCAGCATGAGAGACACAAGGTCTGCCTAAGTTGTTTAAATGATGGTTGACCTTGACCTTATTTATAGCGAGGTCAATTTTGCTTCAAAAGTTTCACATATAGGTGAATGCTTAAGGGAGTGTTTGTATGAGACTTCTTAATTTCAAAATACTAAATAAATCAAATTTTTGCAAAAAATATGAATATTGAAGGTCAAGATCACTGTTTGACCTTTTTCCAAGGTTACCTTGAGTCAAGCTTTGAAACAGCTTCTCCTCAGAAGCCACTGGGCAAATTGATTTTAAATTTCATGTGGAGCCTCTGTGGATCAGGGAAATCAAAGTTTGCTCAAATGATCTCGGTCACATGGCCAATATGGCCGCCAAGCCCATATTTGGTCAAAACGTTTTGAAAATCTTTTTCTCTAGAACCAATAGGCCGATGGCTTTGAAACTTGGTATGTTGCATTGAGTACGCATGTACTACCAAGATTGTTCAGATCATGACCTTTGGTTGACCTTGACCTTTTTATGGTGAGGTCCAATTTGCCTTTTGGTGCTTTTATAAGGGAAAATGCTAGAACATAAGATTGGTGGAAACTGTTGAAGCTTTTGGCGTAAAAATTGGTATATATAGTCATCTTAATGATGTCATGAAAATTTGTGAGTACAGGAAGTCAAGGTCATTCTTTGACCTTTGACCCAGGCCTCTCTTATTTTGACAATTTCAAAACATCTCATCAAAAGCCACTGGGCCAGTTGTGGCCAGATTTCATTTAGAACGTCCAGGGGCTGAGGGAAAGAAATTTTTTTCAATCAAAACCAATAGACTAAAGACCTTGAAATTTGGTATGTAGCATTGTGTACTGGAGTACTACCAAATTTGTTCAAATGATGGCCTTTTGTTTTGGTTGTCATTGACCCTTTTTACAGCAAGGCTAGATATGAGAAAAAGCTAGTACTTAAGCTGTCGAGGACATTCTTTGACCTTTGACCCAGAACATCATAATTTGACAATTTCAAACATCTCTTCAAAAGCCGTTGGGCCAGTTGTAACCAGATTTCATTTAGAACCTCCAGGGTCTGAGGGAACGAAGAGTTGTTCAAATGGTCCATGTCACATTACCAACATGGCCGCCATGCCCATATATGGTAAAACCCATCAAAAATCTTCTTCTTCAGGACCAACTGACCTAAGACCTTAAAACTCTGTGTGTAGCATTGGGTACTGGGGTATTACCAAGATTGTTCAAACGATGACCCTTCATTGACCTTGACCTAATTCATGGAGAGGTCTAGTTTGGTTCCTTATGCTTATATATGGGAAAATGCTTAAATAGTGGATGTAATGGAAACTTTTCTTGCCGAGATATGATAATGGTAAATTATGCTGAACTAAATATATATATGAAGGGCCAGGGAAGGTCATGGTCATTCTTTGAACTTTTTAACGGTCACTGAGATTTTTAAATAAAATATGCATATACACTTCTCTAAAGCGCTGGTTTAAAAATTGTAACAAATGAGGGAAATGACAAACTGTGTCTGTTAACGGTAAGGTCTCAAGTGAGCTACAGGACCATTGGTCCTCTTGTTTCTGGAGCTGTCCTAATCAACACACTTATTTCGAGGTCTATACCTTAAAGTACCGTTGTCGACTGTTTTAAAAGTAAAATGATAGGCAATGGTCAGGAGCTAAAACATGTTCAGGAACTAATACATAGAGAATACCATGTTAGTGTCGTTTGATATCAAGTTTATCAGGCGAGACCAGAAACAGCGTAGGAATGGCGAGGCTTGCCGAGCCAGTCCGACGTGTTTCTGGTCGAGCCTGATAAACTTGATATCAAAAGACACTATCATGGTTTTCTATTTATCATGCATCATTAGACGATTTTTCGGCGTAAAGGGAGTCAAACAAATAAAAAGCAAACGCATTTTGTACGTACTCGCTGACATCGCGATTGCGTTAAGACGTAAGTCGGTTACGTCATTTAACCAATCGAATGCTGTTATCACGGCCAACGTCAGTATGTAGCCAATCGTCTTCAGAGATCGCTTCTTTAGGCATCGCCTGATAACATTCGCGCAAGTGCAGTTCTAAAGTGACATGATATCACATCATGTTATCATACCCCTGTTATCAGGTGAATTCTGCAGCAGATGCATAATACAATCAGATGCCACATCCCGCCCTTAAATTCAAAAGGGAAAGGAGTAGATACATAAATTGCCAACAGATACATACAGTAAAAGGCTTACATTCTCACAAGCTCTTGGATAACTGGATGGGTATGGGGGGTGACTTGTTTTACTAAAACTAGTTTTACTGGATTCAAACCCTCGCCCCCAGCTTTTGCAGTGGTTCGAAATATTTAGTGAGCTGTTTAGTCCGCATAAAGGTTTCCTAAACTATCATAAAAAACTCTAAACTGTTTTTTTCTTTAAATTGAAAGGATTTCAAAATGGGGATTCTTTGGCAGTAAAGAAAACAGCCAAAGTCGCAAAATAGCAGACTCGGTCAAATTGTGCCTGTTCACGAGAGACACTGTGTACATTAGGGACATTCCAAAGTGATGCCAGGCCCCGAGGTTATAAAACTTTTTTCATGCTCAACTCAGCTGAGCATGAAATTTCATATACTAATAAATAGCAAATTACGGATAAGTACAGTTGTTTTCTTGCTAAGTTGAGCTGAGAATCAAAATTTTATCTGCTTATCAATATGAAAATGCCAACTAATGTTGGCATTTTCATATTTATCAGCAGAGAAAATTTCATGCTCAGTTGAGTTGAGCACGAAAAAAGTTTTATAACCTCGGGGCCAGGCCGCACAGCTCTTATGTTTTTATACAGTATCTCACTTATGCTAGGTCAAGTAAGAATCTTATCGGTGGAAGATTTACAGATTCAATAAAACTCAGTCTGTCCAAAATGCAACATCGTTCACTTATAGCTTAATATATCGTCTCATTGATCATTTACACAATGAGATGCACATTACTGGCACTGTTTATAAATATTAGAATTGAACAATTTCTTTAATAATTTCGTTTACTTTAGAACTCAGTTTTGGGCTAATCGATTCGGACACAGATATTTCAATGAAATTTCCTTGCCCTTGCATGTCCTTAAGAAGAAAGCAAAATTCATCGCTTAGTCGAAACATACAAACTACTTTAAATCGAGAGGTCAATATTCGCTTTTCAGAAAGACAAATTTCGTTTACTTTAGAACTCAGTTTTGGGCTAATCGATTCGGACACAGATATTTCAATGAAATTTCCTTGCCCTTGCATGTCCTTAAGAAGAAAGCAAAATTCATCGCTTAGTCGAAACATACAAACTACTTTAAATCGAGAGGTCAATATTCGCTTTTCAGAAAGACTTTTCTCATCGCCGATATTGATTCCCTTCCCAGAAAACTTATACAAGAGTCCCAAGCGGATCTTACTGCGCAAATGAGTAGGCCCACTGAATATTGCTTTTATATCTAGGTTGGCATAGGGTGTTTTTATCATATTAGAGCCCATTCTAACCGGCGTATCAAATGGCAGCATCCTAGGTAGAAAGAAATTCCTGTATCCTAAGAAAATATGAACAGAAGACACTGTCCAGTCATATAAAAATTCGAATACATATACCCCAGGTAATTTAATTAAAAATTGCCTGAGGCCTCAAACAGTGATTTACTACAATTAGCTAAACCAAACTATATGACAAAAGTAGACGCATCAAAGAGATCAAATTCTTTAAATGAGAGTTGACTCCAGTTGAGATAGGAGGCACAAATGAAAATGGTAGAGCTGCTACTCCTGAAAGTGTATCCATTCATCTCAGATAACTACGGTTTGCATAGGAGTCTCTAAAAGCATCTGTTAGGTACGACGGTCATTTCAGAAATAATGTAAATGAGTCGGCCATTCCTAGGAATGTTGACCGATTTTTGAAATTTATGTCTTTACTTTCAGGTTTACATATCACCCAAATGCATTCACTCAAAAAATTTGGGGCTCTGGTATTTTCTTCAAAGTATGCCTTGACAAATGTTGTTAGGGTAAGGACACTGGGTAGAAAAAGACGGAATATTTATGTAAAGACAAATTCATATTTTCTTAACTCTGGATACAAGCAGCTCTGGATTGATACCTATAATACCTGTTATACTGAAACTATTTCCGTATGAAAAACATTGCATTAGCCTTGCTCACACACAAGATTTACCTTGCAAGATACGCTAATCATAAAGCAATGCGCATTTCTGATGACGTCACTTCCTGCGCTTAATTAAAATGTATAGTACGTTGTTTAAACTTCGATTTTGAGGTCAAATTAAGTGAAAGTGAATGTTTGGTGACATATATGAGACAAATATAAATAAGATTTAATTCGTCATGCTTGTTTTCTGTTATAAATTATCTCTTGTGGCACCTTATGCTCTTTTGTCAGTGGCCTACCTGTTTTTTACGACTAGTTTCCCCACCCACCCACATATTTCAATGTCAGTTTGTCATATTACATAACAAGTCTTTCAAGTCTTTATACTTGAATTTTTCTATCACTATGTCCATCTAATTTTTGACATTAAACAAAGTGAAATATATTGAGCCTGTGTCGTTTTATTAGAAGATAATTTCATTTTATTGTTTTGTATTTTACATGAATTGCTGCTACTTTGCAACTTCCGGCGTGGGGTTTGCACGCGTATCATCCAGTTTCATCAGTGATTTGATGCCAGTCGTAACAAAATATAGTGACCTAATCATTTCAGTAATAAAATGTCTGTCATTTGTTGAAATTGTATGTGATTGAGTCCAAAATCAAAATTTTATTGATACGAGGGGCATTTCAGAAATAATGTAAATGATCTCAGGGTAGCCTATTGGCTGATATTTAGCAGTGGTGTTATATATCATTGGAAAGCTAAATTCAAGTGCTTTAGAATGGTATGCATTAAAAGAATTTCTACGTCACCCATGCATGACAGCACGTGCTTATACGTCATAAGGGTGTGGATACTGGAAACTGTACATTTTCACTGAAAGTCTCTTGTGTTCTATTGCTGTTTGCTCAATGAGAAAATGATATATTTTAATTAAGAAACACGTAATACTGTCCTTTCAATGTAAAATAAGAAAGTTATACAGAAATCGTTTCCAGATTCTACACAATTAACATAATAAACGAGATCTTTTGTCTGCTATGTGGTTATAAATGCAAAGTTATTATAAATGCATTATATCAATAAAATGGTGATTTTTTACTCAATCACATCCAATTTCAACAAATGACATACATTTTATTACTGCAATGATTAGGTCGCTATATTTTGTTGCGACTTGCATCAAATCGCTGATGAAACTGGATGATATGTGTGCAAATCCCACGCCGGAAGTTGCAAAGTAGCAGCAATTCATGTAAAATACAAAACAATAAAATGAAATTATCTTCTAATAAAAAGACACAGGCTCAATATATTTCACTTTGTTTAATGTCAAAAATTAGATGGACATAGTGATAGAAAAATTCAAGTATAAAGACTTGAAAGACTTGTTATGTAATATGACAAACTGACATTGAAATATGTGGGTGGGTGGGGAAACTTATCGTAAAAAATCAGGTAGGCCACTGACAAAAGAGCATAAAGTGCCATAAAGATTACTTATATCAGAAAACAAGCATGACGAATTAAATCTTATTTATTTTTTGTTTCAGATCTGTCACAAAACATCCACTTTCACTTAATTTGACCTCAAAATCAAAGTTTAAACAACTTACTATACATTTCAATTTAGCACAGGAAGTGACGTCATCAGAAATGCACATTGTTCCATGATTAGCCTATCTTGCAAGGTAAATCTTATGTGTTAGCAAGGCTAATACAATGTTTTTCATACTGAAATATTTTCAGTATAACAGGTATTATAGGTATCAATCCAGAGCTCTTTATATCCCGAGTTAAGACAATATGAATTTGTCTTTACATAAATATTTCGTCAGTTTCTTCCCAGTGTCCTTACACTAACAACAATTGTCACGGCATATTTTGAAGAAAATACCAGAGGCTCAATTTTTTGGAGTGAACGCCTTTTGGTGATATGTAAGCCTGAAAGTTAAGACATAAATTTCAAAAATCGGTCAACATTCCTAGGAATGGCCGACTCATTTACACTATTTCTGAAATGACCCTCGTATACTACATTTATAATAACTTTGCATTTATTACCATATAGTGGACAAAAATCTCGTTTATTATATTAGTTGTGTAGAATCTGGAAACGAATTCTGTATAACTTTCTTATTTTACATTGAAAGGACGGTATTACGTGTTTCTTTATTAAAATACATCATTTTCTTATTGAGCAAACAGCAATAGAACACGAGAGACTTTCAGTGAAAATGTATAGTTTCCAGTATCCACACCCTCATGACGTATAAGCACGTGCTGTCATGCATGGGAGACTTAGAAATTCTTTTAACGCATACCATTCTAAAGCACTTGAATTTAGCTTTCCAATGATATATAACACCACTGCTAAATATCAGCCAATAGGCTACCCTGAGATCATTTACATTATTTCTGAAATGCCCCTCGTACCTCAGTAAAAACATACAAACATAAATGTTATTTTATTGCATACAAAAATATGCCGATGTTGTTTCACAAGAGTGATTACATGATGGCCTCCTAAATATCAATGTCGGGTCAGTGAATATTCTTAAGAGGTCAGTAAAGCCGTCCACAATCAATTCGCTTTTTGGTCATGTCAAATCTTCAAATTCCTAAACTCTGTTATTGTTATTTGAGGCTAAACTGTTAAAAATTTGTGTAGGGTTTCTTCCTGTATGGTAAAGCCACACAAACGTACCTTGAATTTAGGATCTGATAAATTTGTTATGGCAATTCTACTAAATGGTGCAGCCACAAAAATGTCCTTAGAATATATAGAATCTGCTAAATTTGTTATGGTTATTTTCTAACTATCCTTTAATAGCCTAAGAAAACAGAAAGGTCTTCTGTAACTTCAATACTCTTCAAACTTTAAACAGTTTGACAAATATATCACAGCAGGATCCTACTTTGGTAACCGTTACAAAAGCTTATCAGCCATCTATGTAAATTAGCAATTTCATGATGAAAATGTCACCAGAATCTGAATTTGTAGGATTTTTCCAGAAGTAATGTGTTAACTAACCTCTAATAGACTAAGACAGAAAAGCGCTCTTAAGGTAGACGAATAGTGAATAAAAGTATTGGTGGGGCATTCATTTCATTATACCAGCTGAATAACCCAAAGGGCTATAAAACATTTGGATAAGAAAAGAAAATTTTTCACCGTTTTGTTTTCCTAAAAAACAAACTTTTGTATTTAAACATACTTTTTTTTACACATTTTCCATTAAAATTCATGTCTCTAGCACATGGATGCCTTTTCATTTCTGCAAATCATATAATCTTTAATATAGGTTATTTGAAACAAACTGGTAAGAAAAATTGCAATTATCTTGATAATAATTTAAAGAGTAACTACACTTCAGGAACTGACTGAATCAGATCCCAAACCCTATCCCCAACATCAAAGGGAAAGATTGACAAAGACATCCCAACAAACAATAAATTACAAGTGATAAGCCGAGTCAGCAGCTCTTTCCCAAATAGATGGCAACTCAGCTATCTTTATTGAACTAAATAATTTTGACCAACAGACGGGCTACAACGGACTAAGTAAATTATATGAAAAACATTTAAAAATTATTTTTACCTATTTTCTATTTTTATAATAGAAGGATTAAACTGAGAACACAATAAATTAAACAGCACCGAACATAAATCAAATGCAACCGCAACAAAAGTACCGCCTTGGGACGGTCAGTAATAACTACTGGGGGGTTTAAACCGGTTTTACTGGGCCCAAACCTTCACCCTCACCCTCCGCTGCGGTGCACACAATTAGTTGGTAGTTCGGTTCGTATGGAGTATACTTTTAATTTTTTTTAAAAAAAGGCAAAAAAATTGAATTTCATGAAAATATTCAATCGCTGGGGCATGCTTATGCATATTGTTTTATTAAAACTTACATTGTTTGATACAGAATAAAACAAAAAAAAAACAACAAAAATTTCACCGTTTTGTTTCCTAGAACAAGAATTCCGCGGAACGCTATGTCGCACCTGCTTAACACCTTTAATTTATGAACCTGATAAAAGTGTCATTTTGAAACATATTTATTCAAAATTCATTCAGTAGTTTATGGCATATTATCATTTTCGTGTTTTGCGCTATTTTTAGTAACGGTGGATGGTTGCCATCTTGGATGGTCAATTTGAATAAAATCATGAAACAGGTTCATGCAAGGATCATTTTGATACACATTTAGTCCAATTCCATTCAGGGGCTCTTGAGATATTGTCATTTTCATATTTTTCTATTTTTAGTAACGGTGGCTGGTGGCCATCTTGGATCATCTCCATTCGCTTAAATTTCGAAGAACTCCATTTAAGGACCATTCTGACTACATCTGACCTAAATCTGTTCAAGTGGTTTTTAGATATTGGCGTTTTAGCAAACTCGGACTCGTAAACAGAAAGTAGGTCACTGTGACCTAATTCCACTACAGATTTTTTTCATTTTGATAATTTTTAAAACCAAGGTCTCATTAATGCTCCACATAAAATTTCAGCCAAATATGCCTAGTGGTTCTGGAGAAAAAAGTGATTTTAATGTTTTTTCCTATTTTTAGTAACAGCGGCCATCTTGGATTCTGGACCAAGCTGAATTTTGTCATTCAGAAGCCCTATAGACTGGTCATGCAGCACATGAAATTTGAGAACCATGGGTGCAGTGCTGTCAGAGAAATTTAGGGTCGACGTAAATGTGAACGGACGGACGGACGGACGAACGGGTTGACGGACGGACGGACTGACGGACGGACGGAAAACCGGACGCCTATATCGCACCTTGCTAAAGCAGGTGCGACAAAAACAATGTTTAAGTTCAAAAATATCCCCAAAAAGACTGCCCAAATACTGCACCTGCTGCAAGCACAGCCGGTCCTTGCCCTGTTATTTATTTTCCTGTTGTTCCGGGTCTACCATAGAGTAATGCCTCAAAAATGCGCAGATGGAATTGAAATTGTAAGGACCTTGATCATTCTGGTTCCTAAGGAACAGTCTGATCACGGTTTCCACTGTTTGTACAGACGTATCTGCCCAAAAACTTAGGATATTTATGGTAGACATTGTAAGTTGTAAGTGTGTATATATTCCATACTTGATTGATTTCACCATAAACAATAACTCTGTTATCTGTTTTAACAAGTCAATACAGAGTTATTGTGTATCTAAATACCTTAAAGCAGATTCAGAAATCCTTCAACTTTAAACAGTTTGACCAATGTACAATAGCAGGATCCTACTGTGGCAACGTTTCGAGCGCCTTTTCGAAGCAAAGGACAGCTTATGCTAAATACCCCGACGTCGTAGTCCGAGTATGCGTCCGTGTTCGCGTCCGCGTCTTCGTCAGTGTCTGCAAGCAGCTTAACCAGTATTATTTTCCCCCCCCCACCATGGGGGGGGGGGGGGGGGGGGGGGGATTACATATTGTTTTTTGTGTGGATCCCGTCGGCGTTGGCGTCAGCGTAGCTTCTTGTCTGCACTCTATCTCCTGAAGGGAAGCATGGATTTTGGTCAAACTGGCATAGATACATTAGTGGGAGGGGAAAAACTAATTAGATTTTGGTGACCTTGATCTTATTTTCAAGGTCACAGGAGGTCAAAGAAGGATGAAAATTAGCTTGTCTGCACCATATCCCCTGAAGAAATTGATGGATTTCTAACAAACTGACTAAGATATATCACTGGGAGATGGCAAAGAACTGATTAGATTTTGGTGACCTTGACCCCATTTTCAAGATCACAGAAAGTCAAAGAGTGTTGAAAATGACTTGTCTGCACCAAATCTCCTGAAGGAATAAATGGATTTTTACCAAACTGTCACATATATACCACTTGGAGATGGCAAAGAACTGATTAGATTTTGGTGACCTTGACCTTATTTTCAAGGTCACAGGAGGATAAAGAGTGTCAAAAAATGCCTTGTCTGCACCATATCTCCTAAATGGATTGATGGAATTAAACCAAACTGACATAGATACATCGCTGAGAGACGGCAAAGAACTGATTAGATTTTGGTGACCTTGACCTCATTTTCAAGGTCACAGGATGTCAAAGAGTGTTAAAAATGCCTTGTCTGCAAAATATCTCTTGAATGGATGGATGGATTTGAACCACACTTGCACAGATACATCACTGGGAGATGGAAAAGAAGTGATTAAATTTTGTTGACCTTGACCCTATTTCAAGGTCACAGGCGGTCTTAACTTGACAGCATTTAGGGAAAATGGTACTGCTGGGAAAGCGCAGGTGGGGGACATCTGTTTTTGTCAAAAACATTTCTAGTAATCCATTTGCGTTTAGGTCTTTTTCTCACAAAGAATAAGGGCTAGAGTAATGAAACTCGGTACACACTTACATCAGCACATAAATACCTGAATATATACACCATGTATGACCTTGACATACTGGTCATGGTCAACTGACTTTGAAAAAATCAGGTTAATGTAGTTTAACCTATGTTCATCATTTGCGTTTAGATCTTTTTCTCACAAAGTATAAGGGCTAGAGTAATGATAGTTGATACACACTTACATCAGCGCATGATCACCTGTATGTTTGCACAAAGTATGACCGTGACCTACTGGTCATGGGCTACTGACATTGATTTTTTTAGGTAATTGTATGTTAAGCATTTGTTTTAAAGTCAGTTTCAAAGTAGTTATAAGGGTTAGAGTCAGGATATTTGGTCATTACTTGCATCTGGACGAAGGCATATGGTGTAACCAACCATTGAGAATGTTAACTACATTTTTACGCTTCACCTGATTTTATGGTATTTCTCAGTCCCTATATGGCTTTCAGTTATGATACTTTGCACACACTGACACATGGACAAGATCATTTCAGCAGCATCCTCTGTGTATGGATTTAACCTATATTTTATACTTTGTTGACTTTATGATACAGTTCACTAATTTTATTTCTCAGTCTCTATATGGGTCAGGGCCATGATACTTGGCACAAATTTACATATGGACAAGATCATTTCACCACCGCCATCCATGTACGGATTTGACCTATTTTTTGCTTCACTGACTTTATGATACGCTTCACTGACTTTGTGATATTTCTCAGTCCATATATGGGTTAGAGTCATTATATTTCTCACACACTTATATATGGACAAGAACATTTTAACATCGCAATCGATGTATGGATTTGACTAATATTTTATGTTTCACATGTGAACATGAGCCTTTCAATACCACCATCGCTGTGAAGGTCAAGCATCTGTAAGGCGCGCTGTGTTGTCTTCTGAAAACTCTTGTTTAGCACTTTCCAGCTATCTATGTAAATAAATAATTTTATGCTGGATGAAGAAGTATTCTAAGACTGAAAGGAGTACTTTGGTACCATTTTTTCTGATAATCATCCGACGTAGGTGGAATGGGGGGGGAGCTGTAGAAATCACCCTTGTCTGCCCTTGTGTATGTCCGTCCGTCCGTCTTTCCGCTCAGCCGTCCTCCGTATGTCCGAAATCTCGTCCCCGAAGCTCCTACGTTTTTCATTGGATTAGAAATGTTGTAGATTGTTTTCTCATGAAATGAAGCTGTGCTTGTGGCATGTGATTTCTGATTTTTGCTTCGGCCAACTCTAATGGAGTCATGGCCCTTACTGATTCAAACATTCCGGAATCGTAGCACCGCAATTCGTCCATTCTCTTTCATCGGATTGATTTGAAATTTTCATAAATATTAATGGTGGGTGTGTGAATATTCTCTTAGAGTTCAGTACAGCCGTCCACAGTCATTTCATTTGTTAAGTCGTGTCTTATCTTCAAATTCCGTAAACTCTTTATTTGTGACTAAACTGTTAGGAATGGGTGTAGGTTTCTTACAATTTCGTACAGCTACCTAAAAGTACCTTGACTATAGGACCTGATAAATTTGTTATGGTTATTTTACTATATGGTTCAGCCAAATAATGATCCCTTTAATATATAGGATCTGATAAATTTGTTAGTGTCTCCAGTAACTAGCCTCTAATAGCAATTGAAAACAGAAAGGTCTTATACAGTTTCAAAACTCTTCAGACGTCAAACAGTTTGAACAATATAGCAGAGCAGGATCCTACTTAGGAAACAGTTACAACAGCTTATCAGCCATCTGTGTAAATAAGCAATTTGATGCTGAAAAGTTCACTTGAATCTGAATTTGTAGGCTGTACCCAGAAGTCATTTGTTAAGTTGACAAAGAAAGCAAAAAGCTCTTAAAACAACTTCAAAAATCGTTGAATTTTAAACTGCTTGACCAATGTATCACAGCAGGATCTTTCTATGGCAACGTTATCAGCACTCATCAGCCATCTATGTAAATAAACAATTTCATGCTGAAAAGTTCACCAGAATGTTTCACCAAGAAGTATTCTCACTTAGAATGAAACGGATACTTTGGTATCCAAACTTTTATTCTGATTGTCACCCGACGTTGGCGTAGGCGGACTATAAAAATGATCCTTGTCCGGTCGTGTGTGTGTCCGTCCGTCTTTCCCACCATCCTTTTTACCGTCCGTCCATAGTCTCGTCCCCGCAGCGCCTCCTACGTTTTTTATTGGATTAAATAGATGAATGACTTGCGCTTGTACGCCCTTTTCGACAGTATTTCAGTTATATCAGGACGGTGAATGGGTGATAATGAAAGGCTGTGTGCAATGAAACCCTGTTTACGATTGAAGAGGTTCCCACCTACAGCGGGGATCCTCTTTGGGTTAAAAGTTTTGTAGACTGCTTTCTTGTGGTATGAAAATGTGCATGTGGCATGTGGTTTCTGATTTTTTTATTTCGGCCATCTTTAATGGAGTTATGGCCCTTGCTGACTCAAACCTGCCGAAATCGTGTCCCTGCAAATGTGTCCTGTGCCTTTCATCGGATTGATACCCCGTACATCATCCATAGTGCAGATTATATTTCATTTACATCCTTTGAGAACAGAGGATAGATTCTGAATAATCAAAAATTTGAGATCCTTTTGAAATTAATCAGTCTTTAAATCGACTGCCTAATTAAAATTAAGAAATTACAGTATGCTTTTTTTCTGGTTTCGTCAACGGATATTGTCAGGGTCACTGACGAGGCTTTATTAGCCAAAACTACTTAGTCTGGCCCATGTTCCTACTTCTGTATGTATTGTCTGCTCTTGAAGGATTTTTTTTAAGATTTTAATTTTACTTCACTGCAGCTGGTGTTGTGCCGTGTGGCGGCCGTAAAACGTCTCTCCGTACATCATCCATAGTGCAGATTATATTTCATTTACATCCTTTGAGAACAGAGGATAGATTCTGAATAATCAAAAATTTGAGATTGATTTAGACTATTATTCTAGATCATCGTTTTTTATACTATTTGCATCCTTTTGAAATTAATCAGTCTTTAAATCGACTGCCTAATTAAAATTAAGAAATTACAGTATACTTTTTTCTGGTTTCGTCAACGGATATTGTCAGGGTCACTGACGAGGCTTTATTAGCCGAAACTACGTAGTCTGGCCCATGTTCCTACTTCTGTATGTATTGTCTGCTCTTGAAGGAACTTTTTTTAAGATTTTAATTGACATAAACGCATTGTTCATATTTCATCAGATTCATATTAGCAGATTTTACCTCACTGCAGCTAGTGTTGTGCCGTGTGGCGGCCGTAAAACGTCTCCCCGTACAACATCCATAGTGCAGATTATATTTTACTTACATGCTTTGAGATCAGAGGATAGATTCTGAGAAATCTAAAATTTGAGATCGATTTAGACTATTATTCTAGATCATCGTCTTTTATATTATTTGGACCCTTTTGAAACTAATCAATCTTTGAATCGACTGCCCGATTAAAATTAAGAAATTACAGTATGCTTTTTTCTGGTTTCGTCACCAGATATTGTCAGGGTCACTGACGAGGCTTTATTAGCCGAAACTACGTAGTCTGGCCCATGTTCCTACTTCTGTATGCATTCTGTGCTCTTGAAGAAACTTTTTAAGATTTTAAGTAATGCTCTTCTTATTCTGTTATTGAGTAAACAGTCTTGATTGTTCACATTTTGTAAGGGCTTAAACTACTAAACTTTGGGGCATATTTGGTTAATATACTACACACAGAATTATGCTCCATTCCAAACATCAGTATTTGACAACTTCATAGAGAGCCAGTATTGGGTATGTGAATTTGGTTATACTTCATCTATTGTTTTCTCTCCGGGTTCTGTAATAACGCATATATTCTAATTGGCCCATAAAGTTACTCTGAAACTGAATTAAGGGCTGCAGTTTGTGTCGCATTTCAAACGTCGGGTGACGCTTAACCTATATCCTTTTATTTGTTTTTGTTTTTCCTCTCTTTCAGTCCTTACCTTGGTGGGTAACTATATAATTAAAGATTATATGTGCCATAACACTTCGGTGGACATTACCTGACGGCCGACTTTAACTGAAAGTACTATCGAGCTCAAGCTTTGCTGAAAGTAGCAAACAGGAATCCTATCCGTTGGTAGTTACACCATACTGTATGTAACCCTTAAATGAGATCATATTTTCCAGAAATATTAAACAAAAAGTTCAAATGGAAAACCTTATGTGTGAGGAGCTGGAATTGGTGAAAAGGTGACTAATGTATGTGTAATGCGGGTTTCCTATAGGAAATCGAGTCATCAAGTTCATTCCTCTATTTCTAAGGTGGTACGTTACTGATCATCAATGGATATATAGGGAGTTGGTTTAATATCATTGTGAACGAGGCCAATGCTCCCATGACGTCACACTGACCCTTATATTTCCATAGAGGTTCTTGAATTATGAATTTAAATCCCATGAAAAATTAATATATATAATATACCGAATACAAGATAATTTTCGCGTTGTTCCATTTTTCGCGGTATTTTGCGGTCACATAGAAACCGCGAATATTAAAATCGCGAAATGATTGCCAGTTTCTTACGAAGTTTCTTCTGTGGACACAGTATTGCTATATATTTTTTCTGTTTGCTTCGGTGATTGCTGGTACTTTTCATCTTGAGCCAGTTCTTTCATTAACCTGCGGCAGCCTGCTGCAGGTTAATGAACGAACTGGCTCAAGTGAAAAAGAAGTAGTTTTGCTTTTCACGCATGCTGCTAACAGCCAAAAATTAAAAAATCGCGAAATATAAATGTTTATATTTTTGACCCTTAACCGCGAAAATTTGAACCCGCGAAAATTACCGCGAATACGGTATACTAGTAATTTTATTGTTAAGTTGTTTCATGTGAAATTTTGCTTTAGCCTTAGGTTTCGCCTAAGCGGTTACGCACGAAAATTCGATGGAAATTTTAACGACGACAGACGACGATCAACTGCTCTATTGCATCATCACCAAGCCCCTCCTGGAAAAGAAACTTAGGCTATGTCTGTGATTGTCTGTGATTATCGTACTGCTACGAGTATAATGTTGCAGTTGCTTCACACAAAAGGCAGACAGAAACAGAGCTCAGTGCTGTTATGTTCACTGCAACTATTACCAGACATTGGGTAAATTGAATGAAGCATATTATCTCTGCTTATCTAGGCAAATAACAGTGTCCGAATAAACGAACAATCAATTAGATGTTTGCTGGGATATTTGGCGATGAGTCATACATTTCTTCTCTTAGACTCTGAGAGCAATTTCTGTGATCAATAAAAGACAGAATATGAATATTCATAAGGCAGTGTAACATAAAACCGAGGATTGACTAGTAAAATGTCGCGGAAGAATCAAATTGACAAGAAATGTCAGATATGATTTCAAAGTGCATACCGGATAAAAAGAGACGACTGGTCTCGATAGAAAATGTTTGTTGCAAATCACAGATTTCATGACATATTTTGCGGACTTGATATTTCTGCAAGCAATCTTATAATTACTCTTTCATGCCAAGAACTTCTGCCATTCTACTAAAAACTTGGAACATAATTCTCCGCACTCTGAACTGGACTTAGGTACCTAAATTAAAACGCCGAAATCATTAGCCTTAGAAATATTACCAATCCGAAATATTTAGATACAAAGACATGGAACTCCAAAAGTAAGTGTGATCAAGACTGGTGCTTGCGAGCAGTAAACATCATCTGCCTATTATAAGCCTGATATACTCGCATGTCTCAAGTCTATGTATCTTACGGGCAAGTCTGTGAAAATGAAAGTCCGGTAATTGAAAACCATACAATGTTTCCGCCGTGGCCATCAAGTCCGAAATTAGTAAAAAAATTGCAAAACACAGGGATCAACTAGGACATGGTGTCTGCCATATATCGTTTTAAGACGCTCTGCGATAACCCCGTGCCAACAATTTACTGGTGAGTAACTTCTCTCTATCAACAAAGTCATAATAGTTGAAACAGGCACTGACACAGTGGACTAACTGAGAGACATAAACTAAGTATGAGGGTACCGAAGGAATATTGCTCATCAAAACTGGTAAGCTGACTCTGGGAAATTAAAGTCGTCTCTCTTGTCATAAAGCCTAATAAAAAGCTTTCCATTGTCAATATAGAGATAACAATTTAAGCATGAGGCAAATGAACGGTACTTTGTCTGTTGCTTGGTCCACCGGGGCTCAACTGGTGACCTTCTTTTGCTTCAGATTTCCAGTGGGGTTGTTTGGCAGGACAGGGATCTCCACCTGTCAGACGGCCCGTTGTATCTGTTGAGTCCTCGTCTTTGCTTCTTCATGGTGTTGAAATTTGAATTATGTGTTTACCGTGATGTTTCATTGACGAGTTAGAGGGTTATCATGCGAACCGAACAACCAACTAAATGTTTTGTACCACTTCAGAAACTGAGGGTGAGGTTGGGCCTGTAAAATCGATTTAAGCCCCCCAGTAATTCATTACTGACCGTTCCAAGGCGGTAGTTCTGTTGTGGTTCTTTGTTGCCTGTTTTTGGTGTCAGAGTTTCTGTGATGTTTTACCTTATGTATGTTATTATTATTTTTGGTTCGGTTTGGGTTGCTGAGTGGCCACCTTTTGGGAACAAGCTGCTCACTCGGTTGGCCATATGTTCTCTGTATCTTGATTATTTGTAATCTTAGTTGTTTCCAACTATGGTTTGAGGGCTGGATTTGGATTTTGATTGTTTCAGTTCCTGGTCTTTGCATACTTTTTACTCTGTAGTATTCTGAATAAACTCGATCGCACATTACTATGTACCTGTAGGTGAAGTTGAATTGCTGTGCAGGGTGGTTATGCCCAGGCTGATCTGAGTCTGCGCTGGGCGCACAACCACATTGTTGGTTTTTTCGTGTCGCCGCTCATATATCAGTCAGCCATTTTAGTTGCCCAGTTCCTACAGCTAGTATATACTTATAGCTCGACTTCATAATCATGTTAATATCAGAAAAGGAGCAATTTCAAGTATTTTTTTTTCATTTTTTTCCGCCTCTGTAGGCCGCTGTTTTACATGCGGGAATAAGGCATTACAGATTTTACGATATTGGTATAATGACCCCATATCTTGATGTGTAAACGAGGGCATGAAGAACACGCAAGGCGTCAGCAATATGCTTCTATAACTGTTTTCGGCCTTATAAACGTGTTTTAATCTTCAATAAACAAATAACTGTACTCTGAAAAATGAGTTTTGCGAATCTAGACGTTCCATTCGAAAGATTAAATAGTTTTCTACCTAAATGTTTTTCTTTACCTTTGTATACAAATACCACTGTCAAGATCGTTTGTGATAGGCAGACCTGGAAAATGGTCGATAACGCAAATACCTATGCAGTCTGATAACTTCTGAGAATATTCTCGCTTTAACGTTTCAATATTAATGAAGCGCTCTCTCGGAATTCTCGTTTGTGTTCATAAGTATTTGAATGATCATACCGCCTAACAGGTTTGATGCAATCTGTCGCTTTAATATTGTCATCGGGACTCTGTATACTCGTACATGTTTGTGTGGATAAGATTGTCCAGGGTTCGAGGTTATAAAACTTGAGTTGGCTGCTTCCGAGCATGTGCTCGGAAGCAGCCAATCAGTGTGCTTTATTTTGAGTTTGAGAATGTACTTAAGGTTTAAAACCTCTCGACCAGATTTCATTGTCATCTGTCGAGCCTTTCTCATTTAGGTTAATGGGCATAATTTCTGCTATTTTTCAGTTTTGCTCCCATTCTCAATGGGAGTCAACTCCAAATGCAAATAATTTGCTCTTGTAGGAAGAAGGTGTCTCCTTTGCGAATTTACCTTCTTTAAGAAGGGTGTCGATGTTCATGTTAGAAAAGCAGAAAGTAAGTCATACAAGTTTAGCTTTTGAAAAAGCTTGAGAGGTTATCCCTTAGCAATGAATCTATAGGATGCAAGTGGTAAAGTAGAAAATTGGCCGCTATAAAAGTTAATTTTATTGTATTCTTGGACTTTGTTGAATCTGTAGGTAAGGCGCGAGTTTGACAGCTTTTTCCTTTTGTCTAGTGATTGCTTGTAACAGGTGAGCTTCAGTGCTATTAGCTTTTGTTAGGTGACCTGTACTATTTAGTGACAGCTCTTCCTAAACGTAATGTACTCTCTGGTTATTGCTTGTATTAGGTGAGATGCTTGTAGTATGTGAGATGAAGTGTCAGGACAAGTTTTATAGCTCATGCCTTTGCGATGCTGGGAAGGGCCCTGCAGCTGGGTGCGCCAAAATATGGGAGTAAATACCGGAAATTAGTGGGACCCGCATTTAGCGAAACGAAACGGCGCATAATCGAGTACAACTTGTTATTGATCTGTACTCTTAAGTGACAACTCTTGGTAGCGGAACTGAACTCTCGGGTAATTGCTTGTATAGGGTGAAATAAAGTGGTCAAGATATGCTATAAAGATCATGAATTAGCGATGCTGGCGAGAATCTTGCAGCAGGGTGCGCCAAATGTAGGAGTATCGGGAAGTAGTTGGACACTGTTTCAGCAAAAGGAAACGGCGTACAATACAATCGAGTACGAATTCCTAACTTAATATGGTTATCCCCGAGGGGATAACCAAAAAGTAGTCTCATTTTGAAAACATGGCAAAGAACATAGCGATGCCACTTAATAAAACCCTCTACCTTTAAATGAACACACACGTTTCAAAATATCATTCATGCTATAGGATTATTCTGAAGCAACATTCATACTATAGGATAAATAGATCATCTACCTTTAGAATAGACCTGACGCGAATGCGAAAATCGCACCACCTTTCGAATTTGTCTGAGTATATTTTACAAATGAAACTATTGTCACAAATGCATTTGTTTGTCCGAAGTTTTTACCTTATTTGACTAGTCAACGTATATTTTGCTTGACAGGTCGCGTTAGGTCAACTGAAAGTCTAGAGTTACTCTGTGGGTACGCTTTGTATAATTAGTACGTAAGACATTTCTCTGTTAGCCCATTTAAGCCTAGCGTGCCATTAAAGGGACATAAGCAAACAGTGCAGGCCCAGATTAGACGCCGCAATATGCATATGCGACGTCAGATCAGGGTCTACATTATTTGGGTAAGACAAATGGCTATTTCTCCTTAGAATAAAATGAAAATGATACAAATAAACTAAATGAGACACCGTTAATTGATAAATGGCCTCGTCCACCTGATAAGGGCAGAATAGTCCACTGCGCATAAGTGGGTTAATATCAACTTTTAATTTCTTTGATGTAAGCCTTTAGTGGAGCAAATTTGATTGCATAAGTGGCCTAGAAAAGGAAGATAGTGGTCTACGGAGTGTAACATTTGTTTTTATATATCACAATGATCGTCTGGGTCTCTAGTTTTCAAATTCAGCGTTTGCCACCTTGGCAAACCTTGCATAACTCTGCAGTGGCCAGTTAATTACGTTACCCCTTTAAATCTTGAATATCAAAAATATTTATTGAAGTCAATAAGAAATGTGTTTAAACTATATAAATGTATCAAATCTAATTATTTTCTGTAAGAACAGTTAATATGCTATAAATTAGGCTGCTCAGAAAACAGTTCAGAACTTTGGTGTTGTTACTTTCGTTACAATATATCATGTACCCCTTGGAAATTTAAAATTGGAACTTAAGTAGTTGCATTTTACAAAGACTCTATTACAAAAAGGCTCGAAATGATCATTTTTACTTACTATTCGATTGGCCCCTTCCAGTGCGTTTCTAGCAAAACAAATATGAGACCTCTAGCTTTTATACTTTGTCAATCACGTCCTGTTGAACAGTTACACATATTCCCTGTTTTTGGCTGAAAAGTCATTTTTCGTATAATTGTTCGTTTAAAAAATGGCTAATAACCAATTTAAACTTGACAAATTGTGGCCTTTTGCAAAAAGATCGTGTTAACTATGATATAACACAATAGCTTAAAAATCATCTTTGACCTTACAACCCATTTTAGCCAGAGTAACGTACTTAACAGATTAAAATGTTTGCGTAAAGCGTCTATCATTCCCGCCAAAAAAAAACAAACTCTTTTCAAATTCTTACTTTGAAACATCGCAGTTGTAATATATATGTATATTA
The DNA here is from genome assembly GCA_963989385.1 of Ctena decussata. Taxonomy (NCBI): domain Eukaryota; kingdom Metazoa; phylum Mollusca; class Bivalvia; order Lucinida; family Lucinidae; genus Ctena; species Ctena decussata. The sequence goes on along the minus strand of OZ022500.1, from coordinate 17,064,944 downwards.
TCTATTGTAAAACGAAATCTTTGCATTGTTTAATAAACAAATCCGACAGCAAACAGTGTTATTTACATGACATGCAAAGATGAGATTGTCCTTAAAACTAGAAAAGAAATCTTCGTGAATTAATCTATCCATAGAACACTTTTTTTCCATTAATATCCAAATGACATTAAAAATATCACATCGTAAGAAATTTATTAATCAGAACTTTCTGTTTTGTACTCAGAAAGGTAACGTTTGTAACCATTATTTGAAAACAATCACTGAGATTATGTGCTGTTACTGAAAATATGCCTAAAACTCATTGGTTTTGTTAAAGATATTTTTAAAACGGCACTTTAGACTGGTTAAAACCCACCTTATGTAATTTATCAGTGAAATTTCCACGGCGATGCATCCGTTGTTGTGTAACGATGTTATAGTATGTGTGTTCGAAAAATTGATTTGTTTTGTCTGTTTATTCGCCATCATTCTGATGTATATAAAAACAGAAAGAAAGAAGGTGAAAATATACATTTTGTGTGCCTGGGTATGCTTGATGAAAGCTAACTTGTTGACATCTGCATGGAATGGGCGCACGTATATTTTGCTACCCACTAGTATCGTTTGAGTACTTGTTGTATGCTTTATGTTACTGTTGTGGGTGGGTTGTGGCACTTGTTGAATCAGTTTCTGATCGTTGCCCTTTTACACTTCTTTACCTGTAATGACCGTTTCCTATAAAAGCAATATATGAAACCATGATTTAATTACTTTTGGCCGTATAGAATAACTTAAAACGAAGTAACGAATATAACAGTTTAAAAAGAAAAAAGTTATTTAACCCCACTGCTGCTAGTGTCAAGTGGCATGTGGCTAAGGTAAAACGCTTCCTTGTACTTCATGTTCTGGTCATTTGGAATCATCTGGGCTCTTTCTGAGTTAGTTTGAAAAAGGAAATAGCTGGTGCTAGGTGGCATTTGCAGTGTCGCAACATTACATTCCTTAGTTAAACCGAGGTTGCTGTTATTTTTTGTGATTCATCCCTTGCTTCCAGAGACTCATCCATCAGAATTTAATTTTTATCAGTTTTTATCAGTCTTAGAATTTAAGGTGATGGGATACAAGTTCACGTAAGTTATTCTGCTAATTTTGCTTTGGCCTCCTTTCTTAATGGGAAAAAAATTTAAAAAGAATTTGCTGCTGTAAAAAATGTTTTCTATAAGAGCAGACCATTTTTGGGAAGGTTATAGCTTTCTCAAAAGCGAATAGGAAACATCTACGGAAATGAATATTGTTTCTTTCTAACAAATTGCAGTAAAATACTGAGGTGTGTCCTTTCACATTAATACAGTATTATTACAAAGACTTGCCAGAAGATCATGTTGAAGCGAGGAACACACACGAGAAAAAAAAATAGCAGACTCAGTTTAACTGATTCCTTTCAAAATCGGATGATATTGCCTCTAGGTATAAGATGATTATGACATATTGTTATTACTTTAAAATCATTATCAAAATGTCTTTTTAACTGAGTCAATGATAATTCACTTACTTTGACTTCTTGGTTTGGTATTTAAAAAGGTAACGTATACAACATTCAAATGTAAACGATTTGTCAGATTATATTTATGGTTTTTAAATGATATTTTTTATTTTAATGATATCTTCTGTTTGATATAGTGCAATAAGGTGTCCCTAGCACCAGCTTCAGCTTAACTGACTCAAATTGAGCCCAGATGATTCTAAACATAATTTTCAATATGACGAAGTACGAGGAAGCTTTCCACAGTGGCCCAACGGTAATTTACTGTAGCTGCAGTGGGAAAAAACTACACATACTTTTTAACCTGTTATGTACGTTACTTTGGTGAAAATATATGCTACAAGGCAACTTTGGGTTTATACATTGTTTTTATAGAAAAGGTAAATTAGAGTAAAGGGGCAATGAGCAGGAATTAATGTTATCTGCGCAACAACCCTACCACGATACCAACTGTCTATAGCTGCATAAAGATATAAGACAAGTAGTAAGTCGATACTAGCAGCTAGCCAGATAAAAATGCAGCCCCTTACAAGTTCATGGGTACAAAGCTAGCCTTAAACAAACAAAATCAGGCATACAAAATTTTCATCTATTTTCTTCTTTTTCCATATATGCCAGTTAAACACCAGAATGATGGCAAATATACATATGAAACAAATCGAGTTTTCGAAGATGACAGATAAGTGGACAACACAAACTATGACATAGATACACCAGAACTGTTGCTCCACCTTGGGGCTGTCAATAATGAGTTACATGAGTGGATTAAAACCGGTCATTCTAAAAATATTTTTACTCAAAATAATAAAGGTTACGCATATTTGGCAGAAGCAATATTTAATCTCGGGGAGTTTTTTTTTCAAATGTTACAAACGTTACCTTTCTGAATACAAAACTGTAAGTAACTTGAAGTTATTTGATATTTTGTGGTTTTGTTTCAACTTTTAAAGTTATTTGGGTATTCATGAAAAAAAAAATTCATGTACAGATTTACTCATGAAGGCTTCATTTGAACATCAGGGCAATCTGAGCATTGCATGGCATGTAAATTACACTGTTTTCCGTCTATGTAGGCGACTACTATGCATAAATTTCATTTTACGATAAACAATAAACATATTTATCACAACTGCGATGTTTCAAAGTAAGAATTTGAAAAGAGTGTTTTCCTGATGTGAATGACAGACGCTTTACGCAAACATTTTAATCTGTTAAGTACGTTACTCTGGCTAAAATGGGTTGTAAGGTCAAAAATAATTTTTAAGCTATTGTGTTATATCATGGTTAACATGATCTTTTTGCAAAAGCCACAATTTATCAAGTTTAAATTGGTTATTAGCCATTTTTTGTACGAACAATTATACGAAAAATGACTTTTCAGCCAAAAGCAGGGAATATGTGTAACTGTTCAACAGGACGTGGTTGACAAAGTATAAAAGCTAGAGGTCTCATATTTGTTTTGCTAGAAACGCACTGGAAGGGGCCAATCGAATAGTAAGTAAAAATGATCATTTTGAGCCTTTTTGTAATAGAGTCTTTGTAAAATGCAACTACTTAAGTTCCAATTTTAAATTTTCAAGGGGTACATGATATATTGTAACGAAAGCAACAGTACCAAAGTTCTGAACTGTTTTCTGAGCAGCCTAATTTATAGCATATTAACAGTTCTTACAGAAAATATTTAGATTTGATACATTTATATAGTTTAAACACAATTCTTATTGACTTCAATAAATATTTTTGATATTCAAAATTTAAAGGGGTAACGTAAATAACTGGCCACTACAGAGTTATGCAAGGTTTGCCAAGGTGGCAAACGCTGAATTTGATAACTAGAGACCCAGACGATCATTTTGATATATGAAAACAAATGTTACACTCCGTAGACCACCCCCTTGAAAGATAGCCCATCAAGTTTGCTCCACTACTTGCTTGCAAAACGTTCTAACTATTCAGAACATTAGTATCTGCGGTATACCAATAGGATATATATTACAAACAATAATTCTAAATTTCTAATATAATCGAACTTACTATAATCAATTTCTGTACGCCAGTGAATCGTGGACCTTGACAGCAGAGTTAGAGAAAAGAACGCAGGCCTTTGAGATGAGATGCTACCGAAGGTTACTAAACATTTCGTACAGTGATCATATAACTAATGAGGAGGTTCGCAGAAAGTTCCAAGCAGCCATTGGAGACTATGATGAAGTCTTGACGCTGGTCAAGAAACGGAAAATAAGGTAGTTTGGCCACGTCTCAAGGTCTTCTGGTTTAGCAAAGACGATTCTACAGGGCACAGTGAAAGGGAAAAGAAGAAGAGGTAGACAGAAAAAGAGGTGTGAATACAAAATTAAAGAGTGGACAGGGATGGATTTTGACAGCTCAACTAGTGCAGCTGAAAACAGAACAATGTGGAAGGGGATTATTTCGAAGTCATCTGTGGTGCCCGAACGACCTAGTAAGGTTAATGAATAGAATGAAATAGATAGAATAGAACTATAATTAAAATAGTTAGGAAATTTAACGTGAAAAATGACTTCTTTACAAAAATGATGATACAACTGTTAGCATGCTTGATTAACCGCCAATTTAGATTTGTCATGATAGAATAAAATTAACAGTTTCGTGGGAGTAATTGCGTTCACTAGCGCCAGTCAAAATATCCCCTGTCCTGCACAAGACTTATTTAATGTCGTGTTTAACACTCATTTGTCTACCCGATAGTGTTTCTGCAGACTGGCAATCACCACCGTTTGATATGAGCTGAGGTGGCAACAAAACTAGCAACGTCACGTGAGTCTATCAATTCCCAAAATATGCAGTAATACATACGATGGATCCAATTTCATTATTAACCTTATTAAATTGGAAAATTGCTCAGCCATAATTTCAAACCTCTTTAATATGGACTAAGTTAAAAGACTTAAACTTAAATATTTGAGTAATGCGCCGAAGGGGGTGACTGCTGAAATGCAGATTTATCAAAATTACAATGAAACGACACCGAAATATTTAAGGTTTATACCACCCTTACCAGAAAATGCCAATTTTAGTACGAGTGAGTGAGTGAGTGAATTCGGGTTTAACGTCCCACCAACAACGAGGTCATATGAAGACGGGACCTCGGTTTAAAGTCTCATCCGAAAGACCGGAGAAGCGGGGGTTCGAACTTGCGATCTCTGGATTGGTAGTCCGGAGTGTTATCCACTACACTACAGCCGCTCCTAATTTTTGTACGAAATATTTCGCGATGAGAAAGGTCTACACTGGTAAGGGTGGTATAAAATAGTTATACCATGGTTTGTCCGCCTGTATGGGAGATAATCCACTCGCTAAAGCTCGTGGATTATCTCCCGTACAGGCGGACAAAGCATGGTATAACTATTACATATCAGTACACTTTATGTTTTCGCCATTTTTCCAAAGGGAAGCAAATTTGTGACTTCTTGTGTGCGGATCTTGGTCGAAGGAAAATGTGTTTTTATTTAAACGAACTCTTTCCTTTAATAATCTAACCACATTTAGAAGAGGTAGTGAAGGGCGAGGTGTGTGTGTGTGTGTGAGGTGAGGTGGGGTGGGGTGGGGTGGGGTAACTGAAAATGGCAGATTTGCTTCCCCCTTACTTGTATCACAGCAGGATCCTGCTTAAACAACAGTACCAGTCGCTTATCAGCCATCTATGTAAATAAACAATTTCATGCTGAAAAGGTCACTAGAAACTGAATTGTTGGCTGTACCCAGAAGTAGAAAAGGCTTCTTACTATAGGGTACAGCCTCTGGGATGTCCCTACATCCAAGGATCTGATAAATTTGTTATGGTTATTTGTTAGCTAGCCTATGATAGCATAAGAAAACAGAAAGCTCTTATACAGCTTGTAAAATATTTATCAACCAATGTGACCACCGTATCACAGCAGGATGCCACTTGAACAACAGTACTAGTCGCTTATCAGCCATCTATGTAAATGAACATACAATTTCATGCTGAAAAGTTCATCAGAAACTAAATTGTTGGCTGTACCCAGAAGTAGAAAAGGCTTCTGGCAGTCTCAATAATCGAGGTTTACTCGATTATTCATCATTTTCATAATCGATGCTCGATCACAATATTTCAGATGTGTTCAACCATTAGTGGCCACCTATCTCTCCACATAGATTTTCTGAGTATCTTACTTCTCAAAATCATTAAAAAAAATTATGAAAGGAAAAGAAAAATGCCATATTTGGACAAATGAAAGCTCGGCAGTGTTTGGTTACACTGATAAGTTTTCAGTTTACCTAGGTATGATTGTTCTAATTTTCATGCTAGCTCATCTCAAAATCTGCATATATACGATCATATTACTGATTTAATTGAAAAGGTTGAAAAGACATCACTTAGTTACTACAGAATAGGGAATCTGTATTTATTCCTAGACATTGCTTTGTTTTTACTTTTTATAGATGCCTGCTTAATATTGATTATGTTGAATATTTCACGACTGAAAATAAATGGTTGACAAGATCTATCTCATAGAATTTTAATTAATAAAGCAATCTTGGGACATCATACTATATTTACCTACTATTGTTGCAGTGGTGTTATCGTTTCTGTTGTTTTTGACGATTATTTATCATTATATTTACAACACATCAAGCACCATCAAATTTCAATTAAAGAGGATAGACGTTTTCATATAGATATTCAAATTTTTAAAGACAGAATTTTGATTATTCAGATAAGGCATGACAATTATGAAATAAAACAATTTACAACTAATTACTAAAACAAAATAGTTTTGATATGAAGCGTTGTTGTAGTTTGAATCTTGCTGCAACAACACAAATAAAAAAGTTCATAAAAAGAATAAAATAAAATATAGATTAACTAAATAAAAAATATGAAAAAAATAACTTACCTTTTATTCTTTTTGCGAAGAGCATATTCCACATCATGTGAGTTTTTCTTTACATAATCCAATGCTAATATGAGAGGAACTTCATACATCCAAATTAAGAATAGTGCTTATCTATATCCACACCACTATTTTAACTCTTAAGTCAGTTGCAGAACGTCATTTCTTAATATACCGCATCTGCCGCGACACCCATATTCGTTTTCCAATATTGTGTATTTCATGGAGATTTCAAGTTTATGCGTAAATCTAACAAAATCAAACCCCGAGTTCCAATTTTGGACAGAGTATTTATTATTTTACTATATCCGATATTCATAGTATAACTGATACGGCGTTCGCCAATACTGAGGATAGCAGCCAAAAGAAATGGTCACGTTCTGAAAATAGAAAGAAAACTTATAAAGCAGAACTGTCTATTTACCTTTTGATTTTCACAATATAAGGTTATATTTTGATAGAAATCATGTGCAAATGGCGTAGACCAATATCAGGCTGTCCTCTTTTCCTGTCCAGTGAACAGTTTTACTGTTCAAACATGTGGCGAATGCCTGTAATTTACAAACGCATGACACGTGCCACGAAGAAATATTCATACAGCATTTGCAAACATCGCCAAAACTGATAAGCATGAGCCAATCTTTGTACTCCTCGTAGCCTTACCCACATTATTAGTATCATTCATGGGTGGTGAGGTGCTGAACAGAAAAGGCCGTACCTTGGGATCACTGTTCGGATTCACGAAGTATAAAGCGCTGCAGAACTGTGATATCGAAGGACTGTTTTTTCTATCATCTCACACCCATATAAATAGCTTCTTTTTCTTGAATATATCTGATGAACAGTGTTTGATTTTAGAAGTTAAATTCGCATAAATGATTGAGTTAAGCGTATAAGAAGTTTCCTTTTTATTTTGAAAGACACCTATACTGTCATTGACTGACATTCAGTTCTGTACATTTCATCACGAGGTAAGAATGTGATGTGATTTTTTATCCAGTCCTGAGTGAGATAATATATGTGAGATAAGATTTGTGGGTACTGGTGAAACACGCGGATATCTCTTATGTTCTGCAGTGCAAGAACAACTACTGTCATCGGTCTGTACATTTATTGAAAGCGGATACATGACCGTTTTTCTATCAATGGATAAACTAAGCTACAAGTGATAGTTTTAGTCTTTTATTGTTATCATTAATATTATTATTATTATTATTATTATTATTATTTACGGAATCTGTATAACTTGGTGGCTGCACGACAAAAATGGTCATTAACAACAGATTTCGCATCGGCCGGTTCGAGGTCAATACATAACAGTTATTGGTGGACCGACAAATTATACCATGTGCATTGATAAAATTACAGGTGCATCGATAGAACTACAGATGCATCGATAAGTATACAGGGACACCTGTAAAGTATACTTGCTTTGATAATTTTTATCGGTCTGCCGATAAAATTTTCGCTGGACTGATTCAGTCGCTGCCCGTATATTTTATATGAATTACAAACTAAACTATTTTCTAACGCCGCAAAGTTAAAAAGTGTACATTTGAACTATAACCAGTGCGCATTTCTTTTATTTATTGTTATTATTATTATTCTTATTATTATTTCATTTTATTTATTTATTTATTTGATTTCGTGAAATGTGCATACTCTGATGAGGCTTGGCATGCTCGAGACTTACATGTTTTCGGAACATGTGAATATGAGACTGGTGCTCTGACGAAGCGACTCTTTCTCAGTTAAATTCATTTCAGATTTCTGCCATTCCACTATCTTAATGGAACTTACCCAGTTACGATGCCTTGCACAGTGTTTGCGGTTAAGATATAACATCTGTGTATCTAAATGTTTATTTAAACTTAGATTTGTAAACCAAATAATAAACTTTAACGGTGTTTCGTGGTCTAAATTTTACAATATAGACACCCTATAAATACTACTAAAACTAACAAGAGCATTTTTGCTTCATCATTGATTTCTTAATGTGTTAGGTTATGCCCAATTTGTTTAACTGTGAAGATGTAAGGGCCATATAATTATAGGTACAAACGAAAGGTCGTTTGATTATTATGCTACAAATGTCTCGCATACCTTCCACAAACTAAGCGTTATGTTATATCAATACAGTCTAGAGCATTGGTAAGCCGTGACATGGAAAACGAAAGCGGAACTCCATTAAACGAACTTCGCTAGTCCGAGCAAAAGCGCATTCGGCATTTTTATTAGATCTTCACAAAGTTCTTTGATTTCAAGGAAATGTAGAGCCAACAGCAAAGGTCCTGATCAGACCGCGCAGTTGCGCGGGCTGATCCGGACCTGTGCTGTAAACATAGATAAGTTAATAGATTTTCCTGGGCATAGGCTTCAGTACTAGTCAAGTGTTACCACAAGCCTTGTTGAAGTGTTGAAGTAGGTAGCAAAATGACCATTGTCATTACAACAATATTGTATTACTTATCGCGTATAAAAATAGAGAATCGCTGATTTGTAAATACAAATGTAGTGTGATTACATTATAATAATAACATACTGTGCCGATTTAGCATGACATAGCAGTACGGTTTGTATGTCAGTACATAGCTGCACTATTTTGAACTGCATTTTGAAGACTGTCATTGAATTCCAGTAATCTTTGAGACAAAACAGGTTAATGGTGTATGAACTTTTGTTATCCATTTAAAAAAGTCAAATCAGATAAATATGCTTGATCATGACAATCAAGTAGTAGTTATTAAAACTGTCAGAGTGTTGCGAAATTCAGTGTAATAGAGATTTGTCTGGCGATTATGCATAAACATACATGTAAATAGTATAGTTTTCTCTGAAACTAACTCCAAAGGCAATGTCAAGCATTTATTACTCCAAATGCAATGTCAAACCAGATTTTATGCGCGTTTAAATTGAGAGACTAGGTGTATTAAAGTGATTATGTGGTTTTTTCTTTTACCAGCCATTGACATTATTTATACCTTTTTCCAAGCGGTTTATAATAATACAGTAAAACTGTCTTAAAGGCCATCTATGTTAAGCAAAAACCTGTCTTAAAAGGCAAATTTTATATCCCAAAGTAGCATTTTCAATGTTAACTGACTTGTATTAAGCAAGCACATGCATAAAGCAAGCATTTTAGCTCTTCTCATAGATGCTTGCTTAAGACAGGTTTCGTCGCTTCAGTGCTATAGTGTTCTATCTACCATTGCACCGATTTTCGGAAACTTGAGTTCGAAGTTTTTGCATATCAGATTTTCTTCCCTGTTATTATGCGAACAGGGGTTTTGACTTTGGGTTATAGGAAATCATTCAAAACATATAAATTTAAAGTATCAAAGCCCAGGACATCCCCAGTTTTGTATAAATCGGATTTTTCACTTTGCAGATAGAACATTTTGTCATAAAGTTGCCTATTGGTGTTCAGTGCTATAATGTTGAATCACTTAGAACAGCTGCTGCACTTAAATTAGTATAAATGAATTTTGTATTAGGTAGAACATTTGAGCCGCAACATGAGAAAACCAACAAGTGGTATATATAATGCAACCAGCGCAAACTCTGATCAGCCTGGGCATCCGCCCAGTCCGATCAGACTTTTCGCTAAGCACTTAAATGGTAGCTAAGGGTCTACGCTACCTCCATGCGAACAGCGAAGACTCTGATCAGACTGGGCGGATGTCCAGGCTGATCTGAGTCTGTGCTGGGCGCACAACCACTTTGTTGGTTTTCTCGTGTCGCGGCTCATTTATATATCTGGTTAGCAATAGCATCAACAACTGAGATGTAACATTTTATTTCCCAGTGTACAAAACTGCTTCGGCAAAAGGAGTTGTACATCAAAACTCAATATCCTAGGATTTCCTGCCAACATCATTAACCTGAATTGGCATGTTTTACCATCAACACACCAGAAAAAAAACTGAAATTAAAACATTTTAACTATGTATGGTGGGAAAGCAGAATACAGTGTTTCAGATAAGAGGGGTAGACAGGGTTTATTTAGGGATAGTTTTCTATATTTCTCCATAGAAATATATATTGTGACCCCTCATTAGAACGGACTCGCTGAGACAGTTTAATGAGGGGTCACAACATATGTTTTCATTGAGAATGAGAAAGAATTATCTCTGAAATATCCCTGTTTCCCCTTCTTATCTGGAGCTCTGGATTAACAGTAAACTCTTCAAAATAATGCTAAACCTCTATCGGTTGCTTTAAGGTCTTCACATTTCCTTTATATTTCATCAAATGTGATAAAACTTGTCTTTTTCAACAGTCACATCAAATATCTCTTAAACGGCCAAGACTTCTTCTCTAAAGCGTAAAGACATTAACTTTCGGTACAACAGCAACTCAATTTTATGACTACTACTAGATAAAAATCACCTGTTTTACCTCTAAACAAAGCAAAAATTTCAAATCGCAAATTGAATACTTTTAACTATATACAGCTGAAAGAAATATTATGAACTCCAAAGAATTAACTGTGCAACTTTAAACTGAAAATACAACAGAAACCTGGTAATAATTTTGAGCATGATAGCAAATTCAGCTATTTATGATTCTATATATTTGGTACACACTCATTGTATGTCATCAGAATGTCTCTATCTCGCAAACTGTAGCAACAGCTGCTTATTAATTTGACCTGAATTATATTTGAGACCTAGAACTTGACAAAAAACTTATATATGGACCAGACGATCTGAACATTTATAAGGGTAACTCATCAAATTAGTGTTATAACTTTGAAACAGACATTAGCAGCTTACCTTGTGCCAGGCACAAAATTAGCAGCTAACTCTGTGCCTGGTACGAGATGGGTTGCTAATGTCTTCTCCAGGATTACGACATTAATTTTCCTGACACGTTTCTGATATAAAATTTTGTCACATTCTAGGACTAACACTCAATCTAGTTAAAATAATAAGCAGTTACCATGGTTCTTTATCGGAATGTATCATTTGTGACCAATGTCTTTTAACACAAACGTTTTGAAATACTCGGCATCCTGTATAGGCATGAATTTTATCATACTCTTCAAGTCTTCTTTTTTTTTCCTTTGATACACCTGCTGTGCGCTTCATTGTGAAGACTGAAGGAAGCAAAGCCTTATCATATTTACAGCTCCTTGTTGTCTGGCCTCTGATATTGACTTCTGTGAAACATTCCTGGCTGTAAGAAGTCTTAAACTCGATGTGAAAAGGCTTATCAGCATCATAATGTATGAGTTTAACTTTTGTATATGGCAAAACTGAAAATGATAAGTAGCCCGCCCCTTTCTGATAATTCACAAAGTTTTCTGGCTTTAGTTGAATCACCCTTGACGTGTTAGGTCTTACATTTAACATAACTCTTAATAGGCTGACTGGGCTGTATATTTCAGCTACTTTGAGAGCTTTTTCTATGTGCCTATGTATATTGTCTACTTCTTGTATTGATGAGTGACCGGGAGCGCAGAATTTCTGTGTAATGGCGCGTAGAGTGGGGTGTTCGACCAAAAACTTTTTGAGTGCAAAAGACATAACTGAATTGCGATTCTGCGGTACACATGAATCTGACCATAGTGTCAAATGAGTCATTCCTGGAATATCGTCTACAATTTCACACAATATTTTTACTAGTGCGCTTGCAATTTCATTTGCACCCCTCCCTGCAATGCTTTCGCACCAAATGGCATTGTAAGCCTTTTTGTTCACAGAGCAATGAGCGGTTAAATTGTATACATTAAGTTTTCTTTTATAAAAGAAATTAGAAATGTTTGCTCGTGGGCAAGTGATAACATTTTCAAGATCAAATGCCACAACTACTTTTGTTTCATTTTTTCTGTCATTATCACGTTCTGTATGTGTTTCTTCTTTATCTTTAATATGTGCGAGATATTTTGCTTCACTTTTAGAATCATTAAAACCATTTTGGGTTAGAGCTTTATATTCCTCGCAAGAGTCGCATCTGTCTTTTTTGGGAACGTAAAAGGCAAGGTTGAATTCATTGTCAAAGACTTGTCTATACACATTTACTTTTTGGTATCCAATACCCTTTTCCTTGCAACTTTCAACATATAAACTGTGCATTTTCAACACTGACAGAGTTGGCTCAAGGTACTCTTCTTTAGAAGATTTCCGACAGTAATGGGATGGAATCCGAGGAAAAGAATTTATATGTTCCTTTATAATTTCTATTTCATCATCAGCAACCTGATACTTAATATGTTTTCCCCGCTTATATTCATGCTTCTCTTTTTCTGCCTTTGCATGTCCCCATTCAATTCGCCGCTGGCTAATATCTAGTGTATGTAAATAAAAGGCCTTACAGACTCTGATTTTGTCTGTATCTTTGATCAAGAAATATGAGTAACTATACTTTCTGCGTGACGCTTTATCCTTCAGGGTTTTTCTTTTTGTCCTATTCTTCTCAGTTGTTCTCATGTAATGGGCTTGTTTTTCGGTGTCTGTATACCGCCAGAATTCATTAAACATTTCTTTCCTTTCTGCGGAGCTAATTTTTTGAGAACATCGATATTTGCATGTTCCGCCACAGTCTCCGGCGGCCTTTAGCTCTCTTGCTCGCTTCATGTTACCCTTTCTATCTCTGTATTCCTGTCCACTCTGCCGCAACCTTTTTGTAACATTTCTTTTCCACTGACCCTCATTCCGTTTTCGTTTTCTACTTCTTGAATTTGTGTTATCTGTTTCCTCAACATCGGTATCAGTCTCATAAACAGCATTTAAGTCATCAGCTATGTTATGTTCATTGTCAGTATTTGTTTCAATAATTGTATTGTCAGCTATATCTGTCCCGTTCTGTTCATTGTTTTCATTTGTTTCAACATGGGTATTGTCAGTTCCATCCATATAAAAAGGGACCGCGACAAAATCACTATTGATGTCTTCATTGTTATTTGCATCAGGCTCTTGAGGTGAATGATTTAATATGGGCACATTTGGTTCAATTAAAGAGTCTTCACTGAGAACATTAGCTTGATCTAGCATTTCATATGCAAATACTCTTTGTGGACTACTAGATTTTACATATGAGTCATTCGGTGTTATTTCCATAATCTGTATGGTAACAAATGCAGAACCAACTTGTGCTGACTCTATGTCTATATTGTTATTATTTTCGTCTTGGTTTATTTTGTTATTATTTTCATCTTGAACTTGTGTGAAACTATTCATAGGTATGTCTATCACCGGATCGACACTTAGCTCTTGACTTTTATCAAGATCAAAATTTAACTCCTGACTGTCATCAGGAAGCTGATTTAGAAAGTCAACTGCTTCTTCTACATTCATTTTGCGACTTGCTGTATTCATCGCTGCCTATACCGGTAAATTGAAAATGAACAATCCAAATACCGTCTGGTGATAGACTGATAGAATACAGTTTCATCCAATGTTGGATCCAGAGATAAGTGCACGTACACTAAAGTTTTGTAACTCAGCTGCATTAATGATTCAATTTCAGTCAATGTTAAAGGGATATCACACATGTCTAGCACAATCAATGTTAAAAGGGAACAGAGGGAAATAACACTAGTTGGTGATATGGCGGTAAATGAGACATACAATTGGTTAATTTTGCTGCAATATTTTAGTGCAATAAAGTCTTTGTCAACCAGATTTTTACATCCTGATATATTGAGAATCTCTACGTTTGGCATGCATTTCAAGAAACACAGTGATGACAGCTCACACTCTGATAAATCTAGCCAATACAGTGATTTTGCGGCACTAAGACCTCTGATCAGAATTAAGTCAATGTCTGGTACTGGACAGCTTATATTGGCATATGGGAGTAAAAATGTCCAAGAACCGGAAGAATGGGACAGAATATTGGTCAGTATTAATGTTAACTTCCCCATCAACTGACACATATCTCCACAGTTTGGAATTGGAATTTATTATTCTATGGAGTCTCTTACAGGTTCCACTAACATTAAGGAGTAACTCTTTTAAAGTGATGTTTTGCAGAATGTGTACCAATATCAAATCTGGGAGGTCAGCCAAATTTATTTCTTGGTGCCTGTAAAGATAAGAACATTAATGAAATTTGTTACACATGCAACATTTTACCTTGGGAGGGCGGACGCGGGAAGGGGAGGCACTTAAGACACTTTTGGGTAAGCATGACTGTGCATCTACCACTTCTGGACCCCGCCCCATATTGAGATGACCCTAAAATAAAAACGCATACCCCTTTTTGAGTAACAATGTGTAAAATTGCTTTTCTTGCACAATTTTATTCAATATGTTTTATTCCAAGATTCTAGCTAGTCGCTGTGGTTGCAAAGGCTGGTTTACTCTTTATGAGGCTCACATAAATGGTTGAGAAATATATACTATATATGTTTCACATTTTATGCCGTTTCGATACAGGGTAACGTGACCTGCTCAAACAGGCCATGTTAACTCAGGTTTCCGAGTACAAATCATGTTGCGTAGAAATAGAAAGGAAGGTGCATGTCCCCCCCCCCCCCTCCCCTCATGCCCACTCCTAAGAACCTTCTTATGCAACTGTCACGTACCCAGCAGTATTGACCACAAAGGAGTTGCAACACAAATAACTCACACAAATATCAAAAGACTTCGATCAGACTGTGTTGTTTTGAAGGAAAGGCTAACTCTGGCTCAAACACTTTTACTGAGCCACCACGTGACAAAAACAAACAAAATGACATATGCCCCCAGATAAGACTGGCTATCCACTTAGTTCAGTCTAATCAGTTTTCGATGTGGGCATAATAAATAATTTAGAGTCCAGGCTTTCAATATACTGACAGCGAGAACTGATCAGATTATGCGGACGTACAGTTTGGTCTGAGTCTTTGCTGGGAGCACATTATCTTTTGGTATTTTCATGCGCAGGTTCATTTTGACAAACAATAATGACAATTTTTCTTTATTACACTATATGTTCTATGTGCCGACTAGATGCCACAGGTTGTTTAGTGCTATAATGTTCTATCTGCAAATTATGAAATATCAGTGGATAGCAATGCACAGTAAAGACCTTTCATGTTTCTGTAAAGCAAGCACCACTTCCTGATACCAGTAGCTCAATTTAAACCATAAATCATTCACTTAGCGTGGCAATTTCAGCAAAAATATTGCGACAAAACAAGTTTACCCATTTTCCATGTTTCTTCATGCTTCTACAATAGTCACGTGATTCCAGAGGAGCTCGTAGATTGGTCAGATCACTTAGAACACTATAGCATTGAACGGAATGGACTTTTCGTAGATAGAACAGAAAAGAATTGCTCATATCTTGTCAATGGGAAAGTTTGGGAAACCAAAAATTGGTAGGCAGTTAGAACATTAATCCCTCTTTTGAAAAATACCCATAACTCAATTTTGACCAAAATGTTAGTTAGAACACTATAGCACTGAAGCGACGGTTTGGCTGTACCTCCATAAAAGTGGTTATATGATAAAAAAAAGCTTCAAAAGAACATACAAACTATTTGCCTTGGTTTCTGGTAGCACGAATGCTAGACCCATATAAAATTTCGGCAAGACAGTACTTGATCGAAAAGTAACGGTCGTGATGTATACATGACAGTTAATTGCGTAATAACAGAACATCTGCTTTCTCAAAACTGTCTCAAAACATACCGTTACTTCCTATTAACCAGAAAGGAATTTAGATTTCATTTAACATAATTTTAATGTTAATAACAAGCAAATATATTCGTAATAATGTTAATAGTATAAAGTCATATGAAAATGGCAACAAAAATTGTCATATTCAAAGTAGGCTCAGACTGAGAGTCTCAGTAAGAATTCGTATAAAACTTAGGCGTAACATGCAACAGTAAAGAGACTTTTATTTCCGTAGAATGTTGGCATAGTATAGAATGTTAGTATGAATATAGAGGTCTTACATGAGTGGTCATTTCATAAGGAATTTATGAAACGAGCCTTCGGCAAGAAAACGCATTGTTAGCACGGTCGTTGTCATTGACGTTACATGTACGCTCCAAAATGTTATTACACGAGTGGTCATACGATTTTTATGACACGACGTTAGCCACTGAATAACAGCGACATCATATGATATTCTAACATGACCTTAACGTTTTTCCCATTGAGCCTATAGGAAGCAGCGCCGTGTGAAAATTTATGATAGATCACGTTGTTAACGCTCGGACGTACACATTTTACTTCTGGCGACGTCCGCCTCAAAAGAGTCCATAAGAAAACATCGCAATATCCATGCATTTTGATCGTGTAAAAGGTTAGAATCGAAATAGTTTTTCCTTACAGGTGAATTATCGCAGATTAACCCATGATACAAATATTAATTCTCTGCGGCCTGCGGCCGTCGTGAATTAACATTTCGTGATCTGCCTTCCAACAACATGTGTAAATCTGCGATAATTCTCCGGGTAGAAAAAAACTTATTTTTAAAATCAAGATTATTATTATTGCTATTTACCTTCATTTGATGGCAACTGAATACTTCAAAAATCAGCTATAATGTGGAAAACTGTGCATCATAGAATTTCCATCCGGTCGTTTCCGTTTTTATCCACAATTGCAGAAGAAAGCATACGATTGGCTATCGTATAGCGCATATTGTGAAAGATATGCATTGTCCTTCATACCAGATAAGGTAAGCTGCCATCAGTCTAGTCTATTAAATGATAATATGACCAAAAAATGCAAAAGAAAATCACAAAAAAACCTAAGGATGATACTAATTTTACATCTTCTGATAGCTGAATTTAGTGATGGCTCTTATAAGAATCAAACAAAAATCTGAATATGGCTTATAGTCATTACTGGAGTCTGGAGCCAGTCTACAGATAAGGATACCCATCATTTTCATATAGACAGGTGTTTTTTTTTCTAGCAATTCGGATAAGGTTTAACGCAATTTTCACCAGTGCTGCCTTGCCTTACAATACATTTACTCACAATTTAATCAATGAAAAAAAATACAGTTTTAATTGAAAGAGTTTTACGAAGTGAAGAAGTGAAGGTTTTTCTTAAATTGCACATTTTCTTGATGCCTCCAGAATATAATAAGTAGAGCGGTCGATTACCAACATAATAAAGTCCGAACTCGTCAAATCCGTGTAAACATGACACATCCGAAATATCTAGCTACACAGACATGGATCCCCTTCCCCACCCCCTCCTCCCCCACCACCAATAAAAAAAGAAGTGAGAAGTATACATTATGGTCTTGCCAGAAAAAGGCGTGAAGCTCTCATCTTTCTATTGTTCAATATTTAGATAAGATTTGGCAGTAAGTTATATGAACAAACAATTTGCTGTCTGTTATTTGTTTTGTTTTTCTTTGAGAGAGACTTTCATGTTGTCTCTTTCCAATGATAAACAAGCTGAAACTGTTGAAGCATTTAATTCCACTTTTAGATCCCTGGATGTCCTCTTGTAATAATGAATAGTTTGATGGTATGGTCAATCAGATATGTCCGAATAAACTTCAGTTAAATAAGGCATATTCTTTTAATACCGAAGTGAAGATATGGACTTACACATGCCTATATGTATTTATTATTATCATTTTTTGTGAACATTTATGACAAACGCGATGATTTTGATATTTTTCATTGTTTCCCATCTCAGACGGTGACATTCCCCGTTCTACATCTTATGGTGTTCATTCGCCGTTTTGCAGAGTGTCTAGTCAACATTATTGACTTAAAGCTCGTAATTTAACTTTGACATAAAAGGCTATTGGTAACATGAACTTCTGAACGCCTCTTTTCCAAATTTTGTCGACAGCACTT
This sequence comes from Ctena decussata, assembly GCA_963989385.1. NCBI lineage: Eukaryota > Metazoa > Mollusca > Bivalvia > Lucinida > Lucinidae > Ctena > Ctena decussata. The sequence continues at coordinate 17,046,760 of OZ022500.1, read as the reverse complement.
TAACTTGGTGTCTTGTTGGATTGAAAACACTTCTGCTAGTCATTTGGAACTGGGAAAGGATGGTTTGGCATATAAGTTCAAAAAGAATGTTGGAAAACATGACTCTCGTTAAGGAAGTCAAGTCAGTCGGTATGAAAGAAATTTTACAACATGAATATTATCCGACAGACCGCATGCTTGGTTTTTAACCTATTCACGTCTGACGTTTTGCTGCCCTCTTTAACTGCGCGCCGGTGGGTTAGACCTCAGACTTACTGAAGGCTCGGACTTGAAGCCATTATATTTTGTTGCCAGGCGCATGATCTTTTCCTGTCTTTGATCGCAACGGGCTCGTCTGGGCTCATCTGGGCTCATCTGATGGTTTTTCTTGCTCCAGAGTTTAGTGTCTTTGTCATCATTGTTTCATCAAACTCTTACATCTTGATTTATAACATTGACTGTGAAGATTCGCTGATGATCTAGAAGACCTCCACTCGGACCGAGCCAAAAAGTGTGTGAATGGAATGTTTAACTTGACTGTATCTGTTCCTGGACATTACCTTTATATAAATTAGTGGTCCACCTACATTACATCATTAAATATTGTTGCACCCATAACATTTACCGCTGCAAATGCATTTTTGTAAAGTGCACTAATATCTGTAGATACGCAAATTATCGGTGTTTTTTTTTTTACTGCCGACATGTGTTAGAAATAAGGATCTCGGTCCATTTGCATACAAAATGACATGAATTGGCTCACTGTTTAGAGTGTTTCTCATATCATAGTTGTTTTCGAAGAATCAGATCATTTTCGATATTTTGCAACGAAGGAATGCTTTTCAAGTAAAGACAACATGTTTATCAAGCTGCGTGTTTAGACAGTGAAATGATAGATAGAAAGGTTTCCCGACTATTTACATAGCTGCTAGACTAACTTTCCTTGTCATCGCTACATAACCGCAAACATGGCGGTTCGTCTAGTTATATGCAGTATTTTTGCGAAATGATGATGTGTGTTCCACTGATGTTGTTTCAGCTTTTGCTTCAGCTGAGCTCATACGTGCATGAAGGATAAAACAATTGCAGCGGTAATATTTCTTGGCCAGTTTCTGTAGAATCTTTCACAGCCTTACAATATAAAATTTAAGGGATGTACCAAACCATTGGAGCTCTTCAAGTTCACAGCTCCCTCCAATTACTCGTATTCAATATCTGCCTAACAGTTATATAGTAGTAGAACTGTGTACAAGTTTCTGCTGCATACCAGGATCTTCTACATTTGGTACCCTTGCGTTTTCAAAGCACTATGCAAGCAGTGACTGTTCAGACCAGCCTGTTCAGCTACGAGGCAGTCTGAAGAAGGTCTTATTCTTACGTTGTACATGTTCTTTTACCTCAAAACAATTGAACCCTCATAACCCCTACCTGAGGTGAGATATACATATCTTAGCAAATAGTAAAGACTTGTGTCAGACTTTCTGATAGGGTCTACACTATTTGCCAGTAAACCAACAGTGTTTTATTTAATATTCCATGAAAAGCAACCTTAATTCAAAGCTAGAAATGCTACTCACTGAAACTATTAGAGTTATGTTAACAACAGTTTTCTCCGTTGAGTACGGTTCTTGATGTATTGCCGTGCATTGATAATAAATGTATACTCGGTATTTAGTATTATCGGTGACCGGTGTTTTGATCGACACAGATTTAAAGTATCATGCATATTTACTTTCTGTTTTCATTGCATCATACATAACAAGCGATGACAGTCTTAGTGATTAACCCAATCACGGTTGATAACTTTGCTGCACTCTTTAATTGCACACCGGTGGATCGGGCGTCAGACTCTATGATGGCCCCGACCTAAAGCTATATATTTTAGTTGGTTGGGACCGGAGCCTTTTTGTCTGTTGCTTGGTCCACCGGGGCTCAACTGGTGACCTTCTTTTGCTTCTGATTTCCAGTGGGGTTGTTTTGCAGGCCAGGGATCTCCACCTGTCAGACGGCCCGTTGTATCTGTTGAGTCCTCGTCTTTGCTTCTTCATGGTGTTGAAATTTGATTTATGTGTTTACCGTGATGATTCATTGACGAGTTAGAGGGTTATCATGCGAACCGAACAACCAACTAAATATTTTGTACCACTTCAGAAACTGAGGGTGAGGTTGGGCCTGTAAAATCGATTTAAGGCCCCCAGTAATTCATTACTGACCGTTCCAAGGCGGTAGTTCTGTTGTGGTTCTTTGTTGCCTGTTTTTGGTGTCAGAGTTTCTTTGATGTTTTACCTTATGTATGTTCTTATTATTTTTGGTTCGGTTTGGGTTGCTGAGTGGCCACCTTTTGGGAACAAGCTGCTCACTCGGTTGGCCATATGTTCTCTGTATCTTGATTATTTGTAATCTTAATTGTTTCCAACTATGGTTTGAGGCTGGATTTGGATTTTGATTGTTTCAGTTCCTGGTCTTTGCATACTTTTTACTTTTACAATCAAATGCACGAAAAGATCTTAAATTTAGTACATCTTAATTCACACTTAAATCATTACGTAAATGTTGAATTTCCTCTTTTTCAAGTTGTACTATTTCCTTGCGGATGTGTCCTTGCGGATGTATACTTTATTGGCGGTGAAAGTCAGTGACAATACTTGGCCTGTGATACGGAATGACTGAAATTCTTTTTCTTTCTATTGCGTTTTCGCTAAGCATTAGATGACAGACCATATCTACATTGGACCAGGATGCCTGCTTGTGTCTTATTCAAATGTATCAACCAACGGCTATGTCTAGATCATGCGCATTTCACTTTCTTACAGTTTCTTACATACACATGCATTTGATAGAATGGGCGAACTGCGTAAGTTCTGACCAGATTGTGAAACCTTTAAGCCTAGCTTGGGCATGTGCAGATCACAGATGCAAATAAGACATTTTTCTCAACGCCTTACATATGTAAATCAAAATATGGTGACAGGTTTCCACGTGTGTTCGGTAGTAAAGAAAAGATCATCGCAAAATGCTGAGTCAGTCGGAACAAATTATATACCTGTCGTTGATGACATAAAATAAATCATTTAAGTTTTAATTTATTTGATTGTCGTTAGTGTTTATTAATTAGTTTTCTGATTTTATAAGATAAAATATTATTAACCCCATGCTGACAAGGTTTCTTTGATTTGTAATATACGTGAAATATCTACTACATGTAGTAGCTTCGTGGTAGTTAATCCAGCTACCGTTAAAGTTATAAATATTAGGACAGATAGGTCTGAGCAAACTGTCCCACAGGTCAGACTGCTTCTGAACAGTCTGATCAGGATCTACATTGTTTGCCACTTTATCTGGAACTTTTAGTTGCATTGCTGCATCGAAAAAAAAACTGCTCAGGGTTTGGAAGGGTTACGGTAATTTAGGTGTCCCAAATTTTTATAGAAATTTTACGGTAAGTACAAACTATTTGGGGTAGAAATGATATGACAATTCAAAATATCACCCGCTATAGCTTTATTTATAGACAAAGGGATTAACGGATTTAGAGATAATCCGTATGACAATTTAGTGTTACTGCTACCACCGGAGGAGTGTTATTACAATATTTAGATGTATGGATATACTGTCACGATTTTTCGCCACCATTTTTACAAAGGGATACAAAGGTTTTGATTTTCTGTTTTCTTCTCTGGATGGTAAACTCTTTCAAAATGGGGTCTACCCTAAAATGAAGAATTTGTTTTTACAGAAACATATTATTTCTGTTTAGAGCTAACCCTAAATAAAAGGAAGGCAATTTATAATCGATAAAGTTGCTTCTCATGAAAGTGTACTCATTCACCTCCATTAATATTGTTTGAGTTTATTTCAAAAGTAGACTAGACAATATGGTCTTTGAGTACACAACAGTCACACTAGTTTAATCATAATCACAAAATGGAGCAACACGTATGTGTACCATGCCTAAACCTATTTACCTAGTGTCATATTAAGCCGGAAAACTGGCAAACAATGCAGACCAAGACCAGACGCCGCAAAACGCGGCCAGCAAGCATTCAACTACTGGGAAACTATATAGCCAAATCAACATCAAAACTCCGGGAAAGATTTTACCCTAGGTCACTCTATTGCAGTTCATTCAGGAGCGATATAAAAGTCTGGCAAGGCTGGTTGAACATTCATATGAAAATATCGTAAAACATCTAAGTATTGGGAGTGAAAGGCCTGAGCAAGCAGTGTAGATACAGATCAGACTGCTCTTCAGAGCAGTCTGATCAGGTTTTACACTGTTTGCCATTCCATCTGCATCTTTTGTCTGCATTACTGGATCTTAAACAAACTGTTCCGATTTATGAGAATTACGGTAATTTTTTTTTGTGACCCAAATTTTTTAATCATTACGGTACTGCCCAATATGTTTTTATTGCTCATCGAACAAGGAAGGTACAAATTACATGGTAATGAAAGTCCCATATTTAGAAGAAAATAGATAAAACCTTTGTCACGGAAATAGTGTTAACATGTCCCTTAATTTAGTCATTTATAGCTTGTTAATATAGTCTAGCGACGCTCAAAGTTTAACAATAAAAATGACAATAATTAGGGCCGCGCCACGTGAATTTGTGTTTTTGCAAAACAACTAGGCCCTAGAATAACCTGTCAGCTCGTGGAATATGAATAGAAGATTTTTCTTTGCATATTTATGCGGAAACCCTTTATAAATTGCATATATAGCAGCTGTCCTGGATCATCTTTGCCTTTGCCGGCCTTTTCTTGATGCTAAGGTTAAACCGTATTTTTTGCGCGGCCTCGTTGTCAGTTATAGAAAAACAGTCTGACCTTCAAATATCCATAATTAACACTGCTGATTAACCGGGACTGGAAGATGACAAAGCAATACGATTTATATAAGGTGTATGGGTTCACTCCCATGGTTGTTATCCATTTCAACTTTGGTGAATTGCACTTTGCTGTTCGCTAGGTGACGAAACCTTTCGAATTATAGGGGTTTACTCTTCAAAGAGTTAGCCCTTAGACGAAAAAAAAAAATCCTTCCCTTTAGGAGATGATCAAAACAGAAAATTTAAGGAAAAAACGAAATGCCAGTTACCACACTTGAAAGTGTACCCATTTATCTTATAGTGGTATACGTAAGAGTACTTAAGTCGAAATAAACAAACGAAAACTTAACGTTAGAATGCATAAGTAATAAACAATAACAATTAAAAACGTTTGAGTCATAATAACAGTGACGATGTGTTGAGCCGCAGCTTGTAGAGTGTGCACACAACCTATAATGCAAGAAAGGAACGAAAAGAAAAAAAATATCAAACAAAAGCTTGTTCGACTAATAGATTTTCGCGATCTGATACATCTCTTACATCTTTGACACAGGTACATGTACAATGTATATGTAAATGCTGCATTTTATCGTTATTACTGAAATCAAATGCATTTTATCGTTATTGCTGAAATCAAATGCATTTTATCGTTATTGCTGAAATCAAATGGGGTACTTCCTTTGAGCTGCATATACTTTTTATACCCCCGATATACAAAGTATGTCAAGGGGTATATAGTTTTCGTTTTTCCATCCGTTCTGTCTATTCGTCCGTCTGTCCGTTCGTTTGTTCGTTAGTTCGTTCGTCCGTACGTAAGTTAATATTTACGTTAAAGTTTTGCGTTAAGTTTTTTTCTTTTGCTTCTGTTACCCAGGGCTTGTTCAGAGATGCTTATTATTTTAGGAGAGGATGAATACTAAATACTATGCATCATCTACATGCTGCTGCTGCTGCTCTAAGGTCAAGTTCACAGACTTTGAAGTTTCTACAATAGTTGCGTTAAAGTTTTGCGTTAAGTTTATTTTCTTCTTTTATATTTCCAATATCTCTTGATGGAACCTTTTGATACTTGACTAGGGTTACTTTTAGGTTTAAACAGAGTGGTTGACATCATCTGGATGCTGCTGCATATGAAAGGTCAAGGTCACCGACTTGTATATTTGCGTTAAAGTTTTGCGTTAAGTTTATATTTCTTTGCTTGTAATTCCAACTTCCTTGATGAAACCTTTTGATATATGACAAGGTTTATTTCTATATTCATGCAAAACAATTGACATCATCTTGATGCTGCTGCTGACCTAAGGTCAAGGTCACAGACTTAAGCATTTGAGTTAAAGTTTTGCGTTAAGTTTGTGTTCTTCTTTTTTATTTTCAATATCATTAGATGGAACCTTTTGATATTTGACTAGGTTTACTTTTAGGTTCACAGCTGCTTACCAAAGGTCAAGGTCAGAGACCTGTATATTTGTGTTAAAGTTTTGCGTTAAGTATACATTCTTTGATTATATTTCAAACATCCTTTGATGAAACCTTTATACATGTATATGACTAGGTTTATTTCTAGTTGTTTATGCAGATTAGTTGACATCATCTGTATGCTGCTGCTGCTGCTGTTGAGTAAGGTCATGGAAACAGATTTATATGTTTACATGTTAGTTTTGTGTTGAGTTGGTACTCTTTGCTGATATTTGTAATATACTTTGATGGAACCATTTGATAGGTGACTAAGTTTACTTCTAGGTTCATACCATGTATAAGATTGGTTTCATTAGTCGGTGGTTTCATTAGGCGGTGGCGGTGGTCGGGGGTATACCTGAGCCCCTGCTCACTGGCTCTAGTATGAATCTCCCTTGGTTTTTCTCTTTCCATATCGACTTTAAAATGACAGTAGAAGAATAATTTCCACAAAAGTCAAACCCCTAATATTTTTACCTGTCCGAATATTGACAAAAAGGCGATTTTTTTATTTCCTGATGAATATTTCGAATCCAAACTTTCTTTAATTTTGCAAGCTGCTTAGCCATGTTTCTTTAGTTGCAATTTGTTGTAACTGCGCCTTGCGTTTTTGTTTTATTTTATATAAAAATTTTCTTTTTTATATTTAATTTTTGCTGGAGAAAATACTATACTTAACATCTTATGGTTAATATGGCAATGGCTATTTCAGTCAATGGTTTTGTGCACTTAAGCATGTTGATTCTTGATTTATAAAGAATAGAATTGTTTCAGACTATTATTTTAAACGCAGAGGGAATGCCCTTATGAGAATATCATTTTTACTTATGTAAGAGAAGAGAAATGTGTTATACTTCGATCAAATGTAATGTACCAGTTTTCGACAGTCTGTGAACCAAAGAAAAAAAGACACCTTCCTACATTATACCGTTCTTTCTTTTATTTCTAATTTTATTTGTTTGTTTTTTTTTTCATTAATTGAGTATTCTCTATTCAGAATTTAGTCATGACTATCCCCTTTGGGTTAAGTTATTTGAGCCGCGACACGAGGAAACCAACAAAGTGGTTGTGCGGCCAGCGCAGACTCAGAACAGCCTGGGCATCCGCCCAGTCTGATCAGAGTCTTCGCTGTCCGCATGGAAGTTGCTTAGACCCTTAGCTGCCCTTTAAGCGCTTAGCAAAGAGTCTGATCAGATTAGGCAGATGCCCAGGCTGATCTGAGTCTACAGTGGGCGCACAACCACATTGTTGGTTTTCTCGTGTCGCGGCTCATTTGCCTGCCTGTCAAAATTGCATCAGAGCACATGACTATATTTTTATTGCTTTCCTTGCAGCGACGATCACCTCCTATACGGAAGTGGCATGCAGGCCTGTTTATCAATCACTTCACATTCCTTCTACAATCATTCCTCCAGTTTCTTTACTTATACAAGAACTAACAGTAAAGAGGAGTATAATTTCACCACTTGACGTTTGCTGCCACATTCTAATGCAAATTATATACATTTTCAGTGAAGATTATGAATTCTTTAGCAATATGAGTGTAAAGTGTGCATAAGAAACGCATTTGGGCAACTCAAGAATAAACGGGTCTGTGTACAAATAGTGTTCTGTTTCACCGGCCGTCTTATCAATATCTTTGTGAATAGGTTGGGTCAGAAAAGGAGACAGCTAGCTACTTAATAACAAAGTAAAACAACAAATGACACTTAAAAGTCATGTAGTAGCTTTTGCCTGTTCTTGGGTGATATGATTACCTCAAAAGGAGATCTTCCAACATTGAATGATCTTCGCCATGTTGTCTCATTACATGGGCAAACTGCGATAACACGGAATAGCTATAGGAAAACGCGCTCTTAAAGATGACAAAGCAGTTTCAGAGAAGCGACTGATAACAACTAAGACGCTGAAGGGCGAACGACGACAAGAATGACGATCCGCTGCATGTATATAAATTGTATATTGCATGGAAGCAGGAAACTGGCATGAGCTTATTTAGGTATGAAAATCACTGGGTGAATTTTGATATGGAGCAATATCAAAACTTGAGATACTTTATAAACAAGGAGGCCATTCATTCAACAGATTCTCTTTCTGGCAATATATGTCGCCATTTATAGTCTTCTTGATTCGGAGGATGAGGCCAATACGATATTGGGTTTTATAAAATTTAAATATTTTGTTTTGCTTTAATTCCTTATATGAGCGAGTGAGTGAACTCGGGTTTAACGTCCCACCAACAACTAGGTCATACGGAGACGGGACCTGATTTAAAGGTCTCATCCGAAAGACCGGAGAAGCGGGGAATCGATCTTGCAATCCCTGGATTGGAAGTCAAGCGCGTTATCCATTACACTACCGCCGCTCCTCCTTCCTTATACGAGATGCAAATGATAAGCAAATAATCTGTCAATGAGACTTACGCATTTCTTAAGCCCACCTACGCGAGCATTTGCAAAACAAAAACATCTGCCAATCTCATGAATGAAATGGGTATCGTATCTGGTTATGTTTCACTGGCCGTCATATTATTGTCTTTATGAATGGGTTGGAGCAGACACATAAAGATTGTACTAATTAATAATTCATGTTCTACAACAAATGACATCCTGTATCTGTGTCCTTGATTTATCTTGAGCTAATTGTTGTGATATTGTAATGATTGCAATCGCATGTTGAACAAGCATGAAGCCGACAACCATGTTGGTGGTAGCATTCTGACATCTAATCGCTGAATCCTTTTCATGAAAGTAGACTAGCTATTAGTTATGTAACATTAAATATAAGTAATGATAAAAAACTGATACAATTAGATCCTGCCCTCAAAGCCACAAAAAGAGGGGTGGTCGGGTGGAGCAATGGTGCTGGGTAACTTTCAGTGCCGGGGCGTCCTACTAATTTGGATTATAGTACGGCAAGGGCCTACTGAGCTTGCAGTAGGTGCGGGTGAGGTTGTTTGCACATTTTTCTCTCGTCTGTCATTCCTCTTTTCTTTCTCCCTCTCTCTGGGAGACGGCCAGATATGAATTGGAATACTGTCTCAAAGGGCCGTTAAACCCAAACCAACCAACCAACCAAAACCACAAGAGGAAAAGGAGTACATGTATACACACAGGCACTTCACGGTAAACCGAACGATTGAGAGAACCCTTTATACTGTTTAGATAAATGTCTGAAATTGAGTTTAAACAATACTTTATTTCCATTCACACACATATACAATAATTATGAATTCGTTGGGATTAGACAGCAAGCTAGACCTTATAGACCCCATTTCCCGGAAAATTACAGTTTGAAATGTACATGGAGTGTAGGATTTTACGTGTCGTGAAAATTAGCTGGGCAGATATGTGAAATAATTGTGCACTTTTTGATAAAAGCATGAAATTTGGCACAATGCTAGACAAGGCTATTCTAAGCATTTTCAGGGTGGATGCCAAGCCGGAAAATTCCATTTATGGCGGCCATCTTGAATTTCAAAATGGCCACAATGAAACTGCATTTTATGACAAACAGAATCGGAAATCATTCGAAAGACCAGTTTTGTGTTTCTGAACATGTTTAGCTTAACTTTCGCCATGATTTTCTCAAACTTGTCTGTTATTCGGCATTTCTGATCTATGCTCCTGGGCGTAGACATGACACTAATCGATAATTACATGTTTGTAACTATTGAAATGGAATACAGTGAATCACAATTCCTCACCACCTGGTGAACAAAACCTTTCAAAATATCATTGTTTTATAGATTTAATTCTTTTTCTAGTGAATAAAACTTATTAACTGGATGACGATAGCAATTCTTTTACTTGTTATTTTTTCTTGTTGCTTTAGTGTACATAATAAATTATGTTGCCTAACTCATAATTCATAAACGAAGCAAAAAACATACTTTAATCCTTAAATGTATTTGAGTTTATTTTAATGCACAAAGTTATATAAGGATTTAAAAGGAAAAAATCATATTCGATGTGTAACGTACATAACAGTAGCAAAGGTACTAACAAACAACAATCTAAATAAACCAAAATTGATGGTTGATAAATGTGGTCCTAACTGAACAAACACTATTATTCATTTTCAAATTATGCACATATTAGAGAGAACAGATTGGCTCCTTCTGAATTAGTCAATACAGCACTGAAAAGTTACTTGAATCTAGAACGAAACATTTTTGGAAGAGCCCATACAATTTTGAAGAATGACTTCGAGAAATAGATACACGTGTAAATGGTAACTAGTTTGATCTGTATTTCATCTTAAGTAGCCAGAAGCATATGCCACTATATTGGAAAACCATCGTTGTATGTTTTAACTATAATTATATGATTTAAACATGTATTTGAAGGTAGGTTTAGTGGTAACGTTGAGTAACACAATTGTAGTTTGTATATAATTGTTAGTGGTGTCAGATAATTAGAATTGCAAACAGTTGTAAAGAGTCAGTTTCAGACTGCAGCTAGGCTTTCAATGCTTTAAGTGTTAACCTGTCAACTATATTCAGATATTCAGATACATGTAGTATACGTAGATTTTCAATATTTCCTGTAGTACAAGAGGAAAAACAAAGATCTTTACGAAAGGCATACTCTGACTCTTTTAAAACATAGTTTTGCAGCAGCTTCACTATAATAACCTTTTAATGACAAAGTCGACAAGTAAATATTTTGATCAGGGTTAAGGTTGAATATCACGTTAAATGTGTACCTGAGTGGTAATAAACGTTATCTGTTTGTATACATGTAGCTCTCGTCATTTATACTGCCGATTATTGCTGTAAGGAAAACGAAAAAAGTGCAAATCTTTATAGTGAGACATGGAAATTAGAGCTTTCCCATCATCTTCTGTTCACAAAGTATAACTGTCACTATAAAAAGACATAATCTTCCTGATCAGGTAATTTTGCACCACCATCTTTGCATATTACGGCTTACTATTATCAACACCTAAAATATTACAACAGCATAATTACTTTCAAACAACTTGTAATAAATTATTTATTGTATTAGTATATTCTTTTATGTTGTCAAGCTGTATTGAAAACACTGTTCATAAGCAGCAGGACTTTATCATCAATAATTTATTTACTCCCCACCCCACCTCCCCTACCCCTTTCCCGAAATGATTACAACAAACTAGGCAAAAAGATTAATTAGAATAACATTTAATTTGGTTAGTCCCTGATATGTATAGGTATAACTTATTTTATTTGTTTCTGCCCTATACGTAACGTTTTACTACATATAAGGTGTGACTAATTAGTAAATTGCCCAATAAAATGGTTGTATTCATTACTTGTTATGTTTGTTCTCGTTTAATTTCTAGTCATACTGCAGGTTCATTTACGAGATGAGGAACTGAGATTTGCCTTTAAATCCCTAAGTAGTAACATTGATGTTGATTAATATATGTAGTCTTTTTTTTCCATTTGCCATTGCATTTTGTGCAGTTGGAACACTGCAGATTATTATTACTTGTAAAAATTAAATATTTGTCAACAACAACAACTTAAGTTCCCATATTTAGGCACCCCTCAAAAAACTGTTGAATATATAAGCATTGATAAGGTAAGAAAAAATAATAAAACAAAACTGCGGCATAGAATGAAGATTGTCGTAAAAGGAAGAATTTATCGAAACCAGCTTCAAATATCCACATAGCCTATTACTCAACTCCTCGTATAATCAGCTTTCAGTTCATGTTTCGATATTTTATTCCCAAAGTCCTGCTTAAGGCATCAGAGGTAGGAGCATTACAAAATAGACAACGTAAAGATGTGTTGTAAAACTTGTAGTATTTTGACATTATGCAGTAATTTTTTATTTTATATGATGGTTTTAGTTGAGAAATGGCATTTCTTGTGTAACGTATACTACCCATAGAACCTTAACTAAAGTAAATGTGCTCTGCAACCCAAGTTTACATGTAACATTCTGTTCCCAAAATCTTCAAATGTCTGTTAATATTTCTCTTATCAACAGTCTTTCTTTAGTTTGCACTTAATATGCTACATCTTTTCAATAAACACTGTAAGACAATGCTCTTGTATGTTTTGTAGATTACATGTCATACTAGACGCTTTTGGAGCGCTATTTTTTAAGACTGACTGTTGACTGCTTATCTTTTGACTTTACTTCTACATAAAGTGCTGTCCTACAACGGCAGGGCTTTATTTTCTCTACATTGATGTCTCTGTTCTTTTATTGAATTTAACTTTTTAATCATTTTTTATAATAAATATTATGTATGCTAGTATCGTTAAAAGGATGACAAAACAGTTAAGTAGTTAGGCGATTTCGTTATTAATAATGTTAATTTAGGTAATAAAATGCCAGAAAAGAGTGAATGTCCTCAGAGCTTTTCATGTCTAGAAACGTTATTAGTTTGCAGTATTCAATTTTTGGTAACGTATAAAACACACGTTACGTCACCTTTAACCTAACTATTAAAGTGTCAGAGGTCTCAAGAAGCAACGTTTCTTAAGAATTGAAACAATGTCATATTTATAATATTTTTGAGACACAGTGAAGAAAGTTCAAAAGTGGTATTATAATGGACTTTTATGACTAAATGTTATTTACGTTACCTCCAGTAGTTGAAAATGATAAAAAATCATGCAGGCTATAATTATTCCACTATTTGAAGATAGGAAAAAAGGGTGACAGAAACAAAACGAAATGTTTCTGCATTCAAATTATATAGTTCTATGGAAATATAAATATGCTATTTACACATGTGGGCTTAACCCATAAACAGAGGGTTTACAGGTAATAACCAACACAATTTTAATAGGAACTTTTGCAAACAATACTCTCTAGAGTTCCCCCATATGACAGGGGGACTTTTATCAGCTCAAAGTCTATACAAAATGTAATGGGCTCTGATCAATATGAAACTTACCTATAAGGCAGACGCCATTTTGAAAAATCAAGATGGCCGCCGAAATAGGCAAAATTCAGCTTGGCATCCACCCTGAAAATTCATATATTGGTCCAATCTAACTATGTACTAAATTTCATGCTTTTATCAAAAAGTGCACAATTCGGCCAAAATTTGTTACATATCTGCCCCACTAAATGACAGCCTGATCTTAGTTACGGTAGAATAAGGACTTATTTGCTTTGCTTGCAGGAGATGGGGATGGGCCTGTTGATGGTTTTTATGCCACCAACTTCGAAGAAATGAGGGGGCATATTGGTTTGGGCCTGACCGCCCGTCCGTACGTGACACTTCATTTACTGAAGAACCGTTACTGCTGAGGTATTGATATTTCATAATAGGTAGATAGACTATAAACAACCAGAGGAAACGTATTTTGTTTCTTGTCCATCAGTCTTGAACTTGCGGAGTTATGCCCCTTTTTCAAAACATTAAATGAAAGTTTGTTCCCAAAATCCTGGGAATACCGTTTGAGCTAGGATACCCGTATTTGGCATACTGCCAGGGGCCAAGGTGAAAATCACCTGTTTAACTTTTGGGCAAATTCCGTGAAAAAAATGACTTATGTCCCTTTGTTGAATTTTGCATTTTTTAAACTTTTGAACCGTTTGACCTAGAACACTAATTTTTGGAATACTAGTATTAGTATTTGATGTGCTGATCATTCTGATGTTGGTTGCGTTATGATGCTTTCATTATTGGCAGAGTGATTCCCCTTTTCTCGTATAAAAATAATAATAGGTGTTCTGTTTTTCAAGAACAATAACTGCTGGGGCCTTTATAAAATTGATAGAACATAAAAATGAGTAGACCCATGTTTTTTCCTTTACCATTTGTTGGGTATTTATAGAATTATGCTCGTTTTTGGAAAAATGACATGAAAGTTTGTTCCCAAAATACTGGGAATACCGTTTGATTTAGGGTGTCGATATTTTGCATACTGCTAGGGTCTAAGGTGTAGATCACCTAATTAACTTTTCGGCAAATGCTGTGAAAAATGACTGAATAATGCCCCTTTGTTGAATTTGGCATTTTTTTCCAAATTTTGTACCGTTTGACCTAGAACCCTAATTTTGGTATACAATTAGTAATTTATGTGCTGATCATTCTGATGTTGGTTGCGTTATGATGCATTCATCACTGACAGAGTTATTCCCCTTTTCGCATCTGTATAAAACATAATTATGGGTGTTCAGTTTTTCAAGAACAATAACTGCTGGGGCCTTGATATTTATAAAATGGACAGACCATAAATAATAAGCAGACCCGTATTTTGTTTCTTTTCCCTCTGCCATGTACTTACAGAATTACGCTTTTTGGAAAAATTACATGAAAGTTTGTTCCCCAAATCCTGGAAATACCATTTAAGCTAGGATACACATAATTTGCATACTGCTAGGGGTTAAGGTGTAGATCACCTGATTAACTTCTGGGCAAAGTCTATCACTAAATGAGCAAGTTATGCTAGACATCTAACGTTTGACACCTTTAGCACAGGGTATAATCGATTCCGCCAATTTTCGCTTCCTGCAGAGACTGTCCGTCATATTTGGCTTCCGCCGAGACTGTCCGCGAACTCTTGCTTCCTGCAGAGGATACTGTCCTCGAGAAATGGCTTCCTGCCGAGACTGTCCGCGTGATTCTGCTTCCTGCCGAGGCTCTCGGCAGGAAGCAGAATCACACGGACAGTCTCTGCAGGAAGCCATTTATCATGTACAGAAGTCTCGGCAGGAAGCAAGAGTTCGCGGACAGTCTCGGCGGAAGCCAAATATGATGTACAGTCTCTGCAGGAAGCGAAAATTAGCGGAATCGATTATACCCTGTGTTTAGTGGCAAGCGTATGGTATGTGGCATAGTGCTTCAAATTTAACTCTTGTTTACTTCTCCTGTGTTTCAGTCGTCTCTTCATTTCACTGGGGGACGGTTCCATAGAAGCTGAAATACTGGCTGATGTGTTGAATGAAAAGAGAACTAAATGACAGGTTTGAATATATTTGAGCCGCGACACGAGAAAACCAACAAAGTGGTTGTGCGCCCAGCGCAGACTTAGATCAGCCTGGGCATCTGCCCTGTCTGATCTGAGTCTTTCCTTTGCGCTTAAAAGGTAGCCGAGGGTCTGAGCTACCTCCATGCGGACAGCGAAGACTCTGATCAGACTGGGCGGATGCCCAGGCTGATCTGAGTCTGCGCTGTCCGCACAACCACATTGTTGGTTTTCTCGTGTCGCGGCTCATTTATGGTATAGGCTAGCTGTGTGACCAAAGAAAATACACTTTAACACAATACCTGTTTTTCTATTATCTATTTATTGCAGTACCGAATATTAAAATGTCATTAGTTTCAAAATCACCCTTAAATACTTGGTATGCAATACACATAACAGACCCATAACAAATTGCAAAAATATACCAAATCGGCATTGCTCAAAGATAATAAATTAGATTGATTCGCGGTTCTTAAAAGATGTAAAAATTAAATCAAACAGTTCTCGGTTTATAATTGATTCTGCGAAAGTTTGTTATGAAAACTATTTTTTTAATATCAGCTAGGACCATTCTAGAGCTACTGATAGTGTTGGCATTTAAATTCTTTTCGTTGTAAACGAGGTAGTGAACTTTTGATATTTTCTATACATGATTTTCCAACACCAGCCTCATCTATAACAATTTCTTTTTATGTTTTTGCGGGTGTGTTTAATTCTGTGACATTCTGGTACATACGATTAAGTATTTTCAAAAGCCTGATAAACATAGCGAGAAAGGTTATCAGCAAAAGAAGGAATCGATGGTTTCCGAAGTCGGTATTACCATATTAATTGCCACTTTGATGCTAGTCGGGCTGACCTTGTCATAACCATGTAATAAAACATTAAACATTAGGATGATTATTCCATTTCTGATGGCATTTTATGGAACCAGATTTATATCTGTTATCAATCCCAACTCGCCCCCTCTATTTACCCTATAATAAATAGATACCAGAAGCTGACGGCTTATTCTTGACATGAAAACATATTTTAGGCTTTTGTGAACTATAATTAGAGAATATCTCATCGATCGAGGCATCAAATGGCTCTACCGCAAAATTTCTAAGTATTGGGACAGATAAATATTAGCAAACAGTCAGACCCAGATCAGACTGCTCCTAAACGGAACTGTCTGATCAGGGCCTACATTGTTTGCAATTCCATTTTCATCTTTAGGACATATCACTGCTTTTTAAAACAAAACTCATGCATTTCGGGGGATATTACGGTAATTTTTAGGTGTCCCAATTTTTAGAATTTTAACTGTATTGAGAAAAAGAGTTTATACATTATAGGCCATACGCATATATCATTCTGAAGGGCATATAATAAGCCATTTCAGGACGTATTGAAAATGCTTCGTCTGTCATATTCACACACTAATGATCGGCGTAAACAAATGCAATGGTTAGGATAGTCCAGCACTTAACATCTACGAAGCGCACTGCTCTTTTGCGGTTTGTTCAAGACAGCTTTTTAAGCAAGGAGTTTGGCGTCGTGGATGGCCCGGAGTTACTGGTCAAACTTTTTTCCTGTTAATAGCGATACCATTTGTATAATATTTGGTAGATATAGTTAACTAAATGACCAGATGAAAGTATTATTTCGCTAAAGGTCAAGGTCATTCTTTGACGTTCAAACATCTTGTCCTCTAAAGCCACTTGGTACTTTATAAGAAGTCTTCCTTGGTGAGGGAGAAGAGGTTTTGTTCAGGTGGTCTTGGTCACACATCCATAATGGCCGCAATGTCCATATATGGTACAAAAAACTTAAAAAATCTTCTTCCCTCATGACCTTGAAACTTTTTATGTAGAATTGGGAACTCATGCCCATCATGGTTTTTATAACTGATGACCGTAAATAACCTTGATGACCGTAAATAACCTTGACATAAATCTTGGCAAGGTCAACTTACTACGCTTTGCTTTTATATGGGAAAATGCTTAAACAGAGAATTTCTCATAACCTATTTAAAAGTCTAAGGTATAATATTATGTACATTTGGTTAACTAAATGAAGAGATGAAGATGTTACTTTGCTAAATATCAAGGTCACTGAGAGTCTTTCGCCTGTCAATAGTTTCAAATTCCCCTTAAAGCTACTGGGCTGATTGAAGTTATAATATTTCATATGGTGCCTCCTTTGGGTAAAGGGAACATAAGTATGTTCGGATGGTTATGATCACGTGACCAAGATAGCCGCAACCCCCGTATATGGTAAGAACCCTTTAAAATCTTTTTCTCCTGAATCTAAAGTCCAATGACCTTGACATTTAATATGTAGCATGGACAACTTAGGCCCTACAAAGTATGTTCAAATAGTGATCCTGCACTGACCTTGACTTAATCTATGGCAATGACAACCTGGTACGTTACGCATTTGTATGGGCAAATGCTTAAACAATGGATTTCTCAGAAACTATTGAAGTCTTATGTATAATATGTGGTATATATGGCTAACAATATGAGCAGATGAAGACATTACGTTGCAAGGGTCAAGGTCATTTTTTTTACTTTTGTTCTATGTCACTGAGCTTCTGTCGCCCGTTAACATTTTAAAACGTCTTCTCCTCTGAAGCCACTGGGTCGAAAAAAGCCATATTTCATATGCAGCCTCCCTTGTTCTAGGGAACTAAAGTTTGTTCAGATTTTCTTGGTCACACGAACAAGATGGCAGCCATACTCATATTGGGTAAAATCCATTAAAAATCTTTCTCTCTAGAACCTTAAGGCCAGTGACCTTGAAACTTTGTACATATATGTAGCATTGGGGACTCGAGCCCAACAAATATCTTTCAAATAATGAGCCTGCATTGACCTTGACCTAATTTATGGTAAGTTCAATTTTCGTTCCTTATGGTTTTATATGGCAAGTCATTAAACAGTTGTTTTCACATAAAACTTTTTAAGCTTAGATATAATAAGAAGAAAATATACTTAACTAAATCAATACGTGAATACATAAGGTCACCGAAGGTCAAGATCATTCTTTGACCTTTCCTCAAGGTCACCGAGATTTTAAAATCAAAATATGCACATTTTCAAAGTCACTGCTTTAAAATTTGCAACAAGTAAGCAAAGTCACAAATTGTGTTTGTTGACAGTAAGGTCTCAGGTGAGCTACAAGACCATTTGTCTTCTGGTTTATCGGCGTTTGAGTAATCTACTGATCTACGTTTGAGTGTTTTGTCTTTATTTACTTCTTCTGCAATATGCCACGGATGACTCACTTTCTCCGAGAGTGACAACAAACTCTGTCTGGCCAGTGATGAACTACAGATATTAAATGTCGACAAATGCCAATATCAGTCTATTAGGCTGCAGTAAACAGTCCGCTAATAGACCATGTCTACCACAGTGTCCCTTAACTACTCGGACGGCAGCCTGAGCAGACAGTGAAGATCCAGGTCAGACTGCTCCTATAAGAGCAGTCTGACCAGGCTCTGCACTGTTTGTCGTTCCTGCAGGATATTTATAAGTATCGGACTGGAAACCACCTTGTCCAAAATTAAGGATGAGTGTGGTGTAATCAGTTTAGATGTCTCAATATTCAGGGTCAGTATGGTATATATAGATGGCTCTCTTAGGAATGTTTCGGATACTTAACTACTAGCCTCCTTAATAGATAGGAATGGAATTTTATGGCGGCCAAACAAGATATCACTTACCCTTTGCAATTAAGGTCCGTGCGCAGAGTCCATCCAGTCCATCGACTTTATACTTGGATTGCTATCTTTATATTGAAAATGGCTGGCTGGATGGATGACTTGCAATTTTACGTCATTTTTAACAGTATTTCAGCCATATCAAGACGATTGGAGGGTGATTATGAAACGCTGTGTGCAATGAAACCCCGTTATTGAAAATGTAAAGCTTGTTTCTATGCCTTTTAATCATGATGACAAGAAGGAAAACTTCAATTTTCACATGATTACTTCCAACTTTTGAATGGCAATATTCCTTCGGCACCTGCATATTGAGTTTATGCCCTATACTAGATCCTGTTTCAACTATCAAGACTTTGTTGATGGAGGGAAACTACTCAATAGGAAATTTTGTTTCAGGGTTCCCGCAGAGGACACCATGACCTCGTTGATCCGTACAATGTGACCGTTCCTAAACTTACATGCGACTTTTGACAACGGCCGAAACAAAATCGGGCTTTCATTTATCAGAATTTCAGTTTAATTATCTAGTCCCTCATATACATAGACATGGGGTTGTACATGTACACTCAACTCTCGATAACTGAAAGTCAAAGCTCATCCAAAACTACTGATATCTCAAAATAAATTTTCTGGTCCCAGAAAATTTACTTTGAAATACCAGTAGTTTAAGAAAACATGAGTTGAAATATAAACAAGAACAGGAGATAAGTTTAATTTTTGTTCTTTGATATAAGAGGGTAGTTTGAGATTTTAGTGTTTTAGATATTGAGAGTTGACTGTATAATAATTGTCAGGCGATGCTAACTTCTCGCGGGCACCTGATAACACCTCTGTATAAAGGTCTATGTCTGTGTATCTGAATATTTCGGATTTGTCAATGTTTCAAAGATTTACGAGTTTGGACTTTTTGGTACTTTGTGCAAGTTTTTCCTGTTTAGTAAAAATTACTAAGCAAAAATGAAACGAAAATGATTGGGCATTTACGGGATAGGAGGTCTAATATGATGGCAATGACTCAAGGGAACTATTTCAAGGGCTGTGAAGTAAACCTTGAGACAGATAAATACTATACATTCCATGAACCTAATATTTTCAAATAACCTCGTTCCCTTCTGTGAGATAGATTTGTGATCCATCCAGCTAATAACATTCGTTATTTGGCCGGATATTATAATGAGGGAAGAACTTTAAGTTTTTCTTGGCAGCTGCACTGTAACTCAAAATTTTCCGCGAAATGTTGAATTGTGCATTTGTTTACAATGACGCCTCTATAAATTTCCTTGGCTCTAATATTCTATCTTATTTTTTTTCACATGGAAACAATGATGAAAACTAGTACGAGCTGCTATTCTCATCATCATTGCGTAGAATATCTAAAATGATCATTTTTGCTGTATAACCGGTCAAACAGTGTCTGCGAAAAACTTGAATACAAGAAGATTGATCAGGCAGGCATAAGGGCTTTTAGTTCAGAATAAGCCATAAAGCACCAGTCAATTAAAGGTTGGTTGTTTGATAGTTTTGGGTTTAACGGTCTTTGAAATAGCATTTCAGTCTATATCGGGCCGCTACCCCCCCCCCCCCCCCCCCCCCCCAAAGTGAGGGAGAAAGAAGAGAGAAATGATAGACAAGAGAAAAAAATGTCCACACAACCCTCACTCGCACCAACTGCCAGCACAGTAGGCCTTGCCCTACTACTGTCCAAATCATTAGGACACCCCAGTACTGGAAGTTATACATGTACCCAGCACCATCGCTCCACCCAACCATCCCAGGCAATTAAAAACAATACGTACATCACACAAGGGAATTAATTATTTTCAGGCTTTCACAGTATCGAATTCCATTACATCATATTTCTTAGAAAATTGTTATTAGTGGCCCCATTGCTCTATCAGTATGAAATATTTTATAGTGAGGTATCACTGCAAGCTTCTCGGTATAATTTCGTCAATGCACATGATCGTGATCATTGGCCGGCTTTAAAAACTAATAGAAAAAGAGTTTTAAAAAAAGTATCTAGGTCACTTTAGTTGTCGACTAAAATGATCTACTTTCGATTTCATAAACTTCATTATATCGTAAAAATACAGGGTACAAGAGGTAAAACAGATAGATGGTAAAAATGCGATGTAAGGCAAGGATCCCATTCACTGTCTCGCTGCTGCGTAATTTCATTGCTCAACGGGGAACCAGAAACGGTACACGTATTTTAATGGAGAGACTTGTCCTTGTTTTTAAAAAAGAGCAAAATCCTTGTGCCTCCTTTTTTGCCAGTTATATGACACAAAAAGCACATTAACCGATAGATTATCAATACAATACAATACAAATACTTTTATTTTCAGAGCTCAGATAACATAAGTTACGTATGAGCTAATATAAACATACTAAGAATAACATGGTAGCTGTTTAGGCTTGTAACATAGTCAAAGGGGAAACAAAGCACTAAATATGCAAAAATAAACAAAGAAAAACAACAACAAGGGGAAAAAGGCAAAAACGAATGCAAGTACCGATAAACAGTTTCAATAACCTACTTAGAAAGAGAACGGCTGTCTATACCTGTCACTCATAATGATTTTGCTTTGACGATTTTTACCACTGGAAGGACAACTATGGAGACTTTAATGTCCAATCATCGTTCAATTATCGTATTGCTTTGTATATGAATCTGTTTCAGCTATATTCTCAAACATAATCATTAAGCATATACTAGAATGTTACCTCTTGGTTACATTATATTTCATTTATACAGCAAGTCACATTTGTATCCAGGATTCTAAATGATAAAAATGATAAATTAAAACAAAATAAATGTGTTTTGAAACGAGAGCAGCACAAATAAACATTTATTTGGAAAACTTTATTCATATGCGAACGCTATTAGTATATGATATAGCATAAGCTCCACAGGCGTTAGTATAAAATTGAGCCGCGACACGAGAAAACCAACAAAGTGGTTGTGCGCCCAGCGCAGACACAAATCAGTCTGAAATCTTACTAAATAAACTTGTTATAGGAATGTCTCTCTCTCATATGCACAGAAATGCGAATATATTTTTGCCGCGGCACGACAAAACCAACAAAGTGGTTGTGCGCCCAGCGCAGACACAAATCAGTCTGGGAATCCACCCAGTCCGATCAGACTCTATGCGAAGCTACCTCCATGCGGACAGCGAAGACTCTAATTAGACTGGGCGGATGCCCAGGCTGATCTGAGTCTGCGCTGGGCGCACAACCACTTTGTTGGTTTTGTCGTGCCGCGGCAAAAATGTATTCGCATTTCTGTGCATATGAGAGAGAGACATTCCTATAACAAGTTTATTTAGTAAGATTTCATTTTTCAATATACTTTTCGCAACAATATAACATGTCAAAAGGTTATAAGATGGGAATTACTCCGCGACAAACTGGATAGAATTTCATGTCAACCACAAAAGATGTCAGCTTTACACTTATTGCCCGTTATAGTACACCCGCGAAACTCTTATTGGTGTCAGTGATTACATGTTACCGTTGCCATTTGATATACTTGCGTTCAGCCTCTCTAGTATGTTTGAGTAAGTTTCTTTTGAATGATGCATTTCATTTGACCACTTAAATAGCTAAATTGTATCATGAACCGTGTACCTTACGGAATGCGCTTACAGAGACACATCAGCGCTGCCTAGCCAGAATCGCAAAATTCCTGTTCTCATCTACGGGCTATGGAACTTGCGGACTCTTTGTAGCCTAAAAAACGTGAAGATATGCACAATCAAACTGAATGCTTCATACATGATCGCATACGCAGTAAGGAGCATTGTTTCTCAGGCTAATACAAGTAACTATTTGATACTTTAAAAAGCTCAAATGGCGACATATTGAAATAAGGAAAGAATGCAATACAGCTAATTAATAAATGGGTAACGGAATATAAAAAACAACACGCACAGCGTTTCAATGATCATAACGACAGCACAGGATTTTAAGCTGTTCTGATCGCTCCTTAGAAAACAGTTGAAATATCCACGCGAGTGTGCAACGTTTTCCTGTAAGGCTGGATTTCCTTTTCGTGCATAGTTATTTATTTTATAACATGTACATATTTATAGTAATTCATAATGATAATATTTCAAGAACCTAGAAATGCCATTTTGCAGCATATTCACTTTTTCACGTTTTTTTTCTTATATAACTTCAACCTTTCATTATTTAGTTTCTAGTCAAACGCTTCTGACAAAATCGAGTAATTTTGCGTGGAATTGTAATATTATATTATTGCGGTTTGAAACATTTTGATATAGAATAAGAGAACTACCAAATGCGACATCTTGTATGTTTTGGCATAATCCAATCGTAGATTCGAAGGAATTCTACGTATAACAGGCGATAAGTGCCATCTGAGGACCTCAAGCTCTGTCAAAATTAAACCTTTGATAAACTCAAGATTTTTTCTTGATATACTTTGCTCTCATCTTGTCCAACTGGCTTTAAATTTATTTATTAACTTATTAGAACAGAGGCGTCAGTATTGTAGAAAGCCGGGTTTTATGATTACATGTAATTGAAACGGGAAAAGTTTTTAAAGTTACTTTTCCCCCTTGTGCGCATGTGCTATTATAATAGGCATGTGTGACTCGCATGCTGAGATACGAGGGGCACAGATAGTCAACAGCTAAAACGGTGAAAAGTGGGTGGGGTAAAAAAAACTGGTATAATTCAAAGTTCATGTTACTGCCCTTGAAGTTGATCCCAGCTTTGCCGTGAAAGAAATCATACTGCAAAATTAAAGTCACCATGACTTAATGTGCTATCAGAAAGCTTAAATCGAAAACTGGAACACAAAATATTGATTTCAAAAAAGTGATTTTCTGGAAAATAACGTAATTGAGGGTTTACACTTCACATGAACAGTATCCGATTGAAACATCTTGCAGGTTTACTTTCTAAGCATCCGTCCACATCAGCGGATACTTTCAGCACCAAACGTCTGTTTATCAGCGCAGTAAGTGACGTCAACGTCACTGATTCTCTTCTTAACGCACTTTAAAATTCACATTTAAATTATACGCGGTTTTAGAGTAGACCACTCTGAGCTGTAAAATACTGTTGAAGTCAATTTATTGTTGTCGGTTTCGAAGTTTGATGTCATGTTTAAAATGCCATTATTGCATTACACGAGCGTTTGTTTACTGCCCTTCAGTTCAGTAATTGTTGAAATATAGCGGAAGACGGGAACCACGCTATGCTTCGATAAGCATTCGGACGGTGCATTATAGTCGTTTTGGTGAAAATCTCACGTTTTAAAACACCCTTTTATCTTTGTCGCGTGTATTTAAACATTTTGAATTCCAAGATTGTACTGATGATTATCTAATGCATTTTATTTATGCAAGCAATGTATTTATCACTAGTTTTGTTTACCCTGATAATAAAACAAATCCAGCAACATGGTGAGGCGTTTTTAAAGTCCTTAAGTATAGTTTGCTTCATATTCAAAACTAACCCATCATGAGTCCCAATGTAAGCGTTGCGCAGTTATATTACAATAATGGGCTCTACGGAAACTCGATCCTTCTATACATTTGAAAACCAAGCTAGAACTAAATTTAGATACTTTCTTTTATTCTGTTTTTTCCCTACAGGCAAAAGTACTAGATGGATGCGTAAACAAATGAGCCACGACACGAGAAAACCAACAATGTGGTTGTGCGCCCAGCGCAGACTCGGATCAGCCTGGGCATCCGCCCAGTCTGATCAGAGTCTTCGCTGTCCGCATGAAGGTAGCTTAGACCCTTGGCTACCTTTTTAAGCGCTTAGGGAAGACTCTGATCAGACGTGGCTGATGCCCAGGCTGATCTGAGTCTGCGCTGGGCGCACAACCACTTTGTTGGTTTTCTCGTGTCGTGGCTCAAATCAAAGAATGGCATAGAAAAACAAACACTATTTTTTGCCCTAAAATGAAACAAACAGGTCACCTTAAAAAACACACACATACACATTCATATTCCGACAAAAGACATTCATTGCAATTTGTAGCGAATAACCAAAAAACTTGAAATGGGTGCAACAGCGACATTTATTACTTAGATGTAAAGCAAGTAAATGTCATTGCTATTTGCATCTTTCCCCTGAAGTACCTTGCCTTTAACTTCTACTCGTTCAGGCGCATGTATTTTTAAAGGGTCATTAAAGGCAGGGGCGTAGCTAGGGGCAATTACACAGTGCGCACAATCATGTTTTACACTCTTTGAGAGCAATAATAGGGGGTTATACCGCTAAGATATTTCAAATTTTCGAGTCTGTTGGCAGTTACAGTAGTATTAAAATTATGCCCAATTAACAACATTTCAGCAAGAAAATACGCAGGTGTGTGTTGAAATTTTGTCAATTTGACAAAATTTCAATACGCACCTGCGTATTTGCGTATAGGCAGCTACGCCCTTGAAAGGCTACATCGTTACCTTCTTCAGAAGACTCGAACTGACACACATTTAACTGAATTTCTAGCGTACAATTTTTCATATATTTACTACGCATTTGTCATCCAATGCAACAAAAAACCTTTCAAAGGCAATGAGAATTTGTTTCGGTCATTTTTCAGACCAAATATTCTGCCGAAAAAAACTGATCTCTTTTGATTAAGTTATAACTGTTTAAACCCGCTTAGATAAAGTCGCGGCTACCTCTGTTACCTTTGATTTCCCTGAAGTGACTGACAACCAGCTTTTTCTGGATAATAGAATACAGCTTCGCTGTACTCTGTGAACCTCAATATAAAAAGGAGACCGCGGAAGTCGTTACTGATAAAGCTGACAGGTACCGTTAAATAAGCCGTGACATGAGAAAACCCCAACAATGTGGTTGTGCACACAGCGCAGATTCAGATCAACCTGGGCATCTGCCCAGTCCGAAAAGTCTTGTTTAAGCGCTTCGAGGGCGAGCCAAGGATCTAAGCTACCGTCATTCGAACAGCCAAGACTCTGATCAGACTGCGCGGATGCCCAGGCTGATCTGAGTCTGCGCGGGGCGCACGACCACTTTGTTGGTTTTCTCGTGTCGCGGCTCATTAATGTGTTTTTGTGACAAGGATCAACTGTGCCGGCGTCTTTAAAAAAAAAAAAAAAAAAAAAAAAAAAATAACGGCTTTGATCGTTTGTCCCCATATATTTTGAGATAACGCAACGTCCAACAACGACTAGAACTGTCGGACAAGCCGACTATACCCCCGCTTAACAGCTTTAGTAAAATGGTTTTGTTTTCATTACATGGAACATAGAGAGCCAGAACTCACTGTCAATATGTATAGCCAATATAAAATGTTCTACTAAAATTTCTATGAAATACAGAATAAATATTTCATATGGACAGAAAAAACAAGCTCCTGTCAACTCATACACCAAATATGGACCATCTACCTTCAACATATGCTGAGAAATCTTCTACGAAAAATTATAGTACTTAATCCATTGACAGAATGCATGGAGAGAAAAAAAAGTGAACAAATACAGGGAAGTATACAGGGAAGAACAAACTGGAGAAAGCCAGTTTGCTATCCCACACTACAACTTGTCCTTGTCAGTCTGTATACCAAATATGAACTTTCTATCATACATGGTTGAGAAGATATCTTTGACCAAAAAATTGGAGTGAAAGAAAAAGGAACAAATACAGGGAAACACAAGCAGGAGAAAGCTTGTTCTCAATCCCATGATACAACTTGTCGTTGTCAATCTGTATACCAAATATGAACTTTCTAGCTTGCATGATTGTGGAGAAATCTTAGATAAAAACTTTCATTATTCAAAGTATGGAAAGAAAGAAAATTGGACAAATACAGGGAAGAACAAGAGGAGAAGGCTGGTTTGCTATCCCACGATACAACATATCATCATCAACCTGTATACGAAATCTGACCATTCTAGCTTGCATGATTGTGGAGAAATATTTGACGAAAAATTTCATTATTCAAAGTATGGAAAGAAAGAAAATCAGGCAAATAAAGGGAAGAATAAGCCGGAGAAGGCTGGTTTGCAATCCCACGATACAACACATCATTACCAACATGTATACCAAATATGAGCATTCTAGCTTGCATGGTTGTGGAGAAATCTTTGACGAAAAATTTCATTATTCAACGTATGGAAAGAAAGAAAATTGAACAAATAAAGGGAAGAATAAGAGGGAGAAGGCTGGTTTGCAATCCCACAATACAACACATCATCACCAACATGTATACAAAATATGAACCATCTACCTTGCACGGTTGTGGAGAAATCTTTGACAAAAAATTTCATTATTCAAAGTATGGAAAGAAAGAAAATCAGACAAATAAAGGGAAGAATAAGCCGGAGAAGGCTGGTTTGCAATCCCACAATACAACACATCATCACCAACATGTATACCAAATATGATCATTCTAGCTTGCATGGTTGTGGAGAAATCTTTGACGAAAAATTTCATTATTCAAAGGATGGAAGGAAAGAAAATTGGACAAATAAAGGGAAGAATAAGCCGGAGAAGGCTGGTTTGCAATCCCACGATACAACACATCATCACCAACATGTATACCAAATATGATCATTCTAGCTTGCATGGTTGTGGAGAAATCTTTGACGAAAAATTTCATTATTCAAAGTATGGAAAGAAAGAAAATTGGACAAATAAAGGGAAGAATAAGCCGGAGAAGGCTGGTTTGCAATCCCACGATACAACACATCATCACCAACATGTATACCAAATATGATCATTCTAGCTTGCATGGTTGTGGAGAAATCTTTGACGAAAAATTTCATTTTTCAAAGTATGGAAAGAAAGAAAATCAGACAAATAAAGGGAAGAATAAGCCGGAGAAGGCTGGTTTACAATCCCACATTACAACACATCATCACCAACATGTATACCAAATATGAGCATTCTAGCTTGCATGGTTGTGGAGAAATCTTTTACGAAAAATTTCATTATTCAAAGTATGGAAAGAAAGAAAATTGGACAAATAAAGGGAAGAATAAGCCGGAGAAGGCTGGTTTGCAATCCCACGATACAACACATCATCACCAACATGTATACCAAATATGATCATTCTAGCTTGCATGGTTGTGGAGAAATCTTTGACAAAAAATTTCATTATTCAAAGGATGGAAGGAAAGAAAATTGGACAAATAAAGGGAAGAATAAGCCGGAGAAGACTGGTTTGCAATCCCACGATACAACACATCATCACCAACATGTATACCAAATATGATCATTCTAGCTTGCATGGTTGTGGAGAAATCTTTGACGAAAAATTTCATTATTCAAAGTATGGAAAGAAAGAAAATTGGACAAATAAAGGGAAGAATAAGCTGGAGAAGGCTGGTTTGCAATCCCACGATACAACACATCATTACCAACATGTATACCAAATATCATCATTCTAGCTTGCATGGTTGTGGAGAAATCTTTGACGAAAAATTAAAAGGGGACGAACGGAAGGACGGACGGAGGGAGGGACGGACGGACGGAGGGACGGAAGGACGGACGGACAGATGTAAACCAGTATACCCCCACTTTTTCAAAGCGGGGGTATAAAAAAGTTGTACTTGTATTTAGTGGTTAGACATGTTAGACGTGTAGTATTTCTAAAAACAGATGAGGATATAACTCACTTTACCGAATGAAGAAAATATGAGAAAGTTAAAAGACAAAATTGAATCATATTTCTCTAAAGTCTCACTTTTCTTTTGGTCTCATAAAAGTGGGGTTTTAGAGATATAAGATTTATTTAAAAACTTTGAAAAAGAAAATATAAGATTTCAAGCAGGCCAGTATTTCAGGATGCAGCCAGTTTAAAATACCTTTAACTTAAATTGACCAATGTCGGAGCGGAGAGTGAAGCTTGGGTTCCCGTAAAATCGGTTTATACATTTTTTATAATTAGCAGTGAAATCATTGCATATCTCTGAAGAAAAATAAAAGTGATATCAGTCATTAGTGAAATGATATCATATCTTTTCACTAATGACTGATACGATTTTTTATTTTTATTGTAGCAAACCCATGGTTTCTTCAGGGATATGCAATGAATTCACTGCTAATTATAAAAAAATGTATAAACCGATTTTACGGGAACCCAGGCTTCGCTCTCCGCTCCGAATATTATTATCTTTAATATTTGTTCCGTCGCTCAAATATTTCAAAATTCATGACATAATATTAACGTAATATAGCATGATTCAAAGACTTCTTACCTATGCGCATATATAGTCCTTAGACTGACGTACTGTACTAGTGCCTTTCTCCTGTTGCTAAGTATTACGCAATTACGTTTATGTTGCATATATTCGGTGGATCCTTTATATATTTATATCATTTTTGCTATTATTGATTTTCATTTATTTATTTTTATGAATATTTTTTTTTTTTTGTATCTTGCAACACTTTGAAAACTTCTCAGATTCATATACCTATATTTACATGAGGGCCATATTGTCCACTATAATATTGCCCTAAAAGTATTGCTGTTTATGTGGAAATATGTTGGCACAACTGCAATCACTATAGACCCACAGAGGACTTTAGAAGCCGACAAAGAACGGATTTAGGAGCAAAGACAAGACTTTTGAAGTAGAAGCAGAGATAATACTTTTGAAGCCATTTCTTTTGAGTCTA
The DNA here is from genome assembly GCA_963989385.1 of Ctena decussata. Lineage (NCBI taxonomy): Eukaryota > Metazoa > Mollusca > Bivalvia > Lucinida > Lucinidae > Ctena > Ctena decussata. Next base: position 17,017,230 of record OZ022500.1, on the reverse strand, counting down.
CTCTGTTAGTAAATGCATGTCTTTTCAAATGTGTATTGTCGAGATGAAGGTTAGAGAGTTTTGCCCAAATATGTCAGTATTTAGTTAATTACAGGGAGCTGTTATTATAAAGAGTATAGGCAACTAAAATTCATTACTGTAAGGGTCAGGTCGGTTTGTCGTAATTAAAACGTCTTTGTCATTTTTGTACTACAATATTTGTTTTACACGTTGACAGCAGGTGTTTACTTAAAGATAACCAACTTGACATTTGAAACATTAATATAGTATCGAAGAACGGGTGGTAAATTCTAAAACGCGAAGCTCCTAGGTGCAGATATTGCTCTTTTGTTAACTGAGAAGGACCACTGTTTTACTAGTTTCTGTAATTCAAATTTTCTATTTTCTACGAAGTTGGACAAATCCAATGGTTCTGACAGGAGGTGTTATTAATAAACTCTGTGGTTCAATGAAAGCAGTGCAGATACGTGTACTGCTAGCAGCATGGTTCTGTCAGGAGGTGTTCCAGCAGGCATAAAAGGTTGAGTCAACCTTGTATGCCTAGTGGGTGTTATCACAGGCACTCGACAAAAATGTGTTAAATTTCTAAATATTATCAAATGTCAATCTATTTTCTACCATTCTGTAAAATTTCAAGTCGATCAGTTGCGAAATAAGAAAGTTGCAATCAGCCCGCTGCATAATCGTAAACAACTAGAAGGTGCGACAGTACGCCATTTGTTCTTATGTTTACATTTTGGAGTCGCATGTTTTCACTCATACAATAAGCATTTCAAGCAAGATACTTCCATATTACGAAACGATGATATTGTCTGCACTTAGCTACAATCAAAGCATTTCATGACAGTGAAGGATAATGCGAAATTAACAACACAATTCTGAATCGGGTTGAAAAACAGAGCAAATTGACGGAAGTGGTCAAATGTGCATGGCGTTCTATCGGGAAATCCCAATATTGCAAGTCCGTTGATTGCTCAACGACTGCGCAAGTTTAAAATCCCAGTGATTTGAAGACTTTGATATCGACGAATTGGTTGCCGTTATGGCGGAAGAGCTACGTCATCAAAGCACGCGACTGGAATTTCCGTGGAAAATACCGGATTTCATCACTTCCGTTAAGCTAGAAGCGTAGTGTGGCTCTGTCAGGAGGTGTCCCAGCAGGCACAAAAGGTTGATTCAACCTTGTGTACCCAGTAACCTTGTGTACCCAGTGGGTGTTATTTATAAACTCTGTGGTTGAATAAAAGCAGTGCATGTATCAGTGCAAATACATGCACTGCTAGCAGTATGGCTTGGTCTACATGGTTTGCCCAATCATCACAAATAGATTTTATGATACGTACATTCGATGACAATTCATGTATATCGTATTCACTTCTGTGTCTTCTTTTTTCCTAAATATATAAATATCTTGACACAGAGCGTGATTATTGCTATTCAAATGATGTTTCCTCTTTTTAAGTTCTGGAGAATTTCTAGCAATAATGTTCTTTTCGTCAGTCAAAAGCGAGTATAACGAAGTATAAGATACGGTTACGAGCCGAGGCTTACTTCTACTCCATGTTTTACAACATATAACGGTGATAAATAAAAGTGAATTTCTTATTTGAAGAGTATATTATCATCTTAAGCCCACTGACAAGAGAATTGTAAAGTATTCCAATCATTCAAGAGATTCACCTAGGGGGTATACACTTCAAACCCTAGACAATAATTGCCTACTCATCATTTTGTTCTTAGGTAAACTGTCGACCCAGCAGGCACACAACCTTGAATCAACCTTGATTCAACGTCTCGACCGCCAAGACGTTGAATCAAGGTTGTGTACCCGGTAGGTCAATGGGCAACGCTAGAGGGTGTTCTATGGTATGTGGGAAGACTCAGTCCGCACATTCGGGTCAAACTCTCCTGCTTGCGGCAACGAATAGATACTAGGGAGACTTATAAGAAAGTACTGTGTTTGATTTGCCCGCGTTGAAAGCCACCTTTTCTGCATGTGTATCCCGTTAGCTCAGTAGGTTAAGCACTGGCCTGCTTATCTAGCGGTCTCGGCTTATATCCCCGCTTGAGGCGATAATCTTTTCAAACGTAGACGGTTCCATTGCACACAACCTTTCATTATGAACCTCCCATCGTCCTGATATGACTGAAATACTGTTGAAAAAGATGTAGCGGATGGATGACTTGCGATTTTACAAATTTTTCAAGTAAACATGCAAATCTAAAGGTGCATCTGCGCAAACTCGTACCTTTATTGGGCTGCAAAATACGTTCGAGATACCATGTAAACGCATGGAACCTACAAGGTTATTGTTTGCGAAAACGGTTTATTCGACTTCAACGATTTTGTTCCTGCTAACGAACTGCATAGTTGAGGGTTGAAGGTCTGGATGGTGGAGGGAGGTGTCTGGAGTTCTCTAATCTCTACATTTTTAGCTGCCTAGAATTTTCAATACATAATATACAGTTAAAGTGTAGTAAATATGACAGTACAGGCTCATCATCACATAAATGAGCCGCGACACAAGAAAACCTACAAAGTGGTTGTGTGCCCAGCGCAAACTCAGACCAGCCTGGGCATCCGCCTCGCCTGAGCAGAGTCTTCCCTAAGCGCTTAGAGGGTAGCTAAGAGTCGTAGCTACCTTCATGCGGACGGCACAGACTCGGTTGGCCATATGTTCTCTGTATCTTGATTATTTGTAATTTTAGTTGTTTCCAACTATGGTTTGAGGGCTGGATTTGGATTTTGATTGTTTCAGTTCCTGGTCTTTGCATACTTTTTACTCTGATCAGATTGGGCTGATCCTAGGCTGATCTGAGTCTGTGCTGGACGCACAACCACTTTGTTGGTTTTCTCGTGTCGCGGCTCATATAATGGAGAGAACCTTAATTTTTCATAGATGTGTAAGCAATTTACATTGTCTTTACCTTTGGTGATAGACAAACTTTTACATATAGAGATAGTAAAATCAGTTGCATAACGATTGAATACATTGTGAAATAATGTAAATAATTGTATATAATGACTATTACTAAATGATTCAGAAGACAACCATTGCATGCCTAAATGATGGGACAGCTTTCCCAATTTCTGCAGCTGTCCTAATGTGAGGAAAAAGTTGATTTTACTAATTACTTAAGCCCCAGTCACACACACACATTACGGATAGGGCGGATAGTTGCGAATAAAATCCTTAGTTTATCCGCAGAATTTGTGGGCGTGGCCAAATTTTATTTAATGAATTTACGGATATAGTTACCAATAGATGCGTATGGATACGGATCGGTACGAACTACTAACCTTCCGTTACCTTCTGCAACCTTTAGATGCGGATAAATACCTTCAGATGCGGACTGTTGCGCATGCCTAGCGGATAGTAGAATAGAAAAGATTAACTGCGACGTCCACATCTGTGTCTACTCCTTGTATGCTCCAGTCACACACACACACATACGGATTGTGCGGATACTACGAATGGCCCGTCCGTATCTATCCGTTTTATCCGTAATGGATCCGTATCAGATCCGCAGAGTCCGTAACTGTCCGTATCATATCCGAAGAGTCCGCAGGATCCGCGTCGAAATTTTTTGAAAACTTTCAAAATTCAGACGCGGATGAGTAAACCGTAATGGTGCGGTTATAAACGCATATATCCGCATCTATCCGTATCCGTATCTAATCCGTGTCGCATACGTATCTATTCCGTATCTTATCCGTTGTTGGACCCAGTCCCACTCCAAGTTGAGGACTGTTTTCTACAGTAACGTTTCAATACAAAAAGATTGCGTTCCAATACTGACAGATACCTACAGGATGGTTTGGAGAGGCGGCTCTACAGCAACATCACCAGTAAGGGGCGAGGGGGGGGGGGGGAAACAGAGACTGTATCTCAAGGACCACTACAACAGAGAGGCCGGGTCGGTGCAATAGCAGTGACGTATGGTGCAGTTATGGTGCGATGTTATGTTTCTTATTTGTTACAGTGGGGTCATCTTTTCATGACCTTGCCAATGGCAAAAGTAGGTCCGTTATTTCATAAACTTACTTGACTTTTTATCAATTCGAATTAGTTGTCCAAATTATGGAACAAAATAATTCTTTTATTAATTCCAATTAGTTGTCCCATATAGGACAAAGTTTAATGGTGAAATGAAGCAATAAATATCTACTGGTCAGGCTTGAGTAGCCGAAACTTCGAAGATGGCCCACGTTCCTTTTTTCGAATGTGTTCTATGCTCTTTAATGAAGTCTTTTAGACTTCTATTTTACTTCAGTACCAATGGTGTCGTGCCGTGCGGCGACCGTAAAACGTCTCCCCGTACGTCATCTATAGTGCAGATTATATATAATATTTCCTTTGAGGTCAAGTAAATATTCTGAGAAATCAGAAACTTTTGATTGGTTTAGATTTATAGTTTAGATTATTGTTTTTATGCCCCCGAAGGAACTTCGGGTGGCATATCAAAATCGCACCGTCCGTCCGTCAGTCTGTCCGTCCGTCTTTCCGTCCGTCCGTCCGTTACAAATCGTGTCTCAGCTATAACTTTAAAACCACTGAAGCAAATTTGATGAAACTTCACAGATAGATAAAGCATAATGTGAAGGTGTGTCGCGCGCAAGACTGAGGTCCCTATGCCCAAGGTCAAGGCCACAATTGGGTCAGAGGTCAAATTGTGTATCAAACTCGTGTCTCAGCGATAACTTTAAAACAACTGAAGCAAATTTGATGAAACTTCACAGAGAGATAAAGCATAATGAGAAGGTGTGTCGCGCACAAGACTTAGGTCCCTACACCCAAGGTCAAGGCCACAGTTGGGTCAGAGGTCAAATTGTGTCTCAAAATCGTGTCTGAGCGATAACTTATAAACTATTGAAACAAATTGAATGAAACTTCACATAAAGATGAAGCACAATGAGAAGGTGTGTCACACATAAGATTTAGGTTACCGCGTTCAAGGTCAATGTCACAGTCAGGGTTCAAAGGTCAAATCCTGCCTCTACAATAACTTGAAACCTGCTGAAGCAACTTTCAGCACACTTCACAGAAAGGTAAACCATAATGAGAAGGTGTGTTAGACACAATATTTATGATCCCAAATCCAAGGTCAAGGTCACAATCTGGGGTCAGAGGTCAAATCATGTCTCGGCAATCACTCAGAAAAATACCAAAGCAAACATTACAGAAAGATAAAGCCTACTGAGAAGATTTGCCATTCACTAGACATATGTTTCCACATCCAAGGTCAAGGTCATAGCCAGAGGTCAAAGGTCAACTCATTCATCCTCAATTACTTAAAAACTACTGAATCAAACTTCATTAATTTTCATGAAAAGGTAAAAAATAATGGGATGATTCACAAACAAATTATGGTTTTGTTGCCGAAGGTCAGGGTCACAGTCAGAGCTTAGAGGTTAAATCATGTCTCTGAAATGGCTCAAAACTGCTGAGGCCAATTTCATCAAATTTCATTGAAAGGTAAAGCATGATAAAATGGTAATGTAAAGAAAAGTAAAGTATAATGATAAGTTATGTAAGGTGCGACATGTAGGTTCCAGTACCCAATGTCAAGGACACAACACAGTTTGGTCAGTGGTTGAATTAAGACCCCATGAATCTTCTTAAACTTCCAAAGTGCATTTAAACATCACAGAAAAGTAAAACAAATGAGAATGTATGTCATATGCAAGACTCAGGCTCCACGCTCAAGGTCACTGTCACAACCAGGACTCAAAGGTCAGTTTAAGGGACCTTCGGGGGCATTTGTTACACACTGTAACATTTCTTGTTTTTTTCTCCTTTTAGATCTTTTATGGTACTTATCAGTCTTTAAATTTACTGCCTTATCAAAATTAAGAAATTACATTATGCTTTCTCTGGGTTTCGTAACCGAATCATATCGGGGTCACTGATGCGGTTTGAGTAGCCGAATTCTCGAAGTATGGTCCATATACCTTCCTTCGAATGTGTGCAGTGTTCTTGAAGGATTAGAATAGTATGTACTTTATCAACTGCCGACTGAATATCTATGTCAACCAAGCAGTAAATGGGTACTTTTTTTATCAAATCAGGGAAGGATAAGGCAGCGAAAGGAGAGAGATGGGCTTCGCCTTTCATATGCTATGCCCAAGATACATTGACCCTAATGTTACGAAATGGATCTAATCGTCCACTATGTCGTCGAGATTATTTTAATCCTTTCAATCAGTAAGGCTACAGTTTTTAGGGTAACTGTGGTAATAAAACATTTACGGAAATTGTGGCTACGTTATGCATGGGTTGTTTGTGAATACCTCTCGTGGACAGCGTATTGCATGATTTTAAGGTGAATACCTGCACGTGTCTTTTGATTGTGGAAAGCGTGTTGCATGATTTTAATGTGAGACGCATAGTATTTATACGCCTATCTTTTAATGAAAAGTTAGACGTGGCTGTTTAATTCTTGATGGATGTTATATTGTTGTGTGCCCAGATTCTGTGTTAAGACCTAGAAGGGCACATCAAGTCCGGCAGTCAGCTGTTAGGGCTTAGAGCCACGTCTCACCTGGAGATACGATAAACGTCTCCAGGTTAATACCAACCCGGGTAGAGGCAGTTACAACGCCGTTTGTGCATGGTTCCCAAGCAGAGGCGGGAAGCACAAAATGTAGGCGGAAGTGGTTAGCACAGTTTTGCCAGATTCTGTGATAAGATTTGAAGGTCACATCAAGTGTGGGACAGTGTTCGTCCACTAAGGTGTGTTAATATATATAGACTGGTCCCTGGTACGATCCAGGGAGCGACCAGTATATAATCGTGCACGTGTAATTATAAGTTGGTGTTCCTCATGATATATGGACTGGCCCATGACATGATCCAGGGAACGACGAATTGAAGTCTACCAACATAAGGCCTTGTTTTTTTCTATGAGCTCAAACTAACGTTTTTTGTCCTTTGTGTTTTCCTTTAGTTCATGGCGCTGAGCCGAGTACGGTGTTGACGTCAGACGGTAATCTATTTGCGTATTGTACGCAAATCGATTACAGATTTGAAACAAACACCTTACTTGGGCCAGCGACATGAACTGATATGTGTTGTATATTATTGTAATTGTGACAGTTGTAAATTGTATTGTTGTATATAGAATTTACATTATATATAAACTTAAAAAATTCTAACGTTGTTAGAGTTTCCTTGTTAGTGTATTACACTAGTAGATAACCCTTTAACCGGAAGTCACCCTCCGCCGTCCTGGCGACGCATAAGGCTCTACACCCGTGTCGACTGTGTGTAAAACCTTCTGCGTAACATGGTGTCAGAAGTGGGATTTGATTTCCGGTTAATATCTGCCAGTGTAACACATTGACAATATATACAGAATCTAGGCACAATCTTGTCAGTCATTTTTTTTATTATTATTGACTTTCTGATTGTTCTTTTCTAAGGTGACGTAAGGCTGTGAATTTTAGGGGAGCAATTTTGCCACTAAATTCTTTGTAAATGTAACCTACACTCAATTAAGGTCAACTATCCTTATTCCCTGCGTGATGAAGTGCGATAGCCCATGCATTAAGTTGTGATAGAATGTAACAGGTTGCATATCTGAGTGGGGAAACTGAGGTATATAGACCTGAATTGTCTTGGCACGAATGATACATATTTAGTTTTAAGGTCCGTTTGAGTACCTTGGCACTGCTGTTGCATGACAATCTGTTAGTTTATTAACTTAAACGTTTTGTACGTTGTGTCGTAACCGTTACTGAGGTCCATTTTATGTCCTGATTTAGTAACGTAGGTCACTCGTAACGTTATATAATATCGTTACAATGAATTAAACCTAATAGCGGAATCTTAAGTTTGATTACCGTTGGTATCTTATAAGGTTTTGTAATGTAGGACGTACAGTTGTCGTGTCAGTGTTAATACGTTGCGTTACATACGTTACGTTTGTATATCCGATAGGCTAGATCAAGTTGGGCGTAATTGTAATGTGGGTTATTTACGTCATCTAATTGTGTCATTTGAAAGTGAAAAGTAATTCTCGGCAAAGTCAACGTCAGTTTATGACGTCATTTCCGGTCTATTACGAACGTAACTTTAATAGCTACGTCTAGATCGCGACTATACTAATTAATCAACGTTTTAGTTGGATTAGTTTGTTATTATTATTGTTAACGTTTTAGTTAACGTGTGTGACTATAATTGAACGTCGGTTTCAGTTAAGTTAACGTGAGCATTACGTTAAGCGTCATGGATCAGTTAGTTAAGACGGGAAGGGAGTTAGGTTATGAAGGGCAGGCATTGCAGGAATTTGTAAAGCAACAGCAAGAGACTGAGAGGGCAGAAAGGCACGCGGTAAGGGAACTTGATAAAGAGAAGATCGCGGCGGAAAAAGAGAAGATCGCGGCGGAGAAAGAAAAAATTGCGCAGGCCGAAAAAGATAGGGAAATTGAGTTAGCTAGGATCGCGCAGGCTGAAAAGGATAGGGAAGTGGAACTAGCTAAGATTGCGGCGGATAGGGAAATCGAGATGGCGCGAATTGAAAGCATAGAGCGGCAAGCCGAGAAAGATAGGGAAGCTAGGTTGTATCAAGTCGAAAGCGATAAGGAAGCAAAATTGTCGAGCGAAGTTGAGTTAGAAAAGTTGAAGTATAGTTTTGAATTGCAGCAACGCGAGTTAAAGAATCAGATAGATTTGCAGAAGGTAACGTTTAGAGTTGAATTAGAAAAAACAGAAGGCTGAAAAGTTAGCGCATGCGCGAGATCCCAAGTTACCGTATTTTGATGAAAGTAAGGACAAAATGGATAGTTACTTATCAAGGTTTGAGAAATACGCGACGGCGAATAAATGGGATAAAAACGTTTGGGCTGCATATTTAAGCGCATTACTTAAAGGTCGCGCGCTTGATGTTTATGATAGATTGTCTGTAGATGATGCAGCAGATTATGACAAGTTGAAAGATGCGTTGTTGAAGAATTTTGATATGACTGAACGCGGATTTAGGAAGAAATTTCGCTATGATAGGCCTGAAAAGTCGGAAACGTTTATTCAGTTTAGTAGTAGGCTTAGGTCGTATCTTAATAAATGGTTGAAAATGGCGAAGGTAGACCAGTCTTATGAAGCTGTTTGCGATTTTTTCGCTAGGGATCAGTTTTTAGAATCCTGTAGTAAAGAACTATATGTTCATTTGAAACCGAAAACATTCACGAATCTAGGTGAGATGGCTAGGGAAGCAGATTTATTTGCAGAAGCACGTGGCGGTGTCTACGCTTGTGTTAATAAGGGGCAGCGTGATAGTAAGGGCGTAACTCAGAGTAGATCTGATAATAAGCCGAGTGCGAAGCCAGAGATAAAATGTAGTATTTGTGGTAAGGGACATTTAACATATAAATGTTTTAAGAATCCCGATAGGAAGCAAGCATATAGTGCGGAGGTAGGTTCAAGTGCAATCGGGTATAGCGGAAGTAAGGGGAGTAGTTATGCACCGAAAGATGAGACACAAAGATCACAGAGTAAGAGCGATACTGTACAGACGAAGGGTAGTAGTTCAGATCGTGGCCGTGGTCGGGGTTATTCCCGCGGACGTGGTCGGGGTGGCGGACATCAAATGAGTTTTTGTAAAACTACAATGAATAGGTCTCATGAAATTGAAGGTCTCTATAAGAGTAAGGAAGAAAGTCCACTAATCAATGATAACGTGGATAGGGAAGGTGTCTGTTACTTTTTAAGGTCGCGATTACCAACAGCGCAGGGTACGGTTAATGGTAAGACTGTTGTAGTTTTAAGGGACACAGGTTGTACTGGGTGTGTCGTTCGTAGAAACTTGGTTTCTAATGATCAATTACTTGGTAGAGAATCTGATGTAACTTTGATTGATGAATCTACCCAAAGGTATCCCTTAGCAATGGTTGACATAGATTGTCCATTTTTCACAGGAAAAACTGAGGCATTGTGCATGGAAGATACATTGTATGACCTGGTTATTGGAAATATTGACGGGTCAAAACTTCCCGATATGTCCCATTTTGCAATGGCGGCAGTGACTAGGTCACAAGCTAAGCAAGGTGAAGAGGTCTATAGGAAACTTAAAGTTCCTGATCAAATTATCGCTAGTGATAAGGAGGCATTGAAGCAGGCCCAAGTTGTTGACCCTAAATTGAATGGCATAAGGCAAAGAGTGGAATCTGGGAATGTGACTATTAGTCGTGGATTGAACCGGGGTGAAACTAAGTTTATTCGAAAGAAAGATTTATTGTATAGGCAGTTTACTAAGGGAAACAAGGTCACTTTGCAACTTATTATCCCTGAAGGTTTTCGTGAAAAGGTGTTAAGATTGGCGCACGAAACCTTGATGTCAGGTCATTTGGGCATAAAGAAAACTATGGATAGAGTTTTAACTGAGTTCTTTTGGCCTGGAATTTGTGGTGATGTGGCAAGGTTTTGTAAATCTTGTGACATATGTCAAAGGACTATTCAAAAAGGTCGTGTCACTAAGGTTCCTTTAGGAAAGTTGCCACAGATTGACACACCATTTAAACGAGTCGCTGTTGATATAGTTGGACCGATAGAACCTCGTTCTGACAGGAAATCCCGCTATATTTTAACAATGATAGACTATGCGACGAGATATCCCGAGGCGGTAGCGTTACCCGGCATTGAAACGGAACGCGTAGCCGAAGCGTTAGTTGAGATGTTTAGTAGAGTTGGCATACCTGATGAAATGTTAACAGATTGCGGAAGTCAGTTTACTGCTGAAGTTATGAAAGAAGTAAGCAGGCTGTTATCACTCCAGCAGTTAACCACGACGCCGTATCATCCTATCTGCAACGGTCTCGTAGAGCGTTTTCACGCGACGTTGAAGCAAATGCTACGTAGGATGTGCGCAGAACGTCCAAAAGACTGGGATAAATATCTCCCAGCACTACTGTTTGCAATAAGGGAGGTTCCGCAAGAGTCATTAGGGTTTTCTCCGTTCGAATTGTTATACGGACGTAACGTTAAGGGCCCTATGGCAATATTACGTGAATTATGGTCTGAAGAGGTACAGGATGAGCAGGTTCTGTCTACGAACCAGTACGTAATTGAGTTGAGAGAACGGTTAGAGCAGACGTGTAAGTTAGCACATGATAATTTACGGAAAGTACAAGTAAAGCAAAAGGCTTATTATGACAAACGCGCTAGGTCGCGTAAATTTAACGTGGGAGATAAAGTACTGTTATTACTGCCAACTGACAGTAATAAACTGTTATTGCAGTGGAAGGGTCCATATGAAGTAGTAGAGGTGGTGAATAGAATGGACTATAAAATCGACGTCAATGGTGTCGTGAGTACATATCATGCTAATATGCTGAAACAATATGTCGAACGTCGTAGTGTGCCGTCACATTGTTTATTGTCTACTGAGACTACAGAGTCGGTTGATGACGATGGTAGTGATGAATTTTCTCTTGATGATTGTGCTTTTCCGACAGCTAAAGAGCCGGAAACTTATAACGACGTCAGTATTTCAGATACGTTAACGTCAGAACAACGTATGGAGGTTGAAGCGTTGATTAAACAGTACCCGGATGTACTATCAAGTTTACCCGGTCGAACTGATCAGATACAGCACGATATCAAACTACTCACGTCAGAACCCATACGGACGAAGGGTTATTCTATCCCGTATAAGACGCGTAACGTCATGGAGACGGAGATACAGGATATGTTGGATTTAGGGGTAATCGAGCCGTCGATTTCACCGTATTCATCTCCTGTTGTCCTAGTTCCGAAGAAAGACGGATCAGTTAGATTCTGTATCGACTTCCGGAAGCTTAACAAAGTGACGGAATTCGATGCAGAACCTATGCCAAATATGGAGGAGGTTATCAATAAAATGTCGGGACATAGATTCTTTACAAAGATGGACCTGAGTAAGGGTTATTGGCAAGTCAGTCTTACTGAAAGGTCTAAACCTTTGACAGCATTTGAAACGCCTAAAGGTTTATTCCAGTTTAAAACTATGCCCTTCGGTTTGGTCAATTCGGGAGCCTCTTTTTGTAGGTTAATGAGAATCATATTGTCCAATCTCCCAAATGTTGACAGCTTTGTTGATGACATGTGGATATTTACTGAAACATGGAAGGATCATGTGACGTCATTACGTCAAGTGTTAGATCGGCTCAGGTCGGCCAAATTGACGGCAAAACCATCTAAATGCATGATCGGTTATGGCAGTATCGAGTGCCTTGGTCACAATATCGTCGGACAGACGGTACGACCGCAAGAGGACAAGATACAGGCTATCAGAGATGCTCCTCGTCCATGTACGAAAAGGCAAATTAAATCTTTTCTGGGATTAGCTGGGTTTTACCGTCGTTTTGTCCCAAATTTCTCATCCATAGCTTCTCCTCTGACTGATTTAACTAAACGGGATAGACCTAATTCTATCAAAGATTGGCAAGATCAGCATGAAAGGGCATTTCAAACCCTGAAGAGTAGGCTCACGTCTAGTCCTATTCTTCGCTTACCTGTTTTTCAAGAAGGTAACCCGTTTGTACTCCGAACAGATGCTTCAGACGTTGGTCTTGGAGCTATTTTGCTTCAGGAATTCGAAGGTGAAGGTCGTTTGCCGATTGCTTATGCTAGCAAGAAATTGTTACCTCGGGAAAAGAACTACTCTGTAATTGAGAAGGAATGTTTGGGTATTATCTGGGGTGTTGAGAAATTTCGTAAGTACCTGTATGGGGCGGAGTTCCTACTTGAAACTGACCACAAACCTTTGTCTTATATGCAGACAGCTAAGGTGCTCAATCCCCGAATCATGCGTTGGGCCATGAAATTACAGCCGTACAGATTCAGGATCGTTGCTATCCGCGGCCAAGATAATTTGGGGGCGGACTACCTTAGTAGATAGTTTGGCCACGTTATGCATCGCACCGTTGTTGTGTATATAGCTAGTTTTCCAGTTTTGACATAGCCTACGATTCGATCGCATTTCGTACTATTTCAGAAAAGAAACATTGTTATGTTTTTTTCTCCCTAAGGGGAAACCTATGTTACGAAATGGATCTAATCGTCCACTATGTCGTCGAGATTATTTTAATCCTTTCAATCAGTAAGGCTACAGTTTTTAGGGTAACTGTGGTAATAAAACATTTACGGAAATTGTGGCTACGTTATGCATGGGTTGTTTGTGAATACCTCTCGTGGACAGCGTATTGCATGATTTTAAGGTGAATACCTGCACGTGTCTTTTGATTGTGGAAAGCGTGTTGCATGATTTTAATGTGAGACGCATAGTATTTATACGCCTATCTTTTAATGAAAAGTTAGACGTGGCTGTTTAATTCTTGATGGATGTTATATTGTTGTGTGCCCAGATTCTGTGTTAAGACCTAGAAGGGCACATCAAGTCCGGCAGTCAGCTGTTAGGGCTTAGAGCCACGTCTCACCTGGAGATACGATAAACGTCTCCAGGTTAATACCAACCCGGGTAGAGGCAGTTACAACGCCGTTTGTGCATGGTTCCCAAGCAGAGGCGGGAAGCACAAAATGTAGGCGGAAGTGGTTAGCACAGTTTTGCCAGATTCTGTGATAAGATTTGAAGGTCACATCAAGTGTGGGACAGTGTTCGTCCACTAAGGTGTGTTAATATATATAGACTGGTCCCTGGTACGATCCAGGGAGCGACCAGTATATAATCGTGCACGTGTAATTATAAGTTGGTGTTCCTCATGATATATGGACTGACCCATGACATGATCCAGGGAACGACGAATTGAAGTCTACCAACATAAGGCCTTGTTTTTTTCTATGAGCTCAAACTAACGTTTTTTGTCCTTTGTGTTTTCCTTTAGTTCATGGCGCTGAGCCGAGTACGGTGTTGACGTCAGACGGTAATCTATTTGCGTATTGTACGCAAATCGATTACAGATTTGAAACAAACACCTTACTTGGGCCAGCGACATGAACTGATATGTGTTGTATATTATTGTAATTGTGACAGTTGTAAATTGTATTGTTGTATATAGAATTTACATTATATATAAACTTAAAAGATTCTAACGTTGTTAGAGTTTCCTTGTTAGTGTATTACACTAGTAGATAACCCTTTAACCGGAAGTCACCCTCCGCCGTCCTGGCGACGCATAAGGCTCTACACCCGTGTCGACTGTGTGTAAAACCTTCTGCGTAACACCTAACCACCTACCCTCATCCTCCTACTCTCCCAAACCACCGCCCCTACGGTCATTCGGCTATAGGAAACCTTTACCTTTACCCAATTTATAGTTTGAATCCAGGTATACAAATTTAAATAAAAAATCTAATCCTTCATGAGCACAGGACACTAAACACATTCGGGAGAAGGAGCATAGGCCATACTTCGAGGCTACGATTACTACTCTCTTGTTGAGGCACTCCAGCAAGTGGTTTTTCGAAGTTTATACTTAAAGGATAAAGAAACAGCAAATTCCACTTACATGGTTCAGTTTACTACCATTTCTCGTAGTCAGATTTGTCCAGTAGAGTTTTTGAAATTCATTGGCATGCTCTCAAGCTTGGAAAGTAATCTCTTGCAATGTATTTTTTTTCAGTTTCATAATGGCCGCCTCAAGATAACCCATATTGCTGTAGGGGTGGCATGTTTCAAGCACATTCTTGAAAATTACCATTTCATATAAAATTAACATGAAATCATTTCAGAAGAATTTATGCTTATATCTTATAGCAGTTATTTTCATAAGTAATATCTTTTTGGAAAACAAAAAGATGCATAAGTGTATCTGACACTGCAAACAACCCTTTGCTGAAATGGTCATATTCCAAAACAGATCAGGTGATTAGTGATGACATCATTTCTGTTGTGATGTCACAATGGGTGGTTCCCAGCTTTATTAAAATTAAAATGAACCTCATCAAAGGCTGGAAACCAGAAGGAATATTTTTACTATTGGAAAACCCACCTCAAAACAAAAAATGATAAAAATAGACAAAAGAGGTCATGCAATATGCTGCAAGTCAGTATTTAGCTACGAGAAATGGTTTTGGGTATGTTAAACCTAAAATTTTGATATTTAAGCATCTGTAAAGAAAAAAGTTCCACTAAAAACCACTTGCTGGAGTGCCTCAACAAGAGAGTAGAGCCTCATCAATGACCCTGACATGACCCATAACTTCCGTAGCTAAAGGTAAAGATCCGTATGAAACCGTATCAGTCTTCAACTTGGGACTGCGGAATGATGGGTTCTGTTACGGATAAGATACGGGAATAGATATGGACGAGACACGGATTAGATACGGATAGATGCAGATAAAATGCGTTCAAGTTACGGACTTTTACGGTTTACTCATCCGCGCCCGAAGTTTGAACCTTTTCAAAGTTTCGACGCGCATCCTGCGGACCCTGCGGATATGATACGGACAGTAACGGACTCTGCGGATACGATACGGATCCATTTCGGATTAAATGGATAGATACGAATAGATACGGACGGACCATTCGTAGCATCCGTAGAATCCGTATATGTGTGTGTGACTGGGGCATTAATCGGCGTCTTTGTGGAATGCCAAACTGTCAAGATCTGATCTAGCAAGCAGTCTGTTATAATATACATGTACATGTATGTATAAATGTTTTATTCTTGTAATATGTACATACACGCGAGTACATATAAATGATATAACAGTGGTCGGTTCGGGCAGTGGTGCTGGGTAAGTTTCAGTGCCGGGCGTCCTACTGGTTTGGATAATATTACGGCAAAGGTCGGCTGTGCTTGCAGCAGGTGCGGGACAAAGTTAGTTGGATACTCTCGAAAACTGGGGATTCTAAAAACTAATTCTCTTTTGGTTCTGAGGGTGGATTATGGGATCTGATCGGTTTAGTTCCTAATGATTGCCTATCAGTTTTACTTTTCAAACTATACGTATTTGCAGGCACCTGTCATTGTTTGTCAGCTTTCTGTTTGTCTTGTACATTTTGTACATTAGGGTCAAGTCGGGTAACTTCGGAAGCAGGTAAATTCGGACAGTGACATAGTTTCCTTGATATGTCAGTTGTTTGGAATTAAAACGAAATTAACTGGGCAAACAGTAAAAATCCTGATGAGCCGGCTCAGCTGGATTTTCACTGTTTGCAATGGTATGTCCGAATTTACCCGCTGTCCGAAGTTACCTGACTCGACCCTATTTAGACAGGTCTTGGATAGCCATAGAGTAAATTTATCGATATTTTAGTCTAAATTTACAGACTTGCCAAATTAGTTCTTAAATATAATCTGTTGAAAAATCCGCATTCGCTCGCTTACTTTTCTGATTTCATCACATAATGATCAACATTTTGGAGAAAGTTCATGTACTTGGATGCTTTCTTCTGTTTTTCAAAAGAAAACTGAAATATAGTCAATGCGAGGCATAATTCTTTCCCTTCGACCGCAAAACCAAATTAAGGGAATACTATCAACAATGTCGGGACGTTTAGCTCAAGATGGATTTCGTCCAATGGTTAGTGATACCAAATGAATATTTCTGTTTCTGAGGTCAAAATGACAATGCTTTACACGACTAACACCTTAATTTAAGGACAGAACAATATTTTGCACAACCTAACTCATTCTAAACCGAATCCACTCGGACAGACCGGCGTGGAATATCTATAATACTAAATAAACGAAGTAACGCATAAACTGCAAAATTGGTGGCATTTTCAAGCGTAATTTCTATACTGGTTCTTCTAATATTGCTATCATTGATAATTTCGGTTAGCGTGTGTTTTAGTTTCACGTAGATTTAAAGAATTTGGGAATTAAATTCGTCTTTCATTTTAAATTCTCCCAAGTATTTTTCTAGAAACTTCGACTATTGGTCGAATTTTTTTTTGTCAACAATTGGTGCGTTCGAGTGAAATTATCGTGTACTCGAATACACGTTTTAAATTAATCCGGTCGTTTCGGTTCTGCGTCGTTATATCGGCGCGCTGCTTAGCAAGTCCAAATTTAGCAGGTTCTAATGCAAAAATCCGACCCATGAACGTACGTCATTCCCCATAAATAACGATTTATTTTTGTATTTTTTCTCATATGTCTAAACGGATGAAGAACTAAATGGTCATAGTCCCGACGGCCCTGGCTCGAAACGACCCATTTTCTTCCAGAACGATAGTCGATACGAGTAGCCAATCGAACTCGCCCATTGAAGTATAAAGCTCAACGCACATGGTCTTTCAAAAAGTTGGACGGACACACGGCGCCAAGTGTGTGCGGCTATGGTTACGTACCGCTGAGCCACTTGGGGAACGTCGTTAGGAGAATTCAAACTGAACTGAACTTTCGAAAAGACAAAAATTAAAAATGAGCCGCGACACGAGAAAACCAACAATGTGGTTGTGCGCCCAGCGCAGACTCAGATCAGCCTGGGCATCCGCTCAGTCTGACCAGAGTCTTCGCTGTCCGCATGAAGGTAGCTTAGTCCCTTAGCTGCCCTTTGGCAAAGCGAGGATTCTGATCAGACTGGGTGGATGCCTAGGCTGATCTGGGTCTGCGCTGGGCGCACAACCACATTGTTGGTTTTCTCGTGTCGCGGCTCAAATGTCTAAGGTTAACACACATGCGCCAGGTAAGAAAGGGCATTTTTTTCCAGCGAAGCAGACAAATCAATTTCAATGATTCAACGAAGCTAAATAAGCCTTTAGTCTTCAGAGGGCTTGAATATTTTCCCCCAAAACGTTCCAGGACCCATTAAAATACCCAGGACAGGTCACATAACCAAGATGGCAAACATTTATTATGGTAAAGAATTTCAAAAATCTTCTCCCCCAGAACCACGCCGGGCCGCGTAGCGCAATCGGTAGGGCACCTGACTCATAAGTCAGAGGTCCTGGGTTCGAAACCCTGTCTGGCCACATACTTTCGTTTCTCCTTCCGCTGATTCAAGAAGGGCAGTTGTCAGTTACTGGCGAAAGTATGTGAACTTAGTACTGGTTAACCGCTTAGGAGGTCTAAGCCTGCCCAGGAATAGTGTGGTTAGGTTAACTGACCGTCCCGACATGACCTTAGCTGTTTACCGTGGACGTTAAGCATCAAATCAACCAAATCTCCCCCAGAACCACAAATCCTATGACATTGAAACTTAGCATGTCGCATATGACCCTGGGATTACCTTGATCTGTTTTACGGCAAGGTCAACTTTTGAGTCACTTAGGTTTTTCTATAGGAAAAAGTGAAAAAAGTTGTTTTTTTTAGAAACAATGCAGTCTGCTACCTGAAAGTTTGTAGATGCAGACAACTTATTAGGTAAATGAAGCTTTAGTGAGTATTCATGGTAAAGGTCATATCTTCACCTGGGCCTAAGGCCATTTACATTGAAAAATTAAAATTCGCTTTCTTATATAAACTTGACCATCATGAAATATTTCCGCGCTTGCGCGGGCTCTTTTCTAGTAGTACAAAAAAACAAGGATGCGTTGTTAAGGGCAACTCGAATAACACCTGCATGCATACTTTTAACGTTATTCCACCCAAAATACACAGTATGCCAGATATCGAAATGCGGTTTTTATACGCCCGTTTTGAAAAAAAAAAACGGACGTACATGTATTATGGCATGGCGCTGTTCGTCCCTCTGTCTGTCCGTCTGTCTGTCCGTCCGTCCACATTCTTGTGCGCACCATATTTCAGAAACCGTTTGAGATATCATCATGAAATTTTATAGGCATATATATTAGGATGGGGCAAAGTGTCGCATATAGAAATGGTTGCTCCCCCTTTCTTAGTTTCCAAGTTATGCCCTTTTGATTATTATTACCCTACTAGTCTTGTGCGCGCCATAACTAGATAACCATATAGGATATCTTGACGAAACTTCATAGCATGTGTATGAGGGTCCGATGATGTGTCGCGTATAAGAATGGTTGTTTCCCCTTACTTAATTTTGAAGTAACCTCCCTTTGATTTTTAGGCTAACCCATTCGCCCATAACTCCTTAACCCTTTGAAATATTTTAATGAAACTTTGTAGGAATGTGTATAATAATGGGGCTATGTATCATGAGCATGAACCACAACTCATGCTTTCTTAGCTCCTGAATTTTCTGCCTTTGCATCAATTTCCGATTTACTCTGTAAATCCTTAATCGTTGTAAATATTTTAACAAAACTTTATGGTGATGTGTATATTGTCAAGGGAAAGTATTGTGACCAAGAGTTTATGTATTATCTCCCTTGCTTGACTTTGGCATTTCTCAACTTCTGAGCTGGTTCTCCCTGGAACCTGATTTTTGGTATACTAATAGTATTTGATGTGTTAGATGTTTTGATAACATTGCAGTCATTATTGTGATATGCGCCGTTTTCCACAGTGCATTTGCCCAACTCTGTAAAACAGACTACACGTAAAATATCTATAAATTTACAGACTGTCTATACACTTATGGCTATTCCAGATCTATTAGAGTAGCTTCTCGTCGGCATCTGCTGGGAAATTGCTAACCTTTCGCTTGCCCCTGTTTTGCTTTGTGTTTCGTGACTTTATGTTGGTGTTTAGTCCGCGATTGTGTTCTTACCAACCTAGAGACAGTTTTTTTTCTCGATTCCATGAATTTGTACATCGCCAAGTTACATGTAGCAACGTGATTTATCACAACCTTTCACACGACACCGCTTCCTTTACACTCAATGAGAGTTTCAGACTACTGAACTGTCTATATGTAGGCCTCGTTAGTACTCTAGGTTTGTCAAATAATACGTTTGTTTAACAAGGTGTTCCAGAAAATAGACCATAACAAGGTCCGCCTAGCCAGCGGTCTGAATTTATCCCATCCTAAGGGTGTTTGACAGTGGAGAGCTAAGAGCCACTATATGAAACCTCCAATATCAAACGGGAAGCTGCAATCAACAGGGTCGCGCTGGTCTCGGGCTTATACTAAAGCGGTATGTATACCTTCTGTAGGCTTCATATGGAATTGTGATTTGTAATCATTAAAGACTTACGAAATCATTCATTCACGATTTCATACAGGGATAAGTGACAGATTTAGCTCGACTTGTAATCTAGAACAATAAATTATTATTTAATTATTGGAGATATATTCGCCATGCAGGAGACACTCTCACATTCTTTTACTTATACTTTCGGTAAACAAAGCTAACTTGTGGTATTTTAATGACATAATCTGCCAACTTCACTCGCTTGAAAACTAATAAAAGTTTCACTTAAAATCTAATAAAACGGCATTGTAATTAAATCATCTGAAGAAGTCAGCCGAAAGATAAGTATATGACATACATATCTGAATAATAACAACTATCAAAATATATACAGGAGCTTAAGAATTGTGCCAGTCAGGTCTTCAGTATAAAAAAGTGCTTTTTCAGCAGTATTAGAAATTCCCAATGTGAATTATTACTAGGTTAGCATGCATGGCATAATTTTTTGTAGTCAGTAGCAAAAAATACGTAACTTCAGAGCTACCGTTGATCAGAAATTGAGCTTAAAAATTTACTCCCTTTATAATAAAAACAAAAAATGATTAGACGAAATATTTCATGCAATACCTCCGACATGGTCTAACTATACATTTGACTCATAATTTAAATAATAATATTAGATAAAAGTGACTGTAAATAAAAAAAAATAAGATAACTTTTTAAACGATCGCGGGCCGCGCTCGAAATTGCATTATTGGACGAAAATAATTTATTCATACGTCACAATCACATCCACGAATAAGAAAAATTCCTGTATATGATCACATGACACACGTGGTCAAAATCGATATTCTTACAGTCCGTGAGGAAATAGGTAATTTGCATTTTGATTTGAAGCTTACTTTTCATTCCACATTAATCGAAAAAAAAACACAGCATTTTCTCAAAACTTGTACGGTTTATTATGAGACTATTACATATTGTCTAACGAAATTTTGTTAAAATATCTGTTTCTGACAACATGAAATAAACGAAGGAGACAAACTTTAACATAATGTAAACTGGACACTTAATAAAAAAGGCCAAACCATTTTGTCGACGATTTTTATAAATAAATTGAGGACATCTTTTTTTATTTTTTTCTTTTCTTTTTTATATATCTTTAATGACCTTTTGTTCAAACAAAGTTATTTTTCCGACGTTCAACACCGTCTCAGTGTTGTATGCTTATTTCTGCCAGGGGAATATTCTAAAACTTAGCCTCATTTTAAGCAACATGATGCATTCATTTTTGGTATTTCTTAAATAAAATGACCACTCTTTGTAGCAACGTAGTGAATTGGTAGGACCATGTTTGCAGATTTTACTCATTTTTCTTCTACAGGATGAATTAATAATGGTCCAGCTTAATACATGTATGCACAAAATAAGAAAATAAGAGTCAGTGAACTCAAATGCAGTCTTCAGGGCTTCATTTGTTTCAGGGCTTCATTTGTTATTCCTTTTCTACCTGAATACAGAATTAAATTTGGTTAAATATTTGGAATTTCATACAAATATCCGCCATGCTGTATACAGTTGTATTATATTAGGGAGAAGAACTCTATAAGCACTCAGCTTTCGTTCCAACCCCAAGATTGTATTGTATATTATGTATATGTATGTATGTATGTTACAATTTAAAAATGAATACCAAATGCAGTCTTAAACGCAACAAAACGAATTTTCCACAGTATCGAATATACGGTAACAAAGAAACGGATATCTAACAAATCCTCCCCTTTAACACCCAAATTATAGATGTAAACAGTTATCCCAAGATTGCACCCCCAAGTGAGACCAAATCCTCAATCCAAAACATCAATGATAAATATTTTGAAAGTAAAACTATCAAATAGTTGTTTAATAATACGATTATTGGTCGCAAATATCGGGTCATTCAGGGTGGCTTGGATTAAAGTCTTTCCAGAGATAATCCGGAAAATATTTTGCTATGTCAGATTTGATGTGGCAAATATGAATAAACTATCAATATTTATAAATCAATGATAAATAGTAGGAAAATAATACGGGCAGTAAATAAAAACAAACAAACAAAATAACAGCTTTTATGTATGTCAAGCCACCTTTTCCCAATGCGCGCGTTATACAGTCAACTCGCGATATCTCAAAATCAAATTTCAGCCCCAACTACTGATATCTCAAAGTAAATTTTCTGGTAAATTTACTATGAGATATCAGTAGTTTGAGATAACATGAGTTGAAACGTTAATAAAAATAAAATATATGAGCCGCGACGCGACAAAACCAACAATGTGGTTGTGCGGCCAGCGCAGACTCAGATCAGCCTGGGCATCCGCCCAGTCTGATCAGAATCTTCGCAATCCGCACGAAGGTAGCTTAAACCCTTAGCTACCATTTAAGCACTTAACGAAGAATCTGGTCAAACTGGGCGGATGCACAGGCTGATCTGAGCCTGCGCTGGGCGCACAACCACATTGTTGGTTTTCTCGTGTCGCGGCTCATATATTCTTTGATATAAGAAGATATTCAAGATATAGGGAGTTGACTGTATTACGTTGAAGTCTTCGAGTGCAAAAAGACATTGCTGGCTCCAGAGACATACACTGAATGCGTAATTTATGGGTTCCGTCGATGTAAAATAGCCATCATTTGATCGACCATAATGTGACTGAAGGCAATTAGTCGGCTTTGTGACTTCGATGATTATCTACATTATTTCATAAATGTAATCACTATTTTTGTTACATGTTTTACTAAATACATGTATAGTAACAATTTGCTTAGTCACTCAGTCAGTACGGCTCGTGACCCCAAAGTCATAACGACCTGCACGTGTGCCCATAGCGGACTGCTCGTGCAACCACAACAGCCCTCTCGCACTTGAATCAAGATGGCGGAACGAACGAGGAAGCAATTGGCAAATCGACTTCTGGACATTGATTCCTTGATACAACCCTGAGAAAAGCGACATGTGACGGGGTCAGAAACCAAAGAATTTGCAGAGAAAAAACAGACGTAAAAAAAAAATCACAGACTCTCTGGGACAAGAACAGGAGATGCGGCCCATTAAAACATTTCCCCAAGAGCACTTGACATGTATTTAGCCAGGGTTTTCGTGGGTGTCGGAAAAATAATCAGTCTAAATGTGAGCCCGATACAATTAAGGCCTATCAGTCCAGCTTGCAGCGATACTTAAATGACAAAAACTATCCAGGGAGCCTCCTATCGGGCTCATCCTTAAAACATTCTCGGGATGTGTTGACGTCATTTGAAACGCGAGGCTGTGAAGCAAATGGTTCCTGGGAACAATAAGAACCGTGCAGAACCATTCACTGAAGAGGTACATTTATTGCAGAAGAAACTGCTAGGACCAGGTAAATTAACAAAATTTTGAAGACATTCAAAGAAAGGTCCACGCCTGCAAAACTGACTTTTATAAAACACCAACACACACAACAACAACAAGACATAAATTTTCAGTTAATTTGATCTTCAGTTCCTTTAATAAGTGATTTAAGTCTTCTGACAGCTGCATTAAAACCAAAGCAACTTGTCGGTATGCGTTGCTTATGTAAACACAAGGGAAATCATCCATGTATTCCTTAGTGATCGCGGATAGAACAGAATTGACTACCTCCTCTCTCTCACTGAAGAGGTAGGGTCAAGTCATGTAAATTCGGACAGCAGGTAAATTCGGACATACCATTGCAAACAGTGAAAATCCAGATGAGACGGCTCATTATGAGCCGTCTCATCAGGATTTTCACTGTTTGCCCACTTAATTTTGTTTTAATTCCAAACAACTGACATATAAAGGAAACAATGGCACTGTCCGAATTTACCTGCTGTCCGAATTTAGCTGACTTGACCCTTATATCCAAACATTTTGTAAGCATATCAAATTAATAGTTTGCAATTTTTTCTTTGCAGATAATGCTAACTACATCACTCTTCTCGTTTTCTGTTGCATATATAACCCTGAGTCATTGGTAAACTCTATGTGGTTGAACAATATCCTTCACTTCGGGGATGCGCAGTAGACAAGAGCATACACTTCTATGGAAAGATTTGGAACTATGTTCTACGGCGACTGGACGAGAGAACGTAACGTTTACCGAGAGAAAGCCACGAAAACTTGTTTTCGCAAGAAGATATGGTAATTTGAACTACTTTGGCCACGGTAGAGAGAGAGAGAGAGAGAGAGAGAGAGAGAGAGAGAGAGAGAGACGTGTTATGTTAAAATATTTAAAATCATCCTACATGTACTTCTTTATCAATCACTGATTAATCTAAGTTCTTGCTTCTGTTTGATTTTTAAATATTTTGTTAGCGTATCAAATTAAACGTCTGCACTATTTTTCTTTGCAGATAATGCTAACTGCCCTGTGCTCCTTTACAAACTGCAAGTCAGAAAGCGATCGGAGAGAATGAGAGACTCTGTATCCAAATGCTACCTTTCTCTCAACAACAATTATGGGAAATCAGCCGACGAAAAGTACAGCAGTCAGTTAATGGGAAAGAACACTCTTGGTTCCTTTGCTAAGACGATGAGCGACAAAGCCGGGATCAGTGCGAGAGAGACTAAGCACTCCGGACAAACACAAATAATACCGATCTTTTGAATGCAGAAGTTCCAGCGACTGAAGTCGCCAAGTTATCTGGACATAAAAGCTTGATATAGTGTAACTCTGGAGAGACAAATCAAGATGTCGACCGTTTTACACCCGAATATTCCGGATAAAACAGAGTTCAAGCAGATGTATCTACATCGAGCACAGACTCTGACGAAGAATTGTTAACGGCATCTCAAGAGCTTGAGTTTACATTAAAAACTATTAGAATAACCAAATGTACTGCAGCCTGCCTTTGCGGATACTGTTGCTAATGAAATCAGTAATATAGCCAATGTTCACGCTACTTCTGGCATCTCCAGTCTTAACAATCAGTCTGCTTAGCATTCAGCACGTGACGCCAATCAATCTCCAGTTCCAAACATTCCAATGTTCTCCAACTGCACCTTCAGCTGTTCGGTGACTATAGTTTTCAAACATTGAAAAGCTACATATTGTTTGGAGAAAATAAGGTACTGTTCAAGTGCATGAATTTGGCAAACTAGGGGGTGGTCGGGTGGTACGATGGTGCTGTGTGTAACTTCCAGCGCCGGGGCGTCCAACTGACTTGGAACATTGTAGGGCAAGGGCCTACTGAGATTGCAGTAGGTACGGGTGGTGGTTGGTTGGGCATTTTTTCTCTCATTTCTCCTCTGGACGGCAACATATAGACTGAAATACTGCCTCAAAGGGCCGTTAAACCCAAAACAATCAATAAAACATTTGGCAAATGAAATCTAAAAAAGTTCCTTCAAGAGCAGAGAACACATACAGAAGTAGGAACATGGGCCAGACTACGTAGTTTCGGCTAATAAAGCCTCGTCAGTGACCCTGACAGTATCTGGTGGCGAAACCAGAAAAAAAACATACTGTGATTTCTTAATTTTAATTGTGCAGTCGATTCAAAGACTGATCTGTTCTACAAAGATCGTTGTTTTCCAGATTTATTGATGTTTCTATGCAGGACAATAACAAACTCTGTGATAAAGGATAAGACTGAGCCCAAAATATAAATACTGTTCAGTATGTTACATAAATTGAGCCACGACACGACAAAACCAACAATGTGGTTGTGCGCCCAGCGCAGACTCAGATCAGCCTGGGCATCCGCCCAGTCTGATCAGAGTCTTCGCTGTCCGCATGGAGGTAGCTCAGGTCCTTAGCTATCATTTGAACACTTAACGAAGAGTCTGATCAAACTGGGCGGATGCTCAGGCTGATCTGAGTCTGCTGTTGGTTTTCTCGTGTCGCGGCTAAATTGTTTAATATGTTGTAGTGCATCTGTGATTTTGATGTTTTGAAAATAGAAAATTAGTTGTTTGTTTATGCAGAGTGACCGCTATGGAATAGATTTATCCTTGTGTGTAACCTCTACTTTTAATACTGTCTGAGATTAAGGAAAGAAAAAACATGTAATAAAGAGGTTACGACATGGCCGCAGTTGCGTTACCAGGCTTATCGGCCATGTAAGCCTTTAGGCACGAGGACCAATATGGACTCATCGGGCTGATATGCCTGGTTACGCGACATCGGCCATATAAAAACCTCTTACTATCGGACGTCTTTGCATTCGAGATACCGACAATTACAGTATTAGGATAGAGTTAAGATGCCATGAAACTTTCGGAAATGGGGCGTCTTTTCAATATTGGCTTAAGGTAATGCATGGGCCTGCTGTGTTTGCAATAGGTGCTGGATGGGGTTATTTGTATTATTTTACTCTTTTCTCTCTTCTCTTTCTCTACTTTATCGCTCTCTTTAGGAAAAATATGTATTGGACCAAAAGACGATCAGATCAGAGATCACTGACTGTATCAGTAGCACCTTTGCATGCAGAATACAAATGATAGATTCGTCTCTAGTTTGAGGTGACTGATTTTATAATTCATATTGACTGAACTGCTGAAAGTAGAACAAAATTATGTCTATTTCAGGGAACAGAGTATTAAGCGTGTTTTATACGACAGCACCTTTATTATAAAGTGAACAGTCAAACTGAGCCTCTTAAGTTCATCCTAAACGACGTATCGTGTTGCTGCTAATTTGACAGTGGTTGATTTTAATACAGACCCCTGTCTCACTGTGACAGGCAGAGGTTAACAGAAACAGTTCTAAATAAGTAAATTTTAGTGGTGTTTTAAAGACAAAATCGAACACACACACACACACACACACACACACACATATTTCTACTAGATCTCATGCAGAAGAACCGGATAATGCCATCTTACTGCATTACTTAATATAAATAAATTAGAAGTTGGTAAATGAATATGAAGGCAAGTTGCATTGTGAACCTTTATATTTTCAGTGGTCAGACGCTCTGAAATAAGCTTGGAGGTGTGTCTCTTTGACAAGAGCATCCGTATTTGAGGATTATTCGAAAAGTATACACTGTCGACATAATTGTTGATAAAAGAAATAAGGAAAAGGTTTTTAGAAGCCTCGCGCCCGTAGGGCAGTGGAAGTTATAGGCCCACCGTACATGTATCTTGTGCACAGCATATGAAAGAAGACCGCCCATCTCCTTTTGCTCCCTTTAACTTTCCGAGCTTCGAAAAAAAAGTATTGTTGACAGAGTTTTTCAGTCGATCGCTGTCCCTTCGGGGATTCGAATTGGTCTTGTTTGCATAAAGCCAAGCGCCTCTGACCACTCGATCACCACCTTTCGGATGTATTAACAGCGTGTCAAATGTTAATTACTCTACACATCGTGAAGTGGTCAAGTTGAGTTTAGGGTTAGGGACGGGACTTTATTATAAGATTAACAGTTTACTAGAAAAGAAAATTTTGTCTAAACTTTTGCATGGTAATAGTAGACCAGATACGGAAATACCAGAATTAGCATCTGTAGAAAGTTAATGACTTTAATGTCATGAGTTTGCGATAAATCTGTATGAGAGAGCAATGACAATAAGCGTAAAACACTTCCGTAATGATATTTAATTCCATCTAAGATGATAAATATTGCAAATATTTACAAGCACTGTAAAATTGTTTTCATGTAATACACGTTGTATATATTACAGTTACTTTCAAACTCAGTTCTGATGACCAATACGGGTGTTGCATTTAGAGAAATTAGCAGGTACAAACACATATGAGCCGCGACACGAGAAAACCAACAAATGTGTTGTGCGCCCAGTCCAGACTCAGTTCAGCCTGGGCATCCGCCCAGTCTGATCAGAGTCTTCGCTGTCCGACTGGAGGCAGCTTAAGCCCTGAGCTACCCTTGAAGCATTTAGCCCAGGATGCCCAGGCTGATCTGAGTCTGCGCTGGACGCACAACCACTTTGTTGGTTTTCTTGTGTCGGGGCTCCCCTGTATGTCCCATGAAGATGGTTTTGACAAACTGTATAGACACAGATGAAACGCTGCTATACACTGCGTTCCATCAGGCCGTACACTGTTTGCACTGAAAACTGGAATTTCTGAAGCCAAACCCCCCCCCCCCCCCCCCAAAAGAAAAAAAAAAAAAAAAAAAACCTGATATTAAACAAATATCTCTGTTATTGCGAACGGATTTTCCCAAAATATGGCAGAGAGTATACTAGGCGTACATTGGTTAGACTTATAGAGAATTTCATGTAGCCTATAACAGAAATGACAAATTTGTATCGACCGATTCTTGTTAGTACTTTTCAAGTACTGTGGTATAAAATACAAGAAAGTGAAAATGCGAAAGAAGCTTTTCAAGTATTTGATACACAATATGACGTAAATCATTAATTCATATGTAAATCAAGTATGCATCTCAAAATGACTTACAGCCCATCGGGCTGGGTGTAAATATTTTGATAAAATAGTTTACAAAATCAGGTAATATTACTTGTGTGCAATGACGTGACACTTTTTTGAATAAAATGTACCAAAACTATAATACGGCTGACAAGAGTGCGATTGCTATTCTTGCATTTAATAGCACGTAATTCCATTGAAAACTCGTCCAAAAAATGGAAAATCATAAATGTCGTCCTTTACAGTGTTCTGTTTATGGTGAAGTCATTATGCAAAAAAAAAAAAAAAAAAAAAAGAACAGCGGCTTTGGCGCAAATATAAGTAAAAATAAAAATGCCTATCCCACAGAACGGAACAGAACTATCCCCGGCGGTGGCAACGTATCGTCGGATAACGGCAACTGAACGAGTAACGGCCCAAAATATTGGATACATGTAAGCAAGTCTAAAATGATGTTCCAAAAACACGTTTACTCCATGGTTAGAAAATAGATTTCGTTCCATTCGAAATGACCTAAAACATTTATGCGCACAGTTATACAAGAATAGCATAAACTATTACATGTATGTTCTAAGAAACCACATTCAGGTATTAGATAAGCTCATTACAAAGCGACAAGACATTATATAAATGACAAAAAGGTTAAATTATCTTATTTAACAAAATATAACAGTAACTTACATGTCTCTGGACTTCGGGTAAATCCAAATCCATTTCAGAATTTTTGCCTTTCAAACATGGTTCTACTTGCTAAGAAACTACAAGCAAAATCAAGCCTAACGTTTCCGCAGCATATCATACAAAGCCAAAGGCACTGTCAAATTTAAATTTGAAGCGCACCACGAGAAAATCTAACTTTCAGCATGTACGGAGCCAGTCTAATCAAAGTCTTCCCTGTCCGCACTAAAGATCTGTTTGTTTGAGGAACTTATACAATGCAACGCAAAGACTCTGATCAGTTTGTGCAGCCTTGATCCAGGTCTTTGGTGTCTTTACATAGCTCGTCGTGTGGCTCATTCTTAATTGAAGCCGCGTGAAAATGAACCATTAGCCATGTAGGATGTGTAAATACTCAAATCAGCCTGAACATTTTGACAAAATTATCAGTCTTTGGTTTTCACTTTAAGATTCCCAAAGATCAACAAAAACATATGCAAAAGGAAATACACTGATCAGCCTGCGAATGCGCAGGCTGATCTGAGTCTTTCCTGTTTGCTCTTAACTTAAGATACCTTTTCAAGCAAATGCTAATCGCTTATTTTATTGTCTTGTCGCGTGCTTTTACAAGTTTATTACTCCACAAATTTTGCTCATCTACACTTGAGTATGGCGTGAAAATGAACCTGAAGTAATGTAATTGCCACAGATACACTAAACCAGCCTGCACATCTGGGCAAACTGGCAGTTTTCTTTGTTTACTTTTCTATTTTCGAGATTTAGAAATTGTTTGTGCGATGAGAGAATACGCTGATCAGAGTTTGAGGATACGGACGCTGATCAAAGTCTTCGTTGTTCGTCCATGCTGTTAGGTACTGTTTCACATGACGCTGTTCACTTCTTTAATGTGATAAAAAGCAACTTGAGAGTTGAAACTGCAGGAGTAAAGTTTGACGAACTTGAATTATATGATAACCGTGGAAATGGATTTGTAATTTTGCCCCGAAAGGGTTTTGTAACACGATTTTGAATAAATTTAATACGACATTGTTTTCTTTTGAGGGCCGTTCATGAATGAAAACCAGCGACAGTTTCGCGTAGTGTTGGCATCAACCGATACATTACGTTGAAATGGCTATGAACTCAAAATCGTTTGGCACCGTTAGAATGTATATTACATGAAACATTATTACAGATTATGATCACGGTTTATAATTTGACTGTCGCAGCGTGTGCATCTACATGTATTTGATTTGCGAGGCGTGAAAATGGTACCTTTGTTGAAAATGCGAACTGGGTTTACTCATATCAGCCTGTCCATCCGCATGCCTATATGATACTTCACAGTTACTTAGAACAGGTCATGATGATGTAAAGCATACAGGAATGACAATACTTGATAGCGTAAGGGCGATGCAGAATCTCGATCCGAATGTATTTTTCACGTAAACAGTTCAACTTAGCTTCTGTGCTATTTTCAAGTACTCCCATGAACAAAATCGCAGAAAATATATGGTAAAATGTAGTTATTTAAGGAATGAATTTCATTTTTCTGAGGTTTATCGAAGTGTAAACTACATTGGGTCACGTGCAAAGTGAATGAACCCCGAAGGGGTTCATGTAAACTTTGCTAGTGACCCAATGTAGTTTACACTTCGATAAACATCAGAAAAATTAAGTTCATTGCTTACTTATATTTACATTCGTTTCAATCAAATCTTTCATGAAAAATCTTATATAAGCGCAAAAACTGAAGCAGTAAAACATGTACACGCAGTTTTTTCTGCTAACAGCAGAACGGCAGGCATGACGTCATGACGTTGCTGACGTCCAATCAGGTTGTAGAGAGCCATTGTTTATTTTGACGTCATTGACGTCGCGTGTCTCAATGTAATTATTGGAATGTAAACTACATTACGTTCCAATGGTCTACTATAGGGCTTTTCAGTAAATACACCAAGAATGTAAATATTGTTTAATCATCAGTGTAAGGTTATATGATAGCCTATTAATATATACATTAGGTTGGTTGGTTGGTTTGGTCGAAGCCTTTTAGCCGCAGTATCTCTCTAGTATCAAATCAGACTCTGGTACAAAACTTCTCATGCCGAACTCTCAAGTAAACATTACATTACATTATACATCTGCCAGGAATTAGAAAGCGAACGAATGCTGAGGGAACAGTGGAGTGCCTGGAATAGTGAACTGAGTGCTCGCCTTTTACACAGGCGGTCGAGGAATATGTCCGATCAATGTCTTCAAACCAACATATCGGGAAATCCGCACCGAGTGTGCCTGAGCTGGCATCAGGGTAGCCTTCGGTGATTATCGGCTTCGGCCTCCGTGTATCAAACTGGCAATACTGTAAATGCACGTAAAACTCAACACAAACCGACATAGCAGTGTTCCTGTTATGATGTTTGTACTCCGGGACTGTCGGTCGCTTAACAAGCACTGGGACAGGATAAACAATCTTAAGGGTATACTACGTATAAAGGGTCGGCGGCAAATGTCCGATCTGTTACACCACGTTATCCGCACCGCGTGTGCTCTGAGCTGGAAAAGCCGGGCCGCGTAGCGCAAACGGTAGGGCACCTGACTCATAAGTCAGAGGTCCTGAGTTCGAAACCCGGTCTGGCCACATACTTTCGTGTCTCCTTCCGCTGCAGTTGTCAATTACTGGCGAAAGTGTGTACACTTAGTACTGGTTAACCGCTTAGGAGGTCTAAGCCTGCCCAGGAATAGTGTGGTTAGATTAACTGACCGTCCCGACATGACCATAGATGTTTACCGAGGAGGTTAAGCATCAAATCAATCAATCAATCTGAGCTGGAAAAAAATAGTGGGTTTAGGAATAGCTGGTCTCCAAAACCAACACTAGATTTAAGGACACGATTGAATCAGGCAACTAACATTTGTTTGTCCAAAATGACAATGTAATTCAATCCCTTTTACATTGTTGCTTGTATACGGTCTGAACATAAACTCAACTTGTGCGCGATTGACGAAATTTTCAAATCTGTTGTAAATGTGGATCTTGTGAAAAAGAAGTGTCATTATTTAATCAATTCTGTATCTCTAAGTAAATATGAGCCGCGACACAAGAAAACCAACAATGTGGTTGTGCACCCTGCGTGGACTCAGATCAGTCTGGACATCCACCCAGTCTGGACAGACTGTTCGCTAAGTGCTCAAAGGGTAGCTAAAGGCCTACGCTACCTCTATGCGGACAGCGAAGACTTTGATCAGACTGGGCGGATGCCCAGGCTGATCTGAGTCTGCGCTGGGCGCACAACCACATTGTTGGTTTTCTCGTGTCGTGGCTCATATAATATCATTAGAGCTAAACAACGTTTTTTTTTTTTTTTTTTTTTTTTTGTTTTTTATTGATATTGCAAAAACAATTACAAGGTGTCACAAAGAGAAACGGGGCTCTACTAATGTGCTCTTTATTTTCTGAGCTGAGTGAAATAACTCGTGTGACTTTACGACCGGCCCTGCATTCGGACGATCAGTGTAACCTTCGCACGACCAGTCCCAGAGTGGCTGTATGTATGTTACAACAACGTTAGACCGCAGACAAAAAAGAATCACGAAAAACCCACTCCTATCGAGCGATGCTATAATTGTACGACCAGATACATAAGCGACATAACTTGAAAAGAAAATAATAAGTAATCGAGCCAGAGTAATTCAACATTAAACTTGAAGAGAAGGCAGCTTTTTTAACCAATTTATGCCTGGCCTCTCCCCCAAAATAGCATAGGCAAACATCGCAGACTCAGCTAAAACGCCGCAACATGCAGCGTTTGATCAGAGTATCTCTGTTGCATACTTACAGCAATTTCTATGAAAAAAATATATAGAGTTTATTAATCGTTTCGGACTCGTTTCTTTATTGGATCTTCAAACCTCCCTCGGTTTATAAATCCCATATCTTAAATGGGACGATTCAGTAAACTGTATATTACATTCGTATGCCTTAGCTTTAAAGAATGTTTCCATCTGTATTTATGTTTTCAAGTAAACGTCCTTCCGACAGCCTGTACACAATAGCGCGAAAGGATACATGAATACTGAATTTTGTAAAATCATTCATGTCCACACGCCATAAATACACATCAAAGTTTGTTATATGTTTGTTCAGCGTCTGTTGTTTTTCTTAAGATAATAAAAGGCAATTCCAGCTGTGTTGTATAGCTACAACTGCAGTGGAAAGCAAGAGGTCAGGAAAGTAGTTCTAAAAGCCGGTACCCGGTCGTACATATTAATTAATACCTAATCTCCGAATGTTATCGGGAAGGTAATCAATCTACAGGGATTTATTTCTCTAGAGGAAATTAATCCTCGTAGAGAACTGGGAAATAGCATATCTATATTGACAAGAAATCCTTGTATTTCTTCGTTAAGAATGTAATATAAAAAGATACTAGACACCCCTTAAATGACAAATGAACTCAACCAGTATATAATGATAGGAGAGTGCCCTAGGCATACGTAAAACGGTTAACGTAGGTATTAAGAGTGATTCCATGTAAATACCAAAAAATCGTGGCCACGCATAGTCACAGATTTTATTCAAACCATGATTTTTGGATAGAGGGGCAAAAACGATGTATTGAAACTTCTTTTTGTTTTTCATTATTTTCCCTCGTTTCCATGGAAACGGGGCGCCTTTTTAGAAAAACTTGCGTTTTGTAAAATCAGGCACCATGTTGATTGTAAGGGTTATATAAAAGTAATCATATAAGAAATAATCAATTGTATGTAATAAGTTTGTAGATAAATGATAGATCTTTCATGTGTATATGTTAAATTCTTAATTCTGACCCGGGCAACTGTTTTACATGATGCTAAAATCAAAGGTAGGGCCTTAAAATAGCTCTAATGTATGGGCCAGTGAATGCTGTACTAAAAAAAACGCACACGGATTCACTGAGATGAATGTACATATTTTCATAGTACTGATATTTTCCTTTCATAAAATGATAAAATCTCGATGGGCACTCTGGGAACGCCAGAATGGCGGGTGTATGAAACTGGTGAAATATTGGTGTGCAGCCATAAAATGGGCGTCAGGATTACTTCCCTTTGAGCTCTTCTTCGAAAAAGAGTAGCAAGTATCCAAAGACAACAACAATGGCGGCAAAATTTAACGTCTGTGCAATACACTAAAATAATAACAAATTTAATTTAATTATGCCATGCTTTGTAAAAATTTTAAGTAGTGAATCGTGTTCTGACAATTCTTTATTCAAATTACGTCATTTAAATAGTGAATTAGCAGCATCCATCCTTTCTGATTTGTTATCTACCAACCGCTGTAACTCATGAATTTCTTGTTTGTTCGCGCCACCTTCGAATCGCGGAGAAAAAACTAAAAGCTAGGAAACATAGAAAAATTTGTGAGGTTCCAGAGGTTTATGCGGGGCATGTGAGCAACAGCAAACCACTTGGAGAGAGACACCTCTCTGCAGCAACATATCATGTTATAGCTGAAAAAGCTGGCGTCTTTCTTCCTGTTGGAACTGGTAAGTTTCACAGCGCAGTGACACACACTTACACTCTTGAATCCACAATTCTCTTCAAGTCAATGCACCAGTCATTTGTCAAGTATCAAAAGTCTTCAAATATTTTATGAGTTGCACAATCAATGCAGTCGTTTTCTGGTCAACTCATACAGTACAAAAGTCAACTCATTTTTGTTCAACTCGTACATGATTTCTGGTCAACTGATGCCTGTTTCGGGGCAACTTGTACCTATCCAATATCAATGAATTTCAAATACCCTCTGTTAGTACAAGCACCTATAACAGGTCTATGCCAAGGGATCTGGCATGTGGTTTACTGTCTAAAATGGCCAAAAACCAAGCATATGTTGACATTGCCATTTTAGACTTATTACGTGTCACAGTTGTAAAAATCACCGGAATAGAGGGTTTTACCCATATTTGCACGACAACTGTGCAGCTAGACATCTCAATTATTTATCTCCCTTTGGTGGTTCCATGTTTTATTTTTTACCGTTAAATGTCAAAGTGCTAGCGCCTAAATTTTATCCAATCCAGGTGTGTTTTAATTTATTTTAAGTGACGTAAGTATGTTCTAGTATGATTGATTGGTGAATGATAACCTCTGACATGCGCTTGCACTCGCACAAAGCATGCTCACCCAAGTTTGTAACACCGGTGGGCATTTCGGCCATCGACAGTGAAGTATTCACATCACTTCACCACATCATATTCTTCATCAACTTGATTTCATCATCAAGTTGTATTGAATATTTTTCACCAGGTATGTCAAATTTAGCTTAGTTTGTCTTATCTGTAATAATTTCCATGTAAATTATTTTAAGGTATATACGGACACCATGGGAAGCTACTCTAATTCTACTAATATAAGGGAGGTAAATCGTGGTATTTCTCGATTCTCTGTTTTAAATGGTGTCTGTAAACCGGTATAAGCATTTTTGCAAACGCAAATAAAGATCAATTTTAGACGACTTCTCGCAAAAAATAAATGGAAAAAATTAAAATTACGACATTGTACATAATTTCTTCTAATTTAAAAGGAGAAATACGCTGTTGGAAATATTTAATAATGTAATAGATAAGGCGGACTTTTAGAACCAATCCACATGTAAATCGAACACGCCAACTATACATGTGTTTACTTTTTAGGGGAATGTGAACTGGTCGATGGCAAGTTCTTCATTTGTAGCTTCTATTTCTTTACAATTCAATGTCTGATTGTGAATTTCTAATTTGCTACTGAAGTACGTTCAAAATGTAAGAAAAATGTGAGACGCGGCAACGAGATCGTCAAATTGAAACGATAAAATCTTCGTTTCGTACCCTGGACGTTTCGGACCCCCAAAAAATCCGTAGCCCTGTAGCCAACTTTGGACGTTTTATTACCTTACTCTTGTCGGTTCGTACCCTTCTCTAGTCGATTTATACCTTATTTAATTCTCCACGTTTTAGTTTTATTTTAAAAGAGGCAAACATAAAATGAATGCACATCACAGATGTCAGAGCGATTTTTCGATGTTTTTGTTTTTTGCTCTGAAATGAGTAAGACAGACACACTGTCATAGGTTCATCTATTTTTATTGTATACCTCTATTTCAATCTAATACACACATACACATAATATTGAAACATGAAAATATTTACAAATGTCTAGTAATTGTCATTCAATTGAAGTGTCAATTAAGCAATAAAATATACATATTTATTAATACTTATTTACCTTGAAGGGTAATCATTTGATATGTCTATATAATCTTTTGCTGTCACAATGAACAATATCTATTAAAGTTTGGGGAACACTCACTTAGTATGAGAGGTACAACATAGTATAGGCATGTATGTTTCTGAAAGTTGTTTTTGGTTAAATTTAATATTGTTAATCTAATATAGTTAAAATGCATAACTTAGCAATATTTCCTTTCAAAACAATAGTGCATATGAATTCACTAGAATTTTACACTTGTAAATTACTTTAAGCAACTTAATCTGAAGACAAGTTACTAACAGAATAAAATAATAATTAAAACTTTCACTTACCTGAAATGAGTAAGACAGACACACTGTCATAGGTTCATCTATTTTTAT
Organism: Ctena decussata; assembly: GCA_963989385.1. Classification (NCBI taxonomy): domain Eukaryota; kingdom Metazoa; phylum Mollusca; class Bivalvia; order Lucinida; family Lucinidae; genus Ctena; species Ctena decussata. The sequence continues at coordinate 16,980,707 of OZ022500.1, read as the reverse complement.
TGTATACCTATGCAGTCTTGTCTGCCTTTATATATAGTTCTCATTTCAGGGATTAGCAGGAAAACTTCATTAAACTGTCAGGAAGTACATGAAAGATTCATACAGATTTACATAATCATGAAACATAGACAAATCCCTTCAAGGTGAATAGGTGTGTGCATACATATTATTGGAAAATCTATCAAAATTTGTAAAAATGGAAATTCACAGTTTATAGAATTCAAAACAACTTAAACAAACTATTACTTTTCATCCATCCATCTTATTTACAAGAGTCATAGTTTTTCTTTATTGCAACATTTACCAAAACACATTTCTCCGTTACTATAATTTTCCCCTGCATAGTAAAATGATGCTCCGCATCATTACATTATTGGGGAAATGCAGCGCTGTCTTCATTCAATACAATGTCATGTTATAGTGTTTCGTCTTCATCACCTACAGATCTGTTATTGTTGAAATTGTCCGTGAAAAATGATCATACTTCTAATCTTTAGTTTTCACACATATTGTAGTTTCTTATGACAGTCCACTTATTTCCAGTGGAGTGGTTTTTACTGTCTTTCATCATCATACTCTGTAGAGTCTACACACTTTGTAGTTCCTTATGACAGTCCACTTATCTTCCAGTGGAGTTGTATTTACTGTCTTCCATCATCTTAATCTTTAGATTCCACACACACTGTGGTTTTCTTATGACAGTCCACTTATCTTCCAGTGGAGTTGTATTTACTGTCTTCCATCATCTTAATCTTTAGATTCCACACACACTGTGGTTTTCTTATGACAGTCCACTTATCTTCCAGTGGAGTTGTATTTACTGTCTTCCATCATCTTAATCTTTAGATTCCACACACACTGTGGTTTTCTTATGACAGTCCACTTATCTTCCCGTGGAGTTGTATTTACTGTCTTCCATCATCTTCCCGGCTTGCCTGTGAGGTTGTCAGCCATCAGCCATTGTGGTTGCCTGAGGTCATGATTCTAGCAAGGCCGGTCATTATACCAACATTTGAATTCAAAATTTGTTACTTTTGTTTGACCTCTTTTACTACAGATACACACAAGGTATAATAAAAGACTTTAAGTTTAAGCTTCAAGTTCTGAAATAATGACTTATATTGTGTGAAGGAAAATAAAAATTCTGTGTGATATATTCGGTTTATGTAAACAGGCGGCTTCCTCTTTATCATCCAGGTTATATGTAAACTGGTATTGTTTAGAAATAATGTCATTACTGGAAGACTTAGCTTAAATGTAACACTTGTCTTGTTATGATTTATCCATGAAACATGAAAAAAATTATTTTCAACAAGAATACATTGTAAAGATTGTTCCTATAACATCTTAATGGAATGAGAGAGAGAAGAGCGTGTGAGCTGATTCAAGAAAGTGACATACAGTAGTATTGAGCCCACCGCCAGCAGTTAAGCTCTCATACTGTTCGAATAATAAAGAGTCAGAAATGAATCACCTTGGCCACCGGCGATCATTTCACCACTCAACAATAGTTACCCTCAGATGTCACCTGCAATCATTCAGTCAACATTTCTTCATTATGCCCTAGTTTAACTAATAATATGAAATATTGGATTTAACATAAAATTGATTCCTTTATTATTTTTCTTCTTTCATTTATTTTGTTATCATAAATATTATAATTATATTTTTATTTTATTTTTATTTATTTATTTATTTTTTTAATGTTTATGAAAAAACTTCAGAGGGCGTTTCCTTTTGCGACCTTGTGCGTTATGTTTAATATGAAACTCATTAATGAGGTTTTCAGGTAGTGTAGAGCTACGTTCCCATGTAGTGTTTTTCAGACCCAACCACTTTACTTTATAAAGTTTTTCTCCTTTATAGTTGGTTGATGAAAGAATTTTGTCAACAAAATAGTTGTGTTCAGGTTCTCTTGGTTGCACTGGTACTGGTATAGGATTTCGCTCATGTAGAGTTACTGGTGTACTAGTGTCTTTCACTTGCTCATTTTCATTACTTGGTAAAGCAACTGTTTGTTGTTGCTGAGGCCGGTTCCCAACAGTTTGATTTTGCACTGGCTGTTGTTGTGGAGCCAGGGTTTCAGCATACCTTCTGAGATTAGGGTTATGATAAGGTTTGAGCCGAGTTGCATGCACCCTAGCCTTTAGAGGCTTATGATTGGACTGCCTTCTTAGATTGAAAGTTTGATTGGGACCCACCTTAGTGATATAAAAGGGACCCTCATATTTTGGTGCTAGTTTCCTGGACAGACCAGGTTTAACATTAAATGTTTTAAGCATTACTTGCTGACCTAAATGAAAGGTAGGTTCTTTAGCTGTTAAGTCATAATACTTTTTCTGCTTTTGCTGAGCTGCAAGACGGTTGGATTTGACAAGAATATTTGTTAATTTCAGTGAGTCCACAAGTTCTTGCATATGTTCTTGTGCAGTCTTTGTAAGACTTTCACTAGGAATCAAAGCAGTGTCTATGGGTGTGCGCATTTGCCTACCAAAAACAAGTTCAAAGGGTGTAAACCCTGTTGTTGCTGATTGTGCGTTTCTGAAGGCCATCATTATTGCAGGAAGCTGCTTGTGCCAGTTGGTTTGTTCTACATTACAGTATGAACGTATTGCCTGTGCAAGGGTACTATTTACTCTTTCGGCTACGCTATTACTTTGGGCGTGGAAACTTGATGTGAAGTGTCTCTTAATTTGAAAAAGTTCACAGAGAGCTGATACTAAACGTGACATAAAGTTCCTTCCCCTATCAGAAACTATAACATCTGGAGAGCCATAGCGACAGAAGATTTCTGAATAAAGAACTTGGGCAATGACTGAACTTTCCTGTGATTTAAGAGGAAAGCATTCACACCAACCAGTGAAAGCACAGACAACCAGTAGAATATAAATATGCTTTTCAGTTGATGGTGTGAGTGGACCTAGGATGTCAATGTGAAGCCGAGAGAATGGATGGGATGCGACTGGCAAAGGTGTTAAGGGGGCCTTATCATTCCCATAATTTCGTTTTGATTTCTGGCAAGTGTCACAAGTTCTGACATGAAGATCAATGTCTGCATACATTTTTGGCCAGTAATATTTACTCCTTATTGCTGAGTAAGTTTTATCAAAACCAAGATGTGCATTGCCATCATGATAGGCATGAATGACATCTTCCCTCAGGCATTTCGGAACAACTAATTGTGAAAATAAGTCCTCTCTTCTCTTATTCTTTTTTGACTTTGCATCAGAGAAATGATACAGTATGTTATCTCGAATCACATACTGCTCAGAACTGATTATAAGCTGTTGTTGCTTACTCTTGTTATCAGGTAACTGCCCCTTGACCATATAGTTGTAAATTTGACCAACTTCACTGCATGTTTCTTGCAATGTAGCAACATCGGTCATAGATTTTGAGCTTATTTCAGGTTCTCTAGTGGGCACCGCAGGTGGGTCTTCATTTTCAGTGGGCATTTGCTGAAGGGCAGATATAAAAGGATCTAAATTTGCATTTTCATATTCGAATTTTGTCTGCAGGCACTGAATTGAAACCTCGCAGTTGGAGCTGTTGTTAAGCCAAGATGGTGCTGGGTTATTTGACCTAGGCGCAGGATGGTCTGGGGTGTGGTAAGGTCTTCGCGATAAGGCGTCAGCATTTTGGTTCCGGATCCCAGGTTTATGTTCGACTGTAAAGTCATATCCTTGGAGTTTAAGAGACCAGCGACCCAAGCGCCCATTCTGATCCCTAATTTTCTGTAGCCATTTAAGAGCAATATTGTCTGAATAGACGGTAAAATGGCTATGTGAAATATACGGGTGAAACTGTTTGACTGCTTCGACTAACGCCAAACATTCCCGTTCACATATATTCCATTTATTTTCTGTACCCCTTAAGGCACGCCCGCCATAACTTATTACAACCTCACGTCCCTCAGAATCTTTCTGCCCCAAGATGTAGCCTATAGCAGTTCCACTTGCATCCACCGAGAGGAAAAATGGCTTTTGTGTATCGGCAAAAGCAAGAATAGGACTTGAAATAAGCTTTTCCTTTAGTAAGTTAAATGCAGTTTGACACTCACTGGACCACTTATAATCAACATCTTTTTTCAGTAAGCTGTTAAGGGGTGAAGCAATTTTTGCATAGTCTTTCACAAATCGCCGGTAGTAATTGGTTAGCCCCAAATAAGCTTTCAGCTGTTTTCGAGTTTTAGGAACAGGGTAGGTCTTAACTGCAGCTATTTTAGAAGGGTTAACTTCTATGCCATTTTTAGAAAAATAATGCCCTAAGTACTCTACCCTTTTTGCAGCAAACTGACACTTTTTTGGCTGTAATTTGAGATTGGCATCATTCAATCTGTCAAAGACTTTCTGAAGGTGTACCAGATGTTCGTCAAAGGTCGATGAATGAATCAATATGTCGTCAACATAGACAAGGGCATATTTGAAATTTATGCCCTGGAGCACTTGGGCCATTACACACTGAAATGCTATAGGTGCATTGCGCAAGCCATATGGGAGCCGCTTGAAGGCATAGCAACCACTGTGGGTGACAAAAGTTGTTTTATGTTTTGTTTCGTCATCAAGTGGAATCTGATGAAACCCAGCCTTGAGGTCGAGAACGGTGAATATTTTTGAATTGTTTTCACCTACAGAATCTATAACATCCTCAAGGCGTGGAAGAGGAAAATTTATTGGTTCTGTTACTGCATTTAAGTCTCTATAATCAACAGCAAACCTGTATGTATTGTCTTTCTTTTTGCACATTACTACTGGTGCTGCCCAAAGACTATTTGAGGGTTCTATAATATCATTCTTAAGCATATCTTCTATCTGCTCATCAATATGTTGTTTTATTTGAGGTGAGACTCTGTACGGTCGCTTACGCTGGGGTGGGGCATTGCCCGTTTCTATCCTGTGTGTATGGACATTGGTACAACCTAACTCAGAAGTGTCTTTGGCAAATGAGTCTCGGTTTGAGGCAATAAATGCATATAATTTCATTTTCTGTTCTTCTGTCAGATCAGACTCATCAAGGGAGATGCCAAGTTCATTTACAGTTTCCTTATATTTCATATATTTACTTGTTAGATCATTGGTCTCATTTACATCAGAACAAGTGGCACTCGCTACAGATGGTTCAGAGCTTACATTTTCAGTGTCGAATTCAATTATGGAATCTGTATGGACAGGAACAAGTCTGCCAATAACATGCCAAGGTTTCAGAGTAACAGGAGAGGCTAGGGGATTTAATATTTTGCAGAACCCACGACCCTTATTAACATTTATAATACTCTTAGCACCTGCTAATTTCTTTTTTGTTAGAAGATTTACTGGCTCAAATAGCACTGTTTCCTGATTTGGCGCCCTTGATATTTTTATGGGCAACACAGTCTCAGAATGAGGCTGTATAACTATATGTCTTACAGGTCTAGCCAGCCCCATGCTAAAAGTTGGCTTCAGAATATTTACAACAGGCTCTCCCTTCTCAGTATCAATAGTCTGATTTTCAAAGTTTAATGTGCACTTATTTGCCTGTAAGAAGTCAATTCCCAAAAGCAAGGGATGTAAAATATCATCAAAAATGTAGAATTTCTGATAGAATATATGATCACCAATTTTAACCGGTAACATAGCTGTACCTGATATATCAATAAGATTTCCACCTATTCCTTTTACCTTTCTATAATCGGATTTACCATACATAATAAAATCTTGGTCTAAGGATTCTAAGAGGGATTTCTGAATGCAGCTTAAACTAGAACCTGTATCAACAAGTGTATTAATTGTTTTTCCTAAAATTATAACATCAATAAAATTGCCTTGAAGCGGTGTTGTAGCAAAAAATACAGGTAAAGGTTTGACTTGTCTTTTGGATTTTTGATTTACTGATTTTTTATTAGTCTGCCTTGGTAGGTATGATTCAAATGGTTTAGATGGCTTGATTTTTTCTGAAGTTTTGATGTTATTCATTTTTGTTTTTTCTCTTCTTGAATAATCATTTCCTTGTTTATTAATTTTTCGGAAGTTACCTGTTTTAGTTCCATTTTGATTAGTTTGATAGATTTTAGTCCTACTTTGCTTTTTATGCCTATCCATTTGGTTCCCTCTATTACCAATGGCAGGCCGGGATTCCTATTGTTGAGTTTTTCTTTTACAAATCTGTGCGGTCCGTATGTGACCTATTTCAGAACATGCATGGCATTTAGCAGTTAAAAATGGACACTGCTTATGATAATGGAGGCCCTGTTTGTCACACCTAAAGCAGATGTAATTTTGACTGACTTTTGGTCCTACTGGCACAGCTGAAGGTCTATTGTAAGTTGTGCTCCGATGCATTCTATTAAAATTATTGTTGTATATTTGTTGTGATCTGCTTTTAGCCAATGGTTCATGTCTATTGGATCTTGACTGTGACTCTAAATTTTTTGCTGGTTGTAAGTTGTTAATTGACATAGCAGTTTGAATTGCTTTGACAAGTCGCTCTTCAGATAAAATATTTTCTGCCTGAGGCCCTTTAATCTTATTTGCTTGTTCAGAAATAGATGCCTCTCTTATAACATCACCTATATTTTTTATATCTGACCGGATCAGGTCTGATCTTATATGTGGTAAAAATCCCTTCATTAAAGCCCCAATAATTTGATCTTCTGGAAGATCTATTAATTTTGCCTTCATTTGTAATTTTTGAATGAACTCTTGCACAGGTTGGTCAGGCCTTTGTTTCATGTCATAAATTTCTGGCATTATTGACCATTTGGTTGCCCCATTCAGTGTAAATCTATTTATAAATTGCTCCTTAAGTTGCTCAAAATTTGAGGAAATATTGCTTGGTAAGTTTGAAAACCAGTTATATGCATCAGACAAAAGATGCAATCCAAAATAAAAACACATTTGGGCATTATCCCATTTATAATATGTTGCAATAAAAATGAACTTATGCAACCAAGTGTGTGCATCTGTAGTTTTTGGGTCAAATTTTTCACATAGTTTTGAATCAAATGTTTGTAAGTTGAACAGCCTACCTTCACCACTGGCCTCACTTCCATTGCTGGTACTGGCAGTTGCGGTTGTGTTTTCTGTCATTTTCAGCTCTGGTTGTAATCTAGAACTCTGCGATCTTGTTTTTCTGGTAAATTCTGGGTTTGGCTGGTATGTTTTCATAAACCAGTTTGTCGGGACTCCCTATCTCCACCAAAAATTGTCAGAGCGATTTTTCGATGTTTTTGTTTTTTGCTCTGAAATGAGTAAGACAGACACACTGTCATAGGTTCATCTATTTTTATTGTATACCTCTATTTCAATCTAATACACACATACACATAATATTGAAACATGAAAATATTTACAAATGTCTAGTAATTGTCATTCAATTGAAGTGTCAATTAAGCAATAAAATATACATATTTATTAATACTTATTTACCTTGAAGGGTAATCATTTGATATGTCTATATAATCTTTTGCTGTCACAATGAACAATATCTATTAAAGTTTGGGGAACACTCACTTAGTATGAGAGGTACAACATAGTATAGGCATGTATGTTTCTGAAAGTTGTTTTTGGTTAAATTTAATATTGTTAATCTAATATAGTTAAAATGCATAACTTAGCAATATTTCCTTTCAAAACAATAGTGCATATGAATTCACTAGAATTTTACACTTGTAAATTACTTTAAGCAACTTAATCTGAAGACAAGTTACTAACAGAATAAAATAATAATTAAAACTTTCACTTACCTGAAATGAGTAAGACAGACACACTGTCATAGGTTCATCTATTTTTATTGTATACCTATGCAGTCTTGTCTGCCTTTATATATAGTTCTCATTTCAGGGATTAGCAGGAAAACTTCATTAAACTGTCAGGAAGTACATGAAAGATTCATACAGATTTACATAATCATGAAACATAGACAAATCCCTTCAAGGTGAATAGGTGTGTGCATACATATTATTGGAAAATCTATCAAAATTTGTAAAAATGGAAATTCACAGTTTATAGAATTCAAAACAACTTAAACAAACTATTACTTTTCATCCATCCATCTTATTTACAAGAGTCATAGTTTTTCTTTATTGCAACATTTACCAAAACACATTTCTCCGTTACTATACAGAGCTCCAGGATAGAAGGCCCAAAGGTAACAGGGAAAATTCAGATACAAATTTTCTTATTGCTGATTGAGAATATATGTTGTGACCCCTCATTAGAACTGTCTCGGCGAGTTGGTTCTAATGAAGGGTCACAACATACGTTTTTATAGTGAAACTAGGATAATTATCCCATTATTATCCTGGTACAAATTTATTTAAAGTCGATGAGTTTAAATAAGGATATTAATCCCTTAATTATCTATCAGTCTATCTACCTATCTACCAATTAAGTGCTTGGCCAATATTGGCAGAGTCACACTGTGAACAACCTAGAAACATTTGTGCTGGGAGGTTCTTATCGTGGTACAAATTTATTAAAAGTTGGATGAGTTAACATCCACCTTTAAATAGATTTGTACCAGGATAATCATCCCTTCATTATCCTTTTTTTTTCCATAAAAACATACATTGTGACCCCTTATTAGAACCGTCTCACGGAGACATTATCCCTGTTTACCCTTTCTTATCTGGAGCAGCACAGTAATCAAATGTGAATGGATGGATGACTTGTGGTTTTACATCCTTTTTAACAGTATTTGAGTCATATTGGAACAATGGGAAGGTGATTTTGAAGGAGTTTGTGCAATCGAACCCTGTTATGGTTTAAATGATTTCTGCCTCATTGGGACTCGAACTTGGTAACGCTAGGTCTGCAGGCCAGCACTTTAATAATAACCCATGGAGCTACCAGGGTTGCTGACAATAATCAGATATTTTGTTAAATACAGAGCTCTCCAAAAAAAGATCTGTTTTGACTCTCGTTAAAATTTTCTCGTTGAGAGTGAGACGGTTCTAATGAGGGATCAGAGCATATGTTTTTATTGTGGAATATAGAAATTTATCCCTCCTTATCTGAAGCACTAAATGATATTAAAAACATCATGCAGAGCAGACACATTTGTCGATAGACAGAACATTGAAAGGATGACCCCCCACCCCCTCCACCACCACCAAAAGAGAGAAAAAAGTAGAAATCAGGTGTTGAAAGGAATCTTTTGCACTACCGTTATTATTATATTCCCCCACCATCAGGTGGGGGCTGGGAAAGGGGACATGTTGTTTTTGGTGTGGATTGTGTCGGTGTCTTTGTAGCTTCTTTAGTGCACTCTGTCCCATTTTCAAGATCACAAGAAGTAAAAGAATGTTGAAAAATGCCTTGACTGCACTATATCTCCTGAATGGATGGATGGATTTGAACCAAACTTGCACAGATATAGTATTGGGAGATGCAAAAGAACTGAGATCCTATTTTCAAAGTGACAGGAGGTCAAATGCCTTGACAACATAACTCCTGAAATTTAAAAATGATAGTGATATTTTATCACATGAGAATTAACATGGGATTGCAACATTACCTGTGATTACATTACCTCTCATCGACATCATGGTTAAGCTTCTTGCGATGCAAATTGAACATCATCAACAAAGAAATAACATTAATCGTTAGCTGCATGTGCATGCAAGCATTGTAGTTTAGATCAGTGTTTCATAAACATGCAGCTGGTGTTTAAAATTTTGCAGCAAATTCAAACCGTAGAAAACTGTGAAGTAGCATCTGGAAACAAAGAATTTTGGAAAACTTCTACTGCATCAGAGTCACATGGGGACATACTCAGTTCTCTTCTGACATAACACGAAACTGGCACAGATTAAAACCCGGAATGGAATGGATGAGATAATCTATGAGTTCTATAGGCTACAAAGTACAATGTGCTCACAAAGCCTGGGATGGTAGTCATACAAGAAAGAATTTGCTCACTCCAAGGAAGCAAATTCTTTCCTATAAGAACGACATCACAAAGCCATGGAATGGATTGAAGATTAGTCCTGCAAGCTCAGTCCATACAATTTTTAATACTGTGTCTATGAAACTAGTGTTCATTTTTATATGCCCATTTGAAAAATGGCACGTATTATGTTATGGTGCTTCCGTCCGCCCATCTGTCTGTTCATCTATCCATCCGTCCATCCATTGTAAACTTTTCGTTTCTGGATATATCCTCCTACAGTCTACATCCAATCAAGCTGAAACTTGGTATATAGTAAGACTATGAGGTGAAACATAGCACTGTGTCAGGGGCAGGTAATTCCAGGGAACAAATGTTTATCATGAGTGAAAATTTATATTACTGATAATTTGATGCAAATTTCCATCCAGGTCTGATACAAACTGGGCAGTGCAAACAAGGAAGTAAACTTTAAGTAGAGGCTTGAAATGAAAAGTGTTTGAACCATCTATCTAAGTACGAAGACAAAGGCTCTGATCATCTTGGCAGTTACCGCACAGCTGATCTGTGCCTAGACTTTTGATATGATCTGCACAAAAACTAATGCAGCCTTTCACCCTGCCCAAAGATGATTCAGATAAAATTTGTTTGGGATCGGCACGCTGGTCATATGAATCTTCATGTTTGGTAGTGTGAATACACGCACAGACCGACAAATGGACAGATGTCCACACCTTGGGATATGTGGGGTAATTTGATCCATAGCAGCTGTGTTTTTGGGTACATGTATATTTTAGGTCATTTAAAAGCACAATATAGTGGGAAAATAGTTTTTAAAACATCAGTTTTGTGAAGAACTGTAGTCTAATCATGTAAATCTTTGTTTGTTTGTTAGTTTGATTTGATGCTTTACGTCCCAATAAACAGCTGAGGTCATGTCGGGACGTTACCTCCAATTCTGTGGGACTTCTACCCGACATTGAGATGAAATGACACCTCAAGCCCTGCATGAAACACCACCCCAATAAGCAGCTAAGGCTTTTATGCAGGAGCGGTCTGACTTTATAAGATACCACTCATCCTGGGCAGGCTTAGGCCTTCTAAGCGGTTAACCAGGTAAATCTTTGTGAATGTAATAAGCTGATCTCTTCTGATACAGTAACAGTGTACTTTAGCTGCTGGTATGGAGTAGTTGTTTTTTTGTATATTACCATGGTAACTATTATTGATATAAACAATCTCAGTGGTTTTCTTTAAAAAGAAGCATGCACAACGTTTTACACTTTAGTACATTCTGATACAATAACTGCTGTTTTAAGGATAATATGCACAGATGTTCATTTTACAGTTACAGTAAGTGGGTGGGGTACCTGACCTCATCCTTCTAACGACTTTAACACTGTCAACACATTGATTTTTTATTAGAAATATATCACAGGTCACTGTTGAACAAAAAATCACTGAAAATGTCAATTTTATCATGTAAAGAAATGTTGAAGCATAGTTTACCAGTAGCCCAGATGTTGTTAAGGTGTGGTGATTTGCTAATTACCATTGTGATGGTTATTTTAATAATGCAAATCTTTGTATATTGGCATCAAGAATGTCTTATGTCTCTTTAATATTACATTTAAGCTATATTACACAAAGTACCAGTTGTTTCAGGGACAAAATAAACATTTTGTCAATTTCGAGGTAAGTGGGTGGGGTAATTTCCCCCCTGTTTTGAAAACCTTAGGCACTAAAGCATAATTATTCAGTCCTTAAGCATTCTATGGATCACTTGAAACAATTAGTCACTTAAACAAGCAATTTCTGATGTAAAAAACATAGTTAAAAAACAAAAAAGCTAAATTGTATGGCTACTTGGGATGTTACCATATGTTTGATGTTCTCTGTGTTACCTTGGCAACCATTATTTCACTGACAAAACACATATCGATTTTGCACTAGGGATGCCTTATGTCTCTGTTTTAGAGCATAGGGTCACATTCTTTTGAATATGTTTGCTGTTTCAGGCTGAAATTGAACCAATTTTCAAATTTTAGTAAGTGGGTGGGGTAATTCTACCCCCTTTTTAACGCTCCAAACACATAAAAACATTACTTCAAAGACCATTTTACAATCTACAGACAAAATGTAACTGATCTATAGCCAGAATCAATGTAAAGACAACACGGTTTTTAAATACTGTGTATTCTGAGCACACAATTAAGAAAACATAACTTTTTAGATCCTGTTTTAGTGGTTATATAAAACCGTCACTGAAAGTTTTGGTTTATAGAGTGCCCATTAAGATTTTTATTTAATTTGCTTCTACTGACAATGGTCTATCATAAAAAGCATATTGCACGTGTCAAGTCCGTGTGCAATTTTCTATTCATGCTCTCAAAAAATGCCAAAAAATGGCATTTTTGATAAATTAGAAAATTGTGAAACCCCATACCACTTATGTTTTCCATGGTTACATGACAGAACATGATATTGGGATGCAAAGAACCAATAATGTGTGTGACTTTATGTTAGCATCAATACATATATTCAAAAAATATATATTAAGTAAGGTGGTGTCTGTGTCAAGGTTTAAAAAGTGTCAATTTTCACCTTAAATTTGCTGTTTTTAAGGTCAAAATCTTCTTTTGTGGTTACCATGGCAACCATGCATATTTTGAAAAAAATAAACCTCAATTAATTGTTTTTGTATGGTGCCTAACATATCCGCAAAGTATGAAGCAAATCCATGACTATGCGTGCCGGGCCCCATTAAGATTTTTCTGGTTTTTACATGGAATTGCTCTTAACTTCTCTTTGTAAATAGGTGAAAGCGCTTGCAGTGGGTGCAAAAAGTACACTTTGGATGGTGAAAATGTGAAAAAGTGCATTAGAATCGGGATAACTATATCGAAAATTGTCATTTGGGGACTCCGAGGTAAATCGTCGTTTTTTGGTCGCAAATTGCGTTTTTCGGCTCCGCGGATGCGTCGCCGTGAAACGAAATTTCTGACCATAAAACCGACGATTTCCCACCCCAAATGACAATTTTGAATACAGTTATCCCCTAAATAAACACCAAACCTAATTCTCTTTCGTAGCACGGAATCCAGAAAAGAATACAATTACGATTTTAAAGACCTATATGGAGATTTAATTAAAAATAGTGCAAACTGTAAAACAACGGAGAAAGTTAGGCTTTACGCCTTCATCAGAGCTTTAAACATCTTCAAGCTTGTATACACAAACAAAATTATGTAAAAGAGGAATCAGTGAAAAAAGACAGAAAACTACAACAAGGCAATAAAACAAAAAAAATATACAGAACAGTTCTTTGCAAATGAAATTTGATTTGAAATTTATACCGTGAACTGAAAATGCCCTTCTTGCGCTCATAAGCTCGCTCATAGAATGCTAAAATGGCTTAGCTATCATGATACACTCAATTCTACATGAAAAACATTCTTTGACATTCTCAACGGGCCGAAGATGGCAGACGGTTATAGCAAATCAATGACACAAAATTATGCAGAACAATTATATGCAAATATACAATGATTTGGAATTTATACAAAGGAAAATGTCTATCTTGGTAAATGGCGTCGCTATGATAAGCTCAGAGAATACTTAAAATGCGTCGCTATGATAAACATATCGCTACAAAAAAACACAACGCAACAACCAAAAACGATTCCTTAGATCTCTGTGAGGACAGAAATACATGTACTATACCTCTGTTCCTAAGTGTTCCAACGTAAAATCAATGGACACCCCTATCTGTAAAACGTCCAAATGCCGGAAGTTTCAAGGCATCGTCGTTCTGTCCTCAAACGCACAGTATTTTTGTCAATGTTGGGCTGTCTCCCAGACAGAGGGAGAAAGGGTGTGCGACTGTAAGAAAATACTTTTCTTCCACCTCCGGCACTGCAAAAACAGCAGGTCCTTGACCTTAATATTGATTTGTGGTTAGACACCCCATTGAGATTGAGCATGTTTAAAAAAAGCCGCTTGCTGCAGGCAAGTTGAAGGTAGAGGAGGAAAGATTCAAGCAACCCTCATCCTGCACTTACTTCAAGCAGAGCAGATTCTTAAATTTCCTTAATTAAGTCGACATAAATAGTACGTCCCAATGCTGAAAGTTTCAAGGCATATACAACCCACCTTACCATTACATAGCAAAGAGAAGTGGCAGCTGAAATAATTGGAGTCTAAGCATAAGAATATAAATGAAGGCTCTGTCAGGATCTGAACATATGGCTAGATCAATATAGAATCATCAGTCTTCCTTGTTGATACCATGGGGCTTCAAACAATGGATCAAGTAACTTTAACGAGTCTTATTTGTCTTGTCCGTCCGCTCTGGGTTTTGGTCTATGCAACAAACGGAAACTTTGCTGAAGAATAAATATTCTGATAAGCATAAAATGTTCCGAAACAGTTGATCTTTCAATTCTGCGATGTTACCAGTCATCGCAGTGACCGATTATTCTCATGCCTAAATTTAAGGGACACTTGGTTTCTTCTGCATATAATACTGTTTCCTACATTTGCTGCAAGAAATTAAGTAAATCACATTTTCTGTTCTACAGTTTGTGTCCGACCTCGGTTTAATTATCGCACCCGATGACGACTTTACTGATTCGTCATTTTTATTTTGTGGGTCTGTCTTATTGCTCTGTTGCAAGTTACTTGATTTCCCAAGAGGGTGGTCATCTGTTGCGCAATGGCTGATTCAGTCCCTTACCAGAAAAGCAGTTATGCTTTCTGTACACCATTATTGTATTTTTTTCGGAAAACAAGACTCAAGTATTTGAATACATGTAACTAAATCGTGGACCAGCGTTTGACAACAATCTCCCTGACCGTTGGAAGATCTGGGTGGTATGTCATAACCAATGGGAGGACGGACTTGTCCTTGGATTGGTTGGTTGGTTGATTTGATGCTTAACGTCCACGGTAAACAACTAAGGTCATGTCGGGACGGTCAGTTAACCTAACCACACTATTCCTGGGCAGGCTTAGACCTCCTAAGCGGTTAACCAGTACTAAGTGCACATACTTTCGCCAGTAACTGACAACTGCCCTTCTTGAATCAGCGGAAGGAGAAACGAAAGTATGTGGCCATACCGGGATTCGAACCCAGGACCTCTGACTTACGAGTCAGGTGCCCTACCGATTGCGCTACCCGGCCCGGCGACTTGTCCTTGGAAGACCATTGAACATGTATGGCAAAAGGCTTGTACTGTCCATTTGTCTTGCTTTCTCTATGACCGGGGTAAGTCTGCATATCATAATCTCGTTCACGAAACTGGTAAGACCATCCTTTTGCTCTTTTCTCGAATGTGTCCCTATCGGAACAAAAGCGCCTGATGCGAAGTGTAAGGCTAAATGGGATGTTCTTGCTACTATGTGGTGGGTGGCAGCTGGAAAGCAGAAGATACTGGTAAATGCAGGCTATTGCCCAGGCCGTAAAGAAAGCAAGACAAATGGACAGAAAAGGCTTTCGTCATCCAGGTTCAAAATACCAAGGATTAGTCCGTCCTCTCATTTGTATGAAATCAACCAGACCTTCTTAAGGTCAGGGAGATAGTTGACCATCACTGGTCCACGACTGAGTCATCCAAACACTTGAGTACGGAGCCAAGGAGGGGACATGGCAATACATATACTGATTTCGTTCCCACGAAATGCATTTGTTCCCATCCATTACTTTTTCGTTCCCTCAGTTTTGTAATTTGCTTCCTCAAAATAAAATTCCGTTCCAACGCTTTACTTTTTCGTTTCCGCGCATTTTATTTTCGTGCCCTCAATTTAGTATTTCGTTTCCTCAAAATGATATTCCGTTCCCACGCTTTACCTTTTCGTTCCCTCAAAATAGCATTTCGTTCGCTAAAAATGATATTCCATTCCAACACTTTACTTTTTCGTTCCCTCAAAATAGCAATTCGTTCCCTCAAAATAATATTCCGTTCCCACGCATTACTTTTTCGTTCCCTCAAAATAATAATTCGTTCTCTTTAAATAATATTTCGTTCCTTCAAAATAAGATTTCGTTTCCACGCATCACTATTTCGTTTGCACGTACTAATATTTCTTTCTATTGCAAAATAAATTCGTGTCCTTAATGTAGTATTTTGTTACCTCGCAACAATATTTCCTTCTATCACAGTGACTGTAGTAGTTTGAGCCTACAAATTATTATTCCGTTCACTCGAAATAATATTTCGTTTCCACGATTTACTAGTATGAGGCCTCGCAACAGTACTACATTTATATTTAGCTTTATACAGATCGGTGTATCATGGTCTTTTTCAACAATGGGCGTTGAAAAGAACTCTTTTTTTGTTAATAAGGGCGTTTAATAATGATAATCTATTTGGTCAACATTATATTAAAAATTTGAATATGACGCTCGAACTACATATTCTATTAACAATAAAAAAATAAGAAACTGAGAAAACATAGCATCATACAGGAACACTTTCACTGCTTAAAATTTGGCGCTGGTACAACGTCTGCCCAACGTTGGACACACATTATTGGCGGTTCTAACCGTTGGGTCAACGTTGTCCCAAAATCGAGTACTCATTCGGCGGTGTCGACTATCAGTTGGCGGAGTACTTGTATAGTTTACGAGGGGCTCTGGGTTCATGATCAGTAGGGCCATAATTTTATCCTCATCTGTTACATTTGGGAGGTGGCCCTGGACTGAAGGGGCAACTTCTTGATTGCTTCATTTGGCAGTGTGACCATTTCGGTGGGGTCTGTCCTCGAGGGAGGAATTTGCTCCAAGGGAAGCAAATTCTTTCATTTAAGACTTGGCCCCAGTTTTGGGCTTTCAGAGACTGGGGTGGCTGAATTGCTTCCCTTCAAAGTGTACTCATTCACCTGTTATAGGGACTTGGTAAGCCAGCTAAACTCAGGATCCGGAACCTTTGAGCTATGGTAAAACTGTGGTGTGTGGGTGCATCTACCTATTTTTCTGTCAGGTTTCCACAGGAAGATAACTGTTATTACTTCCTTCTTGCTTCTCCTGGTGGCAGTGTCTTTTCTGACAGGCCTGCTTTAGAGGGAGAGCGTTTGCTTCAATGGGGGTAAATTCGTTTCATTAGGAGTTTGCCCCGAATTAGAGGGGACACAGAGATTGGGACGACTAAATTACTAGATTGGCTCCAGTTCAGAAAATAATAATAAAATAGTGATAAAATAAACAATATGGTTGGCCTTCAGACGGATGGGTGACTTGCGATTTTACGTCATTTTCAACAGTATTTCAGTCATATCAGGACGATGGGCGGGTGATAATGAAAGGCTGTGTGCAATGGAATCCCGTTTAAGATTGAAGGAACTCCGGCTCCAGCGGGGCTCGAACCCGCGACTGCTAGATCAGTATGCCAGCGCTTAACTCAATGAGCTTTAGGGGCTCCTTTGGCCTTCAGAACAAACGGAGCCAGGCTGCTAAAATGCACTATGGTTTTGCTTTTATCATCACCGAATAGTTTTGCGAGAAATCGAAAAGATATTTCACAGGAACGAAATGTTACGTTGAGGGAACGAAATATTATGGTATGAAAATTAAATATTATTGCATGGGAAAGAACTAGTAATGCGTGGGAACGGAATATTATTTTGAGGAAATGAAACGGATAAATTGAGGGGACGACAAAGTAATGCGTGGGAACGAAATATTATTTTGAGGGAACAAAATGTTATTTTGAGAGAATGAAATTGTAAAGCGGGGGAACGGAATAATATTTTGAGGAAACGAATTGCTATTTTGAGGGAACGAAATAGTAATGCGGAGGATTGGAATGCTTTTTTGAGGGAACGAAATGCAATTTTGAGGGAACGAAAAAATAAAGCGTGGGAACGGAGTATTGCTTTGAGAGAACGAAATATTAAACTGAAGGAACAAAATAGTAAAGCGTGGGAAAGAATATTATTTTTAGAGAATGAAATGTTAAATTGAGGGAATGAAAAAGTAATGCGTGGGAACGAAATGCATTTCATGGGAACGAAATCAGTATATACATTGCTATGTCCCCTCCCGAGCTCCGTACTTGAGTCCTATCGTCCAGAAAAAAATATATGCGAACAGAAGAGCCCAGAGCGTATCTGACCTTGTGCGGGGCCAGATTCAAGCCTGACCAAAAGGAAGGCGGCTTTCTTGGGGAATCGGTTGAAAATTGAAAGTATAGAATGATAGATTCAACGTACCCTCACCCCGCACTGACTGCAATCACAGCAGGTCCTTCAACTTCCTAAATCCTATATCAATAGGACACTCCAGCGTCAAGGCATCTTAGTACCGCCTATCATCGCACAGCAGTAGGAAGTGACAGCTGAAGTAATTGGAGTAAAAACAGAAAAATATAAACGAAGGCTGCCAGGATGTTTCCAGACTTCTGTGGCCATATAGTTTCATAAATCGCCCTTGTCAGAGTGTTTAAACGACGGATACAGTAACTTTCACGAGTCTTCTTGTCTTGTCCGCGGCCGTTTACCTGGATTATGGTCGATGCAACAAACGGAGGCTGGTCTGAAGAAATAAGTTCTGATAGGCAAAACTGTTCCGAAACGGGAGATCTTTGTAAGCTGCGATGTCTCCAATCATCGCAGTGGCCGTTCATTTTTATGTTTAAGGTACCGTTGGTTTCTCCTACGATGTGTAGGAGAAACCAACGGTACCTTAAACTTGCTACAAGAAAAAAGTGAACCACGGTTTCTCTTCTGCAGTTTGTGCCCGATTTCAGCTTGACTATCGCACCGGATGACGAATAAATTGTCTGAGACATCATTATTATTTTGCAGGTCTGAACTCTTGCTCTGTCTTAGGAAACCGCTTGGTATGCACTAGCTCAACAGGCCGTCAAACCTCCAACAAACAGCCTACCAATTTTAATGGCAAGGACTTGCTGTTTTTGCAGTAGATGAGGGATTTGGAAGGGATGTGTGTTTTCACTGTCGCCCATCCTTTCGCCCTCTGTGAGATAGTCCGACAGAGACTGTATTATTGTATTAGAGACATATATATCTTTTTCTCATATGCCACCTGCGAGTGGCCTGAGATATCTATACAAAATAAAGTTCTGTTCTGTTCTGTTCTGTTCAGACTGAAGTACTGGCCATTTGTAGGGCAGAGCGAAGATGCCTTGGGATTTTCGGCGTAAGACGGCCTACTGATATGAGGTGCCATTTTTTAAGTCGGAACACGTAGATACATGTAATGGCGTCCTCATAGGAAGACAAAGAAACTATTTTATTTGTAGCGTTGTGTTTTATTTTCAGCGTTGTGTTTATTATAGTGACACCTTTTTATCAGTCTATGAGCTTATCATAGCGACGCCTGTTAAGCATTCTATGAGCTTGAGATGTACTTTCATGTATACCTTTTTCTCATATGCCACCTGCGAGTGGCCTGAGATATCTATACAAAATAAAGTTCTGTTCTGTTCTGTTCAGACTGAAGTGCTGGCCATTTGTAGGGCAGAGCGAAGATGCCTTGGGATTTTCGGCGTAAGACGGCCTACTGATATGAGGTGCCCTTTTTTAAGTCGGAACACGTAGATACATGTAATGGTGTCCTCATAGGAAGACAAAGAAACTATTTTATTTGTAGCGTTGTGTTTTATTTTCAGCGTTGTGTTTATTATAGTGACACCTTTTTATCAGTCTATGAGCTTATCATAGCGACGCCTGTTAAGCATTCTATGAGCTTGAGATGGGCATATTCAGTTGAGTTGTATAAATTTCAAATCAACGATTGTACAACACATTGTTTGTTTTATTGCCTTATCTTATTATTATTTTCATTTATTTATTTATAAATTTATTTGTCTCTCAGGTATAATATCGTGCGTTTGTGCTGGTGTGTATGCGCGAATATTTTTAAAACTCTGATGAAGGCGTGATGTCGAAAGCGCTCAGTTGTTTACAACTTCGACCTGTTTCTGATTGAATCTCCATATATACAAAATGCTCTCATTTACTTTCCTTCATGGAACGAGCTCTTTATTTCTTGGAAGACCTCATTGTCCCTAGGTAAACAAAGCGATAAGAATATTCCATATGAGCCGCGAGACGAGAAAATCCCACAAGGTGATTGTGCGCCAAGCGCAGACTCAGATCAGCCTGGGCATCCGCCCAGTCTGACCAGAGTCTTCGCTGTCTGCATGGAGGTAGCTTAGACCCTTAGCCACCCTTTCAGCGCTTAGCTAAGAGTCTGATCAGACTGGGCGGATGTCCAGGCTGATCTTAGTCTGCGCTTGACGCACAACCACTTTGTTGGTTTTCACGTGTCGCCGCTCATATTATTTGTATCTACTGATAGTGCATTTTAATGAGGTTATGTAAAACATTTTCACAAAAACGATGTAAGTACTGCATTTTCATGATCTGTTACATTTTACAATAAACATACAGACAGAATGGCAAACAGTATAAACCCTGATCAGACTGCTCCTATAAGCATTCTGATCTTGATCTGCACTGTTTGCTCCCGATGTCTGATGCGCTACCGAACGCGCTACGCGGCTCGGCGTAATTCTAAAGAGACACATCGTTTTAATGTTTGTGTGACACTGACATACGTGCTCAAGGGGACTTACAAAAAATGTAAACACCCTTGATTTGAACCAAGAGTAGACTGATAATAATGATAAAAGCAACAACATCTATGAATAGATGCTAAAAAAAACGGTTATAGAAATAGTGAGATAGCGGTTGGGGAGCACTTACAGAAATAGTGAGATAGTGGGTAAAGAGCACTGGCTCTTGAGTGTGTTAGATCTCTCAGCGCTGTGGGTTCGAGCCTCGCCCAGAGCAAAAGTGAGAAAGCCTTGTTTTGATAACGGAAAGTCAGGTGGTTGTTTAACAGGAACTCCTGTTTTACGCAAACAATCGCTTAATGATCGGCTCATTGTATCAGATGTTTTCGATAAGATCCGTAAAACCAAAGCAGAAACATATAAAATTAATTAATCATTTAATCATAATGTTTTTCTTATCATTTTCGATTTTTTTGAAACTTTTTTATTTCTCGCTCTCTTTCAGTCATCATGAGCGCTACATTCTTGGTCTTCTTCACTGGTGTTCTTGCTGTTGTGTCGCCTCAACCTGTCGGTAAACTCTAAGTATTCAAAATCAACAATTTCATGTTACTCGCGACACGGTGTGCACTGATACCATTGTACATTTCGTTCTAGCCGGTTTGCGCTCGCACCCAATATGACGAAAGCAACTCTGAAGTCTTGCTTAATATTTTTGCGATTTCTTATTTCCATATCTTCTAGGGCATATCAACAATTATCAAAGCCTAGTGAAATGTATTTTGTGAAACGTTTCCAATATTGCAAACTCTGCTTAAAATAACATGATATACAATGGTGCGTTTTTAAAGTCCCTCAGTATACAACTGAGGGACTTTAAAAACGCACCATTGTATATCATGTTATTTTACCCAGAGTTTGCAATATTGGAAACGTTTGAGCACTCGTGCGAGTTAGCATGGTTGAGTTCTTAAAGTCTGCAAACGCTTACAGAGAGTGTGCAACCATGCATAGAACTTTCGAGGAAATGGAAATTTGGTTACTTTTTCGCTTAAAATTTTAACGCATTCACATTTTGTCGAATTGTAATGTTTAAGCATCTGAATGAATATCACACACTGTAAAAACAATGAAAATTGACAAAGATCCTTGAAAAAGTGTTTTATCGATGTTCGAAAATTGGATTTAAAAAAAAAAAATAGAGTACAGTTCAAAATTTGGAGATGCCCGACTTAAAAGCCGACCAATTGATTGTATACCTACCCAGGTCTTGAGAGTATGTCTTAATGTACCAGATCCAATCAAATTTGAATAATCATTCGAATGTCCGTTACCTTCACTTCCGGTTTTTGTGCAAAAAGTTTGAATCTTTGCAAAATGACGTTGAAAAGAAAGAAATGTAACCGATAAAAAGAGAACACAAAGCATGAACAATGGATTACATCTGATTTTTATGTCATTGAAATCTGATCAGCAGTTACGAAATTGCAGCAAACTGAAAATCACGCTTCAATCAGTATTGGATTAATGCGAATTTATCTCCCTCTAGGAATATCCACGGCCAAATTTTGCATTCATTTTGAAAGTATGTGTTCCCGGTTAAAATTGGAATACACCAAAATTACAATAGTTGATGGCTGTATGAAACAAAAATTCATTTTTCTAGCATATCCAAAGCTACAAATTGGTGCGTTTCTACAGTCTCTCAGTATATTTAAAATGATTAATCTAATAATTACCTTTGCAAATGGTGTCGACCTAGTTCAAACACGGCGTGCGATCAGGGCCAATACTCTTTGCATCAAATACCGGAATTTCTCAAATAATAATAATAATAATGAAAATTGATAAAATCAGGCAGCCCTTATATGTCTATTGAAAACGGCATGTCCGAATGTGATGTGGAGGACCCTACTAGGCATTATAGGGGGAAGTTAGTGAGTTTATATATGAATAAAACAAGCAGTCCTCACTTTTGACAACACATAGATTAATTACAAACTGAATTACTTTACTATTGTTTGTTTTGTTTTGTTTTGACAATCTAGATCCGAATACGGTTCCTTGCGGTGTTCCGACAGTTCAGCCTAGGACAAGACGGATTGTGGGCGGTACCACCGCAACACCTGGATCATGGCCATGGACGGTAATACTGTATAACACTTATTTTTGGCGGTTACTGGATTTTGGCGATATTGGCGGTTAAAGCAAAGAGCGCTGAAATATAAGTTCGCCAATATTACATAGATTTAATACATATACGGAGGTTTAAATAAAAAGAGTATTCGACGAGTATTTTATATTTTTTATGTTTTTCCATTTAAATATACATTGTGGCAGCCTATTAGAATCGCCTCGATGAGGCGATTCTAATAAATGCCACAACTTATAGTTTGATGGAAAACAGATTTTTTTACAAATTCATATTAAATTCTATTATCTAGAGCCGTGGTGTAACAAGACCGCCAAAATTAACATGCGCCAAAATGTCATGTTATTTAACCCGCGAAATTTTGGTACCGCAGATATTAACTGTTTTACAGTAATCAGTTGTTCATAAAACTTGTTTACACCTATTTTGTAAAATAAACCAGTGCATGTTAATTGTTCCTCTGAAAGTGTAAAGAATTTTAGGATTAGAGCCCTGCCTCTCCTAGTAAATTATTACTGACCGTTCCAAGACGGTGCTCCTGTTAAGTTATCTAGCTAAATGTTCTGTTTTGTTTCAATTTTCGTAACGATATCCCTAGGTAGCTCAGCGGAACGTATCCATAGTTGCATACACCCGGGCACCTGGTGTCCGTTCATCCATGCAATTGTTTGTTGCCTCCACGTATCTTTAGTGTTCGGAATATATGTTTGTTTTGTCTATTTAGGTTGCTCTGGTAAGCGCCAGAGGACGCCTAAGTGGTTCCGGGTCAATAATTCATCCGCATGTAATCCTGACATCTGCACAAAGATTCGAGGGGTAATCTCAAATTTATAGAGAAGAGGGAGAGAGTGTGACGGTTCAATTATATGAGAGAGAGAGAGAATTCGCATACATTTTTATCTTGTGTTTTCATAATTTATAGCTCTGTGCCTGTGACCCTTATTAAGATAACCTCAGACAAAATAAGCAGAACTTATAGAGAGAACATTCAAGCCGTTAAATAAATTGGTACAGGTAGTCCTTGAAAACTAACACGGATTTGGCCATAGCAAGATAAGGCAATGATTTACGAAATTTGGCCTGAATTAAGTACAAGTCATTAATGTAGGGCTTTCACAATCGCAGCCAAATCATATACTGCATGTTTAAAGGCGTCATTATATTTTCGTTTGGCGGTAACATGTTTGCAATATTGTGTCTACTATAAACCGCTAAACCTGTCATTATAGAAAATAAGTTTAGTTCAATAGCTATATTATATATTTTAATACATTCTTTTAAGCAAATACCAGTTTTGATGCATTGCAGCGCATTTATTTTGCAGACCGAATATCACATTATTTGACCTGAACCTCCGTTATTGGCGAATATATGCAGGGGAGTACAACATCAGCGTAAAGGATCCGTATGAACAGTATTACCATGTTAACCGTGTTGTTATCCACCCTGCTTTCAATTACTCAACCCTGGAAAATGACATTGCTATCCTGTTGACAAAGGAACCAATACAGTAAGTTTCCTAGCGGACACTCAAAGGTAATACAAATACAATATTCTTCTTGTATTAAAGTTCATTCATGTCATGTTTGATAAATCTTGTTTCGCTGAATGATGTGAACTGCTGGATTGAATTCTTTAAACACAAGATGAATACATTAAATGAAATATTGCTTTTTACCTCCAAATTTTCGACATCATGAATTGTCATAGGATCTGACTATACCAGCGCATTTGATATATATGACCTACATGTATATGAAAAGAAAAAAGAATATAATTATGTGAACAAAATGAACAAATCAGTATCACCATGATAACTATGTATGAGCATTCTAACTTGAACAGGTGCTAAAAATCTTAAACGGAAAGTTTCATTACACACTGCGTTGACAGAAAGCGAAAAAAGCAACTGCATGGAACAAAAAGCAGGCACAAGCCCGTTCACTAATACAACAAGTAAATGTCAACACATACATGTATACGAAATATAACTTTGTACCTTGAACAGTTGCTGAGAAATCTGCTACGAAAAAAACATATTATTATATGAATGCTCAGAAATATAAGTAAACTAATAAATGGAAGAAAAGGAAGGAAAACACCCGTTTACTTAACAAGTCATTGTCAACACACATATATGCACCGACTACAGCTATAACAGGTCATTATCAACAGCCGCGACACGACGAAACCAAAAATGTGGTTGTGCGCCCAGCGAATAATCAGACCAGCCTGGGCGGCCACCCAGTTTGATCAGACTCTTCGTTAAGTGCTCAAAGGGTAGCTAAGGGTCTAAGCTACCTCCGTGCGGACAGCAAAGACTCTGATCAGACTGGGCGGATGCCCAGGCTGATCTGAGTCTGCACTGGGCACACAACCACATTGTTAGTTTTGTCGTGTCGCGGCTCAATTATTATATAAACCTTCAATCTAGAACAATTGCTGGGAACTCTGTAACGAAAAATCCACCACTAAATTCACTTAGAGAAAAAAGTGATCAATTAGAAGTTGAAAGCAGGTGCTCAACCGGATAATGCAATACTGTATAGGCCTAATGCGTGTGGAAATCTGTTACGAAAATTTCTTTATTAAATGCATGACACGGAGAGAAAGAAAACTGAACAGAAACAATGGAGACTAAAAAAAAGAAGGCCGCTACTCTATACCACGTTAAATTGGGTCAGTATCCCATTGTGTTGTATGTATGAAAAGTCTGTCTTAACGGTTGCATAAAAATCTTTTAGGGAATACTATTATACATAGCATTGAGGGAACAAATACATAGTCGAATCAGCATGAGAAGGCCGTCCTATACTCCAATATGTAGCAAATCATTCTCAACTGATATACTAAATATGAACTTTCTGTTTTGAATAGTTTTAAGTAGAAAAAAACACATTATAAAATGCATGACGGAAAGTACAAGGAAAACTAAGCAGGGGAATGCTTCTTCGTTATCCTAAAACACAAGTCATTGTCATGTCATATACTTAATGTGAATAATAGGAATTTTCTACCTCGGACTGTTTCTGAGCAATCTTTCACGAAATAGTTCTTTAAAGCCTAGCATCGAGAAAAAGAAAATTAACACATCCACGTGAGAATACAGCTGACACATTTAGTTATCCATCACACAGTATTTCTTGCAAAGTTGTCAAATGTATACAAAATATAGACTTGTCCGGTACATGTATACTAAATTTTAACATCCTGGCTTTCTTAATTGCTGAGAAATTGCTGAGAAATCCTTCATATCGCGGGATCCTTCTTGGGTACTTCATCAAACCATCTTACCCGTTGATTCTGAGCTATCAAAGTCAAGCCTGTAAATATATTTTATAAATATATTTAATTCTAGAGAACGTAAAAGAAGATGGTGAGTATATCAAGGTAACGGAGACTAATTACTGCTTGAAAAATACAGTCATACGAAACAAAGGTTATACAAAACATACATGGACCTAAAAGACTTACGAAACAAAGGTTATACAAAACATACCTGGACCTTAAAGACTATCATCTGAAAAATGCATGTATACATGGATGGATCGTATGACCTTAGAAAAAAAGACAATTTCTTTGGCCTTCAAGCTTACTGACGTCATGACAAAAGAAAAAAATTCTAAAGAAATACGGAAAACTTGACTTATGTCTCAGGAAACTGAACTCATCGTATGAAGATGATAAAAATGGGAAATAAAAGTTTGAGCCGCGACACGAGAAAAGCAACAAAGTGGTTGTGCGCCCAGCGAAGACTCAGGTCAGCATTGGCAGCCGCCCAGTGTGATCAGACTTCGTTAAGTGCTCAAATGGGTAGCTAAGGGTCTAAGCTACCTTCATGCGGACAGCGAAGACTCTGATCAGACTGGGCGGATGAGTCTGCGCAGGGCGCACAACCACATTGTTGGTTTTGTCGTGTCGCAGCTCAAATTAAATGAAGTATTTTAGCTACTTAACTGCAAATCTATTGTAGAAATATATACAGACAATCTCTATATCTCCAAGTTAAAGTTAATTTCAAACTACTGATACATGTATCTCAAAGTAAATTTTCTGGTCCCAGTAAATTTACTTTAAGATACCAGTAGTTTGACGTAACATGGATTGAAACGTTATAGAAAAATTGGTAATGTTTCCAAACTGTATTCTTTGATAAAAGAGGGTACTTTGAGATTTCAAAGTTTGAGATTACGAGAGTCAGTTGTATTTAATTCTTGAACATGTACAACGAAAATGGACAGATCTAAGCAATACTCTCCGCTCCTATTGACCTAAAAATATATCTCTAGAGAGAAGATCAAAACAAAGAATTAATATCATTGTTGTCGCACCTGCTTTAGCAAGGTGCGATATAGATGTCCGATTTTCCGTCAGTCCGTCCGTCCGTTCACAATTTACGTCGACCCTAGCATTTTGTCGATTCAAAAGACTTATCCTCTGAAACCGCTGCATCCATGATTCTCATATTTCACATGCAGCATGATCAGACTGCAGGGCGTAAGAATGGTAAAATTCAGCCGGGTCAAGAATCCAAGATGGCC
The DNA here is from genome assembly GCA_963989385.1 of Ctena decussata. NCBI lineage: Eukaryota > Metazoa > Mollusca > Bivalvia > Lucinida > Lucinidae > Ctena > Ctena decussata. The sequence goes on along the minus strand of OZ022500.1, from coordinate 16,953,612 downwards.
GTCGTTACTGAAAATAGCAAAACCAGTAAAATCAACTTTTTCCTCAAGAGCCACTTAATAGATTTGCTTGAAATTTTGTATGAAACATGAGTGGGACCTTGGTATTCAGAATTATCAAAACCAAAAAATCTGTAGCCGAATTAGGTCACAGTGACCTTACGTCGACCCTAGAATAATTTAGGTCGACCCTAGCATTTAAGTCTATTCAAATGACTTATTCTGTGAAATCACTGGATCCATGGTTCTCAAATTTCATATGCAGCATGATCAGACTGCAGGGCGTAAGAATGGCAAAATTCAGCCTGGTCGTGAATCCAAGATGGTCGCCGTTACTAACAAGAATTCCGCGGAATGCTATGTCGCACCTGCACTGCGCTTCCACAGTAGTAAAGACTGTAATTAAAAAGAACTTGTATGAGAAATGGACAAAAATGCTAGGGTCAACACAATTTTTGATGTAAAATTTGTCAGAATAGCATAAAATATAGGTCAAGGGTAGGAATAATTGCAACATCCCTCATGAACATTCCAAAGAGAAACTTCACGCCAGGTGTGATGACTACAGGTATCATATTTCAACACAAAAGGACTAAAATGCTTGGGCCGACACAATTTTGGGTGTAACATTTTGCAAAGTCAGCAAAGCATGAAATATTTGTCAAAAGTAAATTAATTGCAACAGCACTCAAGAACATTCTAAGAAAAAACTTGATGCCAGGTTTGATGATTCTAACACTAGCATCATTATAATTTTGAATGAAAAATTTACTAAGTCAGCAGAGCATGAAGTATAGGTCAAGGTATAAATAAGAGCAACAGCCCTCGAGAACATTCTCAGAAGAAGCTTTATACCAGGTTTGATGACTGTAGTTATCATAGTTTGGGAGAAATAGACTTAAACGCTAGGGTCGACATAAATGTTGGTGGTCAGCTTTACGAAGTCAGCAGAGCATGAAATATAGGTCAAGGGTAAAAATAAGAGCAACAGTCCTCAGGAACATTCTTAGAAGAAGCTTTATGCCAGGTTTGATGATTGTAGGTATCATAGTTTGCGAGAAATGTTCTTAAACACTAGGGTCGACGCTAGGGTTGACGTAAATGTTGATGGACAGTTTTACAAAGTAATCGGAGCATGAAATATAGGTCATGGGTAAAAATAAGAGCAACAGCCCTCGAGAACATTCTAAGAAAAAGCTTAATGCCAGGTTTGATGATTGTAGGTATTATAGTTTGCGAGAAATGGACTTAACACTAGGGTCAATGCTAGGGTCGACGTAATTGTTGACGGACGGACGGACGGACACACGGAATGACTGACGGACGGACGGACGGAAAAGTGAACTCCTATATCGCACCTTGCTAAAGCAGGTGCGACAAAAATAGCAAAACCAGATAAGTCAACTTTCTCTCTAGAACCTCTTGGCATATTTGGCTGAAATTTTGTGTGAAGCATTAGTGGGACCTTGGTATTCAGAATTATTAAAACGAATAAAATCTGTAGCAGAATTAGGTCACAGTGACCTTACGTCGACCCTTAGAATGATTTATGTCGACCCTAGCATTTAAGCCAATACAAATGACTTATTCTGTAAAACCACTGCATCCATGGTTCTCAAACTTCACATGCAGCATGATCTGACAGCAGGGCTTCAGAATGCTAAAATTCAGCCTGGTCGAGAATCCAAGATGGTCGCCGTTACTAAAAATAGCAAAACCAATAAAATTAATTTTTTCTCCAGAGCCACTTAGTATATTTGACTGAAATTTTGTATGAAGCATTAGTGGGACCTTGATTCTCAGAATTATCAAAATGAACAAAATTTGTACCATGAAACGGACAATCCAAATGGATTTTGACCAAATATATGTCAAACTCATGCTTTCATTGAGTTCGTAATGTGAAGGCCCATAGCAGGTGCGACATAGCATTCCGCGAAATTCTTGTTTACGTGAAATTGTTATGAATAACAAGAGTACACAACTGATGGTGTGCTTGTAAATAGCAATATATTATTTAGGTTCAACGATCATACCAGACCCGGCTGTCTACCAGACTCTTCGCACTTGTACAGAGTTGGACAATCCTGCTATTTACCAGGCTGGGGCGTAACTATAAGTAAGAATATATACGCAAGTATTACACATGTTATTAGGATATTGGTTGCTCTTTTTGTTAAGCTTATGACATAATTCTGACAAACATGATGAAACCATCACATAAATGTATTTTGTCAATTGTGATGGTTTAAACCGTTTTGCGCAGTCCAGCAATAACATTTTCCGTTCCTTGGGTATTTTATTTCGGGAATGTGCAGATATTTTTTCCAAAGCAAATGGTTGGACCCACCATGTTATCAGATTCAGATGTCTTACATGTCGGTACATATATAATGATTCTGTGTTTTTAACTCATTTTTATAGCCCAGTCGTGTTTGAAGGGAGACTTTGCTCAAAACATAAATATTGATAGTATATCTATAAACGCTGTATTTTTTGTGTGTTTTTTGTGATGCTTTCTTGTATTAGTCGTATTGCTATTGTTTAATTGTATTTCCATCTGCAAGAGAGGAGGTCAAAATGTTCATAGAACGAGGTATATATTGCAGCATCACACCGTGCATTGCACTGTTATTTTTCAACATTTCCTTCAGACTGGAATGGCAAACAGTATAGACCCTGATAAGACTTCTCCTGGTCTGAGTCTTCACTGTTTGCTTAGGCATATCTGTACCAATATTTAGAATTTTACGGTAATTTTAGACACAGGAAACGAGGAAGTGATGAACCAAGTAAGGATGCCAGTTCTGCCAGACTCTAATTGTACCACCGAATATCAAAACGGTTTCGTTCCGACAAAGCAGATATGCGCTGGCTACAAAAATGGTGGAAAGGATTTCTGTGGCGTATGTCTTATTTAGTAACTTAAAATTCAATGAGGTCACATACATACATACACACATACATACATACATACGTAGGTACCTACATCACGCCTGGTAAACTATCACAGGTACCTCCGGCGGAGGTACCGATAAAAAGTTTCGACAGGCATCAGGAGCTGCCTGTGACTGTCAAAAAATGACAACAAACGACAGGTATACCTCTTTTTTGACGAAATACATGTATAAAATAACCAGGGAGTTTATCAAAAATCAAAAAGTGCTATTCGACCCTTATAGACATAAAGTTTAGTCACACATATCCCCCAGAACTTTCCATATTAACCAAAGATACGACTTCTGATGTGGCTTTGATGTCAGCCCACAGTGCTCAAAACATAAAGAATTCGGCCGTTTTTGGTCTTAAATGCAGTGATCTTGCATACGAATCTGTTTTGTCGGCACATTGATGTTTAAGTCACCTGCTTGCCCAAATATAAATGTCGATTGACTACAAATAAGGCTTGATTTTTCAAAACAACTGCTGGAGGTGCCTGCAATGGTGTGGAGGTGCCTGTTATGTATGCAAATACATGTATAGTGAAAATCTGAATAGTTATTGCAGCTGGAAATAGTGACATCTTCTCTAAACCACTGCCTGGAAAGGATCATTCATTCACATTAAGCTATCATAATGCGTGTATCATAAAATTCCATGTTAAAATTCCTAAAAGACCATCTCAAAGAGTTATTGCCCATTTTGTTTCCGCTTCTGTTAGTCAACCATTGACGGATTTCAATTATTCACATAGTTGCTGAAAATTAACTGCTAATTCAGTGGTAGGATCGTTATGAAATGTGCGTTTAAATAATAGTCAACATTTTTGTGAATGGTGATGACTGTGATCGGGAGGTGCTGCCTGTGAGTCATTCCAACACGTTAGAAATTGTTGAGGTCACACGTCATGCCAGCTACACGTATGGTGTGTCAAATGGGTCAGACTTGCCGATACCCGTCAACAGGCATACACGTACATGTATCTATAGTGTTGATCCTTTTGGTACCTCATATGCGCGTCCTCTTATGTGTCGTATCATATGATGCTCTCTGAATGTGTTAACTTTGTGGTAACTGGATTCATAGGTGCTACAGGTGATTCAGTCTGGCTAGTTTTGAATTGTTGGCGCTAGAATCCAAATACATCCGTAAGGCATACAGATTACATCATCGGCAGGGGACACATTCTCAACATTACACCTTTTATGTGGCTGTCACACAGTGACGTATAGCACCAGCGTATGCCGACGTATGAAAAATTTAGCAAACACGCTGGTGTACGTTGAATAAGTTAGGAGTACGTTATGAACAAGTTACGAGCACGCTCAAATACGTTGGTATAAGTTGTTGTACGTCGAATGCGGCCCGAAATTTTGTGCATGCATAAAATTTTCAGCGTACGCCGACGTATTGTTTATAAGTTAGTCATAAGTTTGGTGTACACGACAGGTAAGTTATGCGTACGTTCATGCACGTAACTTGTAAGACATACGTCGGCAGCCAGCAGGTCTATTGTGTAGTGTACGCGTGACTTATTTCTACCTTATAGGTAACTTACCTGTAACATATACCAAACGTATCCAGAACATACCCAACCTATGCCTGACGACCTTAGAACTTATTCAACGTGTCACGAACGCACTGATCGTATTTAGGTAACATATCCGCCAGCGGCCTGGGCTTCAGCTATATATTTTGGATACAGATCAGCAACTCATCACTTTTAAATAAGGAATCTTCTTGGACCGCTTCTGTTTGTCGTTTTTGGGGCTTGAGAGGGGGTTAATACTTCAGATGCCACCACAGCTGCTGCAGATGCCGCCACGAATACCACTAAAGAGGCATTGGAGTCTGCGCGAGAGCGAGGTTGGCTACCATAGTAGGCACGGTAATCGTGTGATGATTGGGACAACGGTAGGCATGCAGGTGGTAAAGATGGAGTTTTCTGGGGTCAGCTACTACCTGCAAAGTTCTCTAATTTTCGTTTTGTAGGCATGTCCATCGAGCTCCACTACAATAAAAAGTGTTGTAGAGAGCCGTCGCTTTACATCTGATCGTCGAAGCACGCTCCAACACGCTATACATAAGGTCGGCGTAAGTTAGACTAACGTTGTGCATGCGTGACAAGAACGCTACAGATACGCTGGGAGCACGCTGTTATACGTTTGTATAAGCTATGTATACGCTAGGGATAAGTTGTGAATAAGTTACTAATACGTTTCAGTACGCTATGTGTGCGTTCTTAAACCGGCTGCTGTTTGATGTTTTAATTTATCTCCAGCGTATGCCAGCGTATTGGATAAATTTTTCATACGTCGGCATACGTTGTCTGAAACGTTGTAGTGTGACAGGGCCTTTAGTATGTTGAAGTGATCGGAATCTCACTGTAAATTATGTGTAATTCAAAGTCTCCGAATAGCCACTGCATCAAAATTGGTAACAAAAGAGCACTTTTACTACATACAAGCCATCTTCCGAAACATTGTTGTTTTTGCAAACGTTTCGAGTAGCTAGCATGGCGTGTGACCTCGACAATTTCTAATGATTTGGAATGGCTAACAGGCAGTCATCACCTTTCACAAAGACGTTACCTCTTATTTAAGCGGGGATGGTCGGTTGGTGCGATGGTACTGCATGTAGCTTCCAGTGCCGGGGCGTCCTACTAATTTGGATAATTGTAGGGCAAGGGTCTACTGTGCTTTCAGTAGGTGCGGGTGGGGGTTGTTTGGACGTTTTTTTTTCTCGTCTATCATTTCTCTCTTCTTTCTCCCTCTCTCTCTGGGAGACGGCCCGATATAGACTGAAATACTGTCTCAGAGGGCCGTTAAACCCAAACAATCAATCAATCAATCAATCAATCAATCAATCTTATTTAAGCGCATTTCATAACTATTCTAACACTGAATTAGGCAGTAAATTTTCAACAGCTACGTACAACTCGTCAATGTTTGACTAACAGATATGGAAACAAAACGGGTATTAACTCTTTGAGATTATGTGCTTTGGATTTTTTATTTCTGTTGTGAAGCATCAATGTTACGTATTCTTATGTCCGCTTGTCTGTAGTCTTCTGGCAATAAGGTCACCTGTTTAGCTGCTCACTTGCTTTCTGGTTTGTTTTGTAATTTAAAGTATAAAATAGGTAAAACAGAAGTTAGCGTTGTTTTCATTTCCGGTAGGTGAATGACCACCTGTCTGGGAAAGAGCTCTTTATTCGGTTTACCATGCTTGTCTTTTATGAACTATTGTCAATGTATACTTACTTCTATCTTGGTTTTGAGAGCAGGATGTAGAATCTGATTGAACGTTGAATGAACGATTCTTTTAAGGCAGTGGTCTAGAGATGAAGAATATCAATATTTGCAACCGCAATCAATCTTCAGATTTTCGCTATACTTTCTTACATCACAGGCACCTCTATTTCGTCACAGGCACCTCCAGTTGTTTTTTTACAGATCCAACCTTATTTGGAGTTTATCGGCATTTATATTTGGGCAAGGAGGTTTACTTTACGTCAGTGTGTCCCGATCAACAGATTCTAATGCAAGAAAAGTGCATTTAGGCCCTAAAACAACCGATTTGTTCTTGTTTTGAGTACTTTCGACTGACCTTAAAGCCACTTCAAAAGTCATATCTTCCGTACATTGGTAACGTTTCGGGGGATATATTGTGTGACAAAACTTAATGTATATAAGGGTCGAATAGCATTCTTTGATTTTCAATAAACTCCCTGGTTATAATGTATTTTATCAAAAAAGACGAATACCTACCCTTTTTTGTTTATTTTTCGACCGTCACAGGTAGCTTCGGATGCCTGTCACAACTTTTTATCGGTACCTCCGCGGAGGTACCTGTGATAGTTTACCAGGCGTGTACATGTGTCGTAAATAATTCAGTAATGTAGCCAAGCAGAGAAGAGTAAAAGTAATAGGCTAACCTACTCTATCATCTCTTAGCGGTCAATCTGCTTATTTATAAGACAGTGGCCTTCTGTCTATCCTTGAGCACGCTGCCACGTGCTACATGTGTGCCCTTTAATACCTCTTTTAAATGGTATTTGCGATTGTGTAAGCCGTTTTCTTTCAACGAATGGTACCATACGTCGATTTTAATATAAGAAAGGGTATAGTATGTGTTTCATACTTAGGGTAAAGTCGGGTAAATTTGGACAGCGGGTAAATTCGGGCAGTGACATTGTTTCCTTTATATGTCACTTTTTAGGAATTAAAACAAAATTAACAGGGCAAACACTAAAACTCCTGATGAGACGGCTCATTACAGTTTGCAATGGTATGTCCGAATTCACCCGCTGTCCGAAGTTACCCAACTTTACCCTAGCACAGTTGCATTTTCGTGCTTTATTTCAGGATGACATAGGTGGTCCGCTGATGTGCAGGGATACAACTATGGTTTGGTACATTCAAGGTATCGTTGCAGTTTACAGTTTTACAGTATTGTTTCCTCTCTGTCTGTCTTTCCTGAAAAAGAAATATCGAAACTCGAGGTTCTATAATCCTACAATTCATTTATTCTGAACTTGGAAGAAAAAGCATGAAAGAATAAATGAATTGTGGTACTTTTTAAACAAAACTACCCCTGAAGTTTTAACCGATTATTTGACTCGTCGCCGTTAACTCATTAATGCCTAGTGATCCATAAAAATACCATAGTCAAGCAGTGCAAACCAGATCAGACGCCTATGATCAGGGTCTTCACTGGTCGTATCCAATTTACATCACTTACTTTAGAAATATTATTAAAATAAATAAACCCCTATAATGATGAATCCAATTATGTGGTTAGAAGAGTCCACTAATGCTACTATCACACTGTTGCATATTACAAAAATTTCATACGCGTGTCGATCGCGAAGAACTGTGGCGCATTTTATGCAAATTCTAGTTCTGCGAAGTACACAGAGTATGCGTGACTATTCTGCGACGTACCTTTGGAGTATCTGTTTTAGTGCCTGTTTCAAGATACGGCGCATTGAGGCGTATGCGTGGTGTATAATGCGTGGCTTTGACGTAATTGTTTCGTTAGCATGGCGTTTCATTTTCAAGGGCAGCGTAGCTACTGCGCACCAGCGGCGTTAACAGCTGCGAATAAATGGTCATGTGCTCTGCGCTGCTGTATTTCGTTGAAAAGCAGTCAAACAAGTCACTAGCAAAACATTTTGCCTCCAAAGAACTCACGCCCAGGGAGCACCAGGGGAACGGGGGAAAATCTGCTGCACACACCCAGCCAGACCTTCGGACACAGTCAGCTGTCATCCATAAGATCCAGCAGCAGCTGAGTCTGAGACAGCAGTTAAGCTAACCAAGGACAAAGAGACCAGGACCTATGGGGTGCCGTTTTACAATTTGTTCCCTATTTATGGATATTCATAATTAGAGAAAGAGATATCCATAATTCTAACGAATAATATTCATAATTATTTACGAGTTTCCCTAATTATGTATGGATATCCATGGTCGAATTATGGATGTCCATAATTCGAATTAAAGATAATATCCAATCATCTGAAAGATTGATGGATATCACTTATTCGAATTATGGACATCATTTTTTCGAATTATGGATCGTATCATAGATATCCATAATTCTGCCAATGTATGGATATCACTTGTTCGAGTTATGAATATTAATAAATCGAGTTACTGATTTCAAATTAATGATATCCATATATCATTTAGATTTCTCGATATCCATAATAAGTGATGTTCATGATTCGGATTGTGGATGTCAATAGCTTGGCCTATTTATGGATATCACTAATTAGAAACATGGGTATCAATAATTCGTTTTTGGAAATAATAAGTTTGAATAACAAGCCTCTACGGTGATTTATGGATATCCATGATTCGAGGTATGGATTTCATTGATACATGTACAGTCCGATTTATTGATATCACTGATTCAGATAATGGTTATCCATCGTTAAATTCTTGATATTCGTAATTCAGCCCATTTAAAGATATTCATGATTCGAATTGTGCATATTCATTAATTGAATGGGTGATATCAATGGATGGGCTGTGTTATGGATATCACATTCGTTTAGTGGACATCCATTATTCAAATTAATGATATTTATAAATAAGGATTAGATGGTGAAACTGCACCTCATAAAGACCGAGTTAAAAGCTCCCTTCTTCAGTACAGGAGAAAGTGGATCTTCCTGGCCCATGGCTATGAAAAGAATGAGAACAAACAAGAAAAATGTGTCCTCTGCCTAAGATCGCTGTGTTGACGAAGTAGGTACTCATGCAATGCCAAAACAAAATTGACAACGCAACACCTACGCAGCGGCAACGCCACAACAGCGCAAGGTGCGTAGTCCGTACGCAGTCCGTACGCAGTTACACCGTACGCGTTTCCATGGCGTACCAAGCGATTTCGCTACATTCCCGCTACGTTGTTTTCGCTTTTACAGCGTTGGTGTAACGTATGTATGGCGTATCAAAGCTGCTACGTACGTGCGCGATTTGTTCAAACCGGTTTGAAAAATCGCCGCACCCTGGCGTACAAGGAGATCGTGCTACGTATCAGCTACGTAAGCTTTCGTTGCCCTGGCGTTGCTGTGGCGTTCCTTTCTTACCGACACGTATCCGGATACGCCGTACCTACGCAAGCTGATACGCCAATGTGTAATAGCAGTTTAAGCATAAATGGGCTAACATTGTTATAACCTGCATCTTTATTATACGAGGGTCACCAAAGAAGTCTTGCAAACATCGTCATAATTATGTTATCAACTGAGCTAGGGTAAGCAAATTAGGCAATTAACAGAACACATACAATATACACATGTGTGCTAAATGCAAGAGGTGAGGGATAGACAATTCCTGCAAATCTGATTAAAACTCTTTTAAAAAAATATAAGAATTCGTGTTTTAATATGGTTGTCTTATATTTGAGAACTCAAATAAGAGACAGTTAACATTTCACAATTTACTAATGAAATGTGGTAGCTAGAAAACAAAATAAATTTTACAGATATGAGAATTGAAATACTACTACTACTAGAATTTAATCAAGTTTCTAGTTTTGGACGATTGCCTTTGATTTTTATGCTCTCCGAAGAATTCGGGGGAGCATACAGACGACACTTCGTCAGTCCGTCCGTCCGTCCGTAATTCCGTCCGTCCGTCCGTCCCGTGCTTGTCCACGCGAATTCTCAGTGACTACCTGTTGGATTTCAACGAAACTTCATGGGCCTTAAAGTATCAAAGGTGGATGCGCATATCACCTGGACGTTTATGTTTGATAATTCTTTCCAGAGTTATGGCACTTTGATGAATTATGTAATGATATAAAGAACATGCTTCATGTCCGCTCGAAGTCACAACAACTACTGGTTGGATTTCAACGAAACTTCATGAGAACTTTAAGCATCAAGGGTGGGTGCGCATACCACCTTGATGTTTTGGTTTGATAATTGTTCCGTAGTTATGGCCCTTTGATGAATTCTGCATTAATATATAGCATATACTTCATGTACACACGAATTCTCAGCAACCACTCGTTGGATTTCAACAAAAATCATGGGAACTCTAAGCATCAGAGGTGGTTGCGCATATCACCTGGATGTTTTGATGTTTGATAAATTTTTCCGTAGTTATGGCCCTTTGATGAATTATGCATTAATATATAGCACTTACTTCGTGTCCGCTCGAATTCTCAACAACTACTGGTTGTATTTCAACGAAACTTTACGAAAACTTTAAGCATCAAGGGTGAATGCGCATATCACCTGGACGTTTTGGTTTGATCATTTTTTCTGTAGGTATGGCCCTTTGATGGTTCTGCACTAATATGTAGCACATAATTGATGTCCACACGAATTCTCAGCAAACACTAGTTGGATTTCAACGAAACTGCATTGAAACTTTGATTATTAATGGGGGGAGCAGAATCACCTGGACGTGTTGGTTTGATAATTTTTCCCAGAGTTATGGCCCGTTGATGAATTCTGCATTTTTTCAATATCTTGCTTGTCCGGAGCAAATCTCCAAAGTATTACGGGCAACTAAATGAAACTTCCCACATTGATAGAGGATAATGACAGGAAATGCAGTGCACAAGAACCGTAACCCTGTCGCAAGTATGTACCAAGTTTGCTCCCTTTGCATTTTTTTCAATATTTTGCTTGTCCGGAGCATATCTCCAAAAGTATTAAAGGGAATTAAATGAAACTTCACAGGAAGTTGAGAGCAGAAGAACCATGATTGTATCCCAAGTTATTTTGGGGTAACTTCTCATCTTATTTCTTCTCAGTTGTATGCATGTCCAGAGCATAACCACGATAACACGAGCAGTTTTGGTGTTCATAGTGTTCAGCACTTACTCACATATTGCTAGTACACAAACACCATGATGCATATGGCTAGTCATTATTATGCTCAGTGATATCGTTTGCAAACTTACTGGTAGCTTTGCAGCTTCTCATTCAGATACCTCTATTTTTTTCACTTTAACTTGCATTTAATTTACACAGAAAATCACTCCTTCACCACGATACCCATTCCTCTATTCCACGCCTTTGGGGGGATCCATCGGTTCCACTGATTTTCTTGTTTGGGATAGCTGCTAATGATGAGGCTCGCCATTTATGTTTTCTTTAATTTCTACGTTTAAGCATCTCCCAAGTCCTTTTTGATAATATTCAGTAAATGCCATTTTAGTAAATACTTCATTTGTTGTGAACACATCTTTTTGAAATACTTATTTTATATATTCATTGTAACTCCCGAAGAACTTGGTGAATTTACTTGGAACCATAACAATATCTTGACTGACGATATTACTTTAAATTTTGTACCCCGTATGTTTATTTCTAGCAAAATGTAGATAAGTGCACGTACAAGTGTTTTAAACTTAGCTAAGGGTCATTAAGCAGGCGACCTGAAGCCATCGTCGAACCCCTAATAATAGTATTCTGCCGTTGCCTAGCAACGACATTTGCATGATCATGATATTCCTGGAAATTGTTGACTGGAAGGGAGGGATGATACAAAGGAAGAATGTAGAATGCTTGCTTTGCTTTATATTGATTATCATTTGCCTGAGACGGAGTCGTTTGCAGGACTTACTGGATGACCCTCGTATTATTGTCCAATCGTTTTAGGGTTCCTTTTCTTGTAGAATACAAAAGTTTGTTTTCTACTAGCGAAGGTGTTTCCCTTTCAAACTTTTTTTTTCCTTCTACTATAGCATTAAGTGTTTTGTTTTCAGGGATAGCCTCAGGCGGTGGTGACTGTCGAAAGGCTGACCAACCTGGTCTGTTCACAGCAGTCAGGCAGTATTCGAACTGGATCAAGAGAGTAATGGAGGACGCAGGATACTCCTATATGTATTGATAATTAGTCAGTTTATGTCTAATAAATGTACTTGATGCAGAGAAAAAAGAGGGTTTGCCCTTTTCATGTGTTTTTTTTTCTCGTGTACGCAACAGCGTTTTGAATTTGTCAAAAATAAATAAAAATAGTTTTACTTTTTTAACAGACAAAGTACGCAGCTGCATACCATCATACAGCATATGAAAAACAATATTGTCTGTTAACCCTTTTTAGACCGGCTACCCGATTTGGGGACATTATGCAAACAGTGCAGACCCAGTTCAGACGCCGCAAAACGCGGCGTCTGATCAGGGCCTACATTGTTAGCTTGCAGGAATTTCTATGCAAAGTACAATAAAAGTGAAAATATTCACCAGAAACCCCTAAAACTAGAAATGGGATTGTCTGCATGATAAGAATGGACAAGTCCACTGGTCAAAAAAGGGTTAAAGCTACAATAAGAGACAGAACATACTTTTGAAATCACACACACATTCATGGACCAGAAAAAGCATATAAACATCTTTTTACACCCTAAGTAGCTCCAAAGGTGTATATATAATGCAATGTATCTTAGACTGCACGACTGTGTATCATTACACTGCCACTACTTCCGCTTAAACTAAAACAGGCAAAAGAAAAAAACCCAGAGCATATGGTATCTAAACCACATGCATAGATACAAACCAACAGACTATAACAAAGACTAGTAGCGAAGACATGGTACATGTATGTACATAGTAATGTTTTTTAAAACCACACTGTACGTGGCTTAATAAAAGTGAATCTACTTAAGCTTAACGAAAAAATAAAGTTTCCTTTAAAAAGGAAGGGCTTGCCAAGTCTAGCACTTTGTTTCTGCAATACGTGTAGCTCAATGTCTGTAGTCTTTTGTGGTTTATGATTTGTGGTCTCTGGAGATGGTTCCTTACTGGGAGACATTTTCTTCATTTAAATAGGTCCACACCTGTAGTAAACAACGAGGTTACGCTACATTCTGACTGTTCTGACAATCATATGACAACAGTCTGTGAAAAGGTCATTTTTTGCATTACTGCTAATGAAACATATTTCATAAAAGCATTCTAAAATAAGGATTTTTCGTATTCTGTTATGTATTGATATGAGACATTTTTAGAACATTAGAAGATATACTGGGGGTTTCGTGTTTTTTTTTTTTTTTTTTTTTTTTTTGTTGCTTTTTTGTGAGACTAAGCAGAACTGTGTTTTTCTTTTTTGTGTGCAACTAAATAGAACTGTGATTGCACTTTGGGGCAAATGGGCTATACATAGCTACAGAATGGACAATACACTGTTAATGGACGTACTAACATACGGACAGAGACAGATGGGCGGGAATTTGATTGCTATTTCTTCTGAACTGAACTGTTCAATCAGGGACAAAGTTAGGTTTATTGTAAGATCGTTAAGTCTTGATTTTGGCAAAATACATCTTAAATATGGAAAAGTACTTTTGCAAGTACCTTAAGTGTAAGATGACATATGGTCCTTGTCTCCTGATATGAGAAGAAAATAGTGGAAGTAGTTCGTCCTACTAGCCTGATACGTGAAAGATTGGTAGGGAAAAAATCCTATTGTTCCCAACATTGGAGAAACAAATTTTGTGATTTTTTTCCTCATTGTTTCTGTTGGAGCAGATTTAAAAGCTGACCGCCACTGAGAGGAGTTTATAATAATGATAGTTCCTTCCCAAACAGTTGCCATAAATCGTCTGCAAATATCCAGCTTATTATTTTTGGTATTTTGTTATCATTGAGTTCAGTTATAAGTGTTGGTTAAGCCCGTGGTATGTTGTTGTTGTTGTTGTGTTATTGTTTTATGTCCACGGTAAAAAGTTACATGTATGGTCATGTCGGAATGGTCAGTTAACCTAATTACACTATTCCTTGGCAGGCTCAGCCATCCTAAGAGGTTAACCAGTACAAAGTGCACTTACTTTCGCCAGTAACCGATAACTGCCCTTCATGAATCAGCGGATTACCGAAGCGGAAACGAAAGTAAGTTGCCGGACCGTGTATCGAACCCAGGATTTATGGTTTTTCAGTCAGACGCGCTACTGACTGCACTAATCGGCCCGTCAAGCCTGTGGTATAACTGGTAATTGGTAATGATTACAAGTCAATGAAGGAATTAGTGTACATGTTATTTTTGTTGCTTCCAAAGGATGTTTGTTTTAATAATCACTTACGTGTTGTCCTAGTTATCGTATATTTGGTCATGATATAGGGATTTAATACAAAAAAATAAAGAAGTCTTCTCTATTTTAGTAAGTTTTATTCAAAAAGGAAGGTAACTGTTAAAATGGCATAGGCCTAGAAAAGGATGATTTGATGTAAGATACCGATATTTTTCCATATAACACACGTTGTGGTTACGAATTGAATTTTGTCAGTAAGACACTTTCATGAAGCTGAATTTCAATGTACTTTTTGTAAGAAAAATTAGGAAAAGTATCTAGTTAATAACATCAATCACCTTGTCTGTAAAACCAGTAAATGTTTTTAAATAAGACTGTTGGTACAGACCCTGATCAGACTGTTCCAACCAGCAATCTAACTTGGGACTACACTCTACACTGTTTGTGGAATAACAACCATTGTTGCAATATTTCAGTCTAGGTTTAAAAAAGTCCAGAGTCCAAAGTCCTGATTTTACAAAGTCCAAGCCGAGAGAACAGATTATGCACAGTCCAAAGTCCAGAGTCCAAGTCCAGTCCATGTTTTATATAAAGTCCTCGAATTGCGGATGTCGTTATTTGACACAAGACAAGTAATAAACAGTCCAATACACCCGATAAATGAAAACAATTAAAGTATCCTGAGTATTTTAGCAAGGCAAAATGCTAGACATCTTCGATTATTTGGTGTGCCATATTGTGGCATGTCGTTATTTTACGGTGCTTAGGTAAAAGAGAAACAGTCATACGAAATTGCACCCCTTAGACGCTCTCCATATATTGGTGTCCACTTGCAGTTGTGCACCATTGTCGAAGCTGGGAAAAACCAGCGTCTGCTGATTGTATGCGCATGACAGGAAGTCGTATTGTGTGTGAATACATAGACCAAAAAAGATAGACTGAGTTTGTATTTCAATACCAATACAGCTTTAATCTGCGTTGCTATGTTTGACATAAGTAATGAAGAAAATGTAATTACAGCATAAATGAAGCTTTTATGAAATCCCATATGGCAACTTTGGTTGCCATTGTTGCCGTTGGTACAAAAAATCAAATAGCATTGAATTTGAAAGTCACGGGCAAAAGTAACCCAATTTCATATTCAGCATCTATATGTTAACTCAAAAAAATACGAAAGAAAGAAAGAAAAAAAAATGGTTACGGTCCAAAATTCAAGATGGCCTTCACGCCCAAATATGATAGGGAACATATTCAAATCAATATACCGATTTGGCTGGTAATTTGCAGAAAGGATATGGGACACCTCCAAATACTCTAGGTCAAAAAAGTTCCTATACATGAAATTTCTTCTGTTGCTATGGCAATTGCAGACATTAAGACCATATATAGTTTACTAATTTCATAAGACTATCAATTTGCTTATTGAACAAACTTATTTGTTTTGGTTTCCTAAGACTACACATGCTACAAGGGTCGTTTGAATATGCAAGGGGTAATTTTTCATTTTCACCAAGTAACATCATTAAAACTGCTCAAGTTCACAGTTTTTGAAATTGGTTTGTGAATTATGATTTCCAAGATTCTGCGCTCCATACACAAGAGCAAGGCCTTAGGTAAGGTTACTTGCCAAAGAAATCAAAGTTTGACCGCTTCTGATACGAGAATTTGAACCACAAGTCAGGGTACTGTGATTCCTTTAAAGACTGTTTAAATGCCACTTTCAGTGGGATTTTAGTGGGATTTCCATAGGGAATCGAAATCGTAATGACTAGCGGGCGTGTAACAATTCTCCCAATTTTGTCAATATGCCATGAAAACAATGACATAACAAAATGTTTAAGAAGAAACTTTGAAAAAAGACCGTAAGGTACAGTAATAATGACGCCTTGAAAATCGCTATATTTTTAATTAAAAGGGAGATAATCTGAGAATTTGAAGAATTTAAACCTCGCCTGTAAAGCCTCAGTACAAGACATTAAACATTTTAAGTGTTTTTCGAACTTCCTGCATTATGGACTTTTCTGCGCAATACAAAATTTATTCTTTCGCATGCGCAGAAATGAGATGCATTCAAATAGACTCCTATCGAATAATACCAGATAACTCTAATGTGGAAAAGTATGGGTTGACAATTTTCTGAGCATTTTGTTCTTTGGCGTCTCCCAAAACATACACGAGCCTCAATTAATTCCAATATGCATTTGGTTCCTTGAAAATATGGCCGATAGTTGGTATCGTTACTTTTTTGACCGAGTATATATCAAATAGCTAAAACCATGCCTTTCGATCGGCTCAAAGTCGTTGGATGGGGATATTTTTTTTCTTCAATAAGATGTTAATATCAAATGCATGAAAGCTTTGAGCCAGATTCCTAATACATGTATTTGATACTATGACTGGAAGACAGTGTATTAACAACAATCACGAGATTTATGAAAATCAATTGAGAACACCACCCGACTTTTTATGCAACACACGTTGACAAGTGTACATGTTATACCTAGTGCGTCAACTTGCTTCATGTATATATATACTTTCCAGTGTTGTATTAGAGGTAGAGTGGGGTTTTCTAAACCATGAAATATATGTTTTACCTTATGTATGTTCTTATTAGTTTTGGTTCGGTTTGGGTTGCTGAGTGGCCACCTTTTGGGAACAAGCTGCTCACTCGGTTGGCCATATGTTCTCTGTATCTTGATTACTTGTAATCTTAGTTGTTTCCAACTATGGTTTGAGGGCTGGATTTGGATTTTGATTGTTTCAGTTCCTGGTCTTTGCATACTGTTTACTTTTAATGAACTTTTGTTGAAAAAAAACATCTCGGCTGCATTAGTTATATGTTGGTGCAAAAATATTGTATTTCTGATGGAGGAAAATGGAGTTCTCGGTCCCTAAAATTTGGCCAAGTTCAAGGTAGTATATGACTTATTCAATAAAAGTTTATTTTTCATTCAACAACAAAAATATAAACTATTATATGCATATCTTTAGATTATGTATAAAATTCAGAACACGAGTGCATATTGTTCTTGTTACACCTCAAAATACAGAGCACTCGTATATTCTAGCCACCAAGTCATATTGGCATTTGGCATTACCTTAAACAATCAGTTCGAAAAAACAATCGATATAATGAGAAAGACTGTAGCATTGGTGTTATGTGCCAAACTGCAGCATGCTTTGTGCTTGTTATCCTCTAACTGCATGGCAATGAATCGGGTTCTGACTAAGTGACAAAGTCTACAGATAGGCAATGATAAGGAATTAATATAATCAAAACCCACATCCCGTCCCCAAAACCAAAAGGGAAAGAAGCACACACACAATAAGACAAAAGTGCACGAAAGACACGCAAGGTAAACCAAATGAAAAGCTCTTTCCCAAACAGGTGGCCATTCAGGTGCCCCTTTTGAAAACAACAGCAACATATACTTCTACCTATTTTCTATTTTAAATTACAAAACGAAACCGAAAGCAGAAAAGGCAGCTTTTCAGGTGGCATTATTTCTAGAGACCATACACAAGCGGACAAATCAACATGTAACTTTGGGAATTACAACAGAAGTAACGCCTTAGAACGGTCGGTAAAAGATTACTGGAGTCTTAAACTAGTTTTACTGAATCCAGATCCTCGCCTTTAGCCTCCGCAATAAGCTCAACCCAACCAAAACAAATACAATCCACTGAACAGACCAACCAAAGCATCGATTGAACAATAAGAACACATTATACGATAAACCTTAAACATCTTTTTAACTACTGTCATTGTTTTACTAAACATTAGAGACAGCAAAGCTATACAGGTGGCCACATTGATAGCAGAGCACAGACAAGAAGACAAGAACAACAGTGAAGAACCAAAACAGCAGTACCGCATTGGAAAGGTCAGTAAATAGATTACTGTGGGGCTTAAACTAGTTTAACTGGACTCAAACCTTCGCTCTCTGTCCCAAATCTGTTTCAGATTTTGGCGCCTGCAAATCTGCACAAGTTTTTTTGTTTCGGAACAGATTTTTGTCGATTGATTGATTCATTGATTGTTTTGGGTTTGGCGGCCCTCTGAGACAGTATTTCAGTCTGTATTAAGCCGTCTCCCATCGAGAGGGGGAGAAGAGAAATGACAGACGAGAGAAAAAAATGTCCATACAACCCCCAACCGCACCTACTGCAAGCACAGTAGGCCCTTGTCCTACAATGTTCTAAATCAGTAGGACGCCCCG
Organism: Ctena decussata; assembly: GCA_963989385.1. Classification (NCBI taxonomy): domain Eukaryota; kingdom Metazoa; phylum Mollusca; class Bivalvia; order Lucinida; family Lucinidae; genus Ctena; species Ctena decussata. Next base: position 16,934,956 of record OZ022500.1, on the reverse strand, counting down.
GCACTGGACGTTATACACAGCACCACCGCCCCCATCCCCAACCCCGCCCCATTTTTGTCGAGGCCTTGCGTTTGTCCCAACACAGAATTTATTACTATATTTGTCTGTTACTGCCAATCAGTTACATGTATTTAGCATTTTAGCTCTGTTCTTCCGTCGGTTTCTTGGTCTGTCATTTGTGACTGTGACCTTTCCTTTGTAGATTCTTTCAATGTATTTACAAATCAGTTTACATAATATTGAGCCGCGACATGAAAAAACCAACAAAGTGGCGTGTGCGTCTAGCGAAGACTCAGATCAGCCTGGACATCCCCCCAGTTTATCAGAGTCTTAGCTGTGCTATTAAAGGGTAGCTAAGGGGTCTAAGCTAGCTCCATGCGGATCAGACTGGGAGGATGTACAGGCTGATCTGAGTCTTCGCCGCGCGCACACGCCACTTTGTTGGTTTTGTCATGTCGCGGCACTTATATTGATTCCAAACAGATCTGTCTTCTCTACTATAAATATATACATCATAAAATCTTATCTTGAAAAATATTCCAATTCCCCAACTTGTACTTTTACACATGAACTTGTCCTACATTTGAACGAAACATGCCGTTTTTGCCCTAAATATTTCAAAGTCTGAATAAAGCAATCGCTTTCGGCTATTTTGAAAGTTATCTTCCAATGAATTACAATGACAATAATCTGACATTGATGAGCGACTGATAAACATAATCAGCCATTTTAATTTTTAGTTTGACCTACATGGTCCCCTTTAAGCGAATTGTTTTGTTCGTTTTTGTTTGTAGAATCATCTCTTTTTTATATTCAGCTTTCTCTCTCGAAATGTAAATATTTTTGCTTATTGTTTCTAGGTTTTCATGGTTAAAAGCCGAAAGGCGAAAGCGCTTGGGTAACAAATTGACAAAGGACTTCTATGCATAAGGTGTGAATTTTCCCGTAATTAAAAAAGTTCTACGGATCACTGACTTTTGCTATGCATTTATGACTATGACATATAACTTGCATGACAAATGAATTATCAAGTGTTTATGTCTATGTTAGTACGTTAAACATACGTTGACGTTGACGCCATTGTTGAGATTACTTGTTAATTATTCTCAAACTGATCGTTGACATAATGATTGATTGTATACATTTTACATTTTTTAATTACATCACTTACATAACAGACAACACTGGATAGTTTTGATTATATGTGTGTGACCTCGATCGCATTTCAAGGTCATTGTACACAGATCACAGTGCTACTCTTGACCATTCTTCTTCTTTTTCTGAGTATCTTTCCCCCTCGTGACCCAGCTTCCCACTCATATATAATGTGTACTTGTCATGCATAAGTCTGCTGCAGAAAGGGAATTCTGGGTCACGGAGGGTGGGGGGGGGGGGGGGGGGGGTCGGGGGGGAAGTACATGTATTTTAATTATAGTGAAACGTTCCCTTTTTACCGGAAGTATAATCTTTTTTACCGGAAGTATAATTATGGTTTTGCAAGTTTAGATGCCTATCAGGCGTAACAAGAAGAAAATCATTGCTTTGTATTGTGATATGCATGTATTAAGCCTGCATTTATGACAAAAAATTATGAAACGAATGACTGATTTCGATATGAGGTATCCGATAACCTTGGATTTAGGGTAGGTAAGGTCAGCCTCGATTATCTCCCCATGTCTTCGGGTCTGAATCATAAATGGTCTGATTTTATACGGTTTACATATTTATTGAAGTCTGCTAAGAAACATATGTACTCTTTATTCTTTTGAAAATTCAAATCTGTTGTGCCGATCTAATCGGGAAAATCTTTGCTTTAAGCATAGAAGTCCTTATGCATTGCAAATGACTATCTCTCCGTTTTTAGCTAATTTTAAATCATTTAAGCATCCCGAGTGGACCCAGTGCTACCAAAATATTGTTTGTTAGATGTATATTCCCTAAATCTTACCACATACTATTTCTTTTTGTGTGCTTGTTTTCTCCTAGTTCCTATATGGTCTCTTTTAGGCCATCATAGATTCATCCGTGCAAGAAGAATCACTTGTATCTAGGACAATCACAAGAGACAGATATCAACACTACTGAGAGTTCCTGACGCAGTGCTTACATAAAGCCGACCGACAAAGGATCCGCAGTCGTTGTCATGAATAGAGATAACTGTGTTTCAGAGGCAGAAAGGCAACTAAACGATTCATTTATTACGAGCTTCTAGATCATGACCCAAAAAATCAGTATCTGAGGCAGTTGAGGAGATGCTTGACGATGTTGACGATGGCCACATTGCCGAAAATAACTTGAGGTTACCTCTTTGTAGACCAGCCAAAAGCGGGCAGATTTTAGTTGCTTGAAACCCTGGACGCCCTATAGTTTCAACCGATGGACATCCCACTGAGAAGATTTCAGAATTTGTTAACATACATCTGCAGCCCCTCGTCAACAACTTACCTTCTTACTTGAAGGTCACTACTGATTACTGCAAACCACAAAACAGTCAAACAATCAGTCAGATACACCAGGCTTTTAATTAAGGGGGTGGTCGGGTGGTGCTACGGTGCTGCGTGTAGCTTCCAGTGCCGGGGCGTCCTACAGATTTGGATTATAGTAGGACAAGGGCCTACTGTGCTTGCAGTAGGTGCGGGTGGGTTGTTTTGATATGTTTGCTCTCGTCTGTCATTTCTCTCTTCTTTCTCCCTCTCTCTGGGAGACGGCCCGCTATAGACTGAAATACTGTCTTAAAGGGCCGTCAAACTCAGAACAATCAATCAATCAATTTAATTAAGGAATCAAAATAAAATTAAAAAAACAAGCAGTAAAAAACATTCTTGTAGACACGTATCAGTTTGCAAGTTATTACATATTCGTGTCTTTTTATACTTCAATATTGTAGTTATCGTCCTTACCCTTCATTTTTTAAGTTATATTTTGTCGTCCGGAGCGTGCACGTAATGGACAATCACCTTTAGTAACCTTCAAATTAGCAAATACCAAAGCATGACGTTTTGGCATCGTATTTCGTACGCACTTTGATTTAGGCCTGTAACCAGAAATAGTGCCATCTGCAAAGGCTCAGGTAAGCTTTGGTAGTGGTACAGAATGGTTAGAACCTATGGTGTTTGCTAATATACTACGGAAATTGTCCCTAGAGGGAAACTGAACATTGTCCGACTCCGCAGTTCTGTGTACTTTGCCAAATATCGCTGCTGTTCAATGGTACTTTTTCTGGCCGTACGGTCGTGTCGAAAGTCACTGGCTTGTTATCTTATAGGGGCAATGTTTAGAACATATTTTCTAAAAGATGTGTGGACGGTGTAAAAGGTCTCTCCCGTGTATGCCAACAGGAAAATCTCAAACCAGGCTGCGATTCGCAGCCTGGTTAGAGGTTTTACTGTTCGCACACCTTATGTATAAACCTGAGAAAGATTTATATACAAAAAGCAATTTTGTTTGCTGATTCGCAAGCCTGCATGGGTAACTGCTGTGTACATCTGCATTTAACGCCTTTTTTGTGAGGCGAGTCTCAGTTATATATGATGGAAATTTGCACAGGTGGCATCAGATTAGACCATTTTCTTCATCAGAACAAAGGTAAGAGAAGAACAACTGATTTTTGACAGGGGATCTACTTTTATTTAATTTTCCGTTGAATCTTTGATATACCTACCACTCAAAATTAGACTAAGCAGGAGAACCTGTTAGATTTTTTCTCAAAAGGAATAGAAAACAAGAAGAAAAAAAAACAAAAACAACAACAAAAAAAACGTTCAATCATGACATTAGCTGGCTGCTAGTCATGACATTAGCTGGCTGCTAGTCATGACATTAGCTGGCTGCTAGTCAGTAAAGAGGGCCATTAAAATGCAGAAAAAAATGACCTCCTTTCGTGTAAAAAAAATAATCGTCATATACGGAATTAGTGTAACAACGAAATGCCTTAATAATACTTGTAGTTTGGTAGTAATTGACTGGTAATGGCTATGCTACGCTGAAATCGCTAGTGCCAGTCGACTGGTATTACTTCAAAATCGCTTTTTACCAGCTGGCATGCAGAAGCTGTTTTAAGTTAAAATTGCTATTACCAGTCAGCTGGTAGCAGGGAAAAAGCATACAGTCAACTGGCAATAGCAATTTTACGTTAAAATAGAAATTAGCAGTCGACTAGCAACAGAGATTTCAAAGTATTATCGCTATTGCCAGTCAACTGGTAATAGCCACTCTGAATGAAGATTATCACTGGAAATAAAACATCATCTGATATATTTGATACCTACTGACGGAAAAAAATACATTTTTGCACCTGAAACCGTTCATACCTTCATATTTTAAACAATAGAACATCAGGGAATGGGGGTGAGAAGCCATGAAATAGTTGTAATTCTGATCACCGCTTAGAATAAGCCAGAGGTTTTGGGACCTAGTCGCAATAAAATCGCTTATTTTCATACATCATTTATGAAGAAAATGGTTTACATGTAAAACTACACAGTCTCAAGTTAAAGAATATTACTCGCCATGTTTCCATTGTCCTGTTGCTGTCAAGTTTTGGTAAAATAAACATATTCATTTCAAAGGATCCATTGCTAAGACTGTTGCAAGTATATACTGTAAAGTACATATGAGCCGCGACACGAGAAAACCAACAAAGTGGTTGTGCGCCCAGCGCAGACTCAGCTCAGCCTGGGCATTCGCCCAGTCTGATCAGAGTCTTCGCTGTCCACATGAAGGTAGCTTTGTCCCTCAGCTACCTTTTAAGCGCGTTTGAAGAGTCTGGTCACACTAGGTGGATGCCCAGGTTGATCTTAGTCTGCGCTGTGCGCACAACCACTTTGTTTGTTTTCTCGTGTCGCGGCTCATTTATGTTATTACTCAGCCATCCAGTTTAGTCGACCATGTTGCTGTTTCTCGCATCTTTGTGTGTCCTGGCAGTTGTGACAGAACAAGTACCATCAGGTAAGGCATGCACAATTTAGAAGGCTAATTAGGATATCCAGTAATCGTCAACACTGAAGCGTTAGGTCTAAACAGCAATCGAAGATACTCCAATTTATACGTATATATATCACGTATATATATCAAGGTGTACAGGTCTGTCACGGTCACGTCAGTCTATGGCGATAATTGTGTAGAATTCATTTAAAGATAGAAGAATAAATTTCTGTGACTATATCTATATTTAGAGTCGATCGTGGAATTTCGGTTTTTTTGTTTCTTTGTCTTTTGCTTTTGGATTTTGCTTTTCATTGATGTTTATTTATTTTTTCACCAAATGGCAGTAGATTTTATTTTCGGCAACTTTAATGTGAAATAGTGTTGAAAAAAGACTACCGGTATACCGAGAAATTAATAGAACTATCGTTATACTGAAAACAACAATACTTTGAGACCCGCAAATTTGAGACCTCCTGAATGGCCCTTATGCTTTTATTCGCCAGAGTTGGCCAACAAATCAGTCGTTTTACATTGGGTATTTTTATGACAATGGCAAGTTGTAGTCTAAGTAAATAACTTAAAAAAGGTAGAGGTTTTCTTCCACTTTCAAGTCTATTGCCTCTTTGTTTCGAAATTTACAAAATATCGAATGCTGCCTTTTACATGTAACCTGGGGCCGAGTGCACGAAGCAAAACGTAAGCCTACGCCCGACGTACGTCCGTCATAAAAATGTCGCCGAATTTTAATCCGTGTGCACAACCGAAGCGTGTCGTAAACTAAGTCATAAACAGCTTCAAAATTCATAAATCGCTTCGTGCACTTGGATTAAAATACAGTACAGACTTAGTTGCGCCGACGGTCGTAAGCTACGCCAGCGTAGTTTACGCCTCCTTTGTGCATTCGGCCCCTGTTTAGACACGACAATATTAACTGAGCCGCGGCACGAGAAACCTAACAAAGTGGCATGTGCGTACAACGAAGACTCAAATCTGCCTGGGCATCTGCCCAGTCTGATCAAAGTTTTCACTGTCCGCACGGACATAGCTTAGAACCTAAGCTACCCTGATAGGGCACAACGAAGACTGATCAGACTGGGCGGCTGCTCAGGCTGATCTGAGTCTTCGCTGGGCGCGTATGCCACTTTGTTGATTTTCTCGTGTCACGGCTGAATTGGATCTCGCCAACAGAATTAGGGCTTCATCCTAATACCGGCGACTCACATTAATTTAAGCTGACACATTCCATAAAGAATCTACCCAGCAGGCACATAACGTCGTATTGACGTCGATGCGATGTCGCATCGACGTCATTACGACGCTATTTCGGCGTTGTGTACCCGCTGAGTACATGTACCAGTCTGCAATGTTTCTCCTATGGCTGAGAGTTTGTAAGAATCCATTAGTGTATCCGCGAATTCGGCACTGATAATAAAGTACACAGTCTCTTGTCCATTTAGCTTGAATAAAGCATCTGATTTACTTGTATAAGCAAATGGCGATACAGTTTGTCAGGTTCGCAAATATGGCATGTCAGTAATGTATCAGGTTATATTGCAGTGCCTTGTGGTACCCCAACAGTTCAGCCCCACACCAAGAGAATCGTTGGTGGATCAAAAGCCACTCCAGGATCATGGCCTTGGGCGGTAACGTTTCATATTGTTATCTGATTAAGAATACATAGGAAGTTTAGTCAACAGATTTTTTTTCGTTTTCATAAATACTTGTATATTTGTATCTAGAGGTTGAATCGAGGGAGAGTATGAGTTTTGTACCTGAACATAGCCGTGAGACTTGCGTTTGTAGTGAATTGTAGAAATAAGACCAGACCAGTGCGCAATGTTATATGTAAAATGTTTAATTTTTTTGGGGGGGAGATGGTTGGGATGGTGGTGGTAAAAGTATCGTTATTATTATTGCACTTAAATCTGAATTATGTTGAAGTGGAGCTGAAGACTTTTTGAACAGTAAAATGCATAGAAACCGACGCGAAGTGTAAGTTTAAATTGCTTTCTTCAAATTCAAAAGTCAACAGTTGTTTTATTATAAAATAAGGACTCCTTCAGTTGAAAAGTCTGTCATTTTAGTAAAACTGGCTCAAATTTCGGTTGACAGTACTTCACAAAACGTGCAATATAAGCTCTAACGTCATCAACCATGCAGCTTTTAGACGTTATGTCACAAACCATGCGACTTGAAATATCGTTATCTAATCTATAAATAACACCCATTTTTTTGGTGTAATGCGTTATTATTCCTTTAGACATACTTGATGTCTACTGGTCTGGAGTTTTCCCATGCGACTTTACTTTCTAAAATTAGATTTCCTGGAATTTTCGCAGACTTAAGTGCGCAGTGCTATTTAATCGTTCTGTGGATCCAAGAACCACTGACGTATTTACGTCAAACTTACATTAAGTAACTTGTTTCTTTATCTGCATTAGAGTGTTTGTTGCATAGTATCTGGCTAAGTTAAAAAAAGTATTTCAGCCACCTCAAGGCACAATAGTGATATGCGTAGGACAGATGAATGAATGAAACATACGACCAATTTTTCATGCGTTAGTAAGGGAACAGTTGGATGTTGATGATGATGAAATAATTCAGAGGCTAAAATCGAGCCGGGAATGGCGCCCTAGATCTCCAAATCTCCGAAATATTCACCAGAATTCTTTATCCATCGGTCCTTTTGTAAAGCTCAGTCGTATCTTTCCTTTTCCTTTCAGGTATCTTTCACAGATTCACTGGGATTCGTGCAAGGTGTTGGAACAATTATTCATAAACGTGTTGTTGTTACTACAGCTCAACATTTCGAAGGGTAGCTTTTGATATTTATTATTTCATATATGGGCTAGCTCTGAAGCCTGAGACACGTCTTCTTATTCGATTTAATTGTAAAATACCTGTCATAAGAAAAGGTACTAAGTACCATCTAAGCAGCGAAATATCAATATGCTGATGGTCATCATTTTGGCATCATATGACTACACCAAATAGTCTTACGTTTCAACTGCGTAACTTGCAAATAAAGAGCCTTTCTTGAATTCTCAAAATTGTAGTAACTTGAATTTACACACCAATAAAACTCATATGTACGCCCTTAGCCTAACACATTTGCCCATAGGCCTGAAATATTTACAATGTTACATACACCCATTTAACTCTATATACAGACATGTTTGAGAAAGAACGCTTCTACTGAGGAAAATTCAATGTTGGACATACACATTTCAGATAACAATCTAACCATTAATTTCTATTTGCAAGGGCATACCAAGGGCGTATATTGAATGCAGATAGAAATTGATATTGAAACGTTCATAGCTCTGTTACTATAGTAACCCCAGAATGTAGGTCCTAGCTTTCTGCTCAGAGTGATGAAAGAAATGCCAAGCCGGAAACGTTTAGTTGTGATAGAAAGGAGCTTTGACTGTTAATGAAAAGGGATCAATAGCATTCTCTTGGTATCAATAACATTCATTTTTTTAAACTTGGGCGGACAGGTAAGGTGCCAATAGATGCATGTTATGGATACGTTCTACTGAGCCTGCTGGGGAACATCGTTGTCAGAGTGGACGAAAATATATAATAGCATGGACTAAGATTATTTGAAAATGAAGTTTGATCTAGCAATTTCTTTACTAAATAGGCACCGTAGTCAACTGTCAAGTGGTTATATAGCGACTCGATTATGGTGCAGAAGGTCACCGGAAGGTCGTGAGTTCAAACCCGGGCTTCGCCATCCGACGACTGGAAAAATCTCTCTGTCCCAGCAGTCAATGAGTGCGTTTTTCGAATCAGTGACGGATAAGGCATCGAAAGGAGAAACATGGGCTCCGCCCTTCATATGCTGTGCTCAAAACCCCAACTGCCCCATATGGCCTCTAGGCTATTGAAACCTTTACATTTTGATCTTTTCTATACAAACAAAACCCTTTGTTTCATATTTCAGTCGGCACTTTAGCTTATTCGACCTCAGCCTCCGACATTGGCGAGTTTATGCTGGTGAATACAACATCAGTGTTCGAGACCCATATGAGCATTACTACCGCATTGCTCATGTGATCCTCCACCCTGCCTATAATGCCACCACCCTTGAAAATGATGTTGCTCTTGTTCTTCTTACTCATGATATACAGTAAGTAAAGTGCTGAAAGGACTTCCTTTACCAACTGAATAAAGAAAAGTTAACAGGGTAGGGAAACACGTTATCATGACGCCATATTTATTAACGTCCATAGAGGCAGCCATCTTTTGAACTTCGCCATTTTGGTGTGAGTTCTATGCTTTTTTAGTTTGATACACAGCTAAAATGCACATGAGCTGTAAGTAACTTTATATAATTTAAGGACAATAAATTTGATATCAAGCTACTTGTAGTATTAATTTTTACTTTGACATCAGATACGACTGGTCACATTCAAGGACTACTGTTCCTTAAGTAAGTGTCGAAATGTTGGCATCCCATTACTGGGATACAGGGTTTACACTTTGACATTAAAACAAGATTAAGTCTTCTAACCGAAATAATGATTAACGAATTACTTTAAATTGTGTGTCTCATTGCATTTTTGTGCTATTAATTATTTATTTCATTCAATTTTAGATTCAATGCCCACACTCGGCCATGTTGCTTGCCAGACACAACACATACTTTCACCATGGGACAAGTGTGTTATTTACCTGGGTGGGGAAGGACAATAGGTAAATAAGCGTCCTTGACAGGAAAATTTAACGCCTGCATCTTTGAATGAATAGCGAATGTTTGGCAAAAAATAAAGAGCAATATAATGCCAAACAGTGTGCACGAGCTTCCATATATATTTCTTTTCATAGCTAAAAGGTAAAGTTTTCCCATAGCCTAATAGCCGTAGGGGCAGTGGGGTTAGAGACCCACTGTATCTTGGGCACAGCTAATGAAAGGCGGAGCCCATCTCTATCCTTTCGCTGCCTTATGCTTCCCTAATTCGAAAAAGGTACCCATCAACTGCTGGGTTGACACAGCGAGTTTTCCAGTTGTCGGATGGCGACGGTGAGCCGCGAACTCACGACCTTCCGGTGACTTTCTGCACAATAACCGAGCCACTCTAACCACTCGACTACGGCGCCTCTCTCAGAAACAGAAAAACATGCAAATGCCAAACAGTGTGTAAAACTAACCAGAATGGACAGTCTTATATTGGATCTTACTGTTGAATGATCTTCACATTGTTGAATGAGCTTGGTTCACAACTGTTGAACGATCTTGGTTCACAATTGCTGAACAATGTTGGTTCACATATTTTAACAAACTGAAAAGTACAAGATGATTTGATGACAAAATAACAACAACGAAATACCGATACCTACTTATTATTTTACGATGAATCAAGTGACATTAACTCAATATAAAGTCAACATTACAAATTAAGCGGTTCACCAACGGCTATTGAAATACTGTGATTTGGAAAATATTCATTCAGTTCTCAGTGAGAACTTCGTTTAATATTTATATCAGTTTTAATTTTTCGGTTGACTCCTAAATGCTTCATTCCTCTTTGAAAATTTCTTTTCCTAACCTACAATTAGTTTACTTTTTATAAGCTTCTTCATATTTCATCTCGACACTGTTTATTCATAGAATCATATACAATCTTTGAATTACCAGTGCATCTCACAAGCCCTGAGCATAACCCTAATGATGCTGTCTAAGGCGAATTTCTTGGTCATTCACTGAAACAAATATTAGAGCCGCGACACGAGAAAACCAACAATGTGGTTGTGCGCCCAGCGCAGACTCAGATCAGCCTGGGCATCCGCCCAGTCTGATCAGAGTCTTCGCTGTCCGCATGAAGGTAACTTAGACTCTTAGCTACCCTTTGAGCACTTAACGAAGGGTCTGATCAAACTTGAGGGAAACCTAGATTGATCTGAGTCTGCGCAGTGCGCACGACCACATTGTTGGTTTTGTCGTGTCGCGGCTCATTACTTCTTCCACCATCTTATTCAACCTTTTGAAACGCTCGTAAATGATGTGTCTTTAAATCAGTACCGTCCCAAGGCGGTACTTTCGTTGCGGTTGCATTTGTTTTATGTTCGGTGCTGTTTAATTTATTGTGTTTTCATTTTAACCCTTCTGTTGGTCTAAATTATTTAGTTCAGTAAAGATCGCGGAGTTGCCACCTATTTGGGAAAGAGCTGCTGACTCGGTTTAGCACTTGTAGTTTATTGTTTGTTGGGATGTCTTTGTCAGTCTTTCCCTTTGATGTTGGGGATAGGGTTTGGGATCTGATTCAGTCAGTTCCTGAAGTGTATTTACTCTTTAAATTAACACGTTAAAGTGATTCTTATGGAGACTTTATGCCTCCGCGGCAATCATGTCTGCTATCTTGGATATTTCAAATCTCTGGCTATAAACTAGTCCGCCAATTTTTGCTTCCTGCCGAGACTGTCCGTTATACTTGACATCCGTCGAGACTGTTCGCCATCTCTTGCTTCCTGCCGATACTGTTGTGCGTGATAAATGACTCCCTGCCGAGACTGTTCGTGTGATTCGGCTATCTACCGAGTCTAGTAAGCAGAATCACGCAAACAGTCTAGGTAGGAAGCCATTTTTGCGGACGGTAGTCTTGGAAGGAAGCAAGAGATGGCGGAAAGTCTCGGCGGAAGTCAAGTATAACGGACAGTCTCGGCAGAATGCGAAAACAGGCTGACCAGTTTATACACTGTGTTTCTACTTTGCAAGGAAAAAATGAAATGAAACAAAGTAACAGAAATGCGCTGTCACCTCGATATTCCAGGCAATTGCGATGAGATTCAAGTGGGTACATTTCAGAGAAAGCAATCGTGTAATTTTCATTTTTGCTTCCCTTCTCAATGAGGTCAAGTCTAAAAGAAACAGTTTGCTCCTCTAGGAAAAACAATTTGCCTTGAAGAGAACATCCCCTTTTGGAATGTTTTTGTCGTTTATAGAAGCTAACAGGGAGTCACAAAATCGGGTTTCCTTGGTATCAGCATGGAAAAACATGGAGGTGTACCCAGACACCTTATACAAGTTTAGAAACAAGGAAAGTCTTTGTTGTAGGTACTGGTGATGAGCAAGTGATGAACCAGGTTGCTATGCCAATCCTACCCGACGCTAATTGTTCAGCAGTGCTGCATGGTTACCTGCCAGGAACTGAGTTATGTGCTGGATACACGAATGGTGGAAAAGACTTCTGTTCGGTAGGTATAGCAGTTCTCCAGATAAAAAGTTGTAACAGGGATGTTTTAGGAATAATTTGCAAAATACTCAATAAAAGCATATGCTGTGACCCCTCTTTGGAACCGTCTCGTCGATATGATTCTAATGAGAGGTCACAACATATGTTTTTATTTAAAAATAAGAACACTATCTCAGAATTTTCCTCAAAACCCTACATTATCTGGAGCTGCATATATTTATCAAACACGAAAAAGAAGGTCACACACTCATTATTTCAAAATCAACCAGGAGCCTCGGTATCTCAGTTTGTTAAACGTTGGCCTACTAAGCTAGCGGCCCGGGTTGAATCTTGCTGGAGGCGGAAGTCTTTCCAGCCATAAACGGGGTTCTGTTTTGTTCTGTTTAAATCCTCGTATCGGAACGTATCCGTAGTTACACACACCCGGCAGCTTGTGTCCGTCCACATAAACGGGGTCCCATTGCTTACATCCTTTCATTATCATCGTAGCATCGTCCCGATATGACTGATAAACGGGGTTCCATTGCAAACACCCTTTAATTAGGGGAGAGTCGGGTAACTTCGGACAGCGGGTAAATTCGGACAGTGACATTTTTCCCTTTATATGTCAGTTGTCTGGAACTAAAACAAACAATAACTGGCCAAACAGTGAAAATCCTGATGAGACGGCTCATTATGAGCCGTCTCATCTGGATTTTCACTGTTTGCAATGGTATGTCCGAATTTACCCGCCTGTCCGAAGTTACCCGACTCTCCCCTACAATGTATCATCGTACCATCGTCCCGATATAACCGAAATATTGTTGAAAAAATGACGAAACACTCAATGTCATCCATCCATCCATCCATCCATCCATCCGTTTTCAAAATCAACTAAATACTTTCCTTTTCTAAATTTTGTGTTGGATATAGTTAACCCTGACAACTCTAAACATCTCAAAGTCAAAAGTTCATCTCAAACCACTGATAGCTATAAAACTGATAAAACAATAGATAAACAACACGCCCCTAGCATGATGAATGAACTCATCCAGTTTATATGACAGAAGAGTCCACTAGGCATAGTTGGGTTAAATTGATATTAAACTAATTCAATATTTACATATTTTCAGGGAGATATAGGGAGCCCACTGACTTGTAAAAACGCAAATGGCAAATGGTACATACAAGGTAAATGTCTTTGATATGTCTTACAAAAGTTGACATCTATAGTTTCCTCTGGAACTTGTAGACAGCTGGCGATGCTTTCCGAAAATACCCCTATATACATGTACAGTCAAGTTTCGATGTCTCGAAGTCGAGGTTCATCTTAAACTACTGGGATCACAAAGTAAATTTTCTGGTCCCAGAAAATTTACTTTGAGCTACCAGTAAAATAAAAATAATAAATTGAAATGTAAAGAGAAATAGAAAATGTCTCCAAACTATGTTCTTTGATATAAAGAGGGTAATTTGAGATATCAGTGTTAGAGATAACTAGAGTCAATTGCATGTTATTTTCTTTCACAATGAACCGATGATACTCTCTGCGAAAATGTTGGTTATTAGCCCAACAGCTCTTGAGATGAGCCTCCTTCCTAAAATTTCTTACAACATGGCTTTACTATTCAGCAAGCTTGATTACAGTCTAATGAAAGAAGACGTGATCTACAAAAGCATGGTTAAGAACGTTTAACGGTCACCGTGAAATAGTATTACTGGTCAACCCCGACGGAGTGGCCATGTAGAAAATTGTTTTATGCGGCCAAATGTATTTGATTGTATTGAATTTTTCGCCTGATACTGTCGCCATTGCCTTTACTAACTCTCTATATGTCTGTGAATGAAATTTCACAAAGAATGCACTTTTATTCAGACATTTAGTAAGCCGAGGCTTATAATATATCATCAGCTGCATCAGTCAAGTTACATCCTTGAGTTTTCTATGGACTTCTTAATCGAGATTCAATAAAATATAGCAAGGGAATAGCTCTTGGACAAACTGTAGTGTTTACTCTAAAAAGGTTTCTTACAATCTCGTTAATCGATGTCTACTCGATCATCGATCGTTTTCATAAACCGATGCTCGATCATAAAATTTCAGCTGCATGCGTCCAACCACTAGTGATTGCATTGTATTTACTTGTGCAGGTTCAAATGCACACAACCTTTCTTTATCACCCTCCCGTCGCCTTGATATGACTGAAATACTGTTGAAAAGGACGTAAAATCGCAAGTCAACCATCCATTTTTGTACTTACTTGTAGGGATGGCCTCATCTGGTGCAAGCTGTGTGAAGGCGGACAAGCCTGGTGCTTTCGAGGACATGGGCCGATACGTCGACTGGATCGAGATGGAAATGCAGACAGCAAAATACCCTTATGAATATTAGTACATAATTTCGTGTATTAGTTTGCCTAATTTGTATGCTTCTTTATAAATAAAAATATAATAAAAAATCAAACAAGAATTATTTATGTTTGTAGCCCTTACATTTCACCACTAAATATATATCACATGGATGACACCGCATGCCTTGTACAGTTAACTCTCGATATCTCAAAGTTGAAGTTCTTTTTAAACTACTGATATCTCAAAGTAAAATTTCTGGTCCCAGAAAATATAATTTGAGATACCAGTAGTTTGCCATATCCGGAGCTGAAATACAAAGAAAAATAGGAGCTTTTTTATCCTGTCTGTGCTGTTTTCATGGTAATTTAATGTAGAATATGCAAAATATGCGTCGAAGAAAAGACAGAAACGACGTGTTCGGCCATTACATTAAACAGCCGTCGCCATAACGTGGCGTAAATCGAACGTTACGTGGACCAATCAAGACGTTTGTTTACCTTAGGCGTGGCTTGACGACAACGTCACATGATCAACTGTCGTTCATCGGTGTATGAAGCTAGTACAGTGCTCTATACGGTTTACCTATGGGAAGTCAGTGGTAAGCGTAAATGAGCCGCGACACGATAAAACCAACAATGTGGTTGTGCGCCCAGCGCAGACTCAGATCAGCCTGGGCATCCGCCCAGTCTGATCAGAGACTTCGCTGTCCGCATGAAGGTAGCTTAGACCCTTAACCACCCTTTGAGCACTAACCGAAGAGTCTGGTCATACTTGGCGGCTGCCCAGGCTGAACTGAGTCTTCGCTGTGCGCACAACCAGATTGTTGGTTTTGTCGTGTCGCGGCTCAAATATTCTTTGATATAAGAGGATACTTTGAGATGTCAGTGTTTGAGATAACGAAAGTTAACTTCTTGAAAATAGAGGTCCAGACAAGTTAGGGACTTTGAGGATAATTCTGGATTTTTTTTTATTATTTCTCAGATAAGACATACCTATAAGGTAAAGGTTTCCCTTAGTCTAGAGGCCTTAGGGGCAGTAGGAGTTAGAGGCCCACTTTATCTTTGGCACAGCATATGGACCATCCCTCTCCTTTCGCTGCAGTATCCTTTCCTGATTCGAAACAGTATTACAAAGTGGGGCTTTGAATGATTTTATAATGATTGATCTAATGAGCTCATGATTTAAATTTGTTGAATTATGCTTCTTTTATTTAAAAACATTAGGATTTAAGAGTCATTCTCTGTAAGCACCAAAATCAAGTGAAAATGACATGTCTCAGACTTTCACGAAACTCAGTGTCTTTTTTGCCTATGTCAAGTGATGAACAAAAATAAAAAGTTTTTCTTCGATCAAACTATCGGTTGCCATGGCAACCAGGATTTTCTGTTTTTCAGCCTAATCTGGTGATTTTTCAAATGAAAAATGCAAGATTTGACTCCAATTGTTCTGGTAGTAATTCACAACAAATGGTATTGATACTTACATTTTACAAGAGAACCATGTAAGTCCTGCTTACAAATACAGAAAATTTTCTTCATATTGCTTTGGTCAAGCAGTCAGTGACCTTGACTTCCAGCTAGTAAGGCGTCTCTTTCAAAACGTCAAAAATCAGCAAATTTTTAAGACGTTTTACTACAAAATGCGGCTATAGATTTTTTTCTTTCTCTTAGTACAGAGAGTACAAAGCTTAGTTGTTGATATATAAAAAAATTGGAGATGGTATATTTTCTAAATTGAAAATAATTTTCTTTGACTTTAGTCACCGTCAGAGAAATCAGAAGAAACTTTCATAATTGAAATTCTGAGATAAATTATAATATCTTGAACATTTTCAAGAAATATGAGCCAAAATACAAGTTGATGCATGATTAACAACTGAAAAAACTACATTGAGAGTTTTCACCCTCAAAAATACGTTAGTACCTTACAATTTGGGGTTAAATTACCCCACCCACTTTTTTTCAATGCAAAACCAAATTAAAAGTTGCTTGCTACAATGAATATATCTCAGTCTTTGCTGATTTTGAATGATCTAGGGGGCTTCTACAAGCTCTTTATTTCTGTCGTCTTTCCTTTTTTCATAATGTTCCCACAGCGGTTGGTGGGTGGGGGTGGGATGGGAGACATACTTTTTTTTGGTGCGGATCCCATCAGCGTCTGCGTAGCCCTTGCCTGCACTCTATGTTCTGTAGGAATAAATGGATTTTGACCATACTTGCATGCATACATAATTGGGTAGGGGTAAAGAAATGATTAGATTTTGTTGACCCTGACCCTATTTTCAAGGTCACAGAAGGTCAAAGAATGATGAAAAATGGCTTTTCTGCACCGTATCTCCTTAATGGATAAATTGTTTTTTACCAGACTCCCACAAAGATATCATTGTGAAATGGAAAAGAACTGGTAAGATTTTGCTGACCTTGACCTTATTTTCAAGGTCACAGGAGGTCATTGAATGCTGGAAAAATGGCTTGTCAGCACGATATCTTCTGAGTGGATGGATTGATCTAAAGCAAACCTGCACAGATATAACACTCTGAAATGAAAAAGAACTGATTAGATTTTGGTAACCTTGACCCTAATTTCAAGGTCACAGGAGGTCAAAAATGTTGAAAAATGGCTTGTCTGAACCATATCTTCAGAATGCATGGATGGATTTTAACCAAACTTGCATAAACATATCACTGAGAGATGGAAAAGAAACTGATAAAATTTTGGTAACCTTGACCTCATTTTCGAGGTCACAGGAGGTTGTAGCATGTTGAAATATGGCTTGTCTGCATGATAACTCCTAACAGGATTGATGGATTATGACCAAACATAGATAAGTTTATAATCGGAAGGTGGAAAAGTACTTATCAGATGGTGGTGACTTGGACCCAAATTTCAAGATCTACAAGAGATCCTAACTTTGCAATATTTAGGGAAAATGATACAGCTGAGAAAGGATAGGAGGGGGTTCGTCTGTTTTTTGTAAAAGAAACATTTATAGTTTATTATATTTATCACGTAGTAACCATGACAACCACTACTCTATCACTGGTCTGTTTTTGTTGGAAACGAATATTTGAAATGGATGGATGGATGACTTGCGATTTTACGTCCTTTCAGCAGTATTTCAGTCATATCAGGACGATGGGACGGTGATAATGAAAGGCTCTGTGCAATGAAACCCCGTTTACGGTAGGAAAAATTCTCGCCTTAAGCAGGCTTTGAACCTGCTCCGCTACCTCAGTAGGACAGCGCTTAACCCACTGAGCTACCGGGGCTCCTGGATAATAAAAAACAAACATTCAAATTTAGTTGAAAAGTGTTGATTGTGATTTTCTTTCTATGTATACACTTTCTATTTGCCAAATAAGTCTCATCTTGGACAAGAATTCGGTATATTTCAGTTGCTATGAATACAACCAGATGTTCGATCAAAACAGCAATTGACAATCTGAGTATATCTGGTAGCAAGCAAATAAAGGACATAAAATGAGCAGAAATACATTTAGATATTTCATAATGGAGAAGAAAGTTTGTTTATACATTTATCATACTGATAAACATATTTATGTCCCCTCCACCATGGGGGAAGGGGGGGGGGGGTGGAGAAGGAGTAAAGGGAAGGCGGGTATGTTGTTTTGGTGCAGAGCCCGCCTGCACTGGTGTCGGTGTCTGTGTGTCAGCATAACTTCATGTCTGCACTCTATCTCCTGCAGAGATAAATGTATTTTCACCAAACTTGCAAAGATACATCTTTGGGTGGGGAAAAAGAGCTGATTAGATTTTGGTGACGTTGACCCCATTTCAAGGTCATAGGAGGTATCTGAATGGCTTGTTGGTGCCATATGTCCAGAAGGGGTGGATAGACTTAGATCAAACTTACACAAATATATCACAGGGAAGTGGAAAAGAACTGAAAAAAGTTAGTGACCTTGATCATATTTTCGGGTCACAGGAGGTCAAAACAGTGAAAATGGTTTGTATGCACCATATCTTCTGAAGGGATTTATGAATTTTGATCACACTTGCACAGGTATATTAAAAGGAGGTGGGGAAACACTGTTAGACTTTAGTGACATTGACCTTCTATTCCAGGTCACATGAGGACTTACAGTTTAAAAAATGGCTTGCTTGCACCATATCTCCGGAATGAACAGATCGAGTGTGACCAAACTTGCACAGACACACCATTGGAACATGGGACAGAATTGATTAGATGGTTGTCCGGGGACAACTTGTCGAGCCCACTGTTTGCATTATAGACCTATAAGTATGTCAAGACTAACTGCTTGGTTGGTTGGTTGATTTGATGCTTAACGTCCACGGTAAACAACTAAGGTCATGTCGGGACGGTCAGTTAACCTAACCACACTATTCCTGGGCAGGCTTAGACCTCCTAAGCGGTTAACCAGTACTAAGTGCACATACTTTCGCCAGTAACTGACAACTGCCCTTCTTGAATCAGCGGAAGGAGAGACGAAAGTATGTGGCCTGACCGGGGTTCGAACCCAGGACCTCTGACTTACGAGTCAGGTGCCCTACCGATTGCGCTACCCGGCACTGCTTCATTTACTAATTAGAAAGAAGCCAAACAATATTTTGATACAGCATATATCTTTTTTTATTTCTTTTTTCATTATGAAGGAAAACAAGTGGACTTATGGCCATGACAAGCACACATTATGACAATTTTATTATTTGACCTTGAAGTGTGTCCTTGACCTTGGACCAGATTGAACAAACAGTTCTACTCGTCAAGGAGAACAATTGTGCCAAATTATTTTGAAATTCATGCATAACTGTATAAATAATATGGCCAGGACAAGCTCAGTTTACGACATTTTTTCATCATTTGACCTTCAAGTGTGACCTTGACCTTGGGCCTACCTTAATAAATTCCACATGCCACTTTTACTCATCAAGGAGAACAATTGTGAAAAACTGTTTTCAAATTCATCCATAAATGTAGAATTAATGGCCAAGACAAACCCTATTTATGACTATTTGACCTTCAAGTGTAACACTGACCTTGGATATACCTGCAGATGTTTCAGATGGTACTTGAACTCATCAATGAGAACAACTGTGCCCTTTTTTTAATCCATGCATAAATGTAGCTGTTATGGCCCGGACAAGCTCAATTTATGACAATTTTTTATCATTTGACCTTCGAATGTGACCTTGACATTGGCCCTACCTGACCAAATGTTCAAAATGCTTTTCTACTCATAAAGGAGAACAATTGTGCCAAACTTTTAAAATCTATCTATAAGTGAAGAAGTAATGGCTCGGACAAGCTCAATATATGACCATTTTACCATATGACCTTTAAGTGTGACCTTGACCTTGGACCTACCTGAACGAATGCTTCAAATGACACTTCTGCTCATCAAGGAGAACAACTGTGCACAATTATTTTGAAATCCATTCATAAATATAGAAGTTTTAAAGGTCCCAGGAAGTCTCATAGAAAGCTGCTAAATGGATTGTTTGACCTTTATTCTGTTTTGAAGGTCAAAGATGGTCTTAAAATGTTTACCAAATGGCTTATCTATACCCTATATAATGAAGCATTTGTTGGAATTATGCTAAACTAGCCCTAAATCATCATTTGGAGAAGATTCATAACAGATTATTAGGGCCCCGCTTGACGAAGTAATTTGTAATTTTGAAATTTTTTGGTACGGTAATCGTGTCCGCTCCATAGCGGCGAAACTCTTTGTGATATTTTCATGAAGCTTGGTACAAATGTAAAACAGCATCAGACAATATGCGGAGAGAAAGAACCACAACTCCACCCACATTGTTTACTAAAATATGCCCCTTTGTATTTTTTTGTACAGAAATCGTGTCCGCTCCATAACTTTGAAACTGTTTGAGATAATTTCACGAAACTTGGTACAAATGTGAAACATTATCAGACGATGTGCAGAGAACAAGAATTGTAACTTTTTCTACATTTTTCACTGAATTATGCCCCTTTGTAATTTCAGAACGGAAATCGTGTCTGCTCCAGAACTCTAAAACTGTTTTTGATATTTTCACAAAACTTTGTATGAAAGCAAAACATCATCAGACGATTTGCAGACAACAAAAATCATAACTCTACCTACGTTTTTTACTGAATGATGCCACTTTGTAATTTTGAATACAGAAATCTTGTCCGCTCTATAACTTTAAAACTCTCAAAGATAGTTTCATGAAACTATGTACAAATACAAAACATTGTTAGACAATGTACATGGAATAAGAACCACAACTCCATCTACTTCTGTACTGAATTATTTCCCTTTGTAATGTAAAGTACAGAAATTTTGTCTGCTATTCAGCTTTTAAACGTCAAAGATATTTTCTTGAAATTTTGTACGAATATAAAGCATTATCAGACTGTGCAGAGAATTAAAACTGTAACTTCATCTATAGTTTCTACAGATTTATGCCCTTTTGTGATTTCCAGTATAGAAATCATTCCACTCTCTGACTTTAAAACTGTAGAAGATATTTTCTTATAAACTGATACAAATGTAAAGCATCATCAAACAATTTGTAGAGAAAAAGAAACAAAACTGCGCCTTCATTTATGTTAAACAGAATTATATCCCTTTGTAATTTTGTGTATTGAGACCTTGTCCAGTCTATAACTTTAAAGCCTTTGAAGATATTTTCACAAAACTTGGTACAAATATAAACATCATCAGAATATATGAACGTGTGCAGAGTGCAAGAATGGTAACTCCAGTTTCCTGCTTTACAGAGCTGTTGCCTTTGTTTTAATCTGTCATCATTTTGTTTTTTGCCCATATCTTAATTACTCTACCAGAGGCTTAATTCCAAACAACATATTACATATGAAGAAACAACATGGTAACAGAAAACTGTTATTGCATTTTCTGGTCCGGGACATACGACTAAAATTCCACCAACAGTCTCATAAAGGCGGGGCCCTGTTAGTTACCATGTTTCTAGTTAGGTTTTGGTGACTTTGACCCTACGTTGAAGGGTCATTTGTTGATTTGTCCTGAAAAACGAAGATGTATCTTGAACCAGTAGATTCATTTTTACCAAGCTTGCAAAGATCAACCTTTTAGGCAAGACAAAGACTTAAAATTTGGCGACCTTGATACCATTTTCAAGGTCACAGAAGTATTTTGTCGAATTCGCTTGCCGTAAGCGACAAAACTTCAGTTTGGTGTTTATGCATGCATATATGCATGCGAGCCTCCATCCAGAACTTTTACAAAAACAAAGGACAGTAGACAAGAAAGCTTATGCAGACCAGACATGGGATAAGCAACTTTAAAACAAGTGTACCAGGTGCTATTTTATCATCAAAACTCATAGTATGTAACTTATGAATTCGTTGTATAACTAAATGAGGTGGGTGGGGTAACTCACCCCCTAGATATACAGATTAAACATATAAATGAATGAAAAAACATAAACATTGTATGTGTGGTTTATTTCTTCTCCAATGCATGTATCTATCTCTGTTTATGCTCAGTTGCTGTTTTTTCTCTACATTGTACTACCTACACTCAGATTGCCTAATTTCACTGTGGAAGGAATGAGTGGTTTTTGTCATAGTAACTGTAAAAATACTGATTTATCGTATATTATTTAACAAAATAAACACTTAGAATGCGTATGCATATGTAAAAAGTAAAAAAAACCAACAAGGAATACGTTTCATCAGCATTGAAACGAGTTTCTGTAAATATCCGTGTAAATGAATACTGACCCATAATAGAATAACAGTTACCATGGTTACCAAATGATAAACAATGTAAAAATGACAGCAAACATGTGGTGATCTTTTAAAAATGTTTCAGTTTACTCACAATTATGGAAACTTGAGATATATTATCCATGGCATGTAACTTTTGCATTCATTTCATATTCAGTGGGAGTGGGTGGGGTAATTGCACCCCAAACTGTAAATTTTAAACACACTTCTGAATGAGAAAAGTATTTATGTAACTTCCCTCCTCTGTATTCAATGTATTTATTTGTATTTCTGCTCATATTTGCTTAACATTCTCCAGATATTATCTATTATAACAGATTTTCTGCTGTGACAGTTTCTTCTGATTTTCCTGACGGTAACTAAATTCAAAGAAAATTATTTTCAATTTAAAAAATATACCATCTCCAAATTTTTGATATATTAAGAGCTAGGTGTTATACTCTCTGTACCAAGAGAATGAAAAAAATCTATAACCGCATTTTTTAACAAAGTGCTTTCAAAATTGGCCAATTTTTTATATTTTTAAAGAGACGTTTTACTAGATAGAAGTCAAGGTCACCAACTCCTTGACCATAGCAATATAAAGAATTTTTTTTCTATCCGTACACAACACTTACATGGGTCTCTTAAAAGACATGAGTGTCAATAACATTTGTTGAGAAATACTGTCAATAAAACTGGTGTCAAATCTGGCATTTTTTATATGAAAAATCACCAAATTAGGCCAAAAACAGAAAATCCTCGTTGCCATGGAAACGGACAGTTTGATTGGAGAAAAAATTGTATTTTTGTTCATCACTTGACATAAGCAAAAAAGACACTAAGTTTCATCAAAATCTGAGATATGTCATTTTCACCCCCTATTGCAATTTTTGGTGCTTACAGAGAATTACTCTTAAGATTTTATAGAAAACTGTTAAAATGTACTGTTAAATATGCTAAATAATAACTCAATAATGAAGGGTCAACGCACTGGTCAGGTGATTGGCAAATTTAGTAATTCCAATGAAATATGCATTAATAAGCCCTTCATTGTTGACTTATCATAGACAGTTTTAGGAAATATTTATAGAGATAACATATTTTCAACTGATTTTATATACTATCTGTCAATTTTTGATGATTGTACTTGAATATATTGTAGGGGAGACACTGCACCTGGTGTGTCACATGACTAAAAGTACAGCTTTTGCGATGGAATTGAAATATATTGGTTGGTCAGGTGATTAACCAATATAATTTCATCCAATGGCTGCAGAGTTCAGGGTTGAAGGCGCTTTTGGTGACCTAGTTGGGATGATGACTAAAGGTTTATTACGTTGTTCATGCCATTGCATCATTCCAACTGGGTATAAAAGAATACAAATTTCGGACAGAACAAACAGCTAAATTCGGAAATTAATACTT
Organism: Ctena decussata; assembly: GCA_963989385.1. NCBI lineage: Eukaryota > Metazoa > Mollusca > Bivalvia > Lucinida > Lucinidae > Ctena > Ctena decussata. The sequence continues at coordinate 16,911,358 of OZ022500.1, read as the reverse complement.
TACGCCAAAAACTTCGAAATTAACTTTAATAAAATAAAATCTATACGATCACAGTAAGAAGACTTTATTGTTTCTTTTAATTACTTCGATACAAAAAGGAGAGAGTTGACAGAGTTTCCAGTCGTCGGATGGCGAAACCCAGGTTTGAACTCACGACCTTCCGGCAACCCTCTGCATCATAACCGAGACACTCTAACCACTCGACCATGGCGCCTGTCATATAATGGGTTCATCCTTCATGTAAGACATCACGAAAAAGCAGAATAGTCTGGGTAAACTGAACGGAAGATTGCAGAAGATTTCTGTCATAGTCTGGGTAAATTGAACGTAAGATTGCGGAAGATTTATTTAAAAAACTGTGTCAGTTTTAGTAACAGCAGCAGAAGATATAAAAACACAAAGTCATAGTTCAGGTTAACTTAACAGAAGTTTGTATAAGATTTCTTTCACAAACTGGGTAAGCTGAACGGAAGATTTCTGTCAGAGTCCGGGTTAATTGAACGGAGGATTGCGGAAGATTTCTGTCACAGTGTGGATAAACTGAACGGAAGATTGCGGAAGATTTCTGTCACAGTCTGGGTAAATCGAATGGAAGATTGCGGAAGATTTCTTCTGAGTCCGGGTAACCCGAACGGAAGATTGCGGAAGATTTCAAACCATACCTTAGGTAAACCGAACGGAAGATTGCGGAAGATTTCTGTCATAGTCTGGGTAAATCTAACGGAAGATTGCGGAAGATTTCTGTCTGAGTCCGGATAAATCGAACGGAACATTGCGGAAGATTTCAAGTTATACCTTAGATAAACTGAACGGAAGATTGCGGAAGATTTCAAACCATAGTTTAGGTAAATTGAACGGAGGATTGCGGAAGATTTGAAATCATAGCTTAGGTAAACTGAACGGAGGATTGTTGAAGATTTAAGACCATAGTTTAGGTAAATTGAACGGAGGATTGCGGAAGATTTCTGTCATAGCTTAGGTAAATTGAACGGAATATTGGGGAAGATTTAAAACACAGAGTCAGTTTAAGTAAAAGCAGCTGAAGATTCAAAGCACATAGTTTGGGTAAAACTAGCGGAAGACTGGGGAAGACTTCTGCTATAGTCAGGGTAAACTGAACGGAAGATTGCGGAAGATTTAAAACACTGATTTAAAAGCAGTGGACTTAATTTTCAGTCAGGCAATTATTAAACTTGTTGGCTCAGACAAGATGTCAAATACATCTGTATAGCAATTGCTATATACTATGACATGGTACAGTGTACTCGACAGTATCGGATCATCGACAGTATCGGATCACTCTTAAGTTATCATCCATTTTTCTCACAAATGAAGCAAATATTTTTTACCATTATATTACAGTCATCAAGTTAGACCGATGGCAAAGTGCAGGGTGAAAGATTCGATCGACTATTTTATCACTAGGCGATTGAAACCAATTTTGCTTTGTAATGTGTCCTAGCATCCTTACAATTGCAGGCAGTCATTATTTTTGTGACATCCCAGTATTTGATGAAACTGCAGACTTGAAAAGTGGGGCACCGATGTGCGACAGTAACGGATCATTATATAATTTGAACTGAAATACAGGTCTCAGCTGGAAAATTGCATATTGGATGTATGGTCTGATGCTGAAAACCAGTCATAAATCAACTACCTGAGTGGCTGCTGTGTCTTCTTTCCAAGGAGATCAGTATAAAACTAATACAACAACCTTTTTGTAAAACACCCCCATCCTACGCCGCACATGCTAGCATATGATAATGAAGGTTATGCTTAGCACAACTAAGCTTCTGCTAAACATTCTGAAGAAACATTCGAGATCAGCTCGCATGTGTGTTGTGAACCCAATAATGACTGCCGTTCATCGGATGGACATCTGTACACTGTGTAGGCTCAGATTAATGCCGGAGAACTCATTGAATGACCATGTAGTGTTTATACACTGATTGCACTGAAATATCATTAGGGCGGAAAATCACCGTAAATTTGTTTATCCCGATCAGACATTAAGGTCTTATCAGGGTCTACACTTTGCAAAGGCAGATTATGATCTTTACTGTTTGAGTAGTTCCGTGTTATGGGGCGCAGGGGATTACTGAGTTAAGAATTTTTGGCATGCTTGTACTTTTATATACATTTCACTTTTATTTAACAGACATAACCCTTACTGGTGAAGGACCACATGAAAAATATCGTTGAAAGGCCGTAAAAGTTTTCTTTTAGAGTTAAATAGGTGCAACTGTTTATGTAGCAAAATTGTTGAAGATATGAAGGTTGGCAGAATGCCTCCGAGAAACTCTCTTATAAAATAATATCATATGATCCGATACTGTCGCACCTGATTCGTTACTGTCGTAAGACCCCCATGTAAGTCTCGATAGGTTATCTGCCCTTAAAGGAATAAATTTCGTAAATATTTTGACATGGATAGATGGAAGGGATATTTTGCAATTGGTATGTGTCATAACATACATACTTTTAGCATTCACATACAACAAAACAGGAGTTTTATTGAACTTGATCCGATACTGTCGAGTCCACTGTATCCTAAGCTCCATAGGCAAGGGCCTGGGATCTCATAGCTGCAGGCTCCAGGGTCAAGGCTATCTTAGCAGTGCTATTCATTACTGAACCATCTTGGCGGTGGCCCCTACTCGGATTCTTTTCAACTGTAGCGCTGCTTACTATCAAGCATGATCTAATCAGCTCTTTACTTTTGAAACCGGACACTAGGCAAGCATCATGGCCAAGGCCTCACTGACCAAGCTTCCTACAGGGTCAGTGCACCAGATGGAGCCAAGACTCACCAATGGTTGGTGTGTTTTTGACAATTTGTCACCTTACATGTAGTTCTGTCATACAACGTACTATGACATGGTATCCTGAGTTTCTTAGGCAAGGGCCCGAAGGGCCCGGGATCGCAGGGCCGCAGGCCCCTGGGTCAAGGCTATCTTGGCGGTGCTGTTCATTACTGAGCCATCTTGGCGATGGCGCCTACTCGGATTCTTTTCAATTGTAGCGCTGCTTACTATCAAGCATGATCGAATCAGCTCTTTACTTTTGAAACCGGACACTAGGCAAGCATCTCGGCCGAAGGCCGCTCGGACCAAGCTTCCTACAGGGTCAGTGCACCAGATGGAGCCAAAACTCACCTATGGTTAGTGTACATGTCTCTGACAATTTGTCTCCTTAATTCTGTCATGCTACATTCTACATGCTACATACTAAGTTCCTTTTGCAAGGGTCTGAAGGGCCCGGGATCGCCGAAAGCCCCTGTGTCTAGGCTGTCTTGGTGAAGCTGTTCATTACTGAACCCTCTTGGCAGTGGCATCTACTCAGATTCTTTTCAATTGTAGCACTGCTTGCTATCAAGCATGATCAAATCAGCTCTTTACTGATGAAACTGGACACTAGGCAACCATCATGGGCAAAGGCTGCTCGGACAAGCTCTCTACAGGGTTAGTGAACCAGCTTGAGCCAAGACTCGGTCACCTATGGTTGTAGTGTTTTTAACAATTTGTCACCTTACATGTAGTTCTGCCATGCTACATACTGTGACATGGTATACTGAATTCCTTATATGCAAGGGCCTGAAGGGCTCGAGATTACACTGCCAAAGGCGCCTGTGTCAAGGCTATCTTGGCCGTGCTGTTCATTATTGAACCATCTTGGCGGTGGCCCCTACTCGAATTCTTTTCAATTGTAGCGCTGCTTACTATCAAGCCTGATCGAATCACCTCTTTACTGACGAAACTTGACACTAGGCAAGCATCATGGCTGAAGGCCGCTCAGACCTACAGGGTCAGCTCACCAGATGGAACCAAGACTCACCAATGGTTATCATGTTTTTGATGAGATGTCACAGCTTTAAAATATTGGATGCAGGATCACCAAACATACCAAAAATGACTCTGTATTAGGACAGTAGCATATGGGTGAAAATGTATACCTTGATAAGACTTTTTAAGACCCCTCTGATCAAGGTTTGCAATGAAATCCTCAGCTATCAGATAAAGTCACAATGTTTCATTTGAAACTTCTTTGCTCAATTTACCTTGACAAGCATCCTGGGTGAAATCTTTCACAATCTTAAGTGAGAATGACCTAGGTTATCAATTTAAATCTTCAATTCAGCTTGCCTAAGCTGTGGGTTGAAAGATTCTGGAATCCTGCATTCAATTTAAATTAACGATGGTTTAAAATCTTAGCTTTACCTAAGCTATAGTTTGAAAACTTCTGCAATCTTACACTCAGTTAACCTTACCAAACATCTTTCATGAGATCTTCCTCAATCTTCCGTTCAGTTTACCTAAGCTATGATTTCAAATCTTCCGCAATCCTCCGTTCAATTTGCCTGAACTGTGATTTGAAATCTTCCGCAATCCTCCGTTCAATTTACCTAAGGTATGATTTGAGATCTTCCGCAATCCTCCGTTCAGTTTACCAAAGCTATGATTTCAAATCTTCCGCAATCCTCCGTTCAATTTACCTTAACTATCATTTCAAATCTTCCGCAATCCTCCGTTCAATTTACCTAAAGTATGATTTCAAATCTTCCGCAATCCTCCGTTCAGTTTACCTAAGCTATGATTTCAAATCTTCCGCAATCCTCCGTTCAATTTACCTAAACTATGATTTCAAATCTTCCGCAATCCTCCGTTCAATTTACCTAAACTATGATTTGAAATCTTCCGCAATCCTCCGTTCAATTTACCTAAACTATGATTTCAAATCTTCCGCAATCCTCCGTTCAGTTTACCTAAGCTATGATTTCAAATCTTCCGCAATCCTCCGTTCAATTTACCTAAACTATCATTTCAAATCTTCCGCAATCCTCCGTTCAATTTACCTAAACTATCATTTCAAATCTTCCGCAATCCTCCGTTCAATTTACCTAAACTATGATTTGAAATCTTCCGCAATCCTCCGTTCAATTTACCTTAACTATGGTCTTAAATCTTCCACACTCCTCCGTTCTGTTTACCTAAGCTGTGATTTCAAATCTTCCGCAATCCTCCGTTCAATTTACCTAAGCTATGATTTCAAATCTTCCGCAATCCTCTGTTCAATTTACCTTAACTATCATTTCAAATCTTCCACAATCCTCCGTTCAATTCACCTAAACTATCATTTCAAATCTTCCGCAATCCTCCGTTCAATTTACCTAAACTATCATTTCAAATCTTCCGCAATCCTCCGTTCAATTTACTTAAGGTATGATTTGAGATCTTCCGTAATCCTCCGTTCAGTTTACCTAAGCTGTGATTTCAGATCTTCCGCAATCCTCCATTCAGTTTACCTTCACTCCGCTTAGTTTAATCTGACAAACATTCTGAGTGAAATCTGGTCCACAGGTATGGTTTGAATTTGAACTTTCGCAATCTTCCATTCAATTTTCCTAAGGTTTGGTTTGAAATCTTCTGCGATCCTCCGGTCAATTTCCTTGGAGAGAAATTCTGCAATCTTCTGTTCAGTTTACCTGAGTTATTACTTGAACTCTCTCACAGTCTTCCATTAGATTTACTTAGATTACATATTGAAACTTACACAATCTTGAACTTATGTACACACTGTACATAAGTTCAACAGCATACAAATTTGATCAAAAAGACAATCCTAAGCCTTTGATTCTGTGTGCAACCTGGCAACACGAACCAATCGTACCATCCAGCTGAGCATGTCTTGGTTATTTGGTAAGACCCTCACTCGGGGTCTCCCGTGGAGTCTTCCTTTTCTTTCCTTCTCCTTTTTATACATTTATATTTGTTCATCTACTTATTCATTTTTTGTTTTACTCCTTTTCTGTTCTGTCTCGTTCATAGATGCACACAAGGGTGGGCCTGGATGCCGTGACTGCGACACAAATTTTATTTCCTCACTCGATTTCTCATCATTGCAACGTGTGTCATGACGTTCATTAGAACCGCTTCGGCGAGGCGGTTCCACTAGGGGCCATGGTTCATCTATCTCCGATAGACGAAAAGAATTGACTCACTCAGAACTCTCATCGGATCCCGCCCTCGATTGTAACTATTTTACGTGATTGTAACTTGTCTTATTGGCAATATCCTGTGAACACCTTCCAATATGCTCTAAAAATCTCTTCTTTTTTTCTCCATCTCTCTTAAGATGCTTATCTATTGTATCATGCTTCAATTTCATTGATATTGCTCAATTAAACATTATTTATTGAAGCTGACATACCAAATCACTTATTATATGCTATAACACCATTGTCAACGGGATACAGATTTACATAAGTCGTTTGACTTTCTTCTGGATCCTTTTTGTATATTCTTCTGTATATGTCTTGTCATGTGTATTGTATTTATATTGTCAGTTTATACAAATAAAATAATGTTTATACTAAACTTACACAATCTTCTAAGCTGTATGCTTTAGTTCTGATCCTAACGTGTAAATAATTATATCTCATCATTGCTGTAACCATGAAAGTATGTTTTTGAAAATGAAATATGTTTAAACCAATTCATGCACAATCTTCCATTCATTTTACCTAAGCTATGATGGTTTGGAGTCTACTGCAATCCTCCATTTGATATACCAAAGGTATGGTTAACAATGTTTCCCTGTACTACTTGCCTGTTTAGAGTACTTCAGTTTCGTGATGTCTTACATGAAGGATCAGCCCATATAATGTGACCAATTATTTGAAGCGCCACATCGATGCGGTTCTGATGAGTCGCCGCAACACGTTTTTATGGAGTATAACCGAGAGTTATTTCGAATTTATCCAAAGTGGTATTGCTAATCGTCAAATTCCCCGGCAGTGTACGAGGCTTATAATTACACCCATAAGCTAGCGATAGTAAATAAATTGAGAAAAAGGAAAACAAATGGAGTAGTGTTCATATTTAACCTTGATTACCTGTTTTTCCGACATCCCAACCCCATCAATCCCCCATATATAATCACACACAAACACGTCCACCCACTCCGGCTCCTTTTCTCTTGCGACCACAAAAAAGTTGAACCATTTTAGTTTCAAGATTAACCAGTACGCCGGCTGTAATCAAAGCAATTAGTTTATTGATGGCAGAGCTAACGAGTGCCTGTGACGAAATGACGGACATACACCCGAACATTTGGCCAGCTGCTATATTCCCCACATATGTGACATATTTACAAATATCTGAGAATCATTTTGTCGTATGGTTATAATTTGTTTAATGAGCTACACGAAGTGGATTGGACTTTTAATCCGCCTCTTATCTCACTGGAAACATGGCATTTTCTGGGTCACTTGTTTAAGAAACCGGGAAAAAAGGAAATGCTTATTTTTATATGAGTCAAAATCACATCTGATCGTGGATTAAAGGATCACGATTTGTGTCGATTCTGTGAGTGTAAAAAAAACAGTCTCTTATTTTGCCTACGATCTGACAATGCCGTACCAAGACTGGTCTTTGGAAAACACTACTAGGTGCACCACCAGTCGTAAGGTCGTTACACTGATCGTGTATTCAGTCATACAATCACACGACTGGGCACACGACTGGTCGTATGACCGGTTGTAAGGTCGCACGTTTGGGTCGAACGACAAGATACGCTGCTGGAGAGTGCCCTAATTACCCACGATCATGCAAGACTGACCACGATTGGTCCTGCGACCTTGGTACGACTATGTAATACCTTTGGGTGACAATTGAATCTCTCATCGATGCCGCGATTCCGCGACGGAATTTGATTGTGAGACTAGTTGCACGATTTGTCTGAGATTGCCTGCGATTTGCCCACTCACACGGTCATATATGGCTCGCAACCTGCCGCAAGGCAACTATCACTGGACAGCAGAGCTATCTCTATAAAAAAAAATAGCCATCAGAGGAGATGGCAAATCCCCCTGCGTCTTGGTAAACAGGGTGCACTTCAAAACGCATATAGATAGTATACTGTCATTCTTTTATGCTCCTTATTGACATTATCTGTTTAACAGATGCATGATTATCTAACACTCAGACCAAAACAGTATGCCAGATTGCTAAAAAGAGGTAAAATCTCAAATAGCAACCATGTAGACAATGTACTGCATATAATACATTCAACATTTCGAAATGTGTGAATAACTTCTAAAGTACAAGCCCTACAAATCTAAGTTTGAGCTCTTTAGTAAGTGAATTTGGACAAAGAATCCAAATCTGAATTTATTTATTTTTTTTTTTTTTTGGGGGGGGGGGGGGGGGCCTCGGAGAAGTATGAAAGCAAGAGTTGTCATTCGTGTATGAGACAAACTGTCATGATCTGATCTCCATATCTGTGAAGTATCATAAAAATATTTCAAAGGGTATTCAACTTATGGAGCGGACACTAAATCACACATAAAACCATCAAGGGAAAATAACTCAAAAAGTTAGAAAGCAAGAGTTGTCATTCTTGTTCGCGACACATCGTCATGGCCTGTTCTTTACATCTGTGAAGTATCATGAAAATATTTCAAAAGGTATTCAAGTTATAGAGCGGACACGAATTCATACCTAAAATCATCAAGGGAAAATAACTCAAAAAGTAAGAAAGCAAGAGTTGTCATTCTTGTTCGCGACACATTGTCATGACCTGTTCTACATATCTGTGAAGTATCATGAAAATATTTCAAAGGGTATTCAAGCAATAGAGCGGACACGAAATCACACCTAAAACCATCAAGGGGAAATAATTCAAAAAGTAAGAAAGCAAGAGTTGTCATTCTTGTACGCGACACATCCTCATGACCTGCTCTACATATCTGTGAAGTATCATGAAAATATTCTAAAGGGTATTCAAGTTACAGAGCGGACACGAATCTGCCAAAATTCACCAGAGGGGACATAACTCAAAAATTACAAAAGCAAGAGTTACCATTCTTGCAAGCGACTCATCGCCATGACCTGTTCTATATAACTGTGAAGTATCATGAAAATATTCCAAACGGTATTCAAGATATGGAGCGGACAAGAAAATGTTTACGGACGGACAGACGGACGGACGGCCGACGCCAGGCTCATCGCTATATCCCCGAACCTTTCGGTCGGGGGATAAAAACCGATCACCAGACAGAGAAATCTGACAAATCTGCTGAGAAATCAGGGTGTTAGAGAGAAGTGAACAAATACCGGAAAGACCAGGCAGGAGCAAGCAGGTCTCTATCCAACGACAGTTGTCATTAACAACCTGTATACAAAATATGATTTTTCGATCTTATACGTTTGTGGATATATAAAGTGGATAGAATGAAAAGAGGGAATGAAAAGGAAGAATAAGAGGAGAGGGCAAATTTTCTTTTCCGCGATACAACAAGTCTATGTCAGCTCATATACCAAATACGAATCTTCGACATTGAATAGTTGCTGAGGATAATTTTACAAAAAGTAACGGACTGAATGCATTGGGAGAAAGAAACTGAACAATTATAAGGAAGGACAAACAGGAGAATGCTCTTCTCTGTCCTGTGGATGGCAACCTACACACCAATTTGAACTTTCTGTCCTGTACGGTTATGGACATAATATCTCTGATGAAAAGAATGTGGAGATAAAGGAAAGGGAACAAATACAAGGAAGAATAAGAGGGAGCCGGTACTCAATCTCACGATACAATTTGTCCTTGTTAATCTCTATACCAAGTATAGACTTTATATTTTATATGATTGTAGAGATATCTTGGACGAATTACAAATAAAATTTTATGGATTTACGGAAGATCGAACGGACGGAATGACAGACGGACGGAACTACGGACAGATGTAAACCAGTATATACCCCCCACCCCAACACACACACACTTTTTTCAAAGCGCGGGTAAAATTAAGGCAGTTATAATGTAAAACAATAAAAATCACAATACAACTACCATGACTACTGTTTATTTTTCTTGCTACCGATATTCGTAAGAGATAGCCTTTGAAGGTTTTAAAAAGCTAAACTTTGGATCAGTCAATTAATTTTAGCACAGCTTTATAACACAAAATTCTTGATTTGAGTACGTTAGTGTACTGCAATTGTCTTACTTCTATTGTGGTTCAAGGTGATACTTCTGTTGTGGTTCCTCAATATTGTTTGTTCTAATGTCCGAATGACTGTGGTTTTCTAGCAACATGGTCACCTATATAGCTAACCACTTTGCTTTACGTTTTGTTTTGTAATTTAAAAAAGACAACAGATAAAAATAAGTGTTACTCTAGTTCCCTAATACAACTTATCAAGTGCTTTCACTATATAGCACAGCTCACCTAACAAACCCTAACATACTTTAGCTCACCTAAAAGAAGCAATCACCAGACATTTAAGGTCACTTATCAACAGCGATCCCTATACAGTAAAGCTCCCCTAGCAAATTGCCAGCACAGCACTATTTCCAGACAATAAAGCTTACATAACAAGCGATGTAATCAGACAGTAAAGCTGATCTAACGAAAAATGTTACTGGGAATATAGCTCACTGAACAAAGGAGCCATTTCGTTTCTCTGACTCATAATTCCTGTTATCTTGCTTTTCCTTAAATCCCGTCGTTCGCTTTTCAGTGCATCCAAGTATAGTCTACGCCTCGCTAAGGCATGAACTTTCAAGCTTTTTAAAAGAGGCTTTAAATCACATAGTTCTACTAATAACCAGGGTTCGAGGTTATAAAACTTGAGAATAATTTTGAGTTATTATGAGTTTGAGAAACGTGCTCGGAAGCAACCAATTAGTGTGCTTTATTTTGAGTTTGAGAATGTACTCAAAATATTAAATAGTTCCTTCAAGAGCAGAGAATACATTCAGAAGAAGGAACATGGGTTAGACTACGTAGTTTCGGCTAATAAAGCCTCGTCAGTGACCCTGACAATATCTAGTGACGAAACCAGAGAAAAACATTCTGTAATTTCTTAATTCTAATTGGGCAGCCCATTCGAAGACTGATTAGTATCAAAAAGGATCCATATAATATAAAAGACGATGATCTAGAATAATAGTCTAAATCAATCTCAAATTTTAGATTTCTCAGAATATATCCTCTGATCTCAAAGGACGAAAACAAAATGTAATCTGCACTATGGATGATGTACGGGGAGACTTTTTACGGCCGCCACACGGCACATCAAGTTTTATAACCTCTGGGCCTGATAGTTCAGTTTACCTATCACGAGCTATCACTGTACAAGTATAGCTTACTTAACAAAAGCTAATCTAAGAAAAGCTAAAATTTTCATTACCCCACTTCCCCTTTTTAATGGGAATCAACTTATGAATAAAAGAGTTTGTTCTCATAGAAACAAATTCTTTAGGAGTAGACACCATTTTAAAATGGTTTCTTTGTCCGTAGAAGCAAACAGGATGACTTGTCACAAATGTTGTCTTCCTTTGAAAACATAGGCGGAAAAACATGACAGTGCGCCATACACTTTAATCAATTACTGTATTGTTTCTAAAAGATTTAACAGGTTGGTATTATCATCTGGTGATGTGTCTGATCTGGGTCTGTTGTGTTTGCTGTGGCATTTTAGAACAAAGTCTTTCCTTTAAGAGCAAACTCTGTTTAGAATGGATGCAGAGAAGCAAACAGGAAGTCATAAAAATCCCAACCCCTCCATCACCACCACCACCACCACCCCCTTCAGTAAAATTGGCGGAAAATCCTGGAGGTGATAAGATGAACTTTAATGTACATGTAAAATGGAACCTAATAAAAAAAATAATAAAAAGACCAGAACTCTGTGCCATAGATTTTGGTGAAATTTATCATGTACAATATTTAGATATACATGTAGTACATTAGAAATGAAAATGTGTTCAAGAGAATGTTCTATCTTGTTAATATTTGGGGGATAAGTGAATGAAGTTTCAGATGAATGCATGAGTATATGTATTGTAAGGGCCTAAGTATTAAAAATGAAGGAGCTATGTCCGAGACAAAGATGTCCCATTGTGAGTCCATGGAAACAGTTATCAGCGATCAAGGGCAAATAGTACAATCTGACCAGGGGTCGTATTTATAAAAGGACTTAAGTTGTTGCTATGTTGTTGCTAAGGCTGAATTTCTATGAAGGAGATTCCCTACAACTATGAAATTTGCTCCGGAGAAAACAGTCTTTTTCTTATAAAAGGACTTAAGTGGTTGCTATGTTGATGCTAAGGCAGAATTTCTATGAAGGAGGTTCCCTACAACTATGCGATTTGCTCTGGAGAGGAGAAATTTCATAGTTGTAGGGAATCTTCTTCACAGAAATTCAGCCTTAGCAACAACATAGCAACCACTTCAGTCCTATTATAAATACGGCCCCAGAATTCAAACATTTATGATTGTTTAGACGTTCGTATAAGCAAGTTTGATTTCAGTGTCATTACAGGACATGCGTTGTTCCATTTCAGACAAATATGTCAGTAAGGTCAGTTCAGCGCTGTAATTTGCAAATGATAACACCAGGAACTTGCGTAATTTGGCAATTTCAAATTCATGTAATCTCTTATCTGTAAGAGTCTTGGGGTCATGTCTTATCTTGTCTCGTTATTGGGACGTGATTACTAGCAGCTGTCTTACACAGGAAGGTAAGGAGTAATTTCTCTCCTAAAATCCTAAAATTTTGGTTTTAAGACACAGTACACTTATACATCGATTTCAGTTTGGCAATCCTGTCATGTTGGCCGAAAGCTTATGAATCATAATCTTTGACTCCATTTTTTGACAATAGCTCTCTCTCTCTCTCTCTCTCTCTCTTGCATTTTTACAAAGAAACATGTTCTGTACTACCTTATATCGTTTAAAGGAATCTTCATAAACGAACAAATGCAATAGGCTCAGGTTGTTTGGGTAACAGAGCCCGACAAGTTCTGGCCGTGAATGGTACTGCATCAGGTACTATCAGCTAGAAGGCTGTATAAAATGATAAAGTGTGCATCTGGTGCACTAAATTTTGGTAGGATTACATTTAAATATGTTGAGTTGCACTCGAATTATCTGTTATATGTTGGTAACTAAAATATCTGTTGTTCAGCAGTTACATGTATGTTAATCTTACTTCTTTCTATTTCAGAACAAAATGATCTTTTCCGCTGCATTGTTTGGGCTGGTAGTCACAGCTTATGCTCAAACTAGCGCAAGTAAGCATCTTTAAGTGTATAAACGTTATTTGAAATGGGCTGCGACACGACAAAGTAGTATGTGCGCCCACCGGAGACTCAGATCAGCCTTGGCATCCGCCCAGTCTCACCAGTCTTCGTAGACTAGAAGGAGTCTTCGCTTTGCACTTAAAGGGCATGTACATGTAAGGGTCTATTCTACTTTCATGACGACGGTAAAGACCCTGATAAGACTGGGCGGATGCCCAAGCTGATCTAAGTCTTCGCTGGGCGCACATGCCACTTTGTTGGTTTTGTCGTGTTGCGGCTCAGTTCACGGTTTAAGACTTTCAAAGGGTAGTTATTTTCAAATTTATGTTTGAAAATATAAAGAATAGTTTTAGAAATTAAATATTTCGAAAGTAGGCTTTTAATTTTTTTAAAATAATCAGGTAAACAATTATAGGCCCTACTTCAATACACATTTATAAGTACATGTATTGCATTCCTAATCTTGAATATTCTGCCTCTTATTTTCCGTCTTTTCCTACTTTCTACGTCTACTCTTCTTCTACTGATGTTTCTGCCACTGATGCTTCCGTTGTTATTATAATGCTCATATTTTTATAGCAATTCCCTGTGGAAGTCCTACCGTACAGCCAAAGACAAAGAGAATTGTAGGAGGACAAACAGCCACACCAGGATCATGGCCTTGGACGGTATGTTTATACTTAATGTGCCTGGATAGCGCTTTAAAGGCAATTTCTGACCTGGAAGTATTTTAATTTCTTGTCAAACCGGGGAGTTACTCTTAAAGGATTAAAATTAGTTCCTAGAGAGAGCATTTGTTCCTACAACAAATTAAAGACTTTACGATCAGCCCCCATTAGCAAAGGCTTCAATTGTATGGAAAGGGTAACTGTCTCAGAACCACGTACTACGCTTGTAATGACCTAGTTTGGGTTTACCCTGTCTTTTACTTAAGCCACAGTCTCACTGTCACGTATTGAGGGCTAGGTTTAATTACGTTTTTAAACGTGGCAAAACGGCAGTATACGTTGTAAAACGTAGTGAATGCGTATATAGATATAGCTAAATACGTGGCCTAATTACGTTTGATTTAGAATTTCTAACTTAAACATGGCATTTTGATATGCGTAGCATATACGTAGTAAAACGCACCAACACGCAGTAAAACGTGGTCTAAGCGTACTAAAACGTAGCTGAAACGCATTAATTATGTACAAAAACGTAACAAGATAACCTAGAGGTCCTGTAAGTCTCAGTCTCACTGTCACGTATTGAGGACTAGGTTTTTTCTACGTATTTAAAACGTACCAAAACGGGAATATGCGTATTAAAACGTAGTGAATACGTATTATATACGGATTTAAACAGCTACATACGTGGCCTAGCTCCGTTTGCTTTGAAAAATCAGCTTAAACATAGCATTTCGAAATACTTACTGTATACGTAGTAAAAGCGTATTGAAGCGTAGTCTAAACGTGCTAGAACGTAGATGAGACGTGTTAAATACGTACATGTAGCCATACGTGAAGGTCTTCTACGTACTAGTACGTATTATATAAGCTTTACTACGTCTTAGTACGTTTTGTGACGTTTATTCTGCGTTATGTTACGATTTGGTATGTTTTGCGATACCTACTGAAATGTCATCCCGGACACTACCTAGTAGTCCCTAGTAAAACGTACGGAATCGTAGTGGGTAAGTAAACTGTGTTCATCCATTTTAAAAGCGTGCTACTAAGCCGTTTGATAACCGGGTAATACGAAGAAAATCGTAGTTAAACGTATTGGAAACATACTAAAAACGTAAAACGGGGTACATTTCTTTGCCAAACGTAGGGTGGTACACATAGTGCAGCCTAGCTTTCAAAACGTGACAGTGAGACTGGGCCCTTACGTTGGCGAATCAGGAAAAGAAAATACCTTTGGGTGATCGCAAGATGTACAAAATAAGTATCAACTTTTCTGACTGGCTACAGCCTTGCTTATTTGCTACTTAGTTTGAAGATTACATTAGTTTCTCTGTATTGTGGAACTACAGTTTCTCTTTAACAAAATGATGAATGATTTAAATTGTATAACGTAGTCTAACGAGATATTGATGAAAACAATGAGAAGTAATGTTTAATTGGTCCCAATAATTGCTGCAGCTATCGTGGATGAAACATAAAAAAAAATCATTATTTTAATTAATTACAGGTTCTCATGGCTGATGCCCTTGGCTTTATCTCTGGAACAGGCGCCATAATAAACCCCTATGTCATTCTCACGTCCGCACAGCACTTTGAAGGGTAGGTTCAACGGGACTATGTCAAAATTTAAACTGTTTAAGAAAACACCTCCACAAGGGGGCTACTCTTAAAGAAAAGAATTTGCTCTCTGGAGAGAGCAAATTCTTTTCTTTAAGAGCAGCCCTGCATGCAGACATAGTTCACTTACCAGAGAAAGAATTTTTGTTCTGATTAAGAGCCATTCTCTGTAACCACTTAAAAAGTCGCGCCACGCATAGTCATCGATTTTGCTCAAACTTTCCTTATTTACTTATTGTGACACCAAAGCAAGAAAACCATGTTGATTTCATTCCTACATGTGCCCGTTGCCATGGCAACGGCTGTTGAATATTTTGTTAGAAATTGAGGTAAAATTGTAATAAAATAGACATATTTCTAACAAATTTATGTATTAGAAAAAGAATGACATACTCTGAATGCTTCTCATATGTAAATGTCTTGTTCACCTTGAGTCGACACCAAAATTTTGAATTGTATTTGGAATGCTTGTTATGTCATCAGGCTTGGGCAAAGTGGGTGGGGTAGTGCTGTATTGCGAAAGGCTATTTTAAGGCAGTTTTAAGGTTATTTGTAGAATTCTTGCAGCCATACCGGCATATGTGTGCAGCTTTATCTAACAAAGCAACATTCCAAGAATAAGTTTCTGGAAAAACATGCCTGGGAAAGTATACTTCCTGAAGCGTTACCAGAGCAACAATAAGTGGACCGTCGCAAATTCCAAAATGTAGGGTAATAATACTTATAATGTCAAATCATCATATCTTATAAATATATGTGTTCCTAAATTTTTAAATACACTTAATAGTAAATTGGTCTTTTATAAAATATCAACATATTGATAGTTTCTCTGTTCAAGGTCAAGGCCAAGGTCACAGAATCATGAAAAGATGGCTAAAATGCGTTTTTTTCCTTATACTTTTGTGTTCTCTAGCAACAAAATATTGCAGCATTGCTTTTGTACTTGGAGTTTATTTCGTGAATGAAAACAACTTTCAAATACACATATAGCTGGCTTTCTCCAGTAACAGCCAAGGTCAAGGTCAAGGTCACAAATGCAAGAAAAATACTAAAAAAATGCACATTTGTGTTAATATTTTTTCCTGTATCAACAGTAAATTTATATAATATCGTTCTACTTGGCCTTTATTTAGTATATATCAATAGCTTTCAAATGCACATATAGCTTGTTCTCTCCAGTAACCTCCAAGGTCAAGGTCAAGGTCACAAAAACAAGAAAAAAGCTAAAAATGCACATTTTGTTCATTTTTTATGTTCTGTATCAACAGTAGATACAGAAAATGTATTTGTACTTGGTCTTTATCTAATATATTTCAATAATTTTGTAAAGCACATATTGCTTGTTTCCTACAGTAGCTGTCAAGGTCAAGGTAACAAACACAAGAAAAATGCTAAAATGCACATTTTTCTCAAATTTTATGTTCTTTATCAACACGTAATAGAGCAAATGTCTTTGGCCTTGGCCTTTATTTTAATATATATCTATAGCTTTCAAATGCACATATAGCTTTTTACTTCCATTAACCTACAATGTCAAGGTCAAGGTCACAAAAACGAGAAAAATGCTAAAATGCACCTTTCATTCATATTTTGTGTTCCGTATCAACAGTAAATACAGAATGTGTATTTATACTTTGTCTTTATTTGGAATATTACAATAGCTTTCAAATACATGTACAGTTCGTTTCCTCCAGAAACTTCCAAGGTCAAGGTCAAGGCCATAAAAACAAGAAAAATGCTACAAATGCACCTTTTGTTAATATTTGGTGTTCGGTATCAAAATTAAATGTAGAAAATGTATTTGTGCTTGGTCTTTATTTAGTATACATCTCCTCTTAAACGACAAGGCTCATTCTTACCAAAGTTCATATCTAGCATCTATAGGCAGAGGGAAACAATAATACTGTTTTTCATCCAAATCGATTCAGAAATTTGGTTGCTATGGCAACTTACAGTTTCCATTGACTTGTATGGGAAAAATTGAAAATTTGCATTAATTGCTATTTCTCTGCATATGATTTGACAAATCTTTTACGGAAATGTTCCTTGAGTAGCTGTCTATCAATAACATGAAATTTATGTTAATTGCACAATTTGGCTGGTTGCCATGGCAACCGAATGATTAAAAATAGAAAAAATATTGAAACATCATCTCTTCAGAAACTATGCAACCAATAAGGCTAAAACTTAACAGAAAGGGTCTTAGTACTTCCCTCTATAAAAGTACTGTTCTTCTTGGCAATTGCTTTAGCAGTTTGGTTGCTAAGGCAGCTTAAAATTGCCATTGACTTATAATGTGAAAATAGTAAATTTGCATTTATTGCTATGTCACTGCAGGAATTTTGACAAATTCTATAGAAATGTACCCAGAGTAGTCCTCAACCACCCTCATTCAGTTTATGCAAATTGCACTATTTGGCTGATTGCCACTGCAACCAAATGGTTAAAAATAGAAAAAATATTAAAATGTCATTTTTGCAGAAACTATGTAGCCAATAAAGCTCAAACTTTACAGAAAGGATTTTAGTACTAGCCTTTATAGAAGTAGTGTTTTTCATGGGAATTGCATCAGCTATTAGGTTGCTATGGCACTTATAGTTTACATTGACCTATAATGGGAAAAAATGGAAATTGGCAATTTTTTGCTACCTTACTGCAGTTATTTGGATTTTTTTCTACAGAAATGTTTCTTGAGTAGTCCTCTATGATTCATGTTAATTTTGTCCAAATCGCTGAATTCAATTCGTTGCCATGGCAACATAAAGGAAAATATTTTGAAACAATATTCAAAAATCTTTCCCACAAAAACCATATAGGGGATGAAGCTGATTCTCTGCATACATGTTAATGACATTAGCCACTACATAAATGTTGTTCTTTTTTATTGTTGCTCACGTGGTTTCATTGCTATGGCATTTTAAAGTTTCTATAGACTTGTATTGGGAAAAGTGCAAATTGGCATTTATTTCTGTGTTACTGCAATATTTAGGCATACAGTTTTACAAACATGTTTTTTTTATTGTAACTTCATCAATTTTGCTAATATTAACTAGTACAAGCATAACATCTCAGTCAAAGTTGAAATTACGCCATATTGTACAATTTTTCTTTCAGTTACTTACTCCTGAGTGCTGAGGGTGAATAGACTCAGGTGAGCTACAGAACCAATGGTCCTCTGGTTAGCTCACCTGAGCAAGAGGCTCCAGGGGAGATTATAGTATAGGTAGGATTTGTTGTCCCTCGTACGTCTGTCGTCCGTCCACAATTTCAAATGCCTTCTCCTCTGAAACCCTGGGCCGATTGTAACTAAATTTCATATGCAGGCTCAAGGAGTCTTAGGAACGATAATTTGTTCAAACATCCTGGTCACATGACCAACATGGCCACCACGCCCTATATGATAAAAAACCCTTAAAAATCTTCGCCAAAACCAATAGGCAGATGGCCTTGAAACTTGGTATGGAGCATCAGGTAAGCGAGTACTACCAAGAATGTTTAAATTATGACCTTGGGCTGATTTTGACTGTTTTTTACGGTAAGATCAAATTTGCTTCCTTGTGCTTTTATATAGAAAAATGCTAGAACATATGATATCTTGGAAACCGTTGAAGATTTTGGGCTAAAAATTGGTGTGTACAGCCATCTTACTGAGTACATGAAGATTTATGAGTACAAGAGATCAAGGTCATTCTTTAACTCATGTTTCAACAATCTTAAACATCTCCTCTAAAGCCACTGGGTCAATTGTAACCGAATTTCACATAGAGTCTCCAGGGGTTGATTGATAAAAAAATTGTTCAAACGGTCCAGGTCACATGACCAACATGGCAGCCACACCCATATATGGTAAAAAGCTTCAAAAATCTTCTGCAGAACCAATATACCAATGGCCTTGAAATTTGGTATGTAGCATAAAGTACTCAAGTACTACCAAGATTGTTCAAATGATGATATTAGGTTGACCTTGACCTTTCTTATGGCAAGGTCAAATATGTGGAAATGCTAGAGCATAAGGTTTCATGGTAAGTTTTGAAGATTTTGGCCTACAAATTGGTAAATACAGTCATTTTAGTGAGTACATGAAAATTTATGAGTACAAAAAGTCAAGTTTATTATTTGACCTTTGACCCAGGTCTCTTATATTTTGACATTTTCAAACATTATCTCAAAAGCCACTGGGCCAGTTGTAACCAAAATTCATTTGTGAGCCTCCAGGGCTTGAGAAAACAAAAAGTTGTTCAAACGATCCAGGTCACATAATCAACATGGCCACCATGCCCATATATGGCAAAGACCTTTAAAAAAATTCTTCGTAAGAACCAATCGACCAATGACCTTCAAACTTGATAAGTAGCATCGGGTACTCAAGTTCTTCCAAGGTTATTCAAATTATGACCTTTAATTGACCTTGTCCTTTTCTACAGCAAGTTCAAATATGGGAAAATGCTAGAACATAGATTTTATGGGAAATTTTGAAGATTTTGTCCTAAAAATTGGTATATACACTCATCTTAATGAGGTCATAAAGAATTATGAGTACAAGAGGTCAAGGTCAGTTTTTGACTTTTGACCCAGGTCTCTCATATTTTGACTTTTTCAAACATTACCTCAAAAACCAAATTTCAACCAATTTTCATATAGAGTCTCCAGGGGTTGAGGGAATGAAAATGTGTTCAAACGGTCAAGGTCACATGATGAACAGGGCCGCCATACCCATGTATCATATAAAACTTTAATATTTTTTTCTCAAGAACCAATGGACCGATGGCCTTGAAACTTGGTAAGTCGCATGGAGTACTGAAGTATTACCAATACTGTTCAAATAATGACCTTTGGTTTACCTTGACCTTTTCTGCGGCATGTTCAAATATGGGAAAATGGTAGAACATAAGATTTCATGGAAAGTTTTGAAGATTTTGGCCTAAAATGGTATATATGGTGTCTTAATGAGTACATGGAGATTTATGAGTCATGGTCTTTCTTTGACTTTTGACCCAAGACTCATATTTTGACAATTTCAGACATAAGTACATGTAAGAGCCACTTGGCCAATTGCTTAGGTGAGCGATTCAGGGCCTCATGGCCTCTTGTTTCTGTGACCTTGACCTCACCCTTTGGGGCCACTGAAAGAAAGTTGTTTGTTTGAAAGCTTTTGTAATATACTAAATAAAGACCAACTACAAAGACATGGCTGCAATATATTGTTGATATAGGACAAAAATACCGAAATTCTGTGCATTTTAGCATTTTCGCTTGTTTTTGTGACCTTGACCTTGACCTTGGAGTTTATTGAAGGAAACTAGCTGTATGTGTATTTGAAAGCTATTGTAATATAGTAGATAAAGACTAGGTACAAAGACATTTCTGTAATATATTTTGATACAGAACATAACAAAATGAGAAAAAAATATGCACTTTTAGCATTTTTTCCTTCTTTCTCTGACCTTGACCTTGACATTGACCTTAGAGGCTACTAAAGAAAAGTTGTTTGTTTGAAAGCTTTTGTAACATATTCAATGTATGCCAACTGCAAAGGCACTGTTGCAGTATATTGTTGATATATGACACAAAATTTTGCAAATATGTGCATTTTTAGCATTTTTTCTTGTTTTATGACCTTCACCTTGACCTTGGAGGTTCCTGAATGACACAAGCTATATGTGTATTTGAAAGCTATTGTAATGTGTTAGATAAAGACCAGGTACAAAGACATTGCTGCAATATATTGTTGATACAGAACACAAAATATGAGAAAAATATGCACTTTTAGTATTTTTCTTGTTTCTGTGACCTTGACCTTGACCTTGAACTTGGATGCCTCTGGAGGAAAGTTGGTTGTTTGAAAGCTTTTGTTATATATTAAATAAATTCCAACTAGAAAGACTTTGTTGCAATTTATTGTTCATATAGGACACAAAATGTTTCAAAAAATATGTATTTGTTGCATTTGTTCTTGTTTGTGTCACCTTGACCTTGACCTTGGAGCTTCTTGAGTAAACCCAACTATATGTGTATTTGAAAGCTTCTGTAATATGTCAGATAATGACCAGGTTCAAATCCATTGCTGCAATATATGGGTGATACAGAACACATAATATGAAAAAAATGTGCATTTTAGCAGTTTTTATTGTTTCTGTGACCTTGACCTTGACCTTGATAAGAGAAACCAACAAAATGTCCATAGTTTATAGAAGATAAATATATTGTAAAATGAGTTTCAAAATTAAGAAACAAATATGATCATAAACTATGATGATTTGACATTAAAAGGACTGTACCCCTAAGAACTTGCTTTTTGCAATGGTACACTTATTGTTGCTATGGTAACGCTTCAGGAAGTATACTTTCCCAAGCATGTTTTTCCAGAAACATATTTACAGAACACTGTTCTGTAGGAGGACGGTGCACATATATATTGACGAGGCCGCAAGAACTCTAGAAATGTCCTTAAAGATGTGTGAAATTGGATTTTTGCCATATATGGAAACCCCCACCCACTTTGCTTGAGCCTGATGACCACAGAGGTTTTCCAAATAATTTTTTTAATTTCTTTTTTAAAGTAAGTGTGAACAAGCTATTTGTAGGTAGAAAGAAATTAGAGCTTGGCATGCATTTGAAAGTTAATATATTTGTTGAAAAATTGTCCAATTTAGGACATTTTTTAGCACATTTTTCCCCAAAATGTATAGCTGCTGTTGCCATGGCAACGGGCATGCTTTGGAAAGAAACTGATGTTGTTTTCTTGTTTTTGTGTCACAATAAGTAATATAGGAAAGTTTGAGCAAAATCGGTGACTATGCGTGCCACGGCCCTATGTAAAAATTTAAGTCATTACAGAGAACGGCTCTTAAATCATCGCCTTTGTAGAAATGGCCCTCAAAACATGAAATTCTATCCACACATCTAAACCTACATATCCTACGATCCGTTAACGAACGATTCTTATATATTGAGTTTGAAAATTATTTGCGTAATTCTAAGCAATGTTTATGACCAAGTTTCGACTAAAATGGTTTAACTGATGCTTGACCACACTATACAGGAAACATGCTTCGTGTTGCTTTCTTTTTTAACAATCTTTGGAAATGTAGCAAACAAAATCGTTGTATTGCAGAGGTCAAGTAATTTCTAATCCTTAATATCCTACATGTTCCAACTACGAATATATGATACATGCATATTTTTGCACTTCAAACGACTTAGCGGTACAACCTATGTTAAAACTGAGGCTACGATGGATATGGAGTGTACACTCATAGTCGCAAACATTCGGCACGATCGCGTCGCTTTTTTTAGCTCACCTGAGCCGAAGGCTCACAGGTGAGCTTATAGTACAGGCAGGCATCCGTCGTCCGTCGTCCGTCCGTCCGTCAACATTTTCAAACGACATCTCCTCTGAAACTACAAGGCCCATTGTTACCAAATTTCATATGTAGCATCTATAGGCAGGGGAAACCAATAATATTGTTTTTTATCTAAATCGCTTCAGAACTTTGGTTGCTATGGCAACTTAAAGTTTCCATTGACTTGTATGGGAAAAATTGAAAATTTGCATTTATTGCTATTTCTCTGCAGATAATTTGATAAATCTTTTACTGAAATGTTCCATGAGTAGATCTCTATCAGCCACATAAAATTTATGTTAATTGCACAATTTGGCTGGTTGCCATGGCAACCGAATGGTTAAAAATAGAAAGAATATTCAATAATCACCTCCTCAGAAATTATGCAACCAATAAAGCTCAAACTTAACAGAAAGAATCTTGGTACTACCCTCTATAAAAATACTGTTTTTCTTGGCAATTGCTCCAGCAGTTTGGTTGCAATGGCCATTGACTTATAATGGGAAAATGGACAATTTGCATTTATTGCTATGTCACTGCAGATATTTTGACAAAACTTTCATGTAGTAGAGTAGTCCCCAACCAGCCATATCAAATTTATGCAAATTGAACTATTTGGCTGATTGCCATTGCAACCGAATGGTTAAAAATAGAAAGAATATTCAAATATCATCGTCTCAGAAACTATGCAACCAATAAAGCTCCAACTTTATAGAAAGGATCTTGGTACTACCTTCTATAAAAATACTGTTTTTCTTGGCAATTGCCCCAGCAGTTTGGATGCTATGGCAACTTAAAGTTGCCATTGGCTTATAATGGGAAAAATGGAAATCCGCAATTTTTGCTATCTCACAGCAGTTATTTGGTTTTTTTCCCAACAGAAATGTTTCTTGAGTAGTCCGCTATGATTCATATTCATATTAATTTTGTCCAAATCACTGAATTTGATTAGTTGCCATGATGGCAACATAAAGGAAAAAAAAAATGAAAAAATATTCAAAAATCTTTTCCTCAAAAACTATAGGGGGATGAAGCTGATTCTTTGCATAAATGTTCATCACATTAGCCACTACATAAATATTGTTTTCTATTATTATTGCCCACGTGGTTTTATTGCTATGGCATTTTAAAGTTTCCATAGATTAACAACTCAGTAAACATTGAAATTAGGCCACATTGTACAATTTACTTTAGAGTTACCTACCCTTGAGTGCTGAGGATGAGTGGACTCAGGTGAGCTACAGGACCAATGGTCCACTGGTTTAGTGTTAATCTGGAAAAAATTGACACGCTACTTGTTCAAACTTTGTCTGCAAGCTTTATCCAGGTCTGCATTATTAAAGCAATATTAAATTCCATTTATTAAGCAATTACCGTGCAGGTCTAACTGGCAGTCCTTTACCCTTTGCCTTCGTTATTAGAGCATACTCGCAAGATAATATCAATCTATTAAAGCAAACTCGTAACTTTACCATGCCAGGCCTGGTTACCAGCCTTTGACCTTGACCTTCATCACGGACGCATATTCGCAGGAGAGTATCAATTTATAAGGCATACAAAATTGTGTTCGCGTGGATATCAGCTGGCGATTGAAAACCCCTTTCTGCCAACCCAGCAGTAAATGGCTCCTTTTTCGAATCAGAGAAAGATGAGACAGTGAAAAGAGAGGGATAAGCTCTGCCTTTCATATACAATGGACCTCTAACCCCCACATCTCCTACGGCAACCAGGCTATGGATTTTTTTTTCTCTTTTTTACATGCAGTCCTGTATTTTTTACATGTCTTGAAACGACCTTAAAATTTTTCTCTTTTTAACATGCAGTCCTGTATTTTTTATATGCCTTGATATGACCTTCACCTTTATTATTGGTGCATATGCGCAGTAGAATACCATTTCATTAAGCATTACTCGAGTGTGCGGATATGGGTCCGGTTGTTTAAAATTAACGTCCTTGTTAGTTAACGGGACGTTAAACTGTTAAATTTTCCAACGTACAATGTATTATATGTACGAGTATAACCACTGCCAGTTTTTGCCGAAAGAAAGTGAAGAACTTTTAAGCTCCTCTCAATTTTTCAGTAAATCGTATTAGCACACCTAATTGTATGTGCACTAGAAGACTTGAGCCGCGACACGACAAAACCAACAATGTGGATGTGCACCCAGCGCAGACTAAGATCAGCCTGGGCATCCGCCCAGTTTGACCAGACTCTTCGTTAAGTGTTCAAAGGGTAGCTAAGGGTCTAAGCTACCTCCATGCGGATAGCGAAGACTCTGATCAGACTGGGCGGATGCCCAGGCTGATCTGAGTCTGCGCTGTGCGCACAACCACATTGTTGGTTTTGTCGTGTCGCGGCTCACTTAACGAATGCTTGACAAACGACCTCAACGATGCTTTGAATAACTGAGCCCAGGTTATCAGCGTTTCGTCCTTGACCTTCATTATTGACGCATATATACGCACTACGCTTTTTTTCAGACCTGGTTACCAACCTTTCGACCTTGACCTTCATTACTGGCGCGTATACGCAGGAGAGTATAATATCAGCGTGAACGATCCGAATGAAGTTTACTATAGAATCAACCGTGTTGTCATTCATCCGGGCTACAACTACACAACTCTTGAAAATGACATTGCTTTGGTCATTGTCAGTAGTAACATCTCGTAAGTAATTGTCACCCGACGTAGGCGGAGGGGGACTATAGAAATACCCTCGTCCATCCTTCCGTCCGTCCATCCGTCTGTCCTTCCGTCCGTTCGTCCGTCCGAAATCTTGTCCCCGCAACTCCTCCTACGTCTTTCATCGGATTGATTTGAAATTTTACAGATTATATTCTTATGATATGAAGATGTGCATGTGTTTTTTATTTTTGTTTCGGCCATTTTTGACGGAGTTACGGCCCTTGCTGACTCAGACCTTGTCCCCGCAACTCCTGCCACATCTTGCATCAGACTGACTTGAAATTGTGCAGAATGTTTTATCATGATCTGAAGATGTGCATGTGATTTTGGAATTTCAATTGTCCAATTTTTTACAAAGTTATGGCATTTTTCTAACTTTTGAACCGTTTGACCGAGAAAGCTGAATTTCGGTATGCTGTTAGCATCTGGTAAATTGATTATTCTGATTGTTGTTAGAATGTGCTAAATTGATTAGTGACAGAGTTATTCCCCTTTCATAGATAATAGATATTCACTTAAAGGTAAAGGGATAACTCCAGAACTGTTCATATTAATAGGCTGAATTTTCATTAATGCATTGTTCATTTTTCCTCAGATTCATATTAGCAGGATTATGACCCTTGTTAATTTGTTATTGGGTATACAGTCTTGATGGCCTAAAGTTTCAGTAACCTAATTTTACACATATATGCCCCTTTCTGAACTTAAGTAGTTTATAACCTCATAGAGGCCCAGTAATTGGGTATATGTCTTTGCTTATGCTTCAGTTATTATTTGCTTACCAGGTTCTGTAATACACATATTTTCTGTATTTGGCCATACATTATAAAGGACTGCAGTTTGTGACACATTTCAAACGTAAGGTGACACTTGGCCGATGGCCTTTTATTGTCAGTAGACTTGTCCATACTTATCATTTGGATGAGTCCATTTGTACTTTTAGGAGTTTCTGGTGAAATTTCCATTTTACTGTACTTTGCTTAGAAATTCCGGTAAGCAAACAGTAAAGACCCTGATCAGACGCTGCGTTTTGCGGCGTCTGAACCGGGTCTGCACTGCATATGTCCCCAAAACAGGTATCCGGTCTAAAAAGGGCTGAAGATAAAAAACATAAATATTATTTGCAAATAATTTTTGTGACTAACTTAAAAAAAAATGCCGAGGTCCCAAAAATATTGAAGCTTAAGTAGATTACGTCACTTAATTGTATCCCTTAAAGGCCTCCATTGCTCTTTTTATCACGAACTTCTCAATATAGTTTCGCCAATGTAAAGGACCGTGACTAGCCAGCTCTAAACAAATAAAACACCCTTGAGTTTCACATAAAAGGGTTTGAAAACTTATTTGGGTCATTTTACTTTGGCAACTAAAATGACCTACTTGGATTTCATTACGCTGAATAAAACGGTAAAACTACAGTGTACAGCCGTGGAGCCCAAATCACTATCCCGCCTATGTTAATATAGCATTGCTAGACAGGAAACCAGAACAGTAAATTGTATTTTGTAGAGCGAATTATTATTTTCAAAAACTTGTTTTCTCTACTATATGCCAATTAAATGACTCATTATATGCACATCAACCCACATTTTATTACCAAACACGAATGCTGAACAGCTTTTTACAATGATTTGAGTTTAGAACATTTTACCACTGATAGGAATATGGAGATTTAAATAGTATATGATAGAGATCCTGTCTACCTGTATTTTCTGAAGGGAATAACTGGGGTGAAGGATTTAAACATTTCGAAAAAAAGAATACAAGCTAATCTTAACGTATAAACATACATGTAGTCCCTTACCTTGATAGGGTATGGATGGTTATCCATAACCAGTCTGGGGACTTATGGATTTCCATAACGCTTATTTGTGATGGTTGACCATGCACTTTAAATGAACTGACATGATGGCTTACCATAACATAATTACTGAAATTTTTACCACAAGATGTCACTACATGTCCGAAAGATGAAACGTGATGGAAAGCCATAACGTTGGTTTCTTCTGGTGTTATGGCTGACCATAACAAAGGCTAAAACCCCCAAGTACGTTTCTGTCGCGTAACTGATGCAAAACCTTGAGTAACTCGTACGGTTAGCATCTGTTACAAAAAAGCAAGCATTGTAGACAATTTTGATCGTAACACTTTATAAAAAATTGAAAGTAAATATCTATTTTTCTTGGAAATAAAACATGTCAAATGCACAGCGATATTTGCCTAATTTTGACCATAATTCTGCAGACATAACCAAAATAAAACTGTTAATACTGAGAATAGTTAAGGGCTGGACCAAATATTAATTGTAAGTGTAGACAGGTCAGACTGAACACTGCCAGTAGGTTAATTTGCCATTTTAGTGAATTGGACTGAAAAATGTAAGAATTATGGCTGACCATCACAAATATGCGTGACGGAAATCCATAAGTCCCCAGACTGATAACACGCGTCTCATAATTAAAATCGTTTACCGTGTTCCATGCATTAGATGTTGATGAGTCGTCCTTTGTTTCCAAATGTTGCTTTATATTTATAGCAGGGGAGTTTATAATATATTGAGCTTTACCCATCTTTCACACCCTTAAAGGTTTAACGCCAACACCCGGCCCGCCTGCCTACCAGACGCCTCACACACCTATACCGTGGGAGAAACATGCTATCTTCCTGGCTGGGGCAGCACATCGAGTAAGTGTCTTGCGTTCATAGGTCTACACTTTTACAAATGGGGTCGGGGGACTTTTGTGACTCCTTTTTTATCTCAATGCATGACAAAACCTTTCAAAAAGGAGTCTACTCTAAATGGAGAGAATTTGTTCTTAGAGGAGCAAATTCTTTTCTATAATGGTACCTTAAATGAAAAGGGTTAACACATGCCCATTCAGCTTAAGCTGTGACCTAAGTAAGGGAAACGTACTTTCTTCTCATGTTCATTTCCAAAGTTAAACTGAGTCATGACAACAGAAAACAAACAAAGTAGCATATGCGCCCAGCAAAGACTCAGATCAGCCTGGGCATCCGCCCAGCCTGTACAAATTCTTTGCTGTTGGCAAGGAGGTAGCTTAGACATTAAGTTACCCTTCAGCTTAGACCTTTGGCTACCCTTAAATCTACAGTAAAGACTTTGATCAGGCTAGTCGGATGCCCAAGGCGGATCTGAGTCTTTGCATGACGCACATGCCACTCTTTTTTCCTCGTGTCACGGCTCAGCTCGTCCAGTGTACAATTAACAGACCAAATGCAATTTTGTTGACCGGGTGAGTTTATTCATCGGATACGAAGAAATAAATGTAGATACATATAATACCGATAATTAAGATATCGATATCTTAAATTGAGTATCTATATCTAAAATTGAATTATCGATATCTATAAATTAATTAGCGACACCCGTTATTGAAATTACGGTATCCATAATTTGATTATAGGTATCAATAAATGCATTTTCGTTATCCCTAAATGCAAAACCTATCTATAATTCAGTTTTAGATTTCCAATATTCAGTTATCGATACCCAAAATTCAATTTACAGAGATAGATTACTGAATTATCTATATCATTACACTTCGCTTCCTTTGTTTCCTTCAGGTTAGTAACCAACTTGAACACCCGAAAATTGCGTAACCGTGAGATGTTTTCTCCACAGACTCCCATACAAAAATGCTCGTGCCCAGGTGGTTCCTCAAAGAAACACCTGGGTCCGTGCAAATTATATAACACATTATAAGCTGATTTCAAATGATTAATGCGGTGTGAAAATGCACCGTTTGATTGTTGCAAACACGTAACTCTGATCAGCCTGCGCATAATGCCAGTCTGATCAGAGTATCTCGTTCGCAAAACAATCTACGGACCCTGGGATGTATATTTGGAAGCAGACAGACTCTTCGAACAGTCTGCTCGGCTGCACAGACTGGTTAGAGTATTTACAGTAACAACCTTATTGAGAGAGACGCTATTCAAAAACAAATCGTACATCACATGTACATTTTTAACAAAGAGAACGGGATATTAAGAAAATATTATGTGAGAAAATCATCACATGCCATATGTCAGTTACTCTTTGTTGTGGCCAGACCCTTAGTCGTATCAACAGATAGCGAATTCTATAATTTCACACACACATACACACATGCACACACACGCACACACACAATTTATTATCAACAATTGCGCAGACAATTTACCTGCAACACGGCTGATCAGGGTCTATACAATATGTACATCTTCGAAGCGTCACGTTATAAAAGACCATTTTGACATTTACGAGAAAAATGCCTAGTCAGCCCAGACTGCGCATCTGCGCTGTATGACCTGAATCCTGTCCTTTTGCAAATTCCTATAAAATTTCATGAAGATATCCCGTAGTGGCGAGCACAGGAATGTTTACGAGCGGATGGACGGACGGGCAGACAGACGGACGGACAGCGCCATGACATAATACGTCCCGTCAAAAAAAAAAAAAAACTGGCGTATAAAAATTAAAAAATATAAATTTTATTAATAATGGTGATTAAGAGCAACAAAAAAAAAAAAAAAAAAAAAATTGAAATACTGCATTATATCAGTGATTTTATATAACTTTATTTATAAGCAAACTTACGATGACAAAAAAAATCCAGATACACACAGACACGATGAATATTTTACATCTATTTCTGTGCAATGTTAACAGTTACATTTGAAGGACTGATAAACTGCACGAGATGATGGCATAGCTGTGTCGAGGTGTAAGTCAGTTACCGGATTCGTGCTCGTGGTGCATGAATTGGAAAGACCTGAGCACGGGGAATGAAAACACCTCGCGGCTAAAGCCGCTCGGTGTTCCCATTTCCCCCTTGCTCAGGTCTTTCCAATTCATACACCCCTCGCACTCATCCGGTAACTATTACGTAGTGGATATCGATAAATATATATTGATATCGATTCGATTGGTTATTTCGGATTAAACGGCACTTTGAGATACATGTAGAATAACAGTCAGTACCGAGCTGTCTCCAAGAAAGAGGGGATGGGGCTGGGGACGGGATGGGGCAGTGAAAAAAATACAACCCCATCACTCACCTGCTGCCAATGTAATCCGTGCCCTTCTTCTTTCCAGTCTAGTAGGACGACTACGCCACTGAAAAAATACCAAAAAGTCGCCCGAGCCAAACACCTCTATTAATATTGAAAATGTATGGCATGCTCCTTTTTCTGTCCATAGGCACTGGAAACGAAGAAGTTTTAAACCAAGTTGCAATGCCTATCTTAGCTGACAGCGTGTGTCAGTCACATTGGCAAGACTTCTTACCTAACACAGAAGTCTGCGCTGGGTATGAAAATGGTGGAAAAGATTTCTGTTCTGTAAGTATTTTAAAAAATTTGTGCCGCGACGCGAAAAAAAAATGAGTGGCGTATGCGCCCGGTGAAGACTCAGATCAGCCTGGTCATCCGCCCAGTCTGATCAGAGTCTTAGCTGTGCGCTTATAGAGTAGATAAGGGTCTTAGCTCGCCAAGACCCGACCAGGATGCCCAGCCTGATCTGAGTCTTCGCTGGGGGACTTGCCACTTGTTTGTTTTCTCTTGTCGCGGCTCATTAATGATCTACGTTGCACGAAGAAGCATCTTGTGGCATGTGACTCAGATCACTCTGCGTATGTACACAGTCTAAAATCAGAGTTTTTCATTTTCGCATATAGTCACAAGTGAGGACCCTGGCAATTTAGCGCAATCGTGTATATCGTTTAAGAGCTCTTTTCACGTGACATCAATCATAGTAACACTGCTAATTTGAGCATATTTGAACAGTGAATAATCTGATCTGATCAGACTGCGCATTCGGAAAAATGAATTATGGATTCTGAGGAAATAGGATGTAAACAATGACTGTCTGTACTTTGACCAGACAATGCGACAGCATAGAGTTACAGAGATGCCTTGTAGGTCCTGATCAAACTGCTCCTCCAGACACAATCAGTTCTGTGTCTGCACTGTTTGCTCAGACATATCCGTCCAATATTTTTGGATTTAAATGGTATTTTATTTTTTGAAAAAGCCTCATCATTTACCCTCAAACACTGCTGCAAATATCATTGCTAAAGTTTTATTTGACAAAGATTCTTCTTTACATTATTTGTGACAAATAACTTGCTCGATGTGAACTCAAAAATGTTGGCCAACTTTCTTTGCTAAAGTTTCTGTGACAAAGAAACTTTGCGCGTGTGAACGTAGCTTAACTCTCTAGCTGCTGCATTTTTTTCAGGATGACATTGGCAGTCCATTGATGTGTAAAGACCAAAATGGTGCTTGGTATATTCAAGGTAAAAATATAAACCAGTCAATTTAAGGTGCTCAAAAAGGCATTTTGAGTTTGATTTACTCAAGGCAAAAGAGGGATTTCCATACTAAGAGACGTCACTCGCTGAAATGCATATTACTGTTTGGTTCATTTCTGATCTGCAAGAGCATACATCGTACCAAACTTACTCATGACAAACCGAAAACGAAATGCAAACTCGCAAGTTCCTCACCAAGAAATTGTATTTAAATATGCTAAACTGAATCCCTCCGAAACTGCACGTATGATCCATAGAGTATAACACTTTTTTTAACTAACTAGTGATTATTTTCGCTGTATTTCTTCGTTATGAACTAAACAAGGAAAATTGTAAAGGTGAATATACACGCTTTCATGGTATGCAACTCTTCCATTTTATGTCCTTTTTGCATGAAAGCCAACTTTTAGGAGGAGAACTGAATAAGCAATTTGAGCCGCGACACGAGAAAACCAACAATGTGGTTGTGTACCCAGCGCAGCCTCAGATAAGCCTGGGCATCCGCCCAGTTTGACCAAACTCTTTGTTACATGATCAAAGGGTGGCTAAGGGTCTAAGTTACCTCCATGCGGACAGCGAAGACTCTGGTCAGACTGGGCGGATGCCCAGGCTGATCTGAGTCTGCGCTGGGCGCATAACCACATTGTTGGTTTTGTCGTGTCGCGGCTCATATACTTTCGTTCCTATCCTAAAATTTTCTTGTTGTATATACATGTTGTGAAAAATTACTGAAATAAATATGTTTCAACCAAAGACAACTTTTAAAAGGAAAGAACTTGCTCCCCTAGGGGCAAACATTTAGCACCTTAGACTCCTAATTACCAACATGCATATGGTAATATAGGGTTTTAACGGTCTGGTTTGCAGCTAGTCATAATAGGCTCTTGCTAACCCTTGAACTTATTTTATCATTTTCCAGCTCGCCATAATACACAATCATGCGGTTCTAATTTCTGTTGATGACCGATTTTAGGTTTAGCCAGTTCGGGAGGCGATTGCTCCAAAGCTAACGAGCCAGGAGTGTTCGAGGACGTCAGCCAGTACTCAGACTGGATCAAAAATACTATGAGGGATGCCAAACACCCCTATCAGTATTAGACACACCAGTAAATCGCTCAGTGGGCCGGGAACTTTTTATCATCCCTAATATCAACGTTGATTCTGCGTCATGGTATACAAGATTGGCACAAAAGTGTTTCAACGCTGATTCAACTTCATGGCATACAAGTTGATACTGTCTTGAATCAAAGTTGATTCAACTTCATGTCGTGGAATCAGCGTTGATACAATGTTCTTTCAACGTTGTGTGTCAGGTGTGCCACTGAAGTGGATGTTCTGGCAGTGACTTGTTCTATGTTGTTTTATTTTGTTGGAAACTGTGTCTGAATAAATGAATAATTGCTAGTAAAGTTGGATTTTTGTATCTTATGGTATCGTAGCTACATACATTGTGTTACTTCTCGCTTACAAGATAGTAAAGGTCCCACTTTACACTTAAGACAACATCCTAAATCAATATTGAAAGTTTGGTTAATGCCAAGCAAATTGAATGCGAACATATATGAAAAATAAATGTAGACCCAGATCCGCCTACTCCTTCCTACTCTCATGAGGGAGTCGCTCATTGAAGTCTTTACATTTACTATTTATTTATTTTTATGTAAAACAATAACGTTATACATGTACAATGATAGTTACAAGCAGAAAAAATTCAAATTTTATCACCGTGTATTTGTTGAAGAAATCACAATGCAATAGAAAAAAAAACAAGAGTCCAAGGATACGTACATTTTCAGTGGCACCCCTGTGTTTTTTCACTGAAAATACACAGGGGTGCCACTGAAAGTTTCGAGATTTATTTACTGCGAACCTGGCCTGTCAACACTGAAAGTACAATAAGTAAAAAATATGCCGCACTACCCCCAACTTTTTTAGCTGTTGCTGGTAGGTAGAGGTGTTGTCTATTCAATGCCATGTCTCATTTTGGAAACTTTAGACCAGAAAAAAATTGGAAGTGCATTAACTTTGAACCCTTTTGCACTGTGAGCTTTGGGAATTGTTTTAGTGTAGTGCAACCTTAGACCTTTGACCCTTCATGCGGCTTTCCTGGGCGATTCGTCAAGGATGATCTCCCTTACAATAGATCAGATTCACAATTACCAGAAAAGGATCGACACGGACACAGTCTTGTAGAGTCACTAAGTGTCAAAACATTTCTAAACAAAGCCAAACAGGCACAAAGAGTTGAATCAACATTAAATCAACTTCGACTCAATGTTGATTTAATGTTGTGTGCCCAGATAAAGTCAAATTCTATTTGGTGACCACACTTGACAGCTGAATGGGGACGCCCCGTCTTAGCGCCCCACAAAAGTTAAAAGGTCATGACGATCAAGAAAATGAGTGTAATGCTTAACATATTGATATCAGAGTATTCGAACACACTGTACCATCTCTTCCGGTTTTCATGGCGTTGAATCGAGAGTACAGAATTCGCTTATAACCAGTAGTTGGAAATCATTATGTTTTGAGATTTTATCCGGAATCTGCTGCATCATTTATAGTTATTCAGATTTGAAAATGTAAAGAGGTAAGTTTAATATAATTCGCTCTTCGGTCTGTTACTTTATTTCCCTGTACAATGAAAACCTCATGGCCGTCACAGAAATTTCATTCCGAACAGCTAATTTAATACGAGTTTGTGTCGTGCAAAACCTAGCTATCGTCCTACTATCAACACTAACAATTTGTAGAATGATAACGCCTGTAGTTTATTTTAAAGATTTTTATAAAACATGTAAGAAAAGGCTCAAAATGTTTTAGAATCATGCCTAGGGCGATTTGAATACTGTACTCATTACCATCCATCCATACGCGACATTGTACAGGGCAATAAAGTAAAAGACCGAAGAGCAAATTATATTTATATAACTTTTATAATTTTTATGAAGAAATCTTATACGGTTCTTGAGATATGGAGCGGACAAATAATGTTACCTTTCGAACTTTGACCTCTAAGTGTGACCTTGGCCTTTGTCCGACATTGTTAAAATACGAGTTCTGCAAGTTGCCTCGGTAATGTGAACATTGGACTCGAGTTTCAAAAAATAACTTTCAAGAGGTTAAGGAGATATGGAGTGGACACGTATTTAATACAAAATTACAATACGAAAATTACAAGGGGCGTAATTGTGTTAAAAGTGAAAGTAGAGTTATGGTTTTTTTTGCCCTGCACATTATCTGATGGTGCTTGATATGTATACAAACTTTCATGAAGAAATCTTTAACGGTTTTCGAGATCTGGAGCGGACACGAAGCTCATGTGAAATTACTATACGAAAAACACAAAGGGACATAATTCCGTCAAAACACAATAGGGCTATGGTTCTTTTTCTCCGCACATCGTTTGATGGTGCTTCATACAAACTTTCATGAAGAAATCTTCAACGGTTTTCGAGATGTGGAGCGGACACAAAGCTTATGTGAAATTACTATACGAAAAATACAAAGGGGTGTAATTTGTTAAACGAGAAAGTAAGGTTATGGTCCTTTTTCTCTGCACATCTTCTGATGATGCTTTATAATTATACAAACTTTCATGAAGAAATCTTAAAGGGTTTCAGCATAACGTTGCATCGACGTTCTTTCGACGTTGTTTCGACGTAGTGTGCCTGTGTGAACACTCTCATCATTTGTGGTGACCGATAGCGTTTACCATGTTTACTAGGCATTTATAATCTCACAATTATGCATAACAACTCACGTGCATGCTACTTTACCGATTTTTCGTGTGGACGGCTCGGTTTTGACATTGAATGGCAAGCGTCTAACTGTCCCGCCCAGTCTTCCAATTGTAACTTTAGAATACTAATCTTTCTTTTGTTAAGGTGAACTGCTGTCAGATTGTGCGATGATTTCTTTATTCTTTTGGTTTAGAGTTTCCGATCATTGCTCAAGCACCAACCCACGTCCTTGATTCTGCCATGCAAGTCGGTCCGCGAAAAGGCTTTTTGTTTCTCTTGCAAGTTCAGTAATCGTGCATGTTTAAGCCAAGAATTACAATCACAGTGATTGAACTTTACCATAAAAGTACGTTTGGAGACGGTCTTGAGTTAAATTCATTAAGAATTTAAAGTCGTTCAGTAACAAACGTATCCTTAGGGCGTATGATAAAGATGAAATATGACAAACATTATCGTCAGCGCGATAAGAAGGTGTTCGTCAACACATTTAATCTGCTCTTGCTGACGTGTAGCAAGAATATATCAATGGCATCTTAAGGGAGATCAAGGTAAAATGACATACATTGAGAACTTTGACAAGTTTCCAATACTTTGGAGCAGTTGTCTCAGCTGACGGCTTCAAATCTGAGGTTCTCTCGGGCATTACACCAACCACTGCAGCCTTAACAAAGCTAAAGCGAATTTGGAAAGATAACGATGTGTCTCTTAAGGTCAAGAATACGTAAATGACAGGCGCAATTAATTACGTGCGTCGCGAAGGACGTTACGTCACGAAATACTTCCTAGTCAGTGTAATTTTCAATATGGCGACCCCATCGGACATTCAATAATAATGTCAAACATGGGGAAAACGGAGTTGTTGTCATTGTTTATTCAAGCCTTTTGCTGATATTGCAATGTTCTTTTCTTTCCCTGTATGTTTGAAGTTATTTCATCAACACAAGTGTATTCATACAAAATTAATGAGAGAGAGAGAGAGAGAGAGAGAGAGAGAGAGTGACAGACAGACAGAGTTTCATATGTATAACAATTTAAGGCTGGCCGGAATACATGTTCCCTTCCTGCTTTCAGGGCTCACAGGACTTTTCAGACACACATATGAAAGGCGGAGCCCATCTTTCTCCTTTCTCTGCGTTATTTTTCCCTGATTTGAAAAAGCTACCCATTTACTGCTGGCTTGACAAAGAGACTTTTCCAGTCGCTTGCAAGCTGGCCGAATCCGGATTCGAATCCGCATCCGTCTGCATCATAACCGAACGTCCGCGGCGCCGGTGGGATTGTGCATCCGAAATAATTAATAAACCAAGTAAATGTATGCCAGCTGATTTTAGAGCTTTAGAGATCGGAATGTAATATTTATTATAATGCCAATTTTTGCGATTTTCTGGACATCGAAAATTTTATTTTGATTACAAAATAATCTTGAATGATACAATATTTCTTCCACTTGTTGTATGCCGTTGCCAAAGATATAGCGGGCCTCTTACTCACACCGCCCTACGGCCACTACGCTACAAGAAGTCTTTACCTTTACCTATCCCGCCGACGGTGGATTTGGAAGTTGACCTTGTAACTTACCATCATCTCGATATGACTAAAATACTGTCCAAAAAGTCAATTTTATCTGACTTCCATGGGCCACACCGACAGAACACGAGTCGTCAGTAATATGGTACATGCACACAGATCAGTCTGCGCATACGCACAGACTAATAATTCTCTTCGCTGTTCCTCACGGAATCATTGTACCAGAGGACAACAAAGGCTCTGGTAAGGTTGGGCGGGTGCGCACACTGATCTGAGCTTCCACTGACCGTATATGCCCCAAAGCACCCATTTTATCATGGCACGGCGCATTTTGTGATTTAGGGTAACGCAGTTTTTTATGTGCGGATCAGTCGTGTCGGCTGCAGTAACCATATCGCATGTACTGTCAGAAGTGTGCTTGCAATTTTTACTTATTTTTGTTTACGAGAGTCTGAAAAATAAATTCTTTCACTTAAGCCTCGTTCACGACATAAAGTTTCTTTGTCACAGAATCTTTAACAAAGAAAGTTTGCCAAAAATTTTGCGTTAACATGGAGCAAATTATTTGTTAAGAAAACTGTGGCATGGAATTTTTGTCAAATAAACTTTGGCAAGGAAATATTTGCAGCTGTGTTCAAACGATCGAACATTATTTGTCAAGGTTACCTGGACAAATAAACTTTGCCCGTGTGAACGGCCAACCATGCCACATTTTCTTTGTTGAATATACTTTGTTCAAAATCAAACCAATTTGATTATGAGCAAAGTTTTCTGTGCTTATCTCCATAGCTAGTTTCTTTGTTACATACATGTATTCTATGGCAAATTTTCTGTTCACACGAACAAATTTTGTTTGTCATAAAAACTTTACCATATAAATTTGGCTTGGCAATGATAATGTGGCACATTTTTTCATTCACACGAGCATTTTTTTCTTTTCCAAACCTACTTTGTCACAGAAACTTTTCCCGTATGAACGAAGCATAAGGAATTCATTCTGAGAACCCTATTAGTCCTCATCTTTCCGTATTCTCATAACGGTCTTAGCATGTCTTATAACGTCGCCAGTAAACGACTGCAACGTCGCTTATAAATGACGTCGCGGAATGGCGAAAATTTATACACACCTATGCTTGCATATCAAGCGCTACTTGAAAAACGAGCTCGGTAGTCAAGGACTTTTCTTACCTCATTTTAATCGACAGATCCTGTGACATAAAATATCAGTTTTTGAAAAAAATCTATGTAGTGGTAAACAAGCTGTGTACGTTTAAATTTTAAAATCTGAGTTTTTTCATTGCATTCCCATTGCAGTCAATGGAAACGGCCTAAAAAATTTAGGTTTTTCAATCTGATCTAGCGACTAAACGAACTCGGTGACCTATTTTTTTTGTTGCACAATTCGATGTAACACATGAAAATGAACCCCTGTGCAAAATTTAAAAAAAATCTATGTATGTGCCATTTACGTATTCTTGACCTTAAGTCAAAACTGAAACTTATAGTCGATCTTCCAACATTTCTGTGAAACCTTTCTACCAGAATAAGAACAAAAGAACGCAGGCCCTACCGAATGTTGCTGAAACCTCCATCGAAGCTAATAGGGATAAAAAAGTGAAGCAGCTATTGAGGAACATGACTAGCTCCTACACAGCTACACAGCATCGAGAAATGGAAACTGACGAGGTGGTTGAGCCATATCTCAAGACCTTCGGGCTTAGCTAAGATGATCCTAGAAGACAGAGTGATAGTAAACAGAAGATGAGGCAGACATAAGAAGATATTGGAATACAATGATAGACAGGGATGGACTATGCCAGCACGGTTACAGCTGGCGAGGATAGGACATGGTGGAAAGGGATTGTTGCAAAGTCAGCTGTTGTACCCCAACGATCTTACAAGGTTATGTGATAGATAGACTATCTGCTTATAGGTATTGATCCGAATAGTTGCCCTGTCCTAGGAATTGTCAACTATTTAAGTGATAAAAAGTGCAGCTATCAGTCTTAGACGTTTAAAATCACCTAGGACATCTCTATACCTACGCGTTTTCATCAGTTAGACAAAGATGAACATTTAAAATGAATTCCTGTTTGCTTCTCTGGGGGACGCAGTTGTTCCGAATAGGGTCCACTTTTCAAGGAAAGAGTTTGCTCTCTGAGAAGGAAAAAAAATAGAATTGCTTCCTTTGAAAGTATATCCATTCACCCTAATACCGTTAATCAGCATATTTATTGGAAGTGGATGATTTACTATTCTAACATGACGTTAACGTTTTCCCCATTGAGCCCCTAGGAAGCGGCGCCGTGTGAAACTTTGTTATAAATCTCGTTGCTACATGTAACGCTCGGCGTGCACATTTCGCGCCTTGATGAAGTCGGACGTAATTATTTAACTTCCGGCGACGTCCGCCTAAGAAAATGTCCATTAGAAAACGTCGCAATATCCATGCAAATTGGTCGTGTATACTGTTAGAATTGAAATGATTTTTCCTTACCGGTAAATTATCGCAGATTAACACGTGTTGTCGGACAGATGCGAATATTAATTCATTCCGGCCTGCGGCCGTCGTGAATTAATATTTCGTGGTCTGCCCTCTTAAATCTATAGGCTCAATATAACGCCCCTCCCCCACCTTTTCGTAAAATGCAGCCCCCTTTTTGGCCTTTGATAGAGTTAATACGAAACATCTGCACAGACTGTTCAAGTTTTATTAAAAACGACTTCTTTAGTTTAAAGGCGGTTGTCCGTGGAGTGTAGTTAAACACCGAAATGCTTTTATCTATGGAAGCTTACACAAGGCACCGGGAACCAGTTCGGTCAGCGAAGCGCGAAATTTAAAAGAGTGCAGGGAAGCTTGGGACTACAACTGTCAAAAAGTGCTCTTTGATTGGTTAATAATGCTGATGAAGTTGATGTATTAGTAAAATGCTGAAATCAGTTTTCTTTGATATTATGGATATTGTTAACGTGGGATGTACATGTACGTAATGGGCTCTCCCATAGATTTTTTTTTGTGCAGGTGTATTTTTATGCGTTACACCCGAATATGAAGAAAAAAATACCAAACCGAGCTACTCTCTTGTTGAGGCACTCCAGCAAGTGGTTTTTCGAAGTTTATACTTAAGGGATAAAGGAACAGCAAATTCCACTTACATGGTTCAGTTTACTACCATTTCTCGTAGTCAGATTTGTCCAGTAGAGTTTTTGAAATTCATTGGCATGCTTATATCTTATAGCAGTTATTTTCATAAGTAATATCTTTTTGGAAAACAAAAAAGATGCATAAGTGTAGCTGACACTGCAAGCAACCCTTTGCTGAAATGATC
Organism: Ctena decussata; assembly: GCA_963989385.1. NCBI lineage: Eukaryota > Metazoa > Mollusca > Bivalvia > Lucinida > Lucinidae > Ctena > Ctena decussata. The sequence goes on along the minus strand of OZ022500.1, from coordinate 16,871,046 downwards.
ATATTCCAAAACAGATCAGGTGATTAGTGATGACATCATTTCTGTTGTGATGTCATAATGGATGGTTCCCAGCTTAATCAAAATTAAAATGAACCTCATCAAAGGCTGGAAACCAGAAGGAATATTTTTACTATTGGAAAACCCACCTCCAAACAAAAAATGATAAAAATAGACAAAAGAGGTCATGCAATATGCTGCAAGTCAGTATTTAGCTACGAGAAATGGTTTTGGGTATGTTAAACCTAAAATTTTGATATTTAAGCATCTTTAAAGAAAAAAGTTCCACTAAAAACCGCTTGCTGGAGTGCCTAAACAAGAGAGTAGTTTTTGAGTTATTTACGTTCGAAAATGAGAAAAAATGCACACAAAATGCACTGACGTCAACGTAGATTAGATTTTTTTACTAATATTTCTCCACTAAAAATCTTATGGTACATTTATGGGCCCATAGAATTTTTAAAAAAAACTAATATAATATAATTCATTATTTCAGCCATCGATCAAGGAGAAAAAAAGTCCTTGGTTACCGAGTTCGTTTTGTCAGTATAAACGTCCAAACGAAAGTAGGTCTGGTCACTTATATGTGTTTTCAGCGTGACGTCTTTTTCGCACCAAAAAGCGCCCGCTCTAGACGTTACGTCATCTGAGACTTTTGTAATAAGCAGGACTATCTAAAAGCTTCTCTTTTACGCTAGAAAGAGGTGAACACTTAATAATACACGCACATTCGCTTATATTCTTTTGACTAAGTAGATCGACGATGATGGCGTTTTACGGCCTTTTCAACAGTATTTATATTATATCGAGCTGTCTAAAGAGCGATAATGAAATGCCATAAGCAGTGACAACCTGTTTACGGTGAACAAAAATTCCGCTTCCTGTGGAATTTGAACCTTGACCGTTAGGTTAGCAGGCTAGGGCTTAACTCAGTCGGCTTTAAGGATAAGAGCACTGACTCTTTAAGGCCTTTTACCGCTGTGTGTTCCAGCCTCAGCGGCGCATTTGTGAAATAGCCATCCTCTGCTTACATGTACGGAGGGTAATTGTTTTCCCCAGACGCTCCAGTTTTCGCCAAAATCTGCCTCACGATCGGCACAACAGAAATGAAATGTTCTTAAAAGACAAACATAAATAAATAAAATCGTGTGTACATGTAGAAGTGCTTGTGCTTTTGACGCAAGGATTTCTACAGCTATGAAAGCTTTCTAAATAAATATCATTTCAGTCTACAGTCAGGGGATTTTGATGTTAACACTCACTAGCTCTCTCTTTCTCTTTCTCTCCCTCAAAAACGTACAGACGAAGAAGAAGGAAGCAGTGGCGGTAGTGTCACGGTGCATAACCATATCGGACGCTATCTGTGAAAATCTGCGTTACTTGACTCTATCTGTTAGTGCTACGGACTCTATTTGTTACTTGCCATGAACGCTTCAGGGACAAAACGTGTAAGTACTGGGTTTCATGGTTTCCACGGAACACATACCTTATTTTTCCTAATATTTCTGTCGATATTATTCAGCTAGCGATGTTCAGTGCTTGTCATCAGTGAAATCAAATGCAGCGTGATGGCGCAGGAGCGTACATGGCCCATCAGAACAAGGAAAAACTCAGTGTTTTTATTTCTAGGTAATGAATTTTGTCCTTAATGTACGAAGATAACTATGTTCTTGATAATTTACACATGTCGTTAGGTGTATAAATAAAATCTTTACGTTAATATCAATGTTTAAAGGACACCACCCATTATTTTCAATGTTCCGGATTCTATTTGTGTCTTCGAAATAATGTAATTTCATGCCAACGGACAGGTGTTTGTCCTCAAGCCAACGGACTGTACTTGAGAGCAGGGACCTTATTTGTGATGTTTGTTTTCTTTTTTTCGTCCAAAAACGTCGTAAAAGATCAAACTGGTGGTTGCGTTAGCCAAAACTATTCCTGAGCAGGCTTAGACTTCCTAAGCGGTTAACCAGTACAATGAAACGACTCGTTTGTTCTTCATCCAGATTTTCGTGTGTGTCAGAATGAGACTCAAATTCAGCGTAGGCCTACATGTCGAATATAGTTAATGGACGGATATTGATACATGTCAGAAACCTATTGTCGGCAGAAGGGTTACCGGGAACAATAACAAAATATGGACCACTACACCCTCTGTCTATCTTTATATGCCCTTTTGACAGTTTGAAAAAGCTTTTCTTTTAATATTCAAATAAAAAATATATTTTACTGGCTTGCCTGACACCTTTCGAGCGACTAAATGTCTAGGGCGAAAAATACTTTAAGTCGGAACACGCACACTCACCGACCGACGACGGTATGGCTCTGGCTTTTTGATAACTAATATATTTCGTTTTATGGATAACTTTGTATATATTTCCTGTTAAAGATCATCTCTACTTTTAAAGATAACGGTTCACTCAAAAGATGTAAAGGATGTTGAAAGTGCTCTCCATTTATGGGTTTCTTTGACCTAATATCATGCATATAGTTACACCAACCTATAGATGTTGTTCATAATAAACCGCAACTCAAGGTGTCCTCCACCGTTTGTACTTATAACTATTCTATTCATTCTATTCTATCCCATAACCTTACTAGGTCGTTGGGGCACCACATATGACTTCGAAACAATCCCTTTCCACCTTGCCCCGTCTTCAGCTGCCCCAGCCGAGCTGGCAAAATCCATTCCTGTCCACTCCTTGATATTGTCTTCCCACCTCCTCCTCCGTCCACCCCCTCCCCCTCCCCTTTCACTGTACCCTGAAGAATTATCTTTGCTAAACCAGAAGACCTTGAGACGTGGCCAAACCACCCCAGCCCCCGCCTCCCGACCAGCGTCAGGAGCCCATCATATTCTCCAATCGCTGCTTGGATCTTCCTGCGAACCTCCTCATCGGTTATATGGTCCTTGTACGAAATATTCAGTAACCTTCAGCGGCATCTCATTTCAAAGGCCTGCGTTCTTTTCTCTAACTCAAGCCCACGATTCACAATTTCACAGGCATACAAGTCTCACCCTTGATCCAAGAGACATGCCGCTATCTCTCCAAAATGGTTTCAGCTTGTAAGAGCTGAAGTGGCTTGTGCAATCCTTGAGAGAACCTCCTGTTTTTAGCCATCATCTGACACAACTGACCCAAGGCATTTGAAGCTGCTTACAGTACCCAGATTCTGCTCTTTTACCTAGATCTCCCTCTGGATGCCATCTGTGCTGTTCGTCATCAGTTTGGTCCTCTCAGCACTGATCTCCATCTTACATCTTGTGCAGGTTTGGTCGAGACTTTCAACTAGAGCCCCTAGTTCCTGCTCTTCCTCAGCTAGAGCGTCTATGTCATCGGCAAACCGCAGATTGGCAACGTCTCTGCCGCCCATGCCAACCCCCGCCACGTTCTTCCAGAGTATCAGACATGATCTTTCGAGAAAAATGTTGAAGAGGGTGGGTGACAGAAGACATCCTTGTCTTACTCCAACTCTTGTTCTGAACCATTCTCCTGTGCTGCCATTGATCAGGACTGCACTTGTAGCCTTGTATAGCTGCTCAATGGTGCGAACTAGACCTGCACCGACATAGCACCACCACATGGTGGCCCATAAGGCTGCATGCCATACCCTGTCAAAGGCTTTTTTTGAAATCAATGAAGACACGGCACAGATTCTGCTGATGTTGGAGATACTTTTCACACAGGACTCTAAGGCTGAAGATCTGTTCTGTGGTGCTCCTTCCCGCTCGGAACCTAGCCTGTTCCTCAGCGATTATCTCTTCGGCTTGTGGTTTAAGCCTGTTCAAGATGGCTTCAGCATGACTTATAACTGCAACTGCAAAAATATGTATACGCGCGTATTGAAACGTTGATTTATTTCTTCGGCTTTGAGGTGACCAAAACCCTCTGAAAAGTTTTAAAATGTGTGCAAGAAGAGGAATCAATCAATCATGAACGATATCTAAATAGAAATCTGCCTCGTGTTGATACCATTTTCGGTTCACTATATACAAATGTAGGCCCATGCTCTTGAAGTACAGTTTCCGATGACATTGGCAGATAGAGTCCTGTGTGAAGCACGATTAGCCGCTGATAGAGTCTGGTGCCAGGCGCATATAGCATCCGGTGTCATTATAAAAGGTAAAAAAATCCGATTTTCTTCAAAAAAGGAGATATTCTTTCAACTCAGAGCCTTACAAAATTTTAAATTCATTCATTAGGGTCAAACTTTTCCAACCGACCTGTTTCCTTTCCATTGCGTTCGCAACTGGCCGGCGGTCAAAGTGGACACACTCTTCAAAATCGTCAAATCTTGACCTTCATTCCAGCTTGTAGACACGAAAGTAAATACGAATTAGGCATAACAGCTATAGATACTGGAAGACACGGATGTCTGATGTTCCGTGCACCTTATGCCCCATAAGAAAATGTGTTGTTTACAATTATATTAGAGTTTATTAACACCAACCCTTATAGGCCGTTTGCGAAAAAGTGGAGGGCAAAAAATCGATTTAATTTCTTTAATACTGAATAAATTTTCATGAAACTTTGCAGACCTTAATCTATTACCCATACGAACTCATGCAAGGAAACTCAGATTTTTTGAAAGTTAAATAAAAATATTGTCAGATCAACTACATGTTAAAACTGTCCCTAATCTTTGAAGTTTTACGCTTGGTTGGTGCAGTTTTTGGAACAGCCAGGGTTGTGCAAACTCTATTCCTTATATGGACATTTACTTATATATATGAGAAACACATAAGATAATCCTTTTCAAATGATTGGCCCATTATCTTTAAAGCCTCTTGTTTACCCAGTAGTGAGTGAACACATTTCAGATCACATGGTAATTTGTGAATGAGTGATAGTATTAGTATAGTAACTATAGAACAACAATGGCTGTTGTACCATTACGGTTACCTCCTGTGTAAGGATGGCATAAAACTGAGAAGAAAAATGGTAATGATTAATAGGGAAACTTTTTATTCAAATGTCAAAAAATTCTACATTTCCTAGCATGAGTTCGTATAGGTAACAGATTATCGCATGCAAAGTTTCATGAAAATCTATTCAGTATTAAAGAAATTATATCGATTTTTTGCCCTCCACTTTTTCGCAAACGACCTATACCTCGTTTTCCATTTTGGGACGGATAGAATCCTAAACTAACGCAAATAGACTCCGAAATACACAGATAGAGTCAAGTTTTCACAGAGAGCGTCCGATATGGTTATGCACCGTGAGTGTAGTGGATAACGTGCTGGGCTACCAATCCGGGATCGCAAGATTGACCCCCCGCTTCTCCGGATCATCTTTCGCTTCTCATATTTCGGATGAGACTTTAAACCGAGGTCCCGTCTCCGTATGACCTCGTTATTGCTGGACGTTAAACCTGAGTGGAATGAGTGAGATGAGCACGAAGGTTGTTAATCATTTTCACTGCCACAAAATTAATAATTCAGTCCTTGACAGCGTGGGTGACGAATAAATGAATGATTTGAGAGTTATGGCTCTTTCAACAGTATTTCAGTTATATCTCACAGACAGAGGACTCGATAAGATGGTGATTAGGATGAAATGACCACACAGTCGAGTTGACAGCTAGAAAAAATACACATTACAAGGACCCATACTACCAAAATACATTTGAGGCACGACACGAAAATACCAAACAAAGTTCATGTGTGCCACGCGAAGACTCAGATCAGCCTGGACATCCGCTCAGTCAGATCAGAGTCTTCGCTGTACGCTTAAAGAGTAGCTAAGGGTTGAAGCAAGCTCAATATGGACAGCGGAGCCTCTGATCAGACTGTCTCACAGCCAACATGAACGGACTACACTGTGATACGACAGTCTGAACTAAATGTATGTTCAAATAGTTCTTGATTCATCGTTATCATCGTCTGTAAATGCTTTCTCCAATGCTTGAGCATTCTCCCAATGACTGCTTTCATATAATTAGAAGCGCAATTTTAAGCTTTCTTAGAATTTGGTAACGTGAGTTCTTCCAACCTCTTTCTCGATTGTATGGAACCTCTTTTTGTAAATTTAATACCGACTTTCAGAGAGATTTTCAGCATAACGACTGTTATCACCATACGTAACTGCAGTTAGGCCGCTATGTTATAAATGACGCCAACTTGAATGATTTACGGTGACGTTACGTCCTTCGCAACGCACGCAATTAAAGGCGCCGTCCTTTACGTACATCCCACCTTAATAAGTAAGTATTTGTGGACTCTCAAAAGAATATCTATTGTATGCAACAAACTATGACAACAGCTATCAGTGAAGTTTAAAGCACAGCAGACTGACTTCTAAAATCTGTTGAAAAAAGTGTTCATAGCAACTAGTTTGTGCCCTTAGCAACCAACTCTTAACAGATTTGACACTTTTGATGGAATCCTAACCCAAATATATTCTTATGTAGTATGTAGACACCTTTAAGTTACCTTGAATCAGTAGACCTCTTGCTTTTGCAGTCTGGTGAAACACATACCACCTTTTAAACGATGTGAGACGTCGGACTTAGTTACCATTGAATGTCTTTTGTGAGACATAAACTCTGAAGACAGTTCTAAATGATATTTAAAACCCAGCAGCCCATTAAATCTTAAAATCAGTTGTAAAAATATGTACATATTTTCCTTGGCAACCATTTTTAACCCTTAGCAACCAACTTTTAAACAAATTTGGAACTTAAAAAAAAAATAATACAGTAACCTTGCCTGATAATGTCAGTTGATATTGGATGTAAAAACACAAAACGTCTACGTTTGCAGTGTTCAGTGTGAATAATTATATGTATAAGCTTTGTTTTATTAGCACAGGTACTAGATTATAAAACATGCTTAACCATTCTTTTTAGACTTGTCCAAAGCAACCACTATGGACCCGTAAATTTCACACTTCCTATATGTCACACTGTGAAGAATTCGTACCAAATCTTCACAGCATGTGACAGATTGGTACCAATACGTCACAAATTTCGTACCAATATGTTACACGTATGTGACAAATACGTTCGAAGTCAAATATTATATAGCATGCATGCGAATTCTTCACATTGCTAAAATACGCCCACATTTTTTGCATTTTGCTTTTGAACCAATTATTTACATGTATGGCATAATTTTATAAACGCGGAAAGAAATGTTAACATGTAACAGATGATATGCATAATATGTTTTAAGGTTGGAACTTCTGGAACAGGAATTACCATGCTCAAGGGCAAATAATTAATATGAGCCATGTTGCGAGAAAACCTTTCTTCGGGGTTCCTGGCCAGATTCGCCAGCCTGTGCAGCACTTCGGATTTAGAAACTTGGGTGATTCTTCAAACTATGCAGCGAAAAACAAAGGCGCTGATCAGCCTGAGTGGTTACGGAGCTGAGCTGCGCCATTTTTACATATACAAAAACCAGATTTTCTCATAATGCGGCTAATATGGAGTCAGGGAAAGCGAAACCCGCCAATATAAAAAAGCTTTTTCCGGATTTATATACCTTTGGTGGGCTCACTTTTTGTATATCATGAATTATGTCCCCGGGGGATATACTGATTTTGCCCGGGTCGTCTGTCCGTCTGTCACAAAACCGTGTCGCTCTGTATCTTAAAAACTATTGAGGAAAATTCATGACATAAGAATATTAACCAACATGAGACGACATGCAGAGCGCAAGAACTGTAACTATGGATTGCGGGTTTTTTTTTGAGTTATGGCCTGTATTTTTGGAGTTATGGAGACGTAAAGCCTCGTCCAGACGAGCAATGTTTCATTGCCAAAGAAAGTTTGTCACTAAAAAATATGCTGGTGTGAACAAAAACATGTGACAAAGTCTCATTGACGAATATATAATAAAAACTTGACGGTTTTTGTTTCTTACTTCCGAGCAGGCTAGTATTTGTAATGTATATATGGATTTTTTCGAGTTGGACAGACGTCTAATTACTTAAGTCATGAAAAATTATTGGTAATTTTTTTATCCTGTCCGGAGTTATCTAACTTAATCCTAATTTAATAATTTAGAACAGAACTTAAATTTGCGCATGCGCAGAAGGAAGTTATCTTGTACGCAATAAACGGTAGTTCCAGTACGCACAGAAAGCACTTTAAACGCTTATGTTCACTGTAATCACAACCTGAAAATAACGTTTAAAGTTTCATAACTTTCAGATTATCTCCCTCTGAATTAAACATATAGAGATTTGTGAGATGCCATATCTTCAATACCAATGCATCTTTCTTGTTATTGTCTTCGAGATTTGTTTGACTGTCTTGCAAACTCAATGTCTTTATTACTGAATTTATTTCAAAGTCATTTCTTAAACTGCCATTAAGACTTTAATGTATAATGGGAATTCCATTGAAACTGAATTTCTGACTTGATAATGGTTTGGACTGACGTTTTTCGTCTGGTCCTCACGGCCTCCTACTCGACCGTGCATCGGCATAATTTTAGTTTATGATTCCATACAGATTGGATGAAATAATGGAAAACCATTACCAACAGAATTGTTATCAGTGCGGCATACTTTAACAGTTTTGAATTCGGTAAGTTTTTGGTTTTGAGCATAGAAAACAGAAAAAGTACCCCTGTGACGTTTACAATAGCCTCAGTTTTGCTGTATGTAAAGAATCTTGAATTTTATTTGACTATGATATTACAGAATGATTACTTTTTCTAAAATTAAAAGAATTTTCATGTTTCACTTTCCCCCCGACTACCGTAGGATGCAAAATAGCGACTGTCAAGTTTTTATTTTTGCTAAGTATATATATATATATGGCAACGATGAGTGAGCTTATAAAATTTGTTCGTGTAAACCAAGATATTTGCCAAAGTTTCATAAAATGTGATAACTCTTTGCTGGTTTACTGGCATTTGTCAAAGATGTGGAACAGGACTAACACATTCCGTCATTTGCAAGGCCTTCAAAGCAATGAACAGGGCGTGGTATTTATTAAAACCCAAAAAGTCGGAAAGAGCAAGAGCCTATTTGTATTAATGATGCAGCCTGTTGTATTCGCATTGCATCCCCGGTAAAAGCCCTGAATGACGGGGACCTGCTGAGAAAATGGACCGCTCCGTATAGTTCCCATACTTGAGTCTAACAGCACATCGGTACTTGCCTGCAGTTAGGGGACTATCAGAAAGTGTCTCTCCCGCTAGATAACGTTGTCCGACACCATTCCCCGTTGGGGGATATTGTTGACAATTTTGATGCACTTACGGATATAACGCGAGGTCTGATTGGACAAGGTCCAATTTTCTCGACGTTTTGTGTTTAGGGGATATCTGCACTCGAGACGGTTATCTTGAATGAATTCTAATTCCTAATGTTCTTTCAGCATTTATTTATTGAAAATACAGTATTTCGTACGAAACGTTAGCTTCTTCAGCGGCGTAAACGATGACCAATCACAAGCAACTTTTCTAAGCACTTCGGGTTTTCAACGGTATACCGGAGATAAAGTTAGGGGATAACTGTAGTTTTGAATATGGTTATCCCCATTCTTTTATATTTACACATCGATAACACAGTATTTCGAACTTAACGTTAGCTTCGTCAGCGTTGACCAATCACAAGCGACGTTGCAGAAGACGTCGGGTTTCCGACGGTATATCGCAGAATATATGCACGATTTACCAATTATCGGTGGTCTTGCACTTCACTTGCAGTCTAACTTTTGAATAATAACGAAGTATGAAAATGAAAGGTTCATGGAAATTAGTTGGGTGTTGTCTTTAAATTTATCAACTAAATTAAAGCCGCCGATGACCATTAATACATAACAAAGATGACGTTATGCACTGGGGGCACATCTGCCTCTGCATGCCTGATGTACCAGTTATCGGTGCAATAGTAAATACAGACTAATTATCCATGCTGAAACTTTATGGTAGCACCGTTTATTGCCATATTATGACGTAACATGACCTCTAGTTTGGGGAAACTGGGTTTGCAGCAGACGAATTTAAGCATCACAATGCTAATTTCATGTTTGTTTGTAGGTACATGAAATTTATGTGTGCTTTGATTTGTTTAGAATTGTAAATATCTATGTTCTTGTATAAAACATCAGTCACCATTACGTACCTTACTTTCAACAAGTTTTTAGTCTGAAATAGAGCAGGAGTTTCTTGTTCATGTTTATTTCTGTTATAGAGGAAGAAACCCAAACAGAACTCAAGAAATTCGGATTATTTCTGATTGCATCGATAACTGATAACCACCGATAAATGGGTGATCGACCATACTATCGCAATTCCCGAAGTTGTCTAATCAGACTCATTGGACTGTGCATACTATTGCACATGTCTAATAGTACATTGATGCACGTATGTAAACGGTTTGAATTTGATTTATTTACAAAGTTATGGGTGTACTCGTATTCGCATAACTTATTAGATGTACCTCGTACACTCCTGTCAAGAATTGTTATGACTTCTACATGTATGCGATCAATTTATACACATTTGTCCCATCTGTGAGAATTCGTACTAGTTCATCACAGCCACTGACAAATGTGAAGATTTCGTACCAATTCTTCACATCTGTGATAATTTGGTACCAATTCTTCAAATCTGTGAGGATTTGGTACTGATTCTTCACATGTACGAGGATTTGGTAACGATTCTTCACATGTGAGGATTTGGTACCGATTTTTCATATACAGCTGTATGTGAAGATTTCGCACCAATTCTTCACATTTAAGAAAAATTCTTACCAGTGTATCACAAATGTGTTATATAGAATTCTTTACATGTATGAAAAAAGTGTACGCGTAAGAAATTGCACGATTTCTTCACATGCGTGACGAATACGTACCAATTCTTCGCAAGTCAAAAATTATGAAAATGTGAAAAATGAGCACAAATTTTACCCCCATAAATTATCGAAATTGACCGTACGTATATGTCACATTTGCCAAATGTCTCGTATTGGTACCAATTCTTCACATGGGTGTAACAAATAGTGTGAAATTTGCGGACCAACAAACCACTCTTGGCCCTTAGCAACCACCTTCTATCAGTTGCGAAATTTTTGATGGAATTCTATATTGAGTATATTTATTGAGCAACAAACTTTGAAATATCTAAAGCAGAGCTGTTGATATCTAAAACCTGTCGAAGGACATATGAGCCGCGACATGACAAAACCAACAATGTGGTTGTGCGCCCTGCGCAGACTCAGATCAGCCTGGGCATCCGTCCAGTCCGATCAGACTCTTTGCTAAGCGCTTGAAGGGTAGCTAAGGGTCTAAGCTACCTGCATTGCGGACAGCGAAGACTCTGATCAGACTGGGCGGATGCCCAGGCTGATCTGAGTCTGCGCTGGGCGCACAACCACATTGTCGGTTTTGCCATGTCGCGGCTCATATGTATATACGTATCCTTTGCTGCCAGTTGGAGCCTATAGCAACCATTTCTTTGTCGATTTAGAACCTTGTACTGGAATCACAAAGAATATTGTTTATGCCCGACAAGGTATTAAGACCTTGATAAATAAAGTTTAAAGCACAGCTGTTTGGCTTTCAAGATCCGTTGAAAAATGTGTGTATATGTTTGTCCTTAGCAACCAGTGTCAATCTTTCCCTATGATGTTGGGGATAGGGTTTCGGATCTGATTCAGTCAGTTCCTGAAGTGTAGTTACTCTTTAAATTTCTATTTATTTTATTCCATTCTATCCCATAACCTTACAAGGCCGTTGGGTACCACAGATGACTTCGAAACAATATCTTTCCACCCTGTCTTGTTTTCAGCTGCCCTAGTTGAGCTGTCCAAACCCATCCCTGTATAGTCTTTAATATTGTCTTCCCACCTCTTCTTCTATCTACCTCTTCACTGTTTTGCTTTCACTGTGCCCCGTAGAACTTAGCATTTTCAGTTAGACACCTTTTTGCACTTTATGGTTTGGCATTGTTAATTAGATTTCAGTTGATGCTTTTCTAAGCTTTTGCAAAGGTATTGTCAGCGTAATGGAGATGAGCATGCTATTTGAGCTGCGACACGACAAAACCAACAAAGTGGTTGTGCGCCCAGCACAGACTCAGATCAGCCTGGGCATCCGCCCATTCTGATCAGAATCTTCGCTTTGCGCTTTTTAAGGGTAGCTATGGGTCTAATCGCGGACAGCGAAGATTCTGATCAGACTGGGCAGATACCCAGGCTGATCTGAGTCTGCGCTGGGCGCACAACCACATTGTTGGTTTTCTCGTGTCGCGGCTCATTTTTGATAGTGTTTTTTTCACGAGTTTAGCATATCATTTTCTCATTTAATTGATCAAATCTTGATTTACCTAGAGAAACTCAAGTCTAGCAACATGGTAGTAACCTAAACGGAAAAATACGTTTCGTATTAAAGTCACGAAGTCATACCCGTTTTTACAATGCACTTATTCCTGCATAAAGATCATAAGGTAAGCTAGGACTGCTGAAAGCCTATTAAGACTTAGATCTTTCCCTGTGAAAACAGCTCAGATTTGTGCCCCCTAAAATTTGATTATATTAGGGTACTCACAACTGTTTTCACAGGAAAACCGCAAGTCAGGAAAGTCATTTGAAAGACTGCAGTATTTTTATCTGTTTCCAAGCTACAATCAGCTTGTTCACAGGGTTTAATCGATTCCGCTAATTTTCGCTTCCTGCAGAGACTGTACATCATATTTGGCTTCCGCCGTGACTGTCTGCGATCTCTTTTTTCCTACCGAGACTTCTGTACATAATTAATGGCTTCCTGCAGAGACTGTCCGCGATATTCTGCTTCCTGCCGAGGCTCTCGGCAGGAGGTAGAGTCACACGCGGACAGTCTCGACAAGAAGCCATTTTTCGAGGACAGTAGTCCCTGCAAAAAGCAAGAGTTCGCGGACAGTCTCGGCGGAAGCCAAATATGATATACCCTGTGTTGTTTTCTCTGGCATATAGTTGCATGTATACTAGCAGGCTGGTGCTTCATGAAATTTGAGAGTTTATTACAATTAGAGCAAGCAGATAATCCGTGAATTTTTGGAATTTTCGGTGGTATTCGGGGAAAGATGTAAGTCTGTATTTGTGGCAGGCATAATATACATGTGGAGGCGAGTAGCCTGTTAACACGTCTAGTTATGACACGTGCAGTCTGCGTCTTGCAAAAGCAAACTGCACATGCTCGACCAGCCTGTGCATGTACGAATATGCGTAGGCTGGTCTTAGCATACACAGTGGCTGTTTGATCAGTTGATGGAGAAGAAATTTTAAAATTTGGACGGCCTTTCACGGCCTTTTTAAACTTAGTCACTTTGGGCAGTTGTTTTGCGCAATAGGGTATAAAATTTGTGTGATTAACATCTCCTACAGTTTTCAATGGATTCTTATCAAACTTTGTACTTATTTTGGGGGTATATTGAAAATGTGCATGTGGCTTTTTGATGGAGTTAAGATATTTTTGACAGCTCTACAGCCTTTTGAACTTAGTTATCTTTGATATTGTTCGCGTCAAAGGGTACAGAGTTTGTTTATATAAGCGTAAAGATACGTCTTCTCATGCCACGGATCCAATCGGATGTAATTGGATATTTTATCAATTTCAAGCGACTGGAGCTCTGTAGTTAAAATTCAGATACTATGTAACTATACACAGCCTTTTGATTTTACGCAAACAAATATTGTTTCAAATTTCAAACAAATGTTCAAAAAATGCATTAAAGCAATAATTTGTAAAGCACTGGTTTAAATTGAAAATTTAAAGATTTAAAATTTAAAAAAAAAAAATTCAAATTTGATATTTCACATTGGATATATTTGCTTATTATGGCGACGAAGCATTATATCGCGGTAGTGTTGGCTACGTTACTTGTATGTTTCTTCACGGTAAAGATGTACATTTCAAGCAAAGGTATATCATCATTAGTATTTCAAACACGTTATATGGATGACAGGCCTGAAGACAGATTAGACGTGTTAGAAGTAATTCGGCAAAGAAATAATGTTTCCCGGCTGCTAAATCAGCAACAGAAGTTGATTGGACAAACACAATGTGAGGTAATATATATTACGTAATAGATATGTGGATAAATTCCTCCTTGTGTTTATAACAACTACGTTTGTAACAACTTGATTTGAAAGCGTTTTGACTAAAACATCGTTTTAATATTATTAATTATGAGGGTCATCCAATAAGCATTGCAAATGGCTGAGTTTCAGCCAAATGATAATCAAATGTGAATCAAGCAGCCTACTTTCGTCCATTGCATTATTTTTTCTCTCTAGTTGACAATTTCCACAAAAGTCATAATCTTGCAAATGCCGTTTCTAGGCAACTGAAGAATACCAACATTACGAGGGCGTCGGTGGCTTCTAGTCGTCTGTTTAGGATACTTTAGCTTAGTTCAGAACGCTTGTAAATATCTGAATTTTGCTGGGAGATACGTAAAATAATACCGAAGTATGTATATAGGCGGTACCAAAGTTGAGATAGATACTAATAGTGTTCCACGGAAGATCACCATGTTTTGGGGCAACGCCAATATCATATGGATCTACATGTAAAATGAGTATACAGCAGATGAAGTGTTATCAAAATGTAGTCGCGAGACGCTTCAATGTAGAAATTAAAGAAAATGTAAGCTGCGAGCCTTGTTTAATGTCGTTTGCAGCCTTTAAAAACTAGAGATTAACATTCAAAACTAGAAACTTGTTAAAACTCTGTAACATTCTTTTGTTGCCTAGCAACCACAAATACGAGTGTCATCCAAGAAGTCTTGCAAACGCAAACAAAGTTTCGTTGTTTGATGATGTGAAATGACAACTGTCTCTTATTTTAGCTCTTAAAGTGGTGATTTATGGTAAATGTAAAAATCTGCGTAAAACCATAAAAAAGAAATGTATCTCCCTGAAATTACAAAGTTTAGAATACAAAATAGACGTTAATGCTGCTTAAAAAAGTGATTTTATAAGGAAAGATCAAAGGGAAATTTTCTGCCAATAAATCTGAAAAAAAAATATTGTTATTGAAAATTTACGTAGTGCTGAATGTGCATTATTGCATAATGACGAGCGTCCTAGCAATTATTTATTCCAACTCTTTCTCAAGTTGTAATGTAGACCAGATGAAAACGGTAGCTTTTTCTCAAATGTTCAACCATGTACAAAGTAAATGTACACTGGACGCATTTATTAAATATAGGGTAGGCAAGCATACCTATGTTAACACATACAGTATAAATAATACATTACTGACATGATCAGTGGTGTGTAGATGAAATTGTTCAACCTTGTTAAAATTGTCTCATCTGTGTGTTTTGACAAAAAAAAAATGGACATCTGTTTTCATCTGCTCAGCCTGATAATGTGTGAAAGAGTTTGAAAAATAATTGCTAGGACGCTCTCCGTTATGCAAAAAGGTACTCTAAGCACTAAGCATATTTTCAATAACGATATTATTTTTTTAGATTTATTCGCAGAAAATTACCCTTTGATCTTTCCTTATAAAAACACTTTTAACATTAACAAATGCTGCATTTTGGGATTCTAAGTTATGAGAAACAACATAAAGAAGGCATCTGCTAAGTTTGGAAAGATCAGTGTTATTTGGAGTATTTTATGCAGATTTTTGTCTTTGTCCCAAATCAGTGATTATCACCACCTTAAATAAAATTTACTTATTTCAGAACGCGAATTATTGTAATTTGAAAGAATTTTTAAGATAAATGTGGGGAATTTCTTCTCCTCCCATTTTGTAAAAAATGTCGTGTTTGTGCAGTTTCACAGCCGGTATCGCTTACTCATTTTCATTCAAAACTCTCCAGTTTCTGCGAAAGGTATGTTACATGTATGATTTGTAACACATAATGTGTAAATTACATGTATACATCAGCTGTTATTATAGTTTAATTTGATCACCCTAGCTCAGTTAATGAATCAGCTATGAAGACGTTTGCAAGCTTTCATGGATGACCCTCGTACTTGTTAAATCATATGAAGTACTGAAAACATAATTAATCAATCCTCATTATTGTTCTGCATTTAACCGCATAAAGGGCTTTCAAACAATACTGAAACCCGTTTCCATGCCGCGTAATTTCGCTGCGATGTTTTCACGGCGCTACGTTTTCGCTTCGCGTCAACAACTTGATTATCATTACTGGAATCCACAGCATAAACAACACTAGTTCGACCACAGTTGGAGTATGTTTCAACAGTGTGGTCTCCTCATATAGCAACAAACATAACAAAACTTGAAGCAGTACAGCGCATGGCAGCCCGCTCGGCCACCCGAGATTACCGGCGTACCTCTAGTGTAACGCAAATGATAAAGGACCTAAAATGGCGCACTCTAGAACAGCGGCGTATTGACAGCCGACTTATCCTCATGTACAAGATCACATATGATCTTGTTGCTATACCTGCAGCAGACTACCTAATTTTAAACACTAGGCAGTCAAGATACAATAACCAACTAGCTTACAGACAAATTCCTACTCTCAAAGATTATTACAAGTACACATACTTTCCCCGCACAATAGTTCATTGGAACGCCCTCCCATCCTATATCCCTGTCTTACCTTCTGAGACACAATTCAGTCATGCTGTGTGCCAATAGTCCATGTCTCACCGTAAATATCAGATGTGCTTTTATCTTTTATCTATACTAATCTCTCTATTTCACTTGTATACTTTTTCTTAACTGTTCACCTCTTTTATCTCAACTAACCCCCTTTTGCACTTGTATACCAAACCCCGTCTGATGTCCTCCTCGGAGGTTAAGACGTAACGGAAGAAAGAAAGAAAGGAATTCAGTATGAAAAATGTTAATGTATGTCTATGTCAAGTACACTATTGCGAAGTCTCATATCTCCGACATACAAAAGGTATTCATATTGTCGAGTTTATTCGGCAGGATTATTGCATGAGCGCCGCAATCTATTCATTTGGAATTGTCAGTATGTTGCATGGTCTGCTCATGGCGCGCCAAGACGATACCAGTTTCGAACCGAAACAGTCACGATACTATGCCTTAAGGTATATGATATTATAAGTAGCGTTCATGGGTGTGAGGTGTGGACAGAAGTTTTTTTTCTGTCCACTCCTCACACCCATAGAAGATACTTTTTCTAGCACCCACCGTTTTGTTTTAATTTTAGAACTTGTTAAAATGCGTAATTCTAGTGTTTGAGAGGTTTCTATTTGATTTTGAAAGAAGCCGCCGCTTTCAGCGACCGTTATTCGGTTCTTTACGTCATGTCTGGCGTGCATAATCTGACATCATTTTTGCTGTCATCGAGATATCATCATCAAAAAAGCCAACGTCACTTGACGACGTAGATACGTGACCCCCAATACAACCAATGCATTGAATGCTTGTGATTTTTATCCGGTCCTTGGCGAGATAACATGGGCGCGATAAGATTTGTAGGTGCAGAGGAAGCACGCGGATATTCCTATCAGGTGTGCAAGAAAACTCTTTCTTACCGTCAACTGTCAGAGCCTATAATAACAAACATAAAGAGGCGCAGCAATCTGATTCAGTAAATACATTTAAATGCTTTCGCAACAAAAATAAATCGCACATTCCGAAATATCTCTACATACATGTAGGTATTACATGTCTATTCTATTCTATTTTTCTATTCTATCCCATAACCTTACTAGGTCGTTGGGGCACCACAGATGACTTCAAAACAATTCCTTTCCACCTTGTCCTGTCTTCAGCTGCCCTAGTTGAGCTGGCAAAATCCATTCCAGTCCACTCCTTGATATTGTCTTCCCACCTCTTCTTCTGTCTACCTCTTCTTCTTTTTCCTTTCACTGTGCCCTGAAGAATTGTCTTTGCTAAACCAGAAGACCTTGAGACGTGGCCAAACCACCTTAGTTGCCGTTTCTTGACCAGTGTCAGGAGTTCATCATATTCTCCAACGGCTGCTTGGATCTTCCTGCGAACCTCCTCATTGGTTATATGGTCCTTGTACGAAATGTTCAGTAACCTTCGGTAGCATCTCATCTCAAAGGCCTGCGTTCTTTTCTCTAACTCTGCTGTCAAGGCCCATGATTCACAGGCATACAAAAATATGGAAATGACAAGGGAGCGCATAAGTGTCACCTTTGATCCAAGAGATATGTTGTTATCTCTCCAAATTGGTTTCAGCTAGGCAAGAGCTGAAGTGGCTTGTGCTATCCTTGAGAGAACCTCCTGTTTTGAGCCATCATCTGAGACAACTGCTCCAAGGTATTTGAAGCTGCTTACAGTACCCAGCTTCTGCCCCTTTACCTTGATCTCCCTCTGGATGCCATCTGCGCTGTTTGTCATCAGTTTGGTCTTCTCAGCACTGATCTCCATCTTATACCTTGTGCAGGTCTGGTCGAGACTTTCAACTAGAGCTTCTAGTTCCTGCTCTTCCTCAGCAAGAGCGTCTATGTCATCGGCAAACCGCAGGTTGGTAATATTTCTGCCGCCTATGCTAACCTTCCCGTCATGTTCTTCCAGAGCATCGGACATGATCCGTTCGAAAAAAAGGTTGAAGAGGGTGGGTGACAGAAGACATCCTTGTTTTACTCCAACTGTTGTTCTGAACCATTCTCCTGGTATTACATGTAGGAAAGCTCAAATATTACACACTTTGTTAAGAACCAAATGCAGCTCGCTTAGCTTAGATCTATTCCTAAGGAACATTTCCGATTCCCCTTTATGTCAGTGTGGTAGCGTGGAAAATGCCCAACACTACTTTTTTCACTGTAGAACCTGTCAAGTTCAAAGAACCGAACTCATAAATACTGTGTCTCAGTAGCAGATTCCCTCGTTGTCTCTTCTTTTACATGGCTACGATTCTTTTTCACTTGAAACAAGTAGTTATATTTGAAAAGGTCCAAAAAATTATTTTGGATTCAAAACGCTTCTGATAGCATGTTTTTTATCTTATGGCAAGCGGCTGGAATTTAATTTTTTTTTTAGTAATGGTAGCCAGAGTGCTTGATGCGACTGGCGCTGCGATTCTGCGCCCCCTCTCTCATCATCGGCTGCATAGTTTGTAAAACTGTATCTTCTCTCCTTCTCTTCTTTTTTTTTTTTTTTTTGCTCCTTTTCTACACTTTCTTCTTTTTTCCCCATCTTGTCCGTACACTATTCCCTGTTATTTTGGTTTCATTATTAATCACTGGTTTTTGTAAACGTATTGTATATAATAATTAAAAATTAAAATTTTGTGTAACTTATTTTGTCAAGCTATCGCCATGATATTTGTATGTTAGATATACATGTAGTTAAGAGGAGAAACTTTATAAGTACTTGTGCTTTCATTCCAATCCTATTAATTGTATTGTCACAATGTATATGTGTATTAAAAAATTTGAATAAAATATGTTTAAACCAATAAAATATTCTTTAAATGTTTATACAAAAGTGATATATATGATCAGTACCTCGAACAAGTTCAAGTTCGAAAAGCAACAAGCTATCCCTGACATAGTACATCCCTTGAATTCATGCCTTTACAATAGTGCTTTGTAGAGCCGTAAACTTCACACTTCGTATTTGTCACACCCATGTGAAGAATTGGTACCAATACGAGACATTTGGCAAATATGACATATATATACGGTCAATTTCGATAATTTTGTGGGGGTAACACTTGTGCTCATGTTTCACATTTTTATAATTTTTGACGTGTGAAGAGTGTGTACGTATTCTTCACACCTGTGAAGATCGTGCATCTTTTTACGCATACGCTTGTATGAATTCTTCACATATATATGAAGAATCGGTACCAAATCCTCACAGATGTGTAGAATCGGCCCAAATCCTCACAGATGTAAATAATCGGTACCAAATTATCACAGATGTGAAGAAATGGTACGAAATCCTCACATATATCAGTGACAGAACTCCACGGCTGTGATGAATTAGTACGAATTTTCACAGATGGGATATATATACGGTCAATTTCGATAATTTTGTGGGGGTAACACTTGTGCTCATGTTTCACATTTTTATAATTTTTGACGTGTGAAGAGTGTGTACGTATTCGTCACACCTGTGAAGAAATCGTGCATCTTTTTACGCGTACGCTTGTACGAATTCTTCACATATATATGAAGAATCGGTACCAAATCCTCACAGATGTGTAGAATCGGCCCAAATCCTCACAGATGTGAATAATCGGTACCAAATTATCACAGATGTGAAGAAATGGTACGAAATCCTCACATATATCAGTGACAGAACTCCACGGCTGTGATGAATTAGTACGAATTTTCACAGATGGGACAACTGTGTATGAATTCATCACAGGCGTGTAGAAGTCGTAACAATTCTTGACAGGTGTGTACGAGGTACATCTAATAAGTCATGAGAATACATCCATAATTTTGTAATTCAAATTCAAACCGTTTGCATATGTGCATCAATGTACTACTAAACATGTGCAATAGTATACACAGTCCGATGAGTCTGATAAGACATCGTCAAGAATTGCGATAGTATATTTTGCGATATACCGTCGGAAACCCGACGTCTTCTGCAACGTCGCTTGTGATTGGTCAACGCTGACGAAGCTAACGTTTGGTGCGAAATACTGTGTTTTCGATGTGTAATACGAATGGGGATAACCATATTTAAAACTACAGTTATCCCCTAATTTTATCTCCGATATACCGTTGGAAACCCGAAGTGCTTAGAAACGTTGCTTGTGATTGGTCAACATAGTGGTTATACGCCGCTGACGAAGCTAACGTTTCGTACGAAATACTGTATTTTCAATGTGTAAATGTTTAAATACATTGGAATGGGTATAACCATCTTGAATACAGATATCCCCTAAATACAAAATGTCGCGAAAATTTGACGTTGTCCTATCAGACGTCGCGTTATATCTGTAAGTGCATTAAAATTGTCAACATTATCCACCAACGGGGAATGGTTTCGGACAACGTTACCTAGCGGGAGAGATACTTTCTGATAGTCCTCTTACTGCGGGCGAGTACCGATGTGCTGTTGGGCACAAATATAGGACTTTACGGAGCAGGTCCATTCTCTCAGCAGGTCCCCGTCATTCAGAGCTTTTACCAAGGATGCAATGCGAATACAGCAGACTGCCCAATTAAAATTAAGAAATTACAGTATGCTTTTTTCTGGTTTCGTTACCAGATATTGTCAGGGTCACTGACGAGGCTTTAATAACCGAAACTACGTAGTCTGGCCCTTGTTCCTACTTCTGTATATATTCTCTGCTCTTGAAGGAACTTTTTAAGATTTTAATTTTACCTCACTGCAGCTGGTGTTGTGCCGTGTGGCGGTCGTAAAACGTCTCCCCGTACATCATCCATAGTGCAGATCATATTTTATTTTCATCCTTTCAGATCAGAGGATAGATTCTGAGAAATCTAAAATTTGAGATCGATTTAGACTATTATTCTAGATCATCGTCTTTTATATTATTTGGATCCTTTTGAAATTAATCAGTCTTTAAATCGACTGCCCAATTAAAATTAAGAAATTACAGTATGCTTTTCTCTGGTTTTGTCACCAGATATTGTCAGGGTCACTGACGAGGCTTTATTAGCCGAAACTACGTTGTCTGGCCCATGTTCCTACTTTTGTATGTATTCTCTGCTCTTGAAGGAACTTTTCAAAGATTTTAATACAACATCAATATAAAAAAGGCTCTTGCTCTTTCCGACATTTTCAATTATAATAGGTACCACGCCCTGTTCATTGCTTTGAAAGCCTTGCAAATGGCAGAACGTGTTAGTGCTGTTCCACATCTTTGACAAATGCCAGTAAACCAGCAAAGAGTTTTTCACATTTTATACGCCGATGTCGAGAAACTTTGGCAAAGATCTCGGTTTACACGAATTTGTAAGCCCACTCATCATTGCCATACTGATATATTCGTCAATGAGACCTTGTCACATGTTGTCGTTCACACCAGCATTTTCTTCTGTGGCAAACCTTCTTTGGCAAAGAAACATTGCTCGTCTGAACGAGGCTTTAGGTCTCCATAACTCCAAAAATACGGGTCATAACTCCAAAAATACGCAATTCAGATTTACAGTTCTTGCGATCTGCACGTCGTCCAATGTTGGTTAATATTTTTATGTAATTTATGAACTTTCTTTAATAGTTTTTAAGTTACAGTGCGGACACGATTTTGTGACAGATGGATAGACGACCCGGGCAAAATTAATATGTCAATATAGAATTCCATTGTATATAAAAAGAGAGGTCCAAAGGTATATCAAATTCGGTACAGTGATTTTTTATATTGACGGGCTTTGCTCTCTCTCTCACTACAAATTAGCCGCGTCATCAGAAACTGATTTTTGCATATGCAAAAAAGGCGCAGATCAGCTTCGTAACCACTCAGGCTGATCAGCGCCTTTGTTTTTCGCTGCATAGACTGAAGAATCTCCCAAGTTTCTCAATCCCAAAATAAATGACTACAGCTTGTTTCTGTAGCTGCAAAGGCTGGCGGATCTGGTCGGGAACCCCGAAGAAAGGCTTTCTCGCGACGTGGCTCATGGTGATGATTTGCCCCTGTGCATTGTAACTCCTGTCCCAGAAGTTCCAACCGTAAAACATATGAAAATAATCTGTTCCATGTTAACATTTCTTTTCACGTTTATAAAAGTATGCTATACATGCGTATAATTATTATCAAAAGCAAAATGCAAAACAATGGGGTGGGCGGGGAAGTATTTTAGCAATGTGACGAATTTGCATGCATGCTATATGAAATTTGACTTCGTACGTATTTGTCACATACGTGTGACATATTGGTACGAAATTTGTGACGTATGTTCACAATTTGTCACATGCTGTGAGGAATTTGTTCGAATTCTTCACAGTGTGACATACACGAAGTATGAAATTTACGGCTCCACAGTGCTCTCTGTAATCGTAATGTCGCTACGATTCAAATTTAAAGCCTCTCTCTCTCTCTCTCTCTCTCTCTCTCTCTCTGTGTTTTAATGTTTGCTTAAGTTCATAAATAACAGAGTGTTAAAGTATACTTAAGTGTGCAAGAGTTCCATTTAGACCAGTATAGCTCTTCTGACTTCATATATATGCAATTTTTGTACCCCATAGCTCCATATAAGGTTTTTCATTGTGAAAAACCAGGGACGTTATCTGTTAAATCTACATACACCCATAGTGTGACCCTACATCTGAACCGCTTCGATAAGACAGTAAAATTAGGGGTCTGAGTATATGTTTTCACACTGAACTAAGAAAAAATCATCAAGAAAGACTCCTTTTTTCCAACCTTTTTAATGTTCGTAATTCCAGATAGCTGAAAAGAAATCAGCCGTCAGTACTACTGGGGGATGGTGTAAGAAATCCAGTGAAGAAACTGGCGGAAACCATATAACGGACAGAAAAATCATCCCAGCTCTAGCAGAACTTTTCACAGGTACAGTCAAACCTGTCTTAAGGGGTCACTTAATGAAAACACACAAAAAACTGGCTGCTTAAGACAGATGACCCCTTAATAAAGGTACATTTGTACTGTATTTTGGTTCAAGGGACCCCTGAATGATGGCTGCTGAACACACATGGCCCCTAAATGTAGTGTATGGGTGGATAGTAATTGGTACAGTATTCGCCCTTGGCATGATTCTAAAACCATTCTGAGTATTTACTTACATGTTTTATAAAAAAAATCTTTCAAATAAACGGAAGGCGTTATCAATCTACAGTTTGTAAGTTTTGATAATAGGATGATAGCTAGGTTTTGCACGACACAAACTCGTGTTAAATTAAGCTGTTTGGAATGAAATTTCTGTGATGGCAATGAGTTTTTCATTGTACAGGGCAATAAAGTAAAAGACCGAAGAGCAAATTATATTAAACTTACCTCGTTACATTTTCAAAGCTGAATAGCTATAATGATGCAGCAGATTCCGGATAAAATCTCAAAACATAATGATTTCCAACTACTGGTTATAAGCGAATGTTTGTACTCTCGATTCAACGCTATGAAAACCGGAAGAGCTGGTACAGTGAGTTCGGATACTGTGCATACTCCTCTATTTTACTGACACACTCCTTCATTTCAAGTAAGGTATATATTTTTTCATGACTCTGTAATAGCTGTAGTGACTGGCAGTCATGAGATTCTAGGTCCAAATGAGGCCCATGAACGAAAATAAGATATCAACTTTTTTCTGTTAGCTTGAACTTTCTATTTCCTTTAAATTTCACTCAGCCTCCTTGCATTTTGTGAGCAGACCATGTAGTGATCACAGAAGCGGCTAACGTTGGCGCCATCTTGTTTTTATCAAACGGAACGTTTGACGTCATTACGTAAAGTAGTGACAGAAACTGCCGCACGGCGGCGCTGAATTACTCCCACCTCACCTTAATCTGAAACTCCCACCAAACGTCTTCAACCATAGAACGAAATGCTACATGTCTCAAATTATCTCCCTTTGAATTAGAATTGAAGGGAATCACATATTTCTTTATCTTATCTTGAGTTAGAAGTTTTCACTTAAAATTTTCGGAAAACTGATGTTTGGCTTGTTGTCTTTGTGCACACTTGAAAGGAACGTCATAGAATTGTTTATTTGAAAGACAATTGCAAATTTACTTCCCATAAGAACTCAATGCCTATTCAGTGCATGTAACCAGAAGGCGCCAAAAACATTATTTCTTTGTACAAAAATTTGATACTTTACCCTGATTTTTTATATGAGTGTGCGACACGTCCTTACAACTCTTTCATCTTATTTTAGTGTAATGCATAAAAATGCATAAAATCGATCTCTATTGTCCAAAGTGTATATTTAAAGGGGAGCTACTCCAGCGACAATGTTGACTAACACCCTGGCTTGTCCTTATCTTTTGACCAATTGTACTGAAAATTGTCGCAAATTGTGCGAAAATGATCGTTTTTATCTACAGTGGTATTATGCTGATATGCAGACATCTGTAGAAAAATCGAGACTGCGTTACCTGTATAAGAACCAAAATAAATATACTGTTCACAAAAAGTAGGGGATATTAAGTTATTAAAAATCGTATAAATTAGAAAAAATACCAAATCCATCTGAAACGGCAAGTATCCATCAGACAAATATTCGATAAGACATTCTGCGTTACAATTTGGATGGTATACCCTGTCACGTGACCTGCGTGTCATTCGTTTTAGACAGGGGGTCGACAACCAAATTTCACACGAATCTGGTGTGGAAACAGATAGTTTTCAGATTACAAAATTTACACAGAAACACTCGTCATGCTTCATTTAACAAACTGAAAATTGGGCTTACACACTCTTTCAACAAAATAATGAGTGCAAGCCATAAACGTCTAAATTTTTCGGTAACTCGATGCACCTATACGAATTTTGTTTTCTGGTTTTCTTCCCAACATAACAGTTTTGAAGAAGAAAAAAAATCTTTTAGCATACAAAACTTAAAAGTGCATAAAATGGTTAGCTTAGTTGAAAATTTTGAATAAATTTTTGTTCGAATTTACCACATTTTAGTCCTGACCCCCTGTATGAAACAAATTGTATGCAGATAACGTGACAGGATATATCGTCTAAACTTTCATGAAAAGTGTCTTAACAGATATTTATCTTATCAATATTTAGCGTATCATATTGATATCACATTTGTTGTAGATGCTACAATTTTTCATACCTGAATATCCCCTACTTTTTGTGAGCCGTATATTTATTTTGGTTCTTAATTCTTTTACAGGAAAATCTGTGGCCAGTTTTGGAGATGGCCCGGGCAGATACAAGCAGCTACTTTTAGAGACGGGCAAATTAAAAGGCTACGATGCTTACGATGGGGCGCCGTTTGCAGAGGACACCAGCGAGGGGCGGGTTACTTTTCTAGATCTAGCAATACCACAATATGGTCTACCTGTCTATGAATGGATAATGAGTCTAGAAGTGGCAGAACATATTCCAAGACGGTTTGAAAGTATGTTTATCGACAATATTGCCCGCCATGCAAAAGAGGGTGTGGTATTAAGTTGGGCTAAGCCAGGACAGGCTGGCCACTCCCATGTTAATAATAGACCATTTGAATATGTGGTTAGCGTTATGGAAAAGCAAGGATTTAAACATGATGACAGTGAATCTGAAAAATTGAAGAAAGCTGCAACCCTATGGTGGCTTAAACGTAATACAAACGTCTACAGAAGAATATCTACAGTGAATCTAGCAAATATGCAACAGAATGCTTAACAATCTTAGTTGCGGACAATGCATTTGCATCATGACAGTTTAAACGTTTTGCGTACCAATATGATGTTACAACGATGTTGACACGACATTTAGGTTAAAACAACATCATTAATCAGAATCACGTTTTATTTTAAATTTTCGTCAACCTGGGCCCAGGTTCACAATCACACCTTAAGAGTTAAGGAATACCTTAAAGTAAGGTTTTACCTTAAAGTGGTTAAAAGTGAATATTGACAACACCTTAGCACTAAGGTATTCCTTAACTTAAGGAAAAATCTTATATTTTTAAGGTTGGTCCGTATCAACTTTAACTTTTTAAGGAACTCCTTAACTCTTTATATCTATAATACTAAATAAACGAAGTAACGCATAAACTGCAAAATTGGTGGCATTTTCAAGCGTAATTTCTATACTGGTTCTTTCGCATATTGCTATCATTGATAATTTCGGTTAGCGTGTGTTTTAGTTTCGCGTAGATTTAAAGAATTTGGGAATTAAATTCGTCTTTCATTTTAAATTCTCCCAAGTATTTTTCTAGAAACTTCGACTATTGGTCGATTTTTTTTTGTCAACAATGGGTGCGTTCGAGTGAAATTATCGTGTACTCGAATACACGTTTTAAATTAATCCGGTCGTTTCGGTTCTGCGTCGTTATATCGGCGCTTAGCAAGTCCAAATTTAGCATGTTCTGATGCAAAAAATCCGACCCATGAACGTACGTCATTCCCCATAAATAACGATTTATTTTTGTATTTTTGCTCATATGTCTAAACGGATGAAGAACTAAATGGTCATAGTCCCGACGGCCCTGGCTCGAAACGACCCATTTTCTTCCAGAACGATAGTCAATACGAGTAGCCAATCGAACTCGCCCATTCAAGAATCAAGCTCAACGCACATGGTCTTTCGAAAAGTTGGACGGACAAACGGCGCCAAGTGTGTGCGGCTATGGTTACGTACCGCTAAGCCACTTGGGGAACGTCGTTAGGAGAATTCAAACTGAACTGAACTTTCGAAAAGACAAAAATTAAAAATGTCTAAGGTTAACACATATGCGCCAGGTAAGAAAGGGCATTTTTTTCCAGCGAAGCAGACAAATCAATTTCAATGATTCAACGAAGCTAAATAAGCCTGGGCTTGAATATTTTTCCCCAAAACGTTCCAGGACCCAATTTTTTCCAGAAAAAAAAAATACCCAGGACAGGTCACATAACCAAGATGGCAAACATTTATTATGGTAAAAAATTTCAAAAATCTTCTCCCCAGAACCACGCCGGGCCGCGTAGCGCAATCGGTAGGGCAGAGGTCCTGGGTTCGAAACCCGGTCTGGCCACATACTTTCGTTTCTCCTTCCGCTGATTCAAGAAGGACAGTTGTCAGTTACTGGCGAAAGTATGTGCACTTAGTACTGGTTAACCGCTTAGGGGGTCTAAGCCTGCCCAGGAATAGTGTGGTTAGGCTAACTGACCGTCCCGACATGACCTTAGCTGGTTACCGTGGACGTTAAGCATCAAATCAACCAATTCTCCCCCAGAACCACAAATCCTATGAACTGGAAACTTAGCATGTCGCATCAAGGACTCAAAAGCTCAACAAAACTTATATAAATGATGACCCTGGGATGACCTTGATCTGTTTTACGGCAAGGTCAACTTTTGAGTCACTTAGGTTTTTCTATAGCAAAAGTGAAAAAAAGTTGTTGTTTTTTTTAGAAACAATGCAACTGCTACCTGAAAGTTTGTAGATGCAGACAACTAATTAGGTAAATGAAGCTTTAGTGAGTATTCATGGTAAAGGTCATATCTTCACCTGGGCCTAAGGCCATTTACACTGAAAAATTAAAACTCGCCTTTTTTATATAAACTTGACCATCATGAAATATTTCCGCGCTTGCGCGGGCTCTTTTCTAGTTTATGTAAAGAATGGCGAACGATCCTTTTAGCTGTAAAATAAATGAAAACTTTATACATTTAAGCTGCCATAAACTATGAAATATATTAAAGAGCGACCATTGCATTTATTTCAATTAATTAGCTTAGGCCTATATCTCATTTTGAACCAGAGCAAGTGAGCAGGGGTCTACATATACCCTCGGCCACGGCCATCGCCTAATGACACCAAACTTTAAAAAGATACTTTAACACACATATGATACAATTTTCGAGTATGTGCAACAGCATCCAGAGGATGTCAACTTATCTTCTGCAACCTTCCAATAAACCTAATATTTAGCACATCAAACAGTTGAATTGAAAGATATTGGAAATATAAGAAACTTATAGAAGAACTTTGATGCAAATGTTTAAGTACGTAACCTTAACCTTTTGTCAGCAGCATCCAGATGATGAGGTCTGTTTCAAGCCGGAAGTAAACCAAGCTTTTACTGAAGAAGATGGGACAAATAAGTTTATCTTAAAACATGGAAAACATGGAGTTTGTGATCTTGACCTGTAAGTGACATGAATCTCAACAACTTAACACAAAACTTTAACATAAAAGTCTAAACGCCCGTGACCTTGACCTCTCGGTCACAGGCATGGGCGGGGGTGGTATAGAATAGATTTTTGGACAAATATAAACCCAGACATTAACCTAACTCATCAAAGAGTTTGAATTAATATCTTATACACTACCCCCATTCCACTGGATGACGCTATGACTGCGCTCATGGCGATCATGGCGCTTCTTAAAAATATTCGAAATCGCCGCAGAAGCGCTGGCATTTGCCAAAACTTGGGACTTGTGCGCTTCCAATACGCTGCCAGTACACTTCTAACTTTTCACGATCTTGCTACGCTAGTCACGATGCTGCAGCGGTGTAGTTGCGATTCTGCCACGCTTAAGGCCCGACTTGACGGCCTTCAAGGCGCTTCTGCTACGCTGCCACTACGGCAAAAGATTTTAAGCTACGCTTCATCTACGTTTCCGAGGATGCATGTGCGATCGTTCTACGACCTAAATGCCGGAGATGCGCTGATGCTGCGCTTGTGTGGCGCTTTGAAACCGCTTCTATGTAAATCGGCGGGAAATCGGGGTTCAGCAGCAGCTGACCGCCAGAGTTCGAACAAGATGGATAAAACTCCAGTGGCTATGATCCAGTTGCCAATCATGAACCAGTAACTTTATACAGCTCGTCTTGTTCTTCTTGTTATTCAGGCTCAACTGGGGCGTCTGCTTGGCGTTCATGAAGGCGCGGGTCTTGCTCAGTTTAGAGAGCAGGAACCTGGGGAGCAGGAGTTAGGAAACACTCTCCTGCAGTCCAGGCTGGATTAAAGTAGTCTACTGACCAGGCCTGGGTCGATTTCGCCTTCTGCTTTTGACGGGGTGACACCTTAAATGAAATGTGAGAATCGAGTTGTGAAACGTTTTGAGCGCGAGAAAATAATGATGATAGCCCTTGGAAACGTGGTGTTTTCATACCCGAATCTGTATAAGAGCAGAGGAAACGCAGCTAAAGCGCCAAGAGCGCAGGGAAGCGTCGTGGTTGCGCTATTCATAAACTGTATTGTCGCAGTGAAACCACGATAGCGCATAGAGCGCAAAGGGGGCGCAAGCTTAGCTGGGTCGCGGACGAATCTCCACGGCGCTGTCAGCGAGATTCCACGGCGCTGGTGCTACGTTGCTCGCGCTACTGCTTCGATACGGCTGCGTTCATGAATTTCATGCTGCGCTGTTACTACGCTTTCGTTGCGCTTTGTGTCCACGTAGATTCCGCTACGTAAATTTTGAGCAAGGTCAAAACAAGCGCCGTCACTTGGCGATCATGCCGTTTCAGATACGCTTTTACTACGACCTTGAAGCTTTAAAGTGTAATGGAGGTGCAGCTGTGAAACATGTAGTTTGATTGTAGTATTGATTCTTCTTAGTAAAGGCCAGGAGGCCGAAAATTTTATTTGAAGAGTGAGTTTGATTAACAAATTCATAAACAAATCCACTTGAGAAGAAATGCTGAAGACATCTTGAAACAATATCGTTTTCTCGTCGACGTTAAAACGTTATTGTTTGGTCTTTTTACGCAATATACAAAGCAATGTCTACATGGCTT
This sequence comes from Ctena decussata, assembly GCA_963989385.1. Classification (NCBI taxonomy): domain Eukaryota; kingdom Metazoa; phylum Mollusca; class Bivalvia; order Lucinida; family Lucinidae; genus Ctena; species Ctena decussata. The sequence goes on along the minus strand of OZ022500.1, from coordinate 16,840,843 downwards.
TAATTCCCTTGGGCAGAGATCCCGGGTGGGGTGAGGGGTGGGAGTGCGTATAGGATAGCCAGGCACCTCATCCGTCTGTTCTTTGCTGTCGTCTGATAAAAGTTTCAAACATCTCCTGCACGTCAAAATCTGGTTCTGTGGAGCGAAGCGGTTTCAATCCGCTTCGCTCCATTTAACCAACTTTTGATGTGCAACCTCGACCCATAGGTACGGGAAAGAAGTATATATATGAATGATCGCGACCCGTGGTCCACGATGACCGTCAGGGAGTATAGATATACGCGGGAACCAAGCTTCTTCAGAACCGATTAAGCGAGTGACCCAGTGATTTGAGGAAGCTTTGGTATAACCCGGCACTTAGCTTTACACAAATTACAATTATTACCGTCTAGTCACATACGCCTCCAAGCAGGGTTTGCGCATTAAAGTACATTGACCAGGTAGTCGGTTAGTTTCATTCAAAGTTCTTGGCCGTGCTTGATTGGGATGCGCGCACTGTGCCAGAACAGCTATTAGAATTCCGAAATCGTGCATATCAAACGAGCAGGCAAGGGGCGAATCCACGGCTATTGAACAATCATGACATGGTGGCGTTTAAGAAAAACACAATTCTCTTCTGTTTGACGACATTTTGGGTGATGCAATCTAAATCTTAAGAGAAAACAACTCAAAGGACCTGGTATGATAAGGCCCATATTTGGCCCCAAGAAATCTCATTTTTCAAAAGATCCATTTAGATAACAAGAATGCATTCATAGGAAAGTTCTAACCTAAAATGTAACAGCAAATACAAAATCAACCAGGTCCTGCATAAAATATTTGTGTTTTTAATCTTGAACATACCCTACCCCCAGCGGATTCTGACGAAAACGACGAATTTGGTAGCCTTTGCGGCTTTCAAAATATATGAGCCCGGTCTTAAGCACATTTTATATTTTATAGGTAGACATAGTTTTGATATATTTACATGCCATGAAAATATTAAATGTGCTGGAGACCGGGCTCTATGTTTATTTCTAACTTTTTGTTACCAAACTGGCAGCGTTTAGAACATTTTCCCTGTTTTCTCAACACAAAAACGCCCATATCTCCGCTCATAGACAAAGTAAACATATGTTGTGTGTATTCATTTTCTTAGTTAGAACACAAGGAATAATTTGGTTCACATTTCATTTTGATCTGTTGGAATTTTTTGGTTAGCGTCTCTGGACTTGCATACTTGAGTGGGTGGGGTACCTTGACAGGCCTTGTGCTGTGCCCAGGTAATTAGCCGTGGTACCCAGCATATAAGCATTTCATCAAAAACCTATCATAAAGAGCTTTGAAAAGCTAATGTACATGTAAATGACTTATTTCTTTAAAGGAAAAATTATTAAACTCAGTTCTTCTTGCAATTTTCCTTCATATTATTGAAACAACATAGGCATGTCAGAAATCATGTTATTCCGAGGATTAACAAAAGTAAAACATATCATTTCTGTTTGTTCCCATACGCACAAATGATAAGAGATAGAAACCATGCAATTTCAAGAGAAAATGAATTGGGGCCAAAAAATGGCCCTTACATGTATCAAACCAGGTCTTTTCATTATACAAGCTTAGAGCTACATCTTTTTAATATATTTCCTGTGTCGTCTGCTTGTCCACCATTTTGTTTTGACTATTTGTTCTGTCCACACCATCTTCTCGTTTGGAACAGTGCGCACTGTTTCAGAACACATTTCCAGAGCACTCGATTGATATTCCAAAAATCCCAACTGTGGGGACAGCCTAATCGAGCATGACCATTTTGAAAAGGAATCCCAGATTTCTATCACTATCAGCTATACAAAATACATGATTCAAACTACACAAAGCATCTATATCTGAGTGTATGAAAATAAAAAAACAAATTATGATGATGATGATGAATAACAACCTGCAACAAAACATGGCTACATGTATGAAATAGTAAATGTCGGGCAGTTTATGGGATACGTAAGTTACTATTCAGACTTCTTCAAACCGAATCTGTTGTTTCCTCATCTACAATGTATTCCTTACAGAGGACCTAGCCTGTCAAAATTTACTTTGTTTATACGGCCACTAATGTTTATTGCCGTGTGGCCGCCGTACAGAGTCTCCACGTACTTCGTCATAGTGAGAATTATATCTTTGCTGGTCCTTCCGCATAAACAGAGTTAATCAAGCCCGAGTCTACTATTTTCGCTTGTTTGGTGTTTTCATTGCTTCCTTTCAGAATTTATTATAATGGGAATTGCTAGTCGTGGTAGATACACGCTGCATGCCGCAACAGATCTTTTTGAAAATTATATGCCTTAATGGTGGCAGACTCTAGTGTCAGTAATAAATAATAACCCATCAGGAATACACCATTGAATCAACGCTGATTGTACGTGATGACGTTATGACGTCGAATCAACGTTGAATTAAGGTTGTTGAATCAATCACGATTCAGTGGGCAGTCTCTAAAATACCTGAGGCGGAAATCTTTTCAGCCGTCAACCGGATTCCATTGCTCGCAGCATTTCATTATCACTGTGACCTTTCTTATATCTCGCTTTTCTTTTATCTCGCAATACAGGCAACCAAACCGTCTCTGGCGGTTTGGTCGCCTGTATTGCTGCCCATTCTGCCTTCTGTTTTGTTTTGTAATTGAAATAAAAAATAAGTAAAAATAGATGTTGATGCTGTTATTGGGGTAGCTGAATGACCATCTGTTTGGGAAAGAGCTGCTCATTCGGTTTACTGTGCGTGTCTTTCGTAAACTTGTGTCAATATGTGCTTCTTTCTCTATTGGTTTTGAAAGCGGAATGTGGGATTTGATTATATCAATTCCTGATCATTGCCAATATTTTTACTTTTCATGACAAAAAGATTTAGCAGATCACATATCAATAGTGAAACAGTGGCAATTGCAATATCCAGTAGCATCACTTTTGCTAGGTCCCATTATGTTAACAAGTCTTTAGTGTTTGCCCCAGATAATAAACCAATCAGATCACCCGAATTTTCAAATTTTCAATAGATTAATTGGTGTAGACTCATCACTTATCCATGAAGAGAGTCTTCACCAATAAATCTACTGAAGACTTGAAAATTCAAGTGATCAGAAATGTACAGTCTTCTGTGGCTTGTCAAGGCTAAAAATAGCTTCAACATGACAGGTCAAATTGATTTAGAAGTCGATGTAGATTTCTCGAATGAGGTTGTTTTTTTTCTCATTACAGGGGAACAAATGGAGGGAGTATTTGGCAGGATTCTCCATAATAAGTATTTTATGGTTACTCGTTAGAACCACCTCGACGAGGCTGTTCTATGGCTATCCATAACATTATTTTTAAAGTAAACATATAATTTTGTAAGAACATGTGGATACTTATTAGAATCGCCTCGATGAGGCAGTTCTATGGGTACCCACAGCATTGTTTTAAAACATGTTGTAGATATTAATTTTGTTAGAATTGCCTCGAAAAGGCAGAACGTTCTAATGAATATCCACAACATATGTTTTTTACGGAGAAATAAAGATTATCACAAAATACTCCTCTTATATGTTCCTCTGCAATATAAGATGCTAGCACAAATCAAATGACTATGATTTGTGTAATGAGAAGAAAATAATCCTCATTCAACAAAGGAAAATCAAAGTGACCAGCCATGTTTGAGCTCCAAAAGAATGTGCAAAGTCATCTGAACACAAATAATTATAAATGACAGCATGACACTCACTCTAGAAGCAGTATTCTAATTATGCTCCTCCTCTCCAAGCTAAATGACAGCATGACAAAAACTTTAAAAGCAGTATTCTAATTAAGCTCCTCCTCTCCAAGCTATTTTGGGACTGTCGTGATATTGCATCATGTTTAGACATTGCATCATTACTATAATCAAAGTACATTGGAGAGTGGTCATTTTGGTATTTTTTTCATTTATCATTACTATTTCTTTATTTTTATTTTTTAAATGCAAAATATCTCTCAAACAAAGATTATCTGAAAGATGTTGGAAAACAGGGCAGACCAGGATCAGTTAATAATCTGGGGCAAACACTAAGCCGGTTAAAGGCTATGAAGAGAAATCTTCGCAATTAAGAACCTTCCGTTCGCTACGCTCGCTTCAGGTTCTTAATTGCGAAGATTTCTCTTCATAGCCTCTAACCTATACATAAAGTTGAAAGCCCGCTTAACCCCACTTTCTACAGGGAAAAGTAGCATTTGTAGAGGTATGCATAATTTTCTTATTTTGATTTAAAAAATAGATTCTAGTTGCTCATTAGAACTGCTTTACTTATGAGATTCAAAAGCGCCTCTACAATCTATGTTTGGATAAAAACAAGAAAAATAGCATCGTTTTTATTCCGACAATGCTGTTTCTGACACCATGACACACAGAATTACATTGCATATGTATGTTAACATAATGTTTATGTTACCAGTTGTGTTCATTGATGCATGAATGACAGTAGGTTACTTTAGAGGCTTCAAATAGGCTGAACAATAACTGGAACTGTCTATGCAAATACGGACAAAATGTACTAAAAAAACATCGAAATGTCACATAGAACTTATCTTTGCTTATCCTCCTGATGTTAATTAATGATAAGGATAGGCAAACATGTAGTTCCATGTTTTGCTATAAAGTTTGCCTTTTGGTTTTATGTCACTGCTAACAATATTCAATATTCAGTCATATAAAGATACTGCCTCTGACTTTTAGGTACTTTTAACCAAGATGACAAAAAATTCTATACCCTTTTCTTTGTTGTTTTAGTGGGTGTGGGGATAGTGTACTTATGATTTTTTTTACTTAGCTTTGCTGCATTTTTGCCATTTTCATTATGGATTCAAGCTGAACGAAAAATGCCTTTCCGAGATCATAAATATTTTGTCTTGTACAACACAGAGGAAGCGTCGCGTAAATGAATACATCCTTCCACAAAATGTTTATTTTAAATAAATATTGAAATACAATATTCAAAGATGTCAGACATTTGAAAATGATAAACGTAACTGAGCTGTTGATACATGTACAGTCTGACAATAATATCCTGCGACCTTATTGACCGCATATCACTTAAAGATCAAGAACAACTGTTGCTGTGTATTAATAATACAAAAATTCAGGAGCCGTGACACGAGAAAACAAACAAAGTAGTTGTGCGACCAGCGCAGACTCAGATTAGCCTGGGCACCCGCCAAGTCTGATCAGACTCTTCGCTTAGGGTCTAAGCTACATCTATGCTGACTGAATCTGCGCTGGGCGTACAACCCCTTTTTTGGTTTTCTCGTGTCGCGGCTCAATTGTAAACTGTTTTGCAGCTGAGACATACATGTATTATGCATTATAAATAATACGTGTTATCTCTATATTCAGACTTACAAATTGAATCTGTCTATCAAAAAACTGAGATAAACGGTACTATCTATATGGTTAATTTGCATGCAACAAAAGTATTTTGATCAGTCATACAAGATGTTGCATGGTTATCAAGGCAGAAAATAATTAGTTGAAAACTGTATGATTGTCACAGTACATGTAGCACCAATAAGGATATCACTGGCTTCCACTCTTAAGGAACGGATAGTTTGAACTAACAAAAACATGTGTTCGTAAAACGCCAACGCTCAAAACAAGAGTCATCCTCCCGTCGTACTGAAATACTGTTGAAAAGAACTTAAAATCGCAAGTCATCCATCCATCATTCGAAACAGATTCATCATCGCTTTTAAACCGTTTGGACTTTTTCGATACTTATCAGTCTTTCAACCGACCTCCTTAAAAAGTCAAGAAATTACAATATGTTAATCTCTGGCTTTCATCGCCAAATATTGCCAGGGTCACTGATTAGGTTTGAATAGCTGAAACTTCGAAGTCTGGCCCATGTTCCTTCTTTTGAATGTGTTCTCTGCAGTTGAAGGAATTAAAATTTTAATTTGGTTCATCTTCTTTACGCGTAGGAGACCAGTGGTTTTCCGTAATAGGTCGAAACCTTGACAAACAAACAACCTCGGGCAGTGGAGGGGTACTACACTGCTACACTGCTTCACTTCCTCGTCAGCCTCCATCTCCGTAGGTATCAAATGAGCCGCGACATGAGAAAACCAACAAAGTAGTTGTACGCCCAGCGCAGACTCAAATCAGCCTGGGCATCTGCCCAGTCTGATCAGACTCTTCGCTAAGCGCTTAGAGGTAGCTAAGGGTCTCAGTTACCTCTATGCCGTCAGCGAAGAGTCTGGGCTGAGCGCACAACCACTTTGTAGGTTTTCTCGTGTCGCGGCTCAAATATTTTATGTGGGGCAAATTTATACACGGCTTCCCCCAAAAATACAAAATATTACGAGTCGGTTAGAGTATCAGAGCCAAAGATTTTTGTGCTTGTTTTTATTTTTTTTTTTTTTTTGTATTTTTTTTTTTTTTTTTTTTCGAAAAACAACGGCGAACAAAACATACAACATTAGACAGATAAGATTTACAGCAGTCTCGAGCTCCATTCGAATTTCATAAGTGGAGTGTGTTTTTCAAATCTCGTAACGATGTTCCCCTGCACCTCAGCGGAACGTATCCATGGCCGTAGTACGGGGCAGCGTGCGTCAGTCCATAATTACACAAGTGATCAAGAATGATGCCACATTTAGCACAGTCAAAAGCAGCAAAACTTTGTAGTAGACGTACACATCTAAACACACACACACTCACACACACACACACACACACACACACACACACACACACACACACACACACACACACACGTCTGAATGACTGTGTAACACTCAGACGGTGCATGTTGGAGAAAGTAAATGCCTTCAAATGCTTGAGCTGAAGACAACGCTGTCATTTGGTGTAAATTTAATTCCAGGTTTCTTTAGTTATCAACATTTCAAGGTTGAATGAATATTCTAGGCCATTTAACTTCCATGAATAGATTGATGACTCAAGATTCTAATTCTTATCATCTCAGGAAGTTTGGTCACAACACGCAAATTTGATACGTAGGCAGGTATCTGTAGAGGAATTGCAAACATTTGACCACGACTATCTGGAATAAAAGTACAAAGACGTCAACATTTTTTTTTAATATTTATACATTAACTTAAGATAGTATGGACAGATAACAACATATATCTCTTGGATCAAAGGTGAAACTAGAGCCAGTATGGAGAGATAACAACATAATTGAGCCGCGACAAGAAAAAAAACCAAGAAAGTGGTTGTGCGCCCAGCGCAGACGCAGATCAGCCTGGGCATCCGCCCAGTCTGATCAGAGTCTTCGCTATCCTCGTGGAGGTAGTTTAGACCCTTCGCTACTCTTTAAGCGCTTGGCGAAGTCTGATCAAACTGGGCGGATACCCAGGTTGATCTGAGTCTGCGCGGGACGCACAACCACTTTGTTGGTTTTCTCGTGTCGCTGGTCATGTCTCTTGGATCATAGGTGAAACTTTGCGCATGCATCACTGCATATTGTTGCTACTTTTTTTATTTAATTTCCGTAAAAATCCTGTCATCAATTATTTAGTTAAAGGGTAAAAACTTTGGCATGACTAGAGGAGATCCCAGCAAATGTCACATAAGTTAATTGTCTTGAAATTATTAGATCTACTGATTACTTTGTATAGACGCTAACCTCGCCCAAAGTGCAACAGCTCCTGCATTACTGAAGCCATTCCGACAAAGCTGCACATGCACTATTATAATATGATGTTACATATTTTTACAGTTTTCGAGAAAATTTATCCAGTTGCTAATTCTATAGCATGGATTTAAATTCAATTAAATGGCAGTGCCCCTTGTATTACTTAGGTCGTTCTGACAAAATGCAGGCATGGTGATAAATATATCTGTTTTAAGTTTCGTGGGTTGCTAGTCATGGCAAATTTTAGGATTTCAATTACTCTGTTTTTAGGGAGGCAATTTCAAAAATCTCATTCGTGACATTTTGTCTATCGGTTGGTTATTTAGTCGACGTTTCTGATACAGCTTTTGACTCATTTAAAGGGCTATAACTCCTGACGTAGGAAGGCCATATAATTTCGTTCTTCAGTACAGTTGAACGAACGAAAAGATAGACGAACACAAAACGCTCAAACTGTATCCCTCCGTGTTTGGCGTGGGGTGATAAGCCAAATTCGGATTTGTCTTTAGAAATGTGAAATTTTTGGAACGATAGTATCCATAAGTATCCATAAGTATTCCAAGTATCCATAATACGATAGTATCCATGAGCAAAACTCATCCGTAAATGTCGCGTGTGAAGCTTACAGACAGCTCTTCGTAACCTTCACAAAACCTTCACAACGTTGTGAAGCTTAGGAAGGTGTGAAGCTTAATTCTTCACAGAGCCACCAATACACGTTACACACTTTTCATTTAAGCTCCTGTAAGCTGTCATACGTTTCATACACTTTCAAGTCTCATTTTTATTATTTATTTCCTTTTAAGAAAAAGATTATAACAATCCATCATGAGTGTCCATGTAGTATAGGGAAATCTCACCCGAGGGGTCGGAATTTCAACCAGTGAGATTTACCTATCCTACATGGACTGGCTCATGATAGATTATTTTTCTCCCACTGTTAGCGGATTTTAAGCCTCAAGTTTATCTTTTTAACAAGTGATCTGAAGTAAATTTTGAGCAGCCAAGGGTGTTTATCGGGTCTTAAAATGGGTGTAAACACAGTTTGCACCTTACAAATAAACGAAAAACACGATATGTGGACTATTTTATCTTCCAGAGGGCGAAAACGAAATGCAGCTTAGCCTCTCACATCACGCGCGTCGAGTTTGCTAGCGACGTTTAAAACTGGTTTTAGTGACGTCATTAAAATGAGTGACGTTACAAACCTATGATCTGCTATCAAATATCATCCGACATGCGTGTCCATTTTATTCATTTGAAATTAAAATATTAGTCAAAAATTGAAAACGTCTGGTTGCTAATATAAGAAAGATGTTGCCAGATGTTAGATTATAACAATCCATCATGAGTGTCCATGTAGGATAGGGAAATCTCACCCGAGGGGTCGGAAATTCCGACCCGGAGGGTGAGATTTACCTATCCTACATGAACTGGATCATAATGGATTATTTTTCTCCCACTGTTAGCGGATTTTAAACCTCAAGTCGGATGAGGCCTCAGAACTGGAAAATTTTAACTTTTTAACCAGTGATCTGAAGTAAGTTTTGAGCAGCCCAGTGTGTTTATCGGGTCCTAAAAGAGGTGTAAACACAGTTTGCCCCTTAAGAATAGACGGAACACACGATATGTTGACTATTTTCTCTTCCAGAGGGCGAAAACAAAATGCAACTTAGCCTCTAACGTCACAGGCGTTAAGTCTGCTAGCGACGTTTTATAGCCGTTTTAGTGACGTCATTAAAATTGAGTGACGTCACAAACCTATGATCTGCTATCAAACGTTATCCGACATGCTTGCGTGTCCATGTTTTTCATTTAAAATTAAAATATTAGTCAAAAACTGAAAAAGTTCTGTTGCTAATATAAGAAAGATGTTTCCAGGTATAAGACTACAACAATCTATCATAAGTGTCCATGTAGGATAGGGAAATCTCACCTGAGGGGTCGGAATTTCAACCAGGGACGAGGCTTGCCGAGTTCCTGGTTGAAATTCCGACCCCGAGGGTGAGATTCACCTGTCCTACATGGACTGGCTCATGATGGATTTTTGTCTCCCACTGTTCGCGGATTTTAAACCTCAAGTCGGATTAGGCTTCAGAACTGGAAAATTTTAACTTTTTAACCAGTGATCTGAAGTAAGTTTTGAGCAGCCCAGTGTGTTTATCGGGTCCTAAAATGGGAACCCAGATATGTTGACTATTTTTTCTTCCAGAGGGTGAAAACAAAATGCAACTTAGCCTCTCACGTCACGCGCATTAAGTGTGCTAGCGACGTTTTATAGCCGTTTTTAGTGACGTCATTAAAATGAGTGACGTTACAAACCTATGATCTGCTATCAAACGTCATCCGACATGCTTGCGTGTCCATTTTGTTCATAAAAAATAAAAAAATTGTCAAAAATTGAAAAAGTCTGGTTGCTAATATAAGAAAGATGTTGCCAGTGTAAGATATTTCTCTCCTTTAACCAATTTATGCCCTATGGACTAATCTATCCTTATCAATTGGATGAGTCTATTTACATGTATCAATCAAGGGGTGTCCGGTTTAGTTCCTAATTTTCAGATCATTTCAATGCGAAATAACCATTTGTCTAATGCAAATGAGCCGCGACACGACAAAACCAACAATGTGTCTGTGCGCCCAGCGCAGACTCAGATCAGCCTGGGCATCAACCCAGTCTGATCAGTGTCTTCGCTGTCGGCATGGAAGGCTCTAAGCTACACTTTAAGCGCTTAGTGAAGCGTCTGATCAGACTATGCTGATGCCCAGACTGATCTGAGCCTGCGTTGGGCGCACAACCACATTGTTGGTTTTGTCGTGTCGCGGCTCAAATAGTGACGACACTGATCAGAAGCCGCGTTCTACAGCATCTGGTCTGGATCTGCACTGTTTGCATATGTCCTTTTATGGGATGCTAGACATTACTGGGATAAGAGTAGATCCCATTTTGAGACCCTGCCAGTGGGGTCAGTGCTCCCTTGCTCCCTGAAAATAATGTCCAAATCTTTCCAGCTCCCTTAAACTATTCCTCGTGCTCCCTTAAATGATTTTACTACTGCTCCTCAAATTCCTTAAAGTAAAACAGCTGCTCCCCAGCTCTCTGAAAATATTCATCCGTGCTCCCTAAAATTTTCGGACATGGTATCCGTCTCTGGTTGGAATGGACTTCCAACCGCTAGCTGTCTCAAGTGTGAATGGCCTTTAGAGAGTAATTAAAAAAAAAGAATTGAATATAACCGTACTGTTGCTAAGCAAACAGCGAGTTACAAGTCTTTCCCCCTTTGTAAAACTGGCGGGAAATATGGAGGCAATCCTGGACACCTTAAACAGTTTGCGTGTAGGTTTGTAGTCATGCTAAAACTCAAATGAGCCGCGACACGAGAAAACCAACAATGTGGTTGTGCGCCCTGCACAGACTCAGATCAGCTTTGGCATCCACCAAGTCGGATCAGAATCTTCGCTAAGCGCTTAGAGGGTAGCTAAGGGTCTAAGCTACCTCCATGCGGACAGCGAAGACTCTGATCAGACTGGGCGGATGCCCAGGCTGATCTGAGTCTGCGCTGGGCGCACAACCACATTGTTGGTTTTGTCGTGTCGCGGCTCAAATGATAGGCCTAACCGTTTCTTATTGTAAATATTTTAGCTGATAGGGCATAAACAGGAAAGAAAGAAAAACATCCTATTTGGTTTTGAATCTGACTTCCATCTGTCTGTTCATCTTTGTCATGATATCATGATCTGCAAGTTATTTCTTAATTCTCACTAATGTCGTAAGGCTCTTATATAAGAGGAATCCGTCCACTTTTACTTATCTCTTAAAGTATAGACGTTATAAGTCTTTATCTTGTTTAGTTCTGAAAAGTGCACTGTTGTTTGACATATTAAGGAACCACGAGTAAATGTAAGGCATTTTCTTATTCATTTGCTATTGTTGCTTTAAGTTTGGTTATAAAACTGTATATTTTCCAATTCATTATTCTCGTTTACAAAACTTGTTTATGAATTCTTTTTTGTCTAACTGAAATATATTGGAAGACTAAAAACCAAATAGTTACGTCAACTGCTTCTCGGCAAAGGTAGAAGTTTCCAATAACCTAGTGGCCGTTGGGAAAGTGGGGGCTATAAGCCCACTGCATCTTGTGCAAAGCATATGAAAGGCAGAGACTATCTTTTTCCTTTCGCTGCCTTAACCTGCCCTGATTCGAACAGGTACCCATTTACTGGTTTTCCAGCCGCCGGATGACCCAACCAAGGTTCGAACCCGCGACCTTCTGCACCCTAACGACTCGGCCACGCCACCTCTCTTCTGCCAGTGCTTCTAAATAATTCATGACAACTTGTTTTGACTGAGCCGCGACACGACAAAACCAACAATGTGGCTGTGCACCCAGCGCAGACTCAGATCAGCCGGGGTATCTGCCTAGTTTGATCAGACTCTTCGTTAAGAGCTCAAAGGGTAGCCAAGGGTCTAAGCTACCTCCATGCGGACAGCAAAGACTCTGATCAGACTGGGCGGATGCCCAGGCTGATTTGAGTCTGCGCTGGGCGCACAACCACATTGTTGGTTTTGTCGTGTCGCGGCTCATTAATAATTCATGACAACTTGTTTTGTGCATTTTTCTTTCTAGAGAACGGTTTTGGTAATTTTATATTTTGTGAGGTAGTCTTTGGCTAACAACTTAGCGTTCATGGTATACCTTCTTGTTTTTTTTCGCCATTGTTTTTAAAAGAAACTGCTTTTGCGAATTTTCGTTTGCTTCTCTGGACGGTAAAAAAACTTCCAAAAAGAGATCAACCAATTTGTTCCTCGGGAAGCAAACTCTTTCTTTTCAGAGTTGACCCGACAGTTACATATTCACCTAAATTTCTGCATCTATAACTTGCATAAACAGCATGTACTGGGCCCCACTACCTGGCGATCATATGTTTGGCACATCTTTTTTATATGTACAGTCAACCCTCGATAGCTCAAATCTGAGGTTCATCTCGAACCACTGATATATCAAAGTAAATTTGTCGGCCCCAGAAAATTACTTGGAGATACCAGCAGTTTTAAATATATAACAGGAGTTGAACTGTAAAGAAAACATAGGTTTCGACCTATATTCCTTGATACAAGTGGGTTCTTTGAGATATCAGTCTCTGAGATTACGAGTGGCAACTGTATTTGAGCCGCGACACGAGAAAACCAACAATGTGGTTGTGCACCCAGCACAGATTCAAATCAGCCTGGGCATCCGCCTAGTTTGATCAGACTCTTCATTAAGTGCCCAAAGGGTAGCTAAGGGTCTAAGCTAACTCCATGTGGACAGCGAAGACTCTGATCAGACTGGGCGGATGCCCAGGCTGATCTGAGTCTGCGCTGGGCGCACAACCACATTGTTGGTTTTTTCGTGTCGCGGCTCATTAAATCATATATCAATTTTCTTTCAATAACGGAGCTAGACAAGCTTAAAACACCAAAATTGCTCTTGTGTCCATTTTTAATGACTGATTCTATCAGTCATTCAATGTTGTTTGTTTGTTTGTTGAATTGTTTTTAATCTGGACTCTACATCTTTCAACGAAATTCGCTTCGTATTACAGCATGCTGTTTTCATTGGTAGCTATTTGTGTTGTGGGGGCCGCATATGCTCAGTCAAGTAAGTATATGAGCCATGTCATGTGACTTCCAACAATGTGGCAATCTTGTCATGTGATATTCAAACCATTCTCCAGTTTCACACAGGGTAATCAGAGGCCTAGCTGTTGGCTCTATCGCTTGGGTCACCACCATAGTAGGCTGATGTGTCAAGCAAAGGCTCTGATCAGACTGCACTTATGTGCAGTCTGATCAGAGCCTTTGCTTGTCAACGATGCCACATTGTTGGAAGTCTCATTATGTGGTTCATATTATGTATTTTTCTTCATTATTGTCACTAATACTAAATTAACGCTACGACGCCAGTGCTTGCTAAAATGTTATTTTCTGTATTGTTCAATAAGGTTATGTATTGTAAACACAAAAAATAAAGGCTCTTTTATATGTACCACAAAAGCCATTACTGCTAAAATTATACTTTGAAAGTCGCATCATCTGCTGTTGCTGTCATTTCGCTTCGTAAGTTTAGAGCACTGGTGCTAACATTTCAAGACAAACAGTATTACAAACTTATTCTTACGAGATGCTACAGCAATTTTTGTTTGAAATTCCCAATATAGTTTATACTTATCGAGGGTAATTGTGGTAAACAGACCATTCGGGAAACCTCGAATGATTACGCTCGTCGGCAATTGCAGGCTCGCAGTGTTATTCGAGATTTGCCGAATACCTCATCCACATTTTCGCAAGCCAAGGGTGCTAAGACCACTTTGATCCTTACGTATCTTCGCAAGCCAAGAGTATTAAGTCCACTTTGTTGCTTACATAACTTTGTTCCTTACGTACCTTTGCAAGCCAAGGGTATTAAGTCCACTTTGTTCCTTACATACGTAAGGAACAAAGTGGACTTAGTACCTTTGGCTTGCGTAAGGAACAAAGTGGACCTAGTACCCCTGGCTTGGGAAGATGGGTGTATCTGTAGCTCTGAAATATTATGTGTTGTTGCATTGTAGATAATCCTTATGTTCCATGCGGTGTACCAACTGTTCAACCAAAGCAGAAGAGAATAGTGGGTGGAGTGACTGCCAACCCTGGCTCGTGGCCTTGGACAGTAAGTTTAACTCTGAAGTTACTATCATTATACCGCTTTCCATCGAAAAAAATACTCACTCGCACTTCGGACTCCGGAAGTGGAGATATTTTGTTTAGGCCTTGGATGCTTCTCTCCGTCTCAAACTATTGTTGTCCTCTCTACAATTTTAAAATGTTTAAAATGATTAACAAAGAATATAATGATAACTTAATAGATTTTATATAGTATATTTACTCAAAATGTAAACTTATTAGCGACGTTACATAAGTAACAGGTAAGATAGAGGATATTTGACTTTTTGAGAGTAAGATCGATTTTTATTTCACAGAATGAACACCAAAAGCAGTATTTTCACGAGTGAAATAAAAATTCATCTTACATTGAAAAAGTCAAATTTTCTATTTCTTTTATGCTTGAAAATTGCAATAATTCTATCTATTCAAGAGCGTCAGCCATCACGACAGAAACACAACATTTTTTTTTCGTGCCGTTTTGCGTCAAAGATGCTTCCAGCGTGTTTATTGGGTATGATATCGGTTGTAAACTAAGTTTGCAACTTAAAAAATTGCTTCAAATATCATTTTGATAAACAGATCTCAAAAACTTTGCCAAGAAAGAATGCCGACAGGAGATATAGGCGGTCTGACGTTGCGTGCAGTAACAATGTTACGTTGGCGCTTTAAGTGACGCCATTTACTTCGGAATGACGTGCAAACATGCGTCACGTAATTTTTGTCAAGCCAGGTAAGATTTAGCCAATTAATCAACAAAAACTTGAGGCTGAAACAGTGAAATCGAAAGTGATAATTTCACTGTTTGAAATTTTCGATTTCAACGAGAAATCTCTACTGGCGTGCCACCAGTGATGGTCGCGTACCAGTGGTGGCCATTTGCGTTCTGCACTCGCAATTACGTATTTGTTGTGTCTCAGATTCGGCCATTTTTTGAAAGGAATCAAAACACACGCCCGCAAAAACGATGGGTAAAATTCTCTGCCTGGAAAGCAAAAAGTAGACAATTTCCCCAAGCTACCCTCATATCAACATCATTATCTTTCCGGGGGACTTTAACACTTGACATGCACATAAATAAATACAGAATTAAACATGTACAAATTGCTGTATTAATGTTCACCTATCACGAAAAAGGTATAACCTGTAACAAACGTGCAAAAAAAAGCATCTAAATTCTTGTAAATCACCGCACACGTTTCACAATTATTTATGTTTGTGTTCGACGTAATATGTAGCGTGTGCCTACGAAATGGCTACGTCACAGTTTTAAAGTCCGTTCCTGATAACTGTTTCTGTTGCTTATATTCTGCCTCTGCCGAACGCGC
This sequence comes from Ctena decussata, assembly GCA_963989385.1. Taxonomy (NCBI): domain Eukaryota; kingdom Metazoa; phylum Mollusca; class Bivalvia; order Lucinida; family Lucinidae; genus Ctena; species Ctena decussata. Next base: position 16,825,194 of record OZ022500.1, on the reverse strand, counting down.
TAAAACTGTTAACATGTGAGAAAGACCACAGACAAACAACAACATGTCATCAAAGTTTAAACCCACAACAAGTTTTTTGAAAATGATTATTTAACACAGGGCAATCCTGATGGCCACCACTGGTATGCTACATTCGTATTTTAATGCTCGTTGGTGACCTAGTTTAAGGGTCTGTCACAGGCACATGTTATAGTCTATTTCAAAAAATAAATCCGTATTATACCAATAGTTACCCCTAGTTTATTGAATCAAAATATAGAATCACTTACCACAATATGGCGGTTACAAGATAAAAAGTTGTAATAAAAATCGGCCACCACTGGTAGCCTGCCAGTATAATTCATTGAAAAGTATAAAAGAAAAAGTGTTATTAAAAGAAATGAGCACCGCTGGTCGCACGAAAGTACAGTACTGGCGCGCAACCATTGTTTGTTTATACTTCGATAAAATGTTTTAGAAGTAAATGATGTTGTTATATAGTGTTATGTTTTCTTCTTCTTTTTTTTTTTTGACGCATACTGTTACATGTGCCTGTGACAGATCCTCGAAATAGGACATCAACAAGCAGCAAAATACGTACGTTCTGTACCAGTGGCAGTCATCACGGCTGACCTGCGCTGAATGATGCAGTTGCCAAACAAAAAGGGTTAAAATGTTATATCACTGCTTTTAGAATGTGTATCTTTAAAACCTATGATAGAACTTTAAAATCTATGTTAGAGAATTTCAAACCTGGGTTAGAAGTTCAAACATAGGTTTGTAATTTTCAAACCTATATTTGTAGACTTATTGTGCACTTGGCTTGCCATAATATTGTCCCTGGGAGAGGAATGATGCTGGTATGAGGATGGGTATGTAAAGATGAATGTATTTTGCCGCCTAGCTTGATATTTGTGTCGATCCTTTTTCGTAGAATCCCTTTTTCATTTCTCTACAAAAGTCCCAAATCTACTGACGCAATAAGTACGTACCAGCGCGTGCAAAACTAAAAATGGCCCCACTGAAACGCGGCCGCCACAGAATCAACAAGTAACAAAACGAACTGCTTGCAGGTGCTTTGATATTTGATTTAGTTTCAGTACAGAGTATTTGCTTTTCTAGGTTATGATTGTGGATGACGCCGACTTTATCTCTGGGACTGGGACAATCGTTGGGGAGAATATTGTGCTCACCTCTGCCCAACATTTCGAAAGGTATGAAATTGCTAAATCACTTAACGCTGAAGCAACGTCGAAGCAATATCCTTTACACGTCTTGGCGTCGCGATGAAATTTATATGATGTACATGTAGTTAAAACCTGATGTTGCGTCAGGGGAGTTAATTCTTATCAAGGAAAAGCCATCCCTTGTTCCCCTGAGTATTCCTTCAATTTAGTTCTTGTTATTTAATTTTCTTTTATCATATGACGTCGTTGTTATTCAGTGGATAACGTCCTGTCATTAAAATTGTGTGACCACACGTGTAATCATATCATGGCGCGTGCAAGAAATTTCACTGACAACAACCGTGTCAACAATGCGTTTGTTTTATTGAAATAATGCTCATTTTAAAGGTGATAATACCATTTTAAAGGGTCACATGATAAAAAGAATCTTTTCATATGAAATTTTGAAACTCTTCAAAGGCTCGTTTCATGAATTTCATATAAAATGACCACTCATGTAAGTTCAGTCAAACAGTATTTTGTTTGAGTTTTAAATGTTGTGAAAAACGGATCTCTTTGTTCACATGTTTCCTAGCAATCGTCCATATCGAAATAAGAAAGCGGGACTAAACATGTTTATTTTCCTTCCATTGAAAGCACTTTCATACTGGGACAAACTTTAACCCATTTGTGCCAAATGGACTCTTTGATCCTTATGATCCATTTGTCAATTAAAGGCCCCATTGCTCTATCACCAGGAACTATGTTATTGTGAAGTGTCGCTGCATGCGTCTCATTACAGTTTCGTCACTGTATATGATCGTGATTGGACGGCTTTCAAATATTAAAACATCCTGGGGATTCTCATAAAAACGTTTTAAAGAATATCTAGGTCATTTTAGTTGCCAACTAAAATGACCTACTTTCGATTTCACAAACTTCATTTACATGATCACAAAATACAAGGTACAGAAGATAAAAATACAAGGTACAGGTATTTAATAGATAGTTTAAATACAATGTACGGAAAGGATTCCATGCATTGCCTCGCTGTGGCGTAATTCCATTGCTCAACGGGGAACCAGAAATATAGACCATATTTTTTTATGGAGAGACTTGTATTTTTTTCAAAAACCTCTGTTTCTCCTTTTTGCCAGTTACGAAAACGCACATCAACCGACATTTTATCGTCAATTCGGAAGGCTGTATCAGTTTTATCTTGATTTGTACTTTGGTGATTTTTACCGCTTATAGGACTATCGAGACTTCCAGGGCTTTCTGCGCGTATTTCGAAAATAATCTGAAATTAATTATTTATAACCCGTGTCAGGAGTAGCCAGAGCCTTTAAGCATGAGCAGGAGTGCACACCTGCACAGCTTGATCACAGTCTTTTCTTATCTCATCAGTCTTTGGATTTATTGAGCCACGACACGAGATAACCAACAATGTGGTTGTGCGCCCAGCCCAGATTCGGATCAGACTGGGCATCCACTCAGTTTGATCAGACTCTTCGTTAAGTGCTCAAAGGGTAGCTAAGGGTCCAATTTAGCTCCATGCGGACAGCGAAGACTCTGATCAGACTGGGCGGATGCCCAGGCTGATCTGAGTCTGCGCTGGACGCACAACCACATTGTTGGTTTTGTCGTGTCGCGGCTCATATAGCAAAGGTATAGATGGTTCCCGGATCACAATGTCTGAACGCGATGTTAGCACATGGTACATACGTAGGTCTGATTCTCATGCAATGCTTTATGCATGTACATGTTATAATGAAACTTTTCTTATTATGCTTCCAGTGAAAGCTTTTCAGTTTTCAATCTTAATCTCCATTTATGGAGACTATACGCCGGGACGTACAACATCAGTAAGGATGACCCCAACGAGAGAAGCTACCATATCAGAAGGGTCCTGTTACATCCGGGCTACAACGCCACCAGTCTTGAAAACGACATCGCTCTTGTCATTACCACTGACTATATACAGTAAGCTAAATCTTTCTTTCTCTCGAACTGTTAAAATAGATTCTTAATTTCTTTTAGTTTGGACTAGTCTAATGCACAGAAACGGGGTATGTTCACAGATCTAAGTCAGTCCGGTTAGCATTTTAACTGCTCTCACTATCAGGCCCTCTCTCCTTTCGCTAAGGCAGCGAAAGGAGAGAGATGGGCTCCGCCTTTCATCAGCTGTGCCCAAGATACAGTGGGTCTCTAATCCCCACTGTTCCTACGCCTATTAGGCTATGGAAAACCGTTACCCTGTTCACTATCAGACTAAAAAAGGTCATCACAGTCTAAAAGACATATTCTCCATCAATAACATCTGAGCCGCGACACGACAAAACCAACAATGTGGTTGTGCGCCCAGCGCAGACTCAGATGAGCCTGGGCATTCGCCCAGTTTGTCCAGACTCTTTGTAAAGTGCTCCAATATTAGCTGAGTGGCTGAGTGTCTAAGCTCCCTCTATGTGGACAGTGAAGACTCTGATCAGACTGGGCGGATGCCCAGGCTGATCTGAGTCTGCGCTGGGCGCACAACCACATCGTTGGTTTGTCGTGTCGCGGCTCATTAATTTATTCTGTCACAACAGGCCCGGATCCAGACCACTACGAACTGGTGAGGCTCTGGATAACTGGTGGGGCTAAGAGCAGCCGAGATGTTTGTGTGTGTGTGTTGTGGGGGGGGGGGGGGGGGGGGGGGCGGATGTGTGTGTGTGCGGAGGGGGAGAGAAGGGGCTTGAAAATATATGACATAATTAGGGATTAATTTTATTGCCCGGAAATATATGTTATGATATCGCACTAGAATCGCCTCGCCGCACGAGTACAAAAACATGTGGCAACGGGGTTGCAACACTTCAGACTGAAATTTTGTGTTTGAAGAAGATTCATCAACAGCACGTACAGTAATGTACATATAGATAAACCATCTCGTTTAGATCGGTAAACAGAATAGATTCTGTTGAGATAGTTCATGGAGAGGCGTTTCGTCCTCAGCTGGATCTACGCTGTTTGAAAACTTATCTAATATGGTTTGTCGGGTTGAAATTAATTACTTGCCGGCTTGTAATGTAATGTACATATAGATAAACCATCTCGTTTAGCTCGGTAAATAGAATTGACTCTGTTGAGATGGTTCATGAAGAGGCGCTTCATCCTCAGCTGGATCTACGCTGTCTGAAAAGTTATCTAATATGGTCTGTCGGGTTAGAATTAATTACTTGCCGACTTGTTTCTTTACGGGTATGAGGCGGAGTTTATACAAGGGCTCTCAAAAGGAGGCAATAAACACCTGACACAGAAATTCAACTTCACCTACAGGTACATAGATGATGTTCTGTCTCTGAATAATCCAAAGATTTCGGAGTTTATTGACCTCATCTATCCATGTGAACTTGAAATTAAAGATACCACAGAGTCCAGTTCATCTGCCTCATACTTAGATTGTTATCTCTATATTGACAATGGAAAGCTTGTTACTAAGCTTTATGACAAGAGGGACGACCTCACTTTCCCATTGTTAAATTTCCTTTTTGGGGAAGTAATATCCCTATGACACCTGCATACGGAGTTTACGTCTCTTAGCTAGTCCGGTATGCTAGAGACTGTTTATAATATCAATACTTTCTTGAAAGAGGTAAGCTACTCACTCGTAAACTGTTGAAACAGGGTTATCATAAAGTAAATTTTGTGTCGACAGTTAAAAAGTTTTACGGGAGACACCATGACCTCGTTGATCCCTACAATGTGGCCGTTTCTAAACTAATTTCCGATTTGATGGCCTCAGCCGAAGCTTAGTTAAGCTTTCATTTTCATTGACTTTTTCCACTGATACATAGATATAGCGGGTGTATTATAATAGACAGGTGACGCTTACTACCCGCGGGCACCTGATGATCACATCTCTGTTTTGGTCTGTGTATCTGAAATTTTCCGGAATTGTTTAAATAACTTACGAGTTCGGACTTATGATTAGGGTACTTTGACCACTTTCATTTCAAACCGAAAGACCATAATAGATAACTTGGTCTGTCGGGTTGAAATTAATTTCAACCAGAATGACCATATAAGATAACTTAGTAAACAGTGGGCAAGAGCTTGTCACACTAGCAACAGCGGAGATTTGTATCAATTTAATTGAGCCGCGACACGACAAAACCAACAATGTGGTTGTGCGCCCATCGCAGACTCAGATCAGCCTGGGCATCCGACAAGTTTGACCAGACTCTTCGTTTAGTGCACAAAGGGTAGCTAAGGGTCTAAGCTACCTCCATGCTAACAGCGAAGACTGTGATCAGACTGGGCGGATGCCCAGGCTGATCTGAGTCTGCTCTGGGCGCACAACCACATTGTTGGTTTTGTTGTGTCGTGGCTCATGTTTTCCTTTTACGTTGCCTGGGAGACTAGAAAGACTGACTGCAAGTTGGGCCAATAAACCCTATAATCGATCGCGTTCTCTTTATTTCAGATGGAACGCCAATACTCGCCCAGCTTGTCTTCCTGACGGGCAGCATCAAATAAAAACTAATGACATATGCTATCTTCCGGGATGGGGCAGTACCTCGTGTAGGTAGTATTAAGCATGTTTTGTTCAACCTATGGTATCTTAATGTGAAATTTAATTTTCTTTTCATGGAAAGAGAGCAAAAAAGAATCCAGTTCTACACCCATAGCCAAGGTTCAGTGGAGTGACAAACCACCTATCTAGATGTGTTTAAAAATGAAAATATAAACATAAATGTATAAAATAAGGTCGAAAAAGTAACTTTAGTCTCAAAGAGTTTAATTCATATGACTATGTGAATATAAGCTGTTTAGCAAAATAATAGCACCACGGTTATGCACACCGAGTGTTATAACGTTAACTCATATCCACCATTATTCTCACGTCTGGTGCGTGCACTGAGCTTTTTGAAAGTAGATATATACTACAACATTTGTCAAAAATTTTTATCGAAAATTGCATTTAGAATAGTGAAGGAAGGCAACTACTGCAATGGTTTTGCCGACAGATTCCTTACTGTTAGATTATATTAAAGGTTTATGAAAAGCTGCAATTAGTGAGTGAGTAAGTGATATGTATTTAAAGGCACATCAGCACAAAAAAGCCATTTCGCGCCAAGTTGCAATTAGCAAATACGGATAAGTTAAAACAGTCAATTACAGTAAATCATTATACTAACGCTTTTCAGGTGTTTTAGGTAATGTTGCCCTAAACCTTATGAAGCATAATTGTTATCATGCCCCAAGGTTATAAACTTTTTTCATGCTCAACCCAGCTGAACATGAAATTTCTTCTGCTGATAAATATGAAAATGCCGACTAATGTTGGCATTTTCATATTTATCAGCAGAGAAAATTCCATACTCAGCTAAATTGAGCAAGAAAACAACTGTAATTTTTCAGTTATTTTCTATTTACAGTAGTTTAAATTCCATGCTCAGCTGAGTTGAGCATGAAAAACGTTTTATAACCTTGGGGGCCAGGTTGCTATCTCCTGTTTATGAAATTTGCTACTAAGGATTATTTATCAGATATGTATGCACTGTTGCATATAAATATTGTACTACTATTGAATACCATTTTATAGATTTAAGTAGATATTTTCATATTTTAGCAACTGGTGATGAACAAGTGTTGAATCAACTGGCCTATCCTATACTGGCTGACTCTGTATGCAAATCACATTGGAATGATTTTATCCCAAACACTGAAATTTGCGCCGGGTATATCAACAGCACAAAGGACTTTTGTTCAGTGAGTTGACAGACCGAGTGTATTAACAGAGCACTATAAACACGGTTGATGGGGAAATTTTGATAAAAAGCCACTGTTTTGAAAGCTCTATTGGGGTTCCTCAGATATACACTCACTGTATTGCTACCTACCCTAAAGCTGCACATGTATACACGTTTTATGCGAAGCCATTAATATTTTGACTTATTTGTCACCGATGAGCTATAAGACCGCCAAGCTAACAAAATCAAATGAGCCGCGACACGACAAAACCAACAATGTGGTTGTGCGCCCAGCGCAGACTCAGATCAGCCTGGGCTTCCGCCCAGTCTGATCAGAGTCTTCACTGTCCGCATGGAGGTAGCTTAGACCCTTAGCTACCCTTTGAGCACTTAACAATGAGACTGACTAAACTGGGCAAATGCCCAGGCTGATCTGAGTCTGCGCTGGGCGCACAACCAAATTGTTGGTTTTGTCGTGTCGCGGCTCAAATGTCACTTGAATCTCGTAGTGGTTATCAATTCTATTGTTATAAGATAGCTGTGACAGGGTGGTATATTTTGGGGGTACTGGTTCCGCCGCATGCGTCACTGTCTTTGGGTTAGTATACTGATAGTGAAATCAGATCTGCCCACAGCTTAAACACTACTACATATGTATTAATATAACTAGTATTATTAGTTTATCATCATTATCTTCCTAATGCATCAGTGTTATTTTTTTCTTCAAAGCAATTGTCACTGTCTTACTCTTAAAACAAACGGGCTGGTATGCATCTTACCATTACTGATAGAGATCAGATTCGTCTATATTCAGAAAATATATTTACCCTTTAACCACAATATAAAAGCACCTAATACATGAACAATGTGCAAATACCATAAACAGTCACCTGTCTTAAGAGGTCGCCCCAGGCAACACACTAACCCTCTGCTAAACGCATGTGATACATTAGAACGGGTCACAAGCTAATTTGCACTGTATCTTGGACCAAGAAACCCCAAAAGGTGTTTTTTAAGACAATTGACCCCCTAATACAGTGACCTCATAAGACAGGTTTGACTGTGCACAGATCCATACGCATCCGCGCTGACTTATTCTCTGTTCGCAATACGAGTTTTTAAGATCGAAAGCTCGTCAATGCAATCACGGAAAACTCTGTCTATACTGAGCTTCATTTGTTCGTCATATTTCCAGGATGACATAGGAAGTCCACTCATGTGTCAATCCCCAAGTGGTGCCTGGTTCGTTCAAGGTTTGTCATCTCTCTCTCTCTCTCTCTCTCTCTCTCTCTCTCTCTCTCTCTCTCTCTCTCTCTCTCTCTGAAATGATGGGCATACTTGAATTCTAAATCTTATTATTGTTTTGAAGACTGCAGACTCTCTCTCTCTCTCTCTCTCTCTCTCTTTGAAATCACATTATTTCGTCTCCTCAGAATTTGATGTGCATACTCGAATTCTAAATCTTATTATTGTGTTGAAGACTGCATCAGTGTTCTATAAATCTATTTTCTTGTACCAATAAATTATAATGTTACAATGTATATGTTTGAGTGCGACAGAGGCTCTTGGTGCATTTAACTTCCTCAATGTTGCTCACCTCGCTAAAGACCAAAAGCTTGACAAATAGGAAACGGGAAATATTTTACAACAAACGAACATCCTTCTCCTAGTACACACCGACGCAGCCGAGCAGCATAGACAATGAGAAATTATTGTATTTTGCTTTTTACAAAAAAAGCAAGATACAATCATTTCTCATTGTCTAAGCTGCTCGGCTGCGTCGGTGTGTACTAGGATATGAGCCGCGACACGACAAAACCAACAATGTGGTTGTGCGCCCAGCGCAGACTCAGATCAGCCTGGGCATCCGCCCAGTCTGATCAGAGCCTGCCCTGTCCGCTTGCAGGTAGCTTAGACCATTAGCTACCCTTCGAGCACTTAATGAAGAGTCTGATCAAACTTGGCGGGTGCCAAGGCTGATCTGAGTCAGCGCTGGGCGCACAACCACATTGTTGGTTTTGTCGTGTCGTGGCTCATATAATATTCTTACATTGCCAAAATACTTTCTCCTGATTGATTTATTGTTATTATGTTGCATTTAAATCACTGGAAAGGTATCTGGCGTTGCAATTAATTAAATATTACAGTTTGTGGTTGAATTAGAACAAACAATAGAGCTATTTCCCCTAATACTTTTTGTGGTAGAAGAACTCAGAAAAAATATAAATGAGCGACGTCACGCGTAAAGCACGTTACAGCATATGAATAAAGCAATTAGTCAGTATATTCGCGCAGTCTTTAAGAATACTCCATATTTGTAAGTATAACCCATGGAGTTCAATCCTCGTAACGGCGTTATATCCATAATCTATGGATTTTGAAGATTGTAGAATTTATACTCGTTCACTGTACCGTATTTATTCGATTGGATGATGCGAGTATCTCCTTCCAAAATAATCGAAACTAGTGTCTATATGTTTTCTTCCGAAACAATTTAAAGGGGAAGGAAAGGACCCTTTTTATAGACACAACTTGCGGTAACTTTGTTGTAAGACGGCTCTTGATCTTTGAGATTGCTTTGTAGCTAAATAAATATGTGCCCTGTTTTTGTACTTTAAGGCATAGCTTCTTCTGGCGGAGACTGCACAAAAGCCAATGAGCCAGGGGTGTTCGAAGATGTCAGCCTATATTCTGACTGGGTAAGGAAAACAATGGAAGAAGCCGGTTATCCCTACCAATATTAGATTTTTCTGTGTTCCATCGTTTCATATGTTGTATCAATCATCAATAAACTGTGTGAGCTGGATTTTTTGTATTACGAAATTCGTATTGACCGAAGATTTGAGCCGCGACACGAGAAAACCAACAATGTGGTTGTGCGCCCTGCACAGACTCAGATCAGCCTGGACATCCGCCCAGTCTGGTCAGACCATTCGCTAAGCGCTTAAAGGGTAGCTAAGGGACTGAGCTACCTCCATCCGGACAGCGAAGACTCTGATCAGATTGGGCGGATGCTCAGGCTGATCTGAGTCTGCGCTGGGCGCACGACCACATTGTTGGTTTTCTCGCGTCGTGGCTCATTTTATTTTCTAGACTCATATAGTCCATTTCGGCTCTGATAGTGATTATTCCTTGGAGTATTTTATCCTTATAATGTTTCCTATCAGTTCAAGAACTTCCTTTATGCTATAAAAGCATTAAAAACAGCAAACACAGATCTGTAATTTGCAAATTTCAACAAGAAACTGCATATTTGCATTATTGCATAGTGACTGTGATTGTCTAATTCTGACAATTTTTAATATGCAATGTTATATATATTTTATTGCTAAAACCCTAAATAGCACAAACCATTTGTCAGTTAATATAGGCAGATTTGAGCATGAAATTTACTAGATATCCCAACAACTACTACAGCAACAACAATCATGTGATGCATCTGCCTTAAGTCACGCCCCTCTTACTATAAATGCAATACGCACGTCATGTCATACACATACCCTTTTGGTTTTATTCGTTCGTCCGTGCTCCAGCAAGCGGAGATGCTTTAACAAAATCCAGCTGTAACTCTCAAAGTAGTAAAATACCTGATATCTCTCACTTTACCAAATCATTGCCATATACTAGAACGGAAAATCAGTTGAAGATTTCAACAATGGAATTTCATAGAGATGCAGGTTGTAGTCTTAATTGTAAATGTAAACTTTATTTGTTTTACATCGATTGCATGGAAGGCTCACACGAACTTATTTAAATACTCTCGATGACATGGATGTTGGCGCGCTTGTGGTCCTATTATGGTGGAGGAAACAGGAGTACCCGGAGAAAACCACCGACTTCGGACGTGAGACCACTATCCTCCCACATGACGACGCCGGGAATCGAGCCTGGGCCCCCAGAGGTGGAAAGCGAGTGTTCTATCCACTACGCTATCCGAACCCCCTGCTGATTGTAAGAGTGATGATATAACCTTATGCTTGGTCCAATTCAGTTTGAAAAATATGTAAAATTTGATAAACTCAATAAACCTAAATGTTTTTAGGGAAAAATTGTAGCGTGGGGGGTTAAGAGCCACCTAAGATAGTTTGCTGCAGTTGTAAATTTAAAGTGTAACTAAACTTCAGGAACTGACTGAATCAGATCCCAAACCCTATCCCTAACATCAAAGGGAAAGATTGACAAAGACATCCCGACAAACAATAATTTACAAGTGATAAGCCGAGTTAGCAGCTCATTCCCAAATAGGTGGCAACTCAGCTATCTTTAATGAACTAAATATTTTAGACCAACAGAAGGGTTACAACATACTAAACAAATTATACGAAAACATTTAACAACTATTTTACCTATTTTCTATTTTATTATAGAAGGGTTAATGAGAACACAATGAATTAAACAGCACCGATCATAAAACAAATGCAACCGCAACGAAAGTACCGCCTTGGGACGGTCAGTAATAACTACTGGGGGCGGGTTAAACCGGTTTAACTGGGCCCAAACATTCACTCTCACCCTCCGCCGGGGTGCACACAATTAGTTGGCAGTTCGGTTCGTATGGAGGTCCCCTAACTCATCAGAGAATCATCACGGTCAACAATTAAAATCAAGAAAAGACCGTGATGAAGCAAGAATGAGGACTCGAAAGCCAATACGTGTTGAGACACCTGGAGATCCCGGGGGGGGCGTCAGCAACTCCACTGGAACACTGGAGCAAAAGAAGACCACCAGTTGAACCCCGGTGGGCCAAGAAACAGAAAAACATCCGGTCCCGACCAACCAATATATAGCTTTATGTAGGGGCTATTATAGAGTCTAGACCCCGACCCACCGGCGTGCAATTAAAGAAGACAGCAAAGTTGTCAATCGTGATTGGGTTAACCACTAAGCATGCAGACTGTCGCATTACATCTATGTTATAGCCAATGCGTTTAAATCGCATGATAATTTTCTTAAATTGATCAGGAAATTCTGTTTTCCCTACGATTTTGCGTAGTTTATATTCTAAGTCACCATAAAATTCAGGTTCCGATAGGCCTTGTTTCAAAAGTAACCTTAACGCTGTATTATATTTAGAAACCAATTCAAAGTGTCTACGATAAAATTTAGTAAAGGCTTTCCGAAGTTTATGATACCGATACCCTTGCTGTAAAAGCTTGGCGTCAAACTTTTATTACGAGCATTGAAATCAACCAAATGACTAGATACCCTAGCAAAGCGAATAAGCTGAGAAATGTAAACACCATAAGAAGTGGTGGGGGGAACATCACCATCCAAAAACGGAAAATTAACAATGTCGAAATCAAAATCATTGTGTTGTCATAAATTTTAGATGAAACAAATCCGTCTAAAATTAATAAATGTAAATCCAAAAATGGGGCCTCGGTATCAGAAGTATTTGTTTTATTTAACTGCAATTCAGCAGGATAAATTTGACTAACTCCTTCAAAATAAAAAAGTTGCAAAGAAAGAGGAAGTAAAGATTTATAGTAAGTGGAATGAGTCTGGGACTGTGTTCATAAACTCTTTAAAAACCCGGTAGTCTTACATTACTAGATGGTGAGGCTGCGTTCATAAATCTATTTAAAATCTTCTGTAGTCTTAAAGTACCTGGGGCCGTATTCATAAAACGACTTAAGTGGTTGCTATGCTGTTGCTAAGGCTAAATTTCATTGAAGGAGATTCCCTACAACTATGAAATTTGCTCTGGAGGAACAGTCTTTTTCAGACTGTTCCTCCAGAGCAAATTTCATAGTTGTAGGGAATCTCTTTCATAGAAATTCAACCTTAGCAACAGCCGCATAGCAACCACTTAAGTCGTTTTATGAATACGGCCCCAGGTGATAAGGCTGAGTTCTTAAAACTTCTTAAAATCCTTAGTAGTTTTACAGTTCTAGAAAGTAAGGCTGCATTCATAAAACTACTAAAATTCCCGGTAGTTTTACAGTACTATTGACCGTTCCAAGACTGTTATTCTGTTGCAGTTCCTCTTTGTTAGAATGTGTATGTCTTATCGGCAATATGTGACCTCGTTTTGCTATATCATGTATACTTTTTACATTTCTTCTGCCTTCCGTGTCTTAAATGAGCTGTGCTTAGTGTTTTGTGGCCTTTCTTTGGTAACTTAATCATTATTTATGATAAGGTTATGGGTATCTCTGACTTTTGCCAGTTTTACAAAGGGAAACAGCTTTCGTGAATACCTGTTTGCTACCCAGGATGACGTAGCCCTTACAAACTGGAGTCTACTCTTAAAGTACAGAATTTCTTCATTTACAATTACTGCAGGGATTGGACAAATAACAGCAACTATAGACAAAAACGTTTACTGCAAACAAGCCTCTCGTTTATTATTAACGTACATAACAGGAAAAATAAATGAGACAAATAATATCAGAAAATCCAGATCAGCCAACAATAAGGGATATATACGTAGTTTGTCTGCTTGTTCCAACAGATGATCTGTGACCATTTAGGAAACAGATTATTTACCATACAGCTTGACAAACCATTGTATACTTTTCTTTTACCGTCTATTACATGCAACACGAAAAGTTTTGCATAAACTATCTCGTAAAGTACAAACTTTTACTTGTACTTTACGAAGTAGTTTATGCAAAATTTAATTTCTTCGAGCAATAGGGGAGAGTCGGATAACTTCGGACAGGCGGGTAAATTCGGACATACCATTGCAGACAGTGAAAATCCAGATGAGACGGCTCATAATGAGCCGTCTGATCAGGATTTTTACTGTTTGCCAGTTTTTGTTTTGTTTTAGTTCCAGACAACTGACATATAAAGGAAAAAATGCCACTGTCCGAATTTACCCGCTGTCCGAAGTTACCCGACTCTCCCCTAGGTGTTAGTTTATTTTATCTCTTCATCAGCAAATTAAGGTCGGAAAATCTCTCAGAACCGCCTCGGTGAGTCAATTCTGGCGAGGTTCCTCAAGATATCATTTTGGATTTACAACAATATTAAGCAATGTTATAATTGTGCAATTATACAGAATGAGAGTCAGACTACAGTTTAAAACTAAAGTCTTATGAAATTTCAACTGCTTTAGGTTTGGTTTGAGATAAAGAAACACATAACAAAGAACATCCCTACAGATTGGCCAATTGAGAACTCTGAAAAAGAAGTACAACACAAATATGACGAAAACCATCTCACAAGTCATATGACAACACAATATCATTTATCAAAAACTGATGTTTGCTTAAATCAACCTCTTCCGATTATAGACAGTTTCACCATGTTCACAATACTGCATAAAAATTAGGCAGATTTGTTACCACCATTTTAAACAGTCCCACACGCATTTTCTGTGACACAGCGTACGCAAATGACATTACAGCTACATCTGTCGGGATTCAACTCTACAAATGAGCCGCGACGTGAGAAAACCAACAATGTGGTTATGCGCCCAGCGCAGACTCAGATCAGCCTGGGCATCCGCCCAGTCTGATCAGAGTCTTCGCTGTCCGCATGGAGGTAGCTAAGACCCTTAGCTACCCTTTAAGCGCAAAGCGAAGAATCTGATCGGACTGGGCGGATGCCCAGGCTGATCTGAGTCTGCGCTGGGCGCACAGCCACATTGTTGGTTTTCCCACGTCGCGGCTCAAATATACGGAGACACACAAAACACTTTCATCATTCTACTTCATGACAGAAAATCATCAAGGCCAAACTCGACAGATACCTCGTCTTGCATGACAACTCACTGCAAAGGAGGGTATTTCAGGCTTTTTTACTTCTGATTTGCATTCAGACAGTAAATATAATTAATGTATTAAACGTATTTATAAATTCTTAACATCTTTTAATTAAAAGAAAACTCCCTCGTATTTCATCACGAAATAACCACAAAATTAGGAAATTGGTTAGTTGTATGCAACACAATTAAGACTTGTACAAACAATCTTCAGCGAAAACATCTTTGCTACGGAGGCAGAGACGATATATCAGTGCATATCCTCCTTGAATATTCACGAATATTTTGTCGTCACAAATTAATTGACTCCCACGTGGCAATAAAAAGGCGTTATTCTGCAAGCACGCTTTGAATTTTTTGATTGGTAAAGTAAATATATTAACAATAGCATTAACCTCTAATCCGTGCATGTGAGTTTATTTCAGCCAATAACTGTCTGAATGCCATAAAAGAAAGGTCTTAAAATTATTTATGATATAACTTTACCCTGATTTACTATGATTGCTGGGCGTATCCAGTCTTGATTTTTGGCGGGAAACGCACTCAAAGCCGACTAAATTAGTCATCGGTAGGAAGATTTCTAGTTTTACCAGACAAGTTTCCAAAGGTATTTCTTCAATAAGCCTTAAATAGATCCGACACAAAAATGTTTTACCGTTTTGTTTGACTTAGACGATTTTCCACCATGGAACAGACTATCAATGACATTTGTGCCGCGACACGAGAAAACCAACTATGTGGTTGTGCGACCAGCGCAGACTCAGATCAACCTGGGCATCAGCACAATCCGATCAGACTCTTCGCTTAGCGCTTAAAGGGTAGCTAAGAGTCTAAGCTACCTCTATGCGGACAGCAAAGACTCTGATCAGACTGGGCGAATGCTCAGGCTGATCTGAATCTGCGCTGTACGCATAACCACTTTGTTGGTTTTGTCGTGTCGCGGCTCATTTACACACAATGAGCTACCCAAGGGGAATAGTGCCGTAAACATATCAAATGCAGACCTTAAAATGAGTATGCTACAAACAAACTTTCCCAGAATATAGTCTTACCAACAAAGATCTTGATCAACTGTTATACCTTAGTGTCAATATGAAATGTACCTAATTGCATTGTACAAACAACAGAACATACTCAGCATACTCAGTGGATACGCAACGACAAAATAACATTGGATCAACAATAATTTAGTATCATGTGATTGCAGCCTGGTGAATCTATATTGTAAAGAAAAAATGCTGAAATGTGACTTTGGTGTTACACTTGTTACCCTGAATTCACTTTTCGTAGGCTAAACTTTAATTTACATCATCCTCTGATACTACGGCACCATTCAACCCAAGACAGCCAAATTAAATCTATTATGGCAACTCAAGAAAATCTCTACTTTATGTAAGTTTTCTAAATGGTGAAACATCTTACATAGCCTCAGCGGCAAAAGAAAGTATATACATTTTGAATCCCACATTTTTCTTATCTTTTCAATTCACAGGTCTGTAACTTTGCATGATATATTTTTCACTTAAGGTTAAATCATGTGATGTGGAAAACTTACTGAACACATTTAGATTTTGAATTTTTTCTACATGCACTGATATAGTATATGGACCGAACAATTTTGCTGTTCAGCAGTATTTTAAATTTCCGATTTATTTTTATACAAATCACTACGTTTGCATTTCTTCTACTCGCGACGGCAATGTTGACAGTGGCACACAGAAATTGTGTCACAGGAGTAGTTAAGGCTGGTTGCTCTGGTCGCTCAAACTGGTTTGTGGTTGGCTTAATGAATACCCAAAAGTCCGAATTCATAGGCTATGAATTGTAAACTTTCTTCTGTCTCCGACTATAGAAGTGTAATAATATCTCAGGATGCACCAAACACTTATTTTTTGGAATGTAAACCACCTGCAAATTACTTCTTTTGTGTCAGACTGATATGAGTTTACAACATTTGCTGCGACCCTTTTGTTCCAATACTTAGATATAGCATCTCTGTCAGCTCAGAAAAAAAATGGATGCAAAAGGTGAAAGGAAATACTGCTTAAAATGGGAATAACAATATCAAATCCTTTCAATGTTGAAATCAACTTTGTATTCTGATAAATTAAAACATAAATCTGGGTCTAAATATTCTAAAAAGAATAAACTTCTGTTAAACGTTAAATAGAAAAAAATGCATATGAAAACCAATTGCAGATACTATCAAGAAATGCTTTCCATGTCAGGAGCAATAAATACTATGCACCATACTCGAACTGGCTTTTACACGACCAACCCATTTTGCTCCAGAAAATTGGAGCTTAAATCAAGTAAAAGAAAGACATTTTTCATTCCTTATCAACCGTTGATACCCTGCCGTGTGCTGCACCGTTTTACTTTTTCCATATAATCGCATACACCGTATTGTTCATCAAACGCTGTCCCTGCCGGGCAAGCTGTCCTATATTCTGTACCTGCTACACACTGTATATAAACATGACAGTCATGAGGCTCAATATGGAATCCGTCAGCTTTACCGTCACAAAAATTGGCTCCAGGAGCTTCTTGAACCAAATGCAGCGCTTGAGATAGCGGGGCCTGTTGTGGTACAGTGTTCGGTTGTGCCAGGGGCACTGGTTGTGACAACTGAACTTGTGGCTGAACCTGCTGGATGAATGGAACTGGAGCTACGGCTGCTTCTTGCACTAGGGGAACTGTATTTTGGATATTATTACTAGTACCCTCTGAAACGACACAAATAGGGGATAACTGTCTTGAAAATTGTCATTTGGGGAGGTAAATCATCGGTTTTATGGTCGTAAATTTCGTTTTACGGCGACGCGTCAGCGGCGCCGTAAAACGGAATTTGCGACCATAAAACCGATGATTTACCTCCCCAAATGACACTTTTCAATACAGTTATACCCATTCTAATGAACTTTTCCACACTTTCACCTTTCATAATGTATTAGTTTGCACCCATTTAAAGCGCCGTCAGCAACTTAAAACCAAACGTCGCAAATTTTTGACATTATCCAATCAGACGTCGCGTTATATTTGTAAGTGCAATAGAATGACCTATAGCTGTTATCTCGACCATTAATATCTCAAAGTAACCCTCGTTTATCAAGGAATATAGTTTTGTTCTGTTAATTTTTAATTCTCATAACGATGTTCCCCAAGTGGTTCAGCGGTATGTAACCATAGTTGCACACACTGGCCTGGCGCCGAGTGTCGGTCCTATTTCTTACACTCTGTAATTTCTCAGTCGGTCAGTCCTGCCCAACCAGAATTTATGCATACATGTTTACCTGTTGCTGTGGAAAAAGAATATAGTTTGACTATATTTCCTTTTTATATAAATATTTCAGCTCCTGCTATCTCAAACTAATGGTATCATAAAGTAAATTTTCTTGGACCAGAAAATTTACTTTGAGATATCAGTAATTTGAGATAACAGACCTGAAATATAAAAAAAACTTTATTCGAGAATTTCTTTGATATCAGAGGTTACTTTGATATATTAGTGTTTGAGATATCGAGCGTTATCCGTAGCATCCTATTGAAGTTGGCTCCCTTGTAGAAATGACGGCTAGACCATGGAAGTGTATCTATAATCTTAAAAATGAGCCATGATCGTCCTTGCTTTTCACACTGTCCGCCATTTATTTTTGTGAGTTTTCTTCGATTTGGTCAAATATTTTCTTTATTAACACAGATGCATGCTTATGAAAAAGATTTAAGCAAATTCAAAGATTTGAATAAAGAGACGTTAATATAACAATGACAAGCCAAAAACGTTGCTAATACTCAAGTGAGTCAACTCGGGTTTAACGTCCCACCAACAACGAGGTCATATGGAGACGGGACCTCGGTTTAAAGTCTCATCCGAAAGACCAGAGAAGCGGGGGATCGATCTTGTGATCCCTGGATTGGTAGTCCGGAGTGTTATCCACTACACTACAGCTGCTCCTGCTGATACTCAAATACTTATTAATCGGAACGCTTTCAAGCCTACTGACTTCATCACACGATGAATGCTGAAAAATCAAGTGGTTATTAGCAATTTAGAGCGCAGAGAATATTCATTCGTTTACAGATGTGTTTGTTCAAAACTTCAACTTTCACCCTTTTTTTATGTCATAATATCATTATAACATATACAGCAAGTTGTTTTTTATTTTGTTTTGGCAGTCTGCAACACTGTCGTACCATTGACTCCCCTTAACTATTCAAATAGCTTAGGATATCTATATCGGAGTGGCTATTTACAGTTAACTGTAAATAGCCAATAAACGTTAAAATGGCTATTTACAGTTGACTGTCAATAGCCAATAAACGTTAATATGGCTATTTACAGTTAAGTTTGCTCAAAGTCAAGTCTGCGTAGAACACAGAAGTTTGTGAGTTAGTGAATGATTTCTCTTTACGTTTGAATACAAATTTTCCGAATCTGCCTATAACCTTATGACCCATGTTCCTTCTTTCGAACGTGTTCTTTGCTCTTGAAGGAACTCTTCTAGGTCTTAATTTCCAACAGAAAATACATTTAAGTTCCAGTTTAGTTGGTAAGATAGCTGCTAGATAAAGGTGTGATGCCAAAGCCGTTTACAAATAGTTTTATTTATGAATATGTGGTACGGTACGCCTGAGGTCTTAGGTTTGAGTTCCTGTCGGGTCACGAGTTTGTTTCTTCCAGAAAGTAATGAATTTAAAAAGGTGAAACATTTATGTGGTTGTTGCTTATTTCTCGAATGATTTTAATATTTTAACACATTTAGCATTATCTAAAATACTAGAACTGGTCGATAATTTAAAGTCAAACGGACCTTTTCACAGTATTTCAGCTGTGTAATATAGATAATGAAAAGGGTCAAACCATCCAGAGACTAGAGATCAGATGAAACAACTAACCTAGCTGGCCCTCGGGACTACGTGTCCAGAGCATTAGCCCTTTATCCAACACGACTGAACATTATTTCATAAGAAGTAGCAAAAATAAAATCATATAAATAATATTGAACCTGAAACTTTGACCCAGCGAAACGCTGAAATAATAAATTGACTACAAATATCAATGACTTTTAATTGTCAATTTATAAAAGCCTTATCTGCAGTCAACTGTAAATAGCAATTTTAATGCTATTTGGCTATCTACAGTCAACTGTAAATAGCCATTTTTACGTTTTTTGGCTATTGACAGTTGACTGTAAATAGCCATTTTAACGATTTTTGGCTATTTACAGTTAACTGTCAATAGCCTCTGCCTATCTATATACTAGTCTAGTCTCATGCTTGGAACAAGCAGACATTTGTCATCCTTCCCATAATCATAAAAATTTAATGGGGTTCCAAATGAGTGGACCTTGATCATAAACGCTCCAGCAGGAGCAATGCAATCTATTTCATGCTGTCTGTCTAAACAGCGGACCTAAGTCAAGCTAAAAGTAATTCTAAGTAATTCTAACTTACGCATCCAGTAAGCAGGCGACGTTGCGAGGGCATTCCAGAACTCTGCTATCCATCTTGACCACTCCAACCACGTTGGTATCCGGTTCGCAAGAGTATTCTCTGCAGCGTTAAATGGTACATACTGCGTGGTCTGTGCCCAGCGTCTTGCCGTCGTCGTCGGGGCCGGCGTCGTTGGCTTTGGAGTTGTAAAAATATGTCTTCTTGGAGTCGGGGGTCTTGGCTTGGGTACTGGAGGAAAACGATTTGAATTGCCTTTTCTACACCTCTTATTGCGTGGCCATTCGCAAAAATTATTCTGCTCATCCCAAATCAGTGGTCTGGCACAAGTGAATTTGATTGGAACGTCGTCGACGCACATAAAGTATTCGGAGCACGACCAGGGACTCGCATGAAAGTCATTAGAATTGGGTTTGTTTTTTGGAATCCGTGGACAGGTGAATTCTCTGCTGACCCGTGGCGCTATTACTGAAACACAAAGAAATATCATAATAAAAGACGTATTAAGAATGTTTTGCGATGCCGCTTCTAGAAAGAACTACGTAGACGCAAATCACAGTACAAAAGGACGGCAAGAAAATATACGCGCTAGAATGCTTGGATGAAATTGTGAAGAATATGAAGAAAAATAATGATTTTACAGCGATTTATGCAGAGTAACTCTTACAGTGGTTTATGGAGTAATATGGACTCTTCCATTTGATAAGGATGGAGACTGGTCAACAAAGGATTTAAAACGATACTACAACTTAAGCCTACAGTGTTATTGTGAAGATGTAATAACTGTCTGTCTAAGATTTTCGCCTCATGAGCAAAGGGTACACATGAAAAAGTGCTTTATCATGCATCTGCTGCAAAATTCACCTGATAACAGGGGTATGATAACATGATGTGATATCATGTCACATTAGAACCGCGCTTGCGCCAGTGTTATCAGGCGATGCCTTTAGAAGCGATCTCTGAAAACGATTGGCTACACACTGGCGTTGGCCGTGATAAGAGCATTGGATTGGTTAAATGACGTCACCGACTTGCGTCACAACGCATTCGCGACGTCAGCAAGTTCGAACAAAGCTGTGTTTGCTTCTCACTTGTTTGCCGCTCTTTACGTCGTAAAATCTTCTAATGATGCATGATAAATAGAAAACCACGTAAGTGTCATTTGATACCAAGTTTATCAGGCTCGACCAGAAACGCGTCGGACTGGCTCGGCAAGCCTCGCCATTCCTACGCTGTTTCTGGTCTTGCCTGATAAACTTGATATCAAAAGACACTAACATGGTATTCTCTATTTATACTAACTGCATTTGAGGCCCATCGTGAGGAAAATCTGGCTTAAGCTTCGTTCACGCTGCCATCTTTGACATAGTTGGTTTGGGAAATTAAAATGTGCTTGTGCGAATCAGGGGCGTAGCTAGGGGCGATTCCACTGTACGCACAATTATGCTTTATACTCACTGAGGGCAATGATAGGGGGTTAATCCGCTAAGATATTTCAAATTTTCTGTCTGTTGGCAGTTAGTATTGAAATTATGCCCAATTAAAAACATGTCAGCATGAAAATACGCAGGTGTGTGTTGAAATTTTGTCAATTTGACAAAATTTCAATACGCACCTGCGTATTTGCGTATAGGTAGCTACGCCCTTGCGAATGAACATACACGTATATATGTCACTATCATTGGCAATTTTTATGGTAACATTTATTTGACTAACAAAATATGTCCATATGAACAGAAATTTTGTCATAAAATATTAACAAAGAAACTAGATATAGAGATGAACACAGAAAACTTCGCTCATAATCAAATCAATTTGATTTTGAACAAATTGTAATTAACAAAAATATGGCATGGTTGGCCGTTCACACGAATAAAATTTAAATGTCTGGTAACTTTAACGAACTTTCTTTGTTCGTGTGAACACTGCGGCTAAATATTTCACTGACAAAGATTCTTTGTTACATTTTTTGTAACAAAGATATAATTTGCTCCGTGTAAATGCAGAATGTTTGGCAAACTTTTTTGCCATAGTTTCTGTGTCAAAGAAACTTTAATCGTGTGAACAAAGCTGAAATATACCTGATGTATGTGAAATAACTACAAGGGAGACAACCTTGAGCTGCAATATTTAACTTGGCTCCCTTTATAAGAAAAAAAAAGAATTTGGTCCGAAAACAAATGGAAATGAGAGCCACCCGCCTACCACGGAAGCCAGATATAACCTGGCGCCGAGGTTATTAAACGATAAGCATACCTCAGCTGAGCGTACAAATTCTAACTCGTACTAGACGAATCCTTTGCATATTGCAAACTCATACTAAACGAATCCTTCGCATATTTCAAGGAAATCTGGTTGTGTCATTTCTTTGCTTGTCACATAATTCCTCTTATCTGGTCTCTAAAAACAGGCCTTATCCAACCTATTTAGTGTTAAAATTGAGAGCTGACATTGCCAACAGCGTAGATCCATACAAAGCGGCCTCACCTTGGTCTACATGTGTACCCTGTAGTCTTTGAATTGTCAACTTAACTTTGATTTGGCGCTGTAAGGGTTCGAATTTATATTAAACACAGTGACCTTCATACCGTTTGGGGGTCGGGTAGGTGGCTGTGTAGGTGGCGGTGCTTGTGTATAGACTGGCCGCACTGGTCTGTGGGGTGGTCTCTGTGGCACTGGATGTGGTTGCACCGGTCTTGGCTGCACCGGTCTGTGCTCCACCGTAACCTGTGGTACTGGCGGCCTTGGTCTTGGTTTTGGCCTTCCACGGTCGCTGTAATTAAAAATGGAAAAGTTTCCTGTAGCCTGAGACCATAGGGGAAGTTGATGTTTTAGCCTATTATGTCTAGGGGACAATATGAGCCACACCATGTGATTTCCAACAATGTGGCATTGTTGACGAGCAAAGATTCTGATCAGACTGCACATAAGTCTGATTAGAGCCTTTGCTTGTCACATCAGCCATCTATGGAAGTGACCCAAGCCATAAAGGTAAATATAATTTTCTTCGTTTGAAGTATGAATAAGAAGAAAATTTGTTTCCCTTGAATGGGATATCGTCTCCGCTAGGTGTAGCGGTTTGTTGCACGAGGTTTTCGAGATATTGAGTGAAATCGTCATTCAGCTTTGGGACGCCGACAAGTTAACAGCAAAATTTGATCGCTGTGGGTATTTGTCATGGCAGAAGATGAACACGTGGCGGCGGGTGACAATATAGACATTAACGGTCAACTGAGAGAAGTTTTGTTACAGTTACGTAACCAGCGTGAAGAAGTACAGTCGTTAAAAGAAGAACTACAGGGGAGTGCGTTTAACGTCGCAGCGGAGGTGAAAAAATTGAAGACGGGCAAGGACTTAGTCTGGAAATATCAGGGTAACAAAATTCAGTTTCAATTTAATAACGAGGTTGATGAGATTGCGAAGCAAACATCTTGGGCAGTTGAGCACGGGAAGCTTGATTATTGTAAAGAACTTTTGAAAGAGCTCTGTGAAAAGCTGAGAAAACGCAATAAGCTAATCAGAATTGCTGATTCGTCAGCAGGTGGCTGGGACACTGTCCGTTTGTATGAGACAAATCCTATAGCTAGTGACAGTGAGGATGAGTCCAAGATCTATAAAGCTGAAAATCGTGCTCTTAAACGCAAACGTTCTAGTTCCAGGGGGAAGACTTCCACGGTTACTTCTGGGTCTCGTACTTCTGATTCTGGCTCTGTACCCTATCCAAAAACATGGGGGACGCAGGGCTATGCTCCAAGATCTACGGTGCAGCCAACGTTTCCGACTGGGAGGTTTTTTCGTGCCCCCTCCGGCACCCCTACACTCTTCCCTGCCTTTGGGTTTGGGACTACAGGACCATGCTTCGCCTGTGGGGAGTACAACCATATTCGGAGACAGTGTCCACACATCAACAGAGCCACAACAGCCAGGAACCAGCCAGCCAGTAAAACAGACCAATAGAGAACATTTGAAAGATGAGTATTCTTTTGATTTTGGGCGTTTTACAAACGATTACTATGAATATGAGCAGGGTCAAAAATATATTATAGTAAAAGGCAGATTAAAGAAAAACATTAAGTTTTGGCAAGCGATTGGTGCTAGTGATTTTATATTAGATGTTATTGAAAATGGGTACAAAATACCATTGTTCTCTATGCCCCCACAATATTTCAGTCACAATAATAGATCAGCCATGTCTGAACATGAATTTGTATCTGAAGCTATCAAAGACCTGCTTGATAGGTCATTGATCGAAGAGTGTGAAAGTCCACCCAGAGTTGTCAACCCATTAACTGTTTCACAGCAAAGTTCTGGTAAGAAAAGGCTTATCCTTGATTTACGTATTGTAAATCAGCACATTTGGAAACAATCTGTGAAATATGACGATTTGAAGATAGCATTGTCTTATTTACAGAAGGGTTTTCACATGATAAAATTTGATATTACCAGTGCTTATCATTTCATAGAAATTTTTCCGCCTCATACGGAATTTCTAGGTTTTTCTTGGTCAGATAAGGATGGAAAAAGAAGGTATTATAAGTTTTTGGTACTCCCGTTTGGTTTATCCAGTGCATGTTATTTATTTTCCAAGATTACTCGCCCTTTAGTGGCTAAATGGAGGGGTGAGGGGAAAATGATTCTAATGTATCTTGATGATGGCTTTGGGTGTGCAGCAAGTTTTAGACAAGCTTTAGAATTAGGCTGTCAAGTTAAATCTGACTTACTCCAGTCAGGGTTTATTCCTAAGGCAGAAAAGTCTATTTGGAAGCCTGTTCAAGTGCTTGAGTTTTTAGGTTGTACCTTAAATTCTGAAGAAGGAATTATTTTTATTCCGGAACATAGAATCTTAAAGGCTCATAATACCATTTCTGAATTACTGACCGCTCAGAAAGTTCATAGAAGAGTAGCTGTCAGGAAAGTTGCAAGCTTTGTGGGTCAGATCATTTCAATGTCAATAGTCATAGGTCATATTAGTCAAATTATGACCAGGTATTTAAGTATAGATATTTTGAAGGCATTTTCTTGGGATTCATTTATTTCGCTTTCATGTGAAAGTATTGAACAGTTGAAATTCTGGAAAAGCAATCGTCAGAACTTGAATATTAAGGATATTTATGAGTCGCATAAATGTACCAGGATTGTTTATTCTGATGCGAGTTCAACTGGGTTTGCTGGTTATGAAGTAAACACCATTAACGGTATTTCACATGGGCTTTGGTCAGCTGAAGAAAGTACAAAGTCTTCAACATGGAGAGAATTAATGGCTGTATGCAGAACTCTCAAGTCCCTTGGCCATTTTTTGTCAAATCAGAGTGTCAAATGGTTTTCCGATAACCAAGGGGTCACATCAATTGTTCGAAAGGGTTCAATGAAACAAGAGTTGCAAGAAATAGCTTTTGAAATATTCAGTGTATGCATTTCGAAGTCTATTCATTTAAACATAGAATGGATTCCAAGATCGGAAAATAGCATGGCAGATTATGTTTCTAAGATTGAGGATCATGACGACTGGGGAATATCAGTGCATATCTTAAATATGTTACAGTGTAAATTTGGAATTTTAAGTATTGACTGGTTTGCATCGGATCATAATGCTATACTCCTGCGTTTTTTCTCTCGATTTTGGAATCCATCCTGTTTAGGGGTTGATGCGTTTACTGAAAACTGGGCATTGGAATACGGGTTGTTTGTACCGCCTATAACTCTAGTTACTAGAATCATTAAGAAAATGGTAGCTGACAGAGCATCTGGTGTACTAGTCATTCCCTGTTGGAGATCTGCGTCGTTCTGGCCAATTCTGTGCCCAGACGGAAATTTCATACCCAATGTTATTGATTGGTTTGATCTTCCAACGGGTAAGGAGTTTTACACTAGGTGTAAAAATGGCAGGGGGATGTTTGGGAATGTCGATTTGAAATTCAGAATGCTAGCGTTAAAAGTGAATTTCCAGGAAATTTCATAAAAACAACAATAAAAAAGTTATGGCAGTGTGTTTTTTCTATAATTATTATAAAGAAAGGCAGCTATGTATACAGCAGTAGTGGTTTTGGCTGATTAGGTATGATGCATATAAGCAGCATTTGCGGATGCGCATTTTAGCACCAGTATCTTTTTTATGATTGGCAGCAATGTTAAAAATGAGGCGGCGTGTTTTTCATAAAATGTATGGAAAGACAGTTCAGTTTCAATTACGTTTTGTTCATTCACAAGTGGTGGTGTCGCCGAGACGGTACATTTACACGGAAAAAGTAAGTGCAGTACATATATGGCGGCATCGCCAAAATTTAGTGTTGTACAAGTTATGTGGCGGCAGCGCCAAGTTAGTGTTGTACATATATGGCGGCATCGCCAAAGTTAGTGTTGTACATTTATGGCGGCATCGCCAAAGTTAGTGTTGCACTTATACGGCGGCATCGCCAAAGTTAGTGTTGTACATATATGGCGGCATCGCCAGAAAAAGCGAAGGAAATTTGGCAATAATAGTAAATGTTCTTTCTTTATACATTTATTTTTACAGTCTCATCATCAGGAAATAGAAGATCTACCCGAGATACTGGCAGACAAAGTGGTCCTACTCCCGGAGATTTTAAGACGATCGAGAGCTGATAACACATGTAGGAAGTATGAATTGGGTTTCTTACGTTGGAAGGAATGGGCGGAAAGTAATGGGGTGGGGAGTAGGCACATTTTGCCTGCTGAGGTGTTTCCGGTTGCTTTATATCTTGTGTCAATAATTCAGACAGCTAGTACACCTAGTCCAGTAATTTCTGCGTTTTATGCCTTAAAATGGTTTCATGAGATCTGCGGTATGAAATCGCCTACTGATTCTCATATTGTAGTAAATGTTCTTGAAGCTGCTAAACGAATATTAGCAAAACCTACGAACAAAAAGGAGCCTATTTCGGTTGATATTCTGATGGCTGTGTTTAAACGTCTTTATCAGGAGAAAAATCTAAAGAGTCAAAGGATTATTTGTGCTTGTCTTTTAGCATATTCCGGCTTCATGAGAAGTTCAGAGTTGTTAAATATCAAAGTCTCCGACATCGCATTTGATCAAAACTATGTGGCCATTTTCATAGAAAGCAGTAAGACTGACAAATATAGAGATGGTTCGTGGATTATGATTGCAAAAACTGGAACATGTCTGTGCCCTGTGACTAATGTTAAGAAATACATTGAGTGGGCAAATTTGTCTTCTGAGGATTTCTTGTTCTGTAATCTAAGTAGAACCAGATGTGGCTATAAAGTCAGAAGTGACCATAAAGTTATGTCATATACTAATTTACGTGAGGAGTTTTTGGCGGCATTGTCGCCGCATGTGAAAGATGTTTCAAAATACTGTTTGCATTCGCTGCGATCTGGAGGAGCCTCCGCAGCTGCAAATAATGGTGTTAAAGATCGCATGTTTAAACGTCATGGCCGTTGGGTTAGTGATTCTGCTAAAGATGGATATATCAAAGATAATCTTAAAGAAAGATTAGCCGTTTCACTTTCTTTAGGGCTTTAGGCATTAACACACATATACGTGGTTGAAGCTTAGATTTTCTGTCATTTATTGGGCCAGAGTGTTAGGAATTTTTAATCATATTCACCAGTGTTGTGAGGCTTGTCTAATTTTACTATTTCCTTGAATGGCATTGCTCCCGTTCTTTGGTTTTCAGTCGGCAACCCAAGTGCTTCAGGCCAAATTATATGATGTGCTTTTCAAGTTATGTAGTTTGTTGTTTTTCGTTATAGAGACGGTATTATGTTTAAGGGAAATATAATTTTCTTCGTTTGAAGTATGAATAAGAAGAAAATTTGTTTCCCTTGAATGGGATATCGTCTCCGCTAGGTGTAGCGGTTTGTTGCACGAGGTTTTCGAGATATTGAGTGAAATCGTCATTCAGCTTTGGGACGCCGACAAGTTAACAGCAAAATTTTTTATATTGTATGTTGGTGTTATTCTAAAGACGTATTTTGCATAATTTCTAAAGTTAATCAGTTATTCCAGGATGTTAGCCTTTGCAGCACTGATGTAGTATGATTATTAAGTGATGGTATTGTGCAAAGTGCAATGTAAAGATTATTGTTATGTCACCCTGCCAGTCAGTCGGCAACCCAAGTGCTTCAGGCCAAATTATATGATGTGCTTTTCAAGTTATGTAGTTTGTTGTTTTTCGTTATAGAGACGGTATTATGTTTAAGGGAACAGTGAGGTCTCTGTTTTCTGTATATAAAAGCGAAGGATGATCTGAATATAATATGACAAAGTTGCCACATTGTAGGAAATCATATGATGTGGCTCATATATAGAAAACTAAGTTCAACCTTCCCTTTTTGCTGCCTTTTGTTTGCCTTAAATGGAATTAGGTACTCACTTACTGCTGGGTTGACCCTGTTAGTTTGCCAATCGTTGACCAATGGAGCTTCAAACCCACAATCTTCTGCTCCAAAGGCAGGCGCTCTAACATTTCTATCAAGGCGCCTCACATCAAATTGGCAACAATCTTTTTGAACGAACACGGAGGCACACAGTTTTATTGACTGCCACCTTTCAATATATAAATACTGCAAATATATTGCGAGGAATGTAGTTTTTGCTTATCTAAAATAAGTGTAGGTAGTTGCACTAGGAAATATAGGAGCATGAAAAATCCGGTACTTTCCGACCACCTCAAACTACTGATATCTCAAAGTAAATTTTATGATAATTTACTTTGAGATAGCAGTAGTTTGAAATAACAGGAGCTGAAATGTAAAAAAAAGTAGGAAATGGGGCCAAATTATAGTCTTTGATATAAGGGGTACGTTGAGATATATGTGTTTGAGATAACGAGAATCAACTAAATGATGATGTCGTCATGTCCCACTGGACAAACAACCTTTAATTAACATTGAATCCATGTTGTTTCATCATTATGGCTTTGAATCAATGTTGCTTCAATGTTGGTTCAACGTTATGTGCCTGCTGGGGCTTTTATGAACTTACATTTTCGGAGGTTTAGGCCGTCCGACTCCGGTAGCTCCAAGTTCTTGATTAATGGCATTTAACAACGGATACGGTCCGAACTGGCAGGTGTTTTTGAAATCATCTAAGTCCAAAGCCCAAACCATCACTCCACCAAAGCCATTTTGTTTCATCCATTTCACCTAAAACGTATTTAAAAAATAATGAATTCTCTGGCGGGCATACAATGCCAAAGCCCGACGACTTAATTAACTGACAGGGAATTCAACTTAGTTCATACGATTGTAGCTGCCTGTTCAATACGCCATGTATCCATAAGTCCAGTTACACATGAAAGAATGTGGCGTGTTGGCAATTAATGGAGCCATGCACTGTACTCAAATATTGGAGAGAAAAAAACATAGAGAAGGGTTTCTTGACCCTCAATTGCCACTCAAGGCTTCCTGGGGATCAGATTGAAACTAGGCTATCTTTAAATAGGTGAGTACATATAAGCGACAATAAATAGTTTGTTTGTTTTCAGTACTCCGTAAACGGCGATTTGAATACAGCTGCAGGATAATATTAGTTTTACGCGTAGACTAACCGATGAAAATGCCGAAATGATAGATAGATAGATAGATAAGATAGAAAGATAGATAGATAGATAGATAGATAGATAGATAGATAGATATACTTTATTTTCCTCCAAAAATGAAGAGCAAGAAAAAAAATACATACAACATGAACATATACCAACAATTTTGAATACAACATATACAATATATACACACACTAGAATCCATCCTAGAATTCTCTACTAGAATCCTGATAATATCACAGCAGGCACACAAAGACGAACCAACACTGACTCAACGCTGATTCAACGTCAGGACGTACAATCAACGCAGATTCAATGTCGATTTAACGTTGTGAGCCAACTGCAATATGCACCATTTCAACGTTGAACCGACGCTGAAACTCAGCTGCTCGCGACTAGATTACAAACTAATTGGCAACTGCCACTGCAATAATATAAGTGCCTTTAGCACAATTTTAAGTGCCTCTAATCTATCATATGCATCTTGCAGCAACATATGAAACCCTGAAAACAAAGCATCCACTTGATCAGACGGTGATAATACGATAAATCGCTTGTAAAAATCGAGACCAAAACGAAGAAACAACCTGCGCCATAACAGGGACCTAAAAGTATTGGCACTTGGGCAATACAGTAATATATGTTCAAGAAGAATCTTCTAAGCTTTAATTTTAATCTTACTTTCAGCCCATCTAATTACCTTGTTTCTATTAAACCAAGAAAGTACTATATGTATAAAGGTAATACATTTCAGAGCATGCAGACTTTTATTTAATAAATGTTCAAATTCTTCCTACCTTTATTCGTAGACTATCGACGTCATCATACCCCACCCACTGGTTTCCAAGCACAACATACGGTGCCTCCTGTTCTTTGATGTAATATGTATTTGCTCCTTGTCTTTGCATTTCACAGATCTGAAATGAACAGGTAGTGTCAAACACTGTAATAACAGTTGACTCTCCTTATCTCAAACATTGATATTTTAGAATACCCTCTTATATCAAAAATATGGGTTGTACATATTTTTGTATTTCCCTTTACATTTCAACTCCTTTTGTCTGTTATTTCAAACTACTGATATCTCGAAGTAAATTTTCTGGGACCAGAGATGTCAGTAGTTTGAGATTACATTCTACTTCGAGATATCGATAGTTGACTATTGACAGAGACCTATACTTATTTGAAGATCATAAGACGCTTTCTTCACAATGGTTCGAGATGTTTTGCTGAAAAAGGTAAGGTCATACAATGGTTTGCCTTGATTAACTGGACATTGTTTCCGCCACAAATTCCCTGAAACCGATTCCCTGGTGACAATACTTTCTTGCTTCGAACACATGCCTGATTCTGTTTGGCATAAGGTGATGCCTGCCACATTGTTTGTTGCAGCTTTTTCAAACAATCGGCTGTATTTAATTCAATTTTCTTATCTATTGTAACAGATCAAGTTTGATAAAAATGGAATGTTGTTGTACCAAAACAAACCAAATTACTCACAAAAGGTTTCGTAAAAGAGTTTGCTTGTCTTAAAATATATAAAAGTAGACATTCAGGTACATGTATATTTGAAAGGAATAATTGAGCCGCGACACGACAAAACCAACAATGTGCTTGTGCTCCCAGCGCAGACTCAGATCAGCCTAGGCATCCGCCCAGTCTGATCAGAGCCTTCGCTGTCCGCATGGAGTTAGCTTAGACCCTTAGCTACTCTTTGAGCACTTAAGGAAGAGTCTTATCAAACTGGGCGAATGCCCAGGCTGGTTTGAGTCTGCGCTGGGCGCACAACCACATTGTTGGTTTTGTTGTGTCGCGGCTCATATAATGAAACCTCATAATAAGCGAGAAATCCGCCCTCTCTTGTGTATTTTCCGGCTTTGCCTTTTCCTTTCACAGGATCCATCAATCCGTGTCTGTGGTAATCTTTAAGAGTGAAAGAACGTCCATACAGACCCATGCCGATAATTAATTTGTTTCGAGGGCATCCCATCTGTACCCAGTAATTGGAAGCCCAGTCCTGTGAAATAAACGCAACAAAAATAAACAATGACATGTTCACTGTCTGGATCGAGATCCGGAACATCCTTTTAAGGAAACGGGACAGACCTTTAAAGATGGCGGACTGGTTTACACACGCTAGGTAGGTGCTTCGTTTTATCGAATTTCCTGACTACACATCGAAAGCATCAGTCAAGCTAGCCTTATCAGCGAAGGAGAATACATTTCTCCCTATAAAACAGGCAGTTATATGGCGAAAAATATATGTATTCGCTAGTATCGGCATATATTCAAGTCTGGTATTGTGCACTTTTAATTTTAAGTGATGACCCAAATATTTTCTTGACTTTCCTATGAAACGTCATTTATACGTAGTTTCCCATTACGTTTGTGGAATACGATGCCCAATTCAATTTCGGTCGCAGACCCCGAAAATCGTGTTTGATTCTCTTGACTGCTTTTTGAGGAATTATCATTTTTAAGCTATGTTATTTGCATTAGTCACGGGAACATACTCGTGTTTCAATTTGTGATGAGCTCGACAGTATGTTCCGGTGACAAATGCAAATTACACAGCTAATAAAAATGAATATTTCTAAAAAATAAAACATAAAGCCAACATATTTAAATACGGTTTCCAGGGTATGTGACCAAATTATATTGGGCATCATATTTCATGAAAAAAAGGAAAGTATACATGACGTTTCATTGGAAAGTCAAGAAAATATATGAAGAAAATATATGCGTCTCCACTGAAAATTAAAACTGCATACATAATAACAGATTTGAAAATATGCCGATAAAAGCGAATATGTATTTTTTTCGCCATATCACTACTTTTTTAAATGGAGAAATGTATTTTTCGTTCGCTGATATGCTCATTTGACTGATGCATAAACTGTTACGATATATATTAAGAAAATTCGATAAAACGAAACACCTACCTCGCGCCTGTACACCGGTCCGCCATCTTTCAAATTGATGATCCGTTCCGTTTCTTTAAAAAAATGTTCCGTTTCTCGATCCAGACAATGATGTCAACCATTTTCCTCCTAAAAAGCTGAAATAGACTCTTCTTAGAATCTTTTATATAAATTGGGGTTTATTTTCAATTTCACAAAACTGTGTTAAACTTTAAAAATTATCCAAAGTTAAGCTCAAACTATAATTATTACTATCAGTGGAGTTACCCATTCACACCTAACGTCCAACAGTTCTAGAGTGTTAGACAAGTCCATTCACTAGTCATTAAGAGGTACTTTTCTGCAGAATTCATAGTTGTAAAGCAAAGCAACCAGCGTAAACCCTAATCAGACGCCTGACTTGTGCCTGCAAGGTTTACAAATGAGCATGCATGTATGAGCTGACAGTCTTGGGATTTAGGCTTTTCCTTCACGCACATGTGTGCCAGCCATACATAGTCCTTACATTTTTCAGTCTAACTCGCTAAAATGGCAATGCAACCGACTGGCAATGTTCAGTATGACCGGTCTACACTAATAATTGAAATTTGGCACAGTACGCAAACTATTCCAGTATAAACAGTCTATATTTTGTTTACTTGTTTAGAATTCTGGTCAAAATTAGGTAAATATTATACTGTATTTAGCTTGTTTTATCTCTAAGAAAAATACATGTTTACTTTCTATGTCTACATGTATAAACTGTTACAATCAAAATTGTCAACAATGGCTTTTTCATGACAGATGCTCATTGTACAAGTTATTCAAGGTTTCGCACCAGTTTCACAGCAGAAAAGTACTTGAGGTTCTTGCCTTTGTTATGGTCAGCCATAACAGCATAAGAAACTGACGTTATGGCTTTCCATTATGCTTCATCGTGTCATTTTGTGGTCAAAATTTAAGCAAGTATGTTATGGTAAGCCATCATGTTAGTCCATTTAAAGTGTATGTAAACCATCACAAATGTGTGTGATGCAGATCATTAAGTTCCTCGACTGAGACCCTGACTATGCATTAGTGCATTACTTATCCGTAAAGAAGTTCCAATGATACGCAAGAAACAGTGAATTTCAAATTAAACTGATCTCTCTCTCTCCTCTCTCTCTCTTTCTCTCTCTCTATCTCTCTCTTTCTCTTGCTGTCTTCTGCCTAAAGAACAGACGGACAAAAATATTAAAATTTGAACAATTTCTAACCATATTAAGGTAGCGTTGGTCTCCAGTTTCGCCTGAGTGGGGATAAAGAGGGCTGTTATGCCCGGTGATATTTTCCCAGCTACCATGAAGATCATAGGCCATTAAACTGACAAAGTCCATGTCTCTGAAAAATATTATTGAATATCAGCAGAAATTCTGAAACTGAAACAACCCAGCAAGCACACAACGTTGACATACAATTTAATCAACACTGATTCGACGCCATGGCGTTTAATCAATGTTGGTTCAAAGCTGAATCAATTTTGTGTGCTCGCTGGGAAGAATGGTGAGATCTGTCATATGATGAAATCTATATCTCTGAAAACGAATTCGTCGGCTAAATTCTATATCGTTGTATGTCCAATTTCCTAAAAGTCGAAGAAACAAGTTCAAAGTTCTGGCAGGCTTTCATTGTATGACATGTATCACCAAGCTTCTGCTTGGGTGGACCTGTTGTGTTTTCTTCGTGAGCCGCCTTGTCACACACCATACACCGGCTTGAATTTCAATGTTTAAGGTGGGAATGGAGTTGTGATTGTAACAAGTGTCGCAGTGCTCTAAGACGTAACAGGACCTTCCCACCAGAAACTACTTAAAACACCGGTCTTAATGACAAAAGTATTCAAATCTATATTCTAGCAGCAGCGATGTTGGATGGTCTCTCAATCTTATGTTCTGAGGTGCTTCGTGAAACGAAGCCCAGCCAGGGAGGCATCGGTCAGATAAATCTATTAATGGAGCTGTGACGATGTATTTAATTCTGGGGCCATATTCATAAAACGACTTAAGTCGTTGCTATGCTGTTGCTAAGGCTAAATTTCTTTGAAGGAGATTCCCTACAACTATGAAATTTGCTCTGGAGGAACAGTCTTACAAAGACTGTTCCTCCAGAGCAATTTTCATAGTTGAAGGGAATCTCCTTTATAGATATTTAGCCTTAGCAACCGCATAGCAACGACTTAAGTGGCTTTATGAATACGGCCCCTGAAGAATATGATTTTTCTCAGGTGTTAGTTGCATTTCTAACAATTCATCATTTTAAACAGGTACAAAAAGCATCGCACAAAGATGAATTGTTGGATAATCGGTCAGTTTTTGGCATGTTTGATAAATGCTTTATTGTAACAGAGTGGAGTGAGCTCACGAGACACTTTGATAAATCATTATAAACTGTTCACAGAAGGACAATTATACGTCGTAACCAAAGTCTCACTTATTTAATAATCATGAATTATGCAGAAAGCTATAGTCTTAACAGCAATGGCTTTTGATTAATTGCGAGATACTTTATCAAACTTAGATGATTTTGATCTTCTAACCTTTTAATGATATATGAAAAATGCATGTGCATATAAGCATATGTCTCCATCTATTTATTTTAACAGAAACTGCGAGATGGCATATAAGTACATGAACAAAACGATTTGGAGTAGAACTGGTCTATATTTGACCTCCCCTAAATAATATTAATCCTATTAAACGCCCTAGGGGCGTTGCATTTTGAGACGGGGGTAGGCGTTATATAAAGTCTATAAATCAGCATCTGCCAAAATACCTGTTGTAAGCAATATAAATGTGTTGGGAATACCTTCAGAGAAAGCAACTTTATTTGTTTGCCTCCCTTTTCAGTAGGGGTTAACTCTTAATATTTACATTCTTGGTATATTTACAGAATAGCCCTATAGTGAACCAAAGGAACGTAATGTCGTTTACATTCCGACAATTACATTGAGACACGCGACGTCAATGACGTAAATATAAACAATGACACTCTACAACTTGATTGGACGTCAGCAACGTCCTGACGTCATGCACGCCGTTCTGCTGTTAGCAGAAAAACTGCGTGTACATGTTTTACTGCTTCAATTTTAGCGCTTATATAAAAGTTTTCATGAAAGATTTGATTGAAACGAACGTAAATATAAGCAATGAACTTAGTTTTTCTGAGGTTTATCGAAGTGTAAACTACATTGGGTCACTAGCAAAGTTTACATGAACATTCCATTTGCACGTGACCCAATGTAGTTTAAACTACATTGGGTCACTAGCAAAGTTTACATGAACCCCTTCGGGGTTCATTCCATTTGCACGTGACCCAATGTGGTTTACACTTCGATAAACCTCAGAAAATGAAATTCATTCCTTAAAAGGAGCCAATTCTTTCCTTCAAGAGTAGACTTCATTTCAAAGAGCTACCCTATCCAGAGAAGCAGACAGGAATTCATGCAAGTTAAATTAACATACTTTCGGGAAAGAGGCAGTGACGTTTATCAGAGCACGGGCGTTTGTCTGGATTAATATGGTAAATATACTTTCTTAGATCATTGTTTTTCAGACAGCTGCTGTAGCGGTCATTATTATTATAGGGTAATACTGTAAGAATTGTTAAATCATGCATGAAAAGACCAAACAGAGTCAGCTGAAACTGCATATAGAAGAGACACTGTGTCTCTTGAGTCATCATTGAGTCATCCGTATTATATTTTCTGATAGAGGTTGGTATACTTGTACACATGTACATACTTTCAGAGCTGAGCCACAAGGAAGATAATTCAACTAATATTTCAGTCCACAGGCAGATGATGTAAGAGATGTAACTTGAAAAATATGAACAGAACATACAGTATTACAGGCAGTGAAGTCTAAGGACCTATAGAATGCAGGTCAATGTTTAGTAGCATGTAAATGCTTAGCATCATCTCATTCAGTCGGGAAATAATGCAAAGCCAATGAGTGAACATGAGCATGAGAACAATGTCATGTCTATTACAGAATACGGATTTCTAATTCAAAACATCACACGCAAAAAAGACACTGAAGTTCATCACTGACATCATTTTAAAATAAAAATGTGTTTTCTTTCCTCAGGTGGTTACCAATACGAGCACCAAATATTAGGCCTTCGGTTTTGTTTGATGAATTTTCAATTTTCAGAGTTAAGAAGACTCGTTAAAAAGTGTTTAGATCCTTCTGATGTTTTCTTTTGTTTTTCTTCTTCGTCTTCGTCACCATAACCGAAAATAACTTTGTAATCAACATAGGGAAAACAAAGAAACCGGGAAAAACAAAGAAACAAGATTAATTATCTTCTTTAGAAGAGGATTCGAGATTAATGCCAGACCAATTGTATTCTAAAACTGTTCAACGATAGAACGGTTTACAAAATTTCCCCTGTCCGAGCCTTAGAAAACACAGGTTAAAAACTTAATTGATTGTGGTTATATAACAACCCTGTAGCCATTATAAAAAATCTAAAATCCTGACCATTAACATTATTCTCAAGCCATTTCATCGACAGATCTACTCGCCCAACAAAGACAAACACCTTACTCAGATATTGATCATCGAAAAGTCCCAGTCCATAGAGTTACCACTATTTATTACCTGCAAAATTGTGGTATGTCATATCCGGTGTCAATCTTCGATTTCCCAGCAGCCACAGCAGATGTCAACAACAATGGTTCTCTTCCGGTTCTACGGCCCTCTTCGTCAAATGTTCTACGAATCTCCTGTTTGTTAAAGAATCCATCGGGATGAGTTTGAGCAAAGAAATGAGCTAAATTATTTCAAAGTCAATGCAAATTGCATATGTACAGTTCAATTTTCGCATGTTTAGATTGGGCATGCACTTGCATCATCCTGAGGCAAGGTTTCTTACGACTCGCGGGTGGCTATACTGACGAGTGCCAAGACAAACTACGGAAGCTTCGGATTTCCACTATGATGAAAAATACCGACTTTTCTGGCATTAACAGTACACTATACTTGGTTTTACAGAGTTACTAATTGCTTCCCTAGCAGCTGAATTTAGAAAACTGCTGCCAGACTCTAGTCAAAATTGAACAAATCGAAAAGATCTAAATTAAATCAAACTATGAAATTTACATACATTTTCAGACAAAAAAGGACGTCACTGGAGTCGTTTAAATTCAGTTTACGAAACCAATGTAGATATTGGTATGCACTGACTATTTAATATAGAAATTATTATTATAAATTGACCATTTCATTTTAAATACATAGCTCTCCATGTACCGTTTTATATGACATCTTTCGTGTTTCTGTGCAAAAATAATAAGACAACGTAATTTACATTACAGTTATATCAGATTCTACATGGTACTGACAATGAAATTAAATTCCGGACGTCTAAGTTAATTTTAATGGAGTCGATGGTTTCTCGTACAAGACACTATTTCTGATACACGTATAGATTTACATTCTTGGTGTATTTACTGAAAAGCCCTATACAGTCCATCACTCTCCCCTTTATTTACTTCCAAATCGTGGAAGTAATTATGTGTATTTGATATGTGTGCTTATCAGATTTTATCAGCTGTTTGCTGGGGAATGTGAAGTACTGTATAGTAAACCATTGGAACGTAATGTAGTTTACATTCCAGTAATTACATTCAGCCACCTGACGTCAATGACGTCAAAATAAACCATGGCTCTCTACGATTGAACGTCGGCGACGTCACCATGGCATTCACACAGTTCCGCTGTTAGCAGAAAAACTGAGTGTTTATGTTGTATTGCTTCAATTTTACGCTTATATAAGATTTTTCATTAAGGTTTTGATTAAAACGAATGTAAATATAAGCAATGAACTTAATTTTTCTGATGTTTGCCGAAGTATAAATTACATTTGGTCACTAGCAAAGTTTACATAAACCCCGAAGGGGTTCATTCACTTTGCATGCGACCCGATGGAGATTTCTCTTCCATAAACCTCAGAAAAATGAGTTCATTCCTTAAAGATTTACACCCACAGTATTTCTATTAAATTTTAAATTTCTCACAAAACATTATATTCTGGGAATGATAATGATTGCTAATAAAAGTACATTTATCTGCCAAATTTATGATTTGTGATGGTCACTGAAAATAGGAGAATATAAGGAAATACACAAAAAGAGCGGCAATAGCGGGTCGCCATTCCCGCCAAAACTGAAGACTTGATACGCCCAGCAATCATAGTTAATCAGCTTAAAGTTATATCATGAATAATTTTAAGCCCTTTCTTTACTCAATTTTAGACAGTTATTGGCTGAAAACAACTCACGTGCACAGACTAGAGGTTAATGCTATTGTTAAGTTATTTACTCCACCAATCATAAAATTCAAAACATGCTTGCAGAAACGCCTGTGGGAGTCAGTCAATTTATGACGACAAAATATTCGTGAATATTCAACAACGGTATGCACTGATATATCGTCTCTGCCTCCGTAACAAAGGTGTTTTAGCTGAAGATTTTTTTAACACATCTTAA
This sequence comes from Ctena decussata, assembly GCA_963989385.1. Taxonomy (NCBI): domain Eukaryota; kingdom Metazoa; phylum Mollusca; class Bivalvia; order Lucinida; family Lucinidae; genus Ctena; species Ctena decussata. The sequence continues at coordinate 16,786,196 of OZ022500.1, read as the reverse complement.
TTATGTTTCATACAACAAACCAGCTTCATAATTTTATGATTATTTCGTAATGAAATACGAGGGAGTATACCTTTAACTATAGTTTGAAAAATTGTTCAAACGCTGGTAATAGATATGGTATAATGTATATCATGCATTTTTCATAGACAAATGCCTTATCTAAACGGAATATATTAAGTATGCTATATGACGCATTTATCGATTCATACAATTATTAATAATGACGAATGCCTGAACCAGTGTATACACACTTAAAAATGTCTGCCGAATACTAATTACAATTAATTAAGATGCAGAAGAATAAGTTAGTTTTCTAAGAGGAAAGCAGTAGTCTGAAGTGTTCGAAGATAAATAGGGGCTGCTAGAGGATTGTTCACTTCTCTTAAATATTACATTGCTGTCATCTCAAAACGATCAAAGAGTAGAGACGATAAGGCACTTTGCATTTAGATGTTGTAAATTTTAGACAAACTCGGAACACGGACTAAATTTTTTGGCTGATTAACTGACAGACTATATACATAAACTTAGGTACACCTTACTCAAATACTCATCACCGATTGCTCAGATACTTCTGTCCCAGACTTAGCTCCCAGAGGGCACATGACGTCAAATAGCGTCGAAGAGACGTCGATGCGATGTTAAACAGGACGTCGAGATGACATCGTACTGACGTCGATGCGGCGTGATGACGTCGCATCGTCGTATTAAACTCGTTTAATAATTTTAATCCTTAGCTCGCCAAGGCTAGAAAAGATAGAAATTACTAGACTCGTTAAATACGACGACGTCAGTTTTTCACTTTGACGTCATGTGCCGGCTGTGAGAGTTCATGGCGAAATCCTTATCAATGACTGAGAGCGCCTACCGAAAGTAACTGTGTAAAACGATGTCTGTCTTCGGGCGGGCTACCCCTATTAGCCGGATACTCCCAGTCCATATCGACTCCATCGAAGTTTCTGTCCCTTAGGAACTTTACCGTAGATGTGGCGAACTCCCTGCGACTAGCTGGGGTGGCTACCATTTTGGTAAAGGGCTCCGAGCCCATGTTCCATCCTCCGACTGCAACTAATGTCTTCATATTTGGATTCGTCCCCTTTATGCCATTGAACCGATCGTACCTGGAATTGCAGAAATGAGACACAGTGTAATACAGTGGTTTACAGGCAAACATTTAAATGAACTGCCCACGCGTAAACCGAAATACGGAACATGCACAATCTGGTGAGTAGTACTATAGGTATATTTTCAAAATGAATGAATACCTCTGCAGTCACACAACGTCGAATCAACATCAAATCAACGTTGAGTCAAGGACATGACGTTAGAACCACGTTGATTCAATATTGATTAAACGTTGTTTGCCCGGTGTAAAACTTTCAGGTTAAGGAATCGTCAAATGCAGGTTTGCCATTCTTTCTGGACGGGAGTCTGTATGATCAAATTATTTCCTTTTCAACCAGAGTTTACGCTTGAGTTTTTATTTATTTATTTATTTATCTATTTTTTTTTTCGTTATTAGAAGCGAATACTTTTCCTTAAGACTAGTCCCATTTTGGAAGTCTTTTTAGAGACAATCCGTCCATGAAAACAAACTGGGAGTCAAAACTTTAAAATCTTTATGGTGTTCCTTAAGTAACAAGAATTGTCAAAAGACAATAAAGCGCGGCCTAGCGGCAGCTTGACTTTAACCGTTGAAGCGCAAGTTCTATATGGACAATATCGGCCAAATGAAATGATATCAACTGCAGTGTCAGAATAAACAGTTCTCCTAAAACTAATTCAAACCGCTACAATGAACAGTGAAATACAGGTCACTTTGACCTACAAGTAGCATAGGTTAATCATTGTATGTAAATGCACCATAACATCAAGTATAATAGAAGTCAATGAAACAGTTTTAGCGATACTGGCTTAAATCACTGGGCCGTAAAATGTAGTCCACACTGACCTACAATGAGCATGAGCTCACTAATATTGTCAGCCCACGACCATAACCCAAGTATAATGCAAATCCATGTGAAGGTGTTAGAAGTATGATGCAAAATCACTGGACCATGAAATAAAGATCACACTCACGTACAATTAGTATGAGGTCACTCACTGTGTCAACCCAAAGCATGTACCAAAGTATAATGTCAATCCATGCAATAGTTTTAGAAATATGAGGTTAAATCTCTGGACCATGAAATATAGGTCATACTGACCTTCAACTAAGATGATATCATTCATAGTGTCAGCCCCAACCATTTAACTGAGTATGATGCAAATCTATAAAAAAAAAAGTGATAGAAACATGAGGGTAAATCACCGAGCCATGAAATAGAGGTCACCACACGCTGACCAACAATTATTATGAGGTCACTCATAGTGTTATCCCAAAAAAAATAACAGAAGGTTAAGGCTAATCCTTGAAATAGTGTTAGAATTATGAGACTTAATCACTCCACCATGAAATAATGGTCCGTGTGACCTACTGCTAGTTTGAGGTAGAATATCCGGTCATATTGCGTCATTATTTAAAACAATCATATTCGTATATCTAAAAGTCTTCAAGAAAGAAGCCAAACCATTGGGACATGAAATATAGGTCACTGTGACCTACTGCTTGCTTAAGTTCAAAATTTCAGTCAAACTGAGTCATCATCAGAATCAATCATGTTCGTAAATTAAATAGTCTTCAAGATAAAAGGTAGAATAACTGAACCATGAAGTATATATCAATGTGACCTACTACAGTACTAGTTTGAGGCCAAATTTGTGTCGTACTGGGTCATTATCCCAAGCAATCATGATCGTACATGTACATCCAATAGTCTACAAGATATCAGGCAAAGTCACTGGACCATGAAATATAGGTCACTGTGACCTACTGTTAGATTGAGGTCAAATATCGGGTCATACTGAGTCATTATCTCAAACTATTATGTTCGTACATCTAATAGTCTTCAAGATATAAGGCAAAAACACCGGACCATGAAATATCGGTCACTGTGCCTGCTGTTTGTTTGAAATTAAAATTTGGATCATACTGAGTCAGTATCCCTACATTCATTTTCAGGAATCAAATAGTCTTTGAGGTGTAAGGCAAAATCACTGGACCATTTAATATAGCTCACTGCCTGCTGCGCATCGCTGCTTACAGTAAATCTTTAATAGACGTATCAGTGGAGCAAATTTAAAGACTCTAGCCCGCGGTAACTTAGACACAGAGCTAAAGACAACGGGTGAATATTTTGTCTATGTTCAATCTATCGTGAAATATATGTGATGTCCCGATATGCATCGCTGCCTTTAGTAGATCTTCTCCAGACGTATCTATTAAGCAAGTTTGAAGACTCTAGCCATTGCGGCACTTAGAAACTGAGCTGAACGCAAAAGGTGTTTTTATATTCAATCAGCCGTAAAAGATAGGTCATGGCCCAATATGCATCGCTGTTTTGAGTAGATACTCCCCAGACGTATTTATGGAGAAAGTTTAAAGACTCTAGCCCTTACGGTTACTTAGAAACAGAGCTAAACGTAACAGGTGAATACTATAATACTTACAATATAAGCCAAGACCAGATATGCATCCCTGCTTTCAATATATCTTCCGCAGACATATCTATGGAGCAAGTTTGAAGACTATAGTCTTTGCTGTTACTTAAACACTGAGCTTAAGGCAACAGGTGAATATTTTTTCTATGTTTAATCAACCGTGAAATTTACCCCATGGCTCGATATGCATCTCTGCTTTCAATAGATTTTCCCCAGGCATATCTGTGGAACATGTTTTGAAGTCTCTAGCCTTTGCGGTTACCTAGACTCTGAGCTTAAGTGAATATTTTTACAAAGGCGCCTGTGCACTAGCACGCGTACGCGGACGCACACAAAGGGTATCTTACATGTATAAGCCCGTCTTCGCGTCTCAAAGTCGCGCTAGAAATGACGGAATACATAGAGGCCACGAAATTAAATGACTTGAGAATAGTTATTTGTTTGAGAAAATCTGGCCCCGAGGTTATAAAACTTGAGTATATTCTCAAACTCAAAATAAAGCACACTGATTGGCTGCTTCCAAGCATGTGCTCGGAAACGGCCAATCAGTGTGCTTTATTTTGAGTTTGAGATTATTCTCTAGTTTTATAACCTCGAACCCTGAAGTATTTTCTTGAAAGAGTTCCAGTTTGTAAAGTGGCTAAAAACGGCTGGGCATGCAAACGCTGTATTCCAATGAAGACATGGATGGTGTTAAAACTCAACTGCTATAGCAAGTTCATATATCTTCTGCAAAGGTACTGAGCACAGCAGCTAGTATTCCATAGTCGCTATAGTGTAGTGTTGAGACGGGTAACTTCGGACAACGGGTAAATTCGGACATACCATGGCAAACAGTGAAACCGTGGAAATCCAGATGAGATCATGAGCCGTCTCATTAGGAGTTTTTCACTGTTTGACTAGTTAATTTTATTTTAATTCCAAGCAACTGACATATAAAGAAAACAATGGCACAGTCCGAATTACCTGTCATTGAAGAATTAACATCAGACGGCAAGCATTTATCATGAAATATCTCCGAATCTGCGCATTGTTAGTCACAAACAACAAACTTACATGCCTCTCATCCATTCTGTTGACTCATCGTTCCATTCGAATGCAACCAGCCTATTTCCATTGAGTTTAGCGAATGCGTAAACAAGATGTGTACAGAGACGTGGATCTATATCCTCTGGAAAAAATTTCATGGCTTTCGGTCTGTACTGGGCCCAGTTGGTGTAGTAACATACTCTAAGGTATTGCCCTGCAACAGAGAAATCAACAATAATAGAATAATAACATAAAGTTCTAAACATCGGGACACCAAAAATAATTTATGCCATTGTCCTAAAAATCATTGGAGCGTAACCTCGAAATTGATATTATGGACTGGTCCAGCTAATAAGTCTTACTATATACCAAGTTTCAGCTCGATCGGATACAAACTGTAGGAAGAGTCATCTAGAAAGGAAAAGCTTGCAACGAATGGACGGACGGACGGCTGCCAACGCAAAACATATTACAATGTACGCCCCGTTTTTCAAACGGGCCTATAAAAGTACCAAATTGTTTCATGCAACGGACGTTTTAAGCTTCGACTTTAGATAGAAAAAATGGTTCGTTAGTTCTGATAAATATGTTTCTTGATTGTTTGTATGATGTTTTAATCTGAATGTGCACTGTCTCAGAAATTTTGCTGTTCCCAGCATTTACTAGGCTGTAATAGGATATATGAGCCGCGACACGAGAAAACCGACAATGTGGTTGTGCGCCCAGCGCAGACTCAGATCAGCCTGGGCATCCGCCCAGTCTGATCAGAGTCTTCACTGTCCGCATGGAGGTAGCTTAGTCCCTTAGCTACCCTTTAAGCACTTAGCAAAGATTCTGATTAGACTGGGCGGGTGCCCAGGTTGATCTGAGTCTGGGCTGGGCGCACGACCACATTGTTGGTTTTCTCGTGTCGCGGCTCATATTTTCTCGCCGGTTACTTCAACGTTTCCACATATCATTCTTGCATATTCTTGTACAGTTTGACTTTATTTGCATTCGTGCCATCTGAAAAAAGTCGCCTTGTTAGGCAGTTTTCGTGTTGCCTTCTGTCGTTTATGAAAATGGATTTGCATAATAACACAACCACATGACGTAAAGTTGGCATCCTATTTAATTTGTGGTAAATTTGATGCTAATGCAATGGACTTAAGTACATTGACAATGCACGTTTTCCTCGCTATTTTGCAAAATCATAATCTATGGGAAGGAAAGAGGCATAGATACAGCAGAGTTATACGGTATGAAAGTTGAACCAAAGAAAATGCACGGTTTACTTGACGGTAACTGATCGACTGACTGATTGACTGACTGACTGATTGACTGATTAACTGACTGAATAATTGAATGATTTGATTGATTGATTGATTGATTGATTGATTGATTGATTGATTGATTGATTGATTGATTGATTGATTCGCAGAAATATCGAAACACAAATGAGTAACTGAAATTCAGATACGCTAGGCCCAAAGTAAAAGGGACCTCTATGCTTAAGGCGTGATTTTTTCCCATGATTAAAAAGTTATACGGATCACTTACTTCTGCTTTGCATTTATGACTATGACATGTAACTTGCATGGCAAATGAATTTTTAAGCGTTTGTGTCTATGTAAAATATGTTAAACATACGTTGACGTCATTTTCGAGATAAATGGTAAATTATCCTCAAACTGATCGTTGAAATAATGATTGATTGTATACTTTTCACCCTTTTTTGACTTACATTACTTACATAACAGACAACACTGGATAGTTTTGACTATATGTATGTGACCTTGACCTTAATTCAAGGCCATGGTACACAATATTACCCTTTAAGATCACAGTGCTACTGTTGACCATTCTTCTTCTTTGGCTTACTGAGTATCGTTCCCCCCTGTGACCCAGCTTCCCACTCATATATACTGCGTACTTGCATCGCATAAGTCTGCTGCTTGAAGGAAATGCTGGGTCACGGAGGGGGGAAAGTACTTGCATTTTAGTTATAGTGAAGCGTTCCCTTTTGGCCGTTTTTGACCGGAAGTAGAACTACGGTTTTGCATGTTTAAATGCCAATCAGGCATAACAAGAAGAAAACCATTGCTTTGTAGTGTGCTATGCATGTATTTAGCATGCATTTATGAGAAAAATTTATGGCATGAATGACTAATTTCAATATTTTTATTACCTCAAAAAATGAGGTATGCGAAAACCTTGAATTTAGGGTAGGTAGGGTCAGACTGGATTATCTCCCCATGTCTTTGGGTCTGAATCACAAATGATCTGATTTCATACGGTTTACATATTTCTGGAAGCTCTGCTAAGAAAAATTTGCACACTTTATACTTTTGAAATTTCGGACCTGTCGCGCCGGCCTAATGGGGAAAATCCTCGCCTTAATCATAGAAGTCCTTTTGTTGCTTCATTCTTTTTGTACTGGTTACACATAAGGATTTCATTTATTAAACATTATCACATAGTTCTCGACATTTAACTTTTAGTTCAGGTGTACTGGATTACGCACTAAACTATCAACCTAGGTGTCGCAGGTTCGATCCCCCGCTCCTCCGGTCTTTCGGATGAGACTTCAAACCGAGGTGCCGTCGCTGTAAGACCTATGTGTTGACTTTGAAACCTGAGTTAACCCACTCACTCAAGTAGTATGGTCGGATGGTTGGTTGGTTGTTTTGGGGTTAACGGCTCTTTGAGACAGTATTTCAGTCTATATCGAGAGAGGGAGAAAGAAAAGATATATGATGATGGAGAGAAAAAAATGTCCTAACAATCCCCACCCGCACCTTCTGCAAGCACAGTAGGCCCTTGTCCTATTTTTATCCAAATTAGTAGAACGCCTCAGCACTGAAAGTTACCCAGCACCATTGCCCGACCACCACCACGATCCACGAATAGTATGGTAATATTTAAAACTCATTTAACTTTTTGAATTGAGACATTCATATTCAGTCGTGTGAAATATTAGGGAGCGATAGAAAACAGCTGTACTTATTCACACAGAAGGGCTTGGTTGGCACTTTTAGTGAAAATAAACAGGTCAGAAATGACAAGCAAATCGCCATACTTCAGCAAATGTCACATAATACCGTAAGTTTCTCATTATTGGGCCAGAGATGTTTGAGCAACAGTGTAGACCCTAATCTGAATACGGGAGCAGTTTGATAATAGTCTACACTGTCTGCCATTTACCATGCTTCTTTGGGACCAATAACTCCTTGTTAAAATTAAATTATTATTCCATTTTTAGGATGACTACAAAATTAGTTTACGTGTATATGAATGATTGCAGTTTCATATCTGTGAGAATTTTGCATGTCTTCTAAATAAAGTTGTAAGAAAGCAAAAACGACAGCTAACGACTTATGATATACCAAAACATCTGAAAAAAAGAGGAAAAAAATCGCACCTTACAGGATAAAATTCATTGTTTCAGTCGCGTTTATTTAAAATGCTCTAATAGATTCAACGCAGTTACGCAAGCATAAAACTGTCTGTCAGATTTGACTATTCTGAAAATTCCGTTTCTCAATTTTCGAATATTTGAAACAATGAAGTCTTTGTTCTTTAATTTATTTTATGATTTTCATCTGTTATGCAGTTGGTTTTAATACAGACCCATCTGGCCAAAAGTGTCACGATTTGGAGCTCCTCAAGGGAAAATCTTCTAAATGTGAGCCGCGACACGAGAAAACCAACAAAGTGGCTGTACGCCCAGCACAGATTCAGATCAGCCTGGGCATCCACTTATTTTGATCAGACTCTTCGCTAAGCGCTTAAAGGGTAGCTCAGGGTCTAAGCTACATCCATGCGGACAGCGAAGACTTTGATCAGACTGGGCGGATGCCCAGGCTGATTTGAGTCTGCGCTGGGCGCACAACCACATTGTTGGTTTTGTCGTGTCGCGGCTCATGTAATGCCGTAGAAAACCTTAGAAAATGGGGCACTTAAAATTATCAGCGTAAATAGTTGGAAAATGGAACATTTTGGCTTTACAATGCCGTTATGAGTCCAAAGGAAGCAGTTAGAATGGCAAACAGTGTTGCCCCTGATCAGAATACTCTTCAAGCGCAGCCTGATCTAGGTCTGCACTGTAAGGAGAGGTCTGATCTGGGTCTGCATCGTAAGGAGAGGTCTTATCTGGGTCTGCACTGTTTGCTCAGACAGACTATCTATCCTAATACTTAAAAGTCTGAATGTAAGCACAGACTGGTCAGCGCCTTTGCTGCTCGCATGTAAAATATCAGTTTGGACCATCTATGAACAGATAAACAATTGTAAGATGTTCGAAATAGGCTTTGCTATGCACAGATGAATAGGTTTGAACCGTCACTTTTAATTATACTTTATCCCATCTTGACCCTCGAATCGATCGGCCTTACGTGAAAGCAAATTGAAGACCCAGACCAGCTCAGACATGTTGAATTCTGTTAAAAGTCGCCATTGTTTATACAGTCAAGAGGAGAGAGTGGGGGAAGGGGGGCTTCTAAATGGTTTATACAAGATGTTCGCGCAGAGGAAGGTCTGTCCAGAGTGTTGAAGCTCAGACACCCAGCACAAAGTTGATTCGATGTTCATTCAGCGTTTTGTGCCCATTGTACAGCTGATTGCATATGAGCCGCGACACGAGAAAACCAACAATGTGGCTGTGCGCCCAGTGCAGACTCAGATCAGCCAGGCCATCTGCCCAGTTTGATAAGAGTCTTCGTTAAGAGCTCAAATGGTAGCTAAGGGACTAAGCTACCTCCATGCGGACAGCGAAGACTCTGATCAGACTGGGCGGATGCCCAGGCTGATCTGAGTCTGCGCTGGGCGCACAACCACATTGTTGGTTTTGTCGTGTCGCGGCTCATATGTTACTACGGGCCCTTTATTTGTGATGCGGCTACTTAAAGTTAGTTTAAGCAGTTCACCAGGTTAAATTTTTCCTACAGAATAATTAAACATGTCAGAAATTAAAAAGTTTGAATGAAACACGGAAGTAACAGGACAGACCTGCTGCGACACTAATAAAGACAGACTTATTTTGGTTTATTTATCGTCTTGGAGTGGCTGTACGGGCGTACTAGTCAAACGTTTGTGGAGCTGTGCAACCTACTGCAATGCCAAGACTTATGAGAAAGGTCTCAGACTCGTCGAGTTTTCAACCTTCAACCACCAAATGGAATGTAGTACTCGCAAAGATCCTTGCCCAACCTCATTGATCACCCCCTACCTCACCCTACCCCAGCCCCCGCCCCCTAATCACCCAGCCCTCCTCGTGTTACATCATGTTGGATCGACGTTGTGTGCCCAGTGGGAAGAGGATTAAGGCCTTGACGAATTTAAAAAACGACTGGACAGGTGTTCAGTGTGAGGAAGTCGAAACATACCTGAACAAATATAACAGCAAGAGTGCATATCAGCTGTTGAAAGATCTAACTTCAGAGAAATGAAGGTCCAGACAAGTCTCGGGAATATTCATGAAAACAACAATAGATTCTCGGTATATGGACAGATTATTGCTTAGTACTACTAGTTTACAAACATGAAACAGACGGGACCAATGCAGTTCTCGACTGCAATCCGTATCCAGAAAATAATCTACACCCGATCCTTCGTGAGGAAATTAAGTTTCCAGTAGCATGACTGAAAAGGGGAATCGTCATTTTAACACTCAACGCTGAAATTCATCTTGGACAGGCTTAAACCCCAAGTTGAAGAGATAATTGCCGAAGAACAGGCTAGGCTAAGAACCAGAAGGAGCACTGTAGAACAGATCTTTGACCTGAGACTCCTTTGAGTAGAACTTTCAACATAACTTAACGAATGTCAAAACTAGCCTTACACAGGGTATGACATTTACATACCTTTACTACATCCCTCGAAGGACGACCACGCATATGCATTACTTGTTTTATAATGAGTTACGAGAGTGTGTGAGTTAACTTGGGTGTAACGTCCAATCACCATTTACGTCAAACCGAGACGGGAGTTCGGTTATAAGTTTCATCCGAAAGAATGGAGAAGTGGGGAGGGTACGAGGTGGGAAGGGGATGAGTTACTTAAAAGACGACATTTGTAAGAGATTGGCCTATCTAACAATCTATTCCATTTCCATATGGAACTTCTGTGAAAAGCTGAATGGAATTCGATTCATCTGTTTGGATTGTGCTACATTCAGACTGTGAAGAAAGAGAACTTGCGGAGTTGACAAAATTTCTGAGAGTGTTCAAAAGAAAGTAGAAAATTCCTAGGAACTGACACAATTGTATCCCAGATCCCGCCCAAGACACCATGTGGGAAATTAATTACCACATAAGACATCACCAGCGGCAACCAAGTGAACAACCATTGCGCATGTGGGTGGTCATTGGGCTAGCCCTAACATCACAAACAATATATCAATAACAGACATAGCAACAAACAACACATAAAACAACTGAGAAGAACTAAAATAAAAGTGTCACCATGGGACGGCCAGTAATGAAATTACTGGAAGGGGGTGGGGGTGCGGGAGGGAGAAGGGAGGTAACCGGTTAATGATCGACCAGCTGCCTTGGTTCATCAGACACTTAGTTGTTCAACCCAACCAAAACAACTACCACCCACACACCATACCAACGAAAGCATCAATTTTGACCAGAACAATTTATATAAAAATTTTAACTATTTTCTATTTTTTAATTTAGGACTACCCTTAACATCACACACACACACACTATATCAATAACAGACAAACAACACACAAACTACCAAGAAGAACCAAAACAGAAATGCCGCCTTGGGACGGCAAGCAATGTAATTTCTTCGATGGGGTGGGGGGGTGGGGGCAGGGGCAGGGGCTTAACCGGTTTGCGGTCGAGCCCAGTTTGGTTTATCAGACAAGTGGTTGTTCGGTTTGCGTGGAAGATTAAACCGAAATATCAGTTGGGCCACTTTCAGGAGTTGTTTTGAAAATCCACCTGCTTAACCTTCGTAGAGGCTGTAATTTTATGCTAAATATTGCATACACGTCAGTACGGAGCTGGTTCGGATGTGTGTCACCGCTGGATAAAGCTTAGTATTGTATATATTTGTTAATATGTAAATAGTTTACAAAAAAAATTAAGAAATGGTAAAAAAAAGAGACCAAAAGTAATTCCACAAAAATATTATCCCATGGACTTTGGTGCATTTACATGAATTCTGGCAACTATGGATGGAAAGCGAAATGAAGAATGCGCTATATTTTTTACAGAGTTCAGATCTGTCCCCTTAGTTTTAAGATATAGCTTGTCGAACTAAAAATATTTTGAAAACGACAAACTTCCACGTTAATTAGCAACGTCATGAAAAATGCTACTAAAAGTCCAAACATGAAATTTAAAGTCATGCTGTTCGAGTATAGGACCAACATCTGCAATGAAATAATATATACTGCTTGACTGTTCGTTTAGATTTCTACCATTACCAAATTAACTGCAATACGTTCGACATAATTGCCAAAAAATTAATTTGCAGTAAACTTGAAAATGCCCTAAGGTCTATGGGAAAATTAACTTTCTGGAATTATTTATGATCCATGACTGTGGAAAACATAAAAAAAGTTTATTAACTTGCAAACACGCAATGCCATCCCCATCTGGAATTTCAAAATTTTAAAAGCTTAGAACTGCAAATAGTTAGCCAAAGTAACAATGTTATCCAACTCGTATGTGTGTTATATATATCTTTGCACACTATTTGTTTGAAATAAAAGAACTAGTTAGTGGAGTTTTCACAAAACTCATGAAAGTGGCCAAACTGAATTCAGTTCAGTTTGGCTTTTTTTCAGAAGTTTTGTGATAACTCTGTCAGTTCATCTTTTACACAGCTAAGTTTTGTATCCATCTGGTTTACATACATATGAGTCGAATCGCATTGTTCTGTTTTGGGCACTTTTTGTGAAAGCTTAATTGTTGTTTTTATTTATTTATTTTTTTCAAATTTCAAGGTGGGAATGGGCTTGCGCCTTTAGCAAGAGCGTGTTTTCAAGCGTTTTCATATTATCTATTTCGGTATATTGGAATTTGTTTATCATTTGGGTTTGGTTGTTTAACTAATAAATCTTTTTAAGTAAGAAAATTTTTTTTGCATATATTTTAATCGAGAAGCATTCAACTATTTGCAGAAGGTTTTATTTTTTAAATTTCTAGATCGGACTGAAATTGTGCGTTCACCGGGCGTGCTAGTAGGCACACAATGTTGAAACAAGGTTGTATTTACCTGTCCGAGCCACACCTAGAATGTCACTCAAAAATCATATGTCTGTGTAAAAGTGGTCAATGCAAAAACAACAGCACATAACATAGTCCCATAAACAAAATTGCACGCGTTTAATGTCCCACAATAAGTCCATGATTTACCATTACAGTTCAGGGGGAATGCACATTTGTTTGAAAAAAATGCAGGCGTGGCTTTGGAACGCTGACTTAGCTGTCTTATCCCATTTCAGCAGTGCTCCAAATATGAAGAGGTAACATGGATAATTTAGGGACAGTTTTCCTTATTTCTCTACAAAAACATATGTTGTGACCCCTCATTAGAACAACATATTCTTTTTTTGAAAAATAAGAATAAGTAGAATAATATCTAAATAATCCTCAATACCCCTCCTTTCCTGCGGCACTGTTAATTCTTACCTTGTGCAAGAACGTAGCTGGTACCAAGGATACATGTTAAGAGAATCACAAGTACACTGTGTAATGGAACCATCTGAAATAATAATGAGACTTGCAGTAGTAAACATGTGTTACCCATTCATCACGCCTGTGTACTCTTGTATCTTTCTATTGCTGGATGAGTCCAGTTATGTCTGATTTCGTAAACATTTTATAGATATGCGGTAAAGGGGGGAGGGGGGTGCCTATAAGTCCCCTTTTCTGCCCAAGAGCAAAATGTTTTATTTTCAGCTGATGATAAGCCTATAGTGTCTGCTATACTGAATCAATAGTGGTTAAGCTCCGTAAGCGCTATTTTGGAAAAAAAATGGGGTGATTAAAGTGGGTGGGGTAAATCAGCATGAACCAGGGGAGTCATACTACAAGCTATATTTCTCCTTCAAATTTAATGACATTTATAAATACCTTCCTTTATAAGTTGCAGTAATGCTTTTGGTGACATCTTTTCTCAAATTCTTTCTTTTAAAGTAAAATCCAATGTCTGCAGAATTTCTTTTAGATACACTGTCAATTTTCATTCAATTTTGGTACTTTGAATTCAATATATTCCAACATATCTCTAGAACCAATAGATGACTTCTTACCAAACTAAAATGGGTTCACCGTTTGTAGAGTAAAAACTGTTGAGTAGATTTTGGTGACCTTGACCTTTGTTTCAAGGTCACAGTAAGACTTATAATGTCAATTTTAAGTCAAGTTTTGACCATTGTCTACACATTAGCTCCTGAACTGATATGACATCATGACCAAAGTGGCCTGAATTAAACATTATGAAGAGTTAGAGCACTGGTTGTAATCAAATGGCCATGACATCATCTTCAAGGTCAATGCTAGACTAGACAGAATTTAATGAAAGATCTCACACAGCTGGTAAGCAGAAATTTAATAAATATGTATGTTTCTATTTGTAAATTAATGCTTAATATGCATATAATGACCTTGACCTGATCTGAAGGTCACCAATAAACTCAGAAGTTTATTATTTCACAATAGACCTTTCTATAACTTTTAAGTTTAACTCAATTCTGTTTCATTATGTTTGGCTAAAACTGACCTTCAGACCAAGGTCAAGGTCTTTTTTAGGCAAATTAAACATTGATTTTCCAATGAAAACACTCAGATTTGGTACATTTCTGCTGACTGATTATTGTGTGAAATCTATGATTAAACTCCGTTTAGTCTAACCTTGACCTTGACCTTGAAGATGGTGTCATGGCCATTCAATCATGTTGTTAAGGGCATTTAATCATAACTAGTGCTCTAACGCCTCATTACTTTTAATTTAGGCCCCTTTGGGCACAATTTCATATAAATTCAGGAGCTACTGTGTAAATAATGGTCAAAACTTGACTTAAAATTGACATTATAAGTCTTACTGTGACCTTGAAACAAAGGTCAAGGTCACCAAAATTCAACCAACAGTTTGCACTTTCCCAACGGTGAATCCATATTAGTTTGGTAAGCAGTCATCCATTGGCTCTAGAGATATGGTAGAATATATTGAATTCAAAGTATCAAAATTAATCAAAATTGAGAGTGTCTCTAAAAGAAATTCTGCAGACATAAGATTTTACTTTATTGGAAAGAATTAGAGAAAAGATATCACCAAAAACATCACTTCAACTTATAAAGGAAAGAAGGTATTTCTGAATGCCATAAAATTTGAAGGAGAAATATAGTTTATAATATGACTCCCCTGGTTCACGCTGATTTACCCCACCCACTTTAATAACCCCATTATTCCAAAAGAAGCGCTTACGGAGCTTAACCACTATTGATTCAGTATAGCGGACACTGTAGGCTAACCATCAGCTGAAAATAAAACATTTTGCTCTTGGGCAGAAAAGGGGCCTTATAGGCCCTCCCGCCCCCCCCCCCCCTCCCCCAATTAAGCAAACAGTATAGATCAGTGTTTGCACTGTTAGCATATATATGAGCCACGACACGAGAAAACCGACGAAGTGGTTGTGCGCCCAGTGAAAACTCAGATCAGCCTAGGCATCCTCTCAGTCTGATCAGAGTCTTCGCTGTCCGCATGGAGCTAGCTCAGACACTTAGCTACCCTTTAAGCCCTTAGCGAAGAATCTGATCAGACTATGCGGATGTCCAGGTTGATCTGAGTCTGCACTGGGCGCACAACCGTTTTGTTGGTTTTCTCGTGTCATGGCTCATATGTCGCTTCTATTGGACGCTAGGCATGAATGGTTAAATGCTAGTTTATTGATGGTAGAAAAGATGCTATGAGAAACTTATAACAGACCCTTCTGAAATTAAACTTGTCATTTAGAAGGACACAATAATAATTGAGCCGCGACACGAGAAAACCAACAATGTGGTTATGCGCCCAGTGTAGACTCAGATCAACCTGGGCAGCCGCCCAGTCTGATCAAAGCTTTCGCTCTGCACTTAAATGGTAGCTGAGGGTCTAAACTACCTTCATGCGGACAGCGAAGACTCTGATCAGACTGGGCGGAGGCCCAGGCTGATCTGAGTCTGCGCTGGCCGCACAACCACATTGTTGGTTTTCTCGTGTCGCGGCTCATATCACAATGATAATAAAAGACGAAACTATGCTGAGAAACTTGCAGCTAAACCTGCTACTGTGCAAATACAAAACACAGTCTGACGACGTGCATAATATAAGAACCATAAGTCCATCTACATTTTTACAGACATATGTCCCTTTGTAATTTTATGTATAGACATCAGGTCTGCCTTATAGCTTTAAAACCGTCGGATATACTTTCATGAAATTTCGTACACGTATAAAGCATGATCAGATGATGTGTAGAGAATAAGAATTGTAACTTTATCTACATTTTTACGGAATTATGCCCCTTTGTAATTTTCAGTAAAGCAATCGTTCTGCTCTCTAAATCTAAAACTGTTGAAGATATTTTCACAAAACTTGGTACAGATATAAAGCATCATCAAGCAATGTGCAGAGAAAAAGAGCCATAACTGCACCTTCATTTTTAGCAGAATTATATCCCTTTTATAGTTTTAGATATTGAGAGATTGCCTAGTCTATAACTTAAAAGCCTATGAACATATTTTCACAAAACTTGATACAAATATAAAGCATCATCAGATGGTCTAAAGATGTGCAGAGTGCAAAAATGGTAGCTCCAGTTTCCTGCTTCACAGAGTTGTTGCACTTGTTTTAATCAGTCATGATTTTGTATTTTGCCCATATCTTAATGTCTCTACCAGAGGCTTAATTCCAAACAACATATTAAATATGAAGGGAGAACATAATAAAAGAAAGCTGTTATTGTTAAATCTGGCTAGGGACATATGACTTAAATGCCATCAACAATCTCATACAGGCGGGGCCTTATTAGTAACCATGTTTCTAGCTTTTTGTTGTTGTTGTTGTTTTCTTTTGATTTGTTTTTTGTTCCAACCACTGCTTCTTGTCAGCTCGCTATTCAGATACAGTCTCGTTGCCATCTAAAAAAATATGAATTTGACTGTTTGTTATCTATAGTATAAAATAAAGATTACGTAATGTGATTCAACGTCTTTTCCGTGTTATTTCATGATAAACAGCACGCATACCTATGTGGTATCAACGGAATGATATTCAATATGACAGAGCATCAACATTGATAGCATTTGGTATGAACTTTTGTTGCGTGCTGAGACTTTGTTAATTTGTTAATTTCACTTTGAATTCCAAAGCTTGAATCTATAAGACCTCAAGATTTAATTACTTTTCAAATTTGGGGTGTAATTTTATACAGTGATTCAATATTGAATGACAAAGGTTGAATCAATATTGAGGCCTCAATATTGAATCAATATTGAGGCCTCAAGGTTGAATAAATTTTCAAAATGAAATTCAGGGTTTAAGTCAACATTGATTCAAGGTGGAATATGAACATTAATTCAATATTGATTCAACACTAAGGCAATTTATAGCATACAGTATGACTCAGCACTCTCTTTTCATACACATTTGTACTCGTATGTTTTCTGCAATATATCCAGTCCATAGTTAATTAAATCATGCAAGAATAGCACGACATTGCATTATTTGTACCGAAGAAACACGAAGCTATTGAAATGACAGATTTTTGCACAATGAACTGCTATGTCAGCGTGCACCACTTATTTTGAATAGGCCATGAATATGAATATGATTCAAATAACTGTCATTTTCATTGTTGTTTGATATACTGTATTCTGCATGCACTGAGATGTTTGCAAACAACATGTAAATAATGGCATGTTACATAATGTTTTCTAGTACGATCTAACGTTTGACATGACATTTGCAATATCATCGTAAACTGAATATGCAGAATGCATCTTTGCTTATGGCGTTGTGCGATTGCTGAGTCAGTAGGTTAGTTGGACACAAGCAGCTGCTAGATAAAAAGATAATGACTTTACTAGCTTTTATGTCTCGAAGGTAACAAACTATACTGACACAAAAAAGAAACGTCCGTTTTCTAAGGTTCTGCATCTTTTAAGCCAGTAAAGTTGTAGCCATAAAAATATAATAAAATGTGTCCCGAGCGTCTGGCGCACATAAAATTGCAACCGTTTCAATTTTTCTCCATAGCCACAAGATTTATCAAACCTAATGTCGAAACACCATTTTTCTTCCTGAACAGCATTTTATTCATCAAAACATGAATAATTTTGCATTAAACGAGGGTCAGAAACATCGAAAAACGAAAAATCAACTTTTAGAAACAAAAAACGCTTACTAAATGAACGAAAAAGTAGCTCAAAGTCTTCGATTTATAAAATTATCTCCCTTTTAATTAAATTAATAACGATTTTAGAACTTCCGTATCTTCATAACCGTTCATCATTTTGAAACCGATTTTTGTTTCAGCTGACTATACTTGTGTACAATAATGACAACATGCATCAAAAATAAAAATCATGGCTGACATTTGAATTCCCGGTGCACTAAAACCTGGTTTTATTACCCTACCTCTTACAGAAAAGTAATCAAGTAATTCTGAAACCGAAATTTTGCAATGCTGAATGATGCTGATTTCAATGCTATTGATGGCTAGAAATGAATTCGAAGTAATCCTATGCCATTGACTTCCAAACTGATTGACCAACAAGGTAATATTTGCGTGTATCTACGCACGGTCGTGATCGACGTTTTGTAACGCCACCTAACGTGAGAGATTTATGCCAGCGATCGTGACAATTAAGAATGCATCCAGCACCCGTAGAATCTCAGCAGCATGTCTGCTCAGTGATGCTAGGATGAGCTGCGATGGTTAAAACGCGAATAGTTTTTGTTACTTTCGAAATTTGGGTACTGGCGCTTGCGGCATTGTCATTGGCGCCGATCTTCATTGAACGGATTTCCGTTAAGCGCACACCATTGCTGAATAATCGACGTTATTGAAATAAAACAATCGAATGAAATGTCTGTGTGCATTTGGAATTCAGAGACACAATTGTAAAGCGGACGTTTCTTGTTTGTGTCAGTATATATTGTTTAGCGAGATCTTACATGTTTTGATAATTTGGAAAATGTAATCCATTTCCCAAGTACTCTGGGCAAAGTTTCAAAATTATTTTAAAAAATCGTTCCATCGCAATATACTCAAACATATACTTCGTCAAAAGTTAAGCACATTTATGCATTTAATGTGACAAGATTATTAGACATCATAAGATTTGATTCTTTCTTTGGAGGCACACGTAAATGCAACGTATTATCAACACCAACGACAAGGCACTGTAAGACGGCAATTTTCAACAATGCGCAAGCAGTCACAAATGTAAATGTTCAATAAATATCGCACGGTGTTCTTTTTTATTTATTTCCCATTTTAAATTGTGTTCAAGCAGTTACTTTGTTTTTACCAAACAGATCTAGTGATACAAAACGTTAAATTTGATGACACGGAGAAGTCATTTAAGGTGCATAACATGTAATTAACGAAGCACTATTTTCTATTCTCTTAAATGTGATTTGTTCAAACATTTGCATCAGGGCTCGCTTTGCACAGCTTCTATCATAAAATCATATTAGACCTGAATTATAGAATACATTTATCTCCACACAGAAAGTTATAATTAAATTGATATGATTAATATAATCTTGTTAAATCTATCACTAATTATGCTAACCCATAGGGCACATAACGCTGAGTCAACATTGAATCAACGTTTGGATCAGCGTCACGTTCAATCGACGTTTATTCAATACTGATACAACACTGTACCCTGCTGGGTAATTTTGCCGAGGAGTTTGTCAACTTTCACGTAGTTTATATGAGGGAGTTTTACAAAATACCTTGTTCTGTATGACCTAATTTCACCCCAAACTGAAAACATAATTCTTGGTCATTTGTAACTTGGTCAAATTGTCATAAGTAATTAAGCCATTTATTTCATTCCAGTAAATAAAGTAACACCGTATGTTTTTTTTTTTTCTCTAAAAGGCCTAAACCAGTTATTAATGATTATGATTTCATTAGAATATTAATGAGCCGCGACGTGACAAAACCAACAATGTGGTCGTGCATCCAGCGCAGACTCAGATCAGCCTGGGCATCCGCCCAGTCTGATCAGAATCTTCGCTGTCCGCATGAAGGTAGCTTAGACCCTTAGCTACCCTTTGAGCGTCAAGCGGAGAGTCTGATAAGACTGGGCGGATGCCCAGGCTGATCTGAGTCTGCGCTGGGCGCACAACCACATTGTTGGTTTTCTTGCGTCGCGGCTCATTTATAGAAAGGTTTGCAAGGTTACCACGTTAGATAAATTATGGTATGGTCGTTTCTCATAATATCAAGGTTCCTCAATATCATGGGTATTACATTTCTTGTTGTCTCTCAATAAACTTTCTGCGCATTCGGTATTGACAGAATAACTTCACCAACCACGAGTTTTAACTTCTGTGCCGTAATATTCGTTGTATACAACATACAACTAGAAGGTGTTGTTACATTGTAAAAAGAGGCTTCTTGAAAAATTCTCTGTGACCTTATTCGACTGGGCGATTTGTGCTTAACGATTTTTAGGGTGAACCACTTTTTCTATTGAACATTGAAAAAGTGCTCCACGCTAAAAATTTTGAAGCATGAAACGTTTTGTGCTTCACGACTCTTAGCTTGTAGCACTTTTTCTTTAAAAAAAAGTGCTTCAAGCTAAGAGTTGTGAACAAAAAGTGCTTCAAGCTAAGAGTCGTGACCAAAATTGCTTCAAGCTAAGAGTTGTGAACAAAAAGTGCTTCAAGCTAAGAGTCGTGAACAAAAAGTGCTTCAAGCTTAGAGTTGTGAACAAAAAGTGCTTCAAGCTAAGAGTCGTGAACAAAAAGTGCTTCAAGCTAAGAGTTGTGAACAAAAAGTGCTTCAAGCTAAGAGTCGTGAACAATAAGTGCTTCAAGCTAAGAGTCGAGAAGCACGGAACGCGCAATTTAATATGACCAGTGTCATTTCACATCAACACGAGTTACATGTTTTCAGATTGATAAAGTTTAAATGTTCAAAAGTACATTTTAGATGCGACATCCTATTGCAGAAAAAATATGAACAATGGGGGGAATGAATAAAATGACGTCAAGAAAATCCAAATAAGTGTTAGTGGTCGGCTTTTTGCGACTTTTGTGGTTTCAAACTGTTACAGTACAATGAGCATAGTATGATGCAGAGACTTTAAAGTAACCCTTCAACTCATGCCAATATACAGTGCAATAAAGAATTTGAGGTTCATTTGACTCTTGTTATATCAAACACTGTTATCTCAAAGTACCCTTTATTTTTTTCATTCGTAGTGGCAGTCGGGGTGGGGATGTGAGGGGGAGTGGGGCGGGGTCGGGGTCGGGAGGTCGGAGATGACTTGAGGGGTTCTTACTTGAGCTCATTGTTTTTATGGGACTGGGACTTTGGGATAATCAATCCTTCATCATCATGACCATGTACTTTGAATACTTACCTAGACATGCGGTGTTTTTCATGCAGTGTTTCTGCTTTTCCTTATCCAGCAGGCACACAAGGTTCAATCAACTTTGAATCAACCTTGATTCAACGTCGTGACGTTGAATCAAGGTTGAATCAAGATTGATTCAACCTTGAATGCCCAGTGGGCAGTTTCCATGCTATAAATGCTTTGACACAGATACCAGATTGCATCTTATCAATCAAAGAGACATCTCACGAAAAAAAATAACTCACTGCATGTGCTAAAAAAGACAGGCTCAGATTAATCTGCGCATTCACGCTGTCTAGTCTGAGTCTTCTTGTTTGCATGTGTTATCGACACACGTTTTACGTACTTGTGTTATAAAGAGGAAATAATGAGTTACTATCATTATCACTATCAAACATTTGATCATTCTTCCTAAGAAGAAATCATAGATTTAAATACATAGAGCTACAAGGCGAAATGCAAAGACCAAGATCAAACTTTGTAGATCCGCATGCTGATTTTAGTTCTCGCCTTTCATACATGTCTTCAGGCACAGTTTTCTCGTGGCTGCATTATTGTAGCTCCGACTGCTCGTCTGTGCGAATTAGGCAGAGAAGCAAAGCAAAATACCTTTTATGTGACACAAGCATGTGGCACAAGATTGTACTAAACATCTATGACAAATAAAAAGTAAAGTTGTTAATGATTTAAGAGGGGTCAGATTTCTTAAAACAACTTCCAGTCCCATTTTTTTTTGGTTTCAACTAACCTTTGTCACTTGCAGGGAGTAAGGTTTATATTTGGCAGTATTCACAATAAATGAACAGACTAACACCAATATTTATTACGACATTAATGATCATATATAGTCACATATAATAGCACTCGTGGATAATGAAACTTAGATTTTTAGATTTCGATAGAAGTCAGTCGTTGCGATTCACAAAGTCTTGCTATACATCTCTTTTTGTACCCGGCCGAAAACACTCTTGGTAGCCATGAAAGATTGTTCGAGTTTAGGGTTAAACTACGATGCAGTACCTCATTACCTCTGCAGCAGGGTAATAAAAATGAGAACTATAGTAAAACTCATGAGGACAAAAGGCGTAAACTCGGCATGCCAAGACCAGAGAGAGCACATTCTCTCACCATCATTTCAGACGAAATGCACATGTCCTGACCAGAATAAGCATGCGTACAGGCCTGTCTTTGCAAAAGCTAAAAGTCTAAATAATATTACCAGGTGTGAGAACGTTGAAGCACAAATCATGAAAAAAAGAGGTACAGATTTCAGAATTCATAGCAATAAGTGAAAGAGTCTCTGACATCAAATATGATATTTATAATAGTAATAATAACAATTATAAAGAAAGAAAAGTAGATAAACAAATAAGGAATGTAGATGTACACTCAAAGGCTGTCAGTATGAAGTTATACTGCTCACAAAGAGTCCAACAATTAATATTAATGGCTGGGTTACATTAAAATTGTATATTTACAAAACAGTCCGTGGCCATATATACGTGGGTCATCCAATAAGTCTTGCAAACGCCGTCATTACTGCTTTATTAATTGAGGTAGGGTTATCAAATTACACCATTTACAGCTTACGTATATATTACACATATGTGCTAAAAATCATACATGTGACATTCCTTTCTCAGATATGGGAAGGTTCTGAATGCAAAGATGTAAGCGATACCGGCGGTGAAATTGCACAAACATGACGTCTTTTACAAGAGGTTAGGGGAAGAAAACTCCTGCATATATGTTTATTATTCTTTCAAATTACAAAAATTCATGTTCTAAAGTAATCACCTTATATTTAAGAATTCAAATAAGAGACTTTTATTACTTCACATTACCAAACAAATGTGGTTGCTAGGCAACAAGAGCATATTACAGAATTTTAGCAAAATTTTAGTTTTTGACGTTTACATCTGGTTTCTTAAGGCTGCAAATGATATTAAACAAGGCTCGAAGCTTATATTTTCTCTAATATCTACGTTTCGGCATCTCGGGACTATTCTTTGATAACAAATTAATGGCAGTTTAGGAAACACTTCATCTGCTGTGAAAGCTTCTTCTTTATATACTCATTTTATATGATATTTTAGCTGCCCGAAAAACATGGTGATCTTCCTTTGAACAATAATTATATCTTGGCTGACGGCAATATCTTAACCTTGGTACCGTGTACATACTTCAGTATTATTTTCCGTATCTCCTAGCAATTTTCAGATATTTACAAGGGTTCTGAACTAAGCTAGGGAATCTTAAAAAGACAACTAGAAGCCACCGCCGTACCCATAATGGTAGTATTCTTCAGTTGCCTAGCAACACCATTTGCAAGATCATGACGTTTCTGGAAATTGTTGACTGGAAAAAAGGAAAGATGCAATGTAGGAATGTGAATTGCTTATGTCGTTTTTGATTATCGTTTGCCTGAAACTCGGCCGTTTGCAGGACTTATTGGATGACCCTCGTAGAAAGTGATTTTATTTTCTCAGAATAACTGGAGAACATTTGTTCGATGAGCTATTCATGACCATTCTGTTCTCTAGTGTAAAATATAGGCCTATATGTTTAAAGAGATTGGATTAATGACACAGCGTCATTTCAGTCAAGTTGCATCAATCTTATGAAAGTGATTTATATTCCTTGGCGGTCGTATTAATTAATGGTAAGAAAGATAATAATTGTCAATGAAAATGATAAAAAGGTCTCTGTAGCCCGAGCTCATCTTCAGTCCAACTGACTGACAAACCATACTGGTCCATTGATACAAATAATAATGCACTAGAACAGTTCATGCATATTGATTAGGGTCTGTTAAGGTGAAAGGGTACAAAACCATGTTGTACGTCATTTTTACAAAAAGAGACAATTTTTGTGACATCCTGGACAAAATAGCTTTTCAATATGGGCTATAATATTTGAGAAAAGAATTTGCTCCAACAGGACCCTGTTGACAAAAAAGGCAAAAATGAAAAAGGTCTTCCCCTGAAAGTGTACTTATTGACCTGAAGGGACAAACAGTATGCCTGGAAGTTAACCCAATCATGGATGACAACTTTATTTCCCGACAGTGAGCCGGGACGACTCTGACTACAAGAGGGCTTCATCCTAGATTTGTTACAGATGGCTGACACCTGAACAACCAGTGTCATTTATGGAGCCCACTAGGGCAAGGTCAAACTTGAGAGTTCCGTTAAATCTGGCGACAGAATGACATTGATCCATCACAGTTTTGATTTATTGTAGGTTTTGTACTACATTCAAGGACCAAAAGCAATTCCACAGAACATATTTTCTCATATACTTTTATTATAGTGCATTTACATGTTTACAAAAAACTTGTGACAATTCTACTGGACCAGGCAAGCAGGAGATAATTATTATGATTAAAATGCTAAATGCACAATAAATACTGATAATTAACAGAACTAAATTTTGCACCCACACCCACCCCCAAATCCCTCAGTGTTAAAATACAGTTTGTCAAATTTAGTATAAATCTTGAAAACATTAAGTTGACGTTGATGGCGACATCATGAAAAATGACCAAAAACTCGAACGTAAAATTCAGTCATGCGTATTAAATATAAATACCAAATATAAGACGAACGACTGATATGAAAAAAAAATATGTATCTTGCATCTAGCTTTCTACCAGAACCAAAATTATTTAATCTGTTTAGCAAGAATGCCAAAATATAATTGCCAGTAAACATGAAAATACGCTGTTTTCAGTTCTGTTATATTTTGATTGACAATTTGCAGAAGCTCGAGATTTCAATTTTTAAATGCGAAAGAAACTGCGAATTTACAAGTTGTGCTTAGTATGCCGGATGTCTGTTTGATTAGAGTGACTGTACTGTTAAGTGTGTAGGATGTAGTTTTAAGGGTGTCTATTTGAAGACGATAGAAGTGGGACCTGTTTGACGACGCTAATTCACTGTGTAGCATACAGGGTGTCTGTTGGATGATGATTTATGTATGTATTGTGTTATATGTAGGGAGGCTGCTGTTGATGACAATGATACACTGTGTAGTTCAATGGCGATAATATACTGTGTAGCATGTAAGGTGGCTGTTTGATGACGATAATCCACTGTGTATAGCATTAAGGGTGTTTGTTTGATGATGGTAATACACCGTGTAGCAGCTGGTAGTTGTTAGATGACGGTTGTACATTGTGTAGCTGGCCGTTTGATATCAATAGTACACCGTGTAACATATTGAGTAGTTGTTTGATGACGGTAGTACACTTAAATATAAGGTGGCTGTTTGATGACGATAGTAAACGCTGTAGCATAAAGGGTAGTTGTTTGATGACGATAGCACACTTACATATAGGGTGACTGTTTTATGAGAACTGTAATTATG
Source organism: Ctena decussata (assembly GCA_963989385.1). Classification (NCBI taxonomy): domain Eukaryota; kingdom Metazoa; phylum Mollusca; class Bivalvia; order Lucinida; family Lucinidae; genus Ctena; species Ctena decussata. The sequence continues at coordinate 16,760,673 of OZ022500.1, read as the reverse complement.
TAGCATGTAGTCATGGTAGTGGGGGCTGTTTGGTGAAAATAATACAGTGTGTAGCATGTAGGGTGACTATATGATGCAGATAGTACACTTTGTTGCATAAAGGGTAACTGTTTGATGACTGTAAATAACCCATTTACAGGGAGCTGTTTGATGACCATTATACACTGTGTAGCATGTAGGATGGCTGTTTGTTGACGAGAGTACACTGTGCAGCATAAAGTGTGGCTGTCTGATGACAATAGTACGCTGTGTAGCATGTAGTGGGTTGAGTTAACTCATTGTACAGCATGTAGGGTGAATGACACCATATATCCACAGTGTTGAATGACGCCAAATATTCACTTAATGTTTTACAGCGTATTGTTAATGAATATCTTAGAGCCCTCGTATGACCCGCACCCCTAAATTGCTTTACATCTAGCCTGCGGTGCTATAATAAGTATGGATAACGAGGCTGTAATAAATATTCTCATCTCTCCAAGCTACCTCTCTCAAGTGTAATTTATGTTCTTTCGGGCCATAGTAGATCATAATGAATGAGCTACGTCCAAACAAAACAGGTCTTTTCCATTAATACCTAGCATCCCATAAACAGGACATAGGCAAACAGTGCAGACCCAGATCAGACGCCGCAACTGCAGCGTCTGATCGGGGACTACACTACTTGCATAACACAAATGGGATTTCTCCTTAAAATAACATGAAAATATAAACCAGGCTACCTTTAATAGGTAAATGGAACCATCAAGTTGATAAGGATAGAACGTTTAACTGGGAATAAAAAGTAAAAATGTATGCGAAAAGTGCATGCCCAAGCTAGATAGCGCATTTGTGCAGCTCGCTATTACATTATTTATAGACGCACTGCACATGTACTAATTTAAGAGAAACAACATATATTTATAAGTTAAATTGTCGTCTGGAGACAGAACGAATAGATCAGCGTTAACAATCCGATTTAACAGAGGAATAATATGTTATAGTACTTTTTATTTTGCAGAACTTATTAAGTGGTCGGTTAGAAATTGGTTCTAGTATACCAAGGCAACTCATTGAATTTAGACGCCATTTCTTGTACGCATATGTACACACACAGTTCCTATTTAGATAAGGCAATAAACTTAAATGAGACTGCTCTTTAATGTAGTACGAGCCTTATTGAACTGCAGGCAATACCGATTTATTTAAAATACAGTGTACTAAACGAGTTTAAACTTCTATAGTAGTTCCTTGCGCGCATGAGTAAACGCACAGTACCTATTTAGACAGAGACAACTGAAAACAAGAAGGTTTTTTTTTCTGATGTCATACGAGTGATATAATCGATGCACTCATTGATATACATACACATGCTGACTGTATGATTCTATATTTGCATTACATTTATTTTAACTTTAATTTGTCACATGACTTCCGTCATAGATTGGGTCAAATACTGAGACGAAATACATGTAAATATAAGGAATAGTCAAGTCATTGTTTGACTAGAAATCTTTATTATCAGAGCTCCAGATAAACCGCATGAAAATTTTGCTTCTTTTCAGGGGAAACAACACAGCTTAGAGGGGCGTAGCGAGGCGACAACATGATACGCACAGTCAAGTTTCAGGCGGCTTGAAATGAAATGTAAGGGTTTAGACCCCAGGATATTTCATATTGACATGCCAGTTGCCAGTTGGTATTGACAAAATTTCATTACGCACCTGCGTATTTGCGTAAAGGCAGTTACGCCCTTGGCTTATTCATTTTCGCCTCCATCCTCAATCTTGTCTTCTAAGAGCAAATTGTTTCTTTTAATATTAAATTTCCCTTTCAAAGGGTTTTGTTGCCCAGGGATACAAACATAAAGTCATAGCTGTTCCCTACCTTTGAAAAATGGCGGAAAAGCATGGTTGTGCTCCCAGAAAGATATGTCGCGACTCCGTAGCATCAGCACTATCGCAAAAGATTTCAATCGAAAGAAATTTATATCTCAGAAAATATTATCGAATCACTATCTTTTTTGGAGCTCTACATTACATGTGTACAACTGTCTTAATTCAAACATTCATTTATTAGCCATAATGCTACAACATTCGTTTATTATACCACAGTCAAGTGTCAGGAGTTTTCCTCAAGACTGTATTTTGCATAGGTGTAAATGAATTTGCAAGTGTGCGAGGAATTTCGCTGCAGCAATACTGTTTATCGAATGACATTAGTTTTAGTATTGTTAGAAAGAGCAATAATAATGACTTTGAGGCTAAGGGAGAGGTTTGGATCCAGGTAAACATGTTTAAGCCCCCCCCCCCCCCTACGTAATCTTTTGCTGACCGTTCCAAGGACCGGTACTTCTGTTGTATTTCCTTGATGTTACATTGTGCAATGTCCGCTTGTCTATGTTCTTTGGCGGTTTTGTCACCTGTTTTGCTACACAATCTGTCTTTTGTTTTGTAAGTCAAAAATAAAATAGATAGAAATAGATGTTGATGCTGTTTTTGATTAGGGTAGCTGAATGGCCACCTCTTTGGGAAAGAGCTGCTCATTCGGTTTACCGTGCGTGTCTTTCGTGAACCTGTGTCATTTTTTCCGTGTGTGTGTGCTTCTTTCCCTATTGGTTTTGAGAGCGGGATGTTGGATTTGATTGTATTATCATTGCCTATCTTTTCACTTTGATTTGAATTCAAGTTTAATTGTTCTTTTAAACATATGTGTTTAAAGGCAACAGCATTATTTTTTTGTCAAATTTTGGATGACGTCACCATTGACGTCAATAAAACACTGCATTTGTGAAAATTTTTAATGAAGTTCAAACAGTTGAAGTTTAATTATGAGTAGCCTTAAGGGCAACATATGAGCCGCAACACGAGAAAACCAACAATGTGGCTGTGCGCCCAGCGCAGACTCAGATCAGCCTGGGCATCCACCCAGTCTCATCAGACTCTTCGCTAAGCGCTTAAAGGATAGCTAAGGGTCTAAGCTACCTCCATGCGGACAGCGAAGATTCTGATCAGACTGGGCGGATGCCCAGGCTGATCTGAGTCTGCGCTGGGCGCACAACCACATTGTTGGTTTTGTCGTGTCGCGGCTCATATAAATTAGTTTACATTGCAGAAATCTCTAAGGTTTTTAAGCATGCAAACATTTTTATGAGTATCTGAATACAAGTCTCATAGTAGAATTTATTGCACACTTTTAATTGCACTAAAGCCAATGGGAAAAGAACGTGGAAAGACATTTGACACTTGGCTGTAGCTTCTAAATTATATGTCAATGAACTTATGACAAAATATATAGAATTTCGCCGGTTTCAAAACACTGATGTTGTCAATGTCATGGTGTTGACAGTATGGTCAGTTTTTAGACAGCCTGACTTATTTTCACCTTCTTAACTAAAATCCTTTAAGTTAATTAGCTCAGAAGAATGACTTGCTCGGCGAGTTATTCACTGTTTTAGCAGTGTCAACCTTTTTAGGCTAATTTCATACTATGTCATTTTTAGTAAAATGGCAAGACTTTTGCATAAAACGTGTTGTTAAGACAAATGTTTTGTCATAAAAGTGACGAGACACATTTTCTTATTGTCACTGACAATACATTCTTTGTTATTTTTGCTGACAATATACAAATGCAACGTAACAACTATATCAAATTGTAAACTTGTGTGTAAAATTGTTCATTGAAAATAATCAACCCAATCGGGATATGGACTAAAATGGGATGCTGTTTTCATTCCTGTTGTTCTTTTCGCTGCAACACACGGATGCAAGATCACTCATTTACTCCTTTCTTTCTTCCATTCACGCCTTAACCCCCGAAGGGGACACAGACGGTGTACTTTTGTACACTCCGGTGTTCCAGGATGAAAGTCTACGTATAGCTATGTAGCTATAGTAGGGATCTTTAACCTGCACAGGGGATGACTCTCCCTGCACAGGGGGCCTCCAGTTCCGAAGGACGGCACACTTGTTAGCATCAACCCTGCAAATGATGCTAGAAAAACGCGTTCGGACATAGGAAGATTTGGCCTCGGGCGGGATTCGAACCCACGACCTCTGGCTTCAGAGTCAAGTGCACTAACCACTGAGCCACCGCTTCACTCCTTCATTGTACTTTGCTTGAAAACAAACCGCTGTTGCGGATAATTTTGATTGCCTGGTAATATACATGTATTAGCCTTTAGCTCAGCATCTAGAAACTTGTTTCCAATTTTGATATACACTGTACTTAAAAAGAAGAAAGAAAAATGAGTAAGTAGGCTATTTATCGCGGAAAGTCTTTTAAATGTCAAGGTCACTGCATAGATAGTAAGTCAATACTAAAACCACAATAATTAATGAAAGCGGAAATATTAGTAACAGTGAAAAAGATAAATTACTAATGACAGGCACATGCAGGGATTCAAGAAATCAACTTTTAAATAGTTAACCATTAAGGCATATAAGCCTTGCGACGGAAAACGGTGCCTTATACATGTAGCATGGGAAAACAGAGAAGACTAAGATTAGCCTGCGCATTTGCTGCGCAGGCTGATCCGAGTCTTTTCTGTTATATTTTGTGATGAACAGACTTTGTTCAATCTTTATGTATGCGCAGGATGAGTTTGCACTCTTTGCACGTTCTACAAAGTGCATTATCTCATGTCTTGACACATATATCTTATTATAATGTACATTTAATTACACCAAGAAACGTCATTGAGATAAATTCGAATTAAATGCAGACAAAGACAGATCGAAAGACCATTAAAATGTAAATAACAATAAACTTCCGAAAAAAAATATAAAAGTAAACAAAATATTCATCAATTAAGTATTTCGTTTATATCGAATCGCATTAAAATGTTATCATTTCGTTGTTGTTGTTGTTCTTGGGTCGTATTTATAAAACCACTTAGCTCGTTGCTATGCAGTTGCTAAGGCTAACTTTCTATGAAGGAGATTCCCTACACTGTGAAATTTCGTCTGGAGGAACAGTCTTTTTCAGACTGTTCCTCCAGAGCAAATTTCACAGTTGTATAGAATCTCCTTCATAGAAATTTAGTCTTAGCAACAGTATGGCAACCACTTAAGTCGTTTTATAAATACAGCCCCTGATTCTCATAAAGATGTTCTCAATAGAAGGCTCAGCGAAACGTATCCACAAGTGCACCTCCTGGAACCGAGTCTGTCCATTATGTGGGTAGGGGCAGATATATTAATGAGGGTGCGTGGATGCACGTGATGCAAAATTATTTTTTGTACCAGGCGCCTACAGTCCTACAAATTATCCTGCGTGTAGATCTGTGTATTTTCGCTGGAGTGAATGGAGATAAACATCGAAATGGGGGAATCATCAGGGCAAGTTCATAGCAGTGCCCAAATCCGACACCCACTGGGCATACAATGTTGAATCAAGGTTGAATCAAACTTGATTCAACGTCATGACGTTGAATCAAGGTTCATTCAATGTTGTTTCAAGGTTGGGTGCCTGCTGGGACATTAGCGAAACGAAATATATCCTCAGCGTTTCCCAAAATAATGTAGGCCCATGATGACCGATGGTTCATAAATTCTTCTGCTTGCTAACAACGTTTTAACCATCCACATCGTACAAATTTAAGAGACTGATGGCCGTTATAACGTTAGCTAGCAGGAAACACATTCTCGCTTCGCAGGTAAGTCGTGATGATCGAAGAAAGGCCAGCCTGTGCCTCGACACAGGCGAATAGCAAGGGCCTGGCAAGCTTTGTACTTTTAATTGGTATCAATAAATCTCGACGTGCTAGTGTACAAGCTTGCCGGTCAAAATGACGCACGTGAAACCAAACATCATGTTTTTGGTTGACTATCAATCAAAACATCTCGATAAAAACACGTTGCTTTTTATGAGATATGAGAGTCGGTTTCCGTTTGGTACGGCTCAAGACCTGCTGCACTTGCAACACGATCACATTCCTGCAAAAACAGGGACAGAGTCTTTTGTATTTATGACACCAAACAAGTCAAGGCTCTATTGTATTTACGACACCAAACAAGTCAAGGCTCTATTGTATTTACGACACCAAACAAGTCAAGGCTCTATTTTACTTACGACACCAAACAAGTCAAGGCTCTATTGTATTTACGACACCAAACAAGTCAAGGCTCATCTGTACTTGTGACACGGAACAAAGTCAGGCTGCACTGTATATATTTGTAATACCGAACAATAACAGGCTCTAAATTTTTCTACTGCAAGAAATGCCCCGGTTAAGTCGTTAGTTTAGTCGTCATCAAAATGAGGTTAGCACGACATATAACGAAGTTACGATAGCACGTAAAATTAGGGGATAACTGTATTCAAAATTGTCATTTGGGGAGGTAAATCGTCGGTTTTATGGTCGGAAATTTCGTTTTACGGCGACGCGCTAGCTCTCGGCAGGAAGCAGAGTCACGCGGACAGTCTCGGCAGGAAACCATTTTTCGAGGACAGTAGTCCCTGCAGGAAGCAAGAGTTTGCGGACAGTCTCGGCGGAAGCCAAATATGACGGACAGGAAGCGAAAATTGGCGGACTGGTTTATATCCTGTGATGAAGTGTATACCTTTTGTTTTGACTGAATATAGTATATTAGAAAAGAACTTTTCCTTCTTTTCAATTTGCAGCTTGCGCCCACACAACGTTTATACACATTGCACTAATGTACTTTGAATGTTTTTGTTTAAGCTTTTCCTGTAAAACAAAGCCTTAACTGACCACACCTAAAGGTATTAGTTTCTGTTCATTGGATGAAACATGACAACATTAGATCACACCTCATTAATACAACAGTCTGCGTTACTAAAACATTCAAACGTGAAAATCTTTTTGTGTTTAAAATATTTTGTGTTTTAGAGTGCTTCTGTACAAAATAAACAAACCCCAGGCCTACAACAGTTTAAGAAAGACCAACGGGTATAATCGATTTTGCTAATTTTTGCTTCCTGCAGAGACTGTACATCATATTTGGCTTCCGCCGAGACGGTCCGCGATCTCTTGCTTCCTGCCGAGACTCCTGTACATGATAAATGGCTTCCTGCAGAGACTGTCCGCGTGATTCTGCTTCCTGCCGAGGCTCTCGGCAGGAAGCAGAGTCACGCGGACAGTCTCGGCAGGAAGCGGAAATTGGCGGGCTGGTTTATACCCTGTGAAAACATGTAGAGGGAATGTCGACAAAAGATTGAGATAGCTGCAGACGTGATGTAGTTGTTCGTTTTTCTTTCAGAATTTATTGTATCTTTACTGCTGCAGGTAGTAACTGCCGGATGGCGGCCGTACAATTCTCCCCATACATCATCATAGTGAAGATTATATAAGATCACTGCTCATTCTGAGTCACTATGAAAATAGAATTCCACTGAACCCTGTACTAGGTGGCTTGAGCAGAGATATTGCAACATTACATTGCATGGGCAACATTTTTTTCTCAGCCCCGTGTATTCTACCTGTAAACGACGATATCGCGTGAGCTTGAAATACCATTAAACTATATAGGACATGACACTTTTTTCTCCTTTTGTGTCTTCCTTGAATAAAATATGAAAAATGTTGTGTTAGGTTCATATAGTGCACTTTTTTAGCTGCATGTAGACATTTTTTCAAACTTTTAAGTCTACTTTTAATTCTGTCATTTTTGCTTTGATTTACATGACCATTATTTCCTAATAGCATATAGGGAAAATAGAGAACATGAGCAAAAAGTTATTCAGTTTTCTTCGTTTTTCTTAGAACGTAGGGCTAAAGTCAAAAATGCTGTGTTATCCTAGTGTTCTACACTATCTTACAAATCTTTTGATATACGAGGGGAGTTCAATAAGTTCGTAAAACTCGGGGTTTAACTCACATATTGGAAGATGGTTTCAACATTATTTTTCAATATAATCCCCCTTTACTTCAATGCATTTTGCCCACTTTTCTGTTAAACAGTCTATGCCTTTGAAATAAAAGTCGTCTGTTTGATCCTCAAACCAAGCCTCTGTAGCAGCCTTGAGCTTATCTCGTTCCACGCAAGTCGGACTTCAAATTTCGAAACAGATAATAATCACTTGGGGCCAGATCTGGACTGTATCGCGGATGATTTAACTGCTCGAACTTGCACTCACGAATAGCCGCTTGTGCAACTCTGGACTTGTGCACAGGGGCATTATCATGCAAAAGAAGGACACCAGCGGCTAGCTTTCCTCTTCGTCTTTCTTTAATACAAACCCTTAATTGTTAAATGACATTGGCATAGTATTCTCCTGTAATTGAAGTACCAGCAGGCTTGTAATCTATCAATATAATCCCTTCGGAGTCCTAAATAAAACGTGGCTATTACCTTGCCGGCTGATGGCTGGGTACGAAATTTCTTAGGTTGGGGTGAGCCAGAGCGCTTCCATTGCATGGACTCTTTTTTAGTATCTTGGTCCCAGTGGTGAAGCCAAGTTTCATCTCCTGTTACAAGACGAGTGTGAAAGTCTTCTGGATTGGCATTGTACACTTCCAGAAGTTCTTGACTTGTCTCCACCCTTTGCTGACGATCTTGCATGTTCAGGTTTCTGGTTATCCACCTGGCAGATACTTTTGACATGCCTAAATGTTCATGGATTATAGTGTAAACTTTCTTTGGCGTTTGCACCCTCCTTAGTGAGGAACTTTATGACTGCTCTGAACTCAATATTCTGACTTTCCATTTTTGCCTGTGGGTATAGGTTTTCAAACAAAAAGTAAGAGCAAAAATGTACGTGTTGACTGAACGGCTGTTATCATTCAACTGACATAGGTTTACACTGCACAAATCTTGAATTATATAGACAAATACCGAGTTCTACGAACTTATTGAACTCCCCTCGTATTTTGTAGGGAAATCAAAGAAATATTAGTGCAGTCATTTTTTTTACAAACTTAATACTACCCTACGTTAAAAAAACTGAATTTTCTGTACCTTGCGTGGCCGGCTATATCGAGGTAAGGAAAATTGTTGGGGACGAACTGAACATGTGTATGCTCAGTTAAAGCGAGTTTATGTCGATGCGTTCCTTGCTTCCCAGAATTTATTGCCGGCTTCAAACTTACGGGATCTGAATCATGAGTATGTTGAAATAAGTCTGGAAGACTGAACGAAAGCATTGAATAGGTGACACAGCATCTCGTAAAATGTCATTTTAAAGCCATAGCACGAGAAGAAAATAACATACATGTGTATCTTCAGGTGGGGAACAGTTCTCCCCAAAAGACTACTTATTACATGTATACGTATAATATTTGACAAAATATTCATCAATTATGTTTGTCTGATATCTAAAAGTTGTCGTGAGTTACCGAAATATCTCTTTTGGTGGACGGAAGTAAGCCCTGTCCCCAAACTATCGTATCAATTGTGTTTTGTTTCTGTGTATGTCTGACACAAAACACGTGTTTTGATGGGCCAATAAAGAACATCATAAACAATAATAGAAATAAACTACTTCTGATGTGTATTTCACGGCCACTGACGAGCTCTTACTTAACGTCTGTCAAAGTTGAAGTCTACATGACAGCTTCTTTAGCGACTGACCAGGTCACTCATTCAGTGTGTGGTATACTGTTGTAGTTTTGAACAAAAATACGCTGTTAAATAGTGGCCGTTGAATCGGGGGTCTTATTTCGCGTGTGCCCAACTCAAGTGAACTTTTGAAGCTGGAATCCCTTAAAAAGGCGTGTCCAGACAGCAGACAGAGAACTCAGAAGACTAATCAGAATTTTTACTCATAGACTTTGTAAGCTCAAAGCTAACCCAGCAGGCACATAACTTTGAATAAACAATGAATCAACCCTGATTCAACGACAATGCGTTGAATCAAAGTTGATTCAGTGTTGATTCAAAGTAGTGTGCCCGTTGGGAACGTTCAGTGCCCCGGTATCAAATTAAAGTGTATGCAATACGGTTTGAATCAATCGTCGCTCTACACTATGCCTATTTCAACAGTAATTCCATATATTTGAGCCCCAAAACACGGGTACGGGTATGGGCGAAACGACGATCGACTGAAGGAAAGAGGCAACCATAACCTGAGTCGGACATGATACTAAGGCCTTTTGATAAGCCAACCGTGATAACTGGATCCGTAGAATGTTCTTACGACAACACACATCATACAGGTCCCGGATTTTAATGAACGTAGTTTTCCCATACACTGATCAAGCCCGACTGTCTTTTTCGATAATTCATACCGCCGATTTTTCTTCTACATAAAAAGGGTCTTTTTCACAAAAAGAGTGACGCCCGTTAATGTCACATTTGCGGTCATTAGCGGTACTAAAGACATAATAAGACAGTGGATAAATGTTAAAGAGAGAAAAAATGCGAGTTTTAGCTGTAGTGTAATAATTGTACCACAATACGGTTAATGTTTTATCTTTTTTTATTTTTCTTTACCTTTGAAGGAAATTGATTTACTACTAGTACCTCCCCTTGTGGTATGCCCTTGACAACCAAATTACAACGCACTGACTGTAAGCTTTAACGTTTTTGTTCATATTTTAGCCGTGTCGTAAGGAAGCCCATCTTCAGAAATTTGCGAGATGCAGATGCTCCGACAAGAATGTCAGGGCGTGCGCAGCTCGCTGGTTAATTCTGCAATGCTAAGTTATTGTCTGTGAGTGATCTGACAAGACTGTGCTGGTGTGCAAACTGTTCAGAACATGTACAGTTTGCATATGTCTTAACATAGGTTATTTCCCAACTCTGCTCATATGTGAAATATATTACGTGAAACAACGTCAAACCCAGTTTCATCGGATTTTGTGTGGTTTTATACCAATTACACTTCCCAGAAAGCTCGAAGTTCAGCATGAAATATCTCGTAATGCGCAGAGTCTACACTAATGATGGTGGCCACGATTATATAACGTGGCCGCGTAATGCTCGGGGATTATCTTCACTACATACAGACAAACCATGCTCTAACAAGATATCTAGTGGGAATTGACCCCAGTGGCGAAGGGATCTGACAAAGTTGTATGATAAATAGTCTCTTTGTCTCTCTCTCTCTCTCTCTCTCTCTCTCTCTCTCTCTCTCTCTCTCTGTTTTCGATGTATTTTAACTATTTACTGACGTCAACACAACTTCTAGCTTTTAGGTCATTCGCTAATATGCAAAGTACAACATTTCTGAAGTCATTTCTCTCTGAGATAAAGGATTTCTAAAACCTTGTAGAGTTACAGCCCCGGATCCAGGGGGTGGGCTTTGGGGCTTCAGCCCCGCCATCTGGGCCTCTGTGTGATGTATAATATGTAGGCCTCCAGATAATAAGGAGTATCTCATGAAAGTTTGAGACAGTTTATCCATGTGGTTGGATACAAATATATGTTGTGACATCACATTAGAATCGCCTCGTTGAGGCGATTCTAATGAGATGCCACAACATATATTTCAAGGAAAAACAAAGACATTTTTAAAAATTTTCCAAATTGATCCCTAATTATGTCATATATTTTCAAGCCCGCCCCCCCCCTCCCCTCCCACACACACATACTTCTCGGCACCTCCCAGCCCCACCAGTTATCCTGAGCCCCACCAGTGCGTGGTGGTCTGGATCCGGGCCTGAGTTATATTTTTCAGAGCGAAGTCCATGTTTCAGGACGAGTGGGAAAGCTTCGGGGAAAGGTACAAACAACAATCTACAAGTTGTCATGTACATTTTACAAGCGACAAAAGTGTTTCATGTCCTCCTACATACATATGTGGTCACCAATACAAATGGTGTAAAGTTATCAAAGTCTGGTGAACTTTCCTGGCATACAGGACGCATGTTCGTAGACTAGTATTTTTCCCTCTTAGTAGCGTCTTTTAAAAAAAGCGTGCCCCTTATCAGATAAAAATGTAAAAATGCTTTTGCAAACTCTTGCAAGACGTTGACGAAAGCATGTTTTTCATACATTCATCTCTAAATGGGATATAAATGTAGGCAATCAAACTTCCTGTACGTAAAATGTGCTGACATGTTTATTAAGCAGTAGTTTCAAAATTCAGCCTAACAATGAACTTAAGAAGACATATCCTTTCGCATTTTATGTAAAAAAAAAAGAACAAAAAAACAAGAAACAACTGGAATTCCGAATCCTCCAAAACGACGAAGCTGAATGAACCAAACGTCAGTGTCTAACGCGGAAACGCAGATGCTATAAAGTGCAGATGATTCACATATTCATACTCATAATATAATTGTTACCTAGTAAAGAATATAATAAAAACAAACCTTCTAAGACTATGTAGTTGGTGCTTTTAAACCAAAAAGAAGAACATCAATAAACTGTTTAAATCTCCAATTAAAATAGTCACGTATATTTCAAACTTAATTTTCGATGTTCCGATTCAATTTCAAGAAGTCTGTGTCCAAATATTATTCCGAAATTAAGTCCGTTCCGAAAACTAGTACTTTATGAATTTGACACAACCTATGACTGACAGACGGTGTTACCGCTGCTATGAGGTTTTGCCTAGAGTAAGGAGCTGTCAAGTTAATAGTTTTATACGACGTCTTATACTGTTTTAGATGACAATTAATTTTAATGTTCCAAGCCACTAGTTTCAGTATAAATGAAACGGTGTGTGTGCAAATTACTGCTCTAATTAAACCAAAATATATTTAGCAGCTAATTTACATGTTTTGCAAATTTGAAAATGATACCAAATGTTGTACGATCTCATTAGAATTGCCTGTGAATAGGTGAGATCTTACAAGATATTTAAGTTTAAGAATATACTCGATCATAGAGTACCATCAAAATACTCAGACCAGTCTGCATATGTATATTTTGAAGCCTGGCAAAGTACAGAGAGAGAGAGAGAGAGAGAGAGAGAGAGAGAGAGAGAGCATTATATTGTGTATGAGGAATATAAAATGAGGATTAAACATGTAATTTATTCAGCAACAATGAAAGATGACTCAAATTTACAAAGCCCGAACAGGACTGAATCTGCCGCGGTTGTTGCAAACGTATGCATACATCTCGTGCTTCACTTGTAAATTTAAAGAGTAACTACACTTTAGGAACTGACTGAATCAGATCCCAAACCCTATCCCCAACATCAAAGGGAAAGATTGACAAAGACATTCGAACAAACAATAAGTTACAAGTGATAAGCCGAGTCACGCGGCTTTCCCAAATAGGTGGCAACTCAGCTATCTTTACTGAACTAAATAATTAAGACCAACAGAAGGGTTAAAATGAAAACACAATCAGTTAAACAGCACCGAACATAGAACAAATGCAACCGCAACGAAAGTACCGCCTTGGGCAAAAATTGTACTGGCTCGCACAACCCTTAATTAAAGCCACCAAAAAGCAGATGACTAAAATTACGTATGCAAAATCTAAAAACAAAATGTTTCAGCCAGGCTAGATCTACATTATATTGGGAGTTCAAAGACGATTGGGCAAACACTGTACATCAAGATGAGGCAGCTCATCATGAGCCACCTCATCTGGATCTACGCTGTTTGCAAATGCAACTATTTTGGTTTCTGGCGCTTTAATGGTTTTTCTTTTAACTCTTTAAGCGCCAAAAAGCAGACGACAAAATTTATGTCTGCAAGATTTTATAAAATGCCTAGTCCAAGATATATCATATTGAGAATTCAAAGACTAGAGGGCAAACAGTGTAGATCTTGATGAGGTGGCTCATTATCAGCCGCCTCATCAGGATCTACGCTGTATGCAAATTTTGCTAATTTCGTCACTGGTGCTTAAAGTGTTAAGCTGCGAATGAGATTACGAACACAAACTGTTTCCGTTGTCAGCTGCTGGAAGGTTTGACCCATGCAGAATATAAAACAGTCCATACAAAAGGCTAATGACCCGAAAACACATCGTGTGAACAATAAAATACAGCAATAAAAAGCCATGGTGAGCTTTGAAAACAAAACAAAGTCGACATACAAAAGTATGATTAAATGAAAAAAAGGACATATACATTAGTCTACTAATTTCTAAACATGTTGCAACTGTTTAAGTCATACTACAATTTCTTGCACTATCAATGTTTATAGTCATAATTTGCAATTTTTCACACAGAGTCCGATCAAAAGCTGGTTCTTTAACGGTTGATATATTCTGAAAGCTTTTGCAGTAGACTTAAAGATTACATGTAGTTCCAGGTCGGAATAATCAGCCTTATCTATAAGTATTTTTATGATATTCAGTACGTCATTCGTACACAAAAAACATTCAAAATTGAACAGTAACCTATGTTTCATTTTCAAAGCATAACTAAGCAGACGGTTCCTATGTTCCTAAATATATTTTTTGTCTTTCTTTAAATTTGTTCCTTTTTTCGTTCTGTTTGTTCAGGCAATGGCATCGTTGGCCTTGTCTATATGAAGAAACGTTGAAAAGAGTAAAAACATATCAATTCCAATCCATAGTTTTGACAGAAAGTTAACTGACTTCTTTGTTTGTATATTCAAAATTTCATGACGCATACATATATACATAATATATAAATACATACATCATTTTTTATGTAAGAATATATTGTCGAAAGTTGCAGCCATATATCTACTGTGAAAAAATATACTTAAGGACAAAAGTTCTGCACGGATGTTAAAGTAACATCCGTGCAGAACTTTTTTCTTTAAGCATATCACTGAATGCGTGTAATTCAGTTCTTTATTACACTAGATTAACTTAAGTTAACAACAAGAGGGACAATTTTAGTACATATATGATGTGGAAATCTTAGGTATTGTTCCTGTTTCCCCTTCACATTTCATCCAGGAACACAACAGATGCAATCAGTGGAAAATAGTTTCTTCTCGTTCTCCCACTGAAAAATGAATGTTTAATTCTTTCGGCGCCAAATTTTTCAGACGACAAATTTTCGTCTGCTCAAATCATCAGACGACAGATTTGTAATTGGAAATTTTAACAATCTAAAGACATTTTTCATAAAATTAGGCTTTTTAAGTTCATATTTGAATGGCAAACAGTGTAGATCCTGATCAGACGGCTCTTTTAAGAGCCGGCTGATCTGGATATACGCTGTTTGCAAAGTCGCATTTTGCGACTTTGGCGCCGGAAGAGTTAAAAAATAAAAAACGGCTTTGATATATCTTGTGTATGTGAATCAGTTAACTTTATATTATTTCATTATGAGTAGTAGCAGCATTATTATTTTATAAGCATACACTGTACTTTAACGAATTGACGACACAGGATTAAGCGACTCAACAATAGCGGAGGGAAAGCAGCTAGCAGTTTGCACGATTGCATCCATCTATTCCTGGAACGTTCGCAGCCAGCGATCCCCGCTATATTATCGAGTCTTCTATACTGTCATGAAAAAAGCTGGCAGAAAAATACGTGACACTTCATTCATAGTATGCGCATATATGTCAATTATTTGTTCACGTGATATTTTATGAAAGTAAATGAACTAACGGTTGTAAACAGAGGACACTTTATGAATGCGGATCGTTTTGGGACTTTATCTCTTTGCCTCTTTCCCTTTTTTGTTTTGCGAGCGGGCTGTGGAAGTTGATTGTATTATTTCCTAACCATTGCCTTTCTTTTTACTTTACAGCTAGTATTAGTATTACATTAGTTTATAAAGTTAGTATTGGCAGCGTGCAGTGATGCAAAATTACATTACTGCACGTGGACAAACTTCATTATGTTAGCATGTTATAAAAAAAACTGCTACATATATGTATGCATATGTATGTACAGTATATTGAATAAAATGTTGTTTACATTAACAGCTTCATTAAACCGATTCTACTATTCTCGTTTCTCCTGTGCAATCCTTGCTTCCGGGGGATCTCTCTGCAAAATTTATACATAATTAAATAAAAAAATAGTATTGTTCTATTTATACTATATGTATAAAGTTATCATTATTAATTGTTATCAATTCTATCGTTGGACCCAAAAATGAAAATTAGAGAGTTGTGTGTTGTTTGTTGCATTGTCGGTTATTGATATATTGTTTGTGATGTTAAGGCTATTCCGGTGGCTACCTGCATGGGAAATGTCTGTTCACATGGCTGCCGCTGGTTAAGTCTTTGGTGGTGGCTAATTTTGTATTGTCTTTTTCCCGGATGGAGTCTGGGTTTGAATTGTGTCAATTTTTCTACTTATTTTTGTTTTTGGCTCTTACATAGCAACAACATCGGCTGGATGATACTAAAATACATCCCTCTGGATTATGTACGCTGTTGATATGACCTCCGAGCGCTGTACATTAACTGCTGTTCAGAAACGATAGATCTCTTTGACAAAAACTTGTCATGTTAAATGCCAATGAAAAAAATAATCAACCGAATGAAAGTGGAGTTTTAGAAATGTTAAAGTTCTATAGGCGTTAAATGAGCATAAAAACTGACAATCACTTTCAATCATTCTGACTAAACTTTAATCATAATTTTAGTCACCTTTTAAAACTTGTCGAATTTGATATTTTGTTACTTTCTGTGTGAATTTATGGTTCATGTATACACTATATTATTCATGCCATATCTTGTGAATCAATAAATTTGAGCCGCGACACGACAAAACCAACAATGCGGTTGTGCGCCCATCGCAGACTCAGATCAGCCTGGGCATCCGCCCAGTCTGATCAGAGTCTTCGCTGTCCGCCTGGAGCTAGCTTAGACCCTTAGCTACCCTTTTAGCACTCAACGAAGAGTCTGGTCAAACTGGCCGAATGCCCAGGCTGATCTGAGTCTGCACTGAGCGCACAACCACATTGTTGGTTTTCTCGTGTCGTGGCTCATTTATGCATTACCGATCGCAGTTTCAACTGGAAGACTGAGCCAGTCTTAGAACAAGGCAACGGCATCGGTATCAGCTTTGTCGATGGTCAGTGGACAGTCTTGGAACATTACATACTGCACATGGAAAAGACTCCATTAATCCGAATCTGCCATTTCATTCGGAGGGGTATGGTGAAGTCCAATGACCGGTATATGTTTGGTATCTGTGGCTGCCTTGACATTCTGGCAGCATTAGTTAGTACAGTTGATTTTCGTTATCTCAAACACTGATATCTCGAAGTACCCACTTATATAAAAGAAAAAGGTTTGGACACAATTCCTATTTTTCTTTACATTTCAACTCGTGTTATCTCAAAGTACTGGTATCTCAAAGTAATGTTTCTGGAACCAGAAAATTTACTTTTAGACGTCAGTAGTTTGAGGTCATCTCAGACTTTGATAAATCGAGTGTTGACTGTATAGGATACGGAGTACTGTTCTTCAACTGTGTTTTTTCATACTTTTTGGGTTTGGAAATATAGCGGCACTGGATAACTTTATTACAAAAATGCGCAATTTATACAATCTGGCAACTCGTAGGATCGCAACACATCCGCGAGTCATACATACAGTCTGGCCTTAAAACATTTTCTGCAGTAAAAATCTAAATCTGCTGAACAGGGTATGATAAAACTCCAGAGGTCTACAAAGTGTATGTGCGAACAACAGGACACTGATCAGTCAGTGTTTATGAGCAGGCTGATCGGAGTCTTCGCTGGACACAATTTCCTGCGTTAACTTTTGCTGTATGCGGATATATCAGCTTCACGTTCAGACACAAAAATGTCATTTTGATAGCTTTATTGACTTTTTACAACTCTAGGCAATCCGAGGTTATTCAGTAATCTAAATAAGATTAACGGTAAGCACTGAGCTTCGAAGAAGCAGTTTTAAACTTTTTGGATCAGATTTCTACCCTTAATTTCAAGTACTTTTCATGTTCCCACACAATCCATAAATACATAAAATGCATGTCTTATCTTCTTTGAAAGAAGAAAAGAAATAAACCGTTTTCTTCTTCTTCTTCTTCTTCTTCTTCTTCTTCTTTTCTTATAATTGCCACAGGGGCGTTGCAATTTTCAAATCCTATAAATGGCACTCTTGAGACAAGATTTTTGTATAAATAGTAAATACGGGATGTCTTAAGCCAGTCTTAGTGGAATAGCGCTACTTTTTCATTAATAAAATGTTAGGGGCGTTTTTACGAGTGGTGCGTTTACTAGAACAAATATGGTAAGATCCTTATCCATAAATACGCTCTGTTATGTAAATCTCATGAAAGATTTCAAGCACATATGCTTATCATCCGATTAGGGATAAAGGAAGAAAGAAAAAGGAAAAGAAACTTGTTTCGTTTTCATTATAGGCAGTCATTGAACAAAAATGTAACAACAGATAGATTTTAACACTATCATGTCGAATCCTGTATGTTCCTGTTTGACACTAACTGCTGTGCATACTATATAGAATCTATGTTATCAATCCGAATAAAGGGAAAAAGTACTGGAAAAGAAACATTTTTACCTTTTGATCAAAACAGAACAGAACAACCCTTTAGTATTTCTTAGACTTAAGCATATGCAGCTTATCATCATACTTTAATGAATGTGTTGTCATATATAAGTAGCATACGCTCGAGAGTGAACACATATTAATTTAGGGAATAGTATCAGTTTTCTTCATTTTCAGTCAATAAACTTAAATCTAATGCCTTAATAATTATATATACAGCGAAGCTATTAAGAGTTTTGATATTAATAGAGTTTAATAACTCTATAAACTTGTACATACTGGGCTGTCTTGTATAGTATCATTTGATATAGACAGTTCTCATGTTATAATATTTAGAGCATTTTAAGACGAAAAGATACACACTGGTCTGGCATTCAACACAGGCAACGAAGGCAACATACTATAAAACTCGATTGTTTTCGCATACTCCTTAGATACATTTCAAACTATTATTCTTACGGACCCGGCAGTTTGTTAGACCTCTTAGTCTGACCAGATTTTCGAAGAAATTCCGTCTAGTATAAATGCAGTGCTTGAATAAGTTTTTTCACCAATTTGTTGTCATGGTCGTTGTAGCCCAAAAATTGTTTTCAAGCATTTCTTGAATAGGCATATCAATTCAGTGACACTTTTGTTTCTTAATTCAAGAGCCGGGGGTCGGATGGTCCGTGAGACTATACTTCTGAAACAAATTTATCCTCATGAGCGGAACAAGCAAGTTTCTTGTACGTTGTCTACGTTGCCTGTGTTGAATGCCAGGCCAGTGTAAGATATGTGTCTTCAATGTCATCAAAGGCCAATACGCACATTTTCTGACGGCCGTAGGTGCCTCAACCCTTATCATTTAAAGAGTATCTGGTCTACTTACCTTTTGTCATTTTTATAGAACTTGCTGTTAGTTTGATGCAGACAGTGTTGAACCTGATCAGACATCGCATTATGCGGCGTCTGGTTTGGGTTTACAATAGGGTCAAGTCATGTAAATTCGGACAGCAGGTAAATTCGGAAAGTGACATGTTTTTCCTTTCTATGTCAGTTTTTGGGATTAAAACAAAATTTACTAGGCAAACAGTGAAAATTCTGCCGTCTCATCTGGATTTTCACTGTTTGCAATGGTATGTCCAAATTTATCCCTGTCCGAAGTTACCAGACTGGACCCTATTTGCTTAAGTCTTTTTCATCGGACGCTGGGAAACATATTAAATAGATAATGAGTCACAAATTTTCATTTGTTTTATTGCAAAAACCCTTGTTAGCATGACATTATCTATCTTATTAGGCATCAACTTTAGCTTTGCGGTAAGTTTGTTCATATGATGTGTTGTGTCAAAACGTCTGCGTCTCTCCCTTAAGCTACCGGCGTAATCTTTAATGGTTTGCAATAAACGTTGTTTGTTTGTGTGTGTTGGGTTTTTTTTCCAAATGGTGCAGTAACTGGCGTGCAATGACTGGCGGGCATATTTTGTAACACATTTTACCCTATTACCTACTTTTTAAAGTTATTTAGTTACTCTATATTTTTATTATGTACATGTATACTGGTTCCGGGCTCCGAGAAGGTAAACTGTTTGGTGACCGGTTTTGGCGCACTTCTAATCGATTGTGTGGTTCACTATAAATTTTGGGTTATTCTTTGATGTCTCTGCACCAAATATATCTAAAAGCATCTTCTCTAAGGCATACTGTTTTTGTGTAGAAATTATTTAAGAGTCCTAAAGAAATTTTACGATAACCTAACGTGGTCTTTAGCCTATTGCGGCGGACTTTCTCAGTTTCGGCGGACCAGTATATCATTTGCCATACAGTGAACGTAAAATCTGGGGCTCCGAAAAGGTAACCTGTTTGGTTATTACTAACCCTGTGTAAGATTATTTTATGCGAAAAGCAGCTTTTTGACATAACGATTATTCGAAAACAACAAATTATATATGGGTCTGCACCGAAAATTATTTCAGCCATTCAGTGGTCCGAAAACGTAACACTCAACGTTGTTGCCATGAATTCAGTGCCATTTTTTCCAAATATTATTTTAGAATGAGGAATCGACATATTAATATTTTCACCACATATCTGTTTACACAGATATTGTCCTGAATGATAGTGGTCAAAGTACCCTGGCCGTTTTTTCACAATTGGTCTGAAAACGCGACCAAATTGTCTTGCAAAATATGCAATGTGTACCAGTTTCAACCCCAGTTTTCGGCACCTTTAAGACAGAAACAAATCCATTACTATATGTGGCTTTGACAAGTAAGTGTTTCCAAATGTGTCTATATATTTATTTTGCTGAAACATTGTTTACCGCCGGAGGTAGAATCGAAATACTTCCAAACAGGCGAGTGCGTCGGAATAGGTCAAATCATAGTAACTACTTCCAAATCGTAGTAACCTGCAGGGAAAATGTATCCACATACATGTAAGTACCTTCAAGCTCACGACTTCCATAGCCATCCGACAATATGCCACTCAGTTAACATTTCATGACATTTTAAAATGTATTTCTTTTTAATTTGCACTGGTGAATAAAGATTCATGCCCTGCATGGTGTTTGGAGGAGTCAGAAAAACAGAAGCAACAAATCTAAGTATGTATTTAATTGCTCTGGTCTAATGTCACAGCTTATATATCAAGTTAATACTTGAGCCGCGACACGACAAAACCAACAATGTAGTTGTGCGGCCAGCGCAGACTCAGATCAGCCTGGGCATCCGCCCAGTCTGATCAGAGTCTTCGCTGTCTGCATGGAGGTAGCTTAGACCCTTAGCTACCATTTGAGCACTTTACGAAGAATCTGATCAAACTTGGCGGATACACAGGCTGATCTGAGTATGCGCTGGGCGCACAACTACATTGTTGGTTTTGTCGTGTCGTGGCTTAAGTATTAAACTCTAAAAAAAGCAATGTTTTTATCGATACTTCAGTCAATGTGAAAGATGCCATCAGCCAAATGAAATGCTACGAGTTTCAGTTTAAGGCCTATTCTAGTAAGAAGTTTCAGTTTAAGGCCTATTCTAGTAAGAAGTTTCAGTTTAAGGCCTATTCTAGTAAGAAGTTTCAGTTTAAGGCCTATTCTAGTAAGAAGTTTCAGTTTAAGGCCTATTCTAGTAAGAAGTTTCAGTTTAAGGCCTATTCTAGTAAGAAGTTTCAGTTTAAGGCCTATTCTAGTAAGAAGTTTCAGTTTAAGGCCTAATTTGTATTTCAAAGCATTTCAAATTCATATGGTCTCCATGCGGTTGATATGAAGGAAAATGCAATTGAAACATTTTCATAAAAATAAAAACTACTTGCATATATTATTTATTTGATTCTATTTTAATTATTTCTTTATGCCAGAAGGTCCTGCATTTAATGCAAACAGATTATGCTCTGAACAAACGCCGCGTTCTGTAGCTTCTGGTCTGGGTCAACACTGTTTGCCAAGACACCGTTTATAGGAGGCTAGGCATCGATAGTTTAAGGTAAAATGTCAGCCCCGGATCCAGGGGGTGGGCTTTGTGGCTTCAGTCCCCCCATTTGGGTCTCTGTGTTATGTATTATATGTAGGCCTTCGGATAATAACACTAATGATAATAAGGAGTATCTGATGTCAGTTTGAGAAATTTATCCATGTTGTTAGATTAAAACATACGTTGTGACGTGTCATTGGAATCGCCTCGGCGAGGTGATTCTAATGAGATGTCACAGCATATGTTTCAAGGCAAAAAGGGCATTATCGAAAACTCTCAAGAACTTAATCCCTAATTATGTCATATGTTTGCAAACCCCCCTCCCCTCCCCCCCCCCCCCCCCACACCCATCCTACACACATATTTTTCGGCACCTCCCAGCCCCACCAAGTATCCAGAGCACCATTCGGGCCTGAATAAGAACATGCACTCACATTTAACGCCTTCCAGTACAAGAATAAGCATAAAGAAACACATTGCGTATATGTATAAGTACCTATCGAGCCTCAAATTTTTCTATATTTGAAAAAAACACTCTCTTCATTATTTTTCTTTCGGACTATTCATTTAAGTCTAATGAATAAAAGTATTTTAAACATTTGAGTCATTTAATTTTCCATTTTGTGTTTTCCTGGTAACCACTTTTCACCTTCATTTCAACTTAGGGACAGCCGACAAGTGATTTATAGTCACAATACTTTTTTACTTCGCTGAAGTAGGTACCCGGTGGGCAAGGATCATGGTATGTGATTTCATTCGAGCACTGGTAATAGAAAGCGCAGTCCATAGGATCCTTGTAGAGGCCATTCGGTTTACCTTTACAGAAGTTGTTTGGGTTTGGGGCTGCTAAAATAAAAAAAACAAAAAAAAAAAACAGAAAGACACGTTAATACATATACAACATAAATTCCAAACTCAATAATCTAATGTTGATTTATTGCAATTTTTTGGTTTAGAGCAAAAGAAAGACGACATTTGAGCCGCGACGCGACAAAACCAACAATGTGGTTGTGCGCCCAGCGCAGAC
The DNA here is from genome assembly GCA_963989385.1 of Ctena decussata. Taxonomy (NCBI): domain Eukaryota; kingdom Metazoa; phylum Mollusca; class Bivalvia; order Lucinida; family Lucinidae; genus Ctena; species Ctena decussata. Next base: position 16,737,935 of record OZ022500.1, on the reverse strand, counting down.
TCAGATCAGCCTGGGCATCCGCCCAGTCTGATCAGAGTCTTCGCTGTCCGCATGGAGGTAGCTTAGACCCTTAGCAACCCTTTAAGCGCTTAGCAAAGAGTCTGAGCGGACTGAGGGGATGCCTAGGCTGATCTGAGTCTGCACTGGGCGCACAACCACATTGTTGGTTTTCACGTGTCGCGGCTCATTTATAATTGAAAGATCTCTTGAAGCGTGCAGCTGGAACTGCTTGGACTATACCCAGTGGTCACCCAGGGTTGAATCAACCTTGAGTCAACCTTGAATCAACCTTGATTTGGAACGTTCAAGGTTGATTCAAGAATGTTTCAACCTTATGTGCCTGCTAGGATATTGCCTTTGCGCCGTATTCTAAGCTTTCTACACAGACAAAAATTCAAAATGTGGATGACCGATTTGGAATTATGAGGAATGAATTTTATTTTGTGGATTTTATCGACATGTGTACGCCGGCGAATCACTTGCAAACTTAACATAAACCTTGGGCTTTATCCACTCGAACCTTGAATTATATTGCGCATGCGAAACCGCGGTTCAGAACTCAAATCCATGCGAGGAGTTTCCGGTTTTGCAGAAGGGGAGTCGAAATGGTAAACAAATTTGACAATGGAATTTGATTTGGGTTATTCATTTTCTCTGCCAACTGTTTATGCAAAATATAAGAATGCCATTTTGTCGCATATAGGTTGCTTCTTCTGCACACTGAAGCATTAGGCACATGACCTTGCATTTTTCCAGATATTCATTTAGTACGGCGAAGCATGTGTTCAAGGTCAGTCTCGACGATATCTACATGTAGGAAAAAGTCACATTCTCTTGTTTGATTTTGAGTGTTTGAACTTGTCAGAAGCAAAGAAGTAAACGGAACTACTTAATGCGTGAATCTAAACGTTGAAAGTCAGCTTTCCGTGATAGACAGTTTAGCATTTAGAACTTGGCATCGTCAGCCCGGTTCCGCATGAGATAATAGAAAATGTAAATAATTTGTTTTATCAAACACCATAACAGCTTCTGAACAATAATTGTTTCTAGACTAACATGAACTCTGTGACATATCATTATTTTATACATTGCAGATGAATTTCTGGCTGTTTTACTCCCCGTTTGTCTGTTAATGAGATATTTTGCAAACTGCCTCGTATGTGTGTTATTTGATGACTCGCAGCAATTGTTTTATACCTGTGGATTTTAATTAATACGAATTTTGGACTTTCGGGCATAGTATCCGCAATATTTCACTGACTGCCTGCCAGAATTCATGTTAGTCTAGATCCAATTATTGTTCAGAATCTGTTTTGATGTTTAAATCTGTTTTGATGTTTAATAAAAATTCTTTACATTTTCTTTTATCTATTGCGGAACCGGGCTGACGATGCCAAGTTTTCGCGTATATATTCTATAAGATAAACTGTCCATCACGGAAAGCTTACTTACAATGTTTACATTCACGCTTATGGTCGTTCTGTTCACTTTTTTGCATCTGACAAGGTCATACACTCAAAGTCAAGCAAGAAAATGTGATTTTTTATATACCGCCCAGATTGACATTGAACGCATGCTTCGCCGTACTAAATGAATCTATTGAAAAATGCAAGGTCATGTGCCTAATCCTTTCATGTGCGGAAGAAGCAATCTACATGCTAAAAGATAGCATTCTTATATTTTGCATAGATAGTTTTCAGAGAAAAGAAGTAACCCAAACCTTGAGGCGACGTCAAATTTGTTTACCTTTTCGACTCCCCTTCTGCACAACCGGAAACTCCTCGCATGGATATGCATTCTGAACCGCGGTTTCGCATGCGAGCGATTGGTAGGAGTGAGATATATCGACTCCCAGTCTAGAGACCGCGTCTGTGACGACACGGTATCTGATCAGGGTCTTCACTGTGTAACACTTATCACCCTCTGCAATATATCTTGTTTTTAATTTGTCCAAAAGTGCAGACGCTGAGTAGATACAATATTTGGATGTTGCACAGGATGTTTTGGTCTACATTGCTCGCTATGCAATCAGGTCACAATATGCAGATCGTAACGTGATAGACAATTAGCGTCCACAGATTCTGAAGTACAGCATGTGACGTTGAAATTACGGCAATTCGGTCGGGGTTTTACCCATTTAATACGCAGTAGAGATATACACAGATCTGCCTTTCAAAGTAAATGCAGATAATTTTATTTAAAACTACAGATATATCTAATTAAAATACAGATAATTTATCAAAATATTAGATATCTTTTATTTCATATAGATTTAGATATATCTATATTTTAATTACAGATGCTAACTATTTTTTAAAGGACTCTTTCATAAGCGTATATTCTCTACTATAGGTCGGTCGCGCTATAGTGGCAATGTTTTGTTTACATTTTTAATGTCAACAGTACCTGTACTATCATTACGGTGCAGTTCATGTAACTTCTTGATCTATGGTCATAATGGCACATTACGGTTAACTGGTAGTTCTAATTTATCTAAATGACACTTTTTGAAAGCTTAAAGACAGGTACTGTCTCTAGTTTAAGAATATCATTGATAACAAAATTGATAGTAACAATTTTATTCAAATTTATTCTTTCATTCCCGTGAGTTGGACAAGCTGAACTCTGCTATATAGCCAGTCAGTCACCAAATCAAAATAAACACAAAACAATAACATTGCCAACTGATCGCGTCCGGACTATATATAGAACACACCCCCAGTCTTTAATGGTTTTATGACCCTGTAATGACATTACCTATGTGAGATGGAGTATTTCCTTTGATGAAATAGCAGGGTCACTTGACTGTTGCATAATAGGGTTATGACACCCAATAAACAAGAATGTTTGTCATTAAGAGTTATCGCAGCGTACAGATTTTCTCTGTTCTTGCTGTAGCAACTAGAATTCAGTCTCGCTGACAGTCAAAATGATGTTCATTATCTTCTTATTGCCTTGTCTATTCAAACACTGTTTTATAAGTTTGCCTTGGACACTTTTCCAGATCACAGGATCTAAAGAGTTTCCAGAAGGACGGGGGGCTAATCTAATACCATGCCCTCCAGTACTAAAATCATCATGTCAGTAGCCGTAATCGTATTCTATCGAATACAGCTAACAGAGTAGCTGTATTCGTAGGCAGCCATATACGTTACAGCAGGGACTAATGAGCTAAATTTGATTAAAATTTTAAGTCCTGAAAACCCTATACATTCTTGCAGAGCTGGTCAACAACAAAAACTCTAACTCTAGAACCGCATGGGATATTTTGACAAAATTTTGCATAATTATACATGTCAACATTGTCTAACGACTCACATGCATAACAACCGTATTTGATTGACAAGGCTTTGCTGAGCACAAGTTGAAAATTTACGGCCAACTACTGAAATTGCTCATAACTCTTGAACACCGTGGTAAATATGGTTCAAATTTTGTATGCTTATGTATTTTAACATAGTCCAGCCACTGGCACGAGGCTTCACCGAGCGTCTATTTGGCCGGTCAAGCTCTTTTATTGAAAACGCTCATAACTCTTGGACCGCTTGGTATATTTGCTTCAAATTTTGTATATTTATGTAATTTAACATTGCCCAGCCACTGGTATACCAAACAGTGACGAGGTTTCACCGAGCATCAATTTGGCCGGTCGAGCACTTTTATTGAAAATGCTCATAACTCCTGGACCGCTTGGTATATTTGCTTCAAATTTTGTATACTTATGTAATTAAACATTGCCCAGCCACTGGTATGCAAAACAGTGACGAGGCTTCACCGAGCATCTATTTGGCCGGTCGAGCTCTTTTATTGAAAATGCTCATAACTCTTGGACCTCTTGGTATATTTGCTTCAAATTTTGTATACTTAATGTAATTTAACATTGCCCAGCCACTGGTATGCAAAACAGTGACGAGGCTTCACTGAGCATCTATTTGGCCGGTCGAGCTCTTTTATTGAAAATGCTCATAACTCTTGGACCGCTTGGTATATTTGCTTCAAATTTTGTAAACTTATGTAATTTAACATTGCCCAGCCACTGGTATATTAATAGTGACGAGGCTTCACCGAGCATCAATTGGGACAGTCAAGCTCTTTTATTGAAAATGCTCATAACTCTTTGACCGCCTGATATATTTGCTTCAAATTTTGTATACTTATGTAATTTAACATTGCCCAGCCACTGGTATGCAAAACAGTGACGAGGCTTCACCGAGCATCAATTTGGCCGGTTGAGCTCTTTTATTGAAAATGCTCATAACTCTAGGACAGCTTGGTATATTTGCTTCAAATTTTGTATACTTATGTAATTTAACATTGCCCAGCCACTGGTATGCAAAACTTCTTATTCCACAACCCACAGGTTTGCACTATAATCACTGTGTGAGTCCGTCTGTCCATCCGTCCGTTATCAGTTAACGTAAACGCTTATAACTCTTGAACCGCATTCTATATTTTGATAAAATTTTGCATACTTATACATTGTACATGTCAACATTATCTAACGACTCGCATGCATAACCGTCTTTTTTGATGGACGAGGCTTTGCTGAGCACAAGTTGAAAATTTACGGTCAAGTAGTGAAAATACTCATACCTCTTGAACCCCGTGGTATATATGATTCAAATTTTGTATACTTATGTATTTTAACATTGTCCAGCCACCGGCATGCAAAACGGTGACGAAAGTCTAAACAGTATTGCACGACCCACAGGTGTGCACTTTAATCGCTGTGCAAGTCCATCAGTCTGTTTGTCCTTCCGCTGTAGTCAGTGAGTGAAATTGCTCATAACTCTTAACCATATAGTGTAGTTTGATAAATATGCATCATTCTACAAGAAATGGCCAATGTCATTTCCATACATTCCTTCTGGCACCAGAAACTGATTATTCTACATTCACCACGAGTTGTGCACATTACCGTCAGTTGATTCTTGTATTTAATGCAACCGGTTTATGCCCTTATCGGACGCCGCGTTCAGTCATGAAGTCTGATGAATAGAGATATTAAAAACAAGAAAAATCTTTTAAAAAAAGATAATCGGCGCAGATTAAATGGAAGACTTAGTGTGTTTTGTAATATGTTTCTAGGTGAAGAGTTGACAATAATTTTCATGAATATGACTCAAGTGAGTTATGTCGGTAGGCACCCACAACTGTAATTTTGACACTGGGTAGCGACAATGACCTGTCTCAAAAATGAGCTGTCCAATTTGGATTTCCAAAATGGACCGCAGTCAGTCTTGAGAGTGACCTGATTTCAAAACAGTTATCAACATGATGCAGTGTTTGTTTGTGTGTATTAACCGAAAGTTGAAGTCGAAAGTAGATCTACAACGAAAGAAAGAAAGTTTTGAATATCTGCGTCTGTTTCAATAAAACTTCTTTTGTAAATTTACAAACAAGAGAAGCAGTATGAATTAACACCTGACAGAATGCTGGTAGTCACGCAGTGTAGTACAACGGGGAAAAAACTAAGATTAAATATGCATTGACCTTAGATATCATTGGCTAAATTTTGACATGCGCGTTCAATGAGTTGACCAATAAAATCTTGTGTAATGTGGAACAATACTGATATTATACCCGGCTGAAAGGAAAAAAACTGAGTCACATTTAGTCTTCCATTCTGTGTTTATTCATCTTTGCTTTTTAGGGACAAAAAACATGTGATATATGGTCACACGATTTTATAACAACGCTGTAGTAGGTGCGTGGGGGACAAGGCTCGTGGAAGGTGTACCCGTACGAGCACTGGTAATAGAAGGCGCAGTCCTTAGGGTCCTGGTACATGCCGTCCGTTTTACCTTTACAGAAGTCTAAAACAAAATAAATGTAGAAACGTAATTACATTAAACTACAATAATTCCAACTCCACATCCTAATGCTTATTTAGCGCAGTTTGTTTGGTTTAGAGCACACACAACAGGGAAAACAGCATTTGAGCCGCGACACGAGAAAACCAACAAAGTGGTTGTGCGCCCGGTGCAGACTCAGATTAGCCTGGACATCCGCCCAGTTTCATCAGACTCTTTGCTAAGCGCTTAAAGGGTAGCTAAGGGTCTAAGGTACCTCCATGCGGACAGCGAAGACTCTGATCAGACTGGGCGGATGCCTAGGCTGATCTGAGTCTGCGTTGGACGCACAACCAAATTGTTGGTTTTCTCGTGTCGCGGCTCATATATAATCGATAAATAGACAATGACAAGTATCCTTATCTGAAATTTTATCTGTGATAGGCGTATTTTAAATGCCCAGTGAAACGTGCTTCATTTATTTTTAACTTTCAAATTCGCTGTTTTATACCTTTAATAAAAAAAAGAGAGAAAGAAAAGAAGCAGCAAGGAGATGCACAGATTATCTTTCGATCTTTATTTATTCTATCTTACCATGCTCCAAGTCCTAACGAAAATAATAAAAAAAAATCGTTATAATATATTTTGACATTACCAAGTTTTTCCCGACTGTCATTTTATATGCTTTTAAGATAGTTTAATCCTATATTTATATCATTTTGTATATATGGATGTGTATATGTTTTGTTGATGTGTGTTTTATACATTTGAGGAGGGCCGCAGTTTAGACTAGCTTTCTCAGCTAATTGTATTACCCTCCTTAAATAATGTTTAAATAAAAAGAAATGAAATAAATAAATCCTCTGAAGCGGGCAGCTAATAGCCTGGAACTGCTTGGAACTATTTCCATTTCGCCGTATTCTAAGCTGTCCGCATAGACGACAATTTCATAACACCGATGACCGAGTGGGAATTATTGGGAAGGAATTTATATTTGTGGATTTAATCGACGAGGAAACACCGGTGAATAATTTACAAACTTACACACACTTGATTTTATGCGTAACAGAAGACTCAAGCCACTAATGGCTTGCGTCCCATAAACAGTACATAAGCAAACAGTGCATATTCAGATCAGACGCCGCAATATGTCGTCTCATTTTTTCTGAAGCTGCCAATTTTAACCACATTTGAGCCGCGACACGACAAAACCAACATAGTGGCATATGCGGCTAAGTGAAGACTCGGATCAGCCTGGGCATCCGATCAGCCTGAACAGGGTCTAAGCTATCCGCATGGGGCTACCTTCGACCCTTCGCTACCCTTTAAGCGCAAAGCTAAGACTTTTATCAGACTGGGCGCATGCCCAGGCTGATCTGAGTCTTCGCTGGGTGCATTTGCCACTTTGTTGGTTTATTCGTGTCGCGGCTCTTTTCATATGCCATATCCTTTGGGTTGGTTAAGAAACTTCGGCGTACTCTTTAGGGCCGATCATTTAAGGACTTTGGTCGCTATAGAAATTTAATTTCGATTTTCTTATAATGGGAAAATCTTGTCCGAATTCTTAAGGTATTTAGATACACAATAACTCTGTATCGACTTATTAAAACACATAACAGAGTTATTGTTCATGGTGAATCAATCAACTATGGAATATATACACACTTACAATGCCTACCATAAAGATCCTAAGTTTTCGGGCAGATACATCTGTATAAACAGTGGAAACCGTGATCAGACTGTTCCTTAGGAACCAGAATGATCAAGGTCTTTACAATTTCAATTCCATCTGCGCATTTTTGAGGCATTACTCTATGGCAGACCCGGAACAACAGGAAAATAAATAACAGGGCAAGGACCGGCTGTGTTTGCAGCAGGTGCAGTACTTGGACAGTCTTTTTTGGGGATATTTTAGAACTTAAACATTGTTTTTCTAGGAAACAAAACGGTGAAATGCTTGTTTTTTTGTTTTATTCTGTATCATACAATGTAAGTTTTACTAAAACAATATGCATAAGCATGCCCCATCGACTGAATATATTTTTCATCACCTTTTTCATGAAATTCAATTTTCTTGCATTTTTTAAAAGAATGTAAAAATATACTTATAATCAAGATAATTGCAATTTTTCTTACCAGTCTGTTTCAAATACCCTATATTAAAGATTATATGATTTGCAGAAATGAAAGTGCATCCTTGTGCTAGAGACATGAATTTTAATGGAAAATGTGTAAAAAAAAGTATGTATAAATACAAAAGTTTGTTTTTTAGAAAAACAAAACGGTGAATTTTTTTTCTTATCCAAATGTTTTATAGCCCTTTGGGTTATTCAGCTGGTATAATGAAATGAATGCCCCACCAATATCTTTATTCACCATTCGTCTACCTTAATGGGGTTTTCATATGAATTCTTAAAACTGATAAGCATTATTGATTGCCAGTGTATGTCCCAAATAGCTATAGATTACCCACCTTTAATATTATTATTGGCAAGGAGTATTTCCTTGAGTAGCTATGAGATCAGGTGAGCAACTTAGGCCTACTTGGTCTTCTGGTTTGATATTTAATATTCTCAAACCAAGCTGATATCTTGCGTAGTGTCACGTGCTTTCAGAATCGTCATTCAGGTGAGTGCAAAGAAGCAGAGAAGAATGGTATGCCACTCTAGATTGATGTTTTCACAGAAAACCATGATGATGTACCTGCACACCGTAAGAGATACAGCAGTCAACTGACGATTCGTTTGAGGTCGTGTTATCGGTGGTACTGAATGGAGACCAGTGATGGCGTGCCAGTGGCGGCCAGATTCGATTTGCACGCGCAGTTTTGTATTTATTGCATAACGATTTATAGACATTATAAAGAACCCTAATGGGGGCTTGACATAAGTCACATCTTTGGGGGCAAATGATCAACAACTTCCACTAGGTACTCATACTCAGCCTCATACTAACATTATATTTTCCGAGGAACTACTGTACTTGAACCTTACATAGAAGATGCACTTTGGTTTTTCATACGTATCAAATGCACTCACACTGTAAAATGTGAAAAAGACCACATTTTTGGAACAGCAAACGATTATTTAAAGTTTAAATTCAAGTAAATTTTATGGAAAATACATCATCCAGCGCACGAAAACTGGAATTCCTGCCACTGGTACAGAAGGTGCGTGTTTTGATATGTGTTTGTAACCTGTTTCAAGGATCAAGCACATATTTCAGTCTATTTCAAAAACAAGAGGACCATTGGTCCTGTAGCTCACCTGAGTCCATTTAGCCTCAGTACTGTAGGGTAAGTTACTCTAAGGCAGATAGGTGGTGTCATACCTGTGACCCTCAGGGTGGAAAATGAGAAGACAAGAATCATCCAACCTGGCCCAAATTCGAACTGGTCCGATATTTTATGGCTGTCCTAAATACCTCCCGACATGACCTTAGCTGTTCATCGTGGACGTTAAGCATCAAATAAACCAACCAACCAACCTAAATACCTGCAAGTTTGAGGAAGTGCAGCCAAAACTTAAGGTGCTATGGCCTGGACAACGTTTTCCCCATTATAAGTCTATGGGACATTTTTGTTGCCATGGTAACCACAGTTTTAAACCAATCTGCCCCAAAACTATATGAAATCAATCCCACACCCCAACCTTGCTACACATAAGATTTAATCAAGATTGGCAGCCACTTTAGCCAATATTAATGCTTAAAAGTGTGGACGTACGACGGACCAAGCCTATACTATAAGTTCAACTTGTTAGCCTTCGGCTCAGGTGGGCTAAAATAGCAACTGTGACCTTGACCTTAGAATGCTGAAATGCAAACTTGTTCAAGATATTGTCATACTAAACATTTGTATGAAGTTAAATCAAAATCTGTCCATAAACGAAGGCTCTAGACAAAGTTTTTCTATAAATAGCCACTGTGTCCTTGACCTTGATCCCAGAACGCTGAAACGCAAACTTATCTAAGATATTGCCATACTTATCACCTGTGTGAAGTTTAATTGAAATTGGTTCATAAGATCGCAAGATCGATGACAAAGTTTTTCTACAAATAGCCACTGTGACCTTGACTTTTATTTTAGGACGCTGAAACACGAGCTTGTTCAAGATATTGTCATACTAAACATTTGTGTGAAGTTTAAATTGAAATCGGTTCATAAATAAAGGCTCTAGAGCGATGACAAAGTTTTTCTAAAGATAGCCACTGAGACCTTGACCTTGACCCAAGAACGCTGAAACGCAAATTTGTCCAAGATATTGTCATACTAATCACTTGTGCGATATCCAAATGAATTCAGTCCACAAATTGAAGGCGCTACAGCAATGACACCTTTTTTCTAAAAATATCCACTGTGTCCTTAACCTTGACCCAAGAACACTTAAACACGTTCTTGTCCAAGATATTGTCATACTTATCACTTGTGTAAAGTACAATTGCAATTCTTCCATAAATGAAGGCACTAGAATGATGTCCGGACAACATTTTCCCAATTATAAGTTTAAGGGAAAAAAGGGCAAGTAACTTTGAAAAGAATATTTCAACCTATCCCAAATTCATACTGGTCCGAGATGATTTGACTGTCCTAGATACCTGCAAGTTTGAAGAAGTTGCGATCAAAAGTGAAGAAGCTAGGGCCCGGACAACATTTTCCCCATTATAAGTCTATGGGAAAATATTTTATCGCTCAAGGGCAAGCAACTCTAAAAAGAATGATCCAACCTAGCCCAAATTCGAACTGGTCCGAGATGTTTTAACTGTGCTAGATACCTGTAAGTTACAAGAAGTTGCGATCAAAAATGAAGAAGCTAGGGCCCGGACAACATTTTCCCCATCATAAGTCTATGGGAAAATATTATATCGCTCAAGGACAAGTAACTCTAAAAAAATGATCCAACCTGGCCCAAATTCGAACTGGTCCGAGATGTTTTGACTGTCCTGGATATCTGCAAGTTTGAAGAAGTTGCGATCAAAAATGAAGAAGCTAGAGCCCGGACAACATTTTCCCCATTACAAGTCTATGGGACCTTTTTTGTTGCCATGGTAACCACAGTTTTAAACCAATCTGTCCCAAAACTATATGCAATCAATCCCCCACCCCAACCATGCTACAGATAAAATTTGATCAAGATTGGCCAGCTACTTTAGCAGATATTAACGCTTAAATGTGTGGACGGACGACGGACAACGGACGACGAAGGACAGACGACGGACCAAGCCTATACTATAAGCTCACCTTGTGAGCCTTCGGCTCAGGTGAGCTAATAAATCGGTATAATAACACCAGTTGCCACTAGTATATTTAATTAAGATATAATGGGACTAGCTCAACGACATACTTTAATTAGGTTACAGGGGTAGAAATGACCGCCACTGGTCGCACGCCAGTAAATTATAGCGCGAATTTTTCAATTGCAGATCTTCGTAGCAGCTAAATTTCAAGAGCACTAAGTCTATGAGACAAGATCAGATTTTGTCATAAAATGTCTTTAAAACATACAGAAACATCACGAGTTTACAAACTGTATTTGTTTCATCGAAAAGATAAATCACCCGGCAATAAGCTAAAGGCAAAATAAAATAAAACACATTTAGGTGTCGGTTAACTTCTATAACCCCCATCATATTTTAAAGACATTTTAAAAACATTTCTAGTCAACGCCTAGATGAGTTTTAACTTCATTTTGCTTGTACATAAACCTTTACACCTGTTCAGTTGGGCTTTTGTAGACATTTGACACAAACTATCAACATACTTGTTCATTAACCGCAAGGCTTAGTTTCCTCCAGCCTCATACACTATGTCATGTTATGCTTACAGCAGTTATTGCATGAAACAAATGAAATTTTGTGACTCATGCTCCTCGATGTAATTGTTTCTTTCACCACCAGTATTACCTGTCATCGGTATCAAAGCCGAAATCCACTGAATAGACCCAGTGATTTGCATATTAAAAGGCTACGACACTGTCCCGTAAAGGACCGGGTATGATCTGGGCAGTTGTTTTGGCCCCCACTTAAAGTTTTGTTTCTATTGCTTATCATCTGAGCAAACGGGTTAATGTTTCTTCTTCGTGAGTCCCAGAATAACATGATTTCAAATAGGCCTGTTTTCTTTCTGTATTTTATTTTAAATAAAACTGCAAGAAAACTGTGTTTAGAGGCTTTTCCTTTTATGAAATAAGACAGTAAATACAGCTTTAGAGAGCACTTGATAATAGGTTTTTGGTGACACATTCATATGGGACACAGCACTGCTAAACAGATATGGGCTGTTCTCGGCCTGTCCCTGTACCCCACCCATTCAACTTAACAAGTCGAGAGACGCTAACCAAAAAAGAAAATTCAACGGATCAAAATAAAATGTGTACCGAATGATTCCCTGTATTCTAACTAAGAGAATGAATACCCACAAACAACAAATGTTTATTTTGTCCATTGGCGGAAAGGACTTCTGTGCTTAAGGCGTGAATTTTCCCCATGATTTAAAAGTTATACGGATCACTGACGTTTGCTTTGCATTTATGACTATGACTTGTAAATTGCATGACAAATGAATTTTCAAATGTTTGTGTCTATGTAAAGTACGTTAAACATACGTTGACGTTGACATCATTGTTGAGATAAATTGTAAATTATCCTCAAACTGATCGTTCAGATAATGATTTATTTATACAGTTCACCCTTTTTTTGACTTACATTACTTACATAACAGACAACACTGGATAATTTTGACTATATGTATGTGACCTTGACCTCATTTCAAGGTCATGGTACACAATAAAATCCTTGAAGATCACAGTGCTACTGTTGACCATTCTTCTTCTTTGGCTTATTGAGTATCGTTCCCCCCCGTGACCCAGCTTCCCACTCATACATATTGCGTACTTGCATCGCATAAGTCTGCTGATTGAAGGAAATGCTGTGTTACGGGGGGGGGGGGGGGGGGGGGGGAGTACTTGTATTTTAGTTATAGTGAAGCGTTCTCTTTTGGCCGCTTTGACCAGAAGTATAACTGTGGTTTTGCATGTTTAAATGCCAGTCAGGCGTAACAAGAAGAAAATCAGTGCTTTGTTTTGTGATATGCATGTATTTAGCATGCAGTTATGACAAAAATGTATGAAATGAATGACTGATTTCAATATTTTTATTACCTCAAAAACTGAGGTATGCGAAAACCTTGAATTAAGGGTAGGTAGGGTCAGACTGGATTATCTCCCCATGTCTTTGGGTCTGAATCACAAATGATCTGATTTCATACGGCTTACATATTTGTGGAAGCTCCGCTAAGAAAAAGTTGCACACTTTATACTTTTGAAAATTCGGACCTGTCGCGCCGGTCTAATGGGGAAAATCCTCGCCCTAATCGAAGAAGTCCTTTTATATTGAGCTCACTGAGAAAAATGTCCAAGAAACTACAAGGTTTTTTGAAAAAAGTATAAAATTAAGTTTCAGCACATAAAAGTACACAGATAAAATTTTCACATATTGTTGATATTATTAAAATGCATTATTGTGCTAAAATTTAGCTGTGCACTTGCATGTGCTGGCATATTTTATAGCCTGAATGCGGGTGAAAATGGTCTAAAATGCCAAAAAAAGCTGAGTAGGGTACATTTTAACCAGACGCGCAGAAAAAAAAAACATAAAGAAATCTCAAAAATGTAGAAAATTTGTATCACAATAGATAATTAAAGATATTTACACTCAAATATCATTCAAAGAGGTTAAACTATACAAATCTGAAAAAGTCATAAATATGGAGGCCAGATATGGCCAAATCATACCAGGCCCTTTACAGTACTTAACCTGGCAACCTTTTTCATATGTTTACCGTGAATTCAAGGGACTTTTTTTAGCTCAACTGGGCCGAAGGCCCACAAGGTGAGCTTGAAGTATAGTATTGTCGTCCGTAGTCCGTTCACATTTTTGAGCATTAATATCTCCTTAAGTAGCAAGCCAATCTTGATCAAATTTTATATGTATCATTGTTGGGGTGGGGGTTGATTGCAGATGATTTTAGGACAGATTGGTTTAAAACTATGGTAACCATGGAAACAAAAAGACCCCTTAGACTTCTAATGGGAAAATGTTGTCCGGGCCTTAGCTTCTTCAGTTTTAATCGCAGCTTCTTATAACTTGCAGGTATCAAGAACACTCATATAATATCGGACCAGTTCGAATTAGGGCCAAATTGGATGATTCTCTTCAGAGTTAGTTGCCCTTGAGCGATAAAATATTTTCCCATAGACTTATAATGGGGAAATGTTGTCCCGGCTCTTCATTTTTAGATTGCAACTTCGTGTAGCTTGCAGGTATCTAGGACAGTTCGAATTTTGGCCAGGTTGGATTATTCTTTTCAGAGGTACTTGCGCTTGAGCGATAAAATATTTCCCATAGACTTACAATGGATAATGTGCCCGGGCCTTATCTCATCAGTTTTGATTGCAACTTCTTGAAACTTGCAGGTATTCAGGACGGTCAAAACAGCTCGGATCTTGTCGAATATGGACCAGGTTGGATCATTCTTTTCAGAGTTACTTGCCCTTGAGCAATACAATATTTTCCCATAGACTTATAATGGGTAAAATGTTGTCCGGGCCATAGCTCCTTAACTTTTGATCCCGACTTGTTGAAACTTGCAGGTATCCATGACATCTATAAAATCTCAAATCTGTTTGAATTTTGGCCAGGTTAAATAAACATTTTCAGAGTTACTTGCCCTTAAACGCAAAGAAAATCAAAGAAAAAACATGTGTACATTCTAGAGGGCACAGTTTTGATTCAATCTTCATGAGTCTTTGTCAGAATTTATATCTCAATGACATCTAAGAAAAGTTTGAAACTCGGTTATGTCAGATTGAAATTAAGGTCACTAGGTCAAATCTTAGAAAAACCGTGTGTACTCTCTAGAGGGCACATTTTTAATTCAGTCCTCATGAAACTTTGTCAGAGCGTTTATCTCTATAAAATCTAGGAGATGATAGGTATTGGATTATGTCACGTTAGAAACTAGGTCACTAGGTCAAATCTTAGAAACATCAGAGCTCACTGTTTTGATCTAATCTTCATGAAACTTTGTCAGAATGTTTATCTCTATAAAATCTAGGGCAAGTTTGAAAGTAGGTCATGTCAGGTCAAAAACTAGGGTTCTAGGTAAAAATCTAAGGAAAACGTTATACAGTCTAGAGGGCACAGTTTTGATCCAATATCCATGGAACTTTGTCGGAATGTTTAAAATTTAGGAAAAGTTGGATACTGGGTCATGTTGGATCAGAAAGTAGGTCACTAGGTCAAATTTTAGAAAAAACTTTTGTACACTCTAGAGGGCACATGTTTGATCCAATCTTCATGAAACTTTGTCAGACTGTTTATCTCTATCAAATTTAGGACAATTTTGAAACTGGGTCATGCTTGGCCAAAAATAGGTCACAAGGTCAGATATTATAAAACTTTGTGTACACCCTAGAGGGCACAGCTTTAAATAAATCTTCATGAAACTTTGTCAGAATGTTTATCTCTATAAAATCTAGGATGATTTTGAAATTGGGTCATGCTTGCCCAAAAGAGGTCACTAGGACAAATCTTAGCAAAACCTTGTGTACATCCTAGATGCTCAGTTTTAATCCAATCTTCATGAAACTTTGTCAGAATGTTTATCTATATGAAATGTATAACTTAATGTTTATCTCTATGAAATTTAGGACAAGATGGAAACTGGGTCATGTCGGTTCTGAAAGTAGGTCAGTAAGTCAAAGCTGGATTGGATTCGTTTAACGTCAAAATCTGCACTCCTCTAAAACCACTGGTTCAAAAGGACTTGTTATGATTAGGCCCATATTTGGCCACCAGAAAACTCCTTTTTTATTTTGGTAACTAAAATGCATATATAGGAAAGTTCTTACCTAAAATGTAACAGCAAATACAAAAAAAAAAAAACAAAAAAAAAAAACAGTTCTTGCATAAAATCTTTGTGTTTTTAATCTTGAACATACCCATACCCCTAGCAGATTCTGACGAAATTGACAAATTTGATAGCCTTTGCGGCCCGGCCTCCACCACATTTTATATTTTATATGCAGACATAATTTTGCTATATTTACATGCCATGAAAATATTAAATGTGCTGGAGACCGGGCTCTATGTTTATTTTTAACTTTTTGTTACCAAACTGGCAGCGTTTGGAACACTTTCCCTGTTTTCTCAACACAAAAAAACGCCCATATCTCCGCTTATAGACAAAATAAACATATGTTGAGGATATTCATTTTCTTAGTTAGCACACAAGGAATAATTTGGTACACATTTCATTTTGATCTGTTGAAATAATTGGTTAGCGTCGCTGGACTTGCAAACTTGAGTGGGTGGGGTACCTTGACAGGCATTGTGCAGTGCACAGGTAATTAGCCGTGGTACCCAACGTATAAGCATTCCATCAAAAGCCTATTATCAAGAGCTTTCAAAAGCTATTGTAAATGACATATATCTTTAAAGGAAGAATTATTAAACTCAGTTTTTCTTGCAATTTTCCTTCATATTATTGAACCAACATAGGCAAGTCAGAAATCATGTTATTCTGAGAATTAACGCAAGTGAAACATATTATTTCTCTTTGTTCCCATACGCACAAATGGTAAGCAATAGAAACCATGCAATTTTAAGAGAATTTGAATGGGGCCAAAAATGGCCCTTATCATACCAGGTCCTTTGTAACAAATGAGAGAAGTGACAAAATATGTCTGTTAACAGTAATATCTCAGGTGAGCTACAGGACCATTTGTCCTCTTGTTTAAAGTATACTTTAACGGTGGTTGCACTTTAGCTGATGATGTTAAGTTTCGCACAACAAGCACAAGTAATTTTCTTATGCACTGGTATTTTGTGAAACTCCGGACATCGTCCTAGAAGTGCGACTAAATAATTTCTAATTTTTAATTTAAAAAAGTAACTTTGGGAATCCAAGCTTATTACTAAATACTTGAAAGTCGTTTTAAAATTAGCCATTGTCCATGGAAAATCGTTTTCCCATTGGGAATTTGAATTCCATCGGGTAAATTACAAAGCCATAGAAAATTATTGAGTCGGACACGAGAAAACAAACAAAGTGGCATGTGATCAGATCAGCCTGGACATCCTTTGGTGTCTTTGCTGTCCGCATGGAGATAGCTAAAACCATTGGCTACCCTCTAAGCGCAAAGCGACTACTGGCCAGACTTGGCGGATGCCCAGGCTGATCTGAGTCTTCGCTGGGGGCACTTGTTGTTTACTCTTGTCGCGGCTCAATTACATTATCTATTGCCAAAACTTATCGGAATAGGTTTACTGGTGATATGTCAAGCAGACAACTTACACCGGCGGTGTTTGGAAGGGACAACTTGGGGGAGAAGGCAGCTTACAAGAAGGATCTATATTTTTGAGATTGTTATGGATGTCTTATAAGACGGCTCTAGATTTTTGGGGTTGGAAGAGAAAATATATCTGATAACTAAATTACACGACTAGTTTAAAGTTTTGGGGGCCATCGCGGAAAGCGCCACTCCCGTCTTATAGCCGAATAAATAATTATTTTAGGTGCCCATTTTTTTTTTATTTTTTTTTTATTTCCTATGGTCGTAATGGCTAACGAGCTCAGTCTGCGACCACCGAATCATGTTTCCGTTCTCAATGCAAGTGTCACGTGCAAATTTCATTTATTCAGGGTCTAGCTTTATTTGCTACTGACAGACTGACAGACGGACACGTAACGACGGCATTTATCAAAAGCTGCTTGTCTGCATTATCTCTTTATAAGAGCCGCTACACGACAAAACCAACAAAGTGGCATATGCGCCCAGCGAACTCAGATCACCCTGGGCATCCGCCAAGTCTGATCAGAGTCTTTGCTTTCCGCATGCTGCTAGCTTAGACTCTAAAGCTTCCCTTTAAGCCGCTTAGCGCACAGCAAAGACTCTGATAAGACTGGGTGGCTTCCCAGGCTGATCTGAGTCTTCGCTGAGCGCACATCCTTTTTGTTGGGTTTGTCGTGTCGCGGCTAAATTATGTGGCAGCACACATGTACGGTACAAGATGATAATCTCACACTGAGATCACTCTAATCGGAATGTAGAAAGCACCTCTTAATAGAAATAGTTGAGCCGCGACACGTGAATACCAACAAAGTGGCATAAGCCCCAAGATAAGACTCAGATCAGCCTAGGCAGCTGTCCAGCCTCATCAGAGTCTTTTCTGTGCGCTTTAAGGGTAGCTAAGGGTCTAAACTAGCTCCATGCGGACAGCGAATACTCTGATCAGACTGGGCGGATGCCCAGGCTGATCTGAGTCTTCGCTGGGCGCACATGCCATATTGTTGGTTTCGTCGTGTCTTGGCTCATTTTGCTTCCAATAGAGCTTATTTTTCCTTGAAGAGCTATCTCCGTATCAGATGACTAATTAGAGCTGCAACGATTCACCCAACGACCGATTCGATTCGATTTCGATTTCAGACACCTCGATTCGATTAATTCGATTCGATTCATGATTGATTTTATGCTACCTTAATTCATCATGTTTATCACTTTATTTTGTTATATTTACACTTCTATTTATCTTAGGGGTGCATCTTTGAGCACAGGTTTCTGCGAGTCATCGTTAGACGCCATTTTGACAACCCTACCGATAAGGAAACGAAACGCCCGTATTGATTGGATGACCTAATTATTACTGACCAATCGTACGTTACGTTATAAACAGCGTTATAATATTAAGAGCGGGTCTAAAACACGGACTTCCGTTTTAATTGAGGGCCCATGCGGGGGATTCTGAATCGAATCGAAATTAGTGGAGTTGTTATCGGATCGAATCGGCCCTTGTGAACCGGATTTTCGATGCATCGAAGTGAATCATTGCACCTCTAGATGACTTTAGCTAGAGTAAAATCCCTTTGAAAAGACTGTGTTATCTATTTAATCATGGTATGCGCCCTCTTTTTTTTCTTTTAAGAGATGTTTTATTCCTTAAACAAAATTAGGTTATTCACAGTTTAGAAATATTTTACAAAATAGTTAACCTGTTTGAGGTAATCGACGCAAAAATGAAATTGCAGATTTTCCTTTCCTGGGAATGTACCCCTCCTCAAGTAGGGTCAGCTTTAAAAGGAGCACGATCTTTAAATGCTACACTTAAAAAAAACAAAATCCGTAGATTTTACGGTAGGATAACTGGCAACCAGTTACCAATCCATTACAGTTATTTATACGGGCGTTTGCCTGTAGAACATTTGTGAAAGTCACGATATGGTAGGATTCTATTAACTGGCCGCACCCAAAACTACCTTAATAGACTTGAAGGGCAATATTTCTAAGGCAATACCTGTGCTATTTTACCTTACTCTGCGTGATGATTCCTTCAAATGTTTACGGGAGCCCGTAAAAATAACGGGGAATGGACTGGCAGCTGGTTGCCAGGTATTCTACCGTAAAATCTACGGAAACTTTGGCAATATCCTGTTATCGTCCACTAGTGGACGATAATTTCTGACAGTTATTATTTTCATTTTTTTCAGTTTTTGCTGCTTTTTTGTGATCACGATCACGTAGACGCTTGACTATCACTATTTATATATCAATGCGCTGCTAGACTGGTATTACACAGGTAATCTCGTTTTACCTATAGAGCTAAGTCGTCATCCAGTGTTCAATAACAGGAGCATATATAGAGAGAATATATTTCTATTTTCTAATTTTCAAACACTTGTAATATGCTTCTTGATGGAAAGAAAAGTTTTCATAATGTATGATCACTCCTTTTTTAAATTGAATAGGCAGTATGTCGTCAATATAAAATCATTTTCCAGTGGACAATAACAGGAGTACATATAGAGAGAAGAAACTTTTTCTAACAATCATTGTTTGCTACTCAAGGGAAAGTATTCCCTGGGAATAAGGTTTCCTGAGCGGGGAGAGAAAAAAAATGGGGCATGGAATCTTTTGGGTTAATAGAAGTGTCTTAAATTTTAGAGTGGACTATTACTCACTAATAGTATAATTTATCCTATAGACATTATCGTCCACGTGGACGCTAATGTCTACTGAAATTAGTAGTTTTTCCTATAAGAATTATTGTCCAGTGGACGATAATGAGAGTATATATATAGAGAGAAGAAACTTTTTCTAACAATCATTGTATGCTACTCAAAGGAAAGTATTCCCTGGGAATAGGGTTTCCTGATGGGGGGGGGGGGGGGAGAGAGAGAAACAAATGGGGCATGGAATCATTTGGGGTTAATACAAGAGGCTTTAATTTTAGAGATGACTATTATTCACCATTAGCATAATTTATCCTATAGACATTATTGTCCACGTGGACGATAATGTCTACTGGAATTCATACTCAACATTCTTTACCGGGGCATTGGCTTATCGATTTTGTTATCTCCCCTGTTTCGCAGTCTTACCTGTCCAATATCGGGTATTAAGTTTATATAGAAATGTATAGGGAATATTTATATTTATATAAATTTCTAATCTTTTTCAAAATATTTGAATTTTTTATAACCTATATTCTGAAAGTATAATGTAATACCTACACGATGATGTTTTTATTTTTCGAAAAAGTTAATGTTTACTTGCTTCCTTTGCCGATTTGATTACAGACCTATACTGACCATTATACTTATTGGCACATGCAGTAGAATAACAATATTTTCCATTTTCAGAGCATATTTCTGATAATTTAGAGCTTTTCAAATATTTTTTATAACCTAAATTCTGAAAGTCTATAGTCTATGGATTAATATGATACTTTTATTTTTAAATTAACATTATGTCTTGATGCTTCCCCTTGCGTTTAAAAACCGAAACTTTAATAGTTTGGCGCTGAAAACTCAATCGCCTAAGTTTAAGAAATCATGCGCACTCCAGCACTACTCTTGTGGCTGCTTTATATGAATCGGAACTATCGAATCAAAGTAACCATACTAGGATGAAATGAAAATAAATAAATAAATAAATAAATAAAAAGAATTGAATCATTTTGATTCAAATTTTCTTGAGTACGAAGAATTTTGTTTTAAATTAAGTCCAGAAATTCAAAATCGAATGTGTCAGTGTCTAAAAAATAAAAGTAAAATAAAAGAAACAAAAAGGAGGAAAAAAAACTTTGTAAACGTATATTTATTTATTGATTTGTTTGTTTACTTATTTAAATTAATGTAAACACATTGTTTTGGACAAATTAATTCATTCCGGGAGATAATACCATTGTCATTTTAATTTGTTTGTATAGGATTATAGACACATCGTTTAAAGCTCAAACAAGTGAAGTGGTTAGTTTTAGAATATAATTGACTTGTTTTGCTAATCATGTCACATATTGATTTTGGGGACAGACTAAAACACTGAATTTCTTGCTGAATTCAGCTACTTGCTAATCACATAAAAACGCTGAACTGCTGATATACTGCATTTACAGAAGTATGTTATGATTTTGCTATCAGAATCAATCTTTTCAGCCATTACAAATTATATTATTTTGCCATGATTTTTCTGTCAATTGAGAAATTTTCAGTCGCTATGCTGATTTAATAGAAAATATACCGGTAATATGATTTTCAATTAAAAGCGATAAATTTAGCTGATTTATTCTGATGCTATATACATATCATTATTTATACGGCCATAATCAATATTTCAAATCTTCTACGGGTCATTGACTTTTCAAACTAATCCTTAATAAACAAATACATATGTATCTGGTTTATAATCGCAATGAAGTGTGACTGATTCTTCCCTTCAACCCCTAAGGCAGGTCAATTTATGACACTGTGTCGCATTATTCTATTTTAATGATAACCGGTTGGTGCTTCAGATAATCGCCGAAGATTCTTTGATCAGATTAAAATGAGAAAATAATTGTTTCATTCAACAACAGACCAAACAGTCTGATCGGTGTCAATGCCTCAGATAAGAAGGAGTAGCAGGGATAATTTGGAAATAATTAACAAAGCATATGTAGCGACCCGTTATTAGAACTGTCTCACCGTGATGGTTCTAATGAGGGGTCACAATATATATTTTCATAGAAAAAAATAAATATCCTCAATACCTTCTCTCATCGCATTGTATAAAAAACAGAGATTTTGAGCAAAATAATGGTAACATTTTTCAACTCAGTTAAACACAGTCTGGTCCAATTACATCCTGTTTATAACCATATTGATTTCTCTGTATCTGGCCCCTACCTGGATTTCGATCACAAGTCTTCTAGGGTGTTTTATCTCTGAGCAGCATGTTTCAATAGAGGGTTATTAGGGTATTATGCAATCAAAAAAGTGTCTTTCAGGCAATCTATGCAGACCATTATCAGTCGCGTCTGATATGGGCTTTCACTGCTCGCTAGAGTCCCCTTGAGGAGATGCCATGCAGAAATGGATTAAGTAAGCTTTTCGAAACTGAACATGGTGTATATGGTGTCGACTATCAAAACATTTCGGCCCCGACACGACAGAATCAAGAAAGTGGCATGTGCGCCCCGCGAAGACTCAGATCAGCCTGGACATTCGCCCTGTCTGATGAGAGTCTTTGCTGTCCGCAAAGAGCTCACATCCGTGGCTACCTTCAGAGCGCACAGCGAAGACTCTGATCAGACTGCGGAAGCTGAGTCTGCGCTAGGTACACATGCCACCTTGTTGGTTTTGTCATGTCGCGGCTCAGTTTGTCTTTGCGGTTCATCCTTTGGATGGGTGGATGTACACTGATCTGAGTCTTCTCTGTGCTCGAATATCGTCCTGTAGCTTTTACTATGCGATTTTACGTCCCTTTTCAACAGTGTTTCAATCATATCAGGACGATGGGACGGTGATAATGAAAAGCTGTGTCCAATGGAACCCCGTTTACGGTTGCAAAGATTTTCGCCACAAGCGGGGCTCGAACCCGAGACCGCTAGGTCTGTAGGCCAGCCCATAATCCAATGAGCTACCGGGACACCACCTCATAAAGCCAATATAAATTATTACTGGAAAAATTAGTTTAAACTTGTTAATGTCAATCTGAGTCTACTAATACATCCATTTCCATCTGATATTTTTAATTTTAATACATTTTACTGATTTTAAACAGTGTAGACCTGGATCTGCGGCGTCAGATCTGGGCGCCCCTGGTTGCCAATGTCCCTTTATATCAGACGTTTGGCATTAATGGATTTAGCTAATTTTAAAACTCGTCCGCCATAAACTGTGAGAAAACACTGATCGCACTTAGGCGATAATTTGAGCTGCCATAAAGTTATCTGATATACCATAAAGGTATGTTTATTCTACTAGCGCTTAGTAGCGACATCGATAATCCCCTAGATCAGTGGTAAGGGAAATAATCCAATTGACAATGCTGTACAGGTAAACAGGAACAATTACTCGTCCAAAACCCCATAGAATGTTCAACATGTAGTAGTTTTTCCTATAAGAATTATTGTCCAGTGGACGATAACGAGAGTATATATGTTCTGCGCAAAGTAGGAATCGGTACAATTCCGGAATTGTCTTGCGCAAAGTAGGAATTCTAACTTTGTTGCGCAAAGTGGGAATTCTTACCTTGCGCAAACAATTCCGGAATTGTCTCTGCGCAAAGTGAGAATCGGGACAAAGTGAGAATAATTAAGATGGTATTGCGGTTAACAAATATACGTTTGCATTTATTTGTTCTGATATGGTCTTTTGTAATTAAAATTGTGACAGAATAGAACATATGAGCCTTTGGCATTAAAACTACTTTCAATATGTCTCTTACATCTGCTAAAAGTTTCATATCGATTCCTTAAAACTGTGGAAGAAACTGACTACAAACAACTTGTCATCTTAAATCACCCTAATCAGAAATATTTCTAAGTTCGGAAAGGCAGTCATTTTTTCATCTTTTCAAAGCGCACATGCACTGAAACAGTATTATCTATAACATCTGTATAAAGTTTCAAACTGATCGATTACAATTTTGGAATTAATTATATAAATTTATCATCCAGTATATGACCTAAGTTTTAAAAGGCCGTAATTTTGTCAAACGAGTATTTTACTTTTCAAAAAGCTCATGCACATCTACATATATTTGCAGCATGTGTTTAAAATTTCAAATCAACTGCTCAATACTCTGGAAAGAGTTGATTATACTATCTTTAAAAGTCTATTCCATGTTACTAATATCAAATGAATATTCGATTCTCACTTTGTCCTAAAGATTCCCACTTTGCGCAAACACAATTACCTGTTCGATAAACCACCAAATCCCTTGCGCAATTCTAGAATTGTACCGGTACAATTCCGGAATTGTAACACAAAGTGAGAATTCCCACTTTGCGCAGGACAATTCCGGAATTGTACCGATTCCTACTTTGCGCAGAACATATATACCGACGATTTTTTTAAAACACTCGTAATGTGCTTCTTGTCGGAAAGAAAAGTATTTTACAATGTATGATTACGCCTGTTTTAACTTTTTTGCATGTTTATGTAGTCAATTTAAAATTATTTCCCAGTGGACAATAACAGGAGTATATATAGAGAGAAGAAGCGTTTTCTTAACAGTCATTGTATGCTACTCAAGAGAAAATATTCCCTGGGAATGGGGTTTCCTGAGGGGGGAGAGAAAAAAATTGAGGCATGGAATCATTTGAGGTTAATACAAGTGTCTTCTATTTTAAAGTGGACTATAATTACTATTAGCATAATTTATCCTATAGACATTATTGTCCACGTGGATGATAATGTCTACTGGAATTAGTAGTATTTTCTATAAGAATTATTATCCAGTGGACGATTACGAGAGTATATATACCGACGATTTTTTTAAAACACTCATAATATGCTACTTGTCGGAAAGAAAAGTTTTTTACTATGAATGATCACTCCTTTTATTATTGTATAGGCATATTTATGTAATCATTCTAAAATTATTTACCACTGGAGTATAACAGGAGTATATATAGAGAGAATAAACTTTTTTCTAACAATCATTATGCTACTCAAGGGAAAGTATTCCCTGGGAATAGGGTTTCCCTGGGTGGGGGGAGGAGAAAAAATGGGGCATGAAATCATTTGGGGTTAATAGAAGTGCCTTCTATTTTAAAGTGGACTATAATTACTATTAACATAATTTATCCTATAGACATTATTGTCCACGTGGACGATAATGTCTACTGAAATTGGTAGTCGGTAGTTTTTTCTATAAGAATTATTGTCCAGTGGACAACAACAGGGGTATATATAGAGAGAAGAAACTTTTTCTAACAATCTTTGTGTGCTACTCAAGGGAAAGTATTCCCTGGGAATAGGGTTTCCTGAGGAGGGAGAGAAAAAAATGGGGCATGGAATCATTTGGGGTTAATACAAGAGTTAAATTTTAGAGTGGACTATTATTCACCATTAGCATGATTTATTCTATAGATATTATTATCCACGTGGACGCTAATGTCTACTGGAATTAGTAGTTTATTCTATAAGAATTATTGTCCAGTGGACGATAACGAGAGTATATATACCGACGATTTCTTAAACATTCGTAATATGCAAGAATCTTAAATTTTAGAGTGGACTATTATTCACCATTAGCATAATTTATCCTATAGACATTATTGTCCACGTGGACGATAATGTCTACTGGAATTAGTAGTTTTTCCTTTAAGAATTATTGTCCAGTGGACGATAACGAGAGTATATATACCGACGATTTTTTTAAAACACTCGTAATGTGCTTCTTGTCGGAAAGAAAAGTATTTTACAATGTATGATTACGCCTGTTTTAACTTTTTTGCATGTTTATGTAGTCAATTTAAAATTATTTCCCAGTGGACAATTACAGGAGTATATATAGAGAGAAGAAGCGTTTTCTTAACAATCATTGTATGCTACTCAAGAGAAAGTATTCCCTGGGAATGGGGTTTCCTAAGGGGGGGGGGGGGGAGAAAAAAATTGAGGCATGGAATCATTTGGGGTTAATACAAGTGTCTTCTATTTTAAAGTGGACTATAATTACTATTAGCATAATTTATCCTATAGACATTATTGTCCACGTGGACGATAATGTCTACTGGAAATAGTAGTATTTTCTATAAGAATTATTATCTAGTGGACGATTACGAGAGATTATATACCGACGATTTTTTAAAACACTCATAATATGCTACTTGTATGAAAGAAAAGTTTTTTTACAATGAATGATCACTCCTTTTATTATTGTATAGGCATATTTATGTAATCATTCTAAAATTATTTATAACAGGAGTATATATAGAGAGAAGAAACTTTTTTCTAACAATCATTATGCTACTCAAGGGAAAGTATTCTCTGGGAATAGGGTTTCCCTGGGTGGGGGGAGGAGAAAAAATGGGGCATGAAATCATTTGGGGTTAATAGAAGTGCCTTCTATTTTAAAGTGGACTATAATTACTATTAACATAATTTATCCCATAGACATTATTGTCCAGGTGGACGATAATGTCTACTGAAATTGGTAGTTGGTAGTTTTTTTTCTATAAGAATTATTGTCCAGTGGACAATAACAGGAGTATATATATTATGTAATCAATTTAAAACTATTTACCAGTGGACAATAACAGGAGTATAAATAGAGAGAAGAGACTTTTTTCTAACAATCATTATGCTACTCAAGAGAAAGTATTCCCTGGGAATAGGGTTTCCTGAGGGGGAGAGAAAAATGGGGCAAGAAATCATTTGGGGTTAATAGAAGTGCCTTCTATTTTAAAGTGGACTATAATTACTATTAGAATAATTTATCCTATAGACATTATTGTCCACGTGGACGATAATGTCTACTGAAATTGGTAGTTGGTAGTTTTTTCTATAAGAATTATTGTCCAGTGGACAATAACAGGAGTATATATAGAGAGAAGAAGCGTTTTCTAACAATCATTGTATGCTACTCAAGAGAAAGTATTCCCAGGGAATAGGGTTTTCTGTGGGGGGGCGAGAAAAAAAAATGGGGCATGGAATCATTTTGGGTTATTACAAGAGTCTTAAATTTTAGAGTGGACTATTAGTTACCATTAGCATGATTTATCCTATAGACATTATTGTCCACGTGGACGCTAATGTCTACTGGAATTAGTAGTTTTTCCTATAAGAATTATTGTCCAGTGGACGATAACAAGAGTATATATACGGACGATTTTTTAAACATTCGTTATATGCTTCTTGTCGGAAAGAAAATTCCGTTAAATCATGATCACTAATTTTTATGTAATTATATAGGCATATATATCTTGTCAGTATAAAAATACTTTCTAGTGTTAGATTAACCATCTCCAGACCGGCGATCATTAACCACGACCGGGTCGAGAGTCATTAGGGTTAGGCTTAAGGGTAGGGATAGCTTATCCTTATTTGCGGATTTTATATTTCGTTCTGGACGTGGTTAATGACACTCCGTAATGGTAGACTTATTATTAGGGTTAAAAATAGGGTTAGGGCTAACTAACCCTAACCCTAACCCTAATGACTTTCGTTCTGTAGGTGGTTAATGCCATTTGGTTAGGTTGGACTTAGTTCGAGTTAGGGGTAGGGGTAGGGTTAACTAACCCTACCCTAACCCTAATGACTTTCGTTCTGGATGTGGTTAATGCCACTCGGTTAGGGTTGGACTTAATATAAGGGTTAGGGTTAGGGTTAACTAGCCCTAACCCTAATGACTTTCGTTCTGGACGTGGTTTATGCCACTCGGTTCGGGTAGGATTTGGAGTTCGAGTTAGGGGTAGGGTTAGGGTTAGTTAACCCTACCCATAACCCTAATGACTTTCGTTCTGGATGTGGTTAATGCCACTTGGTTAGGGCTCGACTTAGTATTAGAGTTAGGGGTAGGGTTAGGGTTAACTAGCCCCAACCCTAATGACTTTCGTTCTGGACGTGGTTAATGCCACTCGGTTCGGGTTGGACTTGGAGTTCGAGTTAGGGGTAGGGTTAGGGTTAACTAAGTGTCTTCTATTTTAAAGTGGACTATAATTGCTATTAGCATAATTTGTCCTGTAGACATTATTGTTCACGTGCACGATAATGTCTACTGAAATTGGCGGCTTTTTCTATAAGATTTATTGTCCAGTGGACAATAACAGGAGTATATATATAGAGTAGAAACGTTTTCTAACAATCTTTGTATGCTACTCAAGGGAAACATTTCCCTGGGAAAAGGGTTTCCTTTGAGGCTAATGCTGTAGGAAAATGGGCCTTGGAATGTTTTGGGGTAGACAAGTTTCTTAGAATATCCCGTTTATATGTAAAATTACCTTTAGACATTATTGTCCACGGGGACGATAATGTATATGGTGATAAGTAGTTTTTCATATAAAAATTATTGTCCAGTGGACGATAACAGGAGTTTATATACCGACGATATTTTAAACACTCGTGATAGGGGCATAATGTGCTGTGACTGGACAAAATGTTCGTTAGAATATATAAATAGTTAGTTTTTACTGGAACTCGGTCTAATACTTTTTATACATAATCTATAAGAACAAAAATATTTATATCTACTCAAATTAATAATAAATGCGCTGACGGTAAATTATTTTTTAAAAGCAAGCATCTAATGACACTGATCAATAAATCTAAATAATCTGAAGGGTTTTTGGTTTTTAAATATCAGTCAGAAATTATCGTCCACAAGTGGACGATAACTGGATATTGCCGAAACTTTTTCCAGTGTACATGTACGACCTCGAGGGAAGCTACAATGTAACACGCAGTCACAAAAACTGTTTCCCTTCGTAAATATTGGGAAATTCATGGAGGTGCACTGAATCACCTTACGTTGCTGATGAAACTCGGAGACGCACCGTTATGTTTAAAAGAGTCAAGCAAAGCAGCAACTTAGATCACAGGAGCACGGTTGCCAATATCCAACAACTACTCATATAAATAATCGTTAACCTGGGTTTTCTCTCTAACAAGGACTAAACAGCTGCAATTTTACCCGTAACGTAATATATATTGGTACCCACTTACCCTATAAAACGTCTTAACCATTCAAGAACCAATCCAAGTACGTCCAAAATGGCATCAGGAATAATTTTTTGTTTGTACCGCGAACGTTTGTCGAACGTTTATCAGAATGGTTATTCTGTTCTATTTCCATTCTCGAAATGACGTTCCCCAAGTGGCTCAGCGGTAGGCAACCATAGATGCACACACCTGGTGCGGAATGCCCGTCCATAAGAATTGCTAGTAAATTGAACGGCGTTTAATCCGTCCATAAGAATGGTTATTAAATTGAACGGCGTTTTATAGGCTAAGTGGGAACCATTATATAGAACATTGCGATTAAAATAGCAGCCGTCAGTCCTCTAGTATTGAAGAGAGAAAATCGTTGTTAGCGATTGATTGAGTGAGAAGCGTTAGATATTGGCAATCGTCCTCCTATGACACAGACAAGCAATATATCTAAGCGATGCAACAGCAACATATATAAGCAAAGCAACAACAATTTATCTGAAAACGTGTTTAATATCTAAGCTGTAGATTTAAAAGCTGATGTCGCAGCTAAACAGGTGCATGCAATTGCGTTGATTTATGGACACTGGACATTTGCAATCCAATCACACCCCTTTTGTGTCGGACTGTAGTAGGTGCCCCCGGGGCAAGCCTCGTGATAGGCGGTCTCAAATGAGCACTGGTAGAAGTAAGCACAGTCATTTGGATCCCTGTAGTAGCCGTCTGATTTACCCTTACAGAAATTCTTTGGGTCTGCAGCTGCTAAAAGGGTCAAAACAATAAGATTACTAACGTTATTGCTTGATCATATTTTATCAAGTTCAAAATCTGAAAGTTAATTGGAGATGCCTAGTCCAACATATAACCACCGATCACATCTGAGCCGTGACACGACAAAACCAACAAGGTAGCATGTGCGTCAAGCGACGACTCAGATAAGCCTGGGACCCCGCCAAGTCTGATAAGAGTCTTCGCTGTCCGCGTAAAGGTAGACTAGACTCTTAGCTACCCTTTAGTGCACAGAATCTGATCAGACGGGCTGATACCCAAGCTGATCTGAGTCTTCGCATGGCGCACTTGCCACTTTATTGGTTTTGTCGTGTTGCGGCTCATTTCTTCTCTGTGTGCAAGGTCAAAGCGGACAAAGTTCCAAATTCAGAAGTCCGAACGCATAAAACCATAAAAATGATTGAAAATCCGAATGTCGCTTATTCAAGGTCTCTGTTTGGATCTGACGTACGGACAAGTACCGCCCGAACAAACCCAAACATTATCTGCCTCTGCGTTAATACTACATGTATAGGTTGGCAAACATGCATCTGTCCATAAAGGTTGAAGCTGCTGGGTGAGCTAAATTTTACGCCAGAAAAGTAATATGCCTCGAGTATTGTGGTTGGCATATGCGGTTGTCATGCAGGTGGGAATATTACTTCACTCAAGCTTTGCGCTAGTAAAGTGATATATCTCTCGTTGCACGTGTAAATTACGGTATTTCATAAATAAAAAATAAAAAAAAACAATTTCGTAATTATACAAAGCATCGCTGGAAGACTATAAGCTAGAAAACAAATCTTGTAGTTATACAAGGCGTAGCTTGCAAACTAGAGATAATTATATAAAGCCAAGCTAGTAGACTATAGTTTGGACCTTTCTACATCAGCAGCATATGTTAACCCCCCTTTTTAAGCAGCATATTCACCTGCTGCGGGTTCAAGCCTCGCTCAGCGAACAGGTGAAAAGTCATGTTCTACTTTCGAAAGGTCAGGTGGTCTTTTTCTCCATGAGCTCCGGAAATTGCTCACCTCTGCTTAACGATCGGCGAGATATAAGTGAAATATTCTTGAAAGGACCGTAAAACACATAATTGAGCCGCGACACGACATAACCAACAAAATGGTTGTGCTCCCAGCGTAGACTCAGATCAGCCTGGGCATTCGCCCAGTCTGATCAGAGTCTAAACTGTCCGCATGGAGGTAGTTTAGACCCTAAGCCACCATTTAAGCGTTTAGCAAAGAGTCTGATCAGACTCGGCGGATGCCCAGACTGATCTGAGTCTGCGCTGGGCGCACGACCACATTGTTGGTTTTGTCGTGCCGCGGCTCAATTATAAAAAACAAACGACTAAAGCGTCGTTGGGTATACACGTACCTGTTGTAGGAACATTCTGAGGCGGTGCAGCAGTTGTAGTGGCTTTCGTTGTGGTTGTTGTTGCCTTAGTTGTGGTAGTGGTCAAGGTCACTTTGGTCTGGGTCAGAGTAGGGGTCGGCGTCTGGGTTTGAGTGTTTTGCGCTGTACATGTCACGTGGTCAGGGAAGTCACAGTAGAGGGTAGCCGGATTGAAGACCAGTCCTGGGTGACAGTCGGTACGGAAAGCCATACCAGCAGCACAGAGGTAATAGTTGGAGCAGGAGGTGGGACTGGCGTAATAACCATCATTCCTTGTGACGCAATTAAATTCGGTGCTTGGTACCTGTGTGAGTTGGTGGTGACTTCCCGCTGAAATGAATAATGTGTAATTGAACACTACAGTGACAGTTGGTCCTATACTGAGTTCCTAAAACAATGCTCCTTTACAGAATCCCCTTCCTGCCATGCATTAGACTTTTTGTACTTTCTCTCAAAATTATAAGACGTCAAACGTTTAGGTTTCTCGCAAAATTATAAGCCGCCAAACGTTTCCTAAACGTTTGACGTCTTATAATTTTGCGAGAAAATCCCATATCTTATAGTGCATCCCGGTAAATAAGGATGCTTTACGGTGTTTTTCTGTGGACCCAATTTTTTCGACCTGAAGAATGGCACCTTGTGGCGATCACCTTATCAGATAAGCTGTGCATGCAAACAATGCACTAACGTATGTGTCGTCATTGGTTTTGGACTTATTAATTTTTTCGGTAGCAGAAAGGCTGAAAGAATTTAAACAATATTCAAAAATGAATTTTACAGGTCTTCACAGCTGCAATTTGGTGATTGTGAAAATCTAAAAGTAAATTCGATGTACAAAATTAGGAAATTGTGTTTTTCCCATTCTCAGCTTCATTTGAACATGTGAGAATATCATTTCCTCCCCCACTGTATATAACATCAATGATTATTACAGTTTTTTATGATAAACAATGATAAATCAATATATTTGACATGGATTGCATCTATTTACTTAATATGAGACATTTTAAACTGGTGCTGTGGTATAGCCGGCACGCACTAGGTGCGTGGCCAGTGTCGCTCAGCTCATTACTGGTCATGAACAGACTCAAACCAAGTCTGCTATTTCTTTTCTTTGATGTATTCCTCATTCCAAAGGCTCTAACTTTCAGAATTTATTTGCAGTAGAAAAAGAAACGTCAAACGTGAAACTTTGCAGTTCCATAATCAGACCAGAGATTTGTGACGTCATTTAGAATCAATCTAAATCTACTATATATAGGCCATGCATAAAATAACAGTTTGAATTGATCGATTCCTGTTTATAACAGGTAATGAATTCAGCAGAAATAAAGTAAATTTAAAGTAGTAAACATTATGTCTGAATGTTTAGACTATATTACCATAGCTGAAAAATCTAATTCAGTCCGTAAAGCGCCAAAAAAAAAAAAAACAGACTACAAAATCTAAATTTGCTAATTAAAAAAGAAAATATTCGTCAAAGTTATATTATATTGAGAATTCAAAACCTAGAAGGAAAAAGGGTATATTTCACTTCATCTGGATCTGCGCTGTTTGCAAATTAGAATATTTTCATTTATCTCGCTTTAAAAGTTAGGTAGAGTCGCGTAACTTCGGACAGCGGGCAATTCGGACATACCATTGCAAACAGTGAAAATCCACATGAGGCGGCTCATCATGAGCCGTCTGATAAGGAATTCCTATTTTGTCCAGTTAATTTGTTTGTATTCCAAACAACTGACATATAAAGGAAAGAATGTCACTGTCCGAATTTACCTGCTGTCCGAAGCTACCGACTCTACCCTAGTGAGCAATCAAGGGAAGGGCAAATAGAAATTGTACCCCAACAATTTTCACCAAACAGTTTCACAGCTAAGATAGCTTTTAGCTATATTGTTTGTTTTCGAGTTTTGCGAAAATGTTGGATAACGATTGTCAGAAAGCATTCAAACTGGATGCAATGACGCTAAATTGACGTTGATTCGAGACTGTTTTAATGTTTCTCAATTTGTGCAGTTGACGCAGTCACGTGTATTGACTTACAAACTGACTGCATCTAATCTAATAAAAACAATTTTACGTAATAAGATAACTGAGCCGCGACGCGACAAAACCAACAATGTGGTTGTGCGCCCAACGCAGACTCAGATCAGCCTGGGTATCCGCCCAGTCTGACCAGAGTCTTCGCTGTCCGCATGAAGGTAGCTGAGACCCTTAGCTACCATTTGAGCACTTAACAAAGACTCTGATCAAACTGAGCGGGTGCCCAGGCTGATCCGACTCTGCGCTGGGCGCACAACCACATTGTTGGTTTTGTCGTGTCGCGGCTCATACAATGCTGAATCTTGTGTAATTTGTCTATTAGATGGGGTTTTCTCTTCCAAAGTACTAATCCCAAAAACCAAGATCCGTCTTGGATAAAAACTAGATCTATCTTGTAATCCCCAAAACTAGATCCATCTTATAAAAATCTATATCTGTCATATAAGACGGATCTAGATTTTTTTATTGCTTTTGGAAGAGACCCCCCCCCCCTCGTCTTTTAGCCAAATAAATACGGTAATAAGGGATTTATACAGTTACATACGTTTTGGTGTTTGTGCTGGCGGGTTAGTAACTGGAGCCTGTGTTGTAACTGGGGCCTGTGTTGTAACTGGGGCCTGTGTTGTAACTGGTGCAGGGGCAGCTGAAGAAGCTTGAAGCAAAGTTAAAAGCAAAATTAAAAGCAAATTAAAAAGCAAGCATTGCGAAGCCCAAAGGCTTTTTATATGGTCCTCGCATAGAGAATGCGATAAACATTCTGCAGGACTTTTATTTGCGAACAGAAAGGATTCAGATCAGCATGCGCATCCGCGCAGTCTGATCAGAGTTATCCCCGTTCGCATAAACGACCTGTGCATATTGAAGAAACGATAAAGTAGAAAGCAAATACAGACCAGTCAGTGCTGATGTTTCAGCTGATCTGTGGCTTGGATGTTTGCGCCTGTCCTAAGGTACTTCTTCTCGTGATTCGCTTTATGTAAGACAAGCTTTTAATACTAATTAATGCTTTTCCTGTATACGGTGGATAGTAAACAACAGAACCGCAGTAAACTGACGCAGTTGGCAGTAAATAGCATACACAGTGGTAGTACACATTTTGTAATTGCGCATGTACAAAAGCGCTGTTTGAGAATGTTGATACATTCTGAAGCAGTGCTTATGCGCATGCGCGATTACAAATGTAAATCAGCACACATAATGCAGTATATGGCACCATGTGGACATGCGAAAATAAGCAGAATCAAAGTAGCATTATGAGAAAGTAAGCAGAAGGCAGTAAACAGGGAGCAGTAGGCACTATACACCATGCAGACGATGTTACGGCAAACAGGGTTCGAGATTATAAAACTTGAGAATAATCTCAAACTCAAAATAAAGCACACTGATTGGCTGCTTCCGAGCATATGCTCGAAAGCAGCCAATCAGTGTGCTTTATTTTGAGTTTGAGAATGAACTCAAGTTTTATAACCCCTGGGCCAGAAGTGAATAGCTGACAGAAGTAGTCTTATAATGCGATTTCACAAGGAGGGGGAGAAAGATTGCATGGTTTACATGTAGCGAATGCAGTTAGAGAGAATTCGGTTACTCGAATTGAACATAAACCTTACTGCATGAGTAGACGAGCATGGAACAATATGCAGTATCCATACAACTTTAAACAGGATTCCTTATTGCGCCGGACCGCGTAGCGCAGTCGGTACATTGTAGCGCGTCTGACTCGAGCGCCAGAGGTCTCGGGTTCGCGACCCGGTCCGGCCATTCACTTTCGTGGAGATTGATTCTTCAGTCCTCTTTCGCTGATTGAAAAACGGCAGTTGTCAGTTGCATGTACTGG
The DNA here is from genome assembly GCA_963989385.1 of Ctena decussata. NCBI lineage: Eukaryota > Metazoa > Mollusca > Bivalvia > Lucinida > Lucinidae > Ctena > Ctena decussata. Next base: position 16,703,131 of record OZ022500.1, on the reverse strand, counting down.
CGAAAGTATGAGCACTTAACACTGGTCAACCACTTCGAAGGTCTATGCCTGCCCAGGATTAACTGACCGTCCCGACTTACCATGGACGTAAAGCAACAACACAACAACAACAAAAAATCCTCATTGTGTAACCCAGGTAACTAATTCTGAAAACGTTTATTACATGTACGGTATTTTTTGCGCCCTTTCTAGCCAGGGATTTTTTTTTTTTTTTTTTTGAAAAAAAAAATAGTTTCCGAAACTGTCTTCAAGCTATTATTCACCTGTAAAGCAGTATTTCTGCAGCTCAAATTTTATAGTTACTTATTTTCGTATATAATTTTTTATATACGAACTAGCTTCCCTGATCACAGGTCCTGGTGAATGATATCACCGAAAGAACGAACGAACCAGTAAACGATTCCGATTCTGATGCATGTAAGGGTAAATTCATTTTAACTCTACTTTTCAATCAGTCACACACTCCTGTACAGTTTTGCATCAGTTGTAGTTTGTTTATCTTTAGTAACCAGTTAAAAAATAAACACATAGGTGCATGCACATTCTTTGTGTTTCTCCCTCCACACCAAAGGAGAATAATTTCATGTGCTTAAATGTTTTGTTGTTGTTTTTTGTAAGTTGATGAGTGTATCATGATGTATCAAGTTAGACCAAAAAATAAAATCAGACAGTACATTTTAGGATTATCACATTAATGTGTTAAGGTGAACAGGTATGCTTTCAGACGAAGCAACTCTGCCATTTTCATTTTAGCAACACTTTCCAGTGGCGGTCAACTCTTAAAGGAAAGAAATTTGCTCCTTTGCTCCCCTGGGAGCAAATTTCTCTTCTTTCAGAGTAGAACCCTATTTTGCTGGCCTGCTTTAGCCAGGGAAGCAAACAGATAGTCACAAAAATGTCCACCTCTGTAGAAATGGTGGTGAAAGCATTGTGGTGCATCCATACAACCTCTGTAGAAATGATGGTGAAAGCATGGTGGTGCATCCATACAACCTCTGTAGAAATGGTGGTGAAAGCATGGTGGCGCATCCATACAACCTCTGTAGAAATGGTGGTGAAAGCATGGTGGTGCATCCATACAACCTCTGTAGAAATGGTGGTGAAAGCATGGTGGTGCATCCATACAACCTCTGTAGAAATGGTGGTGACAGCATGGTGGCGCATCCATACAACCTCTGTAGAAATGGTGGTGAAAGCATGGTGGCGCATCCATACAACCTCTGTAGAAATGGTGGTGAAAGCATGGTGGCGCATCCATACAACCTCTGTAGAAATGGTGGTGAAAGCATGGTGGCGCATCCATACAACCTCTGTAGAAATGGTGGTGAAAGCATGGTGGCGCATCCATACAACCTCTGTAGAAATGGTGGTGAAAGCATGGTGGCGCATCCATACAACCTCTGTAGAAATGGTGGTGAAAGCATTGTGGTGCATCCATACAACCTCTGTAGAAATGGTGGTGAAAGCATGGTGGCGCATCCATACAACCTCTGTAGAAATGGTGGTGAAAGCATGGTGGTGCATCCATACAACCTCTGTAGAAATGGTGGTGAAAGCATTGTGGTGCATCCATACAACCTCTGTAGAAATGGTGGTGAAAGCATGGTGGCGCATCCATACAACCTCTGTAGAAATGGTGGTGAAAGCATGGTGGCGCATCCATACAACCTCTGTAGAAATGGTGGTGAAAGCATGGTGGTGCATCCATACAACCTCTGTAGAAATGGTGGTGAAAGCATGGTGGTGCATCCATACCACCTGCATGTAAAAATGGTGGTGACAGCATGGTGGTGCATCCATACAACCTCTGTAGAAATGGTGGTAAAAGCATGGTGGTGCATCCATACAACCTCTGTTAAAATGGTGGTGAAAGCATGGTGGTGCATCCATACCACCTCCATGTAAAAATGGGTGGTGAAAGCATGGTGGTGCATCCATACAACCTCTGTAAAAATGGTGGTGAAAGCATGGTGGTGCATCCATACAACCTCTGTAGAAATGGTGGTGAAAGCATGGTGGTGCATCCATACAACAACTGTAGAAATGGTGGTGAAAGCATGGTGGTGCATCCATACAACCTCTGTAAAAATGGTGGTGAAAGCATGGTGGTGCATCCATACAACCTCTGTAGAAATGGTGGTGAAAGCATGGTGGCGCATCCATACAACCTCTGTAGAAATGGTGGTGAAAGCATGGTGGTGCATCTATACATCTACATTTGTCAAATTATTTGCTGTAAATACGGATATACTTACATGGAGGTGGTGCGTGCGTCGTGATTTTTGTCGGAGTTGATTTTGGCGTCGTGGTTCTTGTTGTTATCCGGGTTGTTGGTGATGTTGTCGAATTTGTTGGTGGTTGTATGATTATATGATGCTGCCTATAAAAATGAAACAAATTAGAAGTCCTTATTGTGTCTTAAAGCTATCAAAGAAGACGAAACATAATGTATGAACGCTGATTTTTTCAGTTTAGCAGGGTTCTTGTTAGTAAATGTCGATAGGAAAAAGTGAACACGACTGTAAGGAGAATTAACGAATTCAGACACTGACGAAGAATCATGACCACAGCTCAGTGGTCTCGAACTCACGACCTCTGAATGATGCGCGAAATATGCTACCTGTCTTTCAACAAGACAAGTTACATTAACAAAGGTAGACATTCGGGTGAAGCAACTGATCGAACTTTTCCATGTTTGCCTCCCTTTTCAAAGGGGTCTACTCGTCAACGAAAGAATTTACTCCCACAGGAGCATTATTTTCCTTTTAGATAAAACCTTCTTTTAGTGTGGCTAAGGCCTCCACAGAAATAACCAGGAAGTCACCGAAGTTGTTCCACTTTTTAAAATGACAGACAAAATAGAGATGCAACTTAAATCTTAAAAAGTTCCCTGACGAGTCGGTACGTGCGAAGAATGAAAGCCAGCTTTACATGGAGCTGGCGCATCAACGCAATCTAATCATAGCAGTCGCAATGAACACTCTCATCATCACACTGACCAGATATTTATTAGCCAAGTGATGTAAACTACAATCACAATAGCTCACCCTATCTCGTCAACGATGGCCCTCATCAATGGGTATTTCCCCTGACCACAGGAACCACTGAAATCATCGAGATCAAGAGCCCACATCATGACGCCACCAAAATTTTCTTGTTTGATGTAATCAACCTGAAGCAAAGATAAGGGCGCGTTTACACGACCAAAGTTTCTATGACAAAGTAGGTTTGTCACAGAAAAATTTGCTAGTGTAAATGCCAAAATATGACAATGTTTCTTTGACAAATATATATGGTAAAGTTACTTCGATAAATTAAATTTGTCCGTGTAAACGGAGAACTTTGCTAAAGATTATGTAACAAATAGCATTGCTACAAGCGTGGAAAATGTGACAAAGATTTTGTTTCATCGCTGCAGGTAACTTTGACGAATAATATTTGGTCGTGTGAACACTGCAGCAAATATTTCATTGCCAAAGTTTATGTGACAAAGATTCTATGGCACATTTTCTTTAACAAATAATTTGCTCCGTGTAAACGCAAAAGGTTTGTTATACTTTCTTTGTTAAAGTTTCTGTGACATAGAAACTTTGCTCGTGTAAACGCGCCCTAAATCGGACAATAAGTTTCATATGAAAACCTAGCGGGCACATGCCGTCGAAATGGCATCAAAGCAAAGTCGATCCGACGTCATTATGTCGCCTTACGTCAGTACGACGTCATTTCGACGTCATGTGCCTGCTGAGAAGGGAATAGGTACCTGATGGCTTATGAAAACAGGAAAGGCTCAGATCAGACTGCGCATCTGCGCAGTCCTGCGCGTCCGCGCAGTCTGATCAGCGTCTTCCCCTTTCGCATATACAAATGCAAGTGGGAGAGTTTGTTTGTTTGTTTTGTTCGTTTACGTTCTCGGTAAACAGCTATGGTATTGTCGGGACGGCTAGTTACCATAATCTCAGCTTAGACCTCCTAAGCGGTTGCCCAGTATTATATGTAAGTGCACATACTTTCGCCAGTAACTGACAACTGCTGAACTTACTGAAACGAAAGTAAGTGGCCGGAATGGGTATCGAACCCAGGACCTCTGGTTCTTGAGTCAGACGCCCTACCGACTGTGCTACGCGGCCCGGCGACTTATTGGATTATCCCACTCTTTGCTCTGGACTTTCTCGCCATTATTTGGCTAAGTACGGTAGTAATGAAGGGTTCCATACCCTGCTTAAAGAAAGCGTCGTTTCAAAACGATGGATTTCGCTGGATCCCGACATAACATTTTACATAAGCACTTTGCTTACTGCCATATCCTGTCCCATTATGTATTGTATTTACATATATGTATTTCTATGAATACAATACTGTTTAAAGCAAGTTACTGAGAAAAATATTCAAAGCGATGATGGAAGACGGACAGACGGTACATGTATGATGGGTACGGTGAAAGCAGTATATCCCTCTCCCCTGAATCATCCCAGAGGCTGTACCAAGGAACTTACCTTGATCCTCAAACTGTCTGTATCCTCATACCCCACCCAGTCGCTACCAGAGACGAAGTAAGGAACTTTCTGCTCAGCAATGTAATATTTTTTGGCACCTGCCTTAAGCTTTTCACATATCTGAAAGGAAAACATAACAAATCGAAAGTAAAATAAGCTCTGAAGCAATAGTCAGCTGCAGTGATATAACATAATTTATTCCACCCTTGTCCGAAAACGCCATCTTAAGCAGGATATATTTCGCAATGAGCAAGGTCTACACTGATAAGGGTGGTATAAAATAGTTATACCATAGTTTGTCCGCCTGAACAGGAGATAATCCACTCGCTAAAGCTCGTGGATTATCTCCTCCTACAGGCGGACAAACCGTGAGATAACTATTACACATGTATGCAAATTCTGAGATCGCTCGTTCGTGCAGTTGCTGTCAATCCATGGCGCACGTAAAATTATGATGGCCCGTACTGTGAAGGCTCAAGATAAGCTAGCTCACAGGGTATAATCGATTCCGCTAATTTTCGCTTCCTGCAGAGACTGTACATCATATTTGGCTTCCGCCGAGATTGTCCGCGATCTCTTGCTTCCTGTCGAGACTTCTGTACATGATAAATGGCTTCCTGCAGAGACTGTCCGCGTGATTCTGCTTCCTGCCGAGGCTCTCAGCAGGAAGCAGAGTCACGCGGACAGTCTCGGCAGGAAGCCAATGTTAGCCAATGTTCGAGGACAGTAGTCCCTGCAGGAAGCAAGAGTTCGCGGACAGTCTCGGCGGAAGCCAAATATGATGTACGGTCTCTGCAGGAAGCGAAAATTAGCGGAATCGATTATATCCTGTGTAGCTGGCCCTTGGCCGTAAACTTGTGAGGACTGGATTTTTTTCTTACTTACATGTATTTTGTTTTATGATTGATCTGAAAGCCGGCTGTTTGGCATAGCATTTGTCGCCTAGCACAATCATTTGCTACAGACGGCCAGATACAGGTGTTCACAGGGACGAATAATCAAGATATTAAAATACAAAAAAATAATGGATAAAATGGGTTAGATAAGGTATAAGTTGCATGTTCAGTTAAGTGACATTTTTCTTTTCGTAAAGAAATAATTTTGTAAGTTCTACATTTCATGCTCGTTTTTACGTTAGGGTCAAGTCAGGTAAATTCGGACAGCAGGTAAATTCGGACATACCACTGCAAACAGTGACAATCCAGATGAGACGGCTCATAATGAGCCGTCTCATCAGGATTATCAATGTTGCCCAGTCATTTTTGTTTTTATTCCAAGCAGCTGATATATAAAGGAAACCAAGTCACTGTCCGAATGTACCTGCTGTCCGAATTTCGCTGACTTTACCGTACTTAGACGCTTTATCTCAATATATTGCATGTTCTTTAATTCTAATGTTTTAAAGTGCGTGTGTAAGGAGAACTGCTTTCTTGAAAATCGCCTATTGTATTTTTTTCTTCTTTACTGTGGGCCTTATTGAAGTGACCCACCATAATCACTTTGCAAAGAAATGAAAAACAAAAAGGATGGAAAAATCCGAAGGCAATTCCTCATAACAAACCGCAGTATATAAGATACATCATAATTACATAAGAACAAACTATTTAAAATAAATTTTACAAGTGCAAAACATGATTATTTTAAAAAATGATAACAATAATCTTTCAAAATTTGTCTTAATTCAGATATTAAATAACAACAAATCACTTATAAATTACTTTTTTATCTAAAAATAACGCAGAACGAATTCCTTGCACACCATCTGTCATTGTAACTCGAAAGTAAATTAGGATCAAGAAGACCTCTACGAACTAGTTAGAAATTAAGTTTTGACACAAATGATGCCCGGACATAAGCCTAACATGTGTTATTATTGGCTATTAATGAATGACCGGATACCGGCTTTTAGAACAACTTTCCAAAGCTCTTTCTTTCCACTGCAGTTGTAGCTATAAAACACCGATGGAGTTGCCTTTTTTTGATCTTGAGATAACAACAGTCGCTAAACAAACCTATTACAAACTTTGATTTGTATTTACGGCGTGTGGACCATTATGAATGATTTACGAAAATGTCATTTTGTGTGGAATTGCATTGCATTTTACAATACATACTCCGTAATGTGCAACAAGAAACGTACCAATCAGCTCATAACAGACTTTCATCGAGCGAGCCTTGGATCGTCGGGACCAGCAGCCGTACAGACGATGATTATAAAAGCATGACGCAGGTTCCATTGGTCAGTAAATTATTCTTATTATAACAAATATTGGCCCGTTCCAAAAACAAATTGGCGGCCAAAACAATTCAGTTTTCATGTATACTTTCGCGTTATTGTGTACAGGCTCTCGAAAGGACAGTTGAATACATAAAAACAGATGGAAATTTTTTTAAATCTAAGGCGTACGAATGTAATATACAGTTTATTGAATCGTCCCATTTCAGATATGGGGTTGACTCGTTTCTTTATTCGGACTCGTTTCTTTATCGGATCTTCAAACCTCCCTCGGTTTATAAATCCCATATCTTAAATGGGACGATTAATAAACTCTTTATACAACTGAAACAAATGCCTTTTCCTGGCATTGTACATGTACCAGTGGCTAATGAGGTGAATCCATGGTTTTAATAACATGGACGTCTGCGATACGTGTATCGGAATGTTTTGGGACCACCTGTAGGTGCACTTGTATTTTCTTAGGCGAACTTTCTCTTTAAAAGTACACCTGTATCTACGGGTAGATACAGGACTACTTGTACATTTACACATATGCAGACACAAATGGACATGTAGGATTGGTTCTGAGCTTGTATTTTGCCAAAAAACAGATTAGATTCATAAAATTGGGACTTTACTGATACATCTGATTTAAAGAATATACCACAAAACAACTCTGAGAATCACGGTGGCCTATTTGTTGTCTGGCCCTAGTTTATTATTATTATTATTATTATTATTATTATTATTATTAAAAGAGTCTATTATTATTGTTAATATTTCTTAATTTGTTACCCTGTCATGTTGCTAACTGATGTTGTTTTTTTTCGGGGGTTTTTCTTTTTATTATGAATTTCTCCTCTTTTTGTATGTCTTTTAGGCCGAACTTCCAAATGTTGGCTACGGATCTGTTTTGGTATTTTAACTCACCTCGTAATATGCAAGGAACCCGCCTTCTCTTGTGAAAGTTCCAGCTTGTCCTGCCCCAGATGCTGGACAGCCAACCAACTCGTTTGTATGACCAGAGGGCAGTTTGAAGGATCTTCCATATAAGGGCACGCCGACATTGATCTTTGACCTTGGTGCACCTTTCTGTACCCAGTATTGGGCAGCCCAGTCCTGTGAAAAAACAATACCAGGAAATGATTTATTTTGTACAAACTTATTAGCATTGTTTGCATATGTAAAACTTGTTTCACGGACGGATATCATGGCGCGTATTGATAAAATGATTTCGTCAAAACCACCTAATATACGTTCCATTTCAGCGCCTTTGAACAGGGAATTCGATCCGCACATTTAATGTTCGAAGAGCATACATTTAAAAAACAGAAATCCCGCTGGGTACTTGAACGAAAAGGGATAGCTGTACTTGTGTTAGGTGCCATTTTTGCCTTGCCTTCTTTTACTTCTTTCTCCGGATGACGTTTTCATGCTAGACATCAGGAACAGTTTAAGACAGGGCAAAAGGCCCGCTATTCTTGTAGTAGGTGCAACATCATCTCTTTTTTGTCTTGCCGCGAGACAGCTTCATGTAAACTGAAATACTGTCGCACAAAGGCGTTCGAGCCAACAATGCAGGGCGTTCATCTAATTTGGGCAATAGTAGGGCAAGGGACTACTGTACTTGTAGTAGGTGCGGGTGGGGGTTGTTTTTTTTTTCTCCCGTCTATCGTATCTTTTTTCTTTCTCCCTCTCTCTGGAATACGCTCGACATAGACTGAAATACTGTCCGGCGTTAAACCAAAATACATGTAACCAACCAACCAACCGAAGCCAGAATGCGTGTAGCAAAGTTCTACGTTGTAGTGATGAGTTTATGCGCTATTTCAGAGCCGCAAATATTCCATGTTTACTAGACAGTGGACCCGCTACCATTTATTCTTTAAATTCTAGTAGTTATGATAGATTTTCACATTTTGCTTTGTTCAAGTTTAAATGTATTTATTTGTTTAAGTTTCCCTCTCTCTTTCCTTACTTAACCAAGTCTCCAGAACTTGAATGAAAACAAAAACTGCGATCCATTAGTCTGTATCAAGCACCCCGCGAGATGGCGATAGAATAGAGACGGACAGACGAATACTATCCAGACAGCCTCCACCCTCACCCACTGCAAACACAGTGAGCCCTTGCTTTACAAGTTGGCCGCCCTAGTGCAAAAACGTTCGCATCATTGTCTTCTTTTGTCATTTGAAATGATTGTATATTTTTTACGGTGCTACGGAAAAGGTTTTATCAATGTCTGAGTTTATTGTAATAATAATAATTATAAAGATACGATAACGGAGTGGAGACAGACAACAAGTAACAGTAATATATTTTACAAGTATTTTCTTTATTCGAACTTTGCGAGAGCGTTAAACGGTTGGTTGTTTATTTGTCAACAAAAATGATAAGCATTATCATTGACAAATCACTTAATTAATAAAAACTTGTCAATAAATTTGAGGAAGAAAGCAATAGTTTGTGCTTATTAAAACCCGCAGCATTTTTATAAGTGAAAGAATTCAAAAGCCAAACAACAAATCGACATTTAATTTCAACTTTGAGCTATCACATGTAAATTATTGAAGCTTTTTCAAAAGGTTAACAGACTTGAAACTTGGATGATATTATTTCATGATGAGAGAAAACAAATAAATTTCTTCTCCACACAAATGTCATTTAACCAACTGACACAATCGGATCCTAAATAAAGTGTAACAAAGATTTTGTGTTTGTGTTTAATGAATATACTATGGAAGAAATGGATTGTGGCGCAGCTGTCTCTACACAAAAATATTCAAGTGCTTACTGAAATTTTGTGAATTGCATCACGCACTTGCGTTGTTCCATGCTAGTCTGTAGACAAGAATTCAATAGCCACTGCGAGAAGACTTTTACTTCATGAAATATCTTGGCGATCAAACCAATTCATTTACCTCCCAGAGGTATAAAGCATGAATATGCATATCATGAAACCGACCCCAGATACGTTCCGCGCTGTATGTCCGTGCAATCTAATTAGCGTCTTCCCCGTGCACGTTTACAATATAGAGAGTCATGAGGATGCACGGAAAATGGCTAATCTCCACAGGCGTACAAGTTGATCAGAGGTGAGTTGGCTTTACTGTGTTTCTGAGTGGTGTAAATCACAGACAAATAATTTCCATACTAAAACCACTTACAAGAAGGGATGGCAAACCATATACAAGGACTTACAACATTCAGGGTCAGATCGTCCCCTGTCTCCCCTGTTCGCGAGTACAAGGCGCTGTGGTGTCCGGTGTGACTCTCCCAGGAACCGTGAAGGTCATATGTCATCAGATTTATCATGTCCAGCAATCTGTGAAATAGAATTAAAAATATGATAAAGCTCATATGTTGATTTTTTTGTCTCAGCCCAGTCAACTCTTTAGACATATTATCAAACTATGGAATTATGGATGGCTGACATGAGAAAGGTAGCTAAAGTATCTTGAGACAAGTGTCGATCCTTGTGGTCTCACACAGTATTCATCCTTGATGAACACTGGACTCAGGAGCTCATTATTAAAATAGCGCGGTCTGTGTGCGATGCTCGTACCATTTCATTGCAGTAGACAGAGAAAAGTCTTCCGAGTATACAAACATTGACCATGTTCAGTTAAGGGTGTAGATACTAAAATACTGCTAGAGCTACAACTTTTTTGAGTGACTTTTCTCAAATTCAACTACAACGGGTTCTTAGAGCAAATGAAATAGTTTTGATGGAGAGACTGTTTATGTTGCTGTTCAGTTTAATGCTCAGATGAATTCAGCATGAAAACGTTCATATAACGTTGGGGATGACGATATATTCCAAGGCGTATTCGACTGGGCGATTCGTGCTTCATGATTATTAGCGTGGAGCACTTTTTCTATAGAAAAAAATGTTTCACGCTAAGAATCGAGAATTACTTGGTGTTTTGTGCTTCACAATTCTTAGCGTGAAACACTGTTTTCTATAGAAAAAGTGCTTGACGCTATGAATTGTGAAGGACGAAATGCTCAGTCGAATACGCCATATAAAAATTAAAAAAAACACCTACGCGGCCACTTTCGGCACGTCATATCCGGCGTCTATTTTACTCTTTCCCGCTGCTACAGCGCTAGCGATCATCAGTTTTTCTTTTCCGGCAGGTACTGTTTCTCGGCCAAATTCGTCATGACATGCCTAAAAATAAAATGGAAATATCACAACCATTATGACAAGAGTGCATTTTTAACCGTAAAATGTCTAAAAATTGGAATACCTAAGGGACGAGTCATTTATTATCAGGTGGGGGGTGGGGGCGGGTACATTTAGGAGGGGTCGGAATTATTTTTGATGATGTGCTGAGGGGTCGGAAATAAAAAAGCCACGGAGCAAAGGGGGTCATATAATTTATTAGGCATATTGGGGGGGGGGTCAGAATTCTTCCATCGGTCTCCATTTTTAAAAAGTGTCTCAGACCCCCCATTACTCTATAAATTCATGTCGACAAGATGATTTTACTCTCAATTCAATTTAAAGTTTGTGTTTGAAATACCAGCTTGTCATCAGCAAAGCTACTGTGGCTTCTGGGGCTGTCTATAGGCTCTTTCTCTGCAATTTATCCATTTATAAAAAGCATGATTAATTAACATGTCAGAATAAGTAAATGTTCTTTGTGTTTCATACAGGTTCTGATTGAAATCACTCTGACATATAAAATAGGTAATATGGTTTCTGCTGGGAGGTGGGGTTGGGTAGGGGGGGTCATAAACTGTTTTGTCGCCAGTCTGGGGGGTCAGAAAAAAATTCTGGTGAGACTGGGGGGTCGGAAAAATTTTGGAGAATCATATGAAAATGTACCCCCCCCCCCCCCCCGCCCCCCTCCCATCACCACCACCTGATTATAAATGACTCGTCCCTAAAACAATAACCGTAACAGTCCTAAAAGTTTTTTAGTCCAGTAAATTCAGTAATACATCTAAAAGGTGGATATGAATTGGAACACAGTGACCTAAATGTCCAAATATTCAGAAAGTTTATGGTAGTTTACCACTGGAGAGAAAAATTAGAATAATTATCATTAAATCATAAGCATTTGGGCAGATGGATCTGGTCATACAGTGCAGACCCGGATCTAAGTTTACATTTTGGCTATTCTGCCTGCATCTGTTTGATGCATTAGTGCATTCTAAAATCAAATTGATCTATTACAGGACAGTTATAGTAACTGTATAAGGTATCTTGATATTTACAATTTTACGGTACAATAACTGATTTGGGTGCCCCAATATTTGAGCCGCGACTCGACAAACCAAACAAAGTGGCATGTGTGCCCAGCGAAGTCTAAGATCAGCATGGGCATCCGCCCAGTCTGATCAGAGACTTCGATGTGCGCTTAAATGGAAGGGTCAAAGCTACCTCTATGCCGACAGCGAAGACTCCGATCAGACTGGATGGATACCCAGGCTAATATCTGTTTTTGCTGGGCGAAAATGCAACTTTTTTTTCGTGTCGTAAATATTTAGCGGATCCAAATGTTGAATTTACTCTTTACTTTAATGCGAATGCTAACTGTATCACATGAAAATTGAATCTTAATCTTAAAAGAAAGAATTTCCTCCTACAGGTAGCAAATTCTTTCTTTTAGGAGTAGCCCCACATATGGAGGGCGATGTGCCTGGGCTACCTCACTAGAAAGTACATCATTACCCCTTGAAAGACAAGTAAATTTTCTGTAGACTGTCGTAGCCACAAATCTTATTCAATTCCTTTCAAAATTTCCCTGACCAGCAACCACTAAATTTCCTTACTTTTCTCCAACTTAGAAAAGGTTCATTTTCCAGATGTTGTTTTCCTGACCCTGGTAGCCCTGTTCTTACCTGCAAAAGGTCAACAAAGCGTTGCTTGTCCCCGGCCGGGCTGCCTCTGCTACCTGGATACTCCCAGTCGATGTCAACACCATCAAATCCATGCTGTCTTAAGAAGGTCACTGTTGTTCTCGCGAATTCTCGCCTGCCAGCGTCAGAGGCAACCATTGCTGTGAAGGGGGCAGACGCCATGTTCCAACCCCCAACTGACAAGAGTAGCTTCACGGAGGGATTTTGAGTCTTGATTGCATCGAACCGCTCGTACCTGGAAACAAACAGAATCAAAGAACCATCTGAAACGTTCTGACGTGCAAAGGCCAACATTAGTTTCAACAGATACATGTAAGTGTAGCCCTATCAGGGCTTTCTCTGTCTACTGAACTTCTTAAACAGAGATTTAATTTCATTAGTTGTCACCGCTGGTGAAAATGCCGAATATTACATAAAAATAGCTGCAGAGCTGTCAGATATTATCAGGGAGGTGTAACGTGAGGTCTGGGATGTTGTAAAGGTTCTATTATTGTGAAGAATTTGAAAAAAAGATAGGCAATCATCGGATCAGGAATTAATACACTCAAATCCCACACCCCACTCTTTAAACCAGAAGGGGGAAAAAACACACACACAATTTCATTTCGAGGACAACATTTTTGTTTACATCTGTGGAAGTTCTTATGGCTGAATTCATTTTATGTGGACGCTGTTTCTTTGTGCTGCTATCCTGCCGATGAAACTGCCAGTTACTTTTCCTTTTTGCCAATACTATACCAGAATACCTTTCATCTTTGCTATTTAGTTAGTCGGGTCTACTGATATGACACAAGTGTCATATCTTTCTTGTTGGCAGTTTGCTTGGTACCGGGGTTTTGCTTTTGATTAAACAAGAATTGTGAGAATGGGTCCATCATTTTCATATTTTTTCTTAGAAGGTTGTGTTTCAAAAACATCTCAAAGCAACTACAGCTTTAGCCTCGACAAAGTCCTGAACAGGGTAAGATCCGATACCTCCATTCGAATTCTCGTCATTTTCCAACAAATGTCCTCCACCAACCCCGGTGAGGTTAATGTCCGAAGTTAAGATAAACACAATTCGGTGTCATGCTGAACCAGTAGTCATCAGTGTAAACGTCAGTATCTTCAATGATTGTATAATAATCATGATCGTTGTTGTCACGTTCTAATGAATTAACTAATGAATTCATCAATTTTAATTTCAACCGTCAAATAAAGATTTCAATACGGCAATAAATATGTTAAACTGTATCTTATAGAAAATAATGAGTAATAATTTACTGTGATCAGGTTTACAATGACTTTTTGTTGTTGTTTATTTTGCATTAATTAACCAACGAATTGCTCGTAATGTTTTATCGTGTTAAAATATTGAGTCACCCCAACCTTATTACTTCCCAAGGAACGCAAAACTTGTAACCCTATGTCGAAAAGGCAGAAAACCAAAACAATGTGCCAATACACATTAAGTTTATTTTAGCTCACTTGAGACGAAGGCTGCGCGAGAGCGCATATTAATGTATGCAGAATATCTTTTTCCCTTGTCAACAATTTTATTGTGGTAAAATGTAAGAAGTGGCTCAGCCGATTCAAACCATATTACAGATGCTACACATCTGCGTGTTGGGGGAACAGAAGTTATGGGTACCCTTTGCAAACTGGGTCCGGTTGTTCAAAACTAACGACTTCGTTAGTCAACGAATACTTCAATTGTCAAACGTAATGTATGCAAATGTGTGCAAATGTACGACATTTTTTTGCTTTTGCAGTTTGCAGTACAGCAGCTCCTCACAGTTTTCAGCAAAAAATATTAGGATACTTGAAATTGTGTGTGTTCGAGAAGACTTAACGAAACCTTGACTGATGGCTTCGTTAAGCTAACGATGGTTTGAAAAACTGGGGCCGTATTCATAAAACGACTTAAGTGGTTGCTATGCTGTTGCTAAGGCTAAATTTCTTTGAAGGAGATTCCCTACAACTATGAAATTTGCTCTGGGGGAAGACTGTTCCTCCAGACCAAATTTCATAGTTGTAGGGAATCTCCTTTATAGATATTTAGCCTTAGCAACCCCATTGCAACTACTTAAGTGGCTTTATGAATACAGCCCCAGGGCACTATTTGGTCTCAGGGATTATGACATGGATATAAATACCATGATTAACACCTACAATACAACAGTGGCTGATTCAGCTGAGATACTTGGGAGGGAACGTTGCAGGGGAAAAACTTGGGTCCCTTGAGATGTTCTTGACCCCTGTGATAAGAGGAGAGATTTGACAAAGAGGCGCTATGAAGCAGAGAGTTTAAGAATACAGGGAAGCTAACAAGAGGTTTTCGAGGGCAGTGAAGAAACCTAAGGAGGACTGGATAGGTAATCAGTGCGAGAAGATCGTCCCTTGCCTGAACAAAAACAACAGCAAGAAGCATTACCAGCTGGAATGGGTATATCCACTTGTATTCAGGACAGGTCTGAGAAATGTCTAACAGAAGAGCAGTGGGACAAAATATTGCTCAGATCTACATAACTACCATGATAGTTATGGTGACAATGCAGTTCTGGACTGCAATCAGCCCCAGAAGAACTGGGGCTAAAATAATCTTTGTTTATGGGTACGTCGCTTTGGTTTTCAGTTATGTGAAACATCTACAACCGATCCTTTGTGGCCGTGAGGGAGTTGAGATTGCAGTAGCAGCACTGAAAAGGGGGAGTCTGGCGGAGGTGATAATATACGAGCAGAACTTGTTCAAGCTGGCGGGGAGACCAGGATTGATGCTTTAACAGAGATCTGTTACAGGATCTGGAGAACAGGAGAATAGCCTACCACATAATGTCAGTCGTTGATTATTATACTCCCTTAAAGGGCAACCTACAGCCCTGTCAGAACTGCAGAACCAGCAGCCTCTTTAGTCATTTAAGCAAAGTCTTGCTGAAATTAATCTTGAACAGGCTTAAACCCAAGCCGAAGAGAAAATCGCTGAAGAAGAGTCTGGGTTTAGATACAGAAGGAGCACCACAGAACAGATCTTCGACCTTTAAATCCTATGTGAAAAGTATTTCGAACATCAGCAAAATCTGTACCATGTCTTCATTGATTTAAACATGAAAAATCTTATAAAGAAATGATAATCGGCACAGAGTAAATCGAAGTGTATTTTGTGATATGGCTCTACGTCAAGGGTTGACAATAACTTTCATGAATACGACTCAAGTGAGCTATGACACTAAGTAGCGACAATGACCTATCTCAAGACTGAGCTGTCCAATTTAGAATTCCAAAATGGACTGCAGTCAATCTTGAGCTTGACCTGATTGCAAAACAGTTACCAACATGATGCGATGTTTGTTTGTGTGTATTCAACCAAAAGTGAGAAATCGAAAGTAGGTCTACACTGAAAAAAAAGAAAGTTTTGAATATCTGCGTCTGTTTTCGATAAAAATTTCCATTGTGAATTTACAAACAACAGAGTGCGGGTATTCACGCACAGCAGTAAAAGGGTGTAAAACGAAGATTAAATATTCATTGACCGTTGATATTATTGTCTAAATTTTGACAAGCGCGTTATTTGACCAATGAAATCTTGTGAAATGTGAAACAAAAGTGAAAGTATACTCGGATGCGCCGGGAAAAAAACTTTGATAGAGTATGGCATGCAGCCTTATTGACCACGATGGGGAAGCACAATATCAGTGCAAATCTAGTTCGCACCATTGAGCAGCTCCACGATAAGGCTACAAATGCAGTCCATATGAATGACAGCATAGGAGAATGGTTTAGAACACCAGTTGGAGTAAGGCAAGGATGTGTTCTGTCATCCACCCTCTCTAACATTTTTTCGAACGGATCATGTCTGATGCTCTGAAAAAAAATGACTGAAAGGTCAGCACAGGCGACAGAAATGATACCAATCTGCGGTTTGCCATGACATACATGTACTAGCTGAGGTAGAGCAGCAAATAAAAGCCCTAGATGAAAGTCTCGACAAAACTTAAACAAGGTATAAGATGGGGATCAGTGCTGATAAGACCAAACTGGTGACAAACAGCGCCAATGACATCAAGATAAAGGGCATAATCTGGGTACCGTAACAAGCTTCAAATATCTTGGAGCAGTTGTCTGAGATGATGGCTCTCTCACTGATTGCTGCACAAACCACTTCAGCTCTTACAAAGCTGATGCAAATTGGGAGAGTTAACATCATATCTCTTGGGTTAGAGGTGA
Organism: Ctena decussata; assembly: GCA_963989385.1. Classification (NCBI taxonomy): domain Eukaryota; kingdom Metazoa; phylum Mollusca; class Bivalvia; order Lucinida; family Lucinidae; genus Ctena; species Ctena decussata. The sequence goes on along the minus strand of OZ022500.1, from coordinate 16,686,346 downwards.
AACAGTTGCGCTTCCTTGTCCTTTCACTATTTCTGTATGCCTGTGAATCGTGGACCTTGACAGCAGAGTTAGAGAAAAGAACGCAGGCTTTTGAGATGAGATGCTACCGAAGGTTATTGAACATTTTGCACAAGGACCATATAGCCAATGAGGAGGTTTGCAGAAAGATCAAAGCAACCATTTAAGTATATGATGAACCACTGACCATGAGGAAGAAACAAAACGAAGGTGGTTTGGCCACGTCTCAGGGTCTTCTGCTTTAGCATAGACGATTTTATAGGGCACAGTAAAGGGAAAAAGAAGAAAAGGTAGACAGAAGAAGAAGTGAGAAGACATTATTAATTAATGGACAGGGATGGACTTTGCCAGCTCAACTAAGGCGGCTGAAAACAGGACAAGGTGGAAAGGGATCGTCTCGAAGTCACCTGTGGTGCCCCCCAACGACCTCGAAAGGTTATGGGAAAAATAGACTAGACTAGAACAGAGTAGCATAGAATGGAATAGAACTCTGAAAGTCTTAAACGGCATCAGATGACACTTTAACACTGATAGAGGAGAATAAGAAAATGATAACCCATCACAAGTATGATATTTTTATAAGTAGTATGTAACATGAATTGAGAGAGAAAAGATAAATTGCAAAATACTAGACTTAACCCTATCACAAGTAAATATAGTGTTGTTTCTCTCTTTTTTTAAAGAAAATGATAAACCATCACAAGTATGAAGTTTCTTTATATTTATATATTTTTATAAGTAGTGTGTAACATTAAGGTGGTGATTTATGGTAAATGTAAAAATCTGCATAAAACCATAAAAAAGTGACGTATCTCCCTAAAAGTTAGCAGACTTCTTATTTTCGTTGTTCTTTACAGTTTAGAATACAAATTAGGTGTACATGCTGATTAAAAAAGTGTGTTTATAAGGAAAGATCAAAGGGTAATTTTCTGCGAATAAATCTGAAAAAATGATATCGTTATTGAAAATTTACGTAGTGCTGAAGGTGCATTATAGCATAATGAAGAGCGTCCTAGCAATTATTTATTCCAACTCTTTCTCAAATTGTAATGTAGACCAGGGCCCAGGTTCACAATCACTCCTTAATTTAAGGTAGAACTTAACTATTTAAGGTCCAAGTCATACCTTTACTAAGGAGTGTCTTTAAAAGTGCGTCTGAACAACACCTTAAACATCACCTTAACTAAGGTAGCGTCTTCGGAAAATTATACGGAGTCATACGGAAACTCTGACGGAAATGAGCGAGAGATTACGTATTTTGTGTTTGATGTAAGCGGCAATTTATGTTCCCGCGGACTGTCAAAACTAACGTTTTTAGTCCGTTCTTTGAATATTCGGTATCAAAACGCTGAAAAATGATTTTTTGTCTTAAAAACTGACATGATGGCAAGTAAATATCAACATATCAATGATAGCGAGCAAGGCTTGAACGTTACTCTCTCTTTCTCTCCCTCTTGTCTCTCTCTACTCTCTCTCTCTCTTTCATTGTGGAGACGTTGCTGAAAACATTCAACGTAGTATTCTCGCTAGACCGTGGAACTAAACAATAAAATTGCAAAAAAAAACAAAAAAAAACAATACATGTTGATGCAGTTTGTACTGGAGCTGTAGCTGGAGCGGATTTTTTTGTGCGTGGGGCGGGGGGTGGGGGGGAGTTGCGTGCTGCATGCAATATGAAGGTGGACGAATGGCATGGGAAAAGCCAAGACGACTGCCTTATACATAGGCGAATGTATGTACTTGCAGTTTTACCTCTGCGGCATATTTTACTGGATGCGGGTATAGTTTTACTAGTTTCAAATGGCCGAACCACCTGTTGGTTAGATAATCTATATCTGAATTCGATCGCGAAAACATACGTCTGACCAAGTATATCCGATCCAACTCAGCTATCGCAATCTGAGTATGAAGATTCCTAGGCGGCATCTGTAAGTGTGAGCGTGAATATTGCAAAGAGAATGCATGCTGCATGTACACAGGATTCATATACAGACGTGATATATCTGCTGGTTTCGTACACTAGGACCTCGGTCTCATAATCAAATGCTTTTTTTATAAAAGAGGCTCTATCTTTTCATGTGCATTCATGAGAGAGAGAGAGAGAGAGAGAGAGAGAGAGAGAGAGAGAGAGAGAGAGAGTGACACACACACAGAGATTCACTTTGTCAAAGTTGACAAACTATCCATAACCTTTATAGAGCTCGAACTACCCAGGCGCATGCTATAGGTGATTCTCTTTTGGCAATACCAAACATTATACGCCAAAGTTTACATATTTTAAGTAGCAATATGTTTATACCTCAGGCATACGAAGTATGACATGGGGCATATACATTTTGCCCGTTGTCCGTTCGTCCGTCTGTCAATCCGTAAGTTAGCATTTGCATTAGAGTTTTTGAGGTCCACGTCCTTTCTTGGATTTGGTTTGTATTTGGCATAATGATGGATGGACGGATGACTTGCGATTTTCCGTCCTTTTTAACAGTATTTCAGTCATATCAGGACGATGGGTGAATCATAATGAAAGGCTGTGTGTAATGGAACCCCGTTTATGATTGAAAAGATTCCCGCCTCCAGCCGGGCTCGAACCCGGGACCGCTAGACCAGCAGGCCAGCACTTAATATACTGAGCTTCCGGGCTCCATAATTGGAAATATACATATCCAAAAACAGCATAATATTGGATATCGATGGTTGGATTTATGGATATCTATAATTCGATGTTTTGATAGCCAAACAAATCAGCAGATTTTTGGATATTCCAGAAATCGAATAATGGATATCAATAAATCAAATTATTGATATTCATAATTCATTTTATGGATATCCATTTTGGAAATCCTAAGCGAATTATGGATATGCAATAATTTGCTGTATTTTTGGATATCCATTAATTCAGGCAAAATGATAGATGTAGCTCCAAATTCTATACCACCCATACATGTCTATGACCTAGCGATCAAGGTCACGGAAATTGACTTTTTAGTGTTGAAGTTTTATGGTAAAGTTTTTAAGAACTTGATATTAATTCAAACTCTTTGTTGGGTTGGGTTTATATTTTGGTTTATATTTGTCCAAAGTTTTATTCTGTTCCACCCCGACTCATGTCTCTGACCTAGAGATCAAGGTCACGGGCTTTGACTTTTTCATGTTAAAGGCCCTATTGCTCTATCAGCATGAAACATTTTATCTCGAGGTATCGCTGCAAGCCTCTCGCTATAGTTTCGTCATTGTAAATGATCGTGATTAGCCAGCTTAAAACAAGTAAAACATCCTTGAGTTTCACATAAAAAGAGTTTAAAAACTTATTTGTGTCATTTTAGTTGGCAACTAAAATGACCTACTTTCGATTTCAATAAGTTCAATTAAATGGTAAAAATACAATGTACAGGCGTGGAGCCCCAATCACTATTCCGCCTATGTTTAAATAGCATTGCTAGACGGGAAACCAGACCAGGAAATTGTATTTTGTGGAGTGAACTGTTATTTTTCAAAAATTTGTTTTCTCTCCTTTTTACCGGTTATATGACTCAATATATGCGCGTCAACCCACTTTTTATTACCAATTGCGAATGCTGAACCGCTTTTTACAATGATTTGAGTTTAGACGTTTTTATCACGAATAGAACTATAGATACGTTAAAGTTTTTGAGATCTCATATCATCGCAACCTTTTGTTGAGTTTGGTTCTGTTTGGCATGATAGAAGATGTTGGTCTGAAAATCTTCGCACGTGCCTTCACCTAGAGGTCAGAATCACAGACTTCAGCTTTTCCATGTTTTAAGATAAGATTACTATTCCCATATTCTTCAGTGACCTTATGATATGTGTCTTGGTTTATTTCTGGGTTGTAACAGGTGTCATCATCTTGATACTGCTGACATAAGGTCAAGGTTATATACTGAAACCTTTGCATCAAAGTTCTGCTACATGTATAAGTCTATTTATATTATCCTTCAGTTGAACCGTTTGATATGTTAACTATTAGGTTTATTTGTAGGCTGCAGAAGATAAGTTGAAATCCTTTGGATGTACTGTAGCACATACTTAAAAATTTGTATCATATATGTGTGAAACTTGTGTGTTTCAAGTTTGGTGTCATTTTGCAATGGCCATGGCCGTGGGGCAACGTAAACCCTGCTCACTTGTTCTAGTTCAAAATGAAATATAGGTTTACGCTAATTAATTAAAATAAATGCAATGATAGTTTTTTAATATTTTCTAGAACATAAAGGGCTTTAATGAATTAATTATTCATTTATTTTCACATTTAAAAAAGTCGTTCGCCATTGTTTACGCATACACGTATATAGAGAGTTAAGGAGTTCCTTAAAAAGTTAAAGTTGATACGGACCAACCTTAAAAAATTTAAGATTTTTCCTAAAGTTAAGGAATACCTTATCGCTAAGGTGCTGTCAAGACTCATTTTTAACCACTTTAAGGTAAAACCTTACTTTAAGGTATTCCTTATCTCTTAAGGTGTGATTGTGAACCTGGGCCCAGATGAAAACGGTAGCTTTTTCTCAATGTTCAACCATGTACAAAGTAAATGTACACTGGACGCATTTATTAAATACAGGGTAGGCAAATGTTCGTGAAGTTGGCTGCCAGTTGCCAGTTGCCATTTGCCTATTCAATCGGCAATTGGCAAATGGCAGCTAACTTCACATTCTAGATGCCAATTTGCCAATTCTCGCGAATTGGCAACAGGCAACTGGCAGCTAGATGCCAATTCGATTTGAGATGCTTTTACAGCTGAATAGGTAACTGGCAAACGGCAGCCACATGCCAATTCGCTAATTCAAGTGAATTGACAACTGGCAACAGGCAGCCAGATGCCAATTCGACTCGACAGGGTTTTAGAGCATACCAGGTGAATAGGCAACTGGCAAACGGCATCAAGATGCCAAATTCGCAGAATCTAGTCAATTAGTAACTGGCAGCCAGATGCCAATTCGCAAATTCTTGTGAACTGTCAACTGGCAACTGGCAGCCAGATGCCAATTCTATTTGAGAGGGTTTATGCCGATTAAAGCTAAATAGGAAACCGGCAAACGACATGCAGGTGCGAATTCGCAAATTCTTGTGAACTGGCAACTGGCAACTGGCAGTCAGATGCCAATTCGATTTCAGCGGGTTTCAGATGATTAAAGCCATATAGGAAACCGGCAAATGGCAGCCAGATGCCAGTTCGCTAATTCTCCTGAACTGGCAACTGGCAACAGGCAGTCAGATGCCAATTCGATTTGTGAGGGTTTAAGATGATTAAAGCTACACAGGAAACATGAAAACGGCAGCCAGATGCCAGTTCGATTTTTTTTATGAATTGTCAAATGGCAACTGGCAGCCAGATGCCAATTGGATTTGAGAGTGTCTACGACGATGAAAGCTAAATAGGACACCTGCAAACGACTTTCAGATGCCAATTCGCAAATTCTTGTGAACTGGCAATTGGCAACTGGCAGTCAGATGCCAATTCGACTTGAGAGTGTTTCGATTTTAACTGAAAAGGAATGCGACAAACGACATCAGGATGCCAATTCGTAAATTCTTGTGAACTGGCAACTGGCAGTCAGATGCCAATTCGATTTGAGACGCTTTCAGACGATTAAAGCTACATAGGAAACCGGCAAACGGCAGCCAGATGCCAATTCACCAATTCTACTGAACTGCCAGCTGGCAGGCAGATGCCAATTCGATTTGAGAGTCTTTAAGACAATTGAAACCATGTCGGAACCCGGCAAACGGCAGCTAGATGCCAATTCGCTAATTCTTGAGAACTGGCAACTGGCAGCATGATGCAAATTCGATTGGGGAGGTTTTAAGACATTGACAGCTACATAGGCAACCGGTAAACGGCAGCCAGATGCCAATTCGAAAATTTTTATGAATTGTAAACTTGCAACTGGCAGACAGATGCCTATTCGATTTGAGAATATTTTAGACGATTTAAACTAAAAAGGAAATCATAAAACGACATCCAGATGCCTATTCGCAAATTCTCGTGAACAGGCAACTGGCAGTCAGATGCCAATTCGATTTGAGACGGTTTCGGACGATTAAAGCTACATCGGAAACCGGCAAATGACAGCCAGATGCCAATTCGCTAATTCTACTGAACTGGAAACTGGCAATTGGCAGCCAGATGCCAATTCGATTTGAGAGTGTTTAAATCGATTAAAGGTACATATGAAACCCGTGAACGGCGGCCAGATGCCAATTCGAAAATATTTATGAATTGTCAACTGGCAACTGGCAGTCAGATGCCAATTCGATTTCAGAGGGTTTCAGATGATTAAAGCTACATAGGATACCGGCAAATGGCAGCCAGATGCCAGTTCGCTAATTCTCCTGAACTGGCAACTGGCAACAGGCCAATTCAGATGCCAATTCGATTTGTGGGGGTTTAAGATGATTAAAGCTACACAGGAAACATAAAACGGCAGCCAGATGCCAGTTCGAAATTTTTTGTGAATTGTCAAATGGCAACTGGCAGCCAGATGCCAATTCGAATTGCGAGTGTCTACGACGATGAAAGCTAAATAGGAAACCTGCAAACGAAATCCAGATGCCAATTCGCAAATTCTTGTGAACTGGCAATTGGCAATTGGCAGTCAGATGCCACTTCGACTTGAGAGTGTTTCGATTTTAACTGAAAGGGAAAGCGACAAACGACATCAGGATGCCAATTCGCAAATTTTTGTGAACTGGAAACTGGCAGTCAGATGCCAATTCGATTAGAGACGCTTTCAGACGATTAAAGCTACATAGGAAACCGGCAAACGGCAGCCAGATGCCAATTCAACAATTCTACTAAACTGCCAGTTGGCAGGCAGATGCCAATTCGATTTGAGAGTCTTTAAGACAATTGAAACCATGTCGAAACCCGGCAAACGGCAGCTAGATGCCAATTCGCTAATTCTTGAGAACTGGCAACTGGCAGCAAGATGCAAATTCGATTGGGGAGGTTTTAAGACGATGACAGCTACATAGGCAACCGGTAAACGGCAGCCAGATGCCAATTCGAAAATTTTTATGAATTGTAAACTTGCAACTGGCAGACAGATGCCTATACGATTTGAGAGTGTTTAAACGATTAAAGGTACATATGAAACCGGTGAACGGCAGCCAGATGCCAATTTGAAAATATTTATGAATTGTCAACTGGCAACTGGCAGCTAAATGCCAGTTCGAGCTGAGAGTGTTTAAGACAATAAAAGCTAAAAGGTAACCGGCAAATGATATTCAGATGCCTATACGAAAAGTCTTGTGAACTGGCAACTGGCAACTGGCATTCAGATGCCAATTCGACTTGAGACGGTTTCACACGATTAAAGCTACATAGGAAACCGGCAAACGGCAGAAAGATGCCAATTCGCCTATTCTACTAAACTGACAACCGGCAACTGGCAGCGAGATGCCAATTTGACTTGAGAGTGTTTTAGACGATTAAAGCTACTTCGGAAACCGGTAAACGGCAGCCAGATACCAATTCGAAATTTTTATGAATTGTCGACTGGCAACTGGCAGCCAGATGCCAATTCGATTTGAGAGGGTTTATGCCGATTAACGCTATATAGGAAACCGGCAAACGACATTCAGATGCCAATTCACAAATTCTTGTGAACTTGCAACTGGCAGTCAGATGCCAATTCGATTTGAGACGGTTTCAGATGATTAAAGCTACATCGCAAACCGGAAAACGGCAGCCAGATGCCAATTCGCTAATTCTACTGAACTGGCAACTGAAAATTTTCAGTCAGATGCAAATTCGATTCATGAATGTTTTTAAGACAATTAAAGCCATGTAGGAAACCGGCAAACGGAAGACAGATGCCAGTTCTCTAATGCTTGCGAATTGGCAACTTGCAACTTACAGCCAGATGCCAATTCGATTTGAATGGGTTAAAGACGATTAATGCAACATAGGAAACCGGCAAACGGCAGCCAGATGCCAATTTGAAAATATTTATGAATTGTCAACTGGCAACTGGCAGCCAGATGCCAATTCGATCTGAGGGTGGTAAAGACGATTAAAGCTACATAGGAAATCGGTAAACGGCAGCCAGATGCCAATTCGAATTTTTTTTTAATGAATTGTCAACTGCCAGATGCCGATTTGTTTTGAGAGGGTTAATGCCGGTAAAAGCTAAATATGATACCGGCAAACGTCATGTAGATGCCAATTCGCAAATTCTTGTGAACTGGTAACTGCCAGTCAGATGCCAATTCGATTTGATAGGGAATTAAAGCTACATAGGAAACCGGCAAACGACAGTCAGATGCAAATTCGCTAATTCTCCTGAACTGGCAACTGACAACTGGCAGTCAGATACCAGTTCGATTTGAGAGTGTTAATGACAATTAAAGCCATGTAGGAAATCGGCAAACGGCAGCCAGATGCCAATTCGAAAATGTTTATGAATTGTCAACTGGCAACTAACTGGCAGCCAGATGCCAATATGAATTGAGAGAGCTAAGACGATAGAAGCTAAATAGGAAACCTTAAAACGACAGCCAGATGCCAATTCGCAAATACTTGTATACTGGCAATTGGCAACTGGCAGTCAGATGCCGATTCGACTTGAGAGTGTTTAAGACGATTTAAACTGAATCGGAAACCGACAAACGACATCCAGATGCCAATTTGCAAATTCTTGTGAACTTGCAACTGACAGTCAGATGCCAATTCGATTTGAGACGCTTTCAGACGATTAAATCTACATAGGAAACCGGCAAACGGCAGCCAGATGCCAATTCACCAATTCTACTCAACTGCTCAACTGCCAACATGTCGGGAATCGGCAAACGGCAGCCAGATGCCAATTCGCTTATTCTACTGAACTGGCAAGTGGCTGCCAGAGGCCAATTGGATTTGAGAGGATTTAAGACGATTAAAGCTAAATAGGTATCCGGCAAAAGGCAGCCAAATGCCAGTTCGCTAATTCTTCTGAATTGGCAAATGGCAGCCAGATGCCAATTCGATTAGAGGGGTTTTAAGACGATTACAGCTACAAAGGATACAGATAAACGGCAGCCAGATGTCAATTCGAAAAATTTTATGAATTGTAAGCTGGCAACTGGCAGTCACATGCAAATTCGATTTGAGTGTTTTAGACGATTTCATCTACATAGGAAATTATCAAAAGACATCCAGATGCCTATTCGCAAATTCTTGTGAACTGGCAACTTGCAGTCAGATTCCAATTCGATTTGAGACGGTTTCAGACGATTAAAGCTACATAGGAAACCGGCAATCTTCAACCAGATGGCAATTCGATAATTCTGAACTGGCAACTGTCAACTGGCATACAGATACCAATTCGAATCGAAAGGGGATAAGGCAATTCCGTCTCAAATCGAATTAGCATCTGATTGCCATTTGCCAGTTCACAAGAATTTGCGTATTGGCATCTGGATGTCGTTTGCCGGTTTCCTATTTAGCTTTTATTGTTTTAGAAACTCTCAATTCGAATTGGCATCAGGCTGCCAGTTGCCAGCTGACAATTCATTATAAATTTCCAATTGGCATCCTGCTGCCGTTTACCGTTTTCCTATATATCTTTAATCTTCTTTAACACTCTCAAATCGAACTGGCATCTGGCTGCCAGTTGCCAGTTCATAAGAAATTCACCTGGCTGCCGTTTGCCGGTTTTCCCTAAGTTGCTTTCATCGTCGTAAACCCTGTCAAATCGATTTGCATCTGGCTGCCAGTTGCCAGTTGACCATTCATAGAATTTTCGAATTGGCATCTGACTGCCGTTCACAGGTTTTCTATGTAGCTTTAATCGTCTTAAACACTCTTAAATGGAGTTGGCATGTTCCCAGTTCCCAGTTCAGTAGAATTACCGGATTGGCATCTGGCTGCCGTTCGCCGGTGTCCTATGTAGCTTTAATGGTCTGAAACCGTCTAAAAATCGAATTGGCATCTGACTGCCAGTTGCCAGTTGACAAGAATTTGCGAATTGGTATCTGTTGACAAGAATATTCGAATTGGTATTGGTTTGCCGGTTCCCTATTTAGCTTTTATCGTCTTAGACACTCTAATTTCGAATTTGCATCTAGCCAGTTGCCAGTTGACAAATCATAAAAAAAAAATCGAATTGGCATCTGGCTGCCGTTTAACGGTTTCATATGTAGCTTTAATCGTCTGAAAACCTCTCAAATCGAATTGGCATCTGACTGCCTGTTGCCAGTTCACACGAATTTGCGAATTCGCATCTGGATGTCGTTTGCCGGTTTTCTATTTAGCTTCAATCGGCATAAACCCTCTCAAATCGAATTGGCATCTGACTGCCAGTTGCCAATTTGAAAAAAAATCGAATTGGCATCTGTCTGCCGTTTGCCGATTTCCTACATGGCTTTAATTGTCTTTAACACTCTCAAATCGCATTGGCATCTGACTGCCAGTTGCCAGTTCAGGAGAATTAGCGAATTTGACTGCCGTTTGCCGCTTTCCTATGTAGCTTTAATCGTCTGATACCCTATCAAATCGAATTGGCATCTGACTACCAGTTGCCAATTGTTAGTTCACAAGAATTTGCGAATTGGCATCTGGATTTCGTTTGCCGGTTTCCTATTTAGCCTTTATCGTCTTAGACAATCTCAATACGAATTCGGATCTGGTTGCCAGTTGACAAATCATAAAAAATTTCGAATTGGCATATGGCTGCCGTGTACCGGTTCCATATGTAGCTTTAATCGTCTTAAACCGTCAAAAATTGAATTGGCATCTGAATGCCAGTTGCCAGTTGACAAGAATTAGCGAATTGGCATCTGGGTGTCGTTTGACGGTTTCTTATTCAGTTTAAATCGTCTTAAACACTCTCAAATCGAGTTGGCATCTGACTACCAGTTGCCTATTGCCAGTTCACAAGAATTTGCGAATTGATACTGGATGTCGTTTGCCGGTTTCCTATATAGATTTTATCGTTTTAGACACTCTCAATTTGAATTTGCATCTGGCTGCCAGTTGCCAGTTGACAAATCATAAAAAAAAAAAAAAAAAAAAAATGGCATCTGACTGCCGTGTACCGCTTCCATATCGTCTGCTGAGCGCAAAACTATGGTAACTACATTTTTATCAAAAATACTTTAATTTCATAAAAGTGTTATTTTTAACCATTTACACCTGTGTACAAAAAATTGGCATTCAAGACTTAATAGTTATTAAGTTATTTGATGACAAAAAATATTCACCATTTTTGGGCTGAGCGCAAAACTATTGTAACTGCAGTTTTTCTGCAATTACAATAGTTTTGCGTTCACGAAATTTGTACATAGCTTAAAATCACTGAGCGCAAAACTATGGTAAGTGATTTTTACTTTGAGGAAAAATGTTAATTTTGCAAGTTTTTGAATCTTCTTATATTAAATATTACTTTAACAACTCTTCCAAACTGCAGTAGACTATAATTTTGTGCTGGGATGAGATTTCTGCCTCGGTATCATTAGTTTACCCATGACCAAAATATCAAACGGTGTATGGATAGGCCCAATCGCCTGCTAGTAAACCCCTCTTTGCTTTAATCTAACACTGTTCCTAAAATTAATCTCAAATCTGACACTGAAGCATACTGTCCCTGCTAAAATGAAGATTGAAATATTATAGACAGCATATAATCATATTCTTTGACTATTTTCGGAAAATGCCCATCTCTAGTAGTATGGTATTCATCGCGTATCTGTATACCTATACTGATCTTATTGTTTGTTACCAGGCCATTTTCACAGAAATGTGTCTGTAGCTAGGAAATGATGCTAATCATGTCCCAGGAATGTGCATCTAAACCCTGTTCATGTTTGCAACATTACAGCTCCTCGTTTTGCTGTAGCGTGTTATAAATTATAGAGAGAAAAGTTGGTGTATTGAAGACAAAGTTATGCTCCTTTATTTCAACTTCATAGTGGGCCCATTTTTAGTGTTAGGTTTATGGTTATATAGAGAGGCACTATGGTCGAGTGGTTAGAGACGCTTGGTTATGGTGCAGAAAGTCGCCGGAAGGTCATGACACGGCGGCTCACCGTTGCCATCCGACGACTCCGTCAACCCAGCAGTAAATGGGTACCTTTTTCGAATCAGGGAAGGATAAGGCAGCGAAAGGAGAGGGTTGGGCTCCGCCTTTCATCTGCTGTGCCCAAGATACAGTAGGTCTCTAACCCCCACTGCCCCTACGGCTATTAGTCTATGGGAAACCTTTTACCTATGGTTATGCTTTATCCATTATTTTGTTTCTTCTAGCTAGGTTCTGCAATACATGTATTTTCTGTTTTGGCCATACAGGTATATAAAACTGAACTAAAGGTTGCAGTTAGTGTTACATTTCAAACCTCCAGTAATGTATGGTCCATGATCGTCTTTAATTTTTGGGTTGAGATTTTAAACCGACTGGAGCATTTTGTTGTAGGATCTCTTCATTGAGAAGATTCCACCGGGGTTCTATGACATACGTCTTTTCAAGGTGGGAAATACTATAATTGTCTATGGCTTTGATAAATAATTCATAGCAGCCCTGCAGTTTATGCAAGATATTTCATTTTTGCGTTAAGAGATTCCTCCATGCGCAACAGGAATAAGAACAGAATGTTGGTTATAATGTTGTTTTATCACTGACATGCTGTTTGTAGTACCATCTGGAAATTATAGTATGGTCTTAAAGTTACAAATTTTCTGTATCTGTCTTACAGCTGGCATTTTAAAAACAGTGCATAAAATTTAATTAGGAGTGACAGAAAGTTATCTATTTGAATGTTATATAACATTTTTCCTTATAAATCTGTCGAAGGCTATTTTTTATCAAGGATATCAGAAAATTTCACTGGATTTTAACTATTAATTCTTGGGTGACTGAAAACAATTTGATGGCCACCCCAGTATCCAAAGTGAAATGCATCTGTTCATGCACTGTTCGTTATCGGGTATGCCAATGTAGGGATGTCTACTCCGCAGACCCACTTCCGTTATCAAGTGTTTCAAAACATTTCACTGGATTTTGACTGTTAAAGTCTCCATAGTCCTATCAGTGGTAAAAACGTCTAAACTCAAATCACTGTAAAAAGCGGTTCAACCTTCACATTTGGTAATAAAGTTCGGGTTGATGTGCATATATTGGGTCATTTAACTGGCAAAAAGTAGAGAAAACAAGTTTTTAAACAAGTCGCCCAAGGGCAACGATCGCTCACCTGTCAGTATATGCTCAATTTATATAAAATTGGTAGTACTACAGTCCCAGTTGCTAGATACCAAGTTTCAAGGCAATAGGCCCAGTGGTTCTGGAGAAGAAGATTTTTCAAGGTTTTTGTCATTATATGGGCATGGTGGCCATCTTGGTCATGTGAGTGGACCGAATATATAAACTTTGTTTCCCGCTTTGCCTGAAGGCTGCATTTGAAATTAAATTGAAATCTGCCCAGTAGTTTCAGAGGAGAAGTCCTTTGAAAATGTTGACACATTACAGACAAACGACCTTTAGCCAAGATAACTAGATCCATATATGGGCATGGTGGCCATCTTGGTCATGTGACCCAGACCCCGGGTATAAACTTTCGTTCTCCCATCCCACTGAGACTCCATATGAAATTTGGCTTCAATCGGCCCAGTGGTTTCAGAGGAGAAGATGTTTGAAAATCTTGACGACGGATGGTCCCATGGAATGACCTTGACCTTTAGTGACATAATATCTTCATCTGGTCATTTAGTCGACCATGTATACCAAGTATTGTACCTAATACTTAAATAGTTTCTGAGAAATCCACTGTTTAAGCGTTTTCCCATATAAAAGCCTAACGTACCAAAGTTGACCATGTCGTAAATTAGGTCAAGGTCAACGCAAGGTCATGATTTGTATAAATTAAGATAAGCCCACATGCCCAATGCTACATACCAAGTTTCAAGGTCATAGGCCTTTTGGTTCGAGAGAAGAAGATTTTCGAAGGGTTTTTACCATATATGGGCATGGTGGCCATCTCGGTCATGTGACCCAGACCCCGGGTATAAACTTTCGTTCCCCCATCCCACTGAGACTCCATATGAAATTTGGCTTCAATCGGCCTAGTGGTTTCAGAGGAGAAGATGTTTGAAAATTTGACAACGGATGGTCCGACGGAATGACCTTGACCTTTAGTGACATAATAGCTTCATCCGGTCATTCAGTCGACCATATATACCAAGTATTGTACCATAGACTTAAATAGTTTCTGAGAAATCCACTGTTTAAGCGTTTTCCATATATAAAAGCCTAACGTACCAAAGTTGACCATGCCGTAAATTAGGTCAAGGTCAACGCAAGGTCATGATTTATATAAACTTTGATGGGCCCGCATGCCCGATGCTACACACCAAGTTTCAAGGTCAAAGGCCTTTAGGTTCTGGAGAAGAAGATTTTTGAAGGGTTTTTACCATATATGGGCATGGCGGCCATCTTGGTCATGTGACCTGGACCAAATATATAAACTTTTGTTCTCCTATCCCACTGAGACTCCATATGAAATTTGGCTTCAATCGGCCCAGTGGTTTCAGAGGAGAAGATGTTTGAAAATCTTGACGACGGATGGTCCGACGGAATGACCTTGACCTATAGTGACATAATATCTTCATCTGGTCATTTAGTCAACCATGTATACCAAGTATTGTACCATAGACTTAAATAGTTTCTGAGAAATCCACCGTTTAAGCGTTTTCCCATATAAAAGCCTAACGTACCAAAGTTGACCATGTCATAAATTAGGTCAAAGTCATCACAAGGTCATGATTTATATAAATTATGATGGGCCCGCATGCCCGATGCTACATACCAAGTTTCAAGGTCATAGGCCTTTCGGTTCTGGAGAAGAAGATTTTTGAAGGGTTTTTACCATATATGGGCGTGGCGGCCATCTTGGTCATGTGACCTGGACCAAATATATAAACTTTCGTTCCCCCATCCTGTTAAGGCTCCATATGAAATTTGGCTTCAATCCACCCAGTGGTTTCTGAGAAGAAGATGTTTAAAATTGTGGACGCCGACGCCGACGCAGACGCCGACGCCGACGACGACGGACCAAGTCTATACTATAAGCTCACCTTGACAGGTGAGCTAAAAATAACAAATTGGTCAACAAAATACAATTTACTGTTCTAGTTTCCCGTCTAGCAATGCTACATAAACATAAGCGGAATAGTGATTGGGGCTCCAGACTGTACATTGTATTTTTACCATTTTATTCAAAGTAATGAAATCGAAAGTAGGTCATTTTAGTTGCCAACTAAAATGACCCAAATAAATTTTCAAAACGTTTTTGTGAAACTCTAGGATGTTTTATTTGTTTAAAGCTGGCTAATTATGGTCATTTACAATGTAGAAACTATATAAAGAGAGAAGCTTGCACCGATACCTCATGATATAATTTTTCATGCTAACAGAGCAATGGGGCCTTTAATTCTTGAGTAACTGAAAACAATTTGAAGGTACCCCCAGTATCCTAAAGTGAGACAGATCAGTTGTATTGGGTATGCCAATGTAGGGATGTCTACTTTGCAGACTCACCTCTCGCAGTGGGTTCCTTAAAGTTTTGGGGTCAATGCAATGATTATGACTGCTTTCCGAATTGCTTGCCATTTCAGTAGTAGTAAGGTGGTAATTATACAGATGAGCAAAATGTGTAGCCCTGTCCTGATGTTGTGTTGTTATGCATGCATGTCCCGATCACGGTCGGTCAGTAAGCATTCCGGTTTCTCTAAGATAATTGACAAGACAGACTCATGATGGAAAAGTTCAGTCCAAAATGAAAATGGTCAAAGTACCAAAATCATAAGTCCAAACTCATAAGTGATATAAACATTGACAATTCAAAAATTGATTGCGACCTGCTGTTGCTTTGACTTTGCATTAATTACAACGCCATACCCTGAACTTCACTCAACTGTACCATGAGTGCAGGAGATGCAAGCAGAAATTAGTGTGTAAACCTTTAGAGTATCAAATGGTATGACAAGATGTCTTGAGAAACTTGTCAGTATTATTCTGTCAGAGTTTTTTTGCTTTTCCTGGTCTACCTGCCATGGTATGTTACATGCTTGAGTAACTTTTGGCACCAGGTTTATTGCATAGTGATCCAGATAATTATCTTACTAATGTTCATGATGTTAAACAAAGTTAAAAAATCCATATTTAGTTACCCTGGGTTTCTATATCCTTTCAGTATTAAACTTCAATCTCCATTTGTAACACCTTTTATATGGTGTATTTGTTGCCCAAACCCTTCACACATATATTTTCTCTGTCTGACACTGAGGGTAATGATATTAGACCCAAATAATTATTAGATTAACTAAAAGTAAAAAGTATGCAAAGACCAGGAACTGAAACAATCAAAATCCAAATCCTGCCCTCAAACCATAGTTGGAAACAACTAAGATTACAAATAATCAAGATACAGAGAACATATGGCCAACCGAGTGAGCAGCTTGTTCCCAAAAGCTGGCCACTCAGCAACCCAAACCGAACCAAAAATAATAAGAACATACATAAGGTAAAACATCACAGAAACTCTGACACAAAAAACAGGCAACAGAGAACCACAACAGAACTACCGCCTTGGAACGGTCAGTAATGAATTACTGGGGGGGGGGGGGGGGGGGCTTAATTCGATTTTACAGGCCCAACCTCACCCTCAGTTTCTGAGGTGGTACAAAACATTTAGTCGGCTGTTCGGTTCGCATGATAACACTCTTAACTCGTCAATGAATCATCACGGTAAACACATAAATCAAATTTCAACACCATGAAGAAGCAAAGACGAGGACTCAACAGATACAACGGGCCGTCTGACAGGTGGAGATCCCTGGCCTGCCAAACAACCCCACTGGAAACCTGAAGCAAAAGAAGGTCACCAGTTGAGCCCCGGTGGACCCAGCAACAGACAAAAAGGCTCCGGTCCCAACCAACTAAAATATATAGCTTTAGGTCGAGGCCATCATAGAGTCTGACGCCCGATCCCCCGGTGTGCAATTAAAGAGTGCAGCAAAGTTATCAACAGTGATTGGGTTAATCACTAAGCATGCAGACTGTCGCATAAAATTTAAAACCCTGTGGGCATATCAAGTTCTTGCTTTTTTGGTATTTTTAAGTGCACACTGTGTGGAAGACTTCAATATTGTCCTTGTTTTGGCAAGCAAGAAAACCATGACCCTTATTAGCTGTACAACTGACATTTTATTGAGATATTTTCAGTGAAATTAGGGCATCAAAATAACATAATTTGGTCAAAACTTAACCAATTAACAGTGGATCTCTATCCCAGTTACCCAACCCAGCTGTTTTATTAGGGAAAATATGGAAAAAAAATTTAGAAAACCTTCAAATAAAACAGCTCACTTTTAATATATTGCCTTAAATAAGTTATATAAATTAATCTTGAATAATAACACGACACAAAACTGCTGCATTTCTCATTATCTTACATTAAATGAGTGCAAAAATATTGTAAGTGCAATTATAGCGAGTGCAAAACTATGGTAAGTGCACTTACCGTAGTTTTGCGCTCACAGTTTTCAGTGCATTATTGTTGTAAGTACACATTTTTCCATTTTTCTCAGTTATACATAAAATAAATGAGGTAATTCTTTTCTTGTTCTCTGTAATTAGCTAAAAGTTGTAATCTACATGAATGTTTTTCTAACTGCCTTGGTAAGATAAATTCCTTCTCCTGAACAATTTGCAAAAAATGTAGTTACCATAGTTTTGCGCTCAGTAGACGATATATAGCTTTAATCGTCTGAAAACCTCTCAAATCGAATTGGCATCTGACTGCCAGTTGCCAGTTCACACGAATTCGCGAATTCGCATCTGGATGTCGTTTCCCGGTTTCCTATTTAGCTTCAATCGGCATAAACCCTCTCAAACCGAAATGGCATCTGGCTGCCAGCTGCCAGTTGCCAATTCACAAAAAGTTTCGAAATGGCATCTGTCTGCCGTTTGCCGATTTCCTACATGGCTTTAACTGTCTTTAACACTCAAATCGATTGGCATCTGACTGCCAGCTGCCAAATCAGGAGAATTAGCGAATTTGCATCTGGCTGCCGTTTGCCGGTCTCCTATGTAGTTTTAATCGTCTGATACCTTATCAAATCGAAGTGGCATCTGACTACCAGTTGCCAATTGCCAGTTCACAAGAATTGGCGAATTGGCATCTGGATTTCGTTTGCCGGTTTCCTATTGGCTTTTTTCGTCTTAGACACTCTCAATTCCAATTTGCATCTGGCTGCCAGTTGCCAGTTGACAAATCATCAAAAAAATTCGAATTGGCATCTGGCTGCCGTTTACCGGCTTCATATGTAGCTTTTATCGTCTGAAACCCTCTCTAATCGCATTGACATCTGGCTGCCAGTTGCCAGGTCACACGAATTTGCGAATTCGCATCTGGATGTCGTTTGCCGGTTTCCTATATGGTTTAATCGTCTTTAACCCTGTCAAATCGAATTGGCATCTGGCTGCCAGTCGCCAATTCGCAAAAATTTCCGAATTGTCATCTGGCTGCCGATTGCCGATTTCCTACTTGGCTTTGATTGTCTTTATTACTCTTAAATCGAATTAGCATCTGACTGCCAGTTGACAGTTCAGGAGAATTAACGAATTTGCATCTGACTGCCGTTTGCCGGTTTCCTATGTATCTTTAATCGTCTGATACCCTATCGAATCGAATTAGCATCTGACTGCCAGTTGCCAGTTGCCAATTCATAAATAAAATTCGAATTGGCATTTGGCCGCCTTTTGCCGGTTTCCTGTGTTGCTTTAATCGTCTTAAACTCTCTAAAATCGAATTGGCATCTGGCTGCAAGTTACCAGTTGCCAATTCGCAAGCATGAGCGAATTCGCAAGCATTAGCGAATTGGCATCTGGCTTCCGTTTGCCGGTTTCCTACATTGCTTAAATTGTCTTAAAGGCTCATGAATCGAATTGGCATCTGACTGCCAGTTGCCAGTTCAGGAGAATTAGCGAATTGGCATCTGGCTGCCGTTTTCCAGTCCCTATGTAGCTTTAATCATCTGAAACCGTCTCAGATCGAATTGGTATCTGACAGCCCGTTGCCAGTTCACAAGAATTTGCAAATTGGCATCTGGATGTCGTTTGCCGGTTTCGTATATAGCTTTAATCGGCATAAACCCTCTCAAAATAAATTGGCATGTGGTTGTCAGTTGCCAGTTTACAATTCATAAAACATTTCAATTTGGCATCTGGCTGCCGTTTACCGGTTTCCTATGTAGCTTTAATAGTCTTTAACACTCTCAAATCGAATTGGCATCTCGCTGCCAGTTGCCAGTTGCAAGTTCAGTAGAATAAGCGAATTGGCATCTGGCTTTCTATGAAGCTTTAATAATTGGAACCGTCTAAAATCGAATTGGCATCTGACTGCCAGTTGCCAGTTGCCAGTTCACACGACCTGTCGAATAGACATCTGGATATCATTCGCCGGTTACATATTTAGCTTTTATCGTCTTTAACACTCTCAGCTCGAACTGGCATCTAGCTGCCAGTTGCCAGTTGACAATTCATAAAAATTCATAAACATGTTCGAATTGGCATCTGGCTACCGGTTTCGTATTTACCTTTGATCGATTTAAACACTTTTAAATCGAATTGGCATCTGGCTTCCAGTTGCCCGTTCAGGAGAATTAGCAAATTGGCATATGGCTGCCGTTTACTGGTTTCCTATGTAGCTTTAATTGTCTGAAACCGTCTCTTATCGAATTGGGATCTGACTACCAGTTGCCATTTGCCTGTTTACAAGAATTTCCGAATTGGCATCGGGATGTCGTTTGATGATTTCCTATTTAGTTTAAATCGTCTAAACACTCTTAAATCGAATA
Source organism: Ctena decussata (assembly GCA_963989385.1). Classification (NCBI taxonomy): domain Eukaryota; kingdom Metazoa; phylum Mollusca; class Bivalvia; order Lucinida; family Lucinidae; genus Ctena; species Ctena decussata. The sequence continues at coordinate 16,666,482 of OZ022500.1, read as the reverse complement.
GGCATCTGTCTGCCAGTTGCCAGTCTACAATTCATAAAAAATTTCAAATTGGTATCTGGCTGGTGGTTTCCTATGTAGCTGTAATCGTCCTAAAACCTCTCTAATCGAATTGGCAAATGGCTGCCAGTTGCCAGTTGCGAATTCACAAGAATTAGCGAACTGGCATGCCGTTGCCTTTTGCTAGATACCTATTTAGCTTGAATCGTCTTAAACCCTCTCAAATCGAATTGGCATCTGGCTGCCAGTTGCAAGTATAAAAGAATTAGCGAATTGGCATCTGGATGCCGTTTGCCGATTTCCGACATGGTTTTAATTGTCTTAAACACTCTCAACTCGGATTGGGATCTGGCTGCCAGTTGGCAGTTCAGTAGAATTGGCATCTGGCTGCCGTTTGCCGGTTTCCTATGTAGCTTTAATCGTCTGAAAGCGTCCCAAACCGAATTGGCATCTGACTGCCATTTGCCAGTTGCCAGTTCTGAAGAATTTGCGAATTGGCGTCTGGATATCGTTTGTCGGTTTCCTCTTCAGTTTAAATCGTCTTAAACACTCTCAAGTCGAATTGGCATCTGACTGCCAGTTGCCAATTGCCAGTTCACAAGAATTTCGAATTGGCTTTTTGATGTCGTTTGCAGGTTTCCTATTTACATTTCACGTCTTAGACACTCTCGAATCATATTGGCATCTGGCTGCCAGTTGCCAGTTGACAATTCATAGAAAATTTGAATTGGCATCTGGCTGCCGTTTACTGGTTCACTATGTAGCTTTTATCGTCTGAAACCGTCTCAAATCGAATTGGCATCTGACTGCCAGTTGCCAGTTCAAGAAAAAATTACCAAATTTGCATCTGACTGCAGTTTGCCGGTTTTCTATGTAGCTTTAATCGTCTGATACCCTATCAAATCGAATTGGCATCTGACTGCCAGTTGCCAGTGTACAAGAAATAGCGAATTGGCATCTGGATGTTGTTTGCCGGTATCACATTTGGCTTTAACCTGCATTAGTCCTCTCAAATCGAAATGGCATCTGGATGCCAGTTGACAATTCATTAAACATTTCCAATTGGCATCTGGCTGCCGTTTAGCGGTTACCTATGTAGCTTTAATCGTTTTTAACACTCTCAAATCGAATCTGGCTGCCAGTTGCCTGATGCCAGTTCATAAACATTTTCGAATTGGCATCTGGCTACAATTTGCCGGTTTCCTATGTTGCTTTAATCGTCTTAAAACCTCTCAAATCGAATTGGCAAGTGGCTGCAAGTTGTCAGTTGCCAATTCGCAAGCATTAGGGAATTCGCAAGCACAAACGAATTGGCATCTGTCTTCTGTTTGCCGGTTTCTTACAAGGCTTAAATTGTCTTAAAGACTCATGAATCGAATTGGCATCTGACTGCCAGTTGCAATTTGCCAGTTCAGGAGAATTAGCGAATTTGCGTCTGGCTGCCGTTTTTCGGTTTCCTTTGTAGCTTTTATCGTCTGAGACCGTCTCAAATCGAATTGTCATCTGACTGCCAACTGCCAGTTGACAATTCATTAAACATTTCCAAATGGCATCTGGCTGCCTTTTACCAGTTTCCTATGTAGCTTTAATCGTTTTTAACACTCTCAAATCGAATTGGCATCTGACTGCCAGTTGCCAGTTCACAAGAATTTGCAAATTGGCATCTGGATGTCGTTTGTCGGTTTCCGATATACCTTTTATCGGTATAAACCCTCTCAAATCGAATTGGCATCTGGCTGCCAGTTGCCAGTTGACAATTCATAAGAATTTTAGAATTGGCATCTTTCTGCCGTTTACCGGTTTCCTATGTAGATTTAATCGTCTTAAACACTCTCAAAGCGAATTGGCATCTCGCTGCCTGTTGGCAGTTCAGTAGAATTAGCGAATTGGCAACTAGCTGGCGTTAGCCGGTTTCCTATGTAGCTTTAATCGTCTGAAATCGTCGCAAATCGAACTGGCATCTGACTGCCATTTGTCAGTTGCCAGTTCACAAGAATTTGCGAATTGGCATCTGGATGTCGTTTGTCGGTTTCCTATTCAGTTTAAATAGTCTAAAACACTCTCAAATCGAATTGGCATCTGCCTACCAGTTGCCAATTGCCAGTTCACAAGGATTTGCGAAATGGCATCTGGGTGTCGTTTGCAGGTTTCCTATTTACATTTTATCGGTTTAGACACCCTCAATTCGATTGGCATCTGGCTGCCAGTTTCCAGTTGACAATTCATAAAAATTTTGATTTGGCAGCTGGCTGCCGTTTACCGGTTCCATATGTAGCTTTTATCGTCTGAAAGCGTCTCAAATCGAACTGGCATCTGACTGCCAACTGCCAGTTCAGGAAAATTACCAAATTTGCATCTGACTGCAGTTTGCCGGTTTTCTATGTAGCTTTTATCGTCTGATACCTTATCAAATCGAATTGGCATCTGACTGCCAGTTGCCAGTTTACAAGAATTAGCGAATTGGCAACTGGATGTTGTTTGCCGGTATCCTATTTGGCTTTAACCTGCATAAGCCCTCTCAAATCGAATTGGCATCTGGCTGCCAGTTGCCAGTTGACATTTCATTAAACATTTCCAAATGGCATCTGGCTGCCGTTTACCAGTTTCCTATGTAGCTTTAATCGTTTTTAACTGTCTCAAATCGAATTGGCATCTGACTGCCAGTTGCCAGTTCATAAGAATTTGCAAATTGGCATCTGGATGTCGTTTGTCGGTTTCCGATATACCTTTTATCGGTATAAACCCTCTCAAATCGAATTGGCATCTGGCTGCCAGTTGCCAGTTGACAATTCATAAGAATTTTCGAATTGGCATCTTTCTGCCGTTTACCAGTTTCCTATGTAGCTTTAATCGTCTTAAACACTCTCAAAGCGAATTGGCATCTCGCTGCCAGTTGGCAGTTCAGTAGAATTAGCGAATTGGCAACAAGCTGGCGTTAGCCGGTTTCCTATGTAGCTTTAATCGTCTGAAATCGTCGCAAATCGAACTGGCATCTGACTGCCATTTGTCAGTTGCCAGTTCACAAGAATTTGCGAATTGGCATCTGGATGTCGTTTGTCGGTTTCCTATTCAGTTTAAATAGTCTAAAACACTCTCAAATCGAATTGGCATCTGGTTACCAGTTGCCAATTGCCAGTTCACAAGGATTTGCGAAATGGCATCTGGGTGTCGTTTGCAGGTTTCCTATTTACATTTTATCGGTTTAGACACCCTAAATTCGATTGGCATCTGGCTGCCAGTTTCCAGTTGACAATTCATAAAAATTTTGATTTGGCAGCTGGCTGCCGTTTACCGGTTCCATATGTAGCTTTTATCGTCTGAAAGCGTCTCAAATCGAATTGGCATCTGACTGCCAACTGCCAGTTCAGGAAAATTACCAAATTTGCATCTGACTGCAGTTTGCCGGTTTTCTATGTAGCTTTTATCGTCTGATACCTTATCAAATCGAATTGGCATCTGACTGCCAGTTGCCAGTTTACAAGAATTAGCGAATTGGCAACTGGATGTTGTTTGCCGGTATCCTATTTGGCTTTAACCTGCATAAGTCCTCTCAAATCGATTTGGCATCTGGCTGCCAGTTGCCAGTTGACATTTCATTAAACATTTCAAAATGGCATCTGGCTGCCGTTTACCAGTTTCCTATGTAGCTTTAATCGTTTTTAACACTCTCAAATCGAATTGGCATCTGACTGCCAGTTGCCAGTTCACAAGAATTTGCAAATTGGCATCTGGATGTCGTTTGTCGGTTTCCGATATACCTTTTATCGGTATAAACCCTCTCAAATCGAATTGGCATCTGGCTGCCAGTTGCCAGTTGACAATTCATAAGAATTTTCGAATTGGCATCTTTCTGCCGTTTACCAGTTTCCTATGTAGCTTTAATCGTCTTAAACACTCTCAAAGCGAATTGGCATCTCGCTGCCAGTTGGCAGTTCAGTAGAATTAGCGAATTGGCAACAGCTGGCGTTAGCCGGTTTCCTATGTAGCTTTAATCGTCTGAAATCGTCGCAAATCGAACTGGCATCTGACTGCCATTTGTCAGTTGCCAGTTCACAAGAATTTGCGAATTGGCATCTGGATGTCGTTTGTCGGTTTCCTATTCAGTTTAAATAGTCTAAAACACTCTCAAATCGAATTGGCATCTGCCTACCAGTTGCCAATTGCCAGTTCACAAGGATTTGCGAAATGGCATCTGGGTGTCGTTTGCAGGTTTCCTATTTACATTTTATCGGTTTAGACACCCTCAATTCGATTGGCATCTGGCTGCCAGTTTCCAGTTGACAATTCATAAAAATTTTGATTTGGCAGCTGGCTGCCGTTTACCGGTTCCATATGTAGCTTTTATCGTCTGAAAGCGTCTCAAATCGAATTGGCATCTGACTGCCAACTGCCAGTTCAGGCAAATTACCAAATTTGCATCTGACTGCAGTTTGCCGGTTTTCTATGTAGCTTTTATCGTCTGATACCTTATCAAATCGAATTGGCATCTGACTGCCAGTTGCCAGTTTACAAGAATTAGCGAATTGGCAACTGGATGTTGTTTGCCGGTATCCTTTTTGGCTTTAACCTGCATAAGTCCTCTCAAATCGAATTGGCATCTGGCTGCCAGTTGCCAGTTGACATTTCATTAAACATTTCCAAATGGCATCTGGCTGCCGTTTACCAGTTTCCTTTGTAGCTTTAATCGTTTTTAACACTCTCAAATCGAATTGGCATCTGACTGCCAGTTGCCAGTTCACAACAATTTGCAAATTGGTATCTGGATGTCGTTTGTCGGTTTCCGATATACCTTTTATCGGTATAAGCCCTCTCAAATCGAATTGGCATCTGGCTGCCAGTTGCCAGTTGACAATTCATAAGAATTTCTGAATCGGCATCTTTCTGCCGTTTACCGGTTTCCTATGTAGCTTTAATCGTCTTAAACACTCTCAAAGCAAATTGGCATCTTGCTGCCAGTTGGCAGTTCAGTAGAATTAGCGAATTGGCAACTAGCTGGCGTTAGCCGGTTTCCTATGTAGCTTTAATCGTCTGAAATCGTCGCAAATCGAACTGGCATCTGACTGCCATTTGTCAGTTGCCAGTTCACAAGAATTTGCGAATTGGCATCTGGATGTCGTTTGTCGGTTTCCTATTCAGTTTAAATAGTCTAAAACACTCTCAAATCGAATTGGCATCTGACTACCAGTTGCCAATTGCCAGTTCACAAGGATTTGCGAAATGGCATCTGGGTGTCGTTTGCAGATTTCCTATTTACATTTTATCGGTTTAGACACTCTCAATTCGATTAGCATCTGGCTGCCAGTTTCCAGTTGACAATTCATAAAAATTTTGATTTGGCAGCTGGCTGCCGTTTACCGGTTCCATATGTAGCTTTTATCGTCTGAAAGCGTCTCAAATCGAATTGGCATCTGACTGCCAACTCCCAGTTCAGGCAAATTACCAAATTTGCATCTGACTGCGGTTTGCCGGTTTTCTACGTAGCTTTTATCGTCTGATACCCTATCAAATCGAATTGGCATCTGACTGCCAGTTGCCAGTTTACAAGAATTAGCGAATTGGCAACTGGATGTTGTTTGCCGGTATCCTATTTGGCTTTAACCTGCATTAGTCCTCTCAAATCGAATTGGCATCTGGCTGCCAGATGCCAGTTGACAATTCATTAAACATTTCCAAATGACATCTGGCTGCCGTTTACCAGTTTCCTATGTAGCTTTAATCGTTTTTAACACTCTCAAATCGAATTGGCATCTGACTGCCAGTTGCCAGTTCACAAGAATTTGCAAATTGGCATCTGGATGTCGTTTGTCGGTTTCCGATATACCTTTTATCGGTATAAACCATCTCAAATCGAATTGGCATCTGGCTGCCAGTTGCCAGTTGACAATTCATAAGAATTTTCGAATTGGCATCTTTCTGCCGTTTACCGGTTTCCTATGTAGCTTTAATCGTCTTAAACACTCTCAAAGGGAATTGGCATCTCGCTGCCAGTTGGCAGTTCAGTAGAATTAGCGAATTGGCAACTAGCTGGCGTTAGCCGGTTTCCTATGTAGCTTTAATCGTCTGAAATCGTCGCAAATCGAACTGGCATCTGACTGCCATTTGTCAGTTGCCAGTTCACAAGAATTTGCGAATTGGCATCTGGATGTCGTTTGTCGGTTTCCTATTCAGTTTAAATAGTCTAAAACACTCTCAAATCGAATTGGCATCTGCCTACCAGTTGCCAATTGCCAGTTCAAAAGGATTTGCGAAATGGCATCTGGGTGTCGTTTGCAGGTTTCCTATTTACATTTTATCGGTTTAGACACCCTCAATTCGAAATGCATCTGGCTGCCAGTTTCCAGTTGACAATTCATAAAAATTTTGATTTGGCAGCTGGCTGCCGTTTACCGGTTCCATATGTAGCTTTTATCGTCTGAAAGCGTCTCAAATCGAATTGGCATCTGACTGCCAACTGCCAGTTCAGGCAAATTACCAAATTTGCATCTGACTGCGGTTTGCCGGTTTTCTATGTAGCTTTTATCGTCTGATACCCTATCAAATTGAATTGGCATCTGACTGCCAGTTGCCAGTTTACAAGAATTAGCGAATTGGCAACTGGATGTTGTTTGCCGGTATCCTATTTGGCTTTAACCTGCATAAGTCCTCTCAAATCGAATTGGCATCTGGCTGCCAGATGCCAGTTGACAATTCATTAAACATTTCCAAATGGCATCTGGCTGCCGTTTACCAGTTTCCTATGTAGCTTTAATCGTTTTTAACACTCTTAAATCGAATTGGCATCTGACTGCCAGTTGCCAGTTCACAAGAATTTGCAAATTGGCATCTGGATGTCGTTTGTCGGTTTCCGATATACCTTTTATCGGTATAAACCCTCTCAAATCGAATTGGCATCTGGCTGCCAGTTGCCAGTTGACAATTCATAAGAATTTTCGAATTGGCATCTTTCTGCCGTTTACCGGTTTCCTATGTAGCTTTAATCGTCTTAAACACTCTCAAAGCGAATTGGCATCTCGCTGCCAGTTGGCAGTTCAGTAGAATTAGCGAATTGGCAACTAGCTGGCGTTAGCCGGTTTCCTATGTAGCTTTAATCGTCTGAAATCGTCGCAAATCGAACTGGCATCTGACTGCCATTTGTCAGTTGCCAGTTCACAAGAATTTGCGAATTGGCATCTGGATGTCGTTTGTCGGTTTCCTATTCAGTTTAAATAGTCTAAAACCCTCTCAAATCGAATTGGCATCTGCCTACCAGTTGCCAATTGCCAGTTCACAAGGATTTGCGAAATGGCATCTGGGTGTCGTTTGCAGGTTTCCTATTTACATTTTATCGGTTTAGACACCCTCAATTCGATTGGCATCTGGCTGCCAGTTTCCAGTTGACAATTCATAAAAATTTTGATTTGGCAGCTGGCTGCCGTTTACCGGTTCCATATGTAGCTTTTATCGTCTGAAAGCGTCTCAAATCGAATTGGCATCTGACTGCCAACTGCCAGTTCAGGCAAATTACCAAATTTGCATCTGACTGCAGTTTGCCGGTTTTCTATGTAGCTTTTATCGTCTGATACCTTATCAAATCGAATTGGCATCTGACTGCCAGTTGCCAGTTTACAAGAATTAGCGAATTGGCAACTAGCTGGCGTTAGCCGGTTTCCTATGTAGCTTTAATGGTCTGAAATCGTCGCAAATCGAAATGGCATCTGACTGCCATTTGTCAGTTGCCAGTTCACAAAAATTTGCGAATTGGCATCTGGATGTCGTTTGTCGGTTTCCTATTCAGTTTAGATAGTCTAAAACACTCTCAAATCGAATTGGCATCTGCCTACCAGTTGCCAATTGCCAGTTCACAAGGATTTGCGAAATGGCATCTGGGTGTCGTTTGCAGGTTTCCTATTTACATTTTATCGGTTTAGACACCCTCAATTCGATTGGCATCTGGCTGCCAGTTTCCAGTTGACAATTCATAAAAATTTTGATTTGGCAGCTGGCTGCCGTTTACCGGTTCCATATGTAGCTTTTATCGTCTGAAAGCGTCTCAAATCGAATTGGCATCTGACTGCCAACTGCCAGTTCAGGCAAATTACCAAATTTGCATCTGACTGCAGTTTGCCGGTTTTCTATGTAGCTTTTATCGTCTGATACCTTATCAAATCGAATTGGCATCTGACTGCCAGTTGCCAGTTTACAAGAATTAGCGAATTGGCAACTGGATGTTGTTTGCCGGTATCCTATTTGGCTTTAACCTGCATAAGTCCTCTCAAATCGAATTGGCATCTGGCTGCCAGTTGCCAGTTGACATTTCATTAAACATTTCCAAATGGCATCTGGCTGCCGTTTACCAGTTTCCTATGTAGCTTTAATCGTTTTAAACACTCTCAAATCGAAATGGCATCTGACTGCCAGTTGCCAGTTCACAAGAATTTGCAAATTGGTATCTGGATGTCGTTTGTCGGTTTCCGATATACCTTTTATCGGTATAAGCCCTCTCAAATCGAATTGGCATCTGGCTGCCAGTTGCCAGTTGACAATTCATAAGAATTTCCGAATCGGCATCTTTCTGCCGTTTACCGGTTTCCTATGTAGCTTTAATCGTCTTAAACACTCTCAAAGCGAATTGGCATCTTGCTGCCAGTTGGCAGTTCAGTAGAATTAGCGAATTGGCAACTAGCTGGCGTTAGCCGGTTTCCTATGTAGCTTTAATCGTCTGAAATCGTCGCAAATCGAACTGGCATCTGACTGCCATTTGTCAGTTGCCAGTTCACAAGAATTTGCGAATTGGCATCTGGATGTCGTTTGTCGGTTTCCTATTCAGTTTAAATAGTCTAAAACACTCTCAATTCGAATTGGCATCTGACTACCAGTTGCCAATTGCCAGTTCACAAGGATTTGCTAAATGGCATCTGGGTGTCGTTTGCAGATTTTCTATTTACATTTTATCGGTTTAGACACTCTCAATTCGATTGGCATCTGGCTGCCAGTTTCCAGTTGACAATTCATAAAAATTTTGATTTGGCAGCTGGCTGCCGTTTACCGGTTCCATATGTAGCTTTTATCGTCTGAAAGCGTCTCAAATCGAATTGGCATCTGACTGCCAACTGCCAGTTCAGGCAAATTACCAAATTTGCATCTGACTGCGGTTTGCCGGTTTTCTATGTAGCTTTTATCGTCTGATACCCTATCAAATCGAATTGGCATCTGACTGCCAGTTGCCAGTTTACAAGAATTAGCGAATTGGCAACTGGATGTTGTTTGCCGGTATCCTATTTGGCTTTAACCTGCATAAGTCCTCTCAAATCGAATTGGCATCTGGCTGCCAGATGCCAGTTGACAATTCATTAAACATTTCCAAATGGCATCTGGCTGCCGTTTACCAGTTTCCTATGTAGCTTTAATCGTTTTTAACACTCTTAAATCGAATTGGCATCTGACTGCCAGTTGCCAGTTCACAAGAATTTGCAAATTGGCATCTGGATGTCGTTTGTCGGTTTCCGATATACCTTTTATCGGTATAAACCCTCTCAAATCGAATTGGCATCTGGCTGCCAGTTGCCAGTTGACAATTCATAAGAATTTTCGAATTGGCATCTTTCTGCCGTTTACCGGTTTCCTATGTAGCTTTAATCGTCTTAAACACTCTCAAAGCGAATTGGCATCTCGCTGCCAGTTGGCAGTTCAGTAGAATTAGCGAATTGGCAACTAGCTGGCGTTAGCCGGTTTCCTATGTAGCTTTAATCGTCTGAAATCGTCGCAAATCGAACTGGCATCTGACTGCCATTTGTCAGTTGCCAGTTCACAAGAATTTGCAAATTGGCATCTGGGTGTCGTTTGTCGGTTTCCTATTCAGTTTAAATAGTCTAAAACACTTTCAAGTCGAATTGGCATCTGGTTACCAGTTGCCAATTGCCAGCTCACAAGGATTTGCGAAATGGCATCTGGGTGTCGTTTGCAGGTTTCCTATTTACATTTTATCGGTTTAGACACTCTCAATTCGATTGGCATCTGGCTGCCAGTTTCCAGTTGACAATTCATAAAAGTTTTGATTTGGCAGCTGGCTGCCGTTTACCGGTTCCATATGTAGCTTTTATCGTCTGAAAGCGTCTCAAATCGAATTGGCATCTGACTGCCAACTGCCAGTTCAGGCAAATTACCAAATTTGCATCTGACTGCAGTTTGCCGGTATTCTATGTAGCTTTTATCGTCTGATACCCTATCAAATCGAATTGGCATCTGACTGCCAGTTGCCAGTTTACAAGAATTAGCGAATTGGCGACTGGATGTTGTTTGCTGGTATCCTATTTGGCTTTAACCTGCATAAGTCCTCTCAAATCGAATTGGCATCTGGCTGCCAGTTGCCAGTTGACAATTCATTAAACATTTCCAAATGGCATCTGGCTGCCGTTTACCAGTTTCCTATGTAGCTTTAATCGTTTTTAACACTCTCAAATCGAATTGGCATCTGACTGCCAGTTGCCAGTTCACAAGAATTTGCAAATTGGCATCTGGATGTCGTTTGTCGGTTTCCGATATATCTTTTATCGGTATAAACCCTCTCAAATCGAATTGGCATCTGGCTGCCAGTTGCCAGTTGACAATTCATAAGAATTTTCGAATTGGCATCTTTCTGCCGTTTATCGGTTTCCAATGTAGCTTTAATCGTCTTAAACACTCTCAAAGCGAATTGGCATCTCGCTGCCAGTTGGCAGTTCAGTAGAATTAGCGAATTGGCAACTAGCTGGCGTTAGCCGGTTTCCTATGTAGCTTTAATCGTCTGAAATCGTCGCAAATCGAACTGGCATCTGACTGCCATTTGTCAGTTGCCAGTTCACAAAAATTTGCGAATTGGCATCTGGATGTCGTTTGTCGGTTTCCTATTCAGTTTAAATAGTCTAAAACACTCTCAAGTCGAAATGGCATCTGACTACCAGTTGCCAATTGCCAGTTCACAAGGATTTGCGAAATGGCATCTGGGTGTCGTTTGCAGGTTTCCTATTTACATTTTATCGGTTTAGACACTCTCAATTCGATTGGCATCTGACTGCCAGTTTCCAGTTGACAATTCATAAAAATTTTGATTTGGCAGCTGGCTGCCGTTTACCGGTTCCATATGTAGCTTTTATCGTCTGAAAGCGTCTCAAATCGAATTGGCATCTGACTGCCAGTTCAAATGAATTTGCGAATTGGCATCTGGATTTCGTTTGTCGGTTTCCTATTCAGTTTAAGTCGTCTTAAACCCTCTCAAATCGAATTGTCACCTGGCTGACAGTTGCCAGTTGCCAATTCATAAGAATTTGCGATTTGGCATCCGGCTGCCGTTTTCCGGTTTCCAATGTACCTTTAATCGTCTTAAACCCTCGGAACTCGAATTGGCATCTGGCTGCCAGTTGCCAGTTGACAGTTCAGAATTAGCGAATTGTCATCTGGCTGCCGTTTGCCGGTCTCCTATGTAGCTTTAATCGTCTTTAACCCTCTCAATTCGAATTGCACGTGGCTGCCAGTTGCCAGTTGCCAATTCACAAGTATTTGCGATTTGGCATCTGTCTGCCAGTTTGGCAGAATTGGTATTTTGATGCCGTTTGTCAGTTGCCTATTCACCTGGTATGCTTTAAAACCCTATCGAGTCGAATTGGCATCTGGCTGCCTGTTGCCAGTTGCCAATTCACTTAAATTTGCGAAGTGGCATGTGGCTGCCGTTTGCCAGTTACCTATTTAGCTGTAAAAGCATCTCAAATCGAATTGGCATCTGGCTGCAAGTTGCCAGTTGCCAATTCGCGAGAATTGGCGAATTGGCATCTATAATGTGAAGTTGGCTGCCAATTGCCAATTGCCGATTGAATAGGCAAATGGCAACTGGCAACTGGCAGCCAACTTCACGAACATGGTAGGCAAGCATACCTATGTTAACAATATAAATAATACATTACCGACAGACTGCATCTTTTTTCATCTGCTCAGCCTGATAATGTGTGAAAGAGTTTGAAAAAATAATTGCTAGGACGCTCTCCATTATGCAACAAGGTACTCTAAGCACTAATTATATTTTCAATAATGATATGAGCTGCGACACGAGAAACCCAACAATGTGATTGTGCGCCCAGCGCAGACTCAGATCAGCCTGGGCATCCGCCCAGTCTGATCAGAGTCTTCGCTGTCCGCATGGAGGTAGCTTAGACCCTTAGCTATCCTTTAAGCGCAAACCGAAGGCTTTGATCAAACTGGGCGGATGCCCAGGCTGATCTGAGTCTGCACCGGGCGCACAACCACATTGTTGGTTTTGTCGTGTCGCGGCTCATATTATTTTTTCAGATTTATTCGCAGAAAATTACCCTTTGATCTTCTCTTATAAAAACACTTTTTATCATTAACAAATGCTGCATTTTGGGATTCTAAATTATGAGAAACAACATAAAGAAGGCATCTGCTAAGTTTTGGAAAGATCAGTGTTATTTTGAGTATTTTATGCAGATTTTTGTCTTTATCCCAAATCAGTGATTATCACCACCTTAATTGAGGGAGAAAAGAGAAATTTGAAAATACTTGACTCTTAACCCTATAACAAGTAAATATAGTGTTGTTTCTCTACATTTTTTTCAGCAATATCCTTGAACATGTCTGTGAAAGTATTGAGCGGAATCAAATGAAACTTGAAATAATGATTGCAATGATAATACGGATAAAGAGGAAGTATAAAGTGTAAAATAGCATGCCCCTATCATGAAAATATAGTTATTTCCCTTGCTACTAATTTTCAGTGGTCATATCTCTAAAGGCGTTACTAATAAATTGAGTAAAATAAAAGTTTTTTAATAGGGGACAATTCGAGAAGTGCACTGCTCAAGAAACATGCCACTTCAATGTATTAGTACCAATAATTTCTTCAACAAGGGTGTGTTGTACAGTGTATAACTACTTTCGAATATAACTACACGATTAGCTGTATTCTGTAGAATAAAGTTACCGCGTGTTTGAAATCCCAGGGACGCAGAGGTGAAGCAAGCTCCTCTTCCCTATAAACGAACACGCCCTATATCTTTATTCTGCTATACCAAACGAAATTATAGGTAATAGTGAAGCCTTCTTATTGGTCAGTTCCCGGGGGGTAAGAGATACACTACATCTAGGGGTGATTTGGATGTACGATCCCCATATAAAATAACACGACACGTGTTTGGTACTGTGTTTGCATTTCCTATACGATTGCGCGATAAATGCCATACGAATGTGCGACTTTCTTCTCTTACGAATGCGTTTCCATACTTTTTGCGACGCTTTGAGTTTATTTTTTACACCTTTCGTTACGCAGATAAAATAATATGTATACATATTCTGCTCACGACGTAGAAAAGGAAGGATCTGCACCGGCTGAATTTGTTTTGAAGGCAAAATAAGTTTAAAATTATTTAAACCGTCGCGAAACTGTCAGTTAAAGTAACGTTTTATCTATTCGAATCTATTACTATTTACTTTATAGCAAACAGATGTGCTGGGCCGCGAAACGCAGCCGGTAGCGCGTCTGACTCAAGAGTCCGAGGACCCGAGGTCCCTAGGTTCGATACCCGGTCCGGCCACTCACTTTCGTTTCTCCCTCCGCCGGTTCAAGAAAGGCAGATGTCAGTAACTGGCGAAAGTACATGCACTTAGTACTGCTTAACCGCTTTGGAGGTCCAAGCCTGCCCAGGAATAGTGTGGTTAGGTTAACTGACCGGCCCGACACGGCTGTTTACCGTGGACGTAAAACAACAAACAACACGCCAACAGATGTCTGTCGGTGGCTTGTCAAACGGCTGTTGAATCTTTTAGAAGCGGCGTGCTGCGAAACAATAACTTGGCTGGTTTCTAGCTGACAGCTTTCCCTAAATCTCTTCCTGTCTGTCCTTAATACAATATAAACGTATCCATACCAATTTTAGTGCGACAGACACGCGTTTCTGTATTTAACTTCTTCAGTGTCGCTAAACCCCAAATGTTTGAAAGAAAGGAGATGATGGGCAGGTCTCGGCAGGCAACGAGCATCCCTCGAGATCCGAGCCACGCTTATTGTCGCATTCCGCGGGACAGAATAGCTGCAGACATCAGGTAAGAGACGCCTACGTATTAACTCGCGAGCGCAGGCGTCCCTCATCGAGCCACCTCAGCCCCCGGTGTCTCGAGAAAAGCGACAGACAAGGGCATCAGGCAATAGATGTTCGATGCAGCAAGAACTCGCATAAAGCCCAAACAGTTCAAACGATCTTAACGAAATTTTGATTGGTCCTATTTATCCATGGACGAAAGTATAACTCGTGCAAACGTATGATATTTTTTTTTTATTTTTTTTTTTTTAGGAAAAAGTCGTGCAAACATATGCTATAATAAGTCGAGCAAAGGTGCTACTTCCAAGAACTTTTTCTGCGTGCAATGAACAATGAAGTGTTGAACAGTGTACAGTATGTCTCTTCTGAACATCTGTTACAGTAACAGGGTGGGAAAATAAGAAGCAAAATGCCCCCAGAAGTTAGAAGAAGGTTGTATAAAGGCTTATTCAACGTCATGGCGTAGATAAAGTTGGCTCGTATTTTGTTTCTTTTATAATTGACATTAGTTCTATTATATATGAAGAACAAAGTATATTAGATTGATATGAAGAGAAAAGGATATCTGAGATTTATCGTCCAAAACTCCCTTTTACGGATATATATAAAAAGTTTATTCTATATTAAAAGAGTGCAAGCACTTTTACTTCAATCTACATGTACTTGTATTAAAATAATGTATTTTATAGACTCTCCGTATACTCAATATTCAGAATTTTCTAGCTTTTCTCATAAAATTTGATATGAATTTTATTATAGGTGTACATAAGTTAGACTTTATGAGGAAATATTTTCAGTGATTCTTACGTCAGTAAATAAGCCGCGACACGAGAAAACCAACAAAGTGGTTATGCGCACAGCGCGGACTCAGATCAGCCTGGGCATCCGCCCAGTCTGATCAGAGTCTTCGCTGTCTGCACGGGGCTAGCTTAGACCCTTAACTACTCTCTAAATGTACAGCAGTGACTCTGATCAGACTGGGCGGATGTCCAGGCTGATCTGACTCTGCGCTGGGCGCACAACCGCTTTGTTGGTTTTCTCTTGTCGAGGCTCATTAATTTAATGATCAGCAACACTCTAGAACAATACTTGTCATAAGAACCAAAGTTCATGAAATTAGACAAAAATGACAATTAAGGCCGTTCAGTGAAATCTTCTTTCAAATAATGACCCCAAAACGTCTTTTAAAAGTCTAAAATGCTATTCTCATGCGGACGCATAATTTATAAAGTTAACAATTAAAGTCAGAATATAAAATTGCTGACAAAATTTGACGTTTAATGGCTTTAGAATTATGTCAACTTTTCAACAAAAGAATAATATTAAAATGTTTCGCGGACTGTTTCCGGTCGCATCAGACAAAATAAGATAAAAAGCTCTTTTGTTGAGAAATGCAAAATATATAGCAAGTCAATAAAACTGTGGACTATAGAAATATGAGTGACACTATGAGTAAATGTGCCTTGTCAAGTGAGCGAAAAGAGATGACTCAGATCTGCCTGTGCCTGCCCGTAGTTTGATAAAAATCTTGATTGTTCAATATATAGGTCCATAAGAGGCGCAATGATTTACGGCACAATACTTCTGAGCAGAAGGACAGCCGAGGCCCAGTCCTCTCCTTTCGCTGCCCTACTGTGAACAGATACATGTACCTACTTACTGCTGGGTCGACAGAGACCGTTCTTTAGTCATGGGCGCAATGGGATTCAAATTCGGGACCTCCCCATGTCAGAAATGTTCTTGAGCACGTGTAGATGCAGTATATGTATGCTCGCGTTCGAATTAAGATTGAGGTATCAGATCCATTCCTATCTTGCGCATTCAACGACCTCTCTCTCTCTCTCTCTCTCTTTCTCTCTCTCTCTCTCTCTCTCGCCCTCTCTCTCTCTCTTGTGTGTTTGAGGGAGAGACAGAGAGAGAGAGAGAGAGAGAGAGAGAGAGAGAGTTCTCAAATCAATGACACCTAAATCCGGAAGCAGCAAATATTCAAATATTCTATCTTTCTTGTTCTTTCTTGTTTATTTGTGCATTTACTGACTCAGCTCTCATTAATTTGCGGTTTTGTTGTCTTTAGAGTGTCGTGTTTGTTGCTATTTTAAGATGCATATTTATTTCCTGTCTGGAGTTTAGAATTAATTGTAGATTGCAAGAAAATTATTTCTTAAATAAACCTTGACACGAGAAAACCAACAATGTGGTTGTTAACCCTGCGCAGACTTAGATCAGCCTGGGCATCCACCCAGGCTGATCAGACTCTTTGCTAAGCGCTTAAAGGGTAGCTTAGGGTCTCAGCTACCTCCATGCGGACAGTGAAGACTCTGATCAGACTGGGCGGATGCCCAGGCTGATCTGAGTCTGCGCTGGCCGCACAACCACATTGTTGGTTTTCCCGTGTCGCGGCTCAAATGAGCAATCTACCTTTAGGTATCAAACTCACAATGCGTGCTACTGTGGTGTTTACTGAATTTTGACGATATTGGCGGTTAAGGCAAAGGGCGTTCAGTAAATATGTCAGACACGATTTTGGGGATTATTTTGGAAAAACAGCTGAAAGCAGAATTATTTACCCTGCCTCACATATCTGGGGTCATTTTGGATGCGGGAATAAACTGAATAAGTATAGTACATACATTCCCTTCATCCATGGCGTAGATTCGTCATTCCATTCATAGGCGACCAGGTGGTTACCACTGAGTTTGGCGAAGGCGTAGATGACGTGGGTACAAAGGCTGGGATCCACATTCTCTGGGTAGAACTTGGCCTGGCCATTTCGATACTGAGCCCAGTTCGTGTAGTAACAGACCCGTCGTAGAGCTACAGAAGATAATGAGATGTGACTCATTCCATGAAAATGTGTGAGAAGCAGACTTAGATCAGCCCACATTGACCTGTTCTCACTTTCGCGACACGACAAAACCAACGAAGTGACATATGCGCCCAGCGAAAACTCACATCAGCCTGGGCATCGCCCAGTCTGATCAAAGTCTTTGCTGTGCGCTTAGAGGGCACCTTAGGGCCTAAGCTATCTCAAATGCCACAGTGAAGACTCTGATCAGACTGGGCGGCCGCCCAGGCTTATCTGAGACTTCGCTGGGCGCACATGCTGCTTTCTTGGTTTTGTTGGGTCGCGGCTGAATAGATTTTTCATGCTAATTATAAAGATTCTGATCAGACAGAATGGATTTGCAAGCTGATCTGAGTGAGCGCAGAAATTATTTTTTTGTTGCCTCTATATATTCTTTGTATGAATCTAGACTTATGTTACCTGTGTTATGAAATTTCGAAAGAAAAAAATAAAAAGGCTGCTAACGTTTTATAACTCTAACTGCTAACTCAAGCACTTTCCCTTCTCCCCATGCCAAGAAATTACATTCACCTAGTTCAACTAAGCTCCCATACTGCCTAACGGTAAATCAGGCCAGAACCTTGAATGTTCTTATTAAATGCATGATTCCACTGCTGATATGCCGCGCCCCTTCAAGTTGTTATTAGCAGTGGGGCTTGTGGGTAATGGCGGCCTAGAAAATTTTGGGCAAGCACCTACAATCGTATGACAAAGTACATGTATCCGAGTTGAGCTGACCTACTCTGGTCAAACCTTACCCATGCAGGTCAGACAGCCATATTCGGCTTATGTTGGCTTTTCTATTTATCACTGATAGCGACATTCTTCAGATATTCATCTCAATTCAAGCTCCGTTTGCAAGACGTAGCTTGGTCGCCTTTGCCCTTCTTCAGTGGTGCAATGAAAGAAAGAAAACCTTGCCTGCCCCTGATGTCTTGTGTGTCATGAGTCAGGTCTAACTACAAGTTATCAAACACAAATGGAGCTTGAACCTGTCAAAATATGCGCATTCTTGTCTGACCTACGAGAAAGTATAAAGTATAAAGGGGACGTAAGTGCATATGAAGACTGGGAAATTGTCTGTCAAAATTAAGTCCCATTTGCACTGACTGATAGCGAGTGTTCGCAACTGGCCGTGACAGTTACAGGCCCTGTATAGACGACCTCATTTCGGGCATATTTCATGGATAATTGGTTGATTTATGCCCGTTTTCCGTCTCAGGCATTATAGATAGGAACCAACCTAAGAAAGTCCAAGGATCAACCTTGTTATGTGTAACTAACTACCTGAACGACCACTGTTGGTAGGATATTTAACTTTGGCATGCAGGCAGAGACTGAGTCGTTAATGATCTAGCCCGGTTCAGTGATTGCCACCTTAATGCATCGATAAAAGGTAAAGGTAAAGGTTTCACATAGCCTAATAGCCGTAGGGGCAGTGGGGGTTAGAGACCCACTGTATCTTGGGCACAGCTGATGAAAGGCGGAGCCCATCCCTCTCCTTTCGCTGCCTTATCCTTCCCTGATTCGAAAAAGGTACCCATTTACTGCTGGGTTGACAGAGAGAGTTTTCCAGTCATCGTATGGCGACAGTGAGCCGCGAACTCACGACCTTACGGTGACTTTCTGCACAATAGCCGAGCCACTCTAACCACTCGACTACCGCGCCTCTAATGCATCGATACCATTACCTTTTTTCTGCTATGCGTGACTCCAGTTTACAATCCAGTGCTGGCGCACCATGAATGCTCCGCCTACACAACGGGGCTTACGGGTAATGATTGTCTAACAACGTCTTGCGCTCTGACCCTAAGAGCGTCGCCATTACTATGAGTGGTGCAAAGGAACAAGAGACAAGCTTAAGCAGAGTTTTCCCTGATGCTCGCAAACCAATAATGAGTGGATTAATTGCAAAGACATTTGGTTATTACTCCCTCTTTCTGACTTTAGCATCCAGGGATGAACCTTCTTGAGAGGGAAGCAAGCGATTGGTGGCATCATGTTTTACAATGTAAGCTGGTAGTTTAGTTCCTGCTGGGTTTAACATCTGGTTACCTATGTTTAGGTCGTTTGGTAACCATGACTCTTTTTCGCTCTTTTTCGTTTCGCAACAGCCGTCGTATACATGGTTAACCTGGGGTGGGTTTAAGTGCCTCATTATATACGGATCAGTACTGCAGTTGCACTGAGCAACGACATTATAGCTATATATAATGCTGGATAATAGCAATGAGGCTCTGGTTTCAAATTGGACACGTTCGGCCTATTTAACTGGGTCAACTCGAGCAATACCCAGGTATTCCTATGGCTACTTGAAGATATGCATATATTTTCGAGTAGTCCGCGGAATACTAGGGTTTTGCTCGGGCTTACTCAAGTAGTTGTGACGAACTTGTCAATTATATATGGTGGCTGGTTTGTGCCATTTCGTCTTTTCGTCTTTTCGCCGCGAAAAGACGCCACGCGAAAAGACGAAAAGACGAAAAGACGCCATGCGAACAGACGAAAAGACGAAAAAACGCCAGGCGAAAAGACGAAAAGACGAAATAACGCCATGCGAAAAGACGAAAAGACGAAACCCGCCACGCGAAAAGACGAGATTTCAGCGCGAAAAGACGAAAAAACGCCATGCGAAAAGACGCCATTTGAAACTCTTAATTTGTCGTCTTTTCGCGTGGCGTCTTTTCGTCTTTTCGTCTTTTCGCGTGGCGTCTTTTCGTCTTTTCGCATGGCGTTATTTCGTCTTTTCGCATGGCGTTATTTCGTCTTTTCGTCTTTTCGCGTGGCGTTCTTTCGTCTTTTCGTCTTTTCGCGTGGCGTTCTTTCGTCTTTTCGTCTTTTCGCGTGGCGTTATTTCGTCTTTTCGTCTTTTCGCATGGCGTCTTTTCGTCTTTTAGTCTTTTTGCATCACGTGTTTTGCATTAAGATGTATCAATAAATCCTATTCTAAATGCAGTTAATACTTTGAAAACTTAGACAGGTGTTTCTTTTTTAAACTGTGTAGACCCTGATCAGAATGCAATCTGTAAAGAAGTGTACTAATCACGGTTTGCAGTTTTTGCCGCTAAACTGTTCTTTTAAAAACATTACCAAAAATATGAGGAAAGAAGTCATTACGGTATTTCTACTGAACGGGCAGAAAAGAAAAGGAGCCGTCCTAATGTTTTGGAGTAAAATACTCCAAACAAGTTTCAACATATCTTAATTTTGATCTTAAACTGCCTAAAAGATTAACCACTTGTTGACCATGTAATCTCTCTCAAACTATGGAAGACGAAGGTGTCTATACAAACATTGAAACATTGTTGCACATCGCTGTAAGTGTTATGATATGAAAAAATAATGATACAGTATTTTCCCTAATTTGACATACATTTAACTGCAGCTAACCCAAAATTTGAACAAGTTTATAGTTTTCTAAAGACGTGCCAATCGCAGACAGAGCAGAGCCTGATTAGACTTCTATTTGGCTTTCGCATATGTGTCCCAATATATAAGAATTTTATATTGAAAATGTGCCCCCTTCCGCCATTTCTACAAAGGGGCACAACCACCGTTACTTCCTCTACAAGTCTTCTTTAAACGACAGGGATGGATTTTGCTAGCTCAACTAGGGCAGCTGAAGACAGGACTAGGTGGAAAAGGAGTGTTGTAGAGTCATCTGTGGTGCCCCAACGACCTCACAAGATTATGGGATAGACTAGACTAGACTAGCGGTTGCAGTCAGTTCGACCCCCCGCCCCCTCTACACACACACACACACACACACACACACACACACACACACAAACTCGCCTCAGTGGTCCTTCAGATGTGACTCTAAACCGCGAGGTCATGTCTTCATATGACCTTAGCATTGGTGGGACATTTTACCCAATTCTCTCGATCTCTCAGTTTGAACAATAATATTGTAACACAGTTTACTCAGAAAATACATTTAAGAGATTAGATGCTAGCATTAAGTAATAAATTTGGACCATGTTACCATTATGATCCTAAATCCTAGGACATATGTGTCCTAGGAAAACAGTGGTCTGGTCAGGCTCTGCATAGGTAACCATTCTGCGTATGTTATGATACAGCTCGAGATATTAAAATCTACTTGTTCAAATCAAAGAAAAAAGAAAAAAGAAAAACGGTTATTTTTACGTAGGATGCATGGAGACACAGGCGTCAACATATTTGAATCTGTGCTTAAGGTGAACGGGACCACTCTCAATGGGAAGCAATTTTGCATTTTTGCCTCCTTTCTTAAGGAGGGTCAGCTCTTGAAAGTAGAATTTGGTCCTCTAGGAGCAAATTCTTTCCTTGAAGAGTAGACCTATTTAAGAATCTAACTTTCTGTTATCTTGGGAAGCAAAGAGAATGTCACAAAAGTTGTTCCTCTTTGTAAATATGACAGAAGGGGACAAAATGTTCAATATTAGAGAGATCTTTCTTGGAGGTGTATACATTCAGCTATTGATTGATTGATTGATTGATTGCTTAACGACCGCAGTAAACATCTATGGTCATGTCGGGACGGTCAGTTAACCTAACCACACTATTCCTGGGCAGGCTTAGACCTCCTAAGCGGTTAACCAGTACTAAGTGCACATACTTTCGCCAGTAACTGGCAACTGCCCTTCTTGAATCAGCGGAAGGAGAAACGAAAGTATGTGGCCAGACCAGGTATCGAACCCAGAACGAACCCAGAACCTCTGACATATGAGTCAGGTGCCCTACCGATTGCTCTACGCGGCCCGGCATACATTCAGCTATACAGTCAAACCTGCTTATGGTCAGCTATACAGTCAAACCTGCTTATGTGGTCACCTCTATTAAGGGATCACCTCGCTTAAGCAGCCACCTTTTCTTGGTCCTTTGAACCAAAATACAGTGCAAATGAAATGTATTAAGGGGTCAACTGTCTTAAGTAGACACTTTTTGTCCTTCCCTTGGGTGACCCCTTAAGACAGGTTTGATGGTATTTCTCAAAAATGCTTGCGACAACAATGTACTAGGTCTTCCTATGCTCCTAAATGCGCAAATTTGCGTCTGCTAATTTTTAAGTCAACATGGCCCAGATTTTTTAATCAATAACTGTAATTATTGCCGACCCTATACTAATACTTATAGCTATCCATCTCACTTTTAACAAGTTTTATTTTTCTGTCGGATAAAATAGAGTTTCAGTGGCAAATCCCTTCTAATTTTCATAAGACTGCTGCTTGACTTGACTGATTATCTTGATTATATCTGTGTTTGATCTCATTCAACAAGGCACAAATTTGTTATTCAATCTAAACGGTACCATACTGACCGAAAATGTTGCCGACCCCAGTGCACGTTAATTTTATAGTATATCCTTACAATTTTTAGCTGTTAAAAAGATATATTTTATATATTAAAAAAAGCATTTCAGTGGCAAATTCTGTGATCAGACTGCTTCTGTAGCTGCGTTTGCAGTAGTCTGATATGAGTCTATATTGGTTACTCAGACAAACTGTCTTAGTATTAGGAATCAATACAGGAATCAATACAGTTATCAATAGAAGGGTATTTGTTTGTCGTTATTTCGTCTTTTCGTCTTTTCGCCTGGCGTCTTTTCGTCTTTTCGTCTTTTCGCATGGCGTTATTTCGTCTTTTCGCGTGGCGTTATTTCGTCTTTTCGTCTTTTCGCATTTCGTTATTTCGTCTTTTCGCGCCGAAAAGACGAAAAGACGCCATGCGAAAAGACGAAAAGACGAAATAACGCCACGCGAAAAGACGAAAAGACGAAATAACGCCACGCGAAAAGACGAAAACACGAAAAAATGCCATGCGAAAACACGAAAAGACGAAATAACGCCACGCGAAAAGACGAAATAACGCCAGGCGAAAAGACGAAAAGACGAAAAGACGCCAGGCGAAAAGACGAAAAGACGAAAAGACGCCACGCGAAAAGACGACAAATTAAGAGTTTCAAATGGCGTCTTTTCGCATGGCGTTTTTTCGTCTTTTCGCGCTGAAATCTCGTCTTTTCGCGTGGCGGGTTTCGTCTTTTCGTCTTTTTGCACGGCGTTATTTCGTCTTTTCGTCTTTTCGCCGGGCGTTTTTTCGTCTTTTCGTCTTTTCGCATGGCGTCTTTTCGTCTTTTCGTCTTTTCGCGTGGCGTCTTTTCGCGACGAAAAGACGAAATGGCACAAACCAGCCACCATAATTATACGTCACCAACAACTTACCAATTGGAGCACCGCTTAGCCAATTCCGTGAATCACGGAATTGGCCGAGCGGTGCTCTGATTGTACACTTACCTGTCGCTGATCCCACCAGAACGGCCACCAATATGCAAGCTAACACACGTGTCATCTGAAAAAAAACTGAATTAACGTATTTCTTCCGTTATAAGACGGTGGTTTTTCCCTTCTAAAACAATCCAAAAAATCTAGATCCGTCTTATAAGACGGATCTAGATTTCTAGGATTGTTTCGAAAGGAGAAACCCATCTCAAAGCAGAATTTCATAAAACTGATTTAGATATTTAGTCTAATCTCGAGGGGCGCCAAGGTAGAGTGGTTAGAGCGATTCGGTTATATACAGAAGGTCGCCTGAAGGTCGTGAGTTGGCACCCGGGCTTCACCATCCGGCGACTGGAAAACTCTCTCTGTCAACCCAGCAGTGAATGGATCAGGGATGGATAAGTGAATAACTTTTTTTAAAGGCCAGCTTAGTATTTTGTTATCAATGCACCTGTCTTTAAATTGTTGCAACAAACATCTGTAACTATTTACATTTTCTTACACGTGGATTATGAATGTCAAAACATATTTTTCTGCCAAAAAAGTAGTACTTAAGTATAACTGATAACGTCAAAACAGTACTTGAGCGATAAGATGCATTATAAATAACAAAAATATTTTCTTATCATATTTGAAAACCGAAGACACAGATCAGCTTCATTATTCATATGTTGCACGGTTACAAGAGATAATTATAACAACCCTAGGTAGGTTCCACAAGCTCAGGCTCTGCCTTTCATAGTTTCGCATTCGGAAACACCACACGCTCCATCTTGATTCAGCCAGGCTCGAAACAATACACTGTAGGTTATTGAACAAAATGAAGAATTTGCAGACCATGCCTCTGCAGAGGCATGGTCTGCAAATTCTTCATTTTGTTCCTTAAGACCTACTGGATGACCATCATACGTCATGATCACGTGATTGTAAAGGTAAGTATCTGGTGTTAGAAACATTATCTCGAACTACGTAAGACAACAGGTCTTATAAAGCCGATTTAATCTCGTAAAGTGCAGTTACCCTGTTTTTATGTCATTTGTTTGAAGCAATTGTCACTGTTGTTTGAGATGTAGCCAATTACAAAGACACTTCCAAAAACGTGCTCTGATAGTCAACACTTTTTCAAAGGAAAGTCAACTCTCGATATCTCAAAGTCGAAGCTCATCGCAAATTACTGTTATATCAAAGTAAATTTAAGATACCAGTAGTTTGAGATAATAGGCGCTGAAATGTAAATAAAAAAGGGGAATTTGTCCAAACTATATTCTTTGATATAGGAGGTACTTTGAGATATCAGTGTTCGAGATATCGAGATTTTACTGTATTCGTGTAATAAAGTGATGGTATTTGCTATGAACAAAGGATGTGAGTACGAGGTAGTTGCACTTTACCACATCAAGACCGGTCTTTAACAGGTTTTTCTATCTGCTTCGAGATTATTTTCTCTCCAACTGTTAGTATCACGTGGTTTTGACGTCAGTTGGCTATCATGACAGAGTTGGTTGCCGATGGTTACATGCCTCTTAAAGCATTTGAACTGCTGTCATCAGTGCAATTTTCTTCAATTAATTTATCTGTTGTTTTAGGCCTACATTTCGTATGAGTGGATTGTTTATCTGCAAAAAGATAATTACGTCAAAACATGCGTATAGACTTTTTTGAAGATTTCAATGAGGAAGTTGCGTGAGCATAAATATCATGATTGTACGCGTGTTATAGGCCACGTCAGGAGAAAGGCGAACCGCCTAAACAGACGAATGACTTCGTAATGACATCAGTGAGACGTCTGTTTGACGCCGTGTACACGCTATGAGCTTGATTCCTGTTTGTTTTTTCCCAACGTTTCTCCGTTCAAAGCTTCGTATTAAGCAACTAAAAGAAGACCAACTCCCGAAGAGGAAGAAGGCCGGTGGTACCACAGATGTACAGGTCGAGGGGTAATGACAGTATATAGAGTCCTGGACCTGTGGCATGCCCATCTGTTGAGAACCCACATCCCTGACTTGGCTTCTCTTGTGGTACTGTAAAGATTTTATCTTGATGGACTATTTATGTTGATTTCCCCCAAGACTGACCTTATTCTTCGATGGCGCATTACCTCATATCTGGGCTGCCAAATTCAAGACGACCAAGAAAGGGATGGGTTCTTTCCTTGAACTAGAAGTGACTGATAAATTTTCCGTGTCAACAGAAAATAGCAACTAGACCAGGTGCCAACAGTAAAGCCCAGACCATCCTGTGTTATAGTTTTGTCTATTCGCATCATCAGTCTTATTGCTGCAAAGGAAATTATGATGCAAATGGCTAAGACTCTGATCATTCTGCGCATAAATATGCGCAGAATGTTTAGAGCCTTCACTTTTTGCACTAGTTTTGAGAGGCCTTCCATTATAAGATGGTTCTGAACTTCTGATGGTTCTTGATAACTGATACAAGATAAAAGAGTGACATCTGTCCGACAATAAAATTAGGCCAAATCTCTCTATATGACTGAGAGTTGAGACTATGGTCTGATAAGAGTTGGAAGTACGATTATGATTTAAGTTCATCTCGGGGCACCACAATTCCGTTATGCAATCCCTGACTAGCAACACTCCCTTGAAATAAGTGTTTGCGTGCATGTTTTAGGCATGTCTGCGGGGTCACTTATTCCAGGTCGAAATAAATCGTATAAACATCTCCATTTAAAGTTACTTGTTTTAGAACGGTATAGTAACATTCTCCAGATTCATAAAATCCGTAGTCTCCATGGTGACAAGGATCACAGGCTACCTGCAGGAGGCCCAATGATTCCTGCCGATACGATCAGAGTGTTTTTCGGTCTTACTCTTTAAGAGGGTGTATTTTTCAGCCAAGAAACATATTCCAATTAAAATTTTGGATTGTGAAAAAAAAATCCCCAAGAAACACTTAAACGGACAGACAATATACTTGTTAAGTACGCTGAAGTAAAGATGATCTTTGCTGAAATTATTTCATTCTGTGAAGCCTGTTTACTCACATAAACATGACTTTCTTTAAATTCATCATTTCAAAGCATCACTAAACTACTCAAAAAGAAAGCTCAAATGGGAGGGCCTCCCGATATTCACGGCTACGGTGTTGACCTATTATGATGAAACGTCACATAAGCTTACATCATGACATTGTGTCAACAACGCCATTAGTGTTCAAGGTTGTCAAAATCTGACCTTGACGTACTTCTCACGTTCTGTTGAACATTGTCAAATATACTTCTACCCATTGTGCTTAGCTCTATTTCTCAGACAGTATATAACATTTTGTGAAGACACTTGAAAGAAGCTTACGTCTTGATATCATCTCTGCAATATTAGTGTTGTTGAGCTACTTTTCACGCTTTGCTGAACATAGCCAAATTTACACATTACCCACTGCGTTTTGCTCCCTTTCTCATAGACTAAAATAGTTTTTGTGATAAAATTTCATGCAAACGCCTATCATGACAACGTCTCTGCAATTATAGCGTTGTTTATTGATTTTGACCTCCTTTTCATGCATCGTTATACTTAGCCATATAAACCTCTACCTACTGTTGTATCTAGCTCCTTTTCTCGGAGGCTGGAAGTACTTTTGTGAAAAAAACTTCACACATGCTTACATTATGCTTTTGTCTTAACAACAACTGTGTAGTTTGCTGACCTTGATTATATTAAAATTATGCAGTATGGGCACGTAGAGTAATCCAGGGAAAAAAGAGCTTCGTAGCCTTATGTGAAATTCTCGGACATTTAAACAAGGGCTTAAAGACTGTACAGTGCGACGCCGACCAGTCTGATGCAGATCGATTACCAACTCCTTTAATCGTCACCTTCAATGAAGGTACTGGGAGAGCAGATGATGAAGACTCAAAATGTATGGGTGCCGTTTAAATTGGGATCCACTCTTAAAAGAAAGAATTTGCTTCTAGAGAAGCAAATTCTTTCTTTTGAGAGTAGATCCCCATTATGAAGGGAAGCAAATCATAAATATCAGAGTTTTTTCCCTGAAAGAGTACTACCCTGCAGGCAAGCATCATTGAATCAACATAGAATGACCGTTGATTGAACGTCCTGACCTTGAATCAACGTTGAATTAATGCTGGTTTAGCGTTGTGTGACCGATGGGTATTAACCTTCCTAGTGTTGCCAGGTCAGGTTACCAACAACTGAAACTCATAAGGAATATCTTAATACAAAGGGCATTGGAATTTGACAGTGGAAAGGGTTGCGTAAAAGGACTGAAACAATTGCCAATGTACCAATTTTATACTGTAAAGAAGAGACAATGATAGAAGATTTAATCTCTAGAGTTTGAAAAATATTGTGCTAGCCATCGTCTCTGCCTGCAACACTGACGCTAAACACTTTACCCAAGCCATCTAGAACAGCATAGACGGCAAGTTCCACTACCTGCTGGCTTACATTTTCTAAAAGAGCAATTTTGCACAAATGTCAAAATAACAAGCTGTATAGTTGTTGGTATGTTGTTTGGTTGGTTGTTTTGGGTTTAACGGCTCTTTGAGACAGTATTTCAGTCTATACTGAGCCATCTCCCAGAGAGAGTGAGAGAGCAAAGAGATATGATGGGAGAGAGAAAAACGTCCAAAACAACCCCCGCCGCACCTACTGCAAGCACAGTAGATCATTGCCCTACTATAACATGTATCCAAGTTAGTAGGACGCCCCGGCACTGAAAGGTATCCAGCACTATCGCCCGACCACAACCAGCCCCTGTGTAAAGTGAGTGGATGGGAGAGGAAAGGGTACCGGAGCAAACTTTGGGAAGAAAGGAATCGGAACTCCTCACCCTTTTTGCTGGTTTCAAATGCTTGCTAAATACTGAATTCTACCATATTTTCTGTGCAAAATTGATTTCTGAACTTACTTCCTAAGTTTATGTCATTGTCATCATCTGAAGGTCATGGTCACTCCCTATATAGCTTGTTGAGAGATGTTATCATTTGGAACACTAAGAGATCTTTCAGTAAAGGGCCTTTCAATATATTTGTAATGCGAAGGTAACAAGACTAATGTTTCAATATTCCCTCAGAGGTCAATGTCAATTTTAAGGCTTCGACAGTAGCCAAAATACTGAAACAATAGCCACAAAAGTAAGAAAGTAAGGAACTAGACTTTATTTAGTGAGGGTGGCTCATTGGCAAAGCCAATCTTCCCTGAGGCCCTCAAAAAGTATGTCAGTAGAAGCCTGTGTTTAGAACAGTTAAGCATTTTCCAGGTTACTATTACAAACAAGCCAATTTAGAAGTTGCTACCAAATCATAGCCTGAGGGAGGACTTATTGAGAAATTTTTGTGTCAAGTTAGCAACACTAAGCCAGAAAGAGCAAATTTTCAATTTTCTCATTTATACGTTTTCATAGCAACCAAACTGCTATACCGACTGGCACCAAAAGCAGTATTATTTTATAGAAGTTTGTATACAAACGTTTCATCTTTTCCAGCCTTCTGGCTACTGAGAAATCGATTTTTTAACATTTTGCCATTTTTAGCATTTCGGTTGCTATGGCAACCAAGCCAATTATACTGTTTACAAAAAAACACATGTGTAATAGAGGACTGCTTCATTGGGAACATTTCTTTAAAAATGTCATTTTATCTGCATTCTATTATAGTGAATTGTCTATTTTTCATTTAAATTAAACGACAGCTTAAGTTACCACAGCAACCAAACCGCTCCACTGATTGGCACCAGAATAACATGTTTCGAATGAGTATAACCATGTACATGTAACTACTACATAGTCCCATCATGTCACCCTCAACATGCACGTAACTCGAAGAGTGCTGAAGGGGTTAACACTCTGAACTAGTATTTCAGATGTTGTCCTACGCCTTATACTTCGCTAACTTCTGAATTACTCAGCCTCATCAGAGCCTCCCCGGCCCTTACCCCGGCTCAATCGGCTCAAAATGACAGAAGTACTATTAAAAGGGGTCATGAAAAGCAAAATTATCCACCAAGTCATCGTCTTAAGAAAATTGACCAACTTCCTTTCAATAACAAAAAAATACTGCGAAATGATTAGCAAAGAACCAGTATAAAAATTGCGGAATTAAAACTTTTGCAAACATTTGTTTAATTCTAAGTCGTGAACAAAAACTCTTGCAAAGATTTCCCGGTGAAGGGCGCTCTCTTTTGGCAATCAAAGTAACATGAGTATAAAGACTTTAAGAATTCTTGCTAGACTTGGAAAAAATATTTTACACAAGCAATAAGTATGATCAACGTACCTTTACATTTGTTCTGTGTAAGTCTTCTTGAAATTTGTTCAAAGTTTTGTCGAGACAGATAAGGTTTGATCTCTTGGCATTTGAACTTACTGGTTATCAGGCATACTCAGGACTACATGCTTTTGAGAGAAAAAGTACCTTCCACCATTTTAAAGGCCCCATTGCTATGTCGGCATGAAATTTATTATCGTGAGGTATCGCTGCAAGCTTTTTACCGTAGTTACACTACAAACATAAATATTCAACTAGCATTGCAAACAACAGACTATCTCAACACTATCTTATTTTTAGGGCATCAGGTGTGCCTTATGCAGAATCAGAGCAAAGCAATCGGACACAGATCAGCCAAAACGTTTTGCCATTCTGAAAGCAGTGCTAACACATCGCACCGGGTAGGCGGCAATCGAAAACGCTCTTGCAATCGACGAACGCGGGTCAAAAACGGTGCGAAACAGCGTTTTCGATTGTAAATTGGCGACAGTTTGCAATCGAAAACGCTGTTTTGCAATCGAAAACGCTGATTTTGATCCGCGTTAATCTATTGTTAAGAGCGTTTTCGATTGCTGCCAACCCGGTGTGCACATTGCCGGATGACAAAAAAGTCAACTTGTTCAAATCTAAGGATAATTATAGTAATAATTATAGTAATTTATGAATAAATGGCTACATTTTCAGGGAAGCAACTCTACCACTTCACATTTGGGTCTACTCTTACAGGAAAGAGTTTGCTTCTTCAGAAGCAAATTCTTTTCTTTAAAAGTAGACTGCATCTTGACAGATGTATGAGTGAGTGCTCTCGGTTTAACATCCCACCAACACATAGGTCATACGGAGACAGAACTTTGGTTTAAAATGTCATCCGAAGGACTAGAGAAGCGGGGGTTCAAACCTGTGACCCCAGGATTGATAGTCCAGCGAGTTATCTATTACACTATCATCGCTTTTCATTTTGTTAGGCATATTGGCCTGTGTAAGGTACCTTGTGTCTTTGTTTTGGCTACAGGCACGTACTAATTGACGCGTTTTGATTTTGATATGCACGTTTTTATGCCGGTCTTTTGAATGCACTGATAAATTATCTAAAAGACTTTAGGTGAAAATAAACAAAACCTGATTAGGGACATTCATAAAACTTTATTTGACCTAAATAATATTATTGTAATGATAAGATATCTGCGTTCATTGAATATTCATTTTTCGAATACTTAACTCGTTTAAAACTAAATTATTCATTCCCCTTCTTTCTTTAACAAAAAATCTAAAACTAAAAAAAAAAAAAAAAACAGAATAGACCTACTTACACTTTAAAAATCAATTTGACTAGAACAAACGACAAAATGCTACAAACACAAACTAAACCTTAAACTTTATTGTTGCGCTGATGATACCTTGTCTATATGGGACTCGGTCTTGAGTTTACTAGCAAAGCATCTGGTACCGTAAAACATCTAAAAATTGGGACGTCTATAATAATCGCCGTAACTATCCTAAAAACGAACAGCTTTATTTCAGAATCCATCTACCATTTGGGAGGAGAGAAATTCATCTACCATTTACAGGAGGAGAAGATTTTTTCTATTTTTAGCTCTGGCGGCCATCTTTTCCAGCGGAGCGGAACGGTTTGAGCAATTTTGGTACAGAGTCAAAGTCTGTTCATCGGTTTAGGAAGAGAAGGCTTAATATTAAAGGTGTTTTTTTGTTGTTGTTTTTTTTTTTAATTATACCTCTGGCGGCCACCTTATTCAGTCAAGGAACATCACTGTGAAATTATTTCAAAATCCGTCCACCGGTATAGGAGAAGAAGGCATCTAAAGTGTTTTTTTTTTTTTTTTTTTTTTTTCTATTTTAGCTCTGGCGGCCAACTTATTCAGTGGATCAGAACCAGAATCATTTGAGCAATTTTGGCACAGGGTTATCCGAGGAACATTCCTGTGAGATTGTTTCAAAATTCGACCATCCGTGTAGGAGGAGAAGTCATTTAAAGGCTGTTTTTCTATTTTTAGCTCTTGTGGCCATCTTGTTTAGCCGAGCGGAAGGGTTTGAGCAATTTTGGTAGAGATACCCAAACTGAAGTTATTAAAGCTTTGGTTTAAACAGTATTTTATTCAATATACTGTACAGAAATGTGCATACATATAGCAATCTTTTTATAACGTACAAACATACAGTATGAAAATGATACAGGAGTAAGCCGTTGACTTATTTAGAATCTGTCTCCCAAACCATAAATTTGAATGGCGTCACATGAAAGGGGAGCTCAAGATATGTGCACTTAGGAAACACCCATAGCAGCCTCCACATCCGCACAGGCCGGATAGAGTTCCTACCTTCACTTTAGATTTCCTAGGATTCATAGACAATTTATGGGAAAGGGGAAGACTCCAACCAGACTGCGCTCACGCGCAAGCTGATCCAAGTCCTCACAAATGTGCACATACCACGAGTTACCCCCATGCGACGTCAATCAGTCATTTTCACTTTCAGTTGACTTTGAATTATATTCTAACTATGCAGTATAATGAACATTGTGGAAGTTGAATGATCTTGCAAATTATCATATGCAATTAGATCAGAATATCCATATTGTGTAGGTTCATACATATAGAAAAAAGTTGTTAAGAGAAGAAAAGAGTAAAGAGAGTAAGAGATATGAAAATAAAGTGTCACGGCATCAGACAATTTGCACAGATATCCATATTCCAAAAGTTTCTGTAGCCTCCGAAATAGCGGACACTTGAGATTCGTGTAATTGTATTAAAGTATTAAGGTTGTGAACTAGCTTTTTCTAAGAGTTTAGAGAAAAGTAAAGAGGAAGGTTCTCTGTTCCATTCCAAATGCGTTGATATTCGGTTACAGTTTTGTAAAACTATAAAACTTATTAAAGCTTTCAGTTCTACTGTTTTGGTATCTAGATGACCTATTGAATATTGACAATAACTTCTTTGATAGCATGGTCAATCAAATTTACCCTTCCGAACTTCATTTAAATAAGGCAGGCGTCTCAGGAACCGAGGCCTCATTTTTGGATTTACATTTATCTATATCGAATGGTTTTGTTAAAACTAATAATTACGATAAACCGGATATTTTTGATTTTGATACTATTAAATTTCCATTTTTAGTTGGTGATGTTCCTCGTTTAACATCCTATGAAATTTATATTTCTCATCTTATAGTCTAGGGCCTTAGTCGTAAAAAAGGGGTCCCGTGAGCATGAATGTTAATTTATGCCCTTATCATAGTCACTTAGGACAGTCTTTTAGAAGTTAAAAAATGGCTGTTGCCATTTTTTCTTTCATCATTTTACCTAGTAAATGGCAAAAATAGTGGGTGGGGTAAGATTGACCCAATACCACACCCAGTTGTAACAAATGAGTTGTAGAAAATGTTTTATGTCATAAATATGTCTTTTTGAATACTCTGCTACATAAAACAAAAAATGTAGTCCTAAAATATTGGTCAACTGTCATGATATATTTGTAACGTATATAACTGTTACCAAAAATTCAAATGAACTATGATAATTATACCGAATCGGTGGAATGAAGTGTATAAATGTGGTCCTTAATGAGCATATGATATCACTTGTCTTTGAATCATGCTCCTCTTATCTTCAAAATAATTTCTTATATATTTTGAATCAATTAGGTTGCAATTAGCAGTGACAATATTAATTGAATACAGAATGTAACATGTTTCTTAAGAATTCCCAAAACACCAGTAAGAAGAGCTAACGGCTATTGAAGTCTGTATTATGTCTTAAGATGAAAAGAGTACTAGTAAGCATGAAACGCCATTCTTACGTTCACTGTACTATAATAACATTGGTATTTTATTCAAATGGCATCGTAACAGTAACATTACGTTACATAACCGTTATCTGTCCGAGGCATAATAATCCTGGGTCCCGTGCAACACAAGGGGGACCCTGTAGGCATAACTGTTAATTTTATTCTTTCATCATAATCATCAAGGGATTGCTCTTTGAAGCTCAAAAATCGTTATTACCGCATTATATTTCTGTGTTTAACCTACAAACTGGTCCACGTAGTGGGTAG
The DNA here is from genome assembly GCA_963989385.1 of Ctena decussata. NCBI lineage: Eukaryota > Metazoa > Mollusca > Bivalvia > Lucinida > Lucinidae > Ctena > Ctena decussata. The sequence goes on along the minus strand of OZ022500.1, from coordinate 16,633,009 downwards.
GGTAACATTAGCATTTACAGCACCCAGCTGTTACATATGATATGTAGAGAACAAGTAAATTTATAAACATGACTTCTTAAAATATCTTGATACATAAAAACAAACTGAACTATTTTAAAAAGATTACTTATCCGTCACGCAAGACCTGTAACGTATATCACTATAACTAAAATAAATAATTAAATAAACAACTGTGATTTGAATGAATCGCCTGAATGAATTAAGGAAGTGTTCTTTTTAATAAAGACACGCTGTTTCATCCGATTGAATTTTACCCATCTTTGAAAGAACTGCTTGTACATTTTGAATTAGTTGGATAGCAGTTAGCAGTGACATTGCCACATGAAGAGAGAATGCACCTTTTTTCTTAGGAGTTTCCCCTAAATTGATGAAAATTGATGATGTAGCCCCTCAGTGTTATCTTTTATGTCTAAAGTTAACAGATGTACATCTAACCGTGAAGAAACACCAAGTTATATGTCTTTGAACTATGATAATATGGGGTTGTCCTGTACTTGAAAGGCAATGTAACAGAAACATTACGTTACATGTTTGTTATCTATCAGAGATTGTTTTTTTATTGAGAAAGCTGTTTTCAAAGGCTTAATTCTCAGATACCAGAGGACATTTAACTTACCACCAGTACTAAGACGGCAAAGTTTGCTATTCATATTCACATTAGAACTCACCAAGACGCATATAGATCTTTACATCTGAAGCATGAAGAACTTTCTTTACATTTATTCTGACTTATAGCAACATCACAAAACTCATTATTTAAAATTACATGCGACAAGGAAAATATGTATAAGTTGATATTAGGACATAAGTGATTTATGTCTGTGTTTAGAACTGTCACAGAGGTGATACCTATTTCCCTACCTGCGCTATCGACCGAGCCAATCAAAAGAACCTGTCAGCTAAGGCAACTGACAGAAGTATCGGCTCAGTCGACCGTTATTAACACCCTTATTGCTATAATGTGGATTGCATTCTCATTCAACAGCCCTTTGCAGAGTACTACCTCATAAGCAAGATTGTGTTAATCCCATTATTATTGCTTACATGCTGAACTGTAAACAACGTTACCCGTTTGTATTGCTCCCATCGGTTAGACTAACATATTATTATCACTGTGACAATGTAACAATGAAAAATTATGTTTTTTATGAAACACAGAGTGTCTTATTATCGGTCTGTGCCCGATATGTATCGCTCATTGTAACATTACCAAGATTTATTTGGTCAGGTAATTCTGTACACTCCTGTCTGTGTTCTGATACATTATCACAAACAGGTTAATGTAGCAAAAGTATAATTTAATTTTGATCATTCAACTTTTAATATGTATATTTCTTCAGTTGTTGTATTGATATTACTAGCGTCATAAAGCTGCATTTTCTTACTGTATTTAAAATATCTGAACAAAGATCATTCAGGATAGCAGTAAGATTTAATAAATAAGAAGTTTATTTCCGTGATTATTGCTAAGCAATATGGTAATATGTTCAAAGTCAATGAAATCATTTGAAAATCAGGTATTAAGGTTATTTATTTGATATGTAAAGTATGCATTACGTGTATCATTTGCTTCCTTGCAATTCAGAACTAATATATTATTGTCTGAGCATATACATGATATAAGGTTTGAGAAATATATAAACTACTCAGTAACTGGTTGTTTCGTTACTCCTTCCTTTCTCTTTGTTTTGTTATATTGCTGCAAAGTAAAATTATGGTTCAATACATTATTAGGAACAACTGAGCAGCAATATCCTACAGCAAATACTTTGTCATCTTTACTGTGGCTTAGATCAAAATCAAAAGTAAGCATAGGTTCCATGCTGAATCAATTCTTTTAAGAGAAGGTTGTATATAATCATATTAGTAAGAAAAGGGGAAAAATAGCATGGAAGTAAAGATAATCTTTCAAAAAGTATATGTATACATGTATTTCTACTTTGCTGTGATAGCCCGTGAAACGACTTTCTTTTATTCTTTTCCTTCTACTTATAATAATTGTCTGTGACACTGTACTCTTAAGGTCCCAACTAGTACATTACCGTTAGGAACTATATACGTAGACCATATATACCTACTCGTATGTAATGAACTACTATGCAATGTTTTAACCCGGGGTTTATTACTCGACTTAAACTGAACAAAAATGTCCCCCTTGGTCATGTAAACTACGTGATAGTCTTACGAACGTAAGTATCCTCTGTCAGCAAATGTTCCCGTTCGCTTTGTTAGATAACAGTGTGGCTTCACTCGTCAACGGTCGGGTTGTATTTCTGTTTTAGAGTCTTACAATTTGTATGTTAATTGTACTAGATCTTTTCAATAATATTTTGAATTTCTGATTACTGGTAATGTTTAACTTACCAAGACAATCGCCGATCAGGTTTCACCTTCATCAAACTGACTTTATCACTTTATTTGGTGCCTTTATACAAATCAAGTGCCGGTTTATGATTGCAGATTTTTTCTTTAAAGCAATAAATCTGTTATAGCAGTTTTTGCTTCATATACAAAGATCTCACGTATGTAACTGTCTCAAGAATCGTAAAATTGAGTATAGTCCTTAATATGGAAATCAAAAAGTCGCTTAAAAATCGATTTGGCTGCACCCCGAGAGGGACAAAGGTTTCTTAGTCTCATTTGAAAGCTCAGAAAGTGCAGATTTCAATTCTGTTGTCTTCCGCTTGTACATGTGTCCGTTTGCATTTTAGACAACTTGGAACAGACCCACCCTCTTGCCAGCATAAGCGAGTTTGTCAACCATAAAATTGACACCATACCAGGGCAGATATATGAAAACATTGTACATTTATTTGATAAAAGCATGAAGTTTGGCACAATGATTGACAAAGCTATTGTTAGCAGTTTAAACGTGGATACAAAGCTAGAAAAGTTTGTTCATGGCGGCCATCTTGAATTTCAAAATGGCGGCCACTGAAAATGCATTAATGGCAAACACAATTAAAGTTTATCCAAAATGTTAGTTTTATTTTACTATACATGTTTATATTAGCTTTCAGCATGGTGTACTTAATTCTGTTTGCTATTTCAGCAATTGTGATCTATCTATGCTACTGGGCGTAGAAATGACACTGATCAATACTCATCAGTTTTATAGGTATAGATGGTAGTGAATGTCTTTGTCGCTCCACATGGTGGACAAAACTTAAAAAGAAAACACCGTTTTGCAATTACATTGTTTCTACAGTGAAGAACACTTGTTTACAGGATAGTAACAAAAATCGTTTAAGTTGTTTCATTTTATTTGTATAAAATATATCACATGCCTAGCTATATTACATGCCTAGCACACAAATTTTAAGGGTTGTTCGGGTCGGGCGATGGAGCTGGGTAAATTTCAATGCCGGTATGTCCTATAAATTTGGATTACTATAGGACAATGGCCTACTGTGCTTCCAGTAGGTGCAGATGGTAGTTTTGCATATATTTTCTCTCGTCCATTATCCCTTTTCTTTCTCCCTCTCTTTTTAGAGGCAGTTCAATATAGACTGAAATACTGTCTCAAAGAGTCTTTAAACCAAAACCAACCAACCAACTAACAGAGTCATGAGAGGCAGAAAACATTATTCAGTCCTGTTATATATTGCATTTATTTTAATAAATAAAGCAATATAGTGTTTTTAAAAGCAATAGCAATCATATAAGATGTGTAACGTAGATAACAACGACACAAATACAATTAAACAACCAGGATCTTAATAACTTGTAATTTAAAGTTTATAGTTTAGATTCTCATTGAACATATACTAGCATGCATTTTCAAATCATGCCTTATCGACAGAACTGATTGACACCGTTTAAATGAGAGTTATGTAGCACTTGCAAATCAGCTGAATCGAGAATGCAATTTATTTTGTAAGAATTCATACAAATTCGACGAATGACTGTTAGACACAGATGAAAGTTCAAATTGTCGATAGTGTTTCTTCATTGTGATTATACTTAATCTTAAGTAGCCCTACACAGACGTCACTTTATCGAGCTACGAATTTTATATGTCTTCAAATTATAATAATCTGAGTTAGATGGATTTTAAACGGAAGTCTAGCAGTAACGTTGAGTAACATAGTTGTAGTCTATACATAATTTAATTTAGCTTCAATGGTCCGAGGATAAAATGTGTAAAATTATGTGTAAAGGGTCATTTGCGGCCCACAATCTACCTTTCAGTGCTTCATTATATACTTAAGTTTGGTTGGTTGTCGTCCGTATATATACACTTAAGAACTCAGATTCAAATACATGTATTATAGTTTAAACATCTTAATAAGACACATGGGGGTCTTTAAATATGAAGTAGTTTGCTCTTACTCCTTTACAAATGTACCACTATAGCAACAATACTAAAACAAGCATTTAAAACAAACATTTAAATCAGATTCAGCAAGTATATATATTGGTGCGCATTTAACTGTAGTAAAACGTTTACCTTCTGAGCTGTAATCAACGTTACCTGTTTGTATAGCCCTCGTCATTAATACAGCAGCATATTACTGATGTTAACCCAACCAATAGCAAATCTTTTAGATCTGAGGCCTTAAACTTTGAAGCTTAGAACAAAACTTAGAGTTTCCCATAATCCATCTGTTCCCAAGCTCTATTTATCACCATCATATTACCATTTTTTTCCTGACCAGGTTATTTTCATGCCCTTTGCTTATTCCGTTATGCTTTTAGCAGTGCATAAACTTTTATGAAAGACTGATAACATTCAAACAACTTTCAATACATATATTGCTTTATTATTAGTTTGGATACAGCCAAAATGTTGTATCATCTTTATTCGTTATGTCTGGCAAAGGATGCTGTAAATAAGTCACCCTAAAATAATTGCAACAAAATAGGCTGTTTAAGGCGAGATAATAAAAATAACGTTTTGTGTTAATCCCTGATAAGTAAAATTATAAATTACCTATATTATTTGTTTAAGGCTTACTCAAAATGCCATATTACTATATATTTGGTGGGATGTATCAGTGAATTGCTCGACAAAATGGTTATAAATGTTACCCGTTGTGTTTTGCTGCATTTTCTTCTCTTATCATGCTGCAAACCATTATAGGAGAAACAGACACATTAGCTTGGCCAATAAAGCCCACATCATCATTGTCCTAAATTAATATTTTCTGTCCCTTTTCATTTGCAAATACACATTGATCGAACCATTTAAACTAATCCTACTACTGATACCTCAACTTGAAAAAAAAATAATTAAAGAAAACAAAAACACCTTTGTCAATAAAAAGAACATATGGTTCCATGCTTTAGCAACTCTTTAAAGTACTGTTGAAAAGTATTTGTTACACAAGAAAAAGGCAAAAGTAGTATTACTGGAATTAAGACAATCATAAAGGGAAATATTTCTAGAGACCAACTCTAGCTTGCTGCATAGCAAATTACTCGTCTCCTCACATCACTAGTACAGTAATTTCATTTTCATGTTTCTAATATTATACTCCAAAAGTCCTGCTTAACTGAGACATCATCGTTAGGAACATAAATAGACAATTCAATATAATCTTTGACATAATATAATTATTTCCCGATCTTATCTAAAAATTTCAGTTTAGCAAGAACAGTTTCCTTCGTAACGTAAACTGTCCCTATAATCTTAACAAAAACAAACGTGCTCAACAAGAAAATGTTAAACTAACATTCAGTCAAAAAGAAAAAAAAACTTTTATTGTCAGTTTGCATTTCTCTTTTCAACAGTATTTCTCTTTGCATGCTCTTAAAATCCAAATCATTTTAATAAACACTATAACAATTTGTACATGTAATGTAGATTACCAGTGAAACTAGGCATTTCTACATGAAAAATTCATGCACAAAGCTGATGAGGCAGTTTCCTTACTAGACCAACTGCTTACTGTTTGTCATTTGATTTGATTCATACATAAAAAATGCTGACCTACAACTACAGTGACTTTATGTAATGTATTTGGTTTGTTTTAAGACTTATGTAATGTCTTTGGTTTGTTTTAAGACTAATTATCAAGAATCTTGTGCCAAAAGAAAGACAGCAAGTATGCTGAGTTGGGAAAGTACAACAGTAAATTTGTTGATTTATACAACAAGAATCTAGAACACTACAACAAAACTGATTGTGTTCAAAATTTGTCCAAGTTACAATCATTATAAGATTGGTATATTCTAATTTTGTCACGTATAAAACACACAAAGTGACACCGTAAACCTAAATTGTAAAAGTGTCAACAAGTCTTAAGCAACCACAGTTGATAAAATTGGTCAGAATATAATATGAGAGGTTTTGAAAATACTTGGGATCGTTGATTAGTTTACTTGAATGGAATAATATGAAACATTGTTGTTAACGTGACCTACATAACAAAAGAAATCAAGCAGATTGTTATTTTTCCAATTCCTTAAGAAAGCGCAATGGGCAAATGCTAGCAGGAAACATAACAAACTGATTTACCTTAATAGTGTGGAAATATTCACAAGTAACATAATGTAATTTACAGGCACAGGCTTAAGCCAAGCAGTCAGAGGGTTAACAGATGTTAGTCAACACCATTTTTACAGGACTTTCTGCAAATACTACGTACTAGAGCTCCACTTTAGAGAACGGAATCTGTTACCAGCTCTATACATACATGAAATGGGCTCTGATTAGTATTTACAACATGTAGATATTGGCATTTCTGTTATATTGACGAGAAAAAGGTGACGGAGGGTACCTTTACAAAAACGTGTCTACAACCCAAACGGACACCTCCACAAGTAGAAGACAAGCTGATTCTGAAAGCTTACATTCATACCTTTAAAATGATACCATAAAACCTTTGTCCCCTCTGGGGTGCAGCCAAACGAAAATTTAGCTGGGTCATCTCAAGGACTAGTAGCTGGGCAATAACATCAATAAAACTTTTGGTTTATGCTTTAACAAATAAGCATACAGCAAAAGCTGGTGTGCCTGTTCTGAATCTGTCACGTCTTTATTTATTACAATTTGAAATATTCTTAGTTCCGTCACGTATAAAACACACCTCATGAAGCCCTTAAACCACTTGGTGATAAGACTGGTAGCTCCAAGTAAACAGTATTCCATAACAACTACCAGGTTATTATATTTATAAATGTTCTGTGAGAGACACTGAAGTAATACTGGAAGTTGTATTATAATGGACTATGTTAAAAATCAAAGTTATTTACGTTACAACTTGTGGCAGTTAATGATGAAAAAAAACTTACCTGTATTTTCTAATACTTGCAGATGATTATAAAGAAAAAACAAGACTAGAAATAAAACAGAAGGAGCCTACCTTGACATTACATTATTTTAACGCAAATACATATTATACAATTATTGACCTTTGTTGAGGTGAATATGCAATTTTATTGACCTGCAAATAACATATTGACCGACGCGAAGCGGAGGTCAATATGTTATGTTTGAAGGTCAATAAAACTGTATATTCACCGAAACAGAGGTCAACAATTGTTTTATTATATGATAATTCTAAATACGGTTTCCTTTAATACGAGGTAAGTAGTACTACATGGTATTATCTCGCGACGTTACGCCATTAACATTAAGGTACATCAGACGTTACGTCACGAAAATACGATGACGTCAGCGTCAAAGTAATATTCACTGACTGGCCGGTGAATATCACAAAATATTGACCGGCGCATGACGTCAAATAAGCCAAGGAAATTGTGTGTTACATCTTGGTCATATAATAAAAAGGTAATAAAGTATGTTATCGATCGTTACGGCCAAAGAGTCATTAGAAAAAATGGTAACATGTGTTTTTCAATTGTGTACCCATCACTGATGGAGTTAATATACATGAATGTTGCTTAAAATTAACACGAATGCTCACGGGAACTACATATGCCCCCGGACTATAATTCGTTTTGTTAGAGTGTCCAGTCATGTTGATGACTCTAATATTCATAATAAAGTTTTGACAGCAAAACAGCAAAACTTCTCAAACAAGGTTATAGATATCATAAACTTCGTTATGTGTTTTTAAAATTTTATCGACGGGATAACTATTAGCTTGGGATCTTCCACGCAAACGTTGATCGCGACCGCAAACCGGTTCAACCCCGCGGTAATTCCATAACTGGCCGTCCCAAGGCGGCTCTTCTGCTTTGCTTCTTCTTGGTTGTTTTATGCGTTGTTTGTTGCTGTGTCTGTTATTGATATATTAATTGTGATGTTAAGGCTAGCCTGGTGACCACCTACATTTGAAATGGCTGTTCACATGGCTGCCGCTGATGATGTCTTTGGTGGTGACTAATTTTGAGCTGTCTTTTCCAACATGGTGTCTTGGATGGGATCTGGGATTGAATATTGTCAGTTCCTGAGAATTTTCCTATTCACTTTTGATCTTGCTTTGTGCTCACTTTGCTTAAAGGCCCCATTGCTCTATCAGCATGAACTATTTTGTCGTGAAGTATCGCTGCAAGCTTCTCACTGCAGTTTCTTCATTGTATATGATCGTGATTGGCCTGCTTTGAAAAATTAAAACGTCCTTGGGGTTCTCATAAAAACGATTTGAAAAAGTATCTAGATCATTTTTGTTGGCAACTAAAATGATATACTTTCGATTTCATACGTTTCATTACATAGTAAAAATACAAGGTACAATTGGTAACAATACAAGGTACAAGAGGTAAAAAAAAAATGTACAGTGTTTTACCGTGGATAAAAATACAATGTAAGGAGAGGATCTCATTTCTTGTCTCGCTGTTGTGTAAGTTAATAGCCCAACGGGGAACCAGAAACGAAAACCGTGTTTTTCCGGAAAAACTTGTCATTTTTTTCAAAGTACTTTATTCCTTCTTTTTTGCCGTTTATATGACACAAAAAGCACAACAACCGACATATTATCATCAATTCTGAGGACTGTACCAATTTTATAAAGATTTGTGCTTCGACGATATTTACCACCGATAGGACTATGGTGACTTTAATCTCAGTATTTGATCCGTATTCAGGGAAGGGAACAAGGGTAGAAAAAAGCACGGATCCGTGCTCTTTGATATTATTAGATAATGACCCAAGTAATTACTGTAATCTCCAGTAAGACCCTTTTCCAGACTGTGCTAATTGATGCACTGCTTGAGATTATGATAAAATAACCATACCATATGAAAATAATAAGAATCTATAGTCAGTAGGTAAAGGCAAGTAGCACATGAGCTAATGAGCTCTTGGTAAAGCTTAAACAACATATGAAAGAAACTATGTTAGATTTTTAATAACTTTAACTAACAATTTATATTTTTATGAATATTTCTGCAGAATGAAGCATTTTATTTAACAACAGATTTATATCACATGTATCTACTTTTTTCATGAAACTACATATTTCCGGGGTTTTTTTTATATCTATAATTCATTTTAGGATATCCATGACCATAACTAATTTTTGGATATCCAGTACTTTATTTTGAGACATCAGAAAATAATATCGGATATCCTAAATTATTTTTTGATATGATCCATAATTCGATTTTGGAATATCCAAAGGCCGAAATATGGATATCCATTAATTGACTTTTAGATATCCATATTTTAGTTTATGGATATCCAAAATTTGATTGATGGATATCCATTATTTGATATGACTTTTGTGATATACAAAATTCGATCTATGAATATTCAAAATATCCATATATCGAATTATGGATATCCAAAAACCATATGATGAATATTGGATATCCTTAAATCAAATAATTGATATACTAAAATTGAATTTTGGATATCATTACGAAATAAATAACAAAACAGTACCTTATATTATGATCAGTTGATTTTGGGACAGCCAAAAGTCATTTGATTTAACGATATTCATAAATGGATTTGGATATCAAATATTCACCAGATTTTTTTGATATCCATAATTCGATTTATGGGTATTCATTATTCGAATCATGGATATCCATAATTTGAATTTTCTATCCAGATAATGGAATTATTGTTATTCAATAATGTGCTGCACATAAGGGGTAACGCAGATAATTTAAGGATATTTTTAGTAGTTTTTGCATAAAAGCATATGTTGTGACCCATATTAGAACCATCTTGCCATAATGGTTTAAATGAGGTGGTCGCAGTTTCCATCCCCTGCTTCCCTGCATGGTCTTTCATATGAGACTGAGGCCCCGTTTCCGTATGACCTATGTGTTTGTGAGACGTTAAACCTGAGACAGGTCTCTCACTCAAATGAGGGGCCACAGCATATTTTTTCATTGAGAAAGAACGAAAATATTTCAGAATTATCTCTTTTACCCTTCATATCTGGAGCACTGTCAATATATACATGAAGATGAATACTGGATATCCATAAATTGAATTATGGATATCTAACAAGAATTCCACGGAATGCGGTGTCTCTCCTGCTGGCGCTTTTTCACAAAACAGAGCTAAATAAGCAAAGATGCATGCATGAACCAAGTTTCTTGGCTCTAGCCCTTACAGTTTCTGAGAAACAGACCTAAACACAAAAACTTGAAAAAAAAATTGCAAATTCAATCAACCGTAAAATGTTGGTAAAGATTCAATATTGATGATGACTTTGAGTTCTTCTCTTCCACATGAATGCATGACCGAAGTTTCATAGCTCTAACCATTACAGTTTCCGAGAAACAGACCTAAACGCAAAAACTCACCAAAATTGCATAGTCAGTCAACCGTAAAATGTAGGTCAAGACTCAATATTGATGATGGTTTTGAGATTTACTCTTCCAGATGTACGCATGAACCAAGTTTCATGGCCTTAGCCCTTTTAGTTTTTGAGAAAATGACCCAGATGTATGCATAAAAGCCATCTGTACTCTTCCAGATGTATGTATATGCATGACCCAAGTTTCATGGCTCTAGCCCTTATAGTTTCTGAGGAAATGACCTAAACGCAAAAAAATGACAAAAGTTTACGCCGCCACCGCCGCCGCCGCTGACACCCGAAAAGCAATACATATGTCTTTCCTTTGCTTCGCAGGCGACACAAAAACCGAATTATGCAATTATACATAGGAAATAAATAGTAAAATGACACCCAAAAATATGTAGGGAAAATTCATTGTGTTCTCTTCAGGCCCTGTTCAAAGGGGCCCAAGAAACAGATGGGCTGCAGCACAGCTGCTAGTAGCTCACTAAGCTCAGGTCAGTAAAACTGACCTCAGTATGGGCATGACTGAAACAAAGTTGACGTGGACACATAAACTCATTCAAACACAAAAGCTTTCTGTTTTCAGAAGGAATTACTCAAACACCGAGGCCCTCCCGATATTAATTTGATTTACCCATGCTCATTTAACATTGAATATGTGTACATTGGAGAGTGCTTAGAGCAACTCGGTTATGGTGCAGAAAGTTGCGGTTTCGAATCCCGGCTTGGGTCATCTACCAACTGGGATACTCTGTCACCCAGCAGTATATAGGTATCTTAAAATGGGGAAGGATAAGGCAGTGAAAGGAGAAGGATGGGCTCGGCCTTTTATATGCAGTGCCAAAGATAATGCACACTGCCACTACGACCACCAGGCTATGGGAAACCTTTACTTTTTATATGTATGTCCGTTTCATATGTTGAAGAAATAGCCTCACTTCAAAAAGGCACAAAATCTTTATTGCCATAGAATGACCAAGCCTTGTTTTAAGTTACCACTTTAAAATAGGTCTATATACACATATATTTAAAAGAACATAAAAAGCGCATTCAGAAAATAAAGCTTTGTATTAAAATTTTGTCTTTAAACACAAAATTAACATATTTTAAATCAATTCCTTTGTCTATGCATAAATCTGTACTGGATACATAGTTTCTTTCATCCTACTGAGCTCTATTGTTAACTTTTGTCAAAGGTTTCCTGCTAGGTGAAGATAACATCAGAATCAGATGCAGGTTTTATTGACCTGGTCTAGTTATGATTTTCATTACTGTGTTAATGACTGCAACCTGCTGTGAGACTGCAGCCCTAGTAATTCAAGTCATTATCTGGGTCATAATTCTAATTAAGTCAGAAAGCACTGACTTTTGCAAAGATTTACCCTTGTTCCATTCAGTGTATTTATCTGTTTGCTATGTTGCTTTCTTAGCGGGTTAGAAAGCCTTTAAATGGACAGAACAACTTGTGTGTTTATGAAACACGACAGAATCCAGGGAAAGCTTATGTGCCTGTAAAAATCTCCCCCTTTCCCACGGGTAATTTATTGCTGACCATTCCAAAGAGCTGCTTCTATTGTGGTTTACTATTATTGTCATTCTTTGTGGGCTTTCTAAGATATTTGACTTTTTATAGGACAGCTGAAAACAGGACAAGGTAAAAAGGGATTGTTTCGAGGTCATCTGTGGTGCCCCAACGATCTAGTAAAGTTATTGGAATATTATTTAGGATTGCCACATGGCCATCTGCTGGGGAAAGAGCTAACCTCGTTGTTTTTCATTTTGTATTGTTTTGCTCTGTGTGCTGCCTTTGTTTTTTTCCATTTTGTGTTTCAGGCAGCATGTGGAATTCGATTGTGTCAGTTCCTGGTAATTGCCTTCCCATATACTTTACTTGATCTCAGGTGAGCGATACAGGACCATTATGAACTTATTATGATTATTGCTTTCGTCATTATTGGTCAAGTCAGTTTACAAATTCGGCTGGGGGTAATTTCGGACAGTGGCATTGTTTCCTTTATAATTATTATTGTTAGTTGTTTGGAAATATAAAAAAAACTGGGCAAACAGTGAAAATCCTGATGAGACGGCTCATTTTGAGCCGTCTCATCTGGATTTTCACTGTTTGCAATGGTATGTCCGTATTTACCCGCTGTCCGAAGTTACCCGACTCGACCCTATTGTTATTGTCATTGTTGAGCTATTGAATGCTAATGTTTTGTTTACTTATCAGTGGTCTGATATTATGCCAAAAGTGCGCATTTTTGGCATAAGACATATCCTAGTTACTCTAACTGCTGGAACAAAAGCTTCTTAAATTGGTTTGACCTAGATCAGACTGCTGCTTTAGCAGCCTGTTATGCCAGAGCAGAAGTGTTTGCAACTCTGCTTCATAAAGCGCTTTCTGGACACCGTATACAGTCTACCATTTCATCACCTGATGAATATATGTTATATAATATATGTTATGTATGTTTTATGAGGGCCTTAGGGAAGATTGGCTTTGCCAGCTGAGCCACCCTCACTTAATAAAGTCATTACTTACCTACTTACGTACTTACTTACTTACTACCACTTTCTACAGATTTGCTTCCAAATCGTGGAAGTAGCTGTTTGTATTTGACATAGTAATTTATTAAGTTTTAACAGTTGTTTGCTGGGGAAAATGAAGTACTGTATAGATAAACGCGTACTTGGTTAAGGATCCCATTTTTTCAAGGTGGGCTTGCTTTTTTGTTACTTCTATTTTGCTTCCCTGAACGACAAAGCCTTTCCAAATGGAGTCTACTCTTAAAGGAAAGAATTTGCTCCTACGGGGCTGGCATTGAGAAAGGAGTCAAATTGAAAATGGAAGAGTTGCTTCCCCTGAAAGTATAGTCATTCACCTTAGGTTGTCCAAATATTTCGGAAGATTATGGTACTTTAGGCGGCATTCCGCAATTCAGAAACATTCTTAAACAAAATATAGCAATACTCATGAATCCACGTTAATCAAAATGTACCCTCAATCGGAGCAATGCTCGGCCAATTCCGTGATTCACGGATTTGGCAGAACGGTGTTCCGACTGAATGTACCCTTTTTTCTGCTTAATATTGAAACACCTAATAACCGTTAATTTTCTGTTTGGGACAAATGGCAAATTACTGGTTTAGGTGTCTCACGCTTATGCACAATAGGGTAGTTATCCTAATCTTGGGACAGAGATACTGAACAACTGAGACTGCTCCTGAGGAGCAGTAATGTCAGGGCCTACTTTGTTTCTCAGTTGCCAAACAATATTATTGTTTGATGTTTAACCCTTTTTTTATGAAACCTTGGGCATACAGGGAAGAATCAGATCAGACATAAACGCGCAGTCTGCTAGAAGTTTTCGCATTTCGCATCAACAACAACGGACCCTTAGGCCCGAGTCTGCATTGCAATGAAAAGCGAATTCTGGTTATTTTGGAACAGTCTGATCAGGGCCTGCAGTGTTTGCCATTCCAGTGGCATCTTTTGCACGCATAACTGCATTGCAAAAGCAAATTGTTCCATTTTTAAGACCATTTCGGTAAGAATTTTTGGTGTCCGCACTTTTAGTATTTTTACGGTATTCTGTTCTGAGTCTTAATTGGCTATTATATTTTCTTAGAAGAGGCTCATACAGAATGCTGGAATACCTTACCTATGAACTATATACCAGTTTGTCTAAATTACGTCTTTGAGTAAGACGAAAAACAGGATATAGAAATGACGTTCATTGTTGTTATATTCCTTTTGTTCGGATATTTTACAGGGATTTACACCCAATATGACAATGTGTGCCAGCCCACAAGCCCAGATAGATTAGAGCCTTATTATATCCCACGCCAGCCACGTCTTCGGATGGGCCGAATGTGCTTGGGTGGAATGACATCTTCAAACCAGCTTCATGTAACCGGGCATGTGTACTCAAACGATTGCAGCACTCCGCTTTCTGGAGTCGAGGTAGAAGTTTGGCAAGCCGATTCTTTAGGCCAGTATGGCGGCAGTGGCCAGTGCAGGGGTAAAGTTATGACGTCATTAAACGGGTATTATTCGTTTTGGACAGTCCTGCCAGGTAAATACGCCATTGACATGAGATACAGCTTGTACCGTCCAGCGCATATTCATTTCTTAGTCAGAAAAGCGGGATACAAAACTTTGGTAACGCAGATGTACTTCGACGGAGATTCAAACCTTGGACTGCAGGATCCGTGCCGTGTTTGTTCATCCGAGGAAGATGGGTTGATGGTCGGGCTTGAAACGAGATGTTGGACATATTTTCAGACAAATTGTTACAAGAGGGCAAACTTTGATATTGTCCTTACGCCTGGAACCGGAATGTTACAAGTGTGAATATTTAGCTACATGTAGCTGGATAACTGTGAAATTTCTAATTACATTAAATCTCACTATTCAGACCACTAGAAACTGAGACCATTTCGTTATTAAGACGGGTCTTTGCCAGGCCCTAAATGGTATTTTTCTAACTTATGATTTTATATTCAATATTAAGACCGCTTCACATACAAGGCCACATTTAGGCAGTCTGAAAGGTGTCTTAATAAAGAGGAATTTTACTGTATTGGCCAGGTAGGTTTTAGAAAACAGTGTGACCCAGTCCAGACTGCAGTCTGATCATAGTCAACACTGTTTTCATTTCATCTTGTGTTTTGGGTGCGCATTTTTGTATTGTACATGTAAGGTACTATTTATTTTTCAGGAAAATAAAAGTTATATTTAAGGTGTCCCAATTTTCTACGGTAAGACCTCTAGAATCTCTAGGTAAAGATACAGATCTGAGAGAACTTTGTTGATCATATCAGGCCGTCCGAAATGAGCTGCCTTATCAGAGTCTGCACCGTTTGCTCTTCTGTCTAAAGAATATAGGTCTAAACATGTGCAGTTCGCAAATGTCTTCAGACGGGTTATCATAATCTGAAAATCGAAAACTAGACACTACTGAGAAGCACACAACCTTGAATCAACCTTGAATCAACCTTGATTCAAGGTTATGACGTTGAATCAAGGTTGATTCAAGGTTGTGATAATCTTGAATCAATGTTGATTCAAGGTTGTGTGCCCAGTGGGTACCGAATGGTTCGTTATGCCTTAAATGTAACCGACAGAAATGTGGAACGATTGAATTGAATATGCACTTTCTAAATTGGTCAGGAGTTTTATACAGGAAAGTATCATATATAAACCACAGGTGCTTGAAGTTCTATGCTAAGAAAAAAATACTCAAAACCCTTTAAACTTGACGCAGTCTTTAGGTAAGAAATGGCTGATAGCCTGGATGTTAAGGTGGTGATTTATGGTAAATGTAAAAATCTGCATAAAACCATAAAAAGTAAGGTATCTCCCTGAAAGTTAGCAGACTTCTTACATTTGTTGTTCTTTACAAGTAAAAATAGAAAATAGACGTACATGCTGCTTAAAAAAAGTGTATTTATAAGGAAAGATCAAAGGGTAATTTTGCGAATAAATCTAAAAAATCAATATCGTTATTGAAAATTTACGTAGTGCTGAAGGTGCGTTATTGCATAATGAAGAGCGTCCTAGCAATTATTTATTTCAACTCTTACTCAAATTGTAATGTAGGACCAGATGAAAATGGTAGCTTTTTCTCAAATGTTCAACCATATACAAAGTAAATGTACACTGGACGCATTCATTGAATAAAGGGTAGGCAAGCATACCTATATAACACCTACAGTATAAATAATACATTACTGACGTTATCACTGGTGTGTAGATGAAATTGTTCAACCTTGTTAAAATAGTCTCACCTGTCTCATGTGTGTGTTTTGACAAAAAAATTTGGACACAGACTGCATCTCTTTTCATCTGCTCAGCCTGATAATGTATGAAAGAGTTTGAAAAAATAACTGCTAGGACGCTCTCCATTATGCAACAAGGTACTCTAAGCACTAAGTGTATTTTCAATAACGATGTTATTTTTTCAGATTTATTCACAGAAAATAAATTACCCTTTGATCTTTCCTTATAAAGCACTTTTTAATGTAAACAAATGCTGCATTTTGGGATTCTAAATTACGAGAAACAACATAAAGAAAGGATCTGCTAAGTTTTGCAAAGATCAGTGTTATTTTGAGTATTTTATGCAGAGTTTTGTCTTTGTCCCAAATCAGTGATTATCACCACCTTAAGCGGCATTAGTGAAGATAAGACTTCAAGCACCTGTGTATAAACGAAGAGTACATGTACAATTTAAGCGGTTTTGGATACATGTTTTACGGCCCTTTACTCAGGGGGTGGGGGGGGGGGGGGGGGGAATGCTTCCAGGAAAATCTAACCTTGATTGAAAAGGAAGGCAAAATTAAAAGACAGAGTTGCTTCCCCTAAATGTGTGCCTATTCGCCTGAATTCTCTATCAGAAAAGGCCTCATCTCGAGAAAACAAATCTTTATGGCACGTGAAATGAGCCACGCCACGAGAAAACCAACAAAGTGGTTGTGCGCCCAGCGCAAACTCAGATCTGACTGGGCATCCGCCCAGTCTGATCAGAGTCTTCGCTGTCCGCATGGAGGTAGCTTAGACCCTTAGCTACCCTTTAGTTGCTTAGCAAAGAGTCTAATCAGACTGGGCGGCTGCCCGGGCTGATCTGGGTCCGCGCTGGCCGCACAACCACTTTGTTGGTTTCTCATGCCGCGGCTCAAATACAGTTGACTCTTGTTATTTCAAATACTGATATCTCGAAGTACCCTCTTATATCAAAGAATATAGTTCGAAAACATTTCCTAATTTTCTTTACATTTAGACTACTGGTATCTCAAACAACCGATATCTCAAAGTAAATTTTCTGGGACCAGAAAATTTACTTACAGATATCAGTAGTTTGAGATGACCTTCGACTTTCAGATATCGCAAACTGACTGTAGTAGGGTCTCGTATCAACCTGCATATCCATGCAGTCTAATTAGGAGCGTCTCTATTTGTAAATACAGTGTTTTAGTAGATAGTTAAAACTTTGGTTTGTGCACATGCGAAGGCTTTTTTTTTCATCTCTCATTGCGGTTGATAACAATGATCTAACGAATCATCGTTTAAGAGACTTTGTTCTGCCTGTACTGGGTCTGTATCATTCAGATATATGGCTACACCATGTTTTCCACCATGAACAAAAAGAAAATGAGCCGCGACACGACAAAACCAACAATGTGGTTGTGCGCACAGCGAAGACTCTGATCAGACTGGGCAGCTGGGCATCCGCCTAGTCTGATCAGAGTCTTCGCTGTCCGCATGCAGGTAGGTTAGACCCTTAGCTACCCTTTAAGCGTTTAGCAAAGATTCTGATCAGACTGTGTGGATGCCCAGGCTAATCTGAGTCTTTACTGGGCGCACCACCACAATGTTGGTTTTGTCGTGTCGCGGCTCAAATACCTGTGTGACTTCCTGTTTTCTTCCTGGTGGACGTAACCGGTCTAAAAGAAGGTCTACTTCCAAAGGAAAGAATTTGTCCATCACGAGCAAATGAGCCGCGACACGAGAAAACCAACGATGTGGTTGTGTACCCAGCGCAGACTTTGATCAGCCTGGGCATCCACCCAGTCTGATTAGACTCTTTGCTTAGCGCTTAAAGGGTACCCAAGGGACAAAGCTACCTTCATGCGGACAGCGAAGACTCTGATCAGACTGGGCGGATGCCCAAGCTGATCTGAGTCTGCGCTGGACGCACGACCACATTGTTGGTTTTCTCGCGTCGCGCCTCAAATTGCATATTCTTTCCTTCAGATGTTGGTCTCTTTTAGAAGAAAAAGGAAATTGGTGTTGCTTCACCTTCAAATATACCCATTTCAAGAAAGTAAATTATAAAGCTACCATTCCTCGTTTACATTGAAGAAATATGAGCTGCGACACGAAAAAAAAACAAAGTGGCATTTACGCCCACTGAAGACTCAGATCATCCTGGACATCTGCCCAGTCTGAGTGCATGGCTTTATAACATTCTCAGATGCGACGTTATATGATAAATGCAGAAAATGGTATCACTGGGGCTGTATATTGTTTGAACCTAGTAGCAACGATAATGATGAAGGGTTCTGTTCTGGTTGCTAATAGTTCAAACTTGTACCAGGCATGAGCTGGTTCTAATGAGGCTTGACTGCAGAAATTGTCATCAGACTCTATCCATACCATATTAATCCTATCAATGACCCGAGGGTGTTGCATTTTACAAAAGCGTGGAAAGCCTAATCAATCACCCACTGCCAACTGGGCAAGACTTTAATAAACAGTATGAAGCAACTCTGTTATACTTTGTCTCATCAGTAGGGGTCAACTCTTAAAGGAAAGAATTGTGCTCCTGTAGGCTGTAGGAACAAATTCTTTCCTGTAGGAGTAGATCTCATTTCAAAGAGGTATTCTCGTTAAGAGAAGCGAACAGGAATTCCTGCAAGTCAAAATTACATTATTTTCTGAAAAAAGGCATGGGCGTTTATTAGAGCAGTGGTGTCTATTAGGATTAATATGGTATTTGTCAGTTGTGCAAAAATACTAGCAATGATAATTGGTACTGCATGCGAATAGTTTGAACTTGAGTTTAAGGTATATGTTGGCTTTGTGAATACAGGGATAAGTTGCTTCCTTAATGAACTCATTAGAAACACCTTACTCTAATGGTTGAGACCGTTATAAAGATCACAATATACATTTCTGATGGATATACCAAATTCTAACATGACAAAAACATTTTCCCTATTGAGGGTATATAAACCCATCCGTTATACGACAAAACCAACAATGGTTGTGCGCGCAGCGCAGACTCAGATCAGCCTGGGTATCTGCCCAGTCTGATCAGAGTCGTTGCTGTCCGCATGAAGGTAGCCTAGACCCTTAGCTACCCTTTAAGCGCTTAGCGAAGAGTCGGATCAAACGGGATGGATGCCCAGGCTGATCTGAATGTGCGCTGGGTGCACAACCACATTTTTGGTTTTGTCGTGTCGCGGCTTAGATGATGGGGAAGTGGGGTTCTCTTCTATAAGAATCCCATAGATTTAGGTCCATCTAACAAGATGGAATCTGTATTTTTGGTATTCTTTTGGAAAAAAAAAGGTCTATATCCGAGATTATACCATACTGATTAACATGTTATGGCTACTTTTGGAAGGGGAACCCCTCATCTTACAGCCTAATAAATGTGGAATCATAGTGCTCCAGATAAGAAGGGGTAACAATGATAATTTAGAGATAATTTTCTGTTTTTACTCCATAGAAACTTATGTTGTGACCCCTCATCAGAACCGTCTCGCCCAGAGGGTTCTAATGAGGGGTCACAACATATGTTTTCATTGAGAAATAAGAAAAATTATCTCTGAATTATCCTTGTTACCCCTTCTTTTCTAGAGCTCTGGTATCACCACCTCACATCACCCAAACTTTGTTTTTATGTGTGATTTAAGAGTTTGAACTTGTTCCAGGACTTCTGATAAAGGGTTTTGATAATCAAAATCCAATCTTATCTAGAACATAGAGGATCTTACACGAGTGGTCATTTCATATGAAATTTATGAAACGAGCCTACGGCTAGTTTAATAAATTTCATATGAAATGACCACGAATATAAGATTCTGTTTATCATATGACCCTTTAAAATGGGATTTTAACGCCTTTAAACTGAACATTATTTCAATAAGAAAACCCATTGTTGACATGGTGTGTTACTACACGTGGTCATATGATTTTTATGACACAACGTTATCAAGTGAGTAACAGCTACGTCATATGATAAACTGTTTTATATGGCTGTATACTCATAGCAGATGGACAAATGGTTGCGTACAGCTGTCTTAGGACCAGGGCATATAGAGTAGGTCCAAGATGGGCAACCAGTGAAGACCAAGCTCAAGCAGCAAGAGCAGTCTGATCAGAGTTTACACTGTTAGCTCTAACCTAAATAAAATTATATTGATTACTGCCAGAAAAAGACAAATATATAATTCATTAAAAAAAGCAAGTTATAAGTTTTATTATTTTTCTTTGTTTTGTGTTTCCCAAGACAATACAAATTCATATTAAGACCAGTCTTCAGATAAGAAGGGGTAACAGAGATAGTTTAAGGGTCTCTACATATGTTTTTATTGAGAAATAAGAAAAAACATTTTAGCATTATCTCTGTTAACCCCTTCTTCTATCTGGAGCACTGGATGGATGGATGACAGTATTTCAGTCATATCAGGACAATGGGAGGATGATAATGAAAGACTGTGTGCAAAGGAACCCTGTTAACAGTAGGAAAGATTCTTACCTTAAATGGGGCTCGAACCAGGGTCTGCTAGATCAGTAGGCCAGCGCTTAACCCACTGAGCTACTGGGGCTCCATGGAGCACTGGAGACTATACCTTTTGGCTGTCAGCCAATTTTATGGTCTGCAGTCAGTCTCTTTGCATAGCACTTATATAGTTTGTGAAAGCTGACCAAACTGATACTGCTCCTGGCTGTCTGGGTCAGTGGATTGACAGACGCTTTTGCGTGGATGGTAACCGGCCTGCCCGGTTGACAGCACAGATTGAGGTAGGGACATTGGTAAAAGAAATACTGTTCGCACAGTTGGGTGGTCATCAGCTTGTTGGTTTGTCTTCTAACATAGCTCCAGATAAGAAGGGATAACAGGGATAATTTAGGGATAATTTTCCTTATTTTTCCATAAAAACATACATTGTGACCCCTCGGTGAGAAAGTTCAAATGAGGGGTCACAATATATGTTTTCATCCCTCCAAATAAGAAGGGGTAAAAAGGATAGTTTAGGGATAATTTTCCTTAATTTTCCATAAAACATACATTGTGACCCGAGACGGTTCTAATGAGGGGTCACTATATATGTTTTCATCAAGAAATAAGAATGATTATCTCTGAATTATCCCTGTAACCCCTTCTTATCTGGAGCTCTGTTCTAAGTCAATGAAAGAACCTTCCTGAGGAAAGTGCTGTCTCACTGAGATGCAAGCAGGCATTACAAAGACTAAGGAGACATGCCAACAAGCTGGAACCAACTGTGTAAACGATGTCTTCACATTTACATGAATTTACACTGTCTTTATATCTAAAGTAAAAGAAATCATGGCTTTCACAATTATGATCCTGAGTTTTTAATGAAATAACACAGCTCTAAATAGTTAACCTCTTTAGACTAGATACCCGTTTTGGGGACATATGCAAACAGTGCAGACCCAGTTCAGATGCTGCAAAATGTGGCATCTGTTCAGGGCCTACACTGTTTGCTTACAAGAATTTCTATGCAAAATACAGGAAAAGTGAAAACATCCACCGGAAACCCTACAACTAGGAATGGACTCATCTAAATGATAAGGATGGACAAGTCCATTGGTCAAAAAAGGGTTAAAGGATGTAGTTTCTATTAGCATGATTAGTCTGTCATAAAAATCTAAGAAATAGGCTACACAGCAATGTCTATTTTTAGACAATGATACCTAACCTATTTGGTAGTTTTGATGACATACCATATTTCTTTGGTTATATGATAGAGTTTCTTCCTGGATCTAGATTTCTGAGATTGTTTTGGAAGAGATAACACAACCACAGGGTATAAACCAGTCCACCAATTTTTGCTTCCTGCAGAGATTGTTCATCATATTTGGCTTCCATCGAGACTGTTCAAGGTCTTTGGTTTCCTGCTGAGACTTCTGTACATGATAAATGGCTTCCTGCAGAGACTGTCCGCGTGATTCTGCTTTCTAGCAAAGTCATGCCGACAGTCTTGGCAGAAGGCCATTTTTCGAGGACTGTACATCCCTGCTGGAAGCAAGAAATCACGGACAGTCTCGGTGGAAGCCAGATATGATGGACAGTGTCTGCAGGAAGCGAAAATTGGCTGACTGGTTTATACACTGTGCAACTTAACATAATTGGGGTAGTTTTTCTGTGCTCCAGATAACAAGGGGTAACATGTATAATTCAGAGATATTTTTTCCTATTTCTCAATGAAAACATATATTGTGACCCCTCATTAGAGCTGTCTCAGCGAGACAGTTCTAATGAGGGGTCACAAAATATGTTTTGATGGAAAAGAAAGGAAAATTATCCCTAATAAGCCCGTTCCATTTGGGATACGCCTTTGGGGGTATCTGGGCAAACAGTTTGGATCCAGTTAGGGCCCACAAACGTGGATCCAGATTAGGCCCCACAAACGTGCGGCCTGATCTGAGATCCAAACTGTTTGCTGCCTAGACATCATTTCTACAAGAGTTAGTTAGACCAATATTGTCAAAATATTCTTGATTTTTTTATGCAGACGACAATTTCAGCAGACAACAAAAAATACCCAGAATGCAATGGGTTAAACTATCCCTGTTGCCCCTTCTTATCTGGAGCACTGTTTCTGAAGAGAAAAAAACATGTCTTATAACTGAAGACATTATGGTAGAGACTTGTTGAAAATAGTATTCCAGGCCCCGAGGTTATAAAACTTGAGTACATTCTCAAACTCAAAATAAAGCAAACTGATTGGCTGCTTCCGAGCAGCCAATCAGTGTGCTTTATTTTGAGTTTGTGATTTTTCTCAAGTTTTATAACCAAACCTTGAACCCAGGGCTGAAGATAAGAATGGGTAACAGAGATAATCTAGGAACAATTTTCCACATTTCTTCATAACTTTTGACCCCTCATTATAACTGTCTCATCTAATGATGGGTCACAACCAATGTTTTCATTGAGAAATAAGATACATTATCTTCAAATTATCCTCAATATCCCCTCTTATCTGGAGCTCTGTATACAGTTGTTCTTTAGATATTTTGTTGAGAAAATACTCATATTATCATGAGTTTCCAGTGGAGTTTTGAATAAAGAATGTATATATTTGATTATTTGTCTGTCCTATTTGATTATGTCTGAAGTGATGCTAATGCATAGCTCTAGATAGTAGATGGGGTATGAAAAACATGTTATGACCCTTCATTTGAACCACTTTAATGTAGGGTCACAATACGTTTTTATGAACCTTAATTCCCATCAAAGTGCACCTTATTTACTGTAAAATTTAGAGCTTTCTGATCACTGTGCATGATGTCATGGCATTCACTTTGACATCTTTTCAATAGTATTCACAATATTCATTATTGTGGTGAATTGGCAAAATTTAATATTGTTACTCATCCTTGAGCTATGGACACTTGTTCCGGAGTTTCAAGCCATACTATGAGCTCAAGGATTATTTGAACTCCGACATGAGAAAACCAACAAAGTGGTTGTGCTACCAGCGCAGACTCAGATCAGCCTGGGCATCCACCCAGTCTGATCAGAGTCTTCGCTGTCCGCATGGGCGTAGCTTAGATCCCTAGCTACCCTTTAAGTGCCGAGCGAAGAGTCTAATCAGACTGGGCGGATGCCCAGGCTAATCTGAGTCTGCACTGGGCACACAACCACAATGTTGGGTTTCTTGTGTCGCAGCTCATTTTATTACTAGAACTCCATGGAATATGTCTGTAACAAAACAGCCTTAAAATTTGAGAAAATTTTAAACCGCCGACACCAGGGGCCATATTTGTAAAAGCACTTTTAAAAGTTAGTGGTTGCTATGCTGTTGCTAAGGCTTAATTTCTATGTAGGAGATTTCCTACAACTATGAAAATTGCTGTGGAGGAACAGTCTTTCTCAGACTGTTCCTCCAGAGCAAATTTCATAGTTGTAGGAAATCTCCTTCAAAGAAATTTAGCCTTAGCAACAGCATAGCAATCACTTAAGTTGTTTTATAAATACGGCCCCAGAACTTGCTTAGAACTGCTTGTTGCAGGCAAGACAAAAACCAAAGCTGTTGATTAGAAGAGGTAATGGTGGTAATTCAATTAGTTTTTTCTTATTACTCAATGAAAACATATGCTGTGACTCCTCATTAGAGTCAAGCTGAGAACATTCCAATTAGGGGTCACAATATATGCTTCCCAGCGCCAGCTGGCACACAGCGTCAAAATGACGTTGTTATGACATCGATGGGACATCATTACATCCCATCAACGTCATTTCAACATCATGTGCCTGCTGGGTTTTAAGTAAAAATAATGAAATTTACCTTTAAATTATCCCAGTGACTCCTTATCTCGACCGCCGAAAATGGCAAAATTTTGCATAAATCTGAGCCTCGAGGTAGTATGATTATGAAAATATGGATACTTTGCTTGTTTTGAGTATGCACAAATCCATCAAATAACTAATTGACAAGGGGTGGTGATAAATTGCTCAAAGCTGCACGCACAGTAAAAATTTTATTTCCAAGAGGGAAGAAAGTTAGTGGTAAAGTTTGCTTCAAAATCTGGTGCACCTTGATGCGTTCGATTGCACGTTCTACATAAATTCTTTAATTTGCCACCATTTTAGTTTTGTGCACAAATTTTTCTCTTGTCATTTGTTCAGCACCCTTGGCTGCTGGAGGAATAACCAGTTTAGCCTGACGCATTACAAGGTCCGACTGAATTGGGAATCCTCTATCAGCCATCACTTCATCCTTCGGATCATGCAATCAGATTCAGAAATCCAGAGTCCATCACTATATGCCTGTCTGAAGCTCTGCCACCATAGGCCTCTGAAATGTAACTGATAGCTCCATTTGAGGCAATGCACACCAGGGTTCGAGGTTATAAAACTTGAGAATAATCTCAAACTCAAAATAAAGCACACTGATTGGCTGCTTCCGAGCACATGCTCTGAAGTAGCCAATCAGTGTGCTTTATTTTGAGTTTGAGAATGTACTCAAGTTTTATAACCTCTGGGCCTGGAATTTCAATGTGTTGCTCTTCTTGTAGTCAGACCAAGTCTGCATTTGTATCTCAAGATCATGTGGTCGTTCTATGAACACTTCAGTACCGTCAATAATGCATTGAAGATTTGGACAAAACAGCTTGTATTCACCAGGTAGGGTCTCCTGTATAGCTTCTTTTGGTGCCGGTTTCAGTTCCTGTGATAAGAATTTTAGCCATGTGTTTAATACCTGGGATACAACGCTATCTGAAGAAAAGAAGCTCATTGCTAAGTCCTAATTGAAGTCTCATGAGAGTTAACAAAAGCTCATCTTTATCCGAGAGTTTACGTTTTGGCTAAGGCAGCGAAAGGGGAGAGATGGGCTCCGCCTTTCATCAGCTGTGCCCAAGATACAGTTGGTCTCTAACCCCACTGCCCCTACGTCTAATAGGCTATGGAAAACCTATACCTTTTTTACGTTTTGGTCCAAATTTTTAGGAGCTCTTTTAAATTTCCTCTGTACTTTAGAACTGATCACCTTTGACTGTCCATTCCAGTATGGTAAAGACCTGGCCTGTGGCCAAAGGAAACGATACAGCGCTTCAAATGTTTTTTTTGTTTGGTAAGCCACTATGTAACTCAATTTTTTGGTCTGAACCCAGAACGGGTTCCTCTGTACTTTAGAACTGATCACCTTTGACTGTCCATTCCAGTATGGTAAAGACCTGGCCTGTGGCCAAAGGAAACGATACAGCGCTTCAAATGTTTTTTTTGTTTGGTAAGCCACTATGTAACTCAGTTTTTTGGTCTGAACCCAGAACAGGTATGAATACCGGCATGAAGTTTTTCTGGGTGAGCTGAAATTTCAGCATATCTATTTCTGCCTGAAGTTTGTTTATTGTATCTTGCTTTTCTTGGCACCCTTTACAATCACATTTTGGGCCACAAGAACACTGTCCTACATAAGAATGATCCACTGATGGGTTGAAATTTGATTCATTTGCTTCTTTCTGTCTTGAATGGCTGTGATCAGATGGTACATGTACAACAGGTGCTTGACTAACAGGAATTTCTGTTTCTTTAGACATAGGGTCACATGTGTCAATCTTTTCACTTTTTAAATTTTTGGTTTTGTATTCAGTGGTCACATTATGAGAAATTTGTCTAAGTAACTGTCTTCTTAGTGGTTTTGAGTTCTTCTTCTCTGTGTAACCTATTTTCAGGACAGGATATGGATTTCCTTCTGTTGGTTCCCCTTCTACAAAGTGAAGGGACTAAACCCTATCATTTCTTGATGGCTGCCAATTCTTACCAGTTTTTTTTATCTTTTCTATAACAGTTATTGATCCATCTTTTTCTGGCATCAGCATTATTTCTTTCTGTAGGAAAAGGAAACAAAGTGAATGGAGGGTCACAGACACATCTTAAAGTCCCGAAGTTACAGTTATGAAAATCACACCACTTCTTCTTCCACATACTAATGTGATACGTGGAGCTACTACAGCCCACAATAGCACAAACTGTCCCTGGCATTTGTTTTCGTTGCTTGTATTTACTTGAAAAAGAAAACAAAGATTACAATAGAAAACATGCACAGTCAACTCTTGATATCTCAAAGTGGAAATGTTATTCCAAACTACTGATATCTCAAAGTAAATTTTCTGGTCCCAGAAAATTTACTTTGAGATATCCGTAGTTTGAGATAACAGGAGTTAAAGTGTAAATAAAAGTAGGGATTGTATCCAAACTGTATTCTTTGATACGACAGATATACTGAGATAGCAGTGTTTCAGAAATTGAGAGTTGACTGTAGATATGTTGCTATTGATAGTAAGCTGACAATAGTGGACATCCAGTTCATTATTGACAGCTGGCTGTCAATAGCTAAATGTATCTTCTTTGATACTTGGTTCCTTTTCTGAAGAAAACTTGTGCTCCATGTTAATTACTATAAATTGAGAATTGCTGACTGCAAAGATATGTTCCACATAATGACAATTAATGTTCAACATAGTCCAGAGCTCCAAACAACAAGAGCTGTCGCCTGACAGCATAGCTCACCTGAATAGGTGCTTGCCCATCACACAGTCGCTATGGTGGTGTGGACTGCTATGCATAAAACTTAAGGCAAGCATGTCCATAATGACAACACATTTATAATCAAAGTAAAAAGTATGCAAAGACCAGGAACTGAAACAATCAAAATCCAAATCCAGCCCTCAAACCATAGTAGGAAACAACTAAGATTACAAATAATCAAGATACTGAGAACATATGGCCAACCGAGTGAGCAGCTTGTTCCCAAAAGGTGGCCACTCAGCAACCCAAACCGAACCAAAAATAATAAGAACATACATAAGGTAAAACATCACAGAAACTCTGACACCAAAAACAGGCAACAGAGAACCACAACAGAACTACCTCAAAAAGCTATCTCAGAAATAAGTCTTAAAATAAAATTAAAATAAAAAAAAATCCATAGAAAAATTGAAGTCATGAGCTTGAGGTCAAATAACTAAGGTGTGCGCGTGTGTGTGTGCATGCAATTGTCCATGCATGCATGTGTGTGTGTGTTTGTGTGTGAGGGGAGGGGGCTAGGATGTAACAAAACCTTGACCCAAATATCTAACATCAGTCCAAGTATCAAATGGGTCCATTGTGGCACTGTTACATTATGTCTTCCTAGATATAAAACTTTAACCAAAATCTTAAAGATAAAATTCTAAGTCGATGACCTTGACTTCAAGGTCATCCAGTGGAGTAAGTACATGGTGTTTTGTAAAACTCAAAAAAGTGTCTAACATCAGTTCAAGTGTAAGCTAAATCTCTGCCAAGCATTATGAATCAGTATGCAATAAGAAAACTTTAATAAAGACCAAATTTCCTAAGTCCCTGACCTTGACCGCATGGTCACCGAGCAGGGTTGGGGTAGTACTCTGTAAAACTTTGGACTGATATCTAACTACAGTGCAAATATCAAAAGAATCCGTCCATGAGTTCAGGAGATATGGGTCTTTAAATAACTTTAACCAAAACATCCAATCAATAAAAAGAAATTTTCTCAGTCAATGACCTTGACATCAAGGTCACTGACGGGGGGTGGGGGTAGTACTTTGGAAAACTTTTCACCAATATCTAACTACAGTGCAAGTATCAAAGGAATCCATCCATATGGATTAAGGAGATATTGGGCTTTATAAAACTTTAACCAAAACATCCAGTCCAAAAACACTTCTAATTTTCTAAGTCCATGACCTTGACATGAAGGTCACGGAGTGGGGTGGGGGTGGTATCCTTTTAAACTTTTGACCAATATCTAACTACAGTGCAAGTATCAAAAGAATCCATCCATGGGTTACAGAAAATATGGGTCTTTAAAAAACTTTAACCAAAACATCCAATCCGGACGCTGACGCTGATGCTGACGCCGACGCCAGGGTGACAACAATAGCTCTTCCTGAACTTTCGTTCAGGCGAGCTAAAAAGAGATATAGATGGATAACTTGCGATTTTACATTCTTTTCAACAGTCTTTCAGTCATATTAGGACAATGTGAGTGTGATAATGAAAGGCTGTCACCTGTGTGCAATGGAACCCTGTTTACCCCAGCAGGTCTTGAACCCAGGACTGCTAGATAAGTAGGCCAGCGCTTAACCTACTGAGCTACCAGGGCTCCTAAGAAGGGGTATCAGAGGTAATCCAGATATATAAGTTCTCAACGAAAACATATGTTGTGAGTGAGTGAGTGAGTGAACTCGGGTTTAACGTCCCACCAACAACGAGGTCATATGGAGACGGGACCTTGGTTTAAAGTCTCATCCGAAAGATCGGAGAAGCGGGGGAACGAACTTGCGACCCCTCGATTGGTAGTCCGGAGTGTTATCCACTACGCTACTGCCACTCCTACATATGTTGTGACTCTCATTAGAAGCATCTTGGTGAGAAGTTCTAATGAGGGATCACAACATACGTTTTCATGGAAAATTAGGGAAAATATTATCCTACACTGTCAGCTCAGGGACTATGCAAGCTCCAGATAAGAAGAGGGACAGATTATAAAGATGGATGACAGATTTTACATCCCTTTTAACAGTATTTCTTCAGTCGTATCAGGACCATGGGGGTGGGGGGTTCATCAGTCGTATCGGGACCATGGCAGGGGGCGGGGGGGGGGGGCAGTCATATCAAGACCATGGGACATGGGAGTGGGAGTGATAATGAAAGTTTGTTTGCAAGGGAACCCTGTGTACAGATCCACTTTCAAACTGTAAACACGGTTATTGAGTGGTGAAAAACTGGAATGCCTCGAGAGACACCATAGTTGAAGAACCATCTATATTGCTTTGATGAAGCAGAAACTAAGAGATGACCTAAACTACCAAGTAAGTATACTTTATTCCTTTAGAGTAAGACTTTCACAGACTCTGTTAAATGCATTTAGAAATTAACGAGAGCTTTAGTTAGACTGAAGAGTTTTTATCTTACAAATCTCTGAAGCCAAAGTGTCTGACTTACAGTGGTCTATCAATATCATATGGGCCGTGACACCACAAAACCAACAAGGTGGTTGTCCGCCCAGCGCAGACTCAGATCAGCCTAGGCATCCACTTCGTCCGATCAGACTCTTCATTTAAGTGCTTAAAGGGGTTACTAGAATTACCGGAATCTACCTTATTACCGGAATATACCGGAACACACCGGAATACACCAAAATATACATTTTTATTACCAAAATAAACTTAAATATTGCCAGAATGACTGAAATAAGTACCATTTCCATCTAAGTATTAGCTTTTTTTTATTGGTAGTGAGAATTAAGGTAGACGAATACTGAATAGAAATATTGGCGGGGCATTCAAACAATTATACCGTCTAAATAACCCAAAGAGCTATAAAACATTTTGGTAAGAAAAAAACAATTTTCACAGTTTTGTTTTCCTAAAAAACAATATTTTGTATTTCAACATACTTTTTTTTACATATTTTCCATCAAAAATTCATATCTCTAGCACATGAATGCAGTTTGATTTCAGCAAATCATAGGATATTTGAAACAAACTGACAACAAAAAATTGCAGTTTTCTTGTTAATAAGTATATTTATACATTCTTTTTAAAAATTCAAGAAAACTGAATTTCATGAAAAACGTCATGAAAAATATATTCATTCGATGGGGCATGCTTATGCATATTATTTTAGTAAAACTTAAATTGTATGTTAAAGAATATAACAAAAACACAAACATTTCACCGTTTCGTTTCCTAGAAAAACAATGTAAGTTCAAAATATCCCCAAAACAGACTGCCCAAATTCTGCACCTGTTGCAAGCACAGCCGGTCCTTGTCCTATTATTTATTTTCCTGTTATTCGGTTCTACCATAGAGTAATGTCGACAAAATGCGCAGATGGAATGGAAACTGTGAAGATCTTGATCATTCTGGTTCCTAAGGAACAGTCTGATCTCGGTTTCCACTGTTTATACAGACCTATGTGCCCGAAATCTTAGGAGCTTTACGGTAGACATTGTTAGTGTGTATTATAACTGTATATACTCCACAGTTAATCGATTTGATGATGGACAATAACTCTGTTTTGTTTTTTACACAAGTAAGAACAGAGTTCTTCCGTATTCGTCCACCTTAATAGACTAACGTATGGGTATTGGATAGGTATCACTGTGCAGATTGCAAACTGGTTTGGGTCTTTGTAGGGGTCAGTCACTTGCCAGCATTTACATGCAGCAAATATTAAATGACATATTGTAAATAAAATTATTTATATTCTGGTCAAAATAAAGTGTATCTCGGTAAACAAAAATTGTGTATTTTGGTATATTCCGGTAGATTCCGGTGTATTTTGGTATATTCCGGTAATTAAGTGTATTCCGGTATTTCTAGTAACCGTGCTTAAAGGGTAGCTAAGGGACTCAGCTACCTCCATGCGGACAGCGAAGACTCTGATTAGCCTGGGCAGATGCCCTGGCTGATCTGAGTCTGCGCTGGGTGCACAACCACTTCATTGGTTTTCTCGTGTCACAGCTCATATAACAGTTTTCCTCCCTCCCCAAACACACTTCCACCCATTCCATCAGGTTTTATCTTTTGATATGAGAGCTGTCTATTCTAACAACAGAAAATCTGTTGACTCGACCTAACTGATCCTTCATTGCCAAATAAAACGGTAAATGAGTGCTGGTTTTAGTACTTCAGGACCACTGGCTACAGATCAGAAAAAAAAAAAGAACTGAATACGTCTCGTAGAATTCTAAAGAATATGGGTTTGATGGTCATGGACTTACTTTCACAATGTTTAGTTTGTTGTCGCTTCCTTGCTCTCTTTCAGTCTTTGAATTTTCTCAGAAACACCACCTCGCCGTATTAAGATCATATCAAGACAAGAGGGTTGGGGGTATAGGGCTGCAGTAGGTTTCGTGTTGTTGTTTTTTTTTTTTTTTGTTGTTGTTTTTGTGTGTTCTTTTGTTTGTTTGCTTTTTTTTTTAACTTTAATTTGTTACAAATATGTACATGTATGTCTTTGTAATTTTAATTTAGATTATGATCGTATTTCGCGTCACATGTACGTCATACCAATGAATACCGGGACTGTACTGTACTGCACTGTAGGTATATATATTGTGCCACTTGAGGCACATCTCCCTCGGAGAGTCACAAACTCTTCTTAGCGGAGTTTAGCATTGCAGTTGTTCAGGACGTATATACAAAGGACTAAAATGATGAAGGCTCCAACACCCTATTCACAGTTTAACTGGATAAAATGTTGACCTCGAGGTTTGTGTGTACAGCGACTCATCTTTTCCGCTTAGGAAATATTGAGAGTCTTTGGTAGCGATCAATTTGCAAGGCATGGCACAAACTAACTGCTTGTATTTCCAGAGCTCTTATAACTGGTTACCGTAGTCATTAACAGATGTACAATCCAATACTGCACTACAGTCTAGGATTAGCTCAATGGTTGTGAAATCACTGCTTTGGCCATAGCCTAGCTTCTCTACCAAGGCACTAAATCTGTCGAGTATTGGTCGCCTGGTTGATGACAAGGCCTCTCACTCCAGTTTGAAATGCTGCACTGTTTCATCACCCTCGTGACATAAGAGACACTCTGGCTTTATTTCAGCTTGGTTGAATGCTGCTCTGTTGGTCTGAAGGATGTAGGTACCAGTGGCAAGTTTAAGCTTAGTCCTAAGACACCCCACACCACGCACTTCTCGTGTATGTTTAATTAACCAATGCTTAACTCCCGGCGTGTAATCATGTGTGTTTAAGTAACACAACGTTTGGCATAATACTGGCCGTGCCTTAATTCGCTGTGTCCCCGTTAGTACATAGACTGCTGGGTCTGGTGTTGTCTCTGGTAATGAAAGAACCTGCTTCAGGAACCTCCTAAACAGTCTCTCCAATTTGTCAAGTAGTGTCTTTCTAGGTAATACTACCTCCATCCCATACATTAGCACTGGAAGGACATAAGTGTAAACTAGCTGGATCGAGGTCTCTGGATCTAACCCATTCTCTCCGTGGAGACCTGCTGCCATAAGGGCGTAGATAACGCGCCGAGATTTCTTGATATTTTCGTCTACAGCTGATTCTTGAGTGTCTGCTGACCTTACGATACCCAAATGCATAGCTTCTTTGACGACTGGCATAACTTGGCCTTTCATTGTTACTTCAGTAGTCACGTCAATTTGCTTCGAGCCATTTGGGATTTCAAGTAAAACACTCTTTACAGGCTGCAGTAAGTAGTGCTCCATTATGCTGTAATCAACGGCATCACCCACAATTAAGGGACTGCAGAGTCTCTTTCTCTTCTGATAACACAACCAAATCGTCAGCACAGGCAGGCGCAACACATGGTACTTCACCTACATGGCACCCTGTGCCCGAATTCTTCATTCGTTGTAGTAAGTTGTTACCCTGTATCTTGAACAAGTCCGTTCTAAGTATCCCGCTTTGGCGCAGCCCTTGCTTGATGTCAAAGGGCTCTAAGTATTTTCCATTCCACTTGATCACTGACTTAACATCCTTGTGCAGGGACTGTATGAGGTTCCAGTCGATACCAACCACTCCAATGTGAAACAGCCTCCCGGAGTAGACTCATGCTATACCACGTCAAAAGCGGACTTGATATCCAGGAAGGCCACATACAGCGGTTTCCGGAGATCTTTATATTCCCTGACGACTTCTTCTAAGATCAGTGAGCAGTTCATCGGTGAAGAACCACGGGTAAATCCACGCTGTAGATTATCTTGGCTCTCCTTGATTTTTGGCTGTATTCTATCTGTCAGTATAACTTCTACCAGTTTCATAACAATGGGTAAGATGGTAATACCTCTATAATTCTTGGCTTCTCCACTTGAACTTTTTTTCTTGTATACAAGGGTTAAGGCACCAATCTTCATGGCTTCTGTCACCTGAGCATACTGGAAAATGTGATTTATGAGGAAGGCTAGATGACAATGAAGAGCATCACCTCCATGCACCAAGTGTTCTGCCGTAACGCCATGATAATACAGGGCCTTGCCTATTTTCAACGAGCGGACTGCTTTCTTTTCTTGTTCAACTGTGACTGGCTTGAATCCTTCCTTCTTACTCTGGCTTGCACCTATATATCTAATATTTCAGGAAACTCTGAATTCACCAGCTGCTGATATGGTTGATCAAAGTGGTTTGCTTAACCAGGAGTTGCCAGTGATGCGAAATACTGACGCCATTCAGTGAGTATATCCGACTTGGTTCTGTAGGTCTTATTGTCGACTACAACCTCATTGATACAGCACTTCAGAATTCCCCTCTGCTTGTTAATTAACTGGAAAAACAGCTTTGAGTCACTAGACCTTGCATCCAGAATCTCCTGCCTCCTTAGCTCACGTCTTTGGCAGCTTCAATTCTGCAAAACTTCCTGAGATGACTTGTTCTAAGATTCTTGTTCATCAACAGAGTACTAGTCTCTTCATGTGGTCTATTCACCCTCTTCCATTCATATAAAGCCTTATTTTTTGCCCTTACAGCATTCTTAATCTCTTGATTCCATCTAGTTAGCTTAGCCTTCCGTCGCCTTCTTACTTGCTTAGGACCTGCTGCTTCAGAGGCTTGTACCAAAATATCATTCAACCGACGTATCTCATGATCCAATACGTTTAATGAGGAGATTTCTTGTCTCAATCTTCTGACATCTGTACCAAAACTCTCCTGATATGTAACCTTGTCCACCTTATCCCACTTGACTCTGTGGAGTGGCCCCAGGGTCTTAGTTTTCTGCCTGTTCTCATGGTCAAGTCGATGATTTAAAACAAGCCTAAGTGGGTAATGGTCTGAAACATTCATGGCAACATCATCCACCACCTCAATACTCATGACGTTATCAGACATACTTTCACTGACAAAGGTAAAATCAATGGTGCTCACCTCTGTCCCACCAGGCCCGGAGGTTATAAAACTTGAGTACACTCTCAAACTCAAAATAAAGCACACTGATTGGCTGCTTCCGAGCACATGCTCGGAAGCAGCCAATCAGTGTGCTTTATTTTGAGTTTGAGATTATACTCAAGTTTTATAACCTCGGACCCAGGGCCAAAATATGTCTTGACTGTAGGTCTACTCACCATGCGAAACTCTTCGAGAAACTGCTTGAATGCGGCTTGTCGTTTTAGGCTTTCTTACAAGATTCGTCTTCATTAAAATCCCCCCAGTACAATAAAATGTGAGTCCTGATACTTGGGTATTATTTCCTTAAGTTGAAATATACAGTCTTTAAAGCCGTCGACGCTGTCCTTCAATCCTCGACACGGCATATAGGCTGAGATTAGTATGGCTGGTTGCTGGCTTCTAACTTAGATGCATTGGATGCGATTGCCCCCATCTTTCAGTTGAGTCACCAGGTGATCTACAGACTTCTGTCAAAGAATTGCAGTCCCACCATAGCCTCTAGGCATCTGGACAAGTAGAATAGGATCACCGGTATCAACGGCTTTTCCACAACCAATCGACTCCTCACAGACTGAGTCCAACTTCCCTAGCCGACAGATGAAATACATGCACCAGTGTTCTTGTACTAATAAAACATCGGCAACCTTGGAGAGCTGCTGGATAGCATGTTTAGAAGTTTCAATATTTTTGCAATTAAAAGTCACAATGCTAAAAACATTTCTATGTACATCGTTTTCAGATACATCCTTGACTATAGCCTCCCCCTCCGAGGCCGAGTCCTGCGTAAAAAAAGACTGATCTGTGCTATGACGTCTATTACTAGTATCCCCGCTGTGCTTGGGCTTAAAAATATGATAGGCTGGCCTTCTGCTACAAATTGTGAAGGTGTACTATGACAGACTGGTGACTTACTAGTGCTCTCTTGTGATGATATCATGCTACTTCCATAGCTGGGTTCCCTCCCTTCAGCAAATGATCACTGTCCAGGGCCGTAGCCCCGGGTGGGTAGCTGTTCAAGGTTTTTTATCATATACTGTGGTACACTGACCGTACTGTAACAACTCGTCATTCTTGCAAACAGCCTGCGGTAGTATGGAGGGGATGGGCATACCCGTCTGTACATGTTGACTTGTGGCAAGATACTCAGGATGAAATGTGCTTGAGGCGGGATGGTCAGAATTAAGTGTACTAGTAGGTACGTCTTGCCTTACAGGTGAGGCTCATACTTACTTACGGACTCTAACGACTTTGAAGCATTATAGTTACCAAATAACTTGATAAATTTTATAAAATACCAATGTAATTTTTAGATTAAAACATTGCCTGTTCAATATACTTAACTTTGGAAATTCTGATCCGTTGTTTATATTTTATATAAGGCAAATTATGAACTCTACATGGATCCGAGACAAAAAACAGAACATCCATCAATCATGTTTCTCACATAATAGGCAATTTTAGTAGAATATGACTGGCGGTTTTATTTGATATAAAGCAAATGCATGGGTGTTCTTACTTGAAGTCATAGCCATATTTGTAAGTATATAGGCAGGTAAAGAAGAAAATGACTACAGGTCGTATATGGAATACAAGTACAAGTCACTGTCAAGTTTATTATGCCACAGAGAGCTTAATTAGAATGACTAGAGGGCACATTTTAGAATATGAATATCATGTCATGTTTGAAAGTATATAGACAGATAAAACAATATGATTACAAGTCATATCTGACAGTATAACTGCAAGTAACATTTATGTTTGTCGGTTAAGCGGAATATGACTACAGGTCCTATGTGGCAACATGACTGAAAGTAACATGTATGTTTCCAGGCTAAGTAGGCCATATGACTACTGGTCCTATGACTGTAAGTAACATTTCTGTTTGAAGGTTAAGTAGAAGATGACTATAGATCCTTTGTGGCAATTATTGAAGGTTAAGCAGTATATGACTACAAGTCAATCATATGCGACAATATGACTGCAAGTTTCATTTATGTTTGTAGGTTGAATAGAAATAACTACAGGTCGTATGTGGCAATATGACTGCAAGTGTCATTTATGTGTCTAGGTTAAGTTGAATTTGACAACAGGGCCTATGTTGCAATTAGACCATTCATGTTTGTAAGTTAAGTAGAATTTGTCTCTAGTGATCTCATGTTGTAATATGACTGCAAGTTATGTTCATGTTTCTGGGTTAAATAGAATACGGCTACATGTCCTATGTGGAAGTATAACTGCAAGTCACCGTCAAGTTTATCATTTATAATATACAACTTAAAGTTGCAAGGTCTGCAAATCTGACCCCCTTCAATCCATTAAAATAACGTCACATTCTACCAAGAACATAAATTTCAGCGTGCCAGCCAACTCCTAGTAACTATTTTTCGCGACCATGTATTAAAAATGATGTTCAAACATTGTTTATTTGTAAAAAAATTTCAAAAAGCTATAACTTGTAATTAGCAAAGTATTCCTATTTTGAACACCCAACTTTGCTTGAAAGGATTTCAACTGAGTGTTCTGGTTCTAAAAATGGATACTGAGATGAGTAGCACCACCCAAACAGGCTAACACAAGGGTCACAAAGGATTTAATGTGCATAACAGGACTTATCAGAAAAGATTATAACCACTGCAGGGAATTATTGTCTGGAAGCCAATAAGTATAAAATCTGGAAAGAACGCTCCTAAATGGGCAATTACTGCCAATATTGATTTGTTTTCTATTTTTATTCGATGAAAGCATGCTCATATACTGTTTTCCTCAAAAAAATGGTTCAGGGGCAAAAATACATTAAACTTGCAGAACTTGCATCTTTAATGAGAATATGACTAGAGGTCATATTTGGTACATGACTAGCACAGTCGAACTCGCTTATGCTTTTCAGTCATATGTCGAATAGTATTACATGTATGCATTTTACTTTGGCTAATATATTGAAGATTACTTCTTTTTAAGCGCATTTATCCGATGTGAGAGATCTATGAATGAGACGGATGGATGGATGGACGACTTGCGATTTTACGTCCCTTTTAACAGTATTTCAGTCATATCAGGACGATGGGTGGATGATAATGAAAGGCTGTGATCAATGAAACCAGTTTACGGTTTAAAAGATTCCCGCCTACAGCGGGGCTCGTATTAAGGACCGCTAGATAAGCAGGTCAGCGGGGCTCCTATGAAAGAGTCGGGTCTTTATGTTTGAATAAGTCAAGTGATGCAGCAGCAAAAAATCTAGCGGTTTTTCCGTTCCGCTCAGTTCCGTTCCGTTCCACAAAATATCAACGGCCAGAATAACATCTTTCACTATGTCTCTAAACAATGTATCAACAACAAATATCCCAGTAGACACACAACGCTGAATCAACATTGAATCAATGTTAATTCAACGTCACAACGTTGAATTGACATTAATTCAACGTTGATTCAACGTTGTGTGCATGCTGGGATACCTGTAAGCAAACCAACAACTGAATATCAGGAGATGGCTTCTATATAAGCGTTACGCTTACCGTCAGATCCTGTACCATGCTGTATAATACTTGATATATGTATTTTCTATGAATAAATATTGTTTAAACCAACAACTGAATATCTGGTCACGTTTTTAATGCGTCGGATAAGATGTTAAAACATTTAATTTCACTGGTTAACATGTAATCAAAATTCACTTCACTTTAATTTAGTGTTACAGGTGGTGACAGTGAACGTTGGCAATCCAATTACATATCTTTTGTGTTGGGCTGTAGTAGGTACCCGCGGGGCAGTGCTCCTGAATGGTGTGCCCATATGAGCACAGATAGTAGCGCGAGCAATTGTAGGGATCCCTGTAGAAACCATCCGCTTTATGCTTACAGAAAGTTTTTGGGTTCACTAAAATAGATAATAAAAACAGTAAACTTAAAATTGGTGCCTAGCAACAATAGATATAAAATAGGCAAACAGTACAGACCTAGATCAAACGCCGCAAAACGCGGCGTCTGATCGAGGCCTACACTATTCTAATTAAATAAATGGCTGTTAACCTTGAAAAAAATATTAAACGCCTTCTTCATGTTTTTTTTTTTTTTTCTTCTTCTTCTTCTTCTTCTTCTTTAAATGTAAAATCTCGAAATGCCCGTCTTGTTAATGTTTAAAAAAGGGTTTAAAAAAGGGTAATTTGCGGCAAAATGATAGTCCTGTATTGCTCCCCTCATACATCTACTTCTACCACTTAAGTGCATGACCGATGTTGGCATAGTCACAGTGTGAAGAGCCTTAAGACATTCGTGCCAGGGTTTTTTATGTACAGTTAAAATCAGTTAAAAACATGTTGTTAACAATAACAGTCTTAGGATACCTGCACCGCCAAGGAGCTTGAAGTCATCAAAAGTTAACAACTCGGTTTAAAAATGGATTGGCAATACTGATGTAAACTATAGAAAGGGAAATGTGTTGTAGCAACATCTTTTCCCTCCTAGTCTAAGTGTCCATGTACCTGAAATTATACGACACTTTCCAAGATTTGCCCAACCTAATTAAGACCTAAATTTACGATCCGACCGTCATGATTTTTGTAGTTTGAAATAGGGAGGTGCCCCATATTCTTCTTGAAAAATATCAGCCAAATCGGTCCAAGGTTCTTGAGAAGAAGTAGTTTAAATGCTTTTCATCATATATGAGCATGACGGCCATCTTGAATTTCGAATCATGACCAATTTAGCTATTTTGTTCTCCCAACCCATGATTGCTTCCTATAACATTTGGTGCAGATCCGCCCAGCAGGTTTGGAAAAGTTATTGGAAAGTGTGGACGGACGACTGACGGACGGACGGACGACGGACGACGGAGGCTGCTTATTCTATAAGCGCCCCTGGAGCCTTCGGCTCAGGGGAGCTAAATCATCGAAGCATAAATCAATATGAAAACGGTGCAGCTTTCAGAATTGATGATAATATATCGATTGATGCGCTTTTTGTGTCATATAACTAGCAAAAAGAGAAAGAACAAGGTATTTTGAAAACATAATAATTAATATTTTTATGATAGTGTTTTCATTTCTGGTTCCCCGTTGAGCAAGAAAAATTAAGTAACGGCGAGACAATGAATAGGGTCCTCACATTACATTGTATTTTCATCACCCATTAAATGCCTGTACCTTGTATTTTTACCTCCTACATACCTTGTATTCTACCATGTAATAAAGTCTTTGACATCAAAAGTATGTCATTTTAGTAGCCAATTAAAATAACCTACAAAATTTTTTTTCAAATCATTTTATGAGAAACTCAAGGATTTTTATTGTTGTAAAGCCGGTCAATCAAGATCATGTACAATGACAAAACGGTAATGAGAGGCTTGCATCGATACAATACGACAGAATGTTTCAAGCTGATTGAGCAATGGAGTCTTTAAAGCTTCTTCAGATTAAAATGCTACGGGAGGGGACGTAGCAACACATATACTTATTTTGTTCCCACGCAATACGTTTCCGTTCCCTCAAATAAAATTGCATACCCCAAAATAATATTTCGTTCTCACGCATTATTGTTTCGTTCCCTCGATTTAATATTTCATTCCTTCAAAATAATACTACTTTCCCACTTTTTTACTTTTCCGTGCCACAAAACAGCATTAAAATAATACTCCGTTCCCACGCTTTACTTTTCCATGGCCTCAAAATAGCTCAAAATAGCTCAAAATAATATTTCGCTCCCACGCTTTACTTTTCCGTCCCCTCAAAATTTTTCGTTCCCTGAAAGTAATGTTTCTTCTCCTGCATTACTGCTTCATTCCTTCAATTTAAAATAATCCTACGTTCCCACGCTTTACATTTCCGTGGCCACAAAATAGCATTTCGTTCCCTCAAAATAATACTCTATTC
This sequence comes from Ctena decussata, assembly GCA_963989385.1. Classification (NCBI taxonomy): domain Eukaryota; kingdom Metazoa; phylum Mollusca; class Bivalvia; order Lucinida; family Lucinidae; genus Ctena; species Ctena decussata. The sequence continues at coordinate 16,592,301 of OZ022500.1, read as the reverse complement.
CCACGCTTACTTTTCCATAGCCTCAAAATAGCATTTCGTTCCCACGCTTTACTTTTCCATGGTCTCAAAATAGCATTTCGTTCTCTTAAATTAATATTTCGTTCCCATGCTTTATTTTTCGTTCCCTCAAAATAGTATTTCGTTCCTGAAAATAATATTTCTTCCAACGCATTACTGTTTCATACTTCAATTTAATATTTCGTTCCCTCTAAACAACATTCCATTCACATGCTTTACTTTTTCTTTTAACATAATATTTCGTTCCCTCAAATTAACATTTCGTTCCTATGCAATAGCTTTTCTTTTATCTCATTTGATTAATGAAGGCAGTGATCTCAACATAGTGTGTGTGTGTGTGTTATTGCTTCACGTCCACGGTAAACAGCTATGGTCATGTCGCGACGGTCTGCTAAACTAACCACACTATTCCTGGGCAGGCTATTCCTGGTGCCGTGTGGCGGCCGTAAAACGTCTCCCCGTACATCATCCATAGTGCAGAATATATTTTATTTACATCCTTTGAGATCAGTTTGAGATCAGAGGATAGATTCTGAGAAATCTAAAATTTGAGATCGATTTGGACTATTATTCTAGATCATCGTCTTTTATATTATTTGGATCCTTTTGAAACTAATCAGTCTTTCTTTGAAGCGACTGCCCAATTAAAATTAAGAAATAATAGTATGCCTTTTCTGGTTTCGTCACCAGATTTTGTCAGGGTCACTGACGAGGCTTTATTAGCCGAAACTACGTAGTCTGTCCCATACTTCTACTTCTGTTTGTATTCTCTGCTCTTGAAGGAACTTTTTAAGATTTTAATTAGACCTCCTAAACGGTTGTCCAGTACTGAGTGCACATACTTTCGCCAGTAGCTGACAACTGCATTTCTTGAATCAGCGGAAGAAGAAACGAAAGTATGTGGCCGGACCGGGTATCGAACCCGAGACCTCTGGTGCGTCTTTAGTAGTATTACTGATAATATAAAATTATTCTATTTTGAATCGGAAATATTGGTGTATTATTTTTATGTATTCTTACTTCTTCTTGTGTGTGTGTGTGTGTGTGTGTGTGTGTGTATGTGTGTGTGTGTGTGTGTGTGTGTGTGTGTGTGTGTATGTGTGTGTGTGTTTTCAGGTGACTTTTGAGTGACATTCTAGGTGTGGCTCGAAAACGTCTACACTGAACGAATATTATAAACGTCCACTTTTCAAATTTTATCTTTTTGTCTAAACGCAAACGCATATGCTCGGTTATGGACTTTAGTTCAGCGATGTTTTGCAGTATATGCAATGCTTTGGCACAGTTTTGGGAAGAAAATCCAAAAATGCATTTTTTGAGAAAAAATGTTGGTTAAACGCAATTTTCATGCGAGTTTTAGAGCCAATGTGAACAGTGTGGTCTACCAACCCAATAAACACAAAAAGTCGAGATTTCTTAAGTGACTTAGGCCGCGTTTACACGAGCAAAGTTTCTATGACAATGTAGGTTTGTCACAGAAAAATTTGCTCGTGTAAATGCCAAAATATGACAATGTTTCTTTGACAAATATATATGATAAAGTTACTTCGATAAATTAAATTTGTCCGTGTAAACGGAGAACTTTGCTAAAGAGTATGTAATAAAGAACTTCGCTATAAGCGTGGAAAATGTGACTAAGATTTTGTTTCATTGCTGCAGGTAACTTTGACGAATAATATTTGGTCGTGTGAACACTGCAGCAAATATTTCATTGCCAAAGTTTATGTGATAAAGATTCTGCTCCGTGTAAACGCAGAATGTTTGTCATACTTTCTTTGTTAAAGTTTCTGTGACATAGAAACTTTGCTCGTGTAAACGCACCCTTAGTTTTTATGCGATTTCAAAAAATGCATTTTCCGAGAAGTGAAAAAAGATTTCGAAAATCGTCGAAAACGTCAAGTTGAAATCAACGTATGTACCTTTTTATACCTTGGCCTACAAAACCATACCCTAAAGAGCCTGAGGAGTCCATGTGGCAACCGGAAATTGTAATCCATTTCGCACACTTCCGGTTTCTGGATGAAATTTAATATTCCAATCAAATGGCATTTCTGGAATGAATTTCATCCTTCGAAATGTTACCGAAGACATCCAGTAACGATGCTATATCGCCAAAACTTTCAATGCCGTACGGCTGATTATTACGTCTACAGAGCAGCGCGAACTTTGCATCTCAGCTATGTGCTTACAGCTGAACTTCTGGGATTCAACTAGCGACAGTGCATATCTTCTCGTTATTGCATGGACCAAACGGCAAGTCCGATCGCATCAAAACTTTCAGTACTTTTTAATCTGTAATAAAGGTATTTGGTTACTTCTTCAGGATAAAATTTGTTTACAAAAACTACGACATTTGAAATCATTTATACTGTAGCAAAATGTGTGACCTTTTGAAACGAGGGTACCTTTGTTCGGACTGCGCCTATGTAAGAAGTAGGCGTCCTACTGAACTGAAATAGCTTAAAGACTCTTTGCAAGGGGCTTACTTATGTATGAAACTTAATTCTTTGACCACCACGTTTTATTTGCAGAACCAGTTGCCAAAATGGGAGGTGGACGGTTATAAGTTCCGTTCAGTGTACTCTAGGATATTTGAATCTTCTGTGGCCGTTTTCATGTGTTTCAAAAAATCACTTCGCCATAACGACGCGTTACCATCGGTAAAAGGCTTTAAAATCCTATAAAATGTGAGTATTTGGTAGATTTTGATAGTCTATAAATCTAAGAACATCTGGTGTGACTCCTCATAACAGCCGACTCACTGATGCGGCTCTTATGTGGATGCACAAAAATATATTAGAATTGTCCTAAAACACTCACACAGCTAAAGCTCGGTTGAAAGTTCAATACCTGCGTGATGTGTCGGGGCTGGTGCTGCAGTGGTTGTCGCTTTCTGTGTGGTTGTCGCTTTCTGTGTACTTGTCATTTTCTCTGTGGTTGTCACTTTCTCTGTGGTTGTCGCTTTTTGAGTGGTTGTCACTTTTTGTGTGGTTGTAGGCTTACTTGTGGCCGTCGCTTTCTGTGTGGTTGTAGGTTTTCCTGTGGCTGTCGCTTTCTGCGTGGTTGTCATTTCCTGTGTCGTTACTTTCTGTGTGGCTGACGCTTTCTGTGTGTTGGTTGCTTTCTGTGTGGTTGTCGCTTTCTGTGTATTTGTTGCTTTCTGTGTGGTTGTCGCTTTCTGAGTGTTGGTTGCTTTTTGTGTGGTTGTCGGTTTCAGTGTGGTTGTTGTATTCCGTGTGGTGGTTGTAGTCTGTGTTGTTGTTGCTTTCTGGGTGGTTGTTTCTTTCTGTGTGCTTGTTGCTGCCTTAGTGGTAGCAGAGAGACTTGTCACGGCCTGGGTCGGAGAAGAGGTAGGCGGCTTAGTTTGCGCAGTACACGTCACATAATCAGAGAAGTCACAGAAGTGAGTAACCGGATTAAAAAACAGCCCTGGGTGACATTTGTCATAGAATGCCGTACCCGCAGCACACAGGTAGTAACTGGAACAGGAGGTTGGATTAGGGTAAAATCCATCTTTTCTTGTTGCACAGTTAAATACAGGGTTGGCTACCTTAATGGGTTGGTGGTGACTTGCAGCTGCAATAAACAATATATATTTTATGTCGGGTTGGGAAACATAGAACTTTTACTCCTGCTTTAAACGCGTGCAAAATTCGATATTTTTAATCACCTTTTCTGTTTTAGTGAGAATTCAGACTCTTCAAATTTTTATAAAGTATCGGATCATCAAAGTAAGGGATCGTCTGAAACTTCGAATGCATTTCTCTCAGAAATGAGGCAAATATTTTTCCCATTAAGTTACATCAATTTCAAAGAACATAGGTACAAAATTCGGATCTACATATATGACCAAGTCTGAGTTTTCTCCTGGTATGAGGCCTAAATCCCTATAACTACTTTCAAGGACAATTTTGGGAAAACTTTGGAATGTCCAGTTTCGCACGTCAGCACTGCAACAGGGTGTGTTTTTTTTAACAAAAAATGAGTCAAAAGTGTGACACTGGGGTCTGTTCACTCTCCCTGATATTTTATAAAGTAAAAAGATACAAAACTTCTAAGCTAGCATTCGTATAATCATAGGATAGCCAGATGCACAAGGGGATCTAAAGTTTTATCATTTCGGTCTAGTAGCTCAAGAGTTATGACCCAAAACGTGTGAAAAAACACACGCTTTATTTGTCCCGAGTGTAACAAAACTTCTGATGCATATTATTCCTAGGTCTTTGAAAGGAAAAAGCTGATTGTGGTATTTAAACAATTATATCAATATGAGAGGTAAAAATTATGGTAAACTTTTTCTGACTTCTATTTGTTGCAGAAATTTGACAAATTAGGCAAATTTGTTATACTTGGGACATTTTTGCACCAAAATTTATTCAAGTGCACACCATGCATGCAATATCAAAATTAAAGACAAAACAAAATGTTGATCTGAAGGCCAAATAATGTAACTTTTAATTAAATGATAAAACATATATTTAAAAACATACATTGTAATCATGCAAAGAGGTAAAGATAGAATTTTAGTAAAAATGTCACTTTTTTGCGTTACACTTGGGACAAAATTGACCCTTTTTTTGAGCCATCATTTTGTAAGTATTAAAACTTTTCACCACTTTTAAGATCATTGCAATGCATACTCTGACAATAAATGAGCCGCGACATGAGAAAACCAACAATGTGGTCGTGCGCCCAGCGCAGACTCAGATCAGCCTGGGCATTCGCCCAGTCTGATCAGAGTCTTCGCTGTCCACATGGTGGTACCTTAGACCCTTAGCTACCCTTTAAGCGCAAAGCGAATATTCTGATCAGACTGGGCGGATGCACAGGCTGATCTGAGTCAGCGCTGGGCGCACTACCACATTGTTGGTTTTCTCGTGTCGTGGCTCAAATAAAGTGTACAAAATACTTTTTTTCTTCAGATATCTCAAGGAAAAGAAAATGACACATTTTTCAAAATCATCCAACATCGTTTCCTCAAACTGTAATAATCAATATACATATCTTCGAGCGGCCTGAGAGGAATACCTGGGAGTAGTCCGTGGAATAGCTACGTATTTCTCGATTTTACCCAAGTAATTATACTGAACGTGGCCTTTGAAGTGAGCGCAACGACACCTTTTGAATTTTAAGGTTACTACAGTAATGTGTTGAGGCGTCCCACTATTGCTATAAATACAGATACAGTTGACTCTCATTATATCAAGCACTCAAGGACTGATGTCTCAAAGTACCCGCTTGTATCAAATAATTTTGTGGTGCTGGTCAAATTTTATTTATATTTTTGATATCATTGTTGTTCCACAAATCAGTTGCTATATAATATATTTGTTTCTTGCCATGTCTTGCTGTGTTTGATATTGTAGGGGGAGGGCTGTAACTAATGTGAGAACTTGTAGCCCAACCCCATTGCATATAAAGGCAATAAAATATGTTTAATCTATCAAATGATACAGTTCGGACACAGTTTCTATTTTTCTTTACATTTCAACACACAGGAAATCTCAAACTACTGATAACTCAAATTAAATTTTCTGGAACCAGAAAATTTTATTTGAGATATCAGTAGATTGAGATGACCTTCAACTATGAGATATCTAGAGCTGACTTTACTTACGTGTTGGAGATGGTGTCTTTGTCGTGCTTTTTGATGTCGGAGATTGCGAGTGTGTCGTCATTTTTGATTTCGCCATTGTTGGTGTTGTAATTGTCGATGCTGGTGTCGGTCGTGTTGTTGACTGATTAACTGACTGCGTTGTTGACTGATTGCCTGACTGTGTTGTTGACTGATTACCTGACTCTGACCTACAATAAAAAAGCAAAATGAAGTTTTTTTTTGTGTAAGCAGGAAACGAATGAAAAAGGAACATGGATGGGACGCTAAATTTTGCTTGAAGTGCACAATGAATTAATTCAGAACGACGGAAAATCCCAATCATAGCTGGAGTCGTACTGTTGATTTCTAGATTATGTTTAAAAGAGTTAATTCTAACACTAAAACTGAATGTTTAGAAGGTTTAATTCTAACACGGGCGCTAAAATTGAAAAAAGAAATGCATTGCTACATCTGGCGAAGGATGAAACATCGCCAACTGGGCGAAGAAGTTGGGCCATCGGTGTTAGGAAGCTGCATTTAATGAACTGATTAACCTTCTTCGCTTAGTGACTAGCGGACGTTCGACCATAAGTCACCCTTGGTTAACTGTATATATACAAGGGCTGTTACGAAACCAAAAAGAGCTGCTACAAAATGAAGTGTCATAGTTACCAAACAACCTGATGACCAGGTCGTTAGTATACTATGACTGTTTTAGGTTTCGTGGCAGAGGCTCTTTTTTCGTTTCGTAACATCCTTGAAAACACAGTTTACCCGATGTGATAAGTGTAAACTAGCTGTTTGAAATGCGGATAGACAATTTTAAAAAATATGGTTCTTCGCCAAATGACTAGAAACCGGTACAGCCATAAGTGTAAACTACATGAAGGCGGATGACTTATACAACTTCTTCATATAATGGCCAAAAGAAATTGTAGGTTATATGAGTAGACTAGCTCTATGGAATGGGTACAAAAAATTTTTGAAAAAGGGGTAACTGACTAATACATCTATAACTTGTTCGTCTAGTGGGGAATAAGTGTAGACTAGCTCTATGAAATAGTAAGGACGGACATTTAGTGAAAATTATGTATAATTTCTTTGCCTACAGAGTTACTCTACACAGTGGCAAGGATGGGTGCATGCTCTAGAATTTTTACTATGGTCTTGATGTTAACGCACATAACTCAATACAAATACATCTGGAAGGAGATCAAAACATAAATTCATGGAAGTTCAAATCTAAGACAAAGAGTTTGGTTAACAGAATAAACGAATACGAATACTAATTGTCATTACATGAACGGGGAACTTCGACAATATGCTGAACTTAGCCTGCGAATCTATATGCACAGACTGATCATCCTGTGCTTGTCCATCTACAGATTCCAAATTGTCATGCGAAAAGGGCGTCTTCGCTAGCAAGGATACTTAATCCACTTCGAACGTAAGGACCAAAATGGACTTAGTACCCTTGGCTTGCGAAGATGGTGAACATGGAAAAGCACAGACGTGCAGGTCATTAGGAGATAATTCTGTTCGCACATGCCTCAATGTACTTTTTCATGCGACAGTAATCATTTAGAGAACTTTGATTGCAGACAATTAAAATCTTACCTGATGTAAATTCTTTAAGACACTTCAGACAAAACAAAATATGCTTTATTCACTCTATCCAGGACAGTTCTGTCTGAATACATAAACATGGAAACGGTTCAAGCAATAAGTGCATAAGGTTGATAACAAGCAATTCGTTAGTAAAAGCAGCATGTTAGACTCTACTTACCCCACCCGCTAGTTACAACTAATACTTTTGTCAGCTCCCTGTGCAGCTTGTCACCACCTTCACAGGGTATAATCGATTCCGCTAATTTTCGCTTCCTGCAGAGACTGTACATCATATTTGGCTTCCGCCGAGACTGTCCGCGATCTCTTGCTTCCTGCAGAGACTACTGTCCTCGTAAAATGGCTTCCTGCCGAGACTGTCCGCGTGATTCTGCTTCCTGCCGAGAGCCTCGGCAGGAAGCAGAATCACGCGGACAGTCTCTGCAAGAAGCCATTTATCATGTACAGAAGTCTCGGCAGGAAGCAAGAGATTGCGGACAGTCTCGGTGGAAGCCGAATATGATGTACAGTCTCTGCAGGAAGCGAAAATTAGCGGAATCGATTATACCCTGTGACCTTTTCAAGGTTAATTGATGGTGCTTTAAATTGTTCATCACTATGTCTATTAAACTGCACGATTACGGGAGCCACAAAAGAACGGAATGATAAGGGATTTCTGCAATGATCAGAGTTTTAATTAGAAAATACGGCAGCCAGTGTCAGCCTTTTCACCATCGAGTAAGCTTCAAATGTAAGAATACCAGTGTCAGCCTTTTCACCATCGAGTCAGCTTCAAATGTAAGAATAATTAAGCTTTGGTTATTTTTTTCCATTGTTTTAAATTATTTGTTTGCTATGATCGCTACTATTAACATTGCTTTCCAGAGCGAGTAGTAATGTAAGTATAGCATAATTGCATAATGCGTACAATATCAATTTCTCTGTATAAAATAAATTGTTAGTTCTCTCTGAGACCTGCTAAGATTCAGACAAGCTGCACCACACGGTAAATTTTATACGTGGCAAATAATTTGGTTTTATTTAGTCTTTATTTTTTCTTAAAGAAACATCAGAATGGCAGCAAGTCGAGCTTTACTCGACAGTAGTTCTATTACTGTCACCACATTAAAAGTTAGGCAGAGAACTTAGGCAATAAGTGTTGACTAGCTGTAGAAACTGGGGATAGACAAAGTGAATTCTTCGTTCGGTGGCTTGAAAAAGTTTTGGCATAAGTGTGAACTAGCTGTATGAACTGAGGATAGGAGTTTTGGTCTAACGGCTAGAATAGGTTTGGACATTGGTGTGAACTTGGGATAGTGAAAGTGGATGCCATTTATGGCTAGGCTAATGGTCTCTCTAACCTCTACAGACTGATCAGGATCTTGAACGTTAACATACTGTCAGTGTCAGAGTCAGAGAAAACAATGATAAATGCAGCGAATATCCATTCAAACTTCGCGAAAGAACAGATTGGCGTGTTCATATACATGTACATGTATGTGCACAATAGTTGAGCTTCTAATGTTGTTTTGATCGAAACCAGCGCAGAATCAGATCAGACACAGATGCTCAGTGCATAATGTAAATGAGTACTTATTCATGCTTCCACTCCAATCCTGCAAAGAGAAACAACTTTTCTGATTTCTTGTTTACTATTGGACGACTTATCCTTTCCGAATCGGGGTCTCCTCTCTAAGGATAGAAAGGAAAATCGTTCCTTTGAGAGTTGTTGACCCCATTTAGTATGGCAGAGTGACACTCCCTGGATATGTATTTATATACCCTGAAAGAAATTAGAGGTTCCGCGAAAGCTGATCTGCGTTTTCTCTTTTATGGGCATGATACTGCTTTCTATTTATCTTCCTTTACGTCTCAACCCACGATGGGGGAGGTCAGACGCGACACAACAAAACTTAAAAAGTTCTCATAGCACGGCTCATATAAGAATACATGACATTTACGAATACAAATAGGGCCTACGATCCAATGTGATCAGACAATTTATCCAAAGATTTTTTATACTAAAAACGCAGACTATAATCAGACTGCTCATATGCGCAGGCTGATCTGAGGCGTCTCTGTTTGCACATTATCACGATATACTGAACGGTTCCTCATAGCGTGGCTCATATAATGATACATGGCAAATACATGGCATCTACAAATACAAATACGAGCGAAGCATTGAAATTTTATTTTCACCCGACAACTCCAGGGCTTGAGCCCAGTAAACCGCTCCTAAGGGCGTTCATGAGAGGGTAACGCCCATCCCCACAGGCGCCAGTTGTATCATCCAGGTCTATCGCCCATACCATAACACCGCCATACCGATTTTTCTTCACGTACTCCGCCTGAAAATAAGTTTAAACCTTAAAGCGCAAAAAAGCAGATCACAAAATTTACATTTGCAAAATTTCAAAATGTCTCGAGCAAGCTATATTAAAGTGATTATTTCACACCTCGTTAACTATGTTTTCAAGGATTTACTATACGAAAAAGAGCTGATACGAAACGAAAAAGTCATAGTTACCAAACGACCTGGTCATCAGGTCGTTTGGTAACGAAAGCAACGCACGAGCCAACGAAGACTTCTGTCTATATTTTACACACTACTAAATTTATTTTCAACTTATCATTTTTTCTGACTCGACAATTTATTAGACCTCTTTTTGGAGTAAGTTTCATCAATATAAATACAGGGAAAAATTCTTTCTTCATAAATTTGTTGTCATTGTCGCTGTTGTCCAAATATTGTTTTTAGGCATTTCTTGACTACGCATAATCAATTCTGTCAAACGTTCGATTCCTACTTCGAGCTGTCCATGAGAGTATACTTCTGATAAGATGAAAAGGGAAATTTGCTGTACGTTGTCTTCGTTGTCCGTTATGAAAATCAGACCAGTGTGTATTATCATACATGTTTAAGGTGGTGATAATCACTGATTTGGGACAAAGAAAAAAATCTGCATAAAATACTCAAAATAACACTGATCTTTCCAAAAATTAGCAGATGCCTTCTTTATGTTGTTTCTCATAATTTAGAATCCCAAAATGCAGCATTTGTTAATGTTAAAAAGTGTTTTTATAAGAGAAGATCAAAGGGTAATTTTCAGCGAATAAATCTGAAAAAAATAATATCATTATTGAAAATATACTTAGTGCTTAGAGTACCTTGTTGCATAATGGAGAGCGTCCAAGAAATTATTTTTTCAAACTCTTTCACACATTATCAGGCTGAGCAGATGAAAAAAGATGCAGTCTGTGTCCAATTTTTTTTGTCAAAACAGACAGGTGAGACAGGTGATACTATTTTAACAAGGTTGAACAATTTCATCTACACACCACTGATCATGTCAGTAATGTATTATTTATATTGTAGGTGTTAACATAGGTATGCTTGCCTACCCTATATTTAATAAATGCATCCAGTGTACATTTACTTTGTACATGGTTGAACATTTGAGAAAATGCTACCGTTTTCATCTGGTCTACATTACAATTTGAGAAAGAGCTGGAATAAATAATTGCTAGGACGCTCTTCATTATGCAATAATGCACCTTCAGCACTACGTAAATTTTCAATAACTTTATTATTTTTTTTCAGATTTATTCGCAGAAAATTACCCTTTAATCTTTCCTTATAAAAACACTTTTTAAGCAGCATATACGTCTATTTTGTATTCTAAACTTTAAAGAACAACAAAAATAAGAAGTCTGCTAACTTTCAGGTAGATACGTTACTTTTTTATGGTTTTATGCAGATTTTTACATTTACCATAAATCACCACCTTAATCCAATGTGCAATATAGTTGCGTCTTGTATATACTGTTTCTGTCTCTAGAATCTTGATATTACTTGCATATAATCGAAGAATGAGGCGACCATTATGATAAAACATTGAGAATCACAGTTAAGAATGATTACCTTTTCAAACAGACTTTGGGCATTGTCGTATCCCACCCATAAATGGCCGTCAACAATATAGGGAACTCTCTCCTTCGTTAACATGTGCTCTGTTATGTTTTTGTCCTTGATCCGTTTACAAAGCTATGGAATTTAAAAAAGAATATATCATAAGAAATATGTGATCAGCAACCGAGTCCCGGTTGCCCAGTCTGATCATTAGCTTAATTATGTCGTTATATACGTTAAGTCATTTATCTATAGAACACATAAAATCAAAAGTGCTAAAACGGTTTGCTGAAAAAAAAAAGAATATGAACTTTTCTTCTGCAAAGCTAATGCCATTTTTCAGCAAAAAAAAGCAGAGTTTATTTTTGCGCACAATGCATTTGAAAAAAATATAACCTGTTGTTAATTAAGTTAAGTCGCTAGATGTGAGCAACTGGGCTCTGATTACGCAAGCACATGTACATTTTTTTAGATGTGACACGACAAAACCCACAAAGTGGCATGTGCGCCCAGCGAAGACTCAGATCAGCCTGGGCATCCGCCCAGTCTGATCTGAGTCTTCGCTATCCGCAAGGAGGTAGCTTAGAGCCTTAGCCACCCACAAAGCGCGCAGCGAAGACTGATCAGACTGGGAAGATGCCCAGGCTGTTCTGAGTCTTTGTTGGGCGTACATTCCACTTTTTGGTTTTATCATGTCGGGGCTCAAATTAAGATTAAAGTGAAAGGGTACACTTTCAGAGAAGCGACTCTACCGTTATCTGTTTTGCCACCCTCTCCAAAAGAATCAGGCAACTCTTAAAGGAAAGAATTTGCTCCTAAAGGAGAAAATTCTTTCCTGTTAGAGAGCCTCTCCGGGACCAAACTTAGAAGGGCTTCTTTGTTCAGGGAAGCAGACACAAAGTCACAAAAGTTATCCCCCCTTGTATAAATGGCAGATAAACATAGTGGTGTACACATTATACTTTAACCCATTTTTGCCCATTGGACTATTTTGTCCTTATCAAATGGGTGAGTCCATTTGTCAGCTGAGGGGTGTTTTAGTTTATTTTTATCATTTTTAATTTAGTTTTAGGAGATATACCCATTTGTCTTACTGATGCAAATAATTTAGACCCTGATCAGACATCGCGTTTCGCTGGGTCTGCACTGTTTACCAATGTCCCCTTTATGGGACGCAAGGCATTAATGGGTGAATTCAGTACGTATCCTTTGTCAGATCCAGCGCTATGAACTGTCAGACTAACCTGATAGTAAGGCATTGTCGCTCCACTAGTGTGGTTCGCACCAACGTGTGTAGGGTCCCTAAGTGTCCGACAGCCCTAAGTGTCCGACAAAATTTATTTTTTTCTATAAATGTCAGAATAGCGAAAGAAACCGTTATTTAAAGCATAATTAGTAAATATTTCAAAAAAATAATAAGTGAAAAATACTCAAAATCTAACTTAGAAAAAAATTTGTCGGACACTTAGGGACGACCCAAAGGTCCCTAAATGTCCGACAACCCTAAATGTCCGACAAGTTGAAAATCAATATAAGTGTTCGTTATTAGAGTAAAAACAATAAATATGATCGTAAAAAAGTCAACTACACACTTTTATATAAAATAATAACACTAATAATGATAATAATAAATACAGAATGCCAGAAAATATATCAAGTTCGTTACTGAATACATATAAAAAGCAGTAGAACATTTTTAAGTGTCAGGCAAAATCTTAGGGGTTCTGAAACTTAACGAAAGTGAGCAAAACCACTATAAAATATTATAAATGCATATAAAGTAATCATTTGGTACAAATAATTCTTTAAAAATACTAATAATGTAAGCAAGATGAAAACAAAATCTGGCGGACATTTAGGTACATGTGTCCCTAAGTGTCCGACAATGTATCAATCTATTTTCAAGTAAAGTAGAGGTGATAAAACTATTCATTATTATATTCTAAAGATACATTGGTAAATTATTAACTACTTTTCTGTATTAGAATATATATCAAGAACCTTAGGGAAACAAAATGCCGCAAAATGTATTTGGTACGTACAAAACTATTACCACACAACTGCTTGCAGTTTGTTTTTTCAAAATTTTCTTTTTACTACATTTTATATTTTAATACAAATTGTCAGACCAGTTGTCAATAATCTATCAACATTTATTTAATATATCGGCTATTTCAACTTGTTATGGTCATATTTAATGATTCTACAGTTACAGCTCACTCTTTAAAAGAACCAAAACCTGTCGGACACTTAGGGATAGAGTTCCCTAAATGTCCGACAAATTCTGATTTCTTTTTGAAGTATATTTGTTACTTTATTATCATATTCTAGTGGTATTTTATTAACCATTTGTTACTAATAAGTACTCTGTAAGCATTTATAATGGGTTTGGTCACGTTCCTGACAGTTTTACAGTTTAAGAAACAACAGCAACAAAAAAAACCCTAAGAATCTAAGGATCTTAACTAAGAATACTTATTTAGTAATTACAGAGAATATGTTATAGGGACAGACAATGCTCAGGGATTCTAACAAAGTCAATGTAGTAAACCTTTTCGGACAATAATAATAATAATAATAATAATACTTAATAAGAATAATAAATACTCAAAATATAACGCCAAAAAGAAAATGGGATTTTTTGGACATTCAGGGATACCTGTCCCTAAGTGTCCGACCAGTTACGAACTTACATTAGAGGTGAGAAGCAGATGCCGTACGGATAGCGAAATTCGCCCCTGGCCAACACCCATCCCCTCCGTTTCCTCCGCATTTGCCAGTTGTACGGGTGATAAGCACGGGTATCTTCAGCGCTACCTTAACGGGTAGAAACGAGTAGACTCGAGGCTACATCCCCACCCCCATCCCACCCGCCAGAGAGGTCGTGTCTTCGATGGTTCCCATATGAGTAAATACTCATAAGTGATATCTGTGAAAAGTCTGTACAACATGGCTATGCGGTAACTTTCAGTCCCGGGTTTACATATCCCGGGCCTCACTCTGCTTGCAGTTGGTGCGGGTTGTTGGGATATTTTTTCATTCGACTGTCATATCTTTTAGGGATGGTCGGGTGGTGCGATGGTGGTGTGTGTAACTTCCAGTGCCGGGGCGTCCTACTGATTTGGAATGTTGTAGGGCAAGGGCCTACTGTACTTGCAGTAGGTGCGGGTGAGGGTTGTTGGACATTTTTTCTCTCGTCTATCATTTTTCTTCTTTCTCCCTCTTTGGGGAGACGGCTCGATATGGACTGAAATACTTCTCAAAGGGCCGTTAAACCCAAATCAATCAATCAATCGATCTTTTAATTTGTTTCAGGCTGACTAATCACGGTCATACACAACGAAAAAAACGTACTGTAGTGAGAAGTTTGCAGCGATAGAGCCCTCACGATAAAGTATTTCATGAACAAAACGATAGTATTAAATTCGGGCATTCAATCATTTTTCTTTCTTTTTTTCTACTCAGCCTTTTTGCAAACTACTTATATCCTGTTATTCGTAATCATGATCTTTAACTATGTGCTTATGCATCGACCCTCTTTCATTGTTTTTCTTGCGTGTATATTTCATTAATGAACGGGGAACCAGGACTGAAACATTTCTGGCCAGTCATAAGTAGTTACAATTAGTGTGTTTATTGAGCCATATAATATGGCCCAAACGATAGTGCACGTACACAGTGTCGTTATCTGAGATAATAGCATGCTTTAGACAGACCTGCAAAACCAAAAACCATATATCACGTAGGTCAGAGCAGTGAGTATGGCGATCTTGAAAGAGCTTCGTAAGACATTTGTTTTCAGAGGTGCATGATCAGTGAAAATTCAAATAAGCCTGCAGTTTTATTCATATCAAACGCAATTCATTTTCTTCGCTCTCCTTTCAGATACGGGTCGACCCCTAAATTTGCGGGTCTATCCGTAAATATACGGGTCGACCCGTAAAAATACGGGTCGACCCGTATATTCACGGGTCTACTTGCATTTACGGGTCGACCCGTAAATTACGGCTCGAGCCCGAATTTTACGGTTCGACCCGTATATTTACGGGTCTACTTGCATTTACGGGTCGACCCGTAAATATACGGGTCCATCCGTATTTCAGAAATACGGGTCGACCCGTATAATAGGGGTCGACCTCTATTATACGGGTGGACTCGTATAATACGGGTCGACCCGTATTTTTGAAATACGGGTGGACCCGTATAATTACGGGTCGACCCGTAAATGCAAGTAGACCCGTAAATATACGATCAGAAGATGGCTTCTATCGGTTCTTTGGCACCTTTGAAATATCGCTTCAATTCATGCTGTGGAGTCGCACAACTAATACCTATATGGATAACTGTATATGGCAAACGATTTGTTGGTTTAGATTTACTTATGCTCAGTAGGTAAGGATCTGCTATTATATTAAAGTTAAACTTAAATTAATATCGACTTTTAAAGGTATGTTTATTTAATTATCATTTAAAACTGTTACCAAAAGAGGGAAATATCTAATACCAAAACGATGCCTAGCTTACATATAAAGTGTGTGCATCCGGCCAATCCATCCTGGTTATCTGCGAGAAGTCATTTGTTTATTGCTGCTGTATATTCAGTAGCATATTCGTATGTGTATTACAGAGGCTTTGTTACTCCACTGCTACTGTTTGTTATATATTGTCAAGAAAAGGAAAAGTTAAATTCAAACCTTAACTTTGGACGTTCTTTCGAAGTGTTTCTGAGATATTTTTCTTAATTCTGACTGTAATTAATGCTGAGACTATCTTGGCTCAACTTAAAGAAGAAGAAGAAGAAGAAGAAGAAGAAGAAGAAGAAAAAGCGTCAGCAATGGTTTTATAATAAAAAGAAAAATAATAAAAATGATAAACTACTATTGACAATAGTAAATATAACTGTTAAGCATTCTCTGACAATATCAAATAAAAGAAACAAAAAAAGAAAAAAAAAAGAAAGAAAAGAAACGGCCAGATTTCTTTTTCTAAACATTTCTTCTATCTTTTTTTAATTTTTCATTATTATTAGTAGTAGTAGTTTTATTGTTATCAGCAAACTTGTGCTGTTCGCCGTTTTAATTTATGCCAGATCAAACAATCATTTTCATGAATTACACATCTGAACCAACTTCGCTTGTGCGTATGCCGATCCGAGCATGCAGGGTGACATACGTCACCATCGCAAAATCTGTTTAAAAAAAAAGTACCTGTCTTACCCATAAATTATACGACACCGTCCTTTTAAAGCAGGCATCTGTTTACCTGTAAGGTATCATTTGTTTATTGCTACTGCATATTCGTACGTGTATTACAGAAGCATATTTCACATTGTATACAACTGCGGCTGTTTTTCTTTTATCTCCTCTCAATAAAACGGAAAGTTGAAATACTATCTTTACTTTGGTCGTCAGGCGTTATTACAAAGAATTTCTTCTTCTTTTTTTTTTTTTTTTTTTTTTTTATCTTCTCTCTATTATCCCTCTATTTTTTATTTATTTTATACGTCAGAGAATGTTTGGTTTAACATCAAAAGCGAACAGCATCATCAACTGTTTATAATAATAATAATGATAAAATAAAACAGAACGCAAGTTACATGTATATTTTTATTTGATATGCCAGGGAATGTTTTGCTGTTATTATCATCATAATTGTTATTATTTCTATCATTATTATAAAACATTATTATTATTATTATTACAAATGATTTTATGATTGTTATCATTATTAATTTTATCAGATTTGAATTATGCCAAAGCGAACACTCGTTATCGTAAACTACGCACAGGTTCTGATCCTACATTCATATGCGCTTGCTGATCCGAGCATGCACAGGTTGCAGACGTCATCATCACCAAAATCCTTTCATAAAAAGATATATATCTAATATATGAATGAACGATGCTTATCATACCCATAAAGTGTGTGTCACCTGTGCAGGCGCAGTATTTGTTTATCTGTGAGAAATCATTTGTTTATTGCTACTGTATATTAAGCAGCATATTCTCTATTCTCGTGTGTATTACAGAAGCATATTTCACATTGGTATACCCCTGCTGCTGTTTCTCATATCATCTCCTAAAGGTGAAATACAAACTTTACTATGAAAGTGTAGGCGTTATTACGAAGAATTTCTTTATGAAATGTGTTTTTTTCCTTTCCTGTATTTCACTCTTTTTTCTCCTTTATTTCAAATGCCAGAGACTGAAAGGCATAATCATAAAAGAGAAGTGCACTATCAACGGTGTTACAATAATAAAAATAATGATAATAATAAAGTATTCTTTAATAGCGAGCATTCGCTTGCAGGCGCATATTATAGAGCGGGAACTCTATGGTAGAGGATTGGTAAACCATATTTTTTCCTTAAAAATACATTACTTTCAATGGAATTTCTTTCGTGGCGACATCAAACTGAAGTGACGTATTTCTGTTGCTACGTAACGTAATGATGTCAAACGTTCCGTTCCAAAAAATCAAGATGGCGTCAACGTTTACCGCTTTTGTGCGTAGATCACTACATGGTGATTCACAAAATGCACGGAGGCTGAGCGTCGAGTGAAGTTTGAAGGAAATAAAAAGCGCCGCAGAGAAGAAACTGGAAAAAAATTTCCGAGGGGAAAGACTAGGTGGGGAAAGCTGTTCTCGGTCAGTTTCTCATCCGTTTGTCAGACGGAGTACGCAGTTGTTGAGTTGCAATAATTTTATTACAAATTTCAAACGACAACTTGTGAGATTAAATCCAGAATCGTACAGTGAGTAGTCAGATCAGGGTCTACATTTCGACTATGCATTTTTGTCCGAAACTTAAGAGTTAACATGGTAACAGCCAAGTATAGTCCCGATCCTCTGACGTTACGTTACGCTTCAGAAGCTACAGGTCTACAGCCAAATACTACCCATACATTGTAAAAAGCGATGTGCTCGCCTAAAGGCAGTGCCTATTTTCATATTATATCAAATAAACACAGCGGGCAGATGACGTCAAAATGACATCGTACCGACCTCGATGCGACGATGCGACGGTATCACGTCGTTTCGATGTCGGTACGACGTCATTACGACGTCATGTGCCAGCTGGAGAACAGAACGAAAGAAATGGCAGGAATTTGTTTCTAATTGTTAATAAGGCGGGAGCTATACACCTTTCCTATAATTCAGAGTCTGTACGAGTTTTGTCCCTTGCAACGCCTATGACGTCATCTATAGGATAGGCTATTGTTTTTCATTGTGTAACCAAATAGCTGCCGGTTTTCCGTATATTCAAAACTAACATTCAACGGTTAAGATTAAGACAACTATTTTGTTCCAACTACATTTAGCTCTTTCTTTGTTGGAAAATAAGCTTTATAACTTATAGCATTTGGGATTTTAACATAAAACTAAAAGATTTCCCACTAAAATTTCGGGCCAAAATTACCGTAATCGAAAGAGTATGTATCACCAGTACAGCTTCCAAAACATAAGGAAAAGAAAGAAAATCGCAGATGTGGCCCGTTATTACAAAAGATACAAAACGAACGATTAGTTGATTATAAAGCAGACACACGCTTAAAATGATAACAAAGTGTGCTGACACGGAATTCGTTTGTGTAATCACCGACTTGCGCGCATTGCCGCAATAAACAAGCACCTACTGTCACCCAAAGATAATTTGGTTCCCGCGCAAATAGCCTTGCACGACCATTTAAGGATAATAGATAAAACAGGTAGTGAACAGCCCTCAGGCAATTATCCGTCGGTTTGGAAATCACCATCATAGTTATTATATTCTTAATATTACCCTGGATAAAACAGTTCCTACATGGCCGAGATGGTTAAGGGCGAGAGTAGCAAAAGATCTAATGTAGTAAAATGCCAGTTCGAATCCCTCCCGCAAAAATATTTTTTTCTTCAACGATTTTTTTTCTTACTTTCTTCGTTTTCAATATTGTTTCTCTCTTATTGCTTCGACTTGTTCATCTTTTATTTACTTTTATTTTTAGAGACATTGGGACGGGCCGTGTAGCGCGATCAATAGCGCGTCTGACTCAAGAGCCAGATGTCCCGGGTTCGATACCGGTCCAGCCACATACTTTCGTTTCTCCTTCCGTCCTTCAAGAAGGACAGTTGTCAGTTACTGGCGAAAGTATGTGTACCTAGTACTGGTTAACCGCTTAGGAGGTCTAAGCCTGCCCAGAAATAGTGTGGTTTGGTAACTGACCGTCCCGACATACATGTTACCATGGCTATTTACCGTGGACGTCAAGCAACAAAAGAACAACAATCGGAGACATTGAAACTTTTTTCCAGCTAGACAGCGTAAGCCGAATGGAATTTCGAGAGCGCCGGACTGGCATCTCAACATTAATCGCGAAAAACTTAGCTTACCCAGCAGGCACTCCACGTAGAACTAACATTGAATTAAGGTTGATTCAGCGTTATGACCTAGAATCAATGTTGATCTGCTGTTGCTTCAACGTCGTGTACCCAGTGGGCAGATATTTAGCACCCAGGAAAAATTATAACCTCAGGACTTGTAGAATAATTTTCTTTAAATCATTCAAATAATGAAAATAATGTT
Organism: Ctena decussata; assembly: GCA_963989385.1. NCBI lineage: Eukaryota > Metazoa > Mollusca > Bivalvia > Lucinida > Lucinidae > Ctena > Ctena decussata. Next base: position 16,572,606 of record OZ022500.1, on the reverse strand, counting down.
TGCTTCATTGTCTGAATCACCCGATAATGTTGCCATTGTGACGATGAAAGTGAAATGACAGCATGCATTTAAAAAAAAAAACAAAAAAAAATTGTTGCTCATCTGTGGGTCCCGAAAAAATCGCCCTTCATGCATACCTGTTTATAAAAACAGCAAGAAAATAAAACAGGCAAAAAAAAAAAATAAACGTTATGCATTTGTGATTCGAACCTACGACCGTAAACAAACCAAGTTGAAAAATTGATTATTTCAACCACTGAGCTATTTTGACTCGTTGTATGTCTGGCAGCATTTTAACAATATTTATATGGAAATACCACTAACTTTGTACAGGTAAATACGTGTACCTGTTTCCCCTTTCAGTGGTACATTCCATGTTTACATCAATGTTTGTCAATAACACATTATCGTTGGGCAATAGTATGATTGTGTATTACCTAGACACGTGATCGGAAGGCAGCTTTAAGAACACCTACCGTGAAATGGATCAAAGATATGTAAGGGATGGAAAAAATAATATAAGTTCAACCTCGGGTTCAATTTACGGAAAACTGTCTGGATGCTGATGCTTTTAGATCGGTGTATCTCACAAGAAACAACCATAAATATCAGCGCTATAATCTATCCGGTAATTATACGTAGGTTACTATCTGAATGTCGGAAAAATGGAAATAACTTTTCAGATTTACGAAACTTATTCATACGAAATGTAACTTTTTTTATATTGGACAAACGTGAATGTATTGCCGGGGTGTTAAAACACGGTGTCGATGAAAGGGGGCATGAAAATCAAGAGCGACCTGTCGGGATTCTCAATGTGATATTAAGATAAATAAATAAAAATATATATAAATAAATAACTGTTACATGAAAACGGGGCAATTATACTTTAATTTGGTCTTTCAATGATTTTTTGCAGTTTACATTTACAAAACGTCTGCTTTATGCATGTTATGTGTGCTTGCAGTTGTACTGAATTATATGGGATATCCTATAGATGACGTCACAGTCTACTTGGGTAGATAACTCATGCGCGACTTAATCGATTTATAGGAAAGGTGTATACTGATCTCACCATCACCAACCTCCCTCCTAATTTATCTTATTACTGTGTAAAACACACTGGTGCAGGTTTCCAGGTTTATTGCATATAAACGTAACTATACCGAATGAAGTGCGACAGACGCGCATTTCAGTGTCGCTAAACCCAAGAAGTAAGAAAGAAAGAAGGTGACTGGGCAGGTCTCGGCAAGCAACGAGAAGCCCTCTCCGAGCCACACTTACTGACGCATTGCGCGAGACACAGTAGCTGCAAACACCAGGTAAAATGCGTATTAACTTTCGAGCGCACGCGCCGCCCCGCCCCGCACCCCCCCCCCCCCCGCCCCCACCACCCCACCGAGCTAACTCAACCCCTGTGTCTCGTAAGATGAGACAGACAACGGCAACAGGTGCAGCTAGAACTTATGAAAAGCCAAATAATCCAAAAGAACAGAAGCCGAACTCCGCTAAGATTCATGTCGCTATGACAAGTCCTAGAACTGAAGAAACTAGAGCAAGTGAGCAGGGGCTCACGTATACCCCCGACCAGTGCCACCGCCTAATCAAAGCATTCTTTACCACAAAGCTACAATACGAATTTTATACATGTACAAAATTCAAAGTCTTTGACCTTGGCCTTATGTCAGCAGCAGCATCCATATGTGTAAACTAGTATGAAATAAACCTAGCCATGTATCATTAGGCTCCATTTAAGTACATTAGAACTATAACCCATAACTATTCAACAAATGGCAAAGTCCTAGTTATTGACCCCTCAGTGGCCCCACCCATGAGCTTGACCCTGCAATGTAGGTAGTCCAGATCAAAAGTAATGCTATAGAGATATCATGAACCAAATACGGAAGAAATCATCAATGTACTTACAGAGCTCTGTGCAATCAAAAAGGTTTAACGCAAAACTTTGACTTAATGAAAATGCCTAAGTCCTAATTACTGACTCTTGGCCCCACCCTGGGGCCTGACCCAGGGGCTAAAATAGCTCACACCAAAGGCAATGCTATAGAGATATCATAAACCAAATATGAAAAAAATCTGATGAGTAGTTACTAAGATATGAGCAATCAACAAAGGTTTAACACAAAACTTTGACGTAAAGTTGACGAACGGACGGACGAACGAACGGACGAACGGACGGACAAACGGACGAACGGACGGAATGACAAAAACTATATACCCCCTGACATACTTCGTATGTCTGACATACTTCGTATGTCGGGGGTATAATTAATGGAACAGGCGTCGCTAGTGGGTGCCGAACCCACAACTCCCTGCAAGAAAGGCGAACTCAATCCACTTGACCAGTCCCTCTGCTGCGCTCACTGAACACAGATAAACGCTTGCAAAAGACACATTTAGGTAGTTCTGGTCCAGCTACTTCCCAGCGGGCACATTACATTCGAAATGACGTCATTACGACGTCATGTGCCTGCTGGGTTATAATAGCCCAACTGCCCCTTGTGTCAAGTGCCTTAGACTAGGTGCAGACTGGTCGTGGCCTGCCACACTCAGCCATCATAGCATCAAATTAAATTCTTCACAGCCCTTCAGTGGTGTATAAACGTCTCAACACAAATCATTACGAAAACCGCTACAACCTAGACCTTTGGTAATAAAATATGAGATGATGTGAATATATTCATATATACATTTATATACAGTATATAGCAAAAAGTATGGGTAACTTGTTTTTTTTTTTTTTTTTTTTCAATAAATAGATAAAACGGCAAATCGCTTCACAAAATACAATTTATGTTTTCTGGTTCCCCGTTGAGCAATGCAATATAGACAGAAGCGGGACAATGAATAGAGCCCCGCGCTTGTACATTGTATTTTTACCATTTTATTTAAATTTGTGAAATCGAAAGTAGCCAACTTAAATGATCTAATGATTTTTTCAAACAGTTCTATATGCAAAACTAAAGGATGCTCTGTTTGTTTGAACAAATACCCCTCCCCCGCCCTCCAACCCCCCCCCCCCCCCCCCCCGACTCCTCCAAACACCGCCAAACCCCCAAAAAGAAAAACTAAAAAGACTGATTAGCTCATGCATGCGGTTCTAGCATCTATTATTTGGCAGTATATTTTAGACAGTCACTGTTTGCATTTTTCTTCCAAATTAAAACCTTACTATTATGTGTATCACGAGAGGTGAGGGAGCAAATTCCGTAATGTAGCGTGGGTTTTATAAGCCATATACATGTAGATTTATTCAGGCCGAGAAAATCCGCTATATTGCAAAGGGTTAGGGGACGGCTTGCAAGAACACATCCCCGCGTAAAACTGGCTATATAGTCACATTTCCGCGAATTCTACTGGGACAAGAAAAGAAAAAAAAAACGGTGTTCGGTCATTGTATGCATTATTATGAGAGATGGGGGGCCAAATTTTTTCTTTCTTTTTTTGAAGCCATATTATCAGGGGAAAATCCACTATATGAGGGAAAGGGGACGGCTATGCAAGAACACATAATGTAGATTTACCCCTTGGAAAACTGGCTATATAGTGATATTTCCGAGGATTCTATATTGTGACAAAAAAGATTGGAAATTCGACGAAGAGAGAAATCATAGGCATTTTGTTTTCCAGAGGAAAGACTACAAGGGGTAAAAGCTACTTGTTAACAGCAACTCTATTACCACAGAGTATAAACCAGTCCGCCAATTCTCGCTTCCTGCAGAGACTGTCCGTCTAATTTGGCTTCCATCGAGACTGTCCGCGATCTCTTGCTTACTGCTGAGATTTCTGTACTTGATATATAGCTTCCTGCAGAGACTGTCCGCGTGATTCTGCTTCCTGTCGACGCTCTCGGCAGGAAGCAGAGTAATGCGGACAGTCTCGGTAGGAAGCCAGTTTTCGAGGACAGTAGTCCCTGCAGGAAGCAAAAGATCGCGGACAGTCTCGGCGGAAGCCAAATATGATGGACAGTCTCTGCAGGAAACGAAAATTGGCGGATTGGTTTATTTCCTGTGATTACCGTTGTTCGGTCGTTGTGGCTCTTTTCATTGTATACAAGCATCTATACCATGAGTTGGCAGAAATTTACACGAAAATTTTCAATCAAAAGTTGTTCTGATTTTTCCAAACCTACTAGATCTATGTCAACTCGAGCTATTTTTACGAAGTTTGATCATGGTTTACACAGTTTGCGCAAACACTTCTGTCCAAATAATTAGGGTCATTATGGTAATTGGGGAATAATACATTCCGAGTTTGTGTTTATTTATAGAAATATTTTTCCTTACCCATGACATCCCTGATAAGGGCCCCGCCAGACGAAGTCTGCAGAGACTCTTTAGTAATCTTCTTGTTCGTCTGTCTGTATGTCTGTCCGTGCGTCTGTCTGTCCGTCCGTCATGACTTTGTGTCCCCTCCATGACTCTTAAACCATTTGAGATATTTTCACGATTCTTGGAACAAATGTAAAGCATCATCAGAGAATGTGCAGATTTGCATCTGCCCGAGAACGCGATACTTCACGGGCCAGGAAAAAATATTTCGAATACAGAACGAAGATGCAAGTAATTATTTTTATTATTATTATCATTATTATTATTTACGCATGCTCGGATCGGCAAACGCACAAGCAAAGCTGGACTAGAATGCGACGGTGTAGTTCATGATATTGATCCCAACACACAAGCTAATACTGCACGCAAAAGTTCCCTTTTCACGCGACGTCACACAATAGTAAAGATGAATTAAAATGTGAATGGATATGAGGCAGAATAAACATAAAAAAAAAAAAGATATTAGAAAATTCTAGCCCGGGCATTGCGCACTGTTTGCCCTCTGGGAAATTAGTCATGTAAATTATAATAATAATGATAACAATAATAGCACACGAAGATATGGCATATTGTGTCTCGTCAATAGACTCGATTTACTTTAATTGCAAAGATGAAACGTACTCGGGCAAAATGTTTCACTTCGAGAGAGGACTGAAAAGGTCTCGCTCCAATCAGTTTCTGAAACCTTTACAGTAAATGTACTATGAAGGTTTCAAATATAGAAATTTTAAACAAGCATTGTACAGAGCCACACTCACTAAATTTCGTGAATCTATCTTCAATATCAATCGAACGACTCTTCACTTTTTACATCTTCCCCCCCCCCACCCCCCCCCCCCCCCCCCTCCACGAGTGCACCATATAACTCTTTGACTGAGTCAAACATTTTGCAATAATTATTTTTGCAAATACATGTATATGTAATAACGGGTTTCTATATCAAAAAATCAAAAATAGCTCCGCACAGAAGTAATTATATATATGCCGTATAAACGCCTCAACACTTTCCTAGAAATTAAGTGTAGACCTTGCATTGCCAAGCATGGTCGAGTCTACAACAAGAAAGATATGACACAATGTGTCATATAAATAGACTCGACTTACTTGAATAGCATTGAAGATGAAAGTTATTCTTGTCAGGGAAGTGTAAGAGACATGTCTCTTACACTTCCCTGTTCTGGTGTAGTATTGGTAAACTGGGAGCACAAAAAAACACTTCTCACCTAACTAGCTTTATCTCCCTCTTTCAAATACATATTTTGCTCTATAAATAGAAAAATAGTCCACCATGCTAAGGATGGTTCTAATTAATCACAGGTTGCAAGGAACATTCATATGAATTTCAGGTAAAAGTCTGCGCCTCCATAGTTGCATTCATGAGTCTTAGCGTTGCAGATATGATTAGATCTGCTTTTCTTTTTTACCTAAACCATTTGCATCATTTGAATAAACACATCCCGAAAAGGTAGATCCGTTGAAGTTTTATTGCTGGTTCCTTCAGACTAAGTTTGGTCAAAAGTGTGGTGTGCATTAAGACCAAAATTGACAAAAACGAAACGTATCTGAACATAAATGTAAAGTTTTTCGTTTTTAAAACGATACAAAGGCCATGTTTCACTATCAAACTTCTTTGATAAAATGTTCTCAATTTATGGTGCTTGTCAAGAAAATATTTGCTAAAACATTCATGATACACTGTGTTGCTTCTTTGGCCAATTTTTTTTTTGTTTATTGTTGTTCAACTGAACCGTTGAGTCCGATATTTATGAAGCACCGTCAAATGTTTAGCATCAAACTTGGTGGATGCATCATTCTTAACTAAAAAGGCTGGAATGCTAAAAATATTTTAATTATGGCTGCGCTTAAAAAAAGATGTTTTTACTATAAAAAGTAGCCCTGCCCTCATTGAAAGAAATTCACCGTTTACCGGGAGTGTGGCAGGACGTAAATTGAACTCTTATCAGCCGCTTGTCAAAAATTATTTGATTGGACCGATCCTATCGCCATCCAATGTTTTTTTTTTCTTTTTATCTCATTTGAAATGCAATTAAGATTATTTGGTTTGGGTGTTACACTGTCAATTAATTTGAATGAACATAAATCAACCCGTATTTGATCAAATTGAAAAGAGTAACATGGGCTTTATTAGATTAGCCGATGCAGCGAATCTATGACAACTCACCGACAGACAACTGGCCGACACGACAAGTCACAGACATACTTTTTTCACCGACAACCAACTGACCGACACGACCACTGGCCGACAGGACAAGTCACAGACAATTTTTTAAAAAACTCACCGACGTTCGCCGACACTCGCCGACACCCATCGACAGAATCTTTCCTAGAAGGATGAAAAAGAAATATTTTTTTTGTTTTATTTATTTCCCGAACAGAACACAAATATGTAAATATGTCACTGAGTAAACAGCTTTCCTCAACCGCAGCAGAATCGGGACAGTGATTGTGTTCTTGGGTAGATGTCAACTCATTTTCAAGTTTGACGCATCTACCTTTACAGTCTGGTAGGTGGCACACCCTATATGACTTTTCTCCGCGTTCACGATCCTTTTTTATATATGTAACCATCAAAAACCAATTTGTTTTTCCCCTTTGAGGAAAGGAAAACCCGGTTTCCATTCTTAGCCAAAAGTCGAAATATAAGAAAAAAAATATCCGTTATACATGAGCTTAAGGGATTATTGAAGTTGTATGAATTCACTTAATAGGGTTTTGTCTGTGAGTTGTCGTGTCGGCGACTTGTCTTTGTCGATCAGTTGTCGTGTCGGTGAATATTTTTTTGTCTGTCAGTTTTTGTCTGCGAGTTGACTTTCGGTCAGTTGTCTGTCGGTGAGTTGTCGTGTAGTGGATATAATCTATGACATGCTCTTAGCATAATAAATGCCCATAATCAAATCAATTCGCATCGTCTCATTATCATAAATGGCTCCGCCCAGTAGTGTTTATATGCCGTATAAACGCCTAAATACTTTCTTTGAAACTAATTATAGACATAGAATTGTTAAGCTAGCATGGTCGAATCTATAAAAATCGAGTTATTGCTCGGGCCGCTATGACGTGCAGACTGGTCCGAATTAAGAAATAAATCAGCCCTAGCAGTGAATTGTTGAGTAATAAGTCACTGTTTGGGGGTCAGTTGTAAAGTAGATCATATCACGAGCGCGGAGCGCGAGTCATATATCTACTTACAACTGACCGACAAACAGTGAATTATTACTAAACAATTCAATGCTAGAGCTGAACTATTAAGATTCTAACACTCAGAAACGCCGAAAAACTATCTAACTCTCCCAAACTTCCTGCCGGCGCGTTCATGCTCCGGCCAATGTTCTTAAGGAGATGGTTTATGGTAAATGTAAAAATCTGCATAAAACCATAAAAAAGTAACGTATCTCCCTGAAAGTTAGCAGACTTCTTATTTTTGTTGTTCTTTACAGTTTAGAATACAAAAAAGACGTACATGCTGCTTAAAAAAGTGTTTTTATAAGGAAAGATCAAAGGGTAATTTTCTGCGAATAAATCTGAAAAAATAGTATCGTTATTGAAAATTTACGTAGTGCTGAAGGTGCATTATTGCATAATGAAGAGCGTCCTAGCAATTATTTATTCCAACTCTTTCTCAAATTGTAATGTAGACCAGATGAAAACGGTATTTTTTTCTCAAATGTTCAACCATGTACAAAGTAAATGTACACTTGACGCATTTATTAAATATAGTGTAGGCGGCATATCTATGTTAACACCTACAATATAAATAATACATTACTGACATGATCAGTGGTGTGTAGATGAAATTGTTCAACCTTGTTAAAATAGTCTCACCTGTGTGTTTTGACAAAAAAAAGGACACAGACTGCATCTTTTTTCATCTGCTCAGCCTGATAATGTGTGAAATAGTTTGAAAAAATAATTGCTAGGACGCTCTCCATTATGCAACAAGGTACTCTAAGCACTAAGTATATTTTCAATAATGATATTATTTTTTCAGATTTATTCGCAGAACATTACCCTTTGATCTTCTCTTATAAAAACACTTTTTAACATTTACAAATGCTGCATTTTGAGATTCTATATTATGAGAAACAACATACAGAAGGCATCTGCTAAGTTTTGGAAAGATCAGTGTTATTTTTAGTATCCTATGCAGATTTTTGTCTTTGTCCCAAATCAGTGATTATCACCACCTTAACTGTATCTACAAATTTGCGTTTTTATGGCGATTTTAGAAAGAAAAAAATACGTCAGTAGTTGCAGTGACGTCAGCAATTAGACTCACGCACCCCGAAACAGTGAATTGTTGCAGAATAAAACACGGTAACTCTCCATTGCTTCTATAGACGCACTGTGTTAAAATTGAAAACAAAATACATGAATAAATGTTTCAAAGTCAAGACGCTACAAACTGCGCAGTGGTTCAAAATTTTATAGCTGCCAGAAATCACTGGTGTGTATATAGAGACAGATAAGACGCAGATAATAGGGAAATTCTGAATAAACAAACATATAGTGACCAAGCGTTATAGGGGGTGGTCGGGTGGTGCGATGGTGCTGTGTATAACTTCCAGTGCCCGGGCGTCCTACTGATTTGTAGGGCAAGGGTCTACTGTGCTTGCAGTAGGTGCGGGTGGGGGTTGTTCGGACATTTTTTCTGTCGTCTATCATTTCTCCTCTTTCTCTCTCTCTGGGAGACGGCCCGATATAGACTGAAATACTGTATCAAAGAGCCGTCAATCCCAAAACAATAAATCAATCAAGCGTTATACATGATTCAGCGCACACACAGTGTCAGACCGTCAGTGTCAGTAGCATTATTGGAGATGATTGGATCGAATAGACAGTCTTGAAACAATATATCACCATCCCAGTGTACAGTTTGCGCAGGGAACAATTGTCACCGTAAATACAGATATAAACATAAAATATTAAAATTGAAGGCCGGTGGTATTTTATCTAAAATATAGATGTTAAACAATGACTGCTTATGTTATGATGTATTGAGAGCTCTGTAATGTACCTTTACGTCTCAAAAAAACGCTGAGTTTTGAATTTCTGGTTATAGAATAATAAGCGATAAAAAGGACACAATTTGTTATACTCTATACCAATGAATGAACTTTTTACATGATTTTTTTTTCAATCAGACTGGATATAATCAGTTCATGAAACTTTAGATATATTTGGATTTTCGGATATTTTATTGACGCATAATACTTTCATCTCACAGGCATGTGTCAATGGTAGTAACCTGCAGCTCTACAGGAATCTCTGTATAAATACCTACTGTTTTCTTGAACTTTTCAAATATTCCTTATAGTTTTACAAAACTGGAATCGAACGGAATGAAACAGAGAATCATTCTCTTTACTTTTCTCTAAACTCTTAGAGAAAAAGCTAGTCCACAACCTTTACAATTTAATACATGTATAGGAATCTTAAGTGGCTGCTATTTCGGAGGCTACAGAAACTTTTAGAATATGGATATCTGCGCAAATTATCTGATGCCGTGAGACTTAATTTTTCTTATCTCTTACTCTCTTTACTCTTTTCTTCTCTTACAACTTCTTTTCTTCTTCTATTTGTATGAACCTACACAATACGGATATTCTGATCTAATCATTATACTACATAGTTAGAAATTACTGATTAACGTCACATGGGGTGTCTCATGGTATGTGCACTTTTGTGAGGACTCGGATCAGCGTGGGCGTCAGCATAGTCTGGTTGGAGTCTTCCCCTCTTCGAAACTTAGGAAGTCTTAAGTGAAGGTAGGGACCCTAGATGAAGAAAATAATAAGAATAGTGTAGAACTCTCGAAGTAATTTAAAATAGCCGTGCAGAGTTTAGAGAGTGTCACAGTTTCGCACAGACATGCGCTGTAAAAAAATCCGTTAATTTTACGGTAGAATGCCTGGCAACCAGCTGCCAGTCCATTCCCATTAGTTTTACGAGCGCCTGTAAACACTGGCAGAAATCATCTAGCATAGTAAGGTACAATAAAACAGTTATTGTTTTGGTTATATAGCTCCTCAACACTATAATACTATAAATGTATCAGTTAACACTTCTCTGCCATATCAGGATTTCCACAAGTGTTTTACAGGCAGACGCCCGTAAAAATAACGGTAAATGCACCGGCAGTTGGTTGCTAAGTATTCAGCCGTAATTTTTTTTTTTTTTTTTTTTTTGATTTTTTTAAATTTACGGATTTTTTTTTTTTTCGCAGTGTGTGGCTCCAGATAAGTGTAGATTACTGACCTGGTTATTTATGAAGTGTGCCACGGTATATATGGTTTTCAAAATAGGTGTTAAAGCCTGGTTTTAAATCACCAAACGTGTTATCGATGGGAATTAAGAGACATTTTTTGATTGCATAACACCCTAATGACCGTTTATTGGAATATGGAGAGATGAAATACGGAATTAGTAGGGATCCTAAGGAGACCTTTTATTTCATACAGGTAGAGCATCATCATATTTCAATTCTCATATCGACGTTACCCCCCCCCCCCCCCCCCCCCCCCTCATACAGGTAGAGGCTACAGTGAAGGAATTTTATGACACTCATAATCACTTAGATAAGAAAATAGCCAATAAAAACGTGACAGGGCGGGATTATACACTCCAAACCGCATCCGCATCGGTTTGGAGTGTATAATCCCGCCCTGTCACGTTTTAAAAGTCACGCCCATTTCACAAGGTCATGCTTAGTAATAGGACTGACCTCTAAGATAGTTATGCGGGATAAAAAAAGTGGCAAATATGATTTCATAATAATAATAAAACACTCCAATCAAACAGAAAAAATGTAAGCTGCTTTATATTTCATCGATATTGCAAACAATAATACATGTAATAATAATAGATAAGAGCGTAGAATCCGAGTTCATCCATCCACCTTTGTTCCTTTCTTGCAACAAAACTGGAATTGTCACGATTGCAGATTTATACACTTCTGAGCCCAGATGTCCAAACATTGTACAGAAAGCAGATTTATGCACTTTTAGACCCTGTTAAATATATTACTACTATTGCACAAAAAATATTTCGTTCTGCAGCCGAAGTTCCTAAAATGACTGTGTTGTTGCGGCAGTGTTTTTGAGGTAAAAACCGGCCTCTTGTATACATGTATCTATATAAACATATAAACTTCTTCTGTAGCGATTTTTATTTCCTGTTTTATTTTGCTGACGCTTCCATACCACCTTTTTCATGAAATATAATTCGAAAGCGGCTTTCGTATATTTCATGACAAAGGTGGAATGGAAGCGTTCGGGTGTTTATTGGGTCCTATCTGCCTCAACATACGCACCAGTGATTTATGATTTACGACCACCGGTCGTAAATCATAAATCACTGGTGCGTATATTGACCCAATAAACACCCAAACGTTATGTACAATACAGCACACAGAGCATCGGAGATGATTGGATCACATTAGCAACTTGCTGATCAGCAAAACGAGTCTAAAACGCTAAACAGCTGATATGCTGATAAGTATTTAACAATTAAACAAACCCTTTTGGAATGTTTTCTTGTCTTCGTTTGCAACTAGATAATACCTTGTTGAAAGTTTCAGTGAACTACTCGTAATACGCTTTAATGGTTTCTCATTCGTTTATGCAATGATAATGAAATAATGCTTGAAGGTGTATTTGAGTACTGAATGATTTACTAATTAAGTGCAAAGGCGGCTTTAATAACCTGATTAAAGTCCTATTACCATATCGACACTAAATATTGGGATATAAAATGTTATTAAAATTCTTGGAAACAGTATATTTTTTGGTCCCTCTTTATAAAAGAAGGGTTATTTTAATGCCCATTCCCTACCCCCCCCCCCCCCCCGAATATTTGGGTTAAATGCATGCGCAGTCAGGTAGGTTGGGTTGGTTTTATGATACTCTTTCTACAAATCTGTCCTCATGGATAAAGAATACACTGAGAGTAATATTGTATTCGGGTTTATGTGAGTTTAAATTAAACTTTCAGTTTCTATGTATGAAAGATCTTTATTTCAAAATCCAGTAGGCCATAGGCCCATGAGGATACAAACGTATATACATACAAATTAGTGACACTCTTACTGGCTAAATATACATTGTATCTTAATCAGACCCAGGGCTCACACTGAAGGCTTGATTTGATCCGCTCAGAAGCACTTTAAAGGGGAAAACGTGGATGGGCTTGACCAATAATAATATAAGCAGACTTGTTAGTTCATGTCTACCCTATCCGGAGTTATCTAACGTTATTCCTATTTCGATATATCAGACTATAACTTTAATTTGCGCATGCGCAGAAGAAGGTTGATTCTCAAGTCCGCGCTCGTGATATGATCTTCTTTACAACGGATACCCAAAACAGGAGTAATTACTCATCAATGTAATATATTTGGTTCAATGGGAGACAATTTTTCATGACTTCCTGTGTGCTTCCCTAGATAGTGTGGTCCTTCCAAGTTATTTCCCTGAATGTGCGCCCACGTACCCTGAATATGTGAACGATTTTTAACTTAAATATTATGAATTTCCAGTGAATATTTGTATACAGTGGTCAAGAGTTGTGGTTTGGCATTTACAAAATTAATTTTGTTTTGTTTGAAGTGCGAAACGTTTTCAAAGACTCTTTCTCCACCTATAATTCGAGGCTTTTATTTGCGAAGAAATATCGAAGTTATAAAATATTCGTTTTGTTCAAATTTGGAATTTGAGATTCGAAAGATGCAGATGTTCAAATGGAAATTATATTGTGAGAATTCCCAGTCCATAATTTTGCATTATTTATTTTCAAATTGCGCATTAGTTACCACCGGGCAGATAGTCACGAATAGATATTGACTCGATGTTGATTCAACGTCATGACGTTGAATCAAAGTTGAATCAATGTTGATTCGGAACTGTAGGCCTGTTGGGTTCGAAGTACTATGATACAGTGTAATAATATGCTTGCATTGCACTGTTCGCTACTTGTATTATACATGTGTCATCAAATTCCAGTTCGGCTATTGGAATCGAATAAATGTTTGCCGGTCTATCTATCGGAAGCAATCCTCACAGGTGACGCTACTGTGTGCGTGCTTTATTCTCCATCGCTTTGGCACTCAGTGTAAAGACCCGGAACTTGCATTATGTATTATCGGCTGCATACTTGATGCGATTGAGCAGGACCTCATGGTTTCAGAGAAGAAGATTTTTGAAGGTTCTTTACCTATATAGCTCTATATAAACAAATGACTCCCTGGGGTGTGACCAGGTTGAACCGCAGGTGCATGATTGGCAGGATTTATGTATAGGACCAATTGCTGCATACTAAATATGTAAGCTCTGGGCCCCATGGTCTCTGAGAAAAAGATTTTGAAGTTTTTCCGATAATAAGTCTATGGCAGCTATATGTTGCCATGAAAACCAGAGTTCCAGTCCGATTTGCCATAAAACCATATGCAATCAACCCCCTCCCCCCCCCTCCCACAGGCCAACAATGCTACACATAAAATTTAATCAAGATTGGCCAGATGGTTTAGGAGATATTCTGATTTAAAGGTGTGGACGACGAGGACTGACCTCTTAGATAGTTATGCGGGATATAAATAATATGGGAAATATGATTAAAGATTTACTCCCTTGATGATAATAATAACAACAAAAAATGATTTGATAAGATGTTTCATGCAGTACCTCCGACATGATCTAGCTATACAGTTGAAATAAATTTCAGATAGTAATATTTGCTAAAAATGACATTAAAAAAGTAAGATAAATTTTCAAACGACCGCGCTAGAAATCGCATTATTGGACAAAGGGTAAAAAAATTTATTCGTAAGTCACAATCACGTGCACGAATAAGAAAAATACCTGTACATGATCACATGACACACGCGGTCAAAATGGATACTCTTACAGGCCTTGGGTAAATAGGTATTTTCTATTTTCTGAAAAAAAATGACGAATGTATGCATCGCCTTTTCTTTTGCAAACCTAAGTAGAACGAGTGGTGGTGCGTTTACACACTTTAGAACTACTACAAACGATACCCATCTTGATTATGCAATATTGTCTATTGTCGAAACTGCAAATTATTGCGAGAAATTAACTCTTCCCCAAGAAGGGTAATTTTTTTCTCTCTTCCTTTTAGATATAAAATATTGGTTACATGCTCGCTCAGAATATTTTTTTTTGCTTTACTACATTTTTTCTTAAATGATGAAGAAGCAGATGAACCGACGATTCCATACTACCCTTGTTATGAAATATCATTCGAAAGGGGCTTAAAATTTTATAACGGTCAGAAATCACTGGTGCGTATATTGAGGCAGATGAGACTCAATAAACACACAAACGTTATGTACAATACAGCACTCAGAGAGACTGACAGAAAATGATAGAATTTCTATGACGCACAACTTTTATAGAGAATAATATAGCCATTTTGTTCGGTTAGTAAGTTAGTTAGTTAGAAACGAGATTTTAGACAGTAGACGATTCAGCTGTTTCCACCATTATCTGTCAGTCTGCCTAAACCCAAGTTAATTAGTTAGTTAGTTAATTAGTTATGTGGGTAATAGCCACATAACTATTTTTGCGATACAGGAAGTATTGTCTAAATTCTCTAAACGTTTCTAAACTACGAGTAAGTAACTAACTTACTTACTAACTAAATAGCTAACTAATTAACTTATCATACTCGCTTTGATGATTCTCTAAAAGGGGTTTTTGTCGATACAATATATGATTAATCGGATTTTAATAGCGCGAAATTAGAACCCCCCCCCCCCCTCCTTTTGACCTACCTACAAATCACCGAACAAAACATGGTTAAACAAATATTTTTCAAAGCAACAGCAATGTAATTATATCCTTGTTGCTATATAGAAAATCACAAAAAGAAAAACATGTAGACAAATATACACTGTAGCTTTCTCCGTACTTTATTAAGTAACTAGCTTAATAACTAACTATCCTGCCTATTTTATATTGCTAGATATAAGTGATATAAGCGCAGCAAAGTGCTTTCGAAAATGCATGAATTGGCGTAATGTTCAAATATTTCACGAGTATATTTACTTCTTATTTACAATTTTAAAAGAAATCTGCAGCATATATGTGTATTCAAAATGCATGAATTGGCGTAATGTTCGAATAATTTGCATGTATATTCATTTCTTATTTGAGCCGCGACGCTACAAAACCAACAATTTGGTTCTGCGTCACGTGCAGACTCAGATCAACCTGGCCTTCCGCCAAGTTTTACCAGACTATTCGTTTAATGCTCAAGGGGTAGCTAAGAGACTATGCTACCACCATGCGGACAGCGAAGACTGAGCAGACTAGGCGAGTGCCCAGGTTGATCTGAGTCTGCGCTTGGCGTACAACCACATTGTTGGTGTTGTCGTGTCGCGGCTCATTTAAATCTGTCTCATACCCCGAGTCGAAGAATATCTATTGCCACTTATCTAATTAACATCGTCAAAGACACATTTTTGGATACGTAACATCCTAATGACACATTATTGGAATACTCAAGGCTTGAGATATGGAGTCAACATGGTTTCTAAAGAGATCTTCTGTATAATACAAGTAGCGGTTACGATGAAAGGATTTTTTTTTTACTCATAATCACTTAGATAAGAGAATTCTTTGATAGAATGCTTTGATGAAAGGATCTGTTCATTGAAGGTGATGATGAGTGCAAACCATCTTATATGGGCTTATATAGCACCCGGATAGCTATCCGGTAGGTGTCATCTTAATCACCTAAGCCATATAAGTGCAAACACGCTTTGCAAACATGTCCTGCGAATATTTTTGTCCGTTTTTTTTTTTTCAAGGATACCAAATTTATTGGGTCGAGCACGCATTTTTCGGGGATACAGTAATACGCCCACTTTGAGTAGCTCTTAAAATTTACATCAGATGTACTTTAAATGATTGTGTACTTTTGTGTCTGCTTTTAGTTGCTGCATGAACCTTTTTTTGTGCTTTATATAACTGCTTTGATTTTATTTACATGCTTATTAAACTGTTCGGGTCAAGATTTTTCTGTCCCTCACCTTCTGTCCTCCTTTCGCTCTTCAGCACAAGATTCCTTGTCATTCGCTTGTATGCCTGCAAGGTTTCTTGTACCTGAGAGCTTTGTTTTTCATTATCGTCCAGAAGTGTTCAAAAGTATATGTATAAATAGTATCTAGTGCCGCCTTATATAATTGTAATATTCGTTTGTACCCGATGTTTACTTTGTAAACACGAGAAAAGAAATAAAGTAAATCTTGAAGTTGTCTGGAAATAATAAATATTACAGTCTATTTAATACATGCTACAAAAAATAAGAACCGCATTTTTTGTCCAAGTGAAACAAAACGCACTTTTCTCATTTGAAATTGTGTATGCAGTCTGAAAACTCGATTTGATAGTGCCGAAATAACCATAAAGTTAAAGGGTGTTATGTTACCAGAACGAAAGGTAAAACTAGGTAACAAAGACAGTTTGCGTTATGATAGTTCCACTTTAATTAACGTAAAAATGTTTACTTGATTGACTTTCCTCGAAACCCTAGCTTAAGCTAAGCATTGTCTGGCCATTCAAAGCATTCTCTGTACTTACCAAATACATTTCCTGGCATTTTGTTTGTCCGAAATTTCTGTATTATAACGTATACTCTCATCCCTGCACGTAATCCCCGCGAGGGGGTGATGCAGTATAAATGCATACATACAAATTATGAAAACAGTAGTCATTAATTTACCAAAGTGTATTTAGTATATAGTCTGTTTCAACTTTATATTCATATTTAATGATTTTTCAAACTTCTAGTCGACTTGAATATAGATTTATACGTTGTCGGACACTTCGGAACACATGTCCCTAAATGTCCGGCAGATTCTGTTTTCATCTTTAGCTATATTGGGAGTATTTTTTGAAGAGTTATTGGTACAACATGACTGCTACCGTAATTTGCGTAAGAATCGGGACACCCAAAGAAGTGGGACAAGCTTCAAAATCGTGAAAATACTTATTTTAGCGGACCCAAAGTATTGGTCCATACTTAAAAAACGCAAAAATATTAGTAATGTCAGTGAGCCAAAGAATTGGGACAGCGTTTTCGGCCCCAAAGTGATTTAAAATGTGCCTGTTTTTGCTTGTTTACAATTGCTGTTCGCATATATTATCTCCATGCTCGCGATCGCTTGTAAACAAAGGTGAAACGGCATAAACGAAACGAAACGAAAGTCGTTATTATTGTCTTCCATGCAGTATTGCCTCAGAGAATATACTTAATTGAAATACCTGACTTCTAGAATGTGTTACATAAAATTTGTCTGGGAATACCTGTAACGTGCATATTTGCATATTATTATTTTGGTTTTAAGATTTGACAGGTTACAAAACAATACAGGCGTAAAATGCGTATTGGTATCAAGAAAAGATCGTTTTTTCGCTATTTTTTTTTTTCATCGTATGTTACTGTGTGAGTACTCTAAAATCGGCGGGTACTCAAATTCGTCATGCGCGGCGAAGTTGACGATAGCGCTGCAAGTTGCAAACAGCGGTACTATGATAAACCTTCGCATCGGCACACGGCACAAAATGCGCAGAATGTTTGCCTAAGTTGATATCGCAAGCACACCCGGCGGACCGCGAGGTGTGTAGTCTGATCCGGATTGGCTGTTCGCCAGTGAATGTTAACAGTCATCAATGCGTCTCTTTGGTCTTTGCAGAAAATTCTTTGTTCCAACAAGCAAAACCTGTAAAATTGCCAGTTGCGAGATGTGAATATTCAGATCAGCTTGCGCAACCGCAACATTCGCCGCTTGCTTTGATAAATCTATATGAGCGAACGTCGAGAGCTAAGTGATGCGCGATCACGAAATCGGAGGAGATACTCCTGCGCAATTACGCAGAACAATCAGAACACTTTATTGACTCATATTACATGTGTTTCCCAGGTACTGAGTTATTAATAAACTTGAACACTGAGGGCTGTCAGACACTTAGAGACCTTAAAAACATTCGCCGTTCAAATTAAATTAGAACAGCGAAGTAGCTGAACAGACTGCGCACTGCTCATATTATCTAATGGCAGCTACGAAATTCGACTGGTTTTGCTGCGTCGTGCTTGTTGTTTGAAGGTTGCAAAATAAACAATTACCACTGTCACTGCACTCGGTCACGAGAAAACATGTATTGATACTCCGACTAAAAATAAGAAAAAGAGAATCATGTAACTGTAACATCTGCGATCTCTGACCAGAGTTCTGATAGTTCCAATCTTGAATATGACGGAATTAATTTTAGAAATCCTTTATTTTTTTTATTCTTCTTCTTCATACATTTTTTACAACTTTGGAAGTGATGCATACGGCACGTTTTCTCTTTCTAATCGGTAATCCAAGTGTGTCAAAAAACATTTAATGAGTTGTTTATGGAGTGTCATAATCCCGTTATGCAAGAGTCGTTAACTTTTTGACACTGAGTCGGTATTGGTCAAATACCGGATCAACCGGTTTTGTTGTGACAAACTATAATATAAGTGGATTTCAGGTGGAGACATCTTTTATTCAACAATAAATGCCAATAAACAGTAACCCCAACACGGACTAAAGCCTTCCTCGTTTTTTTCAACTCGTTGTCAACAAAAGCCATTTTTTTCGATACAACGAAAGTTGCGGCGAAATTCGAGTGTTCTTTGATGTACAGGACTCTATGGACCTAAGTATTGGGACACCTTAAAAAAAATTTCGACGGCATAAGAATTGGGACAGCTGGAAAATTAATTGTTTTTTTTTGTCCCAATACTTACGCACAATACGGGTATTTTTGCATTTATGACGGTTTTGCTCACTTTCAAGAAATTTTAAGAAGCCTAAGATTTTGTTTTTAGTTACCAAATACAATTGCTGCCAGTTTGTTTTCCCAAAATTTCCTTTTCACTATATCATATATATTGTATATTTTTATACAAACTATCAAACCAGTGGTCAATAATTTATCAAAGTTTCTTTATTAAATCGTCCATTTCAACTTGTTTAGGTCATATTTAGTGAGTTCTTAGCTAATATAAAATCATAACCTGTCGGACACTTAGGGACAGATTCCCTAAATGTCCGACAAATTCTAATTTCCTTTTGAAATATTTTTGTTACTTTATTATTATATTCTCGTAGTTTTGATTAACCATTTGTTCAAAATAATTTCTATATATGCATTTATAATAAGTTTTGTCACTTTCCTGACAGTTTTAGAAAAAAACTAAGAATCTGTATTCTACCTTAATAGTTTTGTACTTACCAAATACATTTGGCGGCATTTTGTTTGCCTAAAGTTCTTGATATATATTCTAATATAGAACAGTAATTAATAATTTACCAATGTATCTTTAGACTAGAATAGAAAATGGTTTTAGAACTTCTACTTCACTTAAAAATAGATTCATACATTGTCGGACACTTAGGGACACATGACTCTAAATGTCCGACAGATCTTGTTTTCACCATGCTTACATTTTGAGTATTTTTGAAGAATTATTTGTAGGAAATGATTACTTTATATGCATTTATTATGGTTTATAATGGTTTTAGAAATCCTAAAATTTTGCCTGACACTTACTGTTTTTTACTGTCTTTTATATGGAGCCAGTAATTAACGAACTTGATACCTTTCCCGGCATTGTGTGTTTATTATTATCATTATTACTGTTATTATTATATACAAAAAGTATCTTGTTCACTTTTTTACGATCATATTTATTGTTTTTTACTCTGATAACGAAACCTTATATCGATTTTCAACTTTTCGGACATTTAGGGTTGTCGGACATTTAGGGACCTTTGGGTCGTCCCTAAGTGTCCGACAATTTTTTTTCTAAGTTAGATTTTGAGTATATTTCACTAATTATTTTTTTGAAATATTTACTAATTATGCTTTTAATAATAGTTTCTTTTACTATTCTGCCGTTTTTAGAAAAAAATAAATTTTGTCGGACATTTAGGGCTGTCGGACACTTAGGGACCTTACAAACGTGTGTCTCATTCGTTGAAGCAAGATGATACGTATGGCCGTAGAATGGCATCCCGAGAATAAGCTTACTCTTGTCTGCCCCGTGTGATGCCCAGTACTGTGCTGATCGATCCTTTAACATATATAAAACAGTAAACAGGTTATTTTTGAAAAAAAAAATCTGTTTGAGACAACTTAAGTTAATATTCTGAATACACTATAAGTTCATGTAAGCATTTCATTATCAATTCTGACGTGCATTACCCAGAAGGTTCACAACGTTGAATCAACATTGAATCCACGTTATTGCATAAAAAGCAGTGCTGTAGGGTATTATTAGATTAAACATATTTTATTGTATAAACGCAATGGGATTGGACACAAGTTCTAACAACATTATATAGTCCTCTCCCAGCAGTTACAACGCACAGTTTTATGGTACAACAGTGAATATGTAACATTTGCCGTATTATTATCAGCCGTGCATCAACGGGCGAAAAGCCGTGTTTCAACAAGGGATTTCACGCGCTGTTGATGCACAGGTACGCAACAGTTCAATATGCTCGTGCCTGGGCCTCTATATTTCGGCAAGCACCCTTGCCTCTCCATTTTCGGTCATAGTATAAAAAATTTATGGTTCGCTGCTTATGCTGACTTACTGTGACGTAACGTCAGATGTTGGTGACAATTAGCGTAACGTCAGAAAACGTCAGATTTTGACCTCTGTTGCCAGTCCCTCCAACGGCCACAGCGCATTTCTTCAGTGATTTTCGGACATAATTGCTAGATTTGGAAAATTTGGTATTTCTTTAAATCGGATCATAGGTATATTCCGAAGTCTGATTTCACAGTTCAAAAAATCAAAATAGGTATTGCATGACAGTAAATCTTCTACTCACTTGTGCTTCGTATTGTTCTTTAGTGGTCCTCTGATCTTCGTCGGGTGCCGGCTTTTAGTGCCAAAATTCTGAAGTTTACCATTTCTTGAATCACATAATCTTAAGTTTTCTTCTATACGGAAAGGCTTAACTTATTGACGTTCTGACTTTAGTTTACAATATGTCACTCGATGCGATGGTGAAAATTTCGGCGGCTTTGAGCTCTGGTTTTTATTCTAAGCTGAAATAACTAATTTACATTGCGAGTGCTATGCAACATCTTACAGCGTAAAAAATGACGTTGTTTGGTATTTCAAGACGGTAAATTTATTTTTATGTTTCATAAATGAAGATTTTCTTTTTATCTTTCAAATGTCCAATAAATAACCTTTTTAAATGGTATAAAACTTATTACGTTTGCTCGTCCGTTAGAACTACTGAATCAGGGGAAAATTATACAGATGGCTTGAAAATGAAAATCTCACCAACATCTGACGTTACTTCTGTACATTACGTCATCATGCCGTTGTTCTCTTATTACGTCACCAAGTCGTAAATAGAGATTATTACATGGGTTTTTCGTTATCACCCGATTTATCAGCCCGAGACTCCAATATCGGACCGAGGGCTTGCCCGAGGTCCGATATTGGTCGAGGGCTGATAAATCAGGTGATAACGAAAATCCCATGTTATGATCTGTTTATCATAAAGATTCTAGTTTAGAAAAAACAATGTCAGAAATAGCTGCTAGAAATAAACATTTGTGAAGTTGTTGAAACTTGCTACTGCTGAAGGCCTCTGCCTCATAGGGGATCTAGAAAACACAACAGCAGGGGCACCCGAGTGTGATTGTGATATTTTATCGTCTAATGAAAAGAGGCAGCCAGCTGACAATGAGTATCTTATAAAACGAGGCAGGCACCTTACTTTAAGTGTTAGTAAAAACACACAGCTTCACTGCGCAAGCTGAAATGTCTCCCGGCCACCCAGTCTTGTAGCGCTTGCCGTTTTGTAGCGAAACAAAAAATTCAGCCATTTCAAATTTATTTTTACACCAAAGTGTTTCTTGTGATCTAATTAAGAAAATGAGTGGTCACACTTTATGTCTATGATGGATAATAAGAGAGATAGAAGCTCTGAAAGGATGGGAAATTTTCTGTTTTGCCACATCGCACTCGCCATTTTAACGTCGAAGTATCTCACGCGACGTTGTTGACGTTAACGACGGGCCGATAAACTTATCGGACCGGGAAAACGTTTATCGGACCGATGGGCAGAATAAGTACTCTAAAAGCTCAGCTTTATCAAACATGCAGATTGCTTCTTAGGCAGTCCGAAATTACGTATCTATATGATAAAATAGATTTCAAGGCAAGTTGCTGTGTAGCCTACACGTTATGGAGAGTAAAACACGTGTAAAAGAAAACATATGCCCAGCTTTCAGCAGTCAAGAACTTTAGAATGGCACGTGAATGGACCAGGCGTGTTCTTGAATGGAAGTTATTGCGTATCAACTTCATGGTATCTGCTTTTTATTATTGAATTGGCATCTGCTTCCTTGTCTTAAAGCCGAATCGTTGATCATGATGGCAGCCAATTTGAGTCTTTGATGTGGGACCAGGAAGACAGATATTAATAAAAAGATGAACTTGCGCGTTGGCTGTCAAGAGGTGACAAAATATAGTGCCATATTTTTCGCAAATTTTAACGAATGTTCATGGAATTTATGCAATAACGACGATCAAACATTTGTTTCCAATGCATTAACGTTTGCCAGGTTCCTCGGGAGATGTTGAAAACCTCGGCCTTCGGCCTCAGTTTTTCAACATCACCCTCGGGACCTAGCAAATGTTAATGCATGAAAAAACATGTTTGATCCCTATATTGATTAATCGCCGTGTGCCTGCAGGGTTAGCTTTATCACTGGAACCAATAACTCGTCCCACAAATTTAAACCGGGGTTGTCGATCCGGTAAAACTATCTCGGATCGATTCTGCGGTCTGAAGATCATAATAATAGAAAACCAATAAAGTGGTTGTGCGCCCAGCACAGACTCAGATCAGCCCGGGCTCCGCCCAGGCTGATCAGAGTCTTCGCTATCCGCATGGAGGTAGCTTAGACCATTAGCTATCCTTTAAGCGCTTAGCGAAGAGTCTGATCAGACTAGGCGGCTGCTCAGTCTGATCTGAGTCTGCGCTGGGCGCATAACCACTTTGTTGTTTCGGTGTCGCAGAATATTTCAGTTTTCTTCACGTATGTTATTTTCACGACTCTACAGAAACTGCAATCTCATAGATTATGGTGAAAGTCATCGTCGAAAACTCACAGGCATATCATTCTGTTACCTTCAAAACAGTTTCACCGACCCCTGGCTACCGAATATGGGTATAAGTGTTTTGCTTCCTTAGGTGGCAATCAAAAAATTGACACTTCTCGCTCAGCCACTATGTTTCAACGACTCGGTGTCATTTTTACTTTTGCATTGAAGTGTGTGTTGCTGGCCCGTAAAGACGCCGTACTGACGTAGATTCGACCTATAACGTCGCATTGATGTCAGTACGACGTCATTTCGACGTCGTGTGCCAGCTGGGTGTAGAATTGGTCCACGCAACGACGACATAGAAAACTTTGCATTATTTTATACTTCTTAAAAACATAGCATCTGGTGTATGTAGTTTTAAGGTTCATTATTTTTTATGGTATGGTAGCTAAGCTTACAATATTCAGGTCATCGTCACTATACAAGGGACTGTGAACATTCACTGTATCTTCCCACTGGCCGTGATAATCATACGTCATCATGTTGATGAAGTCCACATTCCTGATGTCAGAAAGAAAAAAAAAATATAAGCATACCCGTTATCATCTTCGCAAGTTAAGGGTACTATGTCCACTTTGTTCCTTACGTACATACGTAAGGAACAAAGCGGACTTAGTAGTGAGCTAGTCCCCTTAGCTAGGAAGACGATCCGTTGTGCACTGGAAAGATTTATTTAGATATCAGTATGATCACCAAAATTTAGTTTTGTATTTTATGAATGATAAATTACAACCCTAGCAAGTAAAACATATTTCAGCGTGAATAACATACGGTTCTTGCATAGATACCCATGCACATAGCTGTTTGACGTTTTCTTCGAATGAAGCAAAATTCGTGTTCCAATCATGGACTATTGCCGCCTCTAAATAAGTATTTTATGTTCACTTATATTAGCGTCAACATCATTCTCATTTTTGCGGAATGATATCACATTCGGTTCATCTGTGTCGTTTTATGCCCCCCGCCACGAAGTGGTGAGGGGCATATATAGCTTTGCTCTTGTCTGTCCGTCTGTACGTACGTCACACTTTGTAGTATTGTTCATGCGTCCACAACTCCTCCTACAGTATTTAATGCAGGGGTTTGAAATTTGCAACACAGTTCAGACATGCATTGAACATGTGCATAAAGGAAACGGAACTTTTCCCTGGTTAAAAAATCACACACCAGCCATATTGATATTGCTTAATTATAAAATCCTTGTACTAAAACAAACGGCCCTTAACCATGCCTACTCAGAAACTGTCGCTGGGAACAGCGCAAAACATGTTTGCATAAACGACACCCCCAGTTGCATGGGAAGCGCTAGTTGAAATGTTATTGGTTAGTCTTCCAAGCAATTTCTGAATAACTACCCAGCAGGCACATGATGTCAAAATGACGTCAAACAGACGTCGATGTGACGTCATTACGTCGCATCGGCGTCAGTTCGACGTCATTTCAACGTCTTACGTCG
Source organism: Ctena decussata (assembly GCA_963989385.1). Taxonomy (NCBI): domain Eukaryota; kingdom Metazoa; phylum Mollusca; class Bivalvia; order Lucinida; family Lucinidae; genus Ctena; species Ctena decussata. The sequence continues at coordinate 16,547,592 of OZ022500.1, read as the reverse complement.
CATTGACGTCAGTATGACGTCATTTTGACATCATGTGCCTGCTGGGTAGTTCCCTTCTCAAGCTAGCATGCTTTTCTCTTGTGTTTAGAAATGGGAGAGTCGGGTATCTTCGGACAGCGGGTAAATTCGGACAGTGACATTTTTCATTCATATATGTCAGTTGTCTGGAACTAAAACAAAACAATAACTGGCCAAACAGTGAAAATCCTGATGAGACGGCTCATGATGAGCCGTTTCATCTGGATTTTTATTGTTTGCAATGGTATGTCCGAATTTACCCACCTGTCCGAAGTTACCAGACTCTCCCCTATTGTGAAAATGGTTGTGCAAAGCAAGAATAAACAATTACTGAGATATTCCTTGTATCTGATAGGATTCCTTGGTCCTTTCTATGCTTGATCCTACAGCTACCGATAAGAGAAGTCGGTCCTTACTACCCAGGTTTGGTTCATTTTCAAATGCATTTCGTACCACCTGGAAAAGAAATAATGTTCCTGCAAATCTGGGCCCAGCTGTTCAAAGCACGGTTAGCTTAACCCATTAATGCCCAGTGTTTTTTCAATTAGTCGTCACGGATGGTCCACCAGGGCTAACAGCCACGAGAGCATCATATCCACCCTGGGGGAATGCCCAGTGGACTCTTCTAGCTGTGTATATATTGGATGAGTCCATTTGTCATTTAGGATGTGTCAGGTTTAGTTTATTTTTAGAATTTTTGTTTTATTTTGAGGAGAAATACCCATTTGTCTTAGGCAAAAAGTGTAGACCCTGATCGGACGCCGCGTTTTGCGGCGTCTGATCTGGGTCTGCACTATTTGCCTAGGTCCCAGTTTTGGGACGCTAGGCATTTATGGGCTAAGTCTTCTAGACAACATAAAATCAAGTGTACTAAAATTATTTGCTGAAAAATAGTGAGGAGCTTTTGCACTGCAAAAGCTCTTTACATTTTTTTCAGCAAAAAATGACAGCTGTTATGCGTACAATACATTTGAAAATTTTCAAAAAGTCACGACGTCATAAGTTTTGAACAACTGGGCTCCGAGTATTAGAATAAAGTTTGTTATTGTGGATTTTGTAGACTTGCGATACGGAGTTTCTAGAGAAAAAAATGAAATAAAATACTGCAGCAAATATGACATGCCAGAAACACCACAAACCCAATACATTTTATAGAAATGAATATACAGTTACGTTTGATGCAGATTGATGAGAGTCTTAAACTGAAGCCAAACACGTGATGTATTTATAGCGTTTCTGTTTCTGGGCAAATTTTACCACCCCATGTGAATAATGCTAAGGCCTGCCGGTAGGGTGTAATTGAGCCGCGACACGAGAAAACCAACCCAGCGCAGACTCAGATCAGCCTGGGCATCTCTTAGCTACCCTTTAAGCGCTCAGCAAAGATTCAGATCAGACTGGGCGGATGCACAGGCTGATCTGAATCTGCGTTGGGTGCACAACCACTTTGTTGGTTTTCTCGTGTCGCGGCTCAGTCATAGCTATTGCAGGCTGTTTGGTGCAGTTACCGTTTTCCAAAGAGGACAAATACATTCTTGTCTCGTAAAGCCCATATTAAATCACTTTTTCCACTGAACCAGACCAAACTGATCCCGAAGGATCAGTCTAAAGAATTCCACCACCAGTATTTTGACACATCACAAGATAGTAATTTCAGTATAGTTCCAATAGAGACAACGGGTGGATGGCTGACTTGCAATTCTATATTTCCAACCGTAAAGACGGTTCCACTGCAAACAGCCTTTCATTATAATCATCCCATTGCCCTGCTATGACTAAAATACTGTTAAAAAGGACGTCAAATCGCAAGTCATCCATCCATCAATCCTACCTGGAGCAGCTGAGTAAAGTGTTGTTTGTCCGCTGGCGGACTCCCTCGGGCCGCTGGGTATTCCCAATCGATGTCAAGGCCGTCGAAGTTATAGTATCTCAGCATCTCGATAGTTTTGTTTGCAAACTCATCCATATTGTCAGAAGACTGGACAACATACACGAAGGGCTTTGACCCCATGTTCCAGCCCCCTACAGACAACATTGTCTTCAGATGGGAATTCTTTTGTTTTAGGTTCGTGAATGCTGTGTACCTATGAAATGGATAAAAATATAATATCGAAGTTATGATAAACATACAATATACGTTTGTGAACAATTCGACGATACATGTAGCAGGTATACGGCTGAACACTTAGCAACATTTTGAGTGACTTTGAGAGATTTTTATAAACCTTTCAAGGTATTATTACGCAAAGGTAAAAGATCAGTTTCATCGGAATCGTATGGGGATTCTGTTTACTAAAGTTTCAATCCTATCGATTATACCCGGTGAAAATAGGCAAAGCCAAATTATGGTCAAATTATAGCAACAAGCCGTTTTTCTAAACTGAATTTTCTTAAAGGAAACTACGAGCAAATAAAAAAAGTGTGTCATCCAAGGAAGCTGGAGGTCATAAAAGTTGTCCCCTTTGTAAAACTGGCGGACACACTGATGTGTAACCATACCCCCATGAAATGCAACTCCTGGGTCATTTGCAACAGTGAGGGCGGTGCAGGCAACTTCGTGTAAGTGCACAACAACGCACTTTATTAAACCTTGAGGCGCCAAAAACTAAAATAGTTAATTTACAAACAGTGTAAATCCAGATGAGGTGGCTCATAATGAGCCACCTCAAATGAATCTACACTGTTTGCCCTCTAGTGTTCGAATTCTCAATATGATATCGCTTGGATGAAACATTTTTTTAAATTCTGCAGACGTAAATTTTGTCGTCTGCTTTTGGGCGCATTAAGGGTTAAAGTGCGTTGTTGTGCGCTTAGACGAAACTGCCTGTTATGGAATCATTTTTGGGCGTTACAAAACAAATTGTCTGCAATAAAAACTCTAATTAAAAACTGCAGCAACTTACGAAATTAAGTCTCTAGCGGAGTCAGCCCTCATCTGTGTGGTATTTACATTTATTGCGGCGAAAGCAAATATCAGATGGGTACAGAGGGTTGGATCAATGTCGTGTGCATCCAGATTGTTTGGTGCATTCCGATATATCGCCCAGCCGCTGTAGTAACAAACACGCTTGAAATCGCCTAAAACAGAAAATCACGATTTTATTGTTATTCATTTTTTACATTATACGTACTCACCGGCTGAGACCCTAAAATGGCATATTCTACGCACAACATCTTCCAGGATTTGCGCTGCCAGTTCGAAATGATTAAGACCGGAGACATCATTTTCCGTTCGCTTCAAACAAACCCACTTCAGCGAAAACCTTACGACAGGCATGTTATTATGCCCATACCACTTTCTTGTCAACCTCGTTTTGTATATCGATATCTGAAAGGCGCTAAAGGAGATATTTTTAGACTTAATAGTTGCAGTATATTTGTCAGTTCCGAGTGAATCATTGTTCTGACCAATAAGTACAAGTATCATGGTACAGTTTACAGCGTTATGTATGGGAAAATGAGGGCGAAAACACCCATCCCCTTAGTTCTGCTTTTTCACAACAATTCGTTTGCATAAAAATCACAACGAGCCTAAAATATAAATTCCGTTTTCTACACACCTTAAGGAACCTAGTCATACCATTGCATGAGTGTCACAATGGAACAACAATGTATGCATGCCTCGGCCGCTTTGTCCCTTCAGAATATGAAGAAAGAACTTAAATGCCACCTACCTCTTATGCCAATCAGGCAAATACACATCAAAAACACAATCTGTAAAAGCCTCTGACACATGTTTGCTCATCTAGATAAGCAAATGTTGTAGGCAAAATGAGCAGACTGCTAAGTTGCACTTTTTCTGCAGAAAGTAAGGGCTTGGCACTGAATTCAGATCATCTCCTTTTTTTCTGCGAAAAATAAGGAATGTCGTCTGCTGAAAATTACATTCAGTATGCTCAATGCTTAAGGTGTATTGGTACACCTTCATGATTCTCCGCCTTTTTTTTTTTGGAAGAGAAGCCATTTTTGTGACTTCCCGTTTGCTTCCTGGGGAAGGAAGCACTTCCAAAAATGGGTTTACTCTTAAGGGAAAACATTTGCTCCTTGGGAAACGAATTCTTTCTTTAAAGAGTTGAACCCCGTGGAAAAGGGGAGCAAAAATGTGAAAGGTAGAGTTGTTTCCCCTGGGAGTGTACCAATTCACCTTAATAAAGAGATAAGACATATTGCCAGGGCAATATGAAGTGTTAAAGGTCACATTTACTTTAAGACTGCTATCTATTGGCTGATATATTGCAATCTTCATGAACTCAAGACATTGCGTAATCTTTGAACTTAAATGATTTGTGGATGAAACTTTTAAAAACCCATTGCACAACATTCTCATGAAGATGGTACGAGACGTTTGCATTTCAAGACGCTATACAAATAATCTTGGGGCTTAAATGATTTGTGAATGAAAGGGGAGGGGAATAGCAAAGCATGTACGTTTGCATTTCTGAGAATAGAAGCATATGATCAATGGTTGGACCTACTGAGCCTTACCACGATAAGTGCAAAAAAACACTTTGAAAGAGTCTTATCAGCTTGCACAATGACGCAATCCGTTTTTGCATTTCCATTTGTTACATGCAAGGGCATGCGTTCCCAGCACAAAACATTGGAACAACAATGAATCGTGACGTTGAATCAGCGTTGATTCAAGCTTGCTTTAATGTTATGCGCCCACTGGAATTGTACATGTATGTCCTTGCAGACTGGTATTGTTAGTGGGATAACAGTACAAGCATGGTGTTTGTTTGATAACTTTGTAAGGACTAGGCTGGCTGTGGTAATTGCTAGGTAACCCGCCTATGACGCCAAAAGTATTGAACAGTAGCATACATACATCTTTTGCCAAAACAGCCTCTTGCAGGGTCTCTGAGAAAAAATGAGTCACGTCGAGATGATAGATAGACAGACAGACAGACAGACAGACAGACAAACAGATGTAGGAACCTTTACCAGTTTGTTTTAACCTGAACCAACAACAACTCATTTCTATTGTTTTTAATTTTACTTATCCCAGTGTTTCGTTTATCCAGTTTCAGATAATCTCGTAATGGTGCATTTAGCAAATAAGTTCAAATAACTGTCGAGCTTTTGATTTCAACCAATGATTCCGGGATTAAGGCCCCGAAATGTATTCCTTGCGGCGTTCATCAGGGGAAAGGGACCATGGCCACAAGCCCCAGAGGTGTCGTCCATATCAATTGCCCACACCATTATTCCACCATAGCTGTGTGTCTTTATATACTCAACCTGGAGTTAAAACCAAGAATCAATCCCTTCAAAGAGGCATTTTTCTTAACTTTAATGTCAGAACAGCACATATATATTAAGCCCAGATCTCTCAGTTCAATTCTTCTAACGACGTTCCCTGTATTTTATTATTATATACCTGTGTATAAAATATGAATCCAATACACTAATTTTTTCAAAAGATATCGAACGGAAACCATTTTCGTACATACGAGACGGACGGGACGGATATACGTACGGACAGCGGAGATACAACATCCCCCCCCCCCCCCCGCCCCCACCATTTAAAAATGGCGGGGCATGAAACAAGGCTATGGATATTTTGCGGAACGGAACAGAATGAAAGGTAGACATTTACAGAAGAAATCTTTTTGGAAATGTATAAGTACTTCAAGGGATGTAATAAGTATGATTTGTTCAGTGAAATATATTATGCAATTTTAGCAACCGACTTTATCATTATTTGATGTTTTGTGGATGCGTTAAAATGTGTTTGGCAATCTGAAAAAAGAATGGAATTGAACTGAATTGTACTGCATTATAATTATTACTGTAACTGTGCCGTTCCGCAGAAATTACTGTAGCTGATCCGTTCACTTCCGTTCTGCAAATGGACAGACTCAGTGCCAGGAATGTGCAACAGTGAATACGCTCCGTTGAGCCTTCTAGGGAACATCGTTGTGAGAATTGGAGCAACAGCATCCGTTCCACAAAATACCAACAGCAAAAAACATTTTGTATTTGAAAGACCATAGCTTTACATATTTAGCAGTGAGCAGAGGGCCTAATCCATCGATTACTTACATGAACTTGGGAATCACCGTAAGTAACTTTGATACACTAACAATTATTTTTTGCAAATTTATAGAAGTAAATTCGAAACAGAAAATCCGTTTTTCAAATAATTAAACGGCATATTACCTTTTCAACGATGCTTTGAGGATTGTCATACCCCACCCACAGATCTCCACTGACAATATAAGGCACTCTTTCCGTGGCAAGCATATGCTCAGTGACGTTCCTGGCCTTGATTAGAGCACATATCTATTTCAAGATTTAGAAGAAATGTTTTAGACAATCGTTTGGAGATCCTTTGCATCCGAGTTATCTGAATATTTTAATCATACAGGAAATACTCGAGGAGCAAAAAAATAGTTATGATAGGCATTTAGGGTCTTAGAACATTTGCAACATCCAAATAATCAGAACGGATAAGTACACTGGCCATAAAAAGTTTAAAGGGTAAACAAAGCATTAACTTCCGAGATCTATGTAACCATGGTAACTTTGATCGAAAACATAATGTACATTGAGCTTGAACCTAACTGGTATTGAATTTAAAACACCAAAAGATAAAAAGATGAAGGTCTGATTCTCGTACATACATGTAGTATGGTCCAAAAAATCTGCGATGTTGATTTTTAGTATCAGAACTGAAGAAATACAAAAAGGGTACTAAAACATATTCACAGGTACCTCAAAGTAAGGCATGTCGCCTCCACCAGTGTGTGAAGCACCCAATCCGGTCTGCGTTGGATCAACAAGAGTGAATTTCCGACCGTAAAATGGCACCCCTACATTTAGTTTGCTCTTCGTAGCTCCGTGAGTCGCCCAGTACTCAGCTAACTTGTCCTGTAAATGTTAAGGATATGATAATGATGAGGACAGCTACGGTTAAACCTGCTTATGATTTCACCTCTATCAAGGGTCACCTGTCATTAGCAGCCATTTCTGGGGTCTCTTTATTAAACAAAAAACAATCGGACAAATGAATCTGCATTAAGATGCCACCTGTCTTAATCAGCCATTTTTGTGTTTCCTTGGGTGACCTTGATACAGGTTTCATTACAATAATCTTTTTTTTTGTGATGATAGATACATCTTTATCCTTGCGTCATTTTTTTCAAAGGTGCATAGTATTGGCTTTCCTGAAAGAAGAGCCCCTCTAATATAATTAGTTTTCTATGACAGCACATTATTCTATTTATTAGAGTCAACTTCCATTCAGAACAGAGCAATTTCTTTTCAACACCTATTGAGAAGTAAGGCATAAATGAAAATGAAACATAATAATCAAACGTCACATGAAACACACAATTCATATTGGCTTTATTTGTAAGAACAGCTGCCACTATAAAGGGTCTATTTTTACAGGGAAAAAGCTCCAATGAGAAAGGAGATAACAATCAAATTGGCAGGTTTCCGGCCCTGAAAGTGTATCTATCCATTGTACTCATTTATTTATGGTAGCAGTTTTTAAACAAAATAAAACACGGTTTAGCCCTGTGGCCGTACGGGGATTTGGTGTTAGATGCTCACCGTATCTTGGGTACAGCATATGAAAGACAGAGCTCATGCCCCACCTTTCTCTTCCCCTAATCCTTCCTGATTCGAAAAAGGTACTCATTTGTGGCTGGATAGATAATTTTTCAGTCGCTAGCTCGAACCAGTAACCTTGTGCGTCAAAAACAAGCGCCTTTTACCATTCGATCGCGGCAAAACACCAGGCAGTTAAAATACATTAAGAACTGAAACATGCATACGTATAAGAATATAACTCACCACATTGAGGTCATCGTTGCTATACAATGAACTATGGTGGTTCACCAGAGAAGTCTCTTCCCATGAACCATGAAAGTCATACATCATCATGTTAACAAAGTCCGCATATCTGAAACAACACAACACATTTGGCGAAAATAAGGAAACAGAAATGTTCCCACGAATAGCCATAAAGTGGAAGTAATCGAAATTCCTATTCGCCTATTCGTTCCACTACAAGGTTACTTCTTTTGAGACTAGAAACCCATTTGGCATCATTTGGGGGACATAGACAAACAGTATTGACCCTGATCAGACGCCGCGTTCTGCGGCGTCTGATCAGGGTGAATACTGTTTGCTTACAGGAATTTCTACGCAATATACAATCACCAGATACGTTCACTAGAAACTCCTAGAACTAGAAATGGACTCATCCAAATAATTAGGACGGACAAGTTCATTAGTCTTTCAAGGGTTAAACCGAATAATTCCACCGCACCGTTATAACTGCGGTTGTACAACTTTAAAGGGCTACTGTACTGTTTTTCAACATGCATTGAAATCACTGGAAATTACTGGTATCGTTTTGTCTAAAAGAATGTCGAAAACTGCAAGGAAAAATTCCGAAAGGTTGAAAAGTTATAAGCAATTTAAATTTTAATTAGCTAAAAATATGCAATGACTCTTATGACGTCATTTGAGTCATTCGTATACTTTAAATTTTAAAAAAATTATATTTTGAAAAACAAAGTTACACTTTTTTCCCCTAAAATGGATTTATTGAGACAAGTTACATCATCTCATGAAAAAAGTTTGAATATTTTGCATAAGAATATGGTAATAATAACTGGAATCCAAATCACATTATGCAAGTAAAGCTGTAGAAAAGAAAAAGTGGGCGGGGCTTAAAATCTAATTTGCATAAACTTTAATTGTCAATAATTAGAGTTTGGGTAGGAATTTTTCGATGGGGTTTTCAGCAATCTGTTTCTCTCATAAATACCTATTAATTGAGAATATTTCTGGAAATAGTGAAGAAACAGTGCAGTAGCCCTTTAACACTACGCATTGGATTTTTAACAAAACATCAAAATGCTTACACGGCGTGGCTTTTCATAGAAAGAGATCAACAGAAACATTAGAGAAAAACAGTTTAGTACCAAGAGACCTTTATGATGGGATAGAACAAAAACTTTTAGTTTTCTGGTCAAACACATGTAAAATATCATGTGACTTCGGTCAAACTAAATGATACATAGAATTCATATATCATGAAAAAGTGTAGTGTAGTCTTTTGTGAAATTACTTTCTTTTGAGCCTGAAAAAAAGTTTCCTGTCCCAATGTCGTCGTGAAAATATGACGGTTCCATGCGACTTTTTATGCAAGACCAATAGCGCTCAATTATCCTTATTAATCGACATTGTTCTGCAGTTCGTTAAAGCACTGACATAAATTTCATATCAAAGTACCTACCACTAATTTTCAGACTAGTATTAACATAAACATGAGTTTTGTTATTAGTGCCTTAAATTTTAGCACTGCTAGATGTGCGCATATTTTGATCTTCACTGCAAATGGTATCGATCTGCTTTTAGAAAAATATTAAAATGCCAATGCTCTTAGTTTCTTAATGCAGTCATATCATTTGCTTGATCTCTTAATTTTAACTAACAATTGCATTTTAGAATTTATGTCTGATGTGTATGTATGTATGTGTTTGAGGAATATTTGTGCTCTTTTATTCTGTAAATATGTGTTTTATTGTATTTGTATGTATCATGTTTGTAGAGGGTCACTTGGTAGAATGGCTACTTTTAGCTAAATCTGTCACCCTCTTAAAATATTGTGTAAACAAACAAATACCACCAAGAGGATTATTTTGCTTTTGAAAATCGCCTTTGTTCATTGAAAAAGAATGAAATAAAAGAAAAAAATGTCCCCGAAAAAATTTATGTATGTTTTATTAAAATGTGATTTTACAAAATGAACAAACTATTAGCCTAAATTCAAAATTTCATATATGTTCTTCGGACACGTGTTCTTTCAAATGAAAGGCCATCACAGACACGTGATGCGAAAAGATTTAGAAAACGTTATAACACCCTTTAAAGACCTCTTAACGGCATGCACATTGGTATGAAACAAGAAGGAGTATAAAAATAGTTATAAATCGCTTTCGGTAATCTACTAGTTAACCCTTTTCAGACTGCAAACCCATTTTGGGGACATATGCAAACAGTTCAGACCCAGTTCAAGCGGCGCAGACCGCGGCGTCTGATCAGGATCTACATTTTATTGCTTACAGTTTTTCTATGTAAAATGCAATACAAATGAAACATCCAGCAGAAACTTCTAAAACTAAAAAATGGACTAATCGAGATGAGAACGATGAAAAATTCCACTGGTCACATGGGGTTAAAGCTGATGGATTATTTCCACGCAAAGGCGGACAATCAGTGATATAACAATTTCATAATAACCACTATACATTTACCTTGATACTTCTTGAATCTCGTAAGACTTGTTGGCCCTCTCTTCTCCTCCCCCGACAGCGACTGATAACAATAGTCTCTCCTTGCTGCCTCTTTTCGGTTCATGCTCGAATGTGTTCCGAATGATCTGCTCCAAACATGTCAAAATGCTTATCATGGTAGTTTGACCAGAAAACCAGGCCCAGGGGTTATAAAACTTGCGTATACATTCTCAAACTCAAAATAAAGCACACTGATTGGCTGTACATGCTCGGAAGCAGCCAATCAGTGTGCTTTGTTGTTAGTTTGAGATTATTATCAAGTTTAATAACCTCGAACCCAGAAAATTGATAATCTGACAAAATGTTGAAATGCTACAATTCATGGCTCATCTTGCTCTTTCAGAAAGTTCCGGACTGTAACACATTTAATCATTCTTATTTCTACTGTATGTTGTTATTTAAATAAGTTTTGGCGCCCCTTAATGTTCAAGAATGCAGCCTTGTGAGCCTTTTGCTGAAATGTTGCTTGCAATATATTGTGAAAATCAGGTGTTCCTTATTTATTTTTTTCTCGTGCTTGTTCAAAGATGTGCTTCTAGCCGAACACTTACACTGTCTTCCACTATAGCATTGGTCAATGCTGTCGACATATAAATGCGCTCTTTTACGTTCAAAAAGGTTTCAGGTCAATGCAATTACTACATATTTCCCGACAAAAGAAGCTGTACATGAAATCCTACCCCTGTTTTCATAACTCACATGGATCGTGAGTGAATACTGCGCATAATGTATCTGAGTAATGTTTTATACTGCATTCACGAGTCCACTTGATTATTATCTACTGGCAGGCGACCAGTGGTGGCCGTTTTTTTTTGTTACACTTTTTTGTCTTGTGACGGACATATAGAATTTAGTGATTCTATATTTTGGTCTAATAAATTAACTATACAGGGTAACTGTCGTTATAATACTGATTTATTTTTTTAAATAAACTATAACATGTGCCTGTGACAGCTCCTCAAATTAGGTCACCAAAACGCACTGAAATACGAGCGTAACGTACCAGTGATGGCCGTCACGATTGCCATGCGTTGAATGATGCATTTTTCACACCCTCGTTGTGGATTTAAACTTTGATGATATGTCATTGTAAAAGTAAAAAAGTATGCAAAGACCAGGAACTGAAACAATCCAAATCCAAATCCAGCCCTCAAAGTCTGTGGTCTTTGTCAGAATTTAATAGTTTTAGCGCGTTCAGCACAGATAGAATATTAGCAGTCAGAAACGGACTTTAAATCTCTGACGTAGTCATTTCGTAGGCACACGCTACATTACGTCGAAAACAAACATAAATAATGGTTACACGTGTGCTCTCATTTACAAGAATTTAGATGCTTTTTTGCAGGCTTGCTGCAGGTTATACCTTCTTCGTCATAGGTAAACATTAATAAAGCAATTTGTTCATTTTCATTTCTGTATTTAATTATATGTGTATCAAGGGTTGTGATCTCCGGCAAGGCAATAATGTTGGCATGAGGGTAGCTTGGGGAAATTGTTAACCTTTTGTCGCTCCGGGGAGATAATTTAACCAGTCTTTTTGTGAGGGTTTCTTTTGTTTCCTTTTACGAAATGGCCAAATCTGATTATGATCAAATACGTAATTGCGCGTGCAAAATGCAAACGGCCACCACTGGTACGCGGCCACCACTGGTCGCACGCCAGTACAGCTTTAAAGAAGAAATAATCATATGCCCCCGACATTCCTAGATGTGGTTCTGTTAGAGACATGAAAAAATGCTAAAATGTTGTGATTGTTGGAATAGGGGTACGTGCACTTTTGAATTTCTTTGTGACATACTGGTTAACACTCAGACGGTTGCATGCTTACCCACTGTAAAAAAAACGTTGAATCAGCATTGAATCAACGTTGATTCAACGTAATGGCGTTGAATCAACTTTTTATTCAAGGTTGATGCGTTGTGTGACCAGTAGTTATACTGTTAAAATAAACATTTTTTCACCTGTAAAAGCTGAGAAAACCGGCGTTTATCCTCGGGCGGACTCCCTCGGTCACCTGGATACTCCCAGTCTATGTCGATGCCGTCGAAGTTATTGTTTCTCAGAAATCGGACAGTATTATTTGCGAACTGGTACATATTAGCTTGAGACTGTACAACATACATAAAAGGTTCTGATCCCATTGTCCAACCGCCAAGAGCAAGCATCGTTTTAAGCTGTGGATTTTTCTGTTTAAGATTTGTAAATGGTTGATACCTTTGAATGAAAAAAGTGCAGATATGATTTTATTAGCTTGTAGAAACTCTTAATCGAGTTCTTGTTATTGTATTGTGTGCTTGTGAAGAAATAATAATAAATTGTTATCAGGCACGTATACAGTTGGCACATATAGAATCTTGTCTTCCCTGGAGCCATCGTAAGTAAAGGAGGCAAATTTGAAGTATTATTTTTGTATGCTTGTTTTCTAGAAAAAAAAGTGACCTGTAGAAAACATAGACTTGAGTTTTCTTGACCGCGCACCGGTTTCGGGGTGTCTCTTGTCCCGTCATCGTAAAAATTCTTTACTCTTGCCATGTGGCATGTAAGGGATGAGCCTCTATATAGGCTGGAATTCCTGAGATACAAGATACAAGACTCTAGAGTACGGAAAAAGAAAATTAAGATGACTACTCCCGGATACTTCTGCTCATTTGTCCCTAGAAATAAGGTTTACGGCAAAACCTGGTCTGAGCATGGGCACTTTCCGTATTCCTTGACGCCATAAGCAAAACAGAGTAGTCAAAACTCTTTTTTTTTTGTTTAAAAAATATTTTATTCAACTAAGGCATGTTATACAATTAGAGTACAATTTTCATGAAACGGATTTGGTCGAAAGCTCATGGCTTGCATAGACCATTTCCTAGAAAAAAAAAACTCTTTTTCATCACAGTGGCCCGGTAATGGATACGTTTTACAATAATTTACAATTTTAGTTACATGTAATTTCTTTTTATTATGAGAACGTATGCTGTGACCTCTCATTTAAATCGCCTCATCGACTGGGAGGTTCTTATTTAATAGGGCTACGCAATAACTTTTAAAGAGAAATAATAAGTCATCCAACAATTATAGCCCTAAGTCTGGGCGTCTATTATCAAAATGATCTAACTGAAATATACATGTAATAATAATAATAATGATAATAATAATAATAATAATTGACAACTTACGTCATCTGATCTTGTTTGCTGGCAGCCTTCAGCTCAGTGGTATTAGCCTCCAGGCTGGCAAATGCGAATATCAAATGTGTACAAAGGTTTGCATCTATGTTCTGCGCATCTAGATTGTTTGGTGGTGCTCGATTTACTGCCCAGCCGCTGTAGTAACACACTCGCCTAAATGTCCCTTTAAATCATTACACAGAAAGGTTTAGATTTGCGATTTTTGTTTTGTTTAATTTGTTCTGGGTTTTTTTTTGCAATTACAGTAAATGAGTTAATAGAGATTCAGATGAAGAGAATTCTCAAGATAATATGTAAAAATGACATTGAAACTAATAGTACTATGGCTGGGACGGGTAGAGAACTTGTACCCGGATACCCGAGTTCCTATTACCCGCGGGTACCCCGGTACCCGTTACCATAACATTTTGATCATTGCCACAGCTAGAAATATACTTTTGGAACAAAAATAATAAGTGAGGCATCTGTCATTTGCCCACGTTCTCATGGAAATGATATGAAAATATGAAACCGAAGAAATCTTGTATCTTGTAAATTTTTGTATTATATAAAAATGGTGTGGCAAGTTGTAGTAACTGTTGCAATTTATACAAGACGGTCACACTAATATTTTCTCTGTTTGCTTGTTATTCAATTGAAATACAATATTTATTCATAACATACTAATAAACATTCGGGTAATGGGTAGTAAATTTGTACCCGAGTAATTGTTCTACCCGACCCGAACTCGGGTACATGGTCAGTCCATGCCTGGTATTATCATAGAAATGCCTTTGCGTCTAAAGTGCCACCTACCTTGTGTACCGATGAGAGACACTGTAAAACACAGAAGATGAAGAAGTCTGTGGCACATACTGTTCTGTCACTACAAGCTCCTGAAAAAGATGTATTTCTTTTTCCCTTTCTTTCTAATGTTTCAGTACCGAACACCTACGAGTATGGAATTAAATTGCTTGAAAATAAGATGCTCGTGGAGATGAGATGCTACCGAAGGTTACTGAACATTTCGTACAAGGACCATATAACCAACGAGGAAGTTCGCAAAAAGATGCTAGCAGCCATCGAAGAATATGATGAACTCCTGACCCTGGTCAGAAAAACGAAAACTAAAAATGTTTGGCCACGTCTCAAGGTCTTGTGTTTTAGCAAAGATGACTCTGCAGGGCACAGTGAAAGGGAAAAGAAGAAGAGGTAGACAGAAGAAGAGGTGGAGAGACAATATTAAAGAGTGGACAGGGATGGATTTGGGTAGCTCAGCTAGGGCAGCTGAAAACAGGACAAAGTGGAAAGGGATCGTTTCGAAGTCATCTGTGGTGCCCCATCGGCCTTGTAAGGTTATGGGATAGAATAGAATAGCCCATAAGTCTGCATGCCTGATTGCCATACCTTGTCAACAGTCTGGGGTCTTACGGTTTTCCATCGCGCACATTTGTGATGGTCAGCTATAACTCATTTGGTTATTTCTGCAGAATTGGTGTGTATTTGGCTTGTATTTCCAAGAAAAACACATGTTTACTTTCTTTCTTTTTTTCTATTCTCGATCAAAATTGTCTACAATGCTTGCTATTTCTCAACAGATGCTACTTGTATGAGTTACTCAAGATTTTCTACCAGTTACTCAGTTGACAAGTACTTAAGGGTGTTTGGTTTTGTTATGGTCATCCGTAACAACAGAAGAAACCAACGTTATAGCTTTCCCTCACGTTTCCTCCGTCAGACATGTAGTTACATCTTGTGGTAAAAATTTCAGCA
This sequence comes from Ctena decussata, assembly GCA_963989385.1. Taxonomy (NCBI): domain Eukaryota; kingdom Metazoa; phylum Mollusca; class Bivalvia; order Lucinida; family Lucinidae; genus Ctena; species Ctena decussata. The sequence continues at coordinate 16,532,327 of OZ022500.1, read as the reverse complement.
ATTATGTTATGGTAAGCCATCATGTCAGTTCATGTAAAGTGCATAGTTAACCATCACAAATATGCTTGATGGAAATCCATAATTCCTCAGACTGGCCAAAGGCTATTAAAGGCTACATGCCATACCCTGTCAAAGTCGTTAAAGACAATGGCTGCAATTGTTTATAAAAACATACAGGGGAAAGTTATTAAAATCCCTTTCAAAAATGATTATAAGGAGATGGGGTTACATGGATAGAATCGGTGTTACGAGGTAAAGCCATGGATTCATTCCGCTGAGCCTCTTAGAGACCATGGTTACAAGAATTGAAACAACAACAAATGAACCAGAACTTGCATGAAAATTGAATTCATTCAAATGTTTTGCGGTATTTTTATGATGAAAGTAATGATAACTATATTTTCAACTATAATTTAGATCCTGATCACTACATTTCAGCAACATTTAAAATGAAACCTATTTATTGCTATGCAAACTGGATGAAAGTGTAGTCAAACTGTTGTAAGCATATGTGGTTTTAAGGTCAAAATGTCATTTTTTCAAGTTTGTTGGTTATTTCTTCAGGTACATAAAATCCAACAGAAATTCGTGTCATGAAAAATTAGACAATATAACTAAGTTTGTCTATGCAAAGAAGAATTATTGAAGCATTGCTTAAAAAAAATACAGAATTTTAAGGGTTACTGAAATTGGTCCATCTTTCTACAATACCAATACTTTGGTTCTGGTCACAAGTTAAGATCATGGAGCCGTACACACGAGGCCTATAACGGCCTGTAGAAAAAAAATGCTAAATTTTCATTAAATCAAAAAATAAAGTAAAAGGGCATTTACCTTCGTTTGGCTGCCCTGGACTTTAATCTCTAAAAATAATCATTTTGATAGTAGTTGTTATGGGAAATGCCACAGATTTCGGTATTGACCGTATTCACCGGGAATATTCGGACGCCAGTGCTGAAACGGACTCGTCCTTCTACAGAATTGGACAAGTAAATTTTCTTTTTTCAGGAATTGATGGCTACTCTAAAGCAGTTACGAGCTGTCTGATCTTGGTATGGGCATGGGCTGAGGCATTGCTGTCCAAATATTTATGCGTATTTTCAGAGATCGTCAAGCTGTTTTTGATTATTCTGAACAAAGTGACATCAAAGACTGCTTAGGTCACTATGTATATTGTAACTGTGTATTCTATAAATACTCCTCTTGTAGTTTAAATTTGAAAAACAGAGTTTGGTTTGTGCATAAAATCTGTTCTCGCACGAATGTTTTATATATTAAAAAGCAAGTCGCATATGAAAGCAAGTCGCATATGAGCCGCGACACGAGAAAACCGACAAAGTGGCATGTGCGCCCAGCGAAGACTCAGATCAGCCTGGGCATCCTCCCAGTCTGGTCAGAGTCTCTGCTTTGCGCATAAAGCGTAGTTAGGGTCTAAGCTAGCTCCATACGTACAGTGAAGACTCTGATCAGACTGGGCGAATGCCCAGGCTGATCACAGTCTTCGCTGGGCGCACATGCCACTTTGTTGGTTTTCTTGTGTCGCGGCTCATATATCATTTTCGGTAACGATGGTTACCAATGATGTTAGTCCCACTACCGATAGCCAGTTGGTAACACACGCACTTGAAGTTTAGACCGTAGAAAACGTCAAGGTGTCAAAAATTGGAAAGTTCATATGTCATACTAAAAAAGGTTGTCCGCCTGCGGCGAATTGAAGCAGGGAACCCTAGCTTAACATACCAGTGCTTGACCCACTGAGCTGAGGCTTGACCCACTGAGCTACCAGGGCTTCTAGTAGAACAGAACAGTAAGTTTGATACTAGCACAAGCCATGCAATCGGAACACCGCTCGGCCAATTCCATGAATTTGATTCACGCAATTGCCCGAGCGGTGTTCCGATTTGTGGTGACAACATATTACTGATATCCATCCAGTTCTACCTGTCCGAATATTTTGTTCTTCTTTCTTTTCCTTACATTATCCTGTAGAATCGTCTTTGGTAAGCCGGGCCACCTTGAGGTGTGGCCAAAGCACCTTAGTTTCCGTTTCTTGCCCATGGTCAGGAGTCCGTCATATTCTCCAGTGGCTGCTTGGATCTTTCTGCAAACATCCTCATTAGTTATCCCAGCACGCACATAACGTCAAAATGACGTCGTACTGACGTCGATGCATCAGTAATTCTCAGTATGACATCATTTTGACGTCATGTGCCTGCTGGGTGCGATCTTTATGAGAGATATTCAGTAACCTCCGGTAGCATCTCATCTCGAAGCGGCCTGTGTTCTTTTCTTTCACTCTTCCATCTGTCAAGGCCCACGACTCATATATTATACAGAACTACTGGCAGGCTACCAGTGGTGGCCGTTTTTTATTACACTTTTTTTATCTTGTAACCGACATATTGTGTTTAGTGATTCTATATTTTGACTCAATAAACTGGGAGTTCTTGTCGCTTTAATACTGATTTATTTTCTAAAACAGACAATAACATGTGCCTGTGGCAGACCCTCAAACCAGGTCTCCAAAAGGCATTAAAATACGAACATAGCGTACCAGTGGTGGCCGTCAGGATTGCCCTGTGCTGAATATGCATTTTCTAAAAACTTGTTGTGGATTTAACTTTGATGATATGTTGTTGTTAGGGTGTGGTCCTTGTCACATTTTAACAGTTTTAGCGCGTTCGGCAGAGACGGAATATCAACAGAAAGGGTTATCAGAAACGGACTTTAAAACTGTGACGTAGCCCTTTCGTAGGCACACGCTACTTATTACGTCGAAAACAAACATAAATAATGGTTAGACGTGTGCTGTGATTTACAAGAATTTAGATGCTTTTTGCTGGTTGGTTGCAGGTTATACCTCTTTCGTGTTAGGTGACCATTAATATAGCAATTTGTACATGTTTATTTCTGTATTTATTTATGTGCATGTCAAGTGTTGTAGTCCCCTGAAAAGGCAATGATGTTGATATAAGGGTAGCTTGGGGAAATTGTTTACCTTTTGTCTCCCAGGCAGAGAATTTCACCTATCTTTTTGTGGGCGTTTGTTTTGTTTCTTTTTACATAATGACCGAATTTGAGACACGACAAATACGCAATCGCGAGTGCAGAACGCAAATGGCCACCACTGGTCGCACGCCAGTATGGATACAACAAGGGAACGCATCGGTTTCTCCTTTGATCCAAGAGATATATAGTTATCTCTTCAAATTGTCTTCAGCTTTATCAGAGCTGCAGTGGCTTGTGCAGTCATTGAGAGTCCTCTTTTGAGCCATTATCTGAGATAATTGCTCCAGGGTGTGTGTAACTCGTTACAGTTTCCAACTTCTGTCCTTTTACCTTGATCTCTCTCTCTATCTATCTATCTCTCTCTTTCTCTCTATGCCATTTGCGCTGTTTGTCACCAACTTTTGTTCTTCTTTCCAAATCTCCGGTTTATACCTCGCGCAAGTTTTTCTGAGACTTTCAACTGGGGCGTCTAGTTCCTGCTCTTCCCCAGCGAGAGCGTCAATTTGATAGATCTATAGGCAAGTCGCAGATTGGTAATATTTCTGCTGCCTACGCTAACCTTTCAGGGCATCAGAAATAATGCTTATGAGAAAAATACTGAAGAGATAAGGTGACACAGAGACGGTACCCTTGTGTAACTCCTGTTGGCTGAACCATTTTCCCGTGCTGCTATTCATCTGAACTGCGCTGGTAGCCTAGTCATAAAGCTGCTCGCATTGTACTTCCGAATGGTGGCCCACAAGGCTGCATGCCAATCGGAACACCGCTCGGCCAATTCCGTGAATCAACCTCGGATGTATGACGTGGGACTACTTACGTCACACGACTGTTGTTAGGAACAACGATATAAACAAAGATGGCCGCACTGTCGCACCGAGTAAATAATAAAATGAGAAGAAGCAAATGCCTCGTCATTAATAATTGACTATTTTGTTTTAACAACAGCAAAGCATTAAATGAATGTCCGTGCAACAGCTGTAAAAGGTCGCAGGTCGAGAATTAATTTATTCGTAGACCTAGAGATCTACGGCTTCGGCGTATACTTTCGGCCGAACAACAAAATGTTGGATTTTGCTGCATATTGCTCCGCCTTACATACGCCCGAGGTTTGATTCATATGGAATTGGCCGAGGAGTTCCGAATGGGCTGCATGCCATACCCTGTCAATTGCGTACTCTTACAGTATTATTTAGTTTTGATCATTTCTTTATGAAGTAAAATATAGATTTATGCATTTCATTTACCTACAGTTTGTTTCAAACTTAATCTATTTAGGATTTTCATTTTTGACTGCGAGTTTATGACGTCATTAACTCACAGATTTGCTGGTTCCCAGCTCAACATTTTAATATTTTTAAACTGTCATATCTTTCTTCATTTAAGTCCGATTTTCATGAAATTTTCGGCAAATTTTATGTTTTATTAGAATCTTCAATTTGACTTTTTTTAGAATTTATTAAGACATTGTACAGATTTTGTAATTTAAACGACCATTGAAAAATAAAATGTACCTTTACAATATTTTGTGCAACGGATGCGCATGATTTTTTTGTATGTATAACTTCTTCAGTGTCGCTAAACCTCAAACTTGTGAGAGAACAAGGTGATGGGCAGGTCTCGGCAGGCAACATAATACATGTACCTCTCTCCGAGCCACCGTCCGCGAGCCAGAGTCGCTGCAGACGTCAGGTAAGAGACGTCTTAACTCTCGAGCGCATGCTTCCCCACTGATCGAGCAACCGCGACCTCAATGGCCCGAGAATAACGACAGGTAGTGGCATCAGGAAGGAAAAGTGACTCTGGGGCCGTATTCATAAAACGACTTAAGTGGTTGCTATGCTGTTGCTAAGGCTAAATTTCTTTCAAGGAGATTCCCTACAACAATGAAATTTGGTCTGGAGGAACAGTCTTACAAAGACTGTTCCTTCAGACCAAATTTCATAGTTGTAGGAAATCTCCTTTATAGTTTTTTAGCCTTAGCAACCGCATAGCAACGACTTAAGTGGTTTTATGAATACGGCCCCTGTTCATACCAAGTTGAAAACTTACCCCACGGCCAATTTTCAACATTTAAGATTGTAAACTATATGTTCAGCATTCTGAAAACTCCACATCAGCAACAGAACCAACAAGGCAATCGTATCCTAAACCTACTCCGCCGACACCTCTATCCCACTGGGCACACAAGGTTGAATCAGCCTTGATTCAACCTTGATTCAACGTCACGACATTGAATCAAGTTTGATTCAACCTTGTGCGCCTGCTGGGATGGCTGCAACCAAGAAGTAAAATCAAGAGCCTTTATATCACTTGTTAGACCACTAGAATATTCATCATCGCTTTAGGACCGTTAATATAAACCAGACATCTTGGCTTTGGAGAAAGTAGCCTACAGCGAAAGGATGTCCGCTTTGCATCACTTAAAAGCGCTACCTCGATGCTTCAGTATTGAGTTCTTCTCCCAGACATGACAGAGTCTGTTAACTATATGTGGTATATCTGTTAACTAAAAATAACTAATACAAGATATGTGTTAAATATTTAAGCTAACAGTACAACTATAATAAAAAAAATATATTGAACTAGTTGAATATATTCTAACAATGCAATTCTATCTTTACAACAACCTTATTTAATTAAGTGAATCAGATTCTAAGTCATTATGTTGAGATCGTTCAAGAAAAAATAATTATTTCAAGTTTCGAGATTTTTTTTTTTTACATTTAGCTCGAAATTATGAAAATGGACAGAGGTGCCTTGTTACACTGACCTCTTCAATTTTTCACCCGCGGGATGGTCAAATATAATGGTACACCGGACAGTGTCTAATGCGCACACCGAGCGGTGTTCTAATGCGCACACCTGGTGTGTCACACACCAGGTGTGCGCATTAGAACACCGCTCGGCCAGTTCCGTGAAACGGGGTTCCGATTGCAGGTGCGCCAGAAAGTCGACGGCGGAATCAACAACCGAAAAAACAAGTACGTATTTTTTTTTCTAGTCAAGGGAAGCAACCTGTTACTCCAAAATGGCTGCTGTTGCAGTCGCAAAAGTGTGTGAAACAACAACTTGTAACAACGAAGCCAAGCTTCAGTGTCCAACGTGTATAAAGCTTGGGATACAGGGTTCATTTTTCTGTAATCAGGTCGTGTATCCACTTCTTTTACTCGCACTAAATCTTTCAAACAAAAATAGTTTTTGAAATAGATTTTTCTAGTAACCGGTGGCTACCAGTTTCCGGATCCATGCTCTGGGGACACAGACGGTGTACTTTTGTACACTCCGGTGTTGCAGGATGAAAGCCTATAGCCATGTAGCTATAGTAGGGATCTTTAACCTGCACATGGGATGACTCTCCCTGCACAGGGGGCCTTCAGTTATCGTCTCGATCAGAAGGACGGCACACTTGTTAGCATCATCCCTGCAAATGATGCTAGAAAAATGCGTTCGGACATAGGTAGATTTTGCCTTGGGTGAGGATCGAACCCATGACCTCTGGCTTCAGAGTTAAGTGCACTAACCACTGAGCCACCATGCTTTTTATCTAGTCATGCTGTTTTTATCTAGTCGTGATCTTTTTATCTAGTCATGCTTGTTAAGCAAGGAAACCATTCTACAAAACCAGAGCTGGCCTATAACCCCTTGTGTGCATTGTTAGCATGCACAGCAGCTGTGGTTTGATGAGATGAACACCACCAGGCACCATTCTTAAGTGCATTGCAATCCCTTATTCACTTGAGTACCACCCTGATACCTGTACCTAACATACACCCACACAGACGTTTGCCCAATGTCTCCTAGTTTTAGAAAAAGGAAATGCAGCAGTAGGAAGACGTAAAATGTGTGACAGTAAAGGATAAAAATAGGTGACAGGTTAAAAAAAAGGGTAGAGTTACTGGGCCTGTAGACGCTAGCACAACCAGAACCATCTAAGTGACCTGCTAGAAGAGCATTGAGTGGCCAAACCTGCAGGAACATAGGCAGCAGGCTTTTCTATCTATTCTACAAAATTTACAATAACCAGGAAATAATTGATAAGGATAGGTACCTGAGAACGGTAGAGGGAAGATGAGAACGAATGAGATCCCACCCCTTTCAGTTGCTAATAAATGAAAGAATTTGCTGTTAGCAATTTCTTTCTTTTAGGACTAGCTAGCCCTTTCAGAAGGGAGGTAAATTTTTCCTCGTCAGAGTGATGTCCCCTGGCGGTGTATCCATGGACCTTTAAAGCTAAATGGTGGTGTTTCTTTATATTGCAGGAATGTTTCAAAAGCTTCTGGGCAGAGCATAAGAAAGTCCACAAAAAAGCAAGTAAGTATTGGTACTTCAGTGCTCCAGATAAGAAGGGGTAACAGGAATAGATTAGGGATAAATTTCCATAAGGGCTTGGGCCGGGTAGCGCAATCAGTAGGGCACCTGACTCGTAAGTCAGAGGTCCTGGGTTCGAATCCCGGTCTGGTCACATACTTTCGTTTCTCCTTCCGCTGATTCAAGAAGGGCAGTTGTCAATTACTGGCGAAAGTATGTGCACTTAGTACTGGTTAACCGCTTAGGAGGTCTAAGCCTGCCCAAGAATAGTGTGGTTAGGTTAACTGACCGGCCCGACATGACCTTAGTTGTTTACCGTGGCCGTTAAGCATCAAATCAACCAACCAACCATAAGGGTTTGATAAATCGAAATTTAATTAACTTGTCCAGTATACAGAGATTCTGCTATGAAATGCGTGAATTCATTGGGTCTCCAAATACATTTTTTGGGGCAAGTAAGATATTTTACTTGCCCAGCAAAAACTTTCACTTGTCCTGGGTTAGCTGGGCAATGGACTTATCAATGTCAGGTCCTAGATCATTCAATTTCTCTGAAAAAAAAAAAGGATTGTTATCCCCTTATAGAAGAGTCTCAGCTAAACAGTTCTAATAAGGCATCATGACATTTATTTTAATTGAGAAGTAAGAATTATTATCCCAGAATTATCCTCAAAAACCCTCATTATCTGGAGCTCTGTTTTTGCTTTTCCATAAAGTTTATTTTCCAGAGTATGCATGTGGCTGACTCATATTTGAGAAAATGTCTAAGCCACTTAAAATGAGCTAATGGATAATGATTTCATATCTAATTCCTAGGTAAAACATATGCATGTATTTTAGTCCCTTAGCCATTTTTAAAACCTCCACAATTTCTCCATAAAGCTTGCTATGGCCCCTCATTGAAACCATCAAAGATGAAAAAAGATGTTGCTGTTTAGGTCATTGCCTCAATGTTTGTCATTTACATATTTTGTTGTTGAGAAACCTACTTAAATACATTCAAATATTATACCTTTAAATGCTAATTACTAAAAACAAAAAGTAAAGGTTTCCAGAGCTCTAAATAAGAGGGAGTATTTGGTGATAATTAGGGATAATTATTGTTAATTCTGCATAAAAACATATATTGTGACCCCTCATCTGAACCGTCTCGATGAGACGGTTCAGATGAGGGGTCACAACATATGGTTTTGATAAGAAATAAGAAAAATTATCCTTAATTATCATCAAATACTCCCTCTTATCTAGAGCTCTGGGTTTCCAGTTGTCTAGCTGCCATAGTGGCGGTGGTGTTTGAGGCACACAATATCTTGATCAGCATGAAAGGTGGAGTCCACCCCTCCGCTTTCGCTGGCATTATTGATCCTTGATTCAAAAGTGGCAGCCATTTACTACTGGGTTGACATAGAGCTTTTCAATCACTGGCTGGCCCAATGAGGATTCGAATCAGCAGCCTATTGCGCCGTAACCGAGTGCTTATAACCACTCGACCAAACACCTCCCTAGCTATTGCAAATTATAAATTGCTTTTGATTTAAGGCAAGCTTTCAAGACAAATCATTTGGGTTTTGTTGTCTTCTTTCAATTCCTGTTACTGTTATTACAGAAGCTGAGTCAACAGAGAAGTCAATACTAGATGATCCCTACTCACCGTGGGCAGGGTTTAGGTTCACTGGCAGTCTCAGGCCAGGCAAAGTTGTAAGTTACATATTTAACATCATTATAATCAAAATTCAGACAGAAATGCCTGGGCAGAGAGAAGAGATCCAGATCAGACTAACATCCGGTGCAGTCTTTGCCAATGTTGTTTAAAGTGTTAAAGTCCCACTGGTGTTTTTATCACCTTTTTTTAAAGGGAAACAACTTTTGTAACTTCCTTTTTGCTTCGATGGAGAATGTAGCCCTTCCAAATGAGGTCTACTCTTAAAGGAAATAATTTGCTCCTACTGGAGCAAATTCTTTAAGGGTTGACCCCCCAATGAAAATGGAGGCAAAAAAAGACATGAGAGAGTTATTATTCATGCACCTTAAAGTATTTACTGGTAGGGTGGTGATAGAAAGGTCCATTTCAGAGAGGGCTATAGATATTGGGATTATCTGATGATAAATCCAGTGAATTTTCTAGTATAGTTCTACAGAAAATTCTGTAAAAAAAAATAAATTTGAAAGATGTTACCAAATAAAAATTTCAAACAGTTTTCTAACTTCAGAATCTGGGACAGTCTTTTGTTGTATTTGTAAAATTGTGTGTTACACATGTGTTTGATTATATTCTTTGCCTTCACAATTTCAGACTCCTATGAGGATAGTACCAGACCATATACCAAGACCAGACTATGCTATACATCCAAGTGGTAAATAAGTAGTGTGTTTTGTAGCTGTTGTCATAACAATATTGTAATATATTTTTTGCTTTTTGTTATTGTCGGACTTTTTTCCACTATGTACTATGAACTCATGCATGTACTGTTCAGTTCCATGAGGCATATTTTCATCTCTTTCTTTTTAGCAAAAGCTTATATTCTTTCTGTGCAGAAGGGTCCATGTGGCAGAGTGGTTAGGGCTAGTACTGACTTGTAATGCAGGTCACAGGTTTGAGTCCCACAGTATGTCAGATTCTGTCCAAACCAAAATGACACTTCATTGTGCAGAGTCTTATCGTAAATACCCTGCCATTGTCTTGATATGACTACAATACTGATGTAAAGGATGTAAAATTGCAAGTTGTTCATCCATCCCTCTTTCTGTGCAGCCTGATCTTTGCCTTCCATATCTACATTAACCAAGTTGTGTTTTAATATAGCAGACAATAAGGTCACTGGATACACCAGGTTTTTCTGCCAATTTTACTAAGGGAAACAATTTTTGTGATATCCTGTTTGCTTCCCAGGACACAGAAGTGCTTCCAAAAAGGGGAGCATATTCTTTCCTTTAAAAGTAGGCTCCATCATATGAAGCAAACAGGAAGTCACAAATATTATTTCCCTTTGTAAATATGGCAGAAAAAACATGGAGATGCACCATTTTCCAAGAGTGGCCATTGTAGAAAGACTGCACTGTATATTTTCTAGGGGAGCCACTATCAGAGAAACAATTACGAGGGAACACAAGTATCAGAGTACTCACTGAAGAGGAGCAAGAAGGGGTCAGAGTTGCAGGGAAGGTGAGTATTTTTAGCAACAGTTCTGTTTGGTTTTTTTTTACTGATAGATCAAGGACATAAAGTGTAAAAAAACTTTTGAGGTCAATGGGTACTGTCAGGGGAAGCAACTCTGCCATTCTCATTTTTGTCGCACCTGCGTAAGCTTGGGCGATATAGGCATGCAAGTTTCCGTCCGTCCGTCAACAATTCCGTCCGTCCGTCAACAATTCACAGTGGGTGTCTTGTGAGCACAACTCCTCCTACACTTTTTAGTTAATCATTTTGAAACTTCACAGATGTTTTAGCCATGGTCTGTAGATGTGCATATTGTTTGCACATAATTCCCAGATGAATTTTTGCCACTTTTTTTCACATGTTTAACTTAGTCATTTTTTCCGTTCGTCGACAATTCACAGTGGGTGTCTTGTGAGCGCAACTCCTCCTACACTTTTTAGTTAATCATTTTGAAACTTCACAGATGTTTTAGCCATGGTCTGTAGATGTGCATATTGTTTGCACATAATTCCCAGATGAATTTTTGCCACTTTTTTCTCATATATAACTTAGTCATTTTCTTGGACAATATACCTGCCATAGTGGGTGTCTTGTGAGCGCAACTCCACCTGCACTTTTTGGCCAATCATTTTGAAACTGTACAGATGTTTTGGGCATGGTCTATAGATGTGCATATTATTTGCACATAATTCCCAGATTAATTTTTGCCATTTTTTCACATGTTTAACTCAGTCAATTTTTGCACAATACCTTCCATAGTGGGTGTCTTGTGAGCACTTTGCCACATTTGTTGAACAAACCCTTTGAAACTTCTCAGATGCTTTGGCCATGGTCTGTAGATGTGCATATTATTTGCATATCATTTCCAAATTAATTTTTGCCACTTTTTTCACCTGTTTACTTGGTCAATTTTTCACACAATACCATCCATAGTGGGTGTCTTGTAAGCACAACTCCTCCTACATTTGTTGGACAATCCCTTTGAGACTTCACAGATGTTTTGGTCATGTCTGAAGTTGTGCATATTATTTGCACATAATTCCCAGATGAATTTTTGCTGCCTATTTCACATGTTTAACTTTGTAATTTTTGTCACACCTGCTTTTGTCACACCTGTGTTAGCATGGGCGATATAGTTTTCAATACCAATTGGAACTCGTGTGACTTAATCCCCGCAGGTGCGACACCGCTTTCTACAGATTTCTTGTTTCTGACCTCAGACCACAGAAAAGAGCACATTCTTTCCTGTAAGAGTATGCCCCATTTTGGAAGGGCTTCATCATTCAGGAAAGCAAACAGGAATGCCCTTGTTTTCCCTTGTAAAAGTTGCAGAAAAATATTAGAAACCTTAATAAGCAGTGTAGATGCAGTTCAGATTACTCATGATAAGATTTCTTATCTGGCTGTACCCCATTTTGCTATTATGTATGGATTTCCTTTCTCATGTTCAAAAATGTAACAAAGTCTAAAAGATAAATAGAGAGGAAAAGGTTAAGACAGATTTTCAAGTATCTCTCATATAAAATTTATGTAGTTATCTCTTTGTCAAATAGGTCAAGACAAACAAATAGTCAGTGAGTTGCCATGATATTCTAAATATTTGGACATATAGGTTTATGCAAACAGTGGAGACTCAGATCTGACTGCTCCAAATAGAACAGTCTGATCAGGATCTTCTCTGTTTGCCAGTCTGCATCTTTTGGACACATAGCTTCATTGTAAAACCAAACTGTTCCATTTTCACGACAGTTATGAATGATACTTGTTAAAGGTGTCCCAATATTCAGATTTTAACAGTATCAGGCATCTACTATTTGATGAGCTACATGTATGTATTTTCTGCTGATTGTGGCCTAGGATATTTGCAAAGCCATTAAGCTACTGATTAGGGTCAGAATCTTATTGGCAGATTTGAAGCCTTGCTGTAGCAGTTTTGAGTGAGACTTTAAATAAGGGAAACTTTTTTTCACCCATCTTCCATGGCAGGTTACTTTAAAAATCTATTTGTCATGAGCCAGTTGGGCACTGAGAGCAGAGTTTTTTTTTTTCATTTTTTCACTTGTCTCATCAGAGCTTTGACTTGTCCAGAGCATGGGACTATCCTATTTTGCTCAGCCCTGTGAGCCTTAGTTCTAGTTGTTTGTTTAAGATTCATATTGATGGGATGTTCCACTACAGTTATTGCACAAAGACCATAAAACTGTAGTTTATGGTAAATTGTTACACTTTGAGCAGAAGCAACTCTGTCATTGTCTTCATTGTATCCCTTCTCAGTGGGAGTCAACTCTTTAAAAAAAGAATTTGCTCCTCCAGGAGCAAATTCTTTTCTTTAAGAGTAGACATCCTGGAAGGATTTTGAAAGACATCCAAAGAAGCAAATAAAACACTCAAAAAAGTTGTTTCCTTTTCAAATAATGATGGGAAAAGATGGCAATGTACCCAAACACCTTAAATAGTAATTGTTGAATATTTCAGCTTGGTCGAGAGGTGTTAGATAAGGCAGCAGAAGCTATTGCTGTTGGTGTCACAACAGAAGAAATTGACAAAGTTGTACATGAGGTATGTTCCTGTTTTATAGTTCTTGGATTTCTTTCTTTAATGTTAAGGTATTCTAAAAGCATTATTCAGAATAGACAGTTGTGTAGGAACTGTTTAAAAGGGTCTGCACTTCTTACTTACATAGTTCTAATCTTTCACTTCTTTATTATCCCCAGCCAAAGCCTTTCCATGTCCATTTATTCTTCCATCCAGACTTCTGTTCATATGTCTGGAGCTATAACCAAATAGCCATTGAACAGAATTTCATTTAAATTAAAACGATCATGTATCACCTTAATGTGATGGTGCATATCAACTTTTGTTGGAATCAGTAATGCATGAGTTACCACCCTTGAATTGATTTAAAATCAAGAAATTGAGCTATATCTAGGTAACTAGTGGACAAAATTTTGTGAATTTTTAAATAAATATGTACACGTAACATGCTGACAAAGCGATGCACATCAATTTCTGATAGAATGGCATCAGTAGTGCTTGAGTTATTGCCCTTTAATGAATTAAGTTCTGCAAAGTAGGCCATGACTAAGTAACCAATGAATGGAATTAGGTAGATATGTATTACCATAATGAGGTGGTGCACACCAATATTTATTGTCCCCCGCCTTTTCGAAGAAAAGCGGAGGGACATAGTTTTCATCATTCCGTCTTTCCGTCCTTCCGTCCCCCTAAAGTAGTAGGTACCTTGTGTGCACAACTCCTCCTTTTTATTACTTTTTTCCCAAGTTGAACTTAGCCATTTTTCATACATATTTACTATTAAAGTGAATAGATAGTGGGTACATTGTGTGTGCAACTCCTCCTACAATTTTATGCTGATTCCTTTCAAACTTCACAGGTGTTTTGGTCATGGTCTTAATATATGCATCTGGTTTAGATATAAAAATTATGTTTTGTCACTTTTTCTGCTAGTTGAACTTAGTCTTTTTCAGGCGTTTTTTTCATTGACATGTCCTTTAATTGAAATAAACAATAATGGCGGGGGACATAAATTCTTTGAATTTGCTTGTTATTTTCAGGCTTGTATAGACAGAAACTGTTATCCATCACCTTTGAATTATTATTGCTTTCCAAAGTCATGTTGCACGTAAGTTCAGCTATATTTTCATTTACTTCAAGTGCATGTGCAAGTTTCAAAAAACTCTTTATATGAGTTGTGATATCAGAAAGGGTGCTTAAGGTGAGGTGGGAGTAATTGACAAAACACATGATTTTATTCATACTTCCTTATATTGTACATTTTCAATCCCTCTTTCAGAAAATAAAATAAAATAGGGGGGTCGCCGATGTCGTTTTCAAGATATCTGACCTCAAAAACGTCAATTTTTCCACTTTTTCGACCCAACGTTATAATGGCGTTCTATGGAAAACGCACTTTTTTGCTCATCATTCTTTGATAAAAACCTATATTCTGAGAAAACAAAACACATTTTTTTCTTCAAAAACTAACACAGTATGGCCCAATGACAGAAGTTTATATTAAAGCAATGAAAATAGTAGGTCGCCGACTTAACTTTCGAGCTAATGTGCATAAAATGCCCGGCTTGTCCTCTCTTTAGACTGAAATGTAAACGTTGCGCATGGTGACGTTAACGTTACTCATTTTACGCGCCACGTACAAGATGTCGCTTTTTTGTAGGCTACGGGCAAAATTTGTCAGGGACTTTCATCACTCATGATTGTCATTGTCGGGGAAGTGCAGAATGAAGGCAGATGTAATATTTTTCTCAATCGGTGCATAAGCCGTCGTAACTAACTATTTTTTTTTTAGTTTGAAAAAAAAAACAAAAAAAAAACGAAAACATTGTCATTATGCCCTCCCATACAGTTGACGCGCACCCGAGTTGACAAGCTCTCAGACGGGCTTCCATGTGTTATGACATTTGATCAATTCCCTTGTCAACTTGTCGTTTGTACAGTGTAAGCTAGTCAAGGTTTTCAGTTCCTGACCCGACCCAAGAGAGAACCTATAATATTCTGCACTATAACATAGCGTTCCAACGACTAGGCTTCGGCGACTCTCTCTCTCTCTGTCTGTAAAAAATGATAGGCAACTTGGATTCAATTTAGCGTCTAGGAGATACAATAAAACTACTCTTTGATATACACTTGAAACAAAAGAAGAAATGAAAGACAGAAAAGTAAGAGAAAGGCAAGAAAAAAGTAACGCTAATTTGTTTTTAGCTCAATGACAGAACAGATCGTTGAATTATCGTGTCAAGGTCGATAAAATATTCTGAAGACATTGCACCGACGTTGATACGTCTGCCTGGCGTTATTTAAAGCTAGGAACAGTCTAAGAATTTTCAATATAACTGAAATTTGGCATAACTTTTGCTGATCAGTATTTTAAGTGTGGGTGGTATGAA
The DNA here is from genome assembly GCA_963989385.1 of Ctena decussata. NCBI lineage: Eukaryota > Metazoa > Mollusca > Bivalvia > Lucinida > Lucinidae > Ctena > Ctena decussata. Next base: position 16,516,928 of record OZ022500.1, on the reverse strand, counting down.
AACGTCTGTCTATGGCTGCTACCATGTTAACTGCAAAGTGCGTGGTCTAAGTGTAGACAGTGATCTGACTACTCATTGCACGATTCCGGATTCAATTTCACGAGGCTTTGTTGTCGTATGAAAATCTGTAATGAAATTATTTTATGCAGTCAACAGCTGCGAACTCCGTCTAATAAACTGTTAAGAAACTGTCAGCTATCCCGCACGTAGTCTTCCGCACGGAAAACTAATTACACTTTTTTCAGTTTCTTCTCTACGGCACTTTCAAGGGACATAATTTCACCCAGCGCTCAGCCTCCTTGCATTTTGTAAGCAGACCATGTAGTGATCACAGAAGCGGCTAACGTTGACGCCATCTTGTTTTTATCAAGCGGAACGTTTGACGTCATTACGTAACGTAGTGACAGAAACTGCCGCACGGCGGCGCTGAATTACTCCCACCTCACCTTAATGCAAATCTGTGACATGACAAAACCAACAAAGTTGCATGTGCTCCCAGCTAAGACTCAGATCAGCCTGGGCATCCCCCCAGTCTGATTAGAGTCTTTGCTGTCAGCATGGAGCTACCATAGACTCTTAGCTACCTTAAAAGTGCATAGCAAAGACTCTGATCAGACTTGGTGACTGCCCAGGCTGATCTGAGTCTTTACTGTGTGCACATGCCACTTTGTTGGTTTTGTTGTGTTGGGATCCACTTGTTTGCTGTTAGCAGATATGTTAAGCCCCCTGTTTGTTGCAACTTGTAAGTTTGTCCATGCTTTGGAATGTTGTATCAAAATGACATAAAGTAAAGTGATGTTTTAAAGAAAGAATGTTTAGAATTTTTTTGTCTTCTTAACTCAATATGGAGGAAGGATGATTGTAGTTTTATTCTTTACATTTAAGCAGTAAAAGGGTTTTCAAATGTTTTGTTCTATAATTTAAGACCATGTCATGTTTTATTCAGTTTAAACTGACATTATAGCATCATTATAATATAAAGATACCCATGTATGACTAACAGAATTGAGCTGCGATACAAGAAAACCAACAAAGTGGTGGTGCGTCCAGCGCAGACTCAGATCAGCCTGGGCATCTGCCCAGTCTGATCAGAGTCTTTGCTGTCCTCATGGAGGTAGCTTAGACCCATAGCTACCCTTTAAGCGCTAAGCAAAGACTCTGATCAGAGTCTTTGCTGTCCTCATGGAGGTAGCTTAGACCCATAGCTACCCTTTAAGCGCTAAGCAAAGACTCTGATCAGACTGGGTGGATGCCCAGGCTGATCTTAGTCTGGGCTGGGCGCACAACCACTTTGTTCGTTATCTCGTGTTGCGGCTCAGATAAACTAGGCAGACTGTGTGATTCATGTGAGTCTACTCTGGTTGCCTTATTCGTCACTATATTTCAGGTCAGTAAATGAAGTTATATGTCATGGTATACCAGACTCTAGAAAATTGGAAGATGGTGATATTCTTAATAGTAAGTCTAAATGACTATTACATTCCCTATAAAAGTGTAAATAATTTTTGTCTCCCTGTGACTAGCAGAATAATAGGTATTAGTTTTCCAGCCACATTGGTGGTGTTGGCACTGTAAACTTTGCGCTATTGGTGGTGTTGGCACTGTAAACTTTGCGTTGTGTTTTCCGGTTTAGCTCTGCTTTGTATCATTCACAGACAAGCTCGACATGTCATTCCACATTTTGTTATCATGAAAACGTTTGGACAACACAATGCAATTTAATAAAGCAATTTTCGGCGTCAGCGTTGGCGTCCGGATTGGATGTTCTGGTTAAAGTTTTTTAAATACCTATATCTCCTGAACCCATGGATGGATTCTTTTGATACCTGCACTGTAGTTAGATATTGGTCAAAAGTTTAACAGGGTACCACCCCCACCCCATTCCGTGACCTTGATATCAAGGTCATGGACTTAGAATATTGGGATTTTTTTGGACTGGATGTTTTGGTTAAACTTTTATAAAGCCCAATATCTCCTTAATCCATGGATGGATTCCTTTGATACTTGCACTGTAGTTAGATATTGGTCCAAGATTTTCAAGGGTACTACCCCCACCTCCCTCAGTGACCTTGAGGTCAAGGTCATGGACTCAGAAAATTGTCTTTTTATTGATTGGATGTTTTGGTTAAAATTTTTTAAAGACACATATCTCCTGAACCCATAAATGGATTCTTTTTATATTTGCACTATAGTTAGATACTAGTTCAAAGCTTTGCAGAGAATTACCCCAACCCCGTTCAGTGACCTTGATGTCAAGGTCAGGGACTTAGGAAATTTGGTCTTTATTAAAGTTTTCTAATTGCATACTGATTCATAATGCTTGGCAGAGATTTAGTTTGCACTTGAACTGATGTTAGACACGTTTCTGAGTTTTTACAAAACACCATGTACTTACCCCACTGGATGACCTTGAAGTCAAGGTCATCAACTTTGAATTTCGTCTTAAAGATTTTGGTTAAAGTTCTATATGTATGAAGACATAATTTCACAGTGCCACGATGGACTTGGACTCAGTTGATACTAATACTTGGACTGATGTTAGATAATGGTTCAAGGTTTTGAAACATCCTAGCCTCCCCCCCCCCCCCCCCCCCCCTCCACACACACACACACCTGAGTTTTTTGACCTCAAGCTCATGGACTTTGAAATTTCATGTGGATTTTTTTATTTTAATTTTATTTTTAGACTTACTTCTGAGCTTTTGTTTATAAATGTGCTGACAGTATGAACATCCTTTCCTGAAGTTTTATGCATAGCAGTCTACACAATCATAGCGACTGTATGATGGGCAAGCACCTATTCAGGCGAGCTATGCTGTCAGGCGACAGCTCTTGTTTAATGCTTTAAGCATCTTATTTGCTCTGTGAATCTTGTACATCTCATTGCTGCTCTAGATAAAAATGAGTAAGGCATCTTGTCAAGGCGGTCCAGATGAGGGGTCACAATGCCTGTTTTGGGGGAGAAATAAGAAAAATGATCCTATCATTGTCACAAAATACTTCCTCTAATCTAGAATACTGATGTGTACATGTAATTAAAAATTTATTGTGTATTGTATATTTCTTTCCAGTTGATATTACAGTGTACTATAATGGTTTCCATGGAGATTTGAATGAGACTTTCTTTGTGGGAAATGTAGATGAGAGATCAAAAAAGCTTGTCCGAGTTTCATATGAATGTTTGGATCTAGCTATCAAAGAAGGTATAATGTATGTGCTAAAAAGTTTGCAATCTACTAGAAAGGTCAAAATAAAATTTTTTACTTGTGCATTCAAGATATTCAATGCATCATCAGGGCTGCAGATAACAGCAGTTTTTTATCTTTTTGAGTTTTTGAGATAACTGTCAATAAATATGTTCAAACTGCCTCAGTAAGGTGGTTCTGATGAGAGGCTTCAACATATGCTTATGGAGCAATTTACACTTCTTGCAGCACAGCTCTAGATAAGAGGGGTATTTGATGATAATTGAAGGATAATTTTTTTTATTTCTCATTGAAATCATATGTTGTGACCTCTCATCTGAACCGTCTTGTCGAGACGGTTCAGATGAGGGGTCACAACATACGTTTTTATGCAGAAATAATAAAAATTATCCCTAATTATCACCAAATACCTCCTCTTATCTAGAGCTCTGTTGCAGACTTTCTTTAAACAAGTGTTTAGCATTTCTCTTCATATGCTGATGAAGAAAAGTCCCGTGTGTAGTGACGTCAAACTGTTGTTGTGATAACAACAATTTGATTGGCATTTGCCCTGTCTGATTAGAGTGATTGCTATACACTTAAAGGGTAGCCAAGGGTCTAAGCTACCTCCTTGCAGACATCAAAGACTCTGATCAGATTTGGTGGATGTACAGGCTGATCTGAGTCTTCGTTGGGCGCACATGCCACTATGTTGGTTCTGTCATATTGCTGCTCCATTATCATTTTTCAGTGCTCATCAGGTGATGATGCAAAGGGCGGTCACTAACATTATTCATGGAGCACAAAGCACTTCATGGCATTTTAGCTCCTCCCTCAAGCTTCATCACCTGATGGTCTTTCAATTCTGCCATACCAGAACTTTTCATGCCTATTACTTAAGAAACTGTAGGAACCTTCTTTTTTTTTTATAAGTAATTTATTATTTTCTATAGAAAGCTATTTTTGAAGTAAAATATATAATGTGATATTATAGTGGTTTGCTTTTCCATTCATATGTCTATCTAAGCATTTGTCTTGGTTTAGGCCTGACAGGGCTTTCTGCAGAATTATTTTCCCTGAAGAGTATGCCAGGGAAGCCTGCTTGGCTTTTGAAACTCAGCACAACTTTCATAAAACAGTATTTAGAGCTCTATGCTAATACATGTAAGAAAAAAAATGGGATATTTATCAGCCTGAGAAAATCTTATCTGCCGTTGTGTATTTTCAGTAAAGCCTGGTGTAAGATACCGTGATGTTGGTTCTGTGATACAAAAACATGCCCAGACCAATGGGTTTTCTGTTGTTAGAAGTTACTGCGGGCATGGTATCCATCAGTAAGTATTGGTGACATATATATAAAGTGGGCTACTCACAGTTGGCATAGGCAAACTGGAACAGCTATGTTAGCCTTTAAGTATAACAACTATTCTCAACCTGACAATGTTTCATTTTTTTTTGTAAATTCATGTTCTATGGACAGGACTATCAATGTTTCTTATGTATATGGAAACACCTTCTTGTTTTTCTGTCATTCATACATGGGGGAGTGGGGGGCATCTTTTGTGACTTCCTTCTTGCTTCTTGACAGATGAATACCTTCTGAAAGGGGTCTACCCGTAAAGGCAAGAATTTGCTCTTACAGGAGCAATATTTTTCTTCTAGAGGGGGGTGGTGCGATGGTGCTGTGTGTAACTTCCAGTGCCGGGGCGTCCTACTGATTTGGAACATTGTAGGGCAAGGGCGTACTGTGCTTGCAGTAGGTGCGGGTGGGGGTTGTATGGACATTTTTTTCACTCGTCTATCATTTCTCTTCATTCTCCCGCCTTGGGAGACGGCCCGATATAGACTGAAATACTGTCTCAAAGGGCCGTTAAACCTTAAACAATCAATCAATCAATCAATTCTTCTAGAGTTTACTCCTATTTAGGAGGTGGCAAAAATGAAAACAAAATATTTTTCCCCTCAAAGTGTACCTATTCACCTTAATTCTACTCGTGTAGAATTAAGGAAAGTATTGAAGGTCCTGATCTCACAGCATGGTGGACAGGCCGATGGGCCTTAGTAGTTTGTAGTTACCAACTTGGGAGTTTATCTATATCGGCATTCTCAGTATACATGATTGGCTTCACATATCAAGGGACCTGAAGCCAAGATTTTATTGTAGTTTATATGCCAAGATTTTCTTGTGGTTTTATATACTGCTTTTCACAAACTAATCAAGAGACCTCAACTTTTAACTTTCTAAATTTCTCAGGATTCCTAGATTGCTTGTGCAAGCAGGGAAGCTACCAGTGAGACTGTGTGGAAAAGCAGGCTTATCTGAGTCTTTCCTGTTCACACATGCCTTGAGTTATCTATTCATACAATGTCATAAGCTATCCTCAATATTTCAGATTATTCCACACAGCTCCCAGTGTACCACATTATGCCAGTAAGTGATCTGATAATTTGTTTTATCAAATGATGTCACTATCATTCAATGAATAGCGTTGCGTCATGAAAATTGTATGACCACATGTGTAATAACATTTATGACCACATCTGTAATAATAGGCAACATCACTGACAACATCTGTGTCAACAATGTGTTTTCTTCATGAAATAATGATCATTTTGAAGGCAATAAGATCCCAATTTGAAGGGTCATATGATTAACGGAATCTTGCCCTCGTGTTTTTTTCATATGAAATTTATGAAACTTGCTGAAGGCTTCTTTCATAAATTTTATATGAAATGACCACCTGTGTAAGATCCTCTGTGTATGTAAAGGAAAACTATTTCATGCAGTGAATCTTTAACTTTCCTTGCTGTAGCGGTTAAAGCATAATGTGATATAGGCATCTGGGTTTCTGTACATCAATTATTCTGTCTGTCCATACATCCCTCCGCTCATTCACAGCTGCATCAATTCAAGTGTTTTAGATCACTTCCACCATTTCTCTGCAACTAGAATACATGCACTCATCAACCAGGCATAAAGTTTCTCCATAGGGTTTATAGATTTTGTATTATTCGAACTTTTAACCTATGATTTCTATGCTCTGTTAATTTCTATATTCATAAATCTTTACATTAATTCAAGGTCAAAATAGTGTTGATTGAATTTGAAGCTCTACTTTAACTACAATATTTATGATCATAAACCAAGCATTAAGTTTCTTCTGGGAATGGTCTCCTGAGATGCTTCTTTTATTTGTACCTTGACCTATATTTCATGTTTTGACAGTTGATTTTTTTTTTGCATCAACTTGACAACCTTAATTGCATTTATCATACTCCATGAAGCTCATATCATTCAAAATATACTCACCACAATCAAACATAGCATACAGCTTCTTCTTTGGATGATCAAGAAAGCTGTACTACCGTATATCCTTGGCCTGCTTTTCACCCTAGGTTGACTTGAAATTTTACACCATACAGGAAACCAACCATCGCTTATAAGTTCATTTCACTACATATACTAATATACCTCAAACCTTGCAGGCAGTTGCGTCTCTCTAAGATCTCTACAACTATGAAAGTGCAAAGTAGGTGTGACATAGGATTCTGTTGAATTCCATAGTGTAAACCTTGTTTATTAAAATAAACTGTCAAACAATATGATGTACAAATAAAAAAAAACTTCTGCTGCTTCAATGCACAGCTGATTTCCTTTCTGTCTTTTGGTGTAGATAATTATCAGGGCCCAGTTGTTTTGAAACTAACAATGTCATCAGTTGAAGAGACATTGAAGTTTCAAACATGTTGTATGCTAAAAATACTACCATTTTTGCAGAAAAAATGTGAGGCACTTTTACATTGCAAAATTACCTCACATTTTTTCAGCAAAAAGTGATAGGACACTGGCTTTATGTGTTCTAAAAGATGTATTAAATCTTTGACTAACAACTTCAGCAGCTATCTATGCTTTGAACTGAGCCCTGCAGTAAACTAAGCAATAGTTTGAAACTTTTTTTTGAACCTTCAGTTTTTATGGAATCACCAGAAAAAAAATATTTGTATTTCAGAAAACAAGGCCGTGGGAATAATGAAGCCAGGTCATTGCTTTACTATAGAACCAATGATTAATGAAGGTGAGTTGATAAAGAACCAGTCAAGATTACTAGTGCTACATCCCTGGTTAACTATGTATATATACAAAGGCTGTTACAAAACGAAAAAGAGCTGTGATCAAATGAAAAAAAGTCATAATTACCAAACGACCTGATGGCCTGGTAGTTTGGTGTCTATGACTCTTTCGTTTAGTAACAGCTCTTTTTCATTTCCTAACATCCTTGAAAACATAGTTAACAGGGTATGTGATAAGGATAATGATGTTTTAGTAAGTAATTATGGCAGTTTGGAAAGGTCTGTAACTCGGAAAACTAAACCTTTACAAACAATGCTATTCTTACGGTAAAATCTTTTCCAAATACCACTTTCCAAATTTAGACCTTGAATATGTTTTTTTATGTGTGGTTCTGGAATAATTAAACCAATTTGACTCTCAGCATCCAGATAAAGACGGGTTTCGACAGTAATTTTCGATCAAATCATAATTCTTCCCCTCAGCACCATGGTTCTAGTGAGGGATCGCAACATTATCATGTCTGTAGGGAGAAATATTCACAAGAAAAATTATACTAAATTCTAATGCACTTGCGAATGTAACGCAACATCTGATTGGATAACGTCAGAAATTTGCGACAGTATATCCTGCGATATACTGTCGGAAACTGGATGTCATTATGGGACATTGCTTCTCATTGGCCGACATTTGGTTTTATGTCACTGAAAGTGTTTGCAGTGGGTGCAAAGATGTACACTTTGAAAGTTGAAAACGTGAAAATTCATTAGAATAGGGATAATTGTATTAAAAATGTCATTTGGGGAGGTAAATCATCGGTTTTATGGTCGGAAACTGTGTTTTACGGTTCTGCATCTGTGGCTTTGCAGCCAATAAACGCAGTTTGCAACCACAAAAGTCGACAATTTATCTCCCTAAATGACAATTTTGAGTACAGTTATCCCCTAAATTTATCATCAAAACCCTTTTTAACTAGAACTGGTATCAGCATTGTTATGGTAAATGGGTACATTTCTGGAGAAGCAGTTCTGCTGTTTTCATTTTTGTCTCCCTTCCCATAAGGGATCAACTCTTGAAGTAAAGAATTTGCTCTTCTAAGAGCAAATTCTTTTCTTTAAGAGAGACCCCTATTTAGGAAAGTCTCATTGCCCAGAGAAGCGAACAGGGTCACAAAAGTGATCTCCTTTCAAAATAAAGTGGAAGAAAAACATGGCAGCGTAGCTATACAACTTAATATATCAAATATTTTCCAGGAATTTGGCGAGATGAAATGTGGCCTGATAAATGGACAGCTGTGACGGAGGACGGTAAAAGATCAGCTCAGTTTGAACACACACTTCTTGTAACAGAGACAGGATGTGAAGTGTTAACAAAGAGACCGGACAATGATGGACAACCTCACTTTATGGACAAATCATAATATTTAGCCAAGATGAAAGCATGTTTAACTTAAAAGATCGACACTGATACCTGTTACGTTTGATCAGCCTCATAAAAAGGGAGAAATTAAGCAGAGCTGTTGACAGGGAGCTTTTATCATATGACGTTGTTATTCAGTGTCATAAAAATTGTATGACCACATGTTTAACCCATTCCATTCGAGATACCCCTTTAGGGGAATATGGGCAAACAGTTTGGATCCAGATCAGGCCACACAAACGTGTGGCCTGATCTGAAAATCGCAACTGTTTACTGCCTAGACATCATTTCTACAAGAGTTAGTTAGACCAATATTGTCAAAATATTCTTAATTTTTGATGCAGACGACAAAAAAAATACCCAGAATGCAATGGGTTAATAACACTTGGTAACACTGGCACATAACCACATGATGCCATCTTTGACAGTGCTTTCTGTTGAAATAATGTCAGTTTTAAGGCAATGAAATCCCACCTAAAGTAGCCATATGGTAAACAGAATCTTATACTTGTGGTCATTTCGTATGAACTCTGTGAAACTTGCCAAGACACGCTTCATGTATTTTTTATGACATGACGGTGACCTCTTGTATAAGATCCTCCATATCTGCAGATGATAATTGTGGAATAATTTTCCCTATTAAATCATAATACCTGATCTGTTATTAAAACAGCCTCTGTGAGCTCTGATAAGGGTCACAACATAGACCCTTCATTGAGGAGGTTGTAATGAGGGGTCACAACATGTTTTTTAAGTAGAATTAATGAAAGCTATCCTGGAATTATCATTAGATAATTCCCTAATCTACATCTCATAAGATGGCATAAAATCACTACCGGTAAATACAATTTGCTAGCTTAAATGCTACTCCTAAACAAAATCATTTAATCAAAACTTGATAGAGTCTCAGTTCTGACATTCAAAGTAGGCTTCCGTTGTACCTGACATGCTTCAAAAGTACAAAATGCAGATCATACACAGACATTTCTTGTAACAGAGACTGGATGTGATGTTGACAAAGTGACCAGACAGTGATGGACAGCCACACTTTGTTGCCAAATTGTTATATTATTTTACGTTTACAGTCAGTCTTGCTAAATACAGTACCTACAACAGTTACTACATGTGTATTTATGTTGAGTATTTGGAAGGCAGTGCCTTGGCAAATGTGTAGACCTAGATCAGACTGCTCCAGAAGGAGCAGTCTGATCAGGTTCTACATTATTTGCCATTCAGCAGAGTATTACTTGAAATATCCCTTGACAAAAAATGGACTTTTTATCCCGATTTGAAAGCAGAAAAGTCTGTTTTGAATTTTTAGGGCTCTTGTGGTAAATACCCATTTTAACATTTAGCCTGATAGACCTGACACACAAATTCAAGGTGTGCAGGTACACCATGTTTATCCACCATTTATACAAAGGCAAACAACTTCTGTGACATCCTGTTTTTTTCCCTGGTCAAAGAAACCCTTTCAAAATGGGGTACACATGAGCAAATTCTCCCAGGGAAGCAACATTGAGCTGATTCCTCTCCCATTAAAAAGAAAGTCAACAAATAAAATGGTAGTTTCTGTTTCTTCCTTCTGATAGTGTGTACATTTATCTCAAAATGGCTAATTTTGAGCTAACTTATCAGTACTTTATATGCAGTTTGTTAGTTCTGTCTAGACTCCTAAATTTCTGAAATAATGGATTTGTTGGAGAAGTGACAGGATGGGATGGACAAAGTGATACCAATATAGCATCTCACCCCGCCCCTTTGCCCCAACCCTCTTTGATTGAGACATTGTAGTTGTCATTTTAATGACAAATTGTAATGCAGCCAAGTTCTCCTGGCTGATTTTTAGCTCGCCTGTATGAAAGTACAGGGAGCTATTGTTGTCACTCTGACATCAGCGTTGGTGTTAGCGTGGGCGTCACACTTTAAAGTTTTATGTCAAAGTTTTTTTTATTTTATGTGATGGGCAAGGCACTGCAGGTGAGCTATCCTGTACTCAGACAGGTCTTGTATATTTGGTTTGCATTGCACAAAAAAGGATTTTAAGCCATGTGCATACAATAAATACTCAAATCAGCTTGTAGCTGAAGGTCTAAGCAACCCTCATGTTGACAACGAAGATGCTTAGGCTTATCAGACTGGGCCAATGCCCAGGCTGAACTGAGTCTCTGTTGGGAGCACTTTGTTGATTTTGTCATGCCATGGCTCAAATAAGATTTAAACAAGAACCTTTGACTGTGTGTGTCTCATCATATAAAATGGTGTCTCAAGAGATTTGTTGATATGAGCTGTTTTACCCGATTTTAATGATTTGGAGATAGCTTTTTGTCGCACCTGCTTTAGCAAGTTTGTTCGTCCATCCTTACGTCCGTACGTTAACAATAGCATTGACCCTAGTGTAAAGTCCATTTCTCGCAAACTATAATACCTACAGTCATCAAACCTGGCATAAAGCTTCTTCTTTGAATGTTCTTGAGGGCTGTTGCTCTTATTTTCACCCTTGACCTATATTTTATGATCTGCTGACTTTGTAAAACTGTCCATCAACAATTACGTCGACCCTAGGGTTTAAGTCCATTTCTCACAAACTATGATACCTACAAACATCAAACCTGGCATAAAGCTTTTTCTAAGAATGTTCTCGACGACTGTTGCTCTTATTTTTACCCTTGACCTATATTTCATGCTCTGCTGACTTCGTAAACTGTCCACCAACATTTACGTCAACCCTAGCATTTAAGTCCATTTCTCGCAAACTATGATACCAACAATCATCAAACCTGGCATAAAGCTTCTTCTGATAATGTTCTCGAGGGATGTTGCTCTAATTTTACCTTGACCTATATTTCATGCTCTGCTGACTTCGTAAATTTTTCATTCAAAATTATGTTGATGCTAGTGTTTAAGTTCATTTCTCAAACTATGATACCACCTGGCATCAAGTTTTTTCTTAGAATGATCTTGAATGCTGTTGCAATTAATTTACTTTTGACATATATTTCATGCTTTGCTGACTTTGCAAAATTTTACACCCAAAATTGTGTCAGCCCTAGCATTTAAGTCCTTTTGTCTCGAAGTATGATACCTGTAGTCATCACACCTGGCGTAAAGTTTCTCTTCGGAATGTTCATTAGGGATGTTGCAATTATTCCTACCCTTGACGTATATTTTATGCTATTCTGACTTCGTAAAATTTTACATCCAAAATTGTGTTGACCCTAGTTTGACATCTGAACTGGTTGTTGAACATGTGAATAAAGCTATTGAAACAGTACATGGGAAGGTGTGTTTGTAAATAGAGACTTTCTCTGCTTACTATGAAGGAAAGCAAACACTGAAATTTACAGTAGATTGATCTGGTACTCATCTCTTTCCTCCTAGCTCAAACTACCCCATAACTTCCTTCAAGTAAATGGGTGCATTTCTGCCATTTATTCACAGGGGTAACAACTTATGGGACTTTTTACTTGCTTCCATCATCCAAGGATGACCAAGCCCTTCCTAAATAGGGCCTACTGATAATGGAAGGAATTTGCTCCTAAGGGAGCAAATTATTTCCTTTAAGGATAGATTCCAATTAACAAGGGAAGCAAATTGACAATGTTGCTTCCCCTAAAAATGTACCCATATACCTAAACGATAACATCATTAACTGAATTCCTGTATAAAAAGGATTGAGGTGAGGCATATGTTGGTGATAAAGTAGGTCAGTGTTGGAAAACAACTGAAATAATTGAACTATGCATAAGTAAAGTTTAAAAGAAATATAAGCAAACTCAAGCATGAATGCTGTAATTGAGGTTATTGTATGGTTACCCTTGTTCTAGTTTTGAGAAAAGAACTAAGGTAAAGGCAAAGGGGTACTTTCAGGGGAAGCAGACCCATCTTTTTGTGCCTTCCTTCTAAATTGAGGCCAACCCTTAAAGAAAAGAATGTACTTCCTGAGGAGATAATTTTTCCCTTAAAGAGCAGATTCAATTCAAGAAGGGTATGTGTCTTCCAGGAAAGCAAACTGGAAGTCACAAAAATTGTTCCCCTTGGCAAAAATGGTGGAAAAAACAGGGTATACCCATACATCTTAATTTGAAGGCACCTACCAGTGAGCTTTGTTCATTAGCTGTAATGTAGTTAAGGAAGAGTTTAGTACATGTATTTTCTTACTCCTCTGAAATAATGTAAGAAATGGACACTTATTATACTGACTCTTCTTTCACTTCTTGACTGTAAAAATATTAAGTGGCAAAACAGAAAAATCCCAGGGGAAGCCCTGCTCAGACAGTGCCTCTGTCTGGTCTGGATTTACAAGTTTGCTCTGACAGACATCGCATTTTTCAATACAAACTTTGATTGCAGTACTCTTCTTTGTTTTTGATTACTAACGAAGGCTTCATTGTCTTTCTTCACCTTACATATGTACATATGTAAACTAAAAAAAAAAAAAAAAAAAAAATTAATGGATCAAAGGAGAAGTTCAAAGTCATGAGTGAGGAACTTTAATGACTACCATTCATGTGTGTTTTAGGGTTCCAACTAAGGTGTGGTTTTGAATGATTCTCAGATTTTAGTTCAGCTTTCATAAACCCATATGTTATAGCACTCATTACAGGCAGCGTTAACTTAGGGACACAATGTTAAAGTTTATGAAAACAAAATTACCCAAAACTTCAACCAGAATGCATGCTTATCAGGAGCTGTGAATAACTCATAGCATTTACTGTTCACAGTTATACATGCATGCTGGGTATTTTGCCTGAAAATTGCCTTATTTACCCTATAGCAATGCCTAAGCTGACATTGTAGACCCAACCCAGAATTCTCCAAGGAACAGTCTGAGCAGACTCTGCACTGATTGCTAACAGTTTTATACAACATTCCTTAAAAGAACAAACTTACTTGGTTTGTAAAAATATTAAGTGGCAAAACAGATTCTAATTCATAGATTTAAAAATGGTTCATTGGGTGGTTGGTTGTTTTGGGTTTAACGGCCACCTCACAGAGAGAGGGAGAAAGAAAACAGATACGATAGGTGAAAAAATATTCAAACATCATCCTCATCTGCTGCAAGCAAAGCAGGACCTTGCCCTACTATTATCCAAATTAGAAGGATGCCCCGGCACTGAAATGGCCCAACCTGACCACCTGTATAAATGGTTCAAGGTATCTGAATATTTCAGGCATATTTGGAATTATTATGCTTCCGTGAAAAGAAGAAAGATTGGTAATAACAGATTCAGATATTACTGCATTACCCAACATATTATTTTGCATCCTACTATTACAATATCTGTAATGGAATATTCCATCTTTAAAGTGACCGGGCACACCTCCATGCTTTTTTTGCCAATTTATACAAAAGGAAACAACTTTTATGAATTTCTATTTTGCTTGCAGCGACGAAGTCCTTCCTACATGGAGTCTTCTCTTGAAGAAAAGAATTTGCTCCTAGAGGAGCAAATTCTTTCCTTTAAGAGTTGACCACATTTAGAGGGAGGTGAAAAATAAAATGCAGAGTTGCTTCCTCTGAAAGCTACCAGTTCACCTTCACTCGGGACAAGTCTATTTATTATCCCCTCACACCACGAAGTGGTGAGGGGATATAGGTTTTGTCCCATACGTAAGTACGTACCTATGTACGTACGTACGTATGTTCACCTTTTGTCAGCGCTCTAGCACCTTCATTTCTCAACGGATTTTGAAATAACTTTACACAAATGTAGGGCATGACAATATCTAGAGCAAGTTCGACTTTCAGGGTGCTGCACCCAAGGTCAAGGTCACTGTGGCTATTTTTAGAAAAACTTTGTCAGCGCTCTAGCGCCTTCATTTCTCAATGGATTTTAAAATACCTTCACACAAGTGTAGGGCATGACAATATCTCGAGCAAGTTTGACTTTCAGGATGCTGCGCCCAAGGTCAAGGTCACTGTGGCTATTTTTAGAAAAACTTTGTTAGCGCTCTAGCGCCTTCATTTCTCAATGGATTTTGAAATAACTTCACACAAGTGTAGGGCATGACAATATGTCGAGCAAGTTCGACTTTCAGGGTGCTGCGCCCAAGGTCAAGGTCACTGTGGCTATTTTTAGAAAAACTTTGTCAGCGCTCTAGCGCCTTCATTTCTCAATGGATTTTGAAATAACTTCACACAAGTGTAGGGCATGACAATATCTCGAGCAAGTTTGACTTTCAGGGTGCTGCGCCCAAGGGGAAGGTCACTGTGGCTATTTTTACAAAAACTTTGTCAGCATTCTAGCCCCTACATTTCTCAATGGATTTTGAAATAACTTCACACAAGTGTAGGGCATGACAATATCTCGAGCAAATTCGACTTTCAGGGTGCTGCGCCCAAGGGGAAGGTCACTGTGGCTATTTTTACAAAAACTTTGTCAGCGCTCTAGTGCCTTCATTTCTCAATGGATTTTGAAATAACTTCACACAAGTGTAGGGCATGACAATATCTCGAGCAAGTTTGACTTTCAGGGTGCTGCGCCCAAGGGGAAGGTCACTGTGGCTATTTTTACAAAAACTTTGTCAGCATTCTAGCCCCTACATTTCTCAATGGATTTTGAAATAACTTCACACAAGTGTAGGGCATGACAATATCTCGAGCAAATTCGACTTTCAGGGTGCTGCGTCCAAGGTCAAGGTCACTGTGGCTATGTTTAGAAAAACTTTGTCAGCGCTCTAGTGCCAATATTTCTCAATGGATTTTGAAATAACTTCACACAAATGTAGGGCATGACAATATCTCGAGCAAGTTAGACTTTCAGGGTGCTGCGCCCAAGGTCAAGGTCACTGTGGCTATTTTTAGAAAAACTTTGTCAGCACTCTAGCGCCTACATTTCTGAACGGATTTTGAAATAACTTCACACAAATGTAGGGCGTGACAATATCTCGAGCAACTTCGACTTTCAGGGTGCCTCGCCCAAGGTCAAGGTCACTGTAGCTATTTTTAGAAAAACTTTGTCAGCCCTCTAGCGCCTACATTTCTCAACGGATTTTGAAATTACTTCACACAAGTGTAGGGCATGACAATATCTCGAGCAAGTTCGACTTTCAGGGTGCTGCGCCCAAGGTCAAGGTCACTGTAGCTACGTTTAGAAAAACTTTGTCAGCCCTCTAGCGCCTACATTTCTCAACGGATTTTGAAATTACTTCACACAAGTGTAGGGCATGACAATATCTCGAGCAAGTTCGACTTTCAGGGTGCTGCGCCCAAGGTCAAGGTCACTGTGGCTATTTTAAGAAAAACTTTGTCAGGGCTCTAGTGCCTATATTTCTCTACGGATTTTGAAATAACTTCACACAAATGTAGGGCATGACAATATCTCGAGCAAGTTCGACTTTCAAGGTGCTGTGCCCAAGGTCAAGGTCACTGTGGCTATTTTTAGAAATACTTTGTCATCGCTCTAGGGCCTACATTTCTCAGCGGATTTTGACATAACTTCACAGAAATGTAGGGTTTGACAATATCTCGAGCAAGTAGTCTTGTGTGAGGGGATTTGTATCGCATGCGATGCCTTGTTCTCTCTCAGGGAATTAATTTGAATTTGATTCAAACTGTTGGCAGAATGCACACTATGCAGCTCTAGCACACTGCAGTCTTATCAGAGTCTGCATTGTTTGGTCTAGAAGAGCAGTATGATCTGGCTCTTCACTATTTGCTTATGGATTTATGGCCAAATATGTTACGTGTGTGTGTCTGTTATTTCATGTGAAATATCATAAATTGCATTTACAAAATAGAAGAATGATTGTTATCACCATTGTCAATCTTGTTGTCATTGTCATAAATTTTAAATGATGGGCATTGGAAAGCAACACTCTTTTTATAAGAAAGAGCAAGAAATCGGTTTGTTGTCTTCTAGAGAGTTTGAGAAAGGAGAATAGGAAAAACAAGAACATAGAATAAAGACAGAGCCGTCATGCCTCTGCCCTATCTGAAAGTCAAGGATGGCACACCACTTTTTTGTGATACTAAGTGTTTTTCGCAATACAAGTGTAGCCATTTGTATCTTTTAAGGCTCAGAAGTGCCTTTAGGGCATTTTCAGGCCGTCACCCCCTCAGATGAAGTCTGCAGAGGTCCTATAGTAAAATCCTTGTCCATCCATAATGATTTCGTGTCCTGGCCATGTCTAAGTCATGATATGAAATATTTTCACTTAACCTTGCATACTTACTCACCATAGCCTGATGGTGTGCAGGATGCAAGAACAATAACTAGCCTCCTGCCTCACAGAAAGTGGTCATTGATATAATCAGTCGTGATTTGGTGTTCTTACCATATCTGACATCCTTGGAATCATTTTCATCAAACCTTGCATACTTACTCACCATAGCCTGAGGGTGTGCAGGATGCAAGAACAATAACTAGCCTCCTGCCTCACAGAAAGTGGTCATTGATATAATCAGTCGTGATTTGGTGTTCTTACCATATCTGACATCCTTGGAATCATTTTCATCAAACCTTGCATACTTACTCACCATAGCCTGAGGGTGTGCAGGATGCAAGAACAATAACTAGCTTCCTGCCTCACAGAAAGTGGTCATTGATATAATCAGTCGTGATTTGGTGTTCTTACCATATCTGACATCCTTGGAATCATTTTCATCAAACCTTGCATACTTACTCACCATAGCCTGAGGGTGTGCAGGATGCAAGAACAATAACTAGCTTCCTGCCTCACAGAAAGTGGTCATTGATATAATCAGTCGTGATTTGGTGTTCTTACCATATCTGTCATCCTTGGAATCATTTTCATCAAACCTTGCATACTTACTACAGTCTCAGGGTATGCAGAGTGCAAGTAAAGTAACTCTAGCTTCCTATCTTACAGAGTTATGGCCCTTGTTTTAATCACAGTCATGATTTCATGTCCTGCCCATACCTTAATGACTGTGAGATATTTTCATCAAACCTTACATACTTACTCATTTAGTCTGAAGGTGTGTAGAATGCAAGAGTGGTAATTCCTGCTTCACAGAGTTGTTGCCCTTGTTTAAATCAGTCAAAGCTCAAAGCCATCACCAATATTGAGTCTTGACCTACATTTTACAGTTCACTGACTTTGCAATTTTTTGTCGCGTTGGTGCATTTAGCTCTGTTTTTCAAGAAGTATAAGGGCTAGAGCCATGAAACTTGGGCCATGCATATATATCTGGCTGAGTATAACTCAAAGCTTCCATCAATACTGAGTCTTGATCTGTTTTCTGGTTCACCGACTTTGTAATTTTTTGTCCAGTTTTCATGTTTAGCTCTGTTTCTCAGAACTTATAAATCAATCAATACTGAGTCTTGACCTACTTTTTACGGTTCACTGACTTTGTAATTTTTTATCGAATTTTGTGGGTTTAGCTGTGTTTCTCAAGAATTATAAGCGCTAGAGCCATGAAACTTGGACCGTGCATACATCTGGCAGAGTAAAGCTCAAACCCAACTTTATATTGAGTCTTGACCTATTTTTTATGGTTCACTAACTTTGCATTTTTGCCAAGTTTTCGTGTTAAGCTCTATTTCTCAAGAACTATAAGTGCTAGAGCTATGAAACTTGGATCGTGCAAAGATCTAGAAGAGTAAAGCTCAGATTCACCATCAATATTGCCAATTGACAGACATATTTAGGTTGTTCAGCTTTGCAACATTTGCCTCAAGTTTAGCTTTTGTTTCTTAGGAACGATAAAGGTCTGAGTCATGAAATTTGGGAGATGCACACATCTGGAAAAGTGAAACTGAAAACTCTCATTAATGTAGCATCTTGACCTAATATTAGGGTTCACTGACCATTCAAAATGTGTAGTGTGTTTACCGATTTGGCTCTGTTTTGTGACAAAGCACCGGCAGGCAAGACACTGCATTCTGTGGAATTATTGTGTCTACATCTTAATGACTCTACAAGACATTTTCATCAACATTGTAATAGAAAGCTGTTGTTGTTATTTCTGGACGGGGACACATAACTTAAATGCCGTCAACAGTCTCATAAATGCGGGGCCCTATTATAGTAGTGTAGCCTGTTTCTTGTCTTGGATCTATGATGGTAGGTTTGATTTTGACAACATACCACAGCGGATGTTTTAAGATGAATGGGTACACCCCCATTTTTTTTTACCTTTTTTTACAGAGGGGAACTATTTTTGCGACTTCATTTTTTGCTTTCCTGGATGAGGAAACCTTTCTGCAAAGGGTTCTACTCTTAAAGAGTTTGTTCATAGGAGAGCGAATTCTTTCCTTTTAGAGTGGACCCTTTTAGAGAAGAGAGGCAAAAAGAAAATGATAGTTTTGCTTCCACTGACTGGAAATGTACCCACTCATCTTAAGAGATGAAAAAGTCTATTGCAGTCTATGGGCAGCCACCCAGTCTGGACCCGAGGTTATAAAACTTGAATATGTTCTCAAACTCAAAATAAAGCACACTGATTGGCTGCTTCCGAGCACATGCTCGGAAGCAGCCAATCAGTGTGCTTTATTTTGCATGCTTGAAAGCAGCCAATCAGTGTGCTTTATTTTGAGTTTGAGATTATTCTCAGGTTTTATAACCTCGAACCCTGATCAGATTCTTTGCTGTAGGTATGGAGCTAGCTTAGACCCTTAGCTACCTTTTAAATGCAAAGCGATGACTGTTATTCCCCGCGAATAATCCCCTTGCAATCAATGCACCCCAGCATCCACCCTCCACGCACCGAAGCTCCCCTAGATGTCTTCTTTACTTAGGGCTTTAAGGATACCCATCACAAGTTTATTAATTTCTTCCTCACCAACTAAATGCGGCCCTTTTAGAACACCCTGTAGCTTAGAAAATAGCCGAAAGTCGCACCATGCCAGACCTCGTTCCCCATCTTCCTCAAGATATTTCGGGTTGTCATGCCATTATGCAGTTGGTATCGAAAACTTGATAAATCTATAAAAGAAAAACAAACATACAAATTTTCCGGTGCTGATTAAATTTTAGTTTAAACATATTTTATTTCAACAATATCATACATATACACAGAAATGATATACATGATCAGTAGGATTAGAACGAAAGCGTATGCTTATTTAGTTCTTCTCCTTGAAATGGATAGAGTCAGACGGCTCATCCGGGAACTTCGAGCGTAACCCATAGCAACCAAGGCCGGAGGTGAAAGCAATCGATATTCCGCCATTTTGTTTACGGCAACTCCTATCTTTCACTATGCAAACCATGCTTAAATAAATGGCATATTATAAGAAACACCTCATAAATTTTTTTCTTTTATTTAATGTATAAGAAGACAGATAATTAAACCTTTCGTATCTGATATCTATTTTATTAAAAATGTCCGATGAGTATTTATTTTAGCGCACTGAATCTACACATTTCTCTCGCGAGCATGCCACAGTGACCATTTTGTCTGATGACCTCTGAAGGGCACCCTAATCTAAATTTGTAAAATATCATTAAATCAGTCCTTTCCAAATTATTTTGGCGGAAATTAACAACAATTAATTCAGAAATTAGATCTTTGTTAAAACTTTGACAAATTCGGCTCTTTTGGGGTGTTAGGTCAACTTGGGTGACTGTTGAAAATAGGCCAACTTTGAGGTCATGTACGAATATCCGTGCTTTCTGGATGGGACCACGGTAGATTCTCTTGGTCACCCCCAACAAAGTGAGACTGAGAGAAAATTTAGAACCCTGTATATGCGCATTTTCACGATTTCAAAGCAAATTTATAACGGTATTCTGCAGGGCCAAATGCATGATTGTGAGTAATAGAAAAATCGCTGACTAGCGAGCGCCACTAGCGAGGATGTGTATTGGCTAAATACAAGCAGAAGTATGTTTTAGCATGCCTCTGATTTGCCTCTAACTTGTAAATAGTTTTAATGGCATATATATCCTTTTCTTAATTGGGAATGCTAAATTCTAAATTTTGCATCGCACAAAACAACATTATGGTAAAAAATATGACGAGTCGTCTCATGAAGGTCATGAAGAGATACATAGATTTTTTGATATATGAATTTCCTGACCCTCTGGTTTTCAAAGTAGTGTAACTTTTTATTTCTTAATCGATTTTAATGATGAGAAAACTTTTTGCTCTGTCTTGTATTAAGGATATAACGTATATCAGATTGAAATAATTCTGGAATTGGATATTTCAAAAAACGTCTGCCATTGTTAAGAAAGTGTCAACTTTTGACTAGTGACATCTTGTGTATTCCATACTCTCCGGCATAGTCCGAGATATAGGGTATTTTGCTTTTTATGCTGTAATTTTCATTTTTACTTTCACTGAATACCTGATAATCGAAGATGAATTAAAAATGAAAAGAAAATGTCAGGATAAAATTAGAAATAATAAAACTGTTAAATAAGAGAGCGAAGGTCTCGTCAACTAGTGTATTCCACGGATATGGAGAATCCAATGTTTTCATTTGATTCGTGTCAAAATTGCATCTGGCAAACATTTTCTATGTTTTATTCGTCAAAAGAAATAATTCAATTGGAAAATCAGAGATTTTTCCGAACTATAAATACGGAAATATATTGGAAAACTTAGCACAAATAGTGGTTGCTAAGATGTTGCTTTCACCTCCTAAGATGGCCGAAGCCTGTTGCTACGGGCTGTGACGTCATCCCGTCCGATTCTATACAGTTTTCACAAATAATGGCGGACAAAACTGTATGTACTGTTGTTGACAAATAACTATGTTATTAACATTAAAATGTTGACGTTAGCAAATTTATAAAGCATAATACATGTAACAGCAAGACGAAAATGGAAAAAATAGAAGATTTTGGTAGCAGAAAAGAAAAATAGGAAAATAGGAAGCCGTGGGTTGGTTGGAAGGGATTTGGAATTGTCAGTTAACCTACTTGGAAATGATAGCACTGGTGCTGGATGGCGTAGATTATTCTGTCGGTGTATGTTGTTTGAAACTCTTTGTATCGTTTATATATTTTTAACAGCTTCAAATATAATGATATTTGTCTGCAGTGATAACATACTATTTCCATATAGTAGAACTTGAAGTGTAACTGAGGTCTGCTGAGAAACTGTATTAATAAGTTCTGCCCTTTGGTCACGATACAAATGACAGGACATAAGATAATGATCAGTATTTTCAATATCACCACAACGGCACAGAGGAGACTCTGATATATGTTTCAGAAACAGATCATAATTCAATGAGCTACATTTAGTACGTAATCTTGCATGTAAGATCTGGATTTTTCTGTTACCGGTATAGTAATACTTTGGAACTAAGTAATTGCTTAAGTCGACATTTGAAGTTGTTCACCGAGGTGCTGTTTCTAACGTCTAACGATAAACTATTCCACTCTCTTATAACGGACGGAAGAAAAGAATTGAAATATTGAGTAGTTCGACAGACAATCGTCTGAATGTCGCTGGAATTACGTAAGTTGTATGACGAGACGCTGTTTACAGAGGGAGGAATTAAAGACGAGAGATAGGTAGGTGACAGGCCATTTACCATTTTGTAAAAGAGAATTAGTTTACTTTTCCTTCGTCGTTCTTCCAAAGTTTCCCATTTTGTATCTTCATAAAGAGCTTGTAATGAAACCAATTTCGTAGTCCCAGTAACTATTCTCGCTGCTTCAGTTTGTATTTTGTCAAGTTCTACTTTTTCATACTGTGTGCAATTGTCCCAAACAACGCTTGCATATTCTAAAAGAGGTCTGATAAAGGTAAAGAAGATTATTTCAAGTGACTTTCTATCTATTTCAAATTTAAGCTTACGCTTTATATTTATTCTTTTCCATGCCTTCTCTTTAACAAAGTCTATATGTTTATGCCATGTGCAGTCATTGGAAAGGTAAATGCCAAGGTGTTTATGAGAATCAGTTTCATTGATTTGTTGATTATTCATAAAGAGAGGAGGATGAATCGGCCTGTTTAGTTTACGAGTTATAACGAGAGATTCAGTTTTAACAGGGTTGAAAGAGACCAGCCATCTCTTCGCCCATGAAAGTATTTTGTCTATATCCATATTAAGTAGCTCTGCTGCGGTATCAGGATTGTCAACTACCATATACAAACTAGTATCATCCGCAAAAAGACGAATATTTGATCCGATGTCTACTACAATGTCGTTAATGAACAATAAAAAAAGAAGCGGTCCTAATATCGACCCTTGCGGGACTCCAGCCCTGATATTATTCCAGTTTGACTGAACACCTGGAAGTACAACTCTTTGCCTTCTATCTGTAAGATCTGAACGGAACCATGTAAGTAAACTACCTGTAATCCCAGCTGCTTCAAGCTTCAGTAAAAGACCTTCGTGCCAAACACGATCAAACGCCTTGCTTACGTCACAAAATATTACTCGAACTTCCTTCCCAGAATCGAGAGCCTGACAAAAGGTATTATAAAGGTAAGTTAGCTGATTGACAGTAGAATCGCCAGGGATAAAGCCAGACTGCAAAGAGGTAAGTATATTATTGTTATAAAGATGATTATAGAAATGCTTAAATACAGCTCTCTCAAAAGATTTCTCCGGATTACATAAAAGAGAAACAGGACGGTAGTTTGAAGGATCTGACCGGTCTCCACTCTTATGAATAGGACAGACATGTGACACTTTCCAGCAAGTCGGAAAGTTACCTGTTCGCAGCGATTGGTTAAAGAGAGAACAAAAAGGTTCGGATAGTTCAGCAGCCAATTCACGGAGAATACGATTATTTATACCATCAGGGCCTGCAGCTTTACCGATAGGAAGAGATTTAAGAACAGTTTCAACTTCAGATGGAGTAAGCTGTAGAGAACTGAAATCGGACTGAACTTCATATCGATCAATAACTGGTAATTCGACATTCGTATCATCTACTATGGTCTGATCTCTGAAAAAATCATTCAGTACATTAGCCTTTTCAAGTTCATCCGAGACAATGATGCCATTTTTTTCAAGCGGCGGAACCGAACGTTTGGAATTAGGGGATATAACACTTTTAAGGGTGGTCCACCAATCCTTTGAGGATAAAGTTTCCGATTTCAATTTATTTGCAATTCTTTCATTAGACATTGTTTTTGATTCTCTAATTAGTTTAGTAACCTTATTTCTAAGCTGTCTAAATTTATGCCAGTGCCAATGGAGATCTGTGCGCTTCGCTTTTCTATAAGCTCGTTTCCGTCTACGAATAAAGAATTTTATGTGTGAAGTCATCCAGGATGGTTCACAGGGTCTTATACGAGTCATCCTGTTCGGAATACATTCTTTAGCAATATCAGTTATATTAAATTGATTAAATTTTGTTAAAATGACCAAATTTAAATGCACTTTAGTGTATTTGCGTGATGCAACGACGCCATTGCATACGTTGCGAGATCTCATGAACGTCGCTTGGCAGCATCTCAAAATTCTGGTCACGTTGGAGTGTTTATGATTGCGTTAGTTCGTGGTTGTGATTACGTACATGACAAATATTATTTTTTCAAAATGATTTTGCGGAACTTAAGTCAATTTCGAACACAGGTCTTGGAGCCCCGACTTTTTCGTCGTCAAAATTGACATGTTATAGTTTTGATGTGCTACACGGGGTACACACCTTCAGTTCTGCCGAGAAGATAGAATGTTCTCTATTCCAGTATTAATATTCTTTTTACAGCATGATTCTTTGTTGTTGTTTTATATTCTGTCTTTTTTCATTTTCTTTTTTTTTTTTCGTATTTTTGTGCAAGAAATTAGGATTTTTATTTTTGTATGGATCAGAAACATTGAACTGAAGCCGGAACTTGTTACCTTTTATTTTACATTATAAATCTTTAATTTCTTTATTTTATATTATAAATCTTTAATTTCTTATTTTTATTTATTTTTTTTGTTGCTCCTGCGATTATACTTAGCAGAAAGCGAGACAAAGTGACAGCGGTGTACAGTTTTATCGAGTTACAACATATCTGGCTTAGCTCTGTTTTTGTGGCAGACAAGCGAGATACAGCTGCAGCTGCTTCGATTTATAATTGATTGTATTACATGATAGAACTGCAACTTTATAGGATACGTATCGGCCAACATAATAGTCGTCAAATGAAATGGAAAGGTTTTGATTATTTAAATGTTTTTGATCTTTTGATAATTATGGCTTTATTACTTATAGCAGGTATAGAACGAAATCCTGGTCCATCTACAGGTGATTCTTTATCAGACTCAACATATTCACATCCAACTTTTGATGATACAATTATAAAAGATAAGTTTTCAATAGTCCACTATAATGTACAAAGTATTTCAAGTAAAATTGATTTAATTGAACCTGAACTTCGTAATTTCGTAATTTCGATATAATATGTCTTACTGAAACTTGGCTTGATCGAGGGACAGCTGATAATGATTTGCTCTTAAATGGGTTCAATTTATATCGTCGTGATCGTGTCGGAGATAGTCATGGAGGAATCTGCGTTCATGTTAAGCAAAATATTTTTTCTTGTCGCAGACAAGATCTTGAGTTACCAGCAGTTGAATGTATTTGGGTAGAAGTTTTGATACATCATAAAAAATATCTAATAGGAACATTCTATAGACCTCCAAATTCAACATCTGCCATTCTTACAGCAATAGAAGATTCTATATCACTCGCCTTTGACACTGATATACAAAATGTACTTATCACAGGTGACTTTAACCTTCATACTTCAAAGCAGGTTTCAAATAAAAAATATTAGATATATGTCAACATTTTAATCTTAACCAGCTTATGACAGAACCAACGCATTATACGGAAACGTCTTCCTCTATTATTGATCCATTTCTAATATCAAATAAAAATCATGTCCTCTTAAGTGGTGTTGGTGAACCGTTCCTGGAACAAAATATGCGATATCACTGTCCGATCTACTGCATCCTTCACTTTGATAAATATGTATCTCCTATTTATACTAGACAAATTTGGTTGTATGATAGGGGTGATTTCCTTTCTTTATCACGCGAGCTTGAACAGACAGATTGGAACGTATTACAGAATACTGATATAGATATTTATGCAAAAAATTTAACTGATAAAATCATCCAGAGTGCTAGTAAACATATACCTAATAAATTAATACATGTACGAAGTTCGGATCCACCCTGGCTTACAAATACAATACTACGGTTAATGAGAAAAAGAAAGCGCTTGTACGATAAGTTTAAGAAATCTCGTAATAGAACTGATTTTGACAATTACAAACACATACGTAATAGAGTTACATGCGAAATTCGTAAATCTAAAAAAGCAAACATTTACAAACTAGCCGATAAACTTAAAACAAATGATAATTGTCCGAAAGATTGGTGGAAAACCCTGAAAACTTTTATCAAACCCGAGCAGTCCTCCGCATTACCGCCTTTAAAACATGATGGAAAAGTATATACTGGTGATGAAGATAAAGCTAATATTTTAAATAAGTTCTTTGTCGAACAAACAATTCTCGACGAAAGTAATTGCACTTTACCCGCAGATCCCACTCCTTTTACTCATAAATTAGAAACGATATCTATTACAGTTCAAGGGGTTGAATCAACTCTAAAATCTTTGAAGCAAGGTAAGGCTGCCGAGCCAGATAGTGTTAATAATAGGCTTCTTAAAGAACTCTCTCAACCTTTGTCAGTCCCTTTAACCGACCTGTTCAATTATACTCTTGCTATTGGAAAAATCCCTTCTGTATGGAAACAGGCTAATGTAACTCCGGTCTTTAAAAAGGATGATCCCTCAGAGGTGACTAACTATAGACCTATCTCTCTTCTTAGTACAATAGGTAAAGTTCTTGAAAAAATTATACACAAACATGTCTTTAATTACTTTCGTGATCATAATATTATAACAACCCTACAGTCGCGGTTTGTTCCTGGTGATTCAACTATAAATCAGCTGGTTGACATTTACAATACATTTTGCAAAGCTCTTGATGAAGGAAAAGAAGTTCGCGCAATATTTTGTGACATAAGCAAAGCTTTCGATAGGGTGTGGCATAAAGGTCTCCTCTTCAAACTCCGTTCAGTTGGTATTTCTGGTCCTCTTCTCCTTTGGTTCACAGGTTACTTAGAAAATAGAAAACAAAGAGTTGTTTTACCTGGAGTTAGCTCAGACTGGATGTCCATTAAAGCTGGTGTTCCCCAAGGTTCTATACTAGGCCCCCTTCTTTTTCTTTTATACATTAATGATATAGTTGAAAACATAAATAGTAATATTAGACTTTTTGCAGATGATACTAGTCTTTACATTATAGTAGATAATCCAATAGACGCAGCAAACCAGCTTAATCAAGATCTTTCTGCATTACACCAATGGGCCACTAACTGGCTAGTTGCGTTTAATCCCTCAAAATCTGAAACAATAACTTTTACTAGGAAAATTAACAGACCCCAACATCCCCAACGTTCAATGAATCAACAACCCATTAAAGAAGTGAAGACTCATAAACATTTAGGTATAGTATTTTCCAACGACTGTTCATGGCATGACCATTTAGAATATATCAAATCAAAGGCATGGGCCCGTATCAATGTAATGAGAAAATTAAAGTTTCAACTTGACAGAAGATCTCTCGAAACAATTTATATATCTTTTATACGCCCATTACTTGAGTATGCCGACATTGTATGGGACAACTGCTCGCAATATGAAGTTGATGACTTGGAAAAAATACAAAATGAGGCTGCTCGTATTGTAACGGGGGCCACCAAATTAGTATCAATCAATTCCTTATCATTAGAAACTGGTTGGGAACCACTCTCATCTAGATGGAAAAAGCACAAGTTGATAATGTTATATAAAATGCAAAATGATATATCTCCAGATTATTTGGCATCTCTCGTACCTCCAACTGTTGGAAACACCACAACTTATCAGCTACGTAACTCAATTAATTTAAATACTTTACATGCGAATTCTCAGCAATATTATAAATCCTTTTTGCCATCTGCTCTGCGTGAGTGGAACGACCTCCCAGAGCAAACTCGAAACTTACCTAGTATTTTAGCGTTTAAACACGAGCTAAATAAAAATATTACTTTACCGCCAAAATTTTACTTTGAAGGAAAAAGACTAGGTCAAATATATCATGCTAGACTGAGGACCAATTGTAGCGCCTTGCACCAACATCTCTTTTCAAAAAATATTATTGATAATCCACTCTGTGTTTGCGGTGCCGTGGAAAATACTAATCATTATTTATTTGTATGTGATCAATTCAATAATCTAAGACAGGAACTCTTGGATAAAGTTAGTCAAATTCGCCAGCCTACACTAAATATTCTTCTTTATGGTAACCACGAGCTTTCAGTTACAGAAAACAAACAAATATTTTTAGCCGTTCATGAGTACATCTTAAAATCGAAACGTTTTCAAATGATGTAATACTTTATTATTAAGTACTAAATCTTGCTATAATTATCCATTTTATTTTTTTAAGGAAAATATTCATTAAGTAAGCTTCATTATTAACATATAAATCTGTGTAAAACTTGACGACTAGGTTTGAAAATTTGGCTCACTTAGCACCTATGTATACTCCTGGATTGCACTTCATTTTCCATTCCCCATGGAGCTCGTACTTTAGATAGAATTTGACAATTTAGATTGATAAACCAACAATGCTTAACACGGTGATCTCTTCTAGAAACATTCAGATATCTAGTTTGAGGTTATGAATTTTGGTGAATAAGAGTTTGGAACCGAATGACAGGATTCTCGGTAATCGAGAATCCTGCCATTTGGTATTAGCTCTTTTCTTTTTCTTACTGAAATGTATAACCAATGTAGTAAGGTATTGTAGTTTGAATTTAATATTCAAATCACATTTTATTAGAGTGTCTTAGATTGATACAATGGGATACAGACTTGTATAAGTCTAATGACTTCCTTCTGAATCCCATTTGTATAACATAGATGATACTGTAAGTTTTGTTATTTCTGTTCTGTAATATATGTTTATACAAATAAACTCTAGTTTAAACCAAGCGAGATACAGTGCTCGGCAGAACTCTTATATTTGAATTGTTACAGACTCGTTATTCAATTCAGATATAACGCACAAGGACAATATGTGCATATCGGTATGTATACGAGGGTTGAGTGAAAAGTTAAAGGAACAGGACATCCATATTTCCAAGATGCGATGCGAGTATGCGTTTTCGACGTATTTGATGTTCAAAGGCCGAATTCAAACAAATTAACCGAATCGTTCATTCTACTGCTTTTTTGGCAACTCCTGAAAGTTGGAAAGTTGACATAATTTGCTGTGTTGTCTGTGAACATCAGCGGCCGCTCATGAAGATAGGGTAGCAACCTTGGGTGATGCTGCTTATTCCTTTGCCACAGTTAACCCTTAATGTGCCGAAAAGCAGACGACAAAATTTACGTCTGCAGAATTTCAAAAAATGTTTCGTCCAAGCGATATCATATTGAATGTTCGAACACTAGAGGGCAAACAGTGTAGATTCAGATGAGGTGGCTCATGATGAGCCACTCATCTGGATCTACACTGTTTGCAAATTTAACTATTTTTATTTTAATTTTTAGCGCTTTAAGGGTTAAAATGTGGGCATCTGAACCAAGAAAATCATGGCTAATCGATGGCTGACCACACGGTACATAGCTAATGTAGTTGATATCTCACCGGATGCGGACTAATGAGCTGGGCATGAAATAAGTTTACTTCCGGTGGTTGCCACAATTTCTGACCAGAGATCAGAAGCTATCAGAATGTAATATTTCGAGATTTGAAATTCTTATTTGTAAGCTGGATGATACATTATTCATCGCTTTCAGACAGAAATAAAGTAGCAGAGGAAGCACTGGAAACAGGTCGCGACTATCCCCACAAAGAAGGCAAAGACTAAATCATATTAAAGCTGGCAAGGAAAGAGGCCTTAATTTGAATGGGTACACTTTCAGGGGCAAACATTGTCATTTTCTGCCATTTTCTTTTGAGCTGCGACACGACAAAACCAACAATGTGGTTGTGCGCCCAGCGCAGACTCAGATCAGCCTGGGTATCCGCCCAGTCTGATCAGAGTCTTCGCTGTCAGCATAGCGGTAGCTTAGATCCTTAGCTACCTTTTAAGCCCGCAGAAAAGACTTTGATCTGACTGAGTGGATACCCAGGCTGATCTGAGTCTGCGTTTGGCGCACAACCACATTGTTGGTTTTCTCATGTTGCGGCTCAGTCATTATTAGTAGATTCCAGACAGAAATAAAATAGCAGAGGAAGCAATGGAAACAAGTCGCAACTATCCCTCCAAAGAAGGCAAAGACTATGCCATATTAAAGCTGGCAAGGTGACAGGCCTTAATGTGAATGGGTACACTTTCAGGGGCAAACATTGTCATTTTCTTCCATTTTCATTTATTATTTCCTTTTCAGTGGGGTCATGTTTATAAAGGAAATAGTTTGCTCTCTGAGGAGCAAATTCTTCTTTTAAGAAATTTAAGCAAAGCTTCGTCGTCCAGAGAAATAAACGGGAAGACACAGAAGCTGTTTGTGTAAAAATGGTGAAAAAATCACGGAGTGTGCCCCTTTATTTTACTATATTGCCGCGGCCAGCATGTCGAGCCCGTTGGCGCTTTGACATTAGTGAAAATGCTAAGCATGAGATGGCAACAGCTTTAGCAATTGCAACCCGAAGTCTATGCTTGGATGATATGGTTACACCCGTTCTTCATAATTACTTACCACACATTCAAGATTAGAATCTGTCATGAAATAACAAATATGTTAGCACTCAAAAACGTTAAAACAGTGACAAATGGCCTGGAAAGGTAAGTTGCATGAATTAATAGAGTTTTAAACATCGTGGGTAAATGAAAAGTAAAAATGTACTTTTTTTTTAAAGTAGGTAAGAGTGATCTAGTTTTGTTGGGGTGACCTGGAGTGGTAAGGTGCATGCACTGACGGAGTTTCAAAGATTAGGGGCCTATGAAAAAGAGAGATATGGGGCTGACCTCGAAAAATATGTGGTACTTTTTCGTGAAGTAGGTCACAGTGACCTAGTTTGTCGGGGTTGACCTGGAGTGGTAAGGTGCATGCATGCTGAAGTTTAAATGATCTGGGGCCTATGAAAAGAGATATGGCGCTGACCTCGAAAACTAGATATGTGGTACTTTTTCGTGTAAGTAGATCACAGTGACCTAGTTTTGTTGGAGATGACCTGGAGTGGTAAGGTGCATGCACTGATTAAGTTTCAATGGTCTGAGGCCAATGAAAAGGAAGATATTGGACTGACCTCGAAAACTTTAAAAATGTAGTACTTTTTCGTGAAAGTAGGTCACAGTGACCTAGTTTTGTTGAGGATGCCCTGGAGTGGTAAGATGCATGCACTGATGGAGTTTCAGTGTTCTGGGGCCTATGAACAGGGACATATGGGGCTGACCTCGAAAACTAAATATGTGGTACTTCTTTCTGAAATAGGTCACAGTGACATAGTTTTGTTGAGGGTGGCCTGAAGTGGTAAGGTGCATGCACTGATGAAGTTTCAATGTTCTGAGGCCTATGAAAAGGGAGATATGTGGCTGACCTCGAAAACTAAATATGTGGTACTTTTTCGTGAAAGTATGTCACAGTGACCTAGTTTTGTTGTAGACGACCTGGAGTGGTAAGATGCATGCACTGATGAAGTGTCAATGGTCTGGGACTTATGAAAAGGGAGATATGGGGCTGACCTTGAAAACTAAGAATGAGGTACTTTTTCATGAAAGTACATCACAGTGACCTACTTTTATTATAGGTATCCTGGAGTGGTAAGGTGCATGCACTGATTGATTTTCAATGTTCTGGGGCCTATGAAAATGGAGATATGGGGCTGCAGGTGAAAAGTAAATATGTTGTACTTTTTTCGTGAAAGTATGTCACAGTGACCTAGTTTTGTAGGAGCTAATTAGAATTTTTGAGATGAAGTTTTAAGGTCCTAGAGTTTATCAAACTCAAGATATGGCTGTTCTATCTGTTCTATCTATATGGCCATCTAAGGAGACAATTGCTGGGAAATACTACACATACTTACTGATGCATCTTAGAAACTCGAGCGTCAGTGCCGAGGAAAGCTTACCATGTGCGGTTTCTTCCACTATGAAAATGCACCTGCTCACATATGAGCCGCGACACAACAAAACTAACAAAGTGGCGTGTGCGCCCAGCGAAGACTTAGGTCAGCCTGGCTATCCGCCTAGTCTGATCAGTTTTCGCTGTGCGCTTAAAGGATAGCTAAAGTTCTAAGCCAGTTTCGTGCGGACAGCGAAGACTCTGATCAGACTGGGTGGATGCCACTTTGTTGATTTTGTCATGACGCGGCTCATATAATGACAAATGCATTGAATATCAGCATAGTTGATCAGCCTATATAGTAGTCTCCAGATATGGCTCTCTGTCTCTCTGATTTCCACCTTTTTCAGAACTGGCAGAGAAGGACTTGCCAGTTCTGATGACGTCCTTAATTTCTTGACATGTAAGGAGAATGCTTTCATGCAAGAGGGATCCAGTCGCAGCAGCATCGCATCAAAAATTATCGATTACAAGGAGGGTTATGTTAAAAAGTAAACAGTGACTAAGCTGGACGACAACAGCTTTATAGTTGGCTGAAAACTTCATCTCTTGCAGGCCCTGCAGACTGCCGAAAGTTATCCGTAATACAATGGTGATAGGAGATAAATGTTAAACAATTGCTTATATTGATATTAATCCAGAAATTTTGTATTGGCCCAGTTATAGGTCCGAGGTTCGCTGTATTGGCCCGAGGCTGAAGACAGGCCTCGGGCCAATACAGCAGACCTCGGACCTGTAACTGGGCAAATACGAAATGTCTGGATTAATGACAATTTTATTAATTAACGTCATTGATACTGACCGAGCTTGACGTCATTGATTTTGGTCGAGTTGTATTGGCCTAGTTTCGCCTGTATTGGCAAAGTTGGGCTTGTATTGGCCGAGTTGGCCTGTATTGGCCGAGTTTGTCAAAATAAGCCCAGTTTCTGACTGGTATGATGTGGACTGCTTTTGCCATATAAGTACTGAGTAACTATTAGGTAATTAATTTTTTTATATAAGCGCCCTGTTTCAGTGGCAAAAGTGTAACTAGGCGTAACGTTAGTAAAATCTTACGTCTTGCTACACCTACGTTGAAGATTTATTAGTCGAATAATTACTTATACAACAGCTGAACCACAAATTAGGTGTCATACGTTATCATTAAACATTATGTTGAGGTATTCGAAATGCCTTCCTTGTGTACATAGAACCTGTAATGGTTTAGCCTTTTGAAAAAATATGATCTCTTTTGGATAATTCTTCCCAATTTACACCAAGGTAAGGAGCAGTGTGCGTTCGTTTTGATATACAGTTTCTCTGTTAGAATCTGGTTTTACTTAAAGTCTCCATAGTCCTATCAGTGGTAAAATCGTCGAAGCACAAATCCTTATAAAATTGGTACAGTCTTCATTATTGATGATTGTTGTGCTTTTTGTGTCATTTAAATAGCGAAAAAGAAGGAATAAAGTATTTTGAAAAACAAATGACAAGTCTTTCCGTTGAAATACAGTTCTCGTTTCTGGTTCCCCGTTGGGCAATTAACTCACACAACAGCGAAACAAGGAATGAGATTCTTGCCTTACATTGTATTTTTATCCACCATAAAAACACTGTATATTGTATTTTTACCTCCTGTACCTTGTATTGTTACCACTTGTACCTTGTATTTTTACTATGTAATGCAACTTGTGAAATCGAAAGTAGGTCATTTTAGTTGGCAACTAAAATAACCTAGATATTATTTCAAATCGTTTTTATGAGAAACTCAAAGACGTTTTAATTTTTCAAAGCCGGCCAATCACGATCATATACAATGAAGAAACTGCAGTTAGAAGCTTGCAGCGATACTTCACGACAAAATATTTCGTGTTGATAGAGCAATGGGGCCTTTAAACGTGGTATAAAAGCGATATTAAAGAACAGATGCCCCAAAAAACAAGCTGGACTGTGCCATTAATGACGATGATTTCAGTGTCCCATGTATACCCGGGGGCGTTGCATTTTACGAAAGGGCGGCGTTATTTGGAGCCTAAAGAGTAGCAAAGCAGCCATTGCCAAAATACATCTGACAAGCAATATAAAGGTGATCTAATATTTTTGCCTCCCTCCTCAGAAGGGGTCAACTTTTAAAGGAAAGAATTTGCTCCTCTAGGCAATTCAATATACGCCAGTTTTAATGTCATAAAGGAGTTACAGAATGAACAAGATTGTTTACAAAAAAGATAGACAGGCAGACAAACAGGTGCAACCACTGTATAATTAATGATGGCAACATTATTTAAATTTCTAACACATCAAATACTATTAGTATACCAAAAATCAGCTTCCAAGGTGAAGCTGCTCAGAAGCTGAGTAATGCCAAAGTCAAACAAGGGAGATGATTCATAAACTAAATATATTCTAGAGTTACCTACATTCCTTTGACAATATACACATCACCATTAAGTTGTGTTAAAATATTTTAAACGGTTTAGGAGTTATGTACAGAGAAAACAGGAAAATTATGCAAGGACAGATAATTCAGTAAGTAAGCCGGAGTTACGATTCTTGCTCAGGAGACACTGTCCCATTATAATACACATTTCTACAAAGATTCAATTTAATATTTCAAAAGGTTAAGGAGATGGAGTAAATGGGAAAGCCTAAAAATACTAATCAAAGGGAAGTTACTCCAAAATTAAGTAAGAGGGAGCAACCATTCTTATATGCGACACATTGTCTTGTGATCATGCACATTGCTATAAAGTTTCATCATGATATTCCAAATGGTTACCAAGTTGAGGTATGAACAAGAAGTATACACAAAATAGCATAAAATAATCGAAGGGATGTAACTCTAAAATGAAGTAAGGGAGAGCAACCATTGTTGTGCCCGACACATCGTTGGGACTTCATACACATTTCTATGATGTTTCATCAAGATATCGCAAATGGTTATCTAGTTATGGTGCGCACAAGACTTAGAGGGAAAAAAAACAATCAAAGAGGCATAACTTGGAAATATGGAAGGGGGAGCAACCATTCCTGTACGCGACACGTTACCCCTACCTAATACATACGCCTAAAATATTCATGAAGAAACCCCAAATGGTTACTGGGTTATGTCGCGCACAAGAATGTTTACGGACGGACGGACGGACAGACAGCCATGACATAATACGTCCGGGTTTTTTTTTCAAAATGGGCGTATAAAAATGCACATGGTCTATAAATAATTATTACACAAATATAATCTCATTTTAGAAAATATAAACTGTATGAGGAGGCTGTAAAATAAATTTCCGAGAATGATACTTTGGAGTCATAGGAAGCAAGGAATACTCCACAGCAACGAAACTAGCAAACTCGGTTTGACAGTCTCTATAGCAGTAATGAAGCACTCGCGCAAAATATTCATTTTTCTGTAGTTTGATTTGCAATTAGTAGTGTCTGTCGACGCTGAATTGGCGTTGTGTCAATGTTTTGTGTCTTTTTGGAATAATACACACGTAAATGTACAAATCCTGTTACAATTTGAGCCGCGACACGAGAAAACAAACAAAATGGTTGTGTGACCAGCGCCGACAGATCAGCCTGGGCATCCGCCCAGTCTGATCAGTCTTCGCTGTCCGCATGGATGTAGCTTAGACCCTTAGCTACCCTTTAAGCGCTTGACGAAGAGTCTGACCTGACTGAGCGGATGTCCAGGCTGATCTGAGCCTGCGCTGGGTGCACAACCACTTTGTTGGTTTTCTCATGTCGTGGCTCAATCTTGTGTTGTTTTCTTTTCAGGTGGAAGACCTGCCTCTAGTTATTCAGAAAAGCTAAAACAGCGCTAAAATTTCAATATTAAAAATGGAGAACTTGTTGAAACAGTGGCTTTTTGTTTTCTTGGTACACAGCTGTTATGGCAAACTGTTTAATATCGAAATCGAAAGGTTTGGACCAAGAGAAAATTCGATCCCTCGCTCTCAAGCATCAAACAACTACACTGTCCTAATGAAGAAACATGAAACGGTGCGCATTAATTTCTGTCTCCGCCTTAAAAGTGCGGTTTCCATTATAAATATTGTTTATTCTAATGATGGACCAAGTGATGAAATTACCGCAACTTTGGACGGTGAAAAAATGGGATCTTTTATTGGATCTCCGTATGACGGATCTGGTAAAGGCTGGAATCTATTTCGGTCGTCTGGTCGACTTCCGGGACGCGTGGTTTTGAATACTGGACAGCACGTGCTAGTTTTATATGCCTCTAAAGCAGATAGATATGGAATTGAACTTGACAACTTGTTTTTGGATATTGATGATTTAGGTTTAGATTATCCTTCACTTTTCTGCAGCCTTTACTGTTTCGATGATATTAACTATACACCAGTGCAAGACGAAATAGTCCCTAACGGTAGATTCGTGCAAAAATCTTCATCTAGCCAGTGTGCTGAGGTAGACAATGTCCGGGTTGAAGTTTACCACAACAGTGCCACAAAATTTGAAATCACAGCTAATATACCTAAATATTTGTCATTTGCCAACTACCGGGAACCGTTCTTTGATGGTTGCACACTTGGAAGTCCATACTGGGTTTTTAATAACCAGTCTGTTAAGCATGGAAACAGGCTAGTTAAGACGCCGCGAGCCAGCCTAAGTTTTCATGGGTCGGCTCATGCTACCATTTTGATCGTGACTTTTGATCTTAAAAAGATAAGCCCTGTGAGAGAAGTTGATGAAACCAAAATTGGAGCGACGTTAATATTAAAGTTAAGAAATATGCCGCGAGAAAATGTCCTTGTTAAACCAGAAAGGGCGGGGAAAGATCGGCACTGGGAAAAGATGGCCGATATGACATTTACGCCATTCTCAACTGAGAGAAAATGGAATATTCCCGACTTTGCATGGTCAACAGATAATTCAAATCGCATAAAATTAACAATTTTCCCAGGGAAACAAGATGTTATTGTTGATACCCTACTTCTGGAAAGGCGCGAGACATCAGATGAAACGATTGACGTATATTCTGATGCCGATGTCGTTATTCAAGCTGTTCGTTTAGGATTCTGGCATCACAACACAGATCAGTCCAATTCCATGTCATTTCAAAGCACCTTTGGCAACACAACCGAACTGAAAAATATAGACAGCTTCAGAATATATTCCAAAGTTCCTTGGACCGGTGGATATTCGCAAGTATTTGTGTTGTTCCAAGATGGCCGCACTAGAATACAAACCATCACACCACATGGGTTGGATTATATACCGTTTGGTTCTTCTCTCAACATAGGCCAGCCTGCAAATACTGAAAGCATAAGACCATATTCTGCTATCAGAAGAGTGAATATTGACCCTAGACATCTTAAAATGAACGTAATCTATGAAAATGGAAATACGGCGCTATTTATTCTCAAAACATCATTCAGAGACACGAAGCTAGTCGTCGAAAAATGCAAGTTTCTACAAAACAGATCAAAATTTCCAATCATGACATTTCAGTCAATGTGGGTAAATGACGGAAATGCTGATGTCGATCAAATGTCGATTGATGGCGGAACTTCGCGCCCCATAATGTCGAACTGGAATGAACTGCAAGGAAAATCAGCTGCTTTCTTTAGAAAATGTATATCGAGACACAACACACAAGCCCCAGATATACAAATTAGGTTTCTAACTTAATAAATGAGAGATGAACATACATGTACTTTAAGCCAAAGACTTCAGTGATGAATGCTTCACTAGGGCCTAATTAAGTATGTGTTTACCAAAAGCATATTTAATAAGTAAGTGTTGGTGCAAACCTGTAGGGTCAAGTCAGGTATATTCGGACAGCATCTAAATTCGGACATACCATTGCAAACAGTGAAAATCCAGATGAGACGGCTCATAATGAGCCGTCCCATCAGAATTTTCACTGTTTGTCAAGTTACTTTTGTTTTAATTCCAAATAACTGACATATAAAGGAAACGTCACTGTCCGAATTTACCTGCTGTCCGAATTCACCTGACTTGACCCTACCATATAAAATATTGAGGTCAATGGGTACACATTAAGGGGACACAACTTTGCCTTTTTATCTTTATAAAGGCATGAAAGAGCAGATTCTTTCCTGTAAAAGGAGATTCCATTTGGGAAGGGCCATTTCGTCCACGGAAGCTAACTGGCAGTTACAAAGTTTGTATTGCTTTGTAAAATTTCGGGAAAATATGGATATGTACTCCCACACCCTAATTTATGCAAAATCGCTTAACCCTTCAAGCGCCAAAAAGCAGACGACAAAAATTACGTCTGCAAAAATTTCAAAATATGTTTCATCCGAGCTATATCATATTGAAAATTCAAAAACTAGAGGGCAAACAGTGTAGATCTAAATGAGGTGGCTAATTATGAG
Source organism: Ctena decussata (assembly GCA_963989385.1). Classification (NCBI taxonomy): domain Eukaryota; kingdom Metazoa; phylum Mollusca; class Bivalvia; order Lucinida; family Lucinidae; genus Ctena; species Ctena decussata. The sequence continues at coordinate 16,478,913 of OZ022500.1, read as the reverse complement.
CCACCTCATCAGGATCTACACTGTTTGCAAATTCTGCCATTTTCATCACTGGCGCTTTAAGTGTTAAATGTAAATCTGCCTAAAATCATAAGGTATATACAAAAGACGTCAGAAGAACTTTGCATAGGCAAAGATCCATCTTATTCTGTTATTTGGTCAGAATAGTACCAAAGTGACAAAGTGGAACACAGGACCATTGGTCTGTCGAGAATAAAACTTCGTTTATGATCAGTCTGTAAGTCAGAACTAAATGTATTCCCTAAATGTGTTGTTTTATTGCCTCTTAGTATTCATATAAAGCAGGTGGAAAAAAAACTTGGCTTTTTCTGTGTGCAAATAGTAGATGGATGGATGGATGGATGGATGGATGGATGGATGGAAAGCTTGGCGATTTTATGTCCATTTGAACAGTATTTTAGTCATATCAGGGCGATGGAAGGATGATAACGAAAGGCTGTGTGCAATGAAGCTCCGTTTATGGTTGCAAGAACTCCACCGCTAGTTGAAATCGAACCTAGACCGCTAGTTTAGAAGGTTAGCGCTTAAAAACCCACTGAGTTACCGGAGAAGCTCGCGTGTCAGATGACACGTTTTCCACATCAATACGAAAATCCGGTTTGAACCAGGAAAAAGTTTTTTTCTTACCATAAAATGTTAAAGATTTGGGCAGATTGGTCTGAGCAAACAATGCAAACCCAGATCAGACTGCTCCATCAGGGCCTACACTGTTTCCTGTTCCATCAGCAGCTTTTGGACCCATTACTGCATTGAAAAAAAAAACTGACACATTCAGCACAATTACGGTAATATTTGGTGTCCATTTCCTTTTTCTTTTCTTTTTTTTTTTTTTTTTTTTTTTTTTTTAGATTTTCACGGTACCTCTCTTATCTGTGCCGTTTTGGTCTGCTGCAGCAGACTTTACAGAAACAGACAAGGATCAAGAGAAATATTGTCAGAAATAATCCGCCATATGAAATATAATGCTTTATATTTTCATCCATTGGCTTGAAAACAACCACCTTCATGGTAGCTTTAAGGTTTTGCCAGACCCAACAGTTATAAGGTGCAGAATCGCGCATGCGCAGCTTTCTGATATGCAGTCGTTGATGCCTATCGACTGATACCCGGCCTCGAGTCTGTTTTGTTATGGTCCGCGCGTTGATAGGTCGGTCACCACGCTGCCAGCGAATTTTACTCTTCTCTGACGTTGGGCAGTTGAGTACGAGATTGGAACCCATGGGTTCGTATAAAACTTTTCTCCTGACCAAAGGAGGGAGTTCTGGCCTCGTGTCTAGAGAATGGAACCCACTCTCAATTACCGATACCACTCTTCCGTTGGCGTCTGTAACCTTGATGGGTGGGGGTGTCGTTGGGCACGCTTTGAAACAATCAGCTGTGGAAAGGTAAAATTTGAATTTAGAAATTTGTGCTTAGCAAAAAATAGAACTAATTTAAAGATTATCGTGAAATCAAATTCTCAGGAAAACACAGCAAATCTGAATCTTTGAATTACGCCTGAAATCCATTTTAACCCTAAAAGCACAAAAACAGCAGACGACAAAACTCATGTCTTCAAAATTTAAAAAAAAAAAAATAAAAAAATAAATCGACCAAGGTATAACATTCTGAGAATTCAAAGACTAGAGGGCAGACAGTGTAGATCCAGTTGGGACGGCTCATCATGAGCCACCTCATTTGGATCTACCCTGTTTGCTAATGCAACTATCATCTCATTTCTGGCGCTTTATGTTAATCATATGACAAGACTGCGCATGCGTAGCTTGGTCAAGGCGCTGGGCATGACCTGAAGTCATGGTTCCCCACCACGCTCCTCATCTTTGTTATTTGTTTACTTTGTTACATAACGACCTGTTAGCAGAAGTCTGTGAATGCTTTTAATCAGAGAGATTGTAATTGAGCTTTTTAATGTTTCCTCAATTATTTCTTTTTCAAACACTGAACAACGCAATTACAGCTATTTCTAGGTATATCAGTATATCTGAATGAACATTGACTTTTCCGGGTTTCAATTATTGCAGAAAGCGCTTAAAATTTTTATTGTTAGAACCAGTGCTGAATTTATTACTCAGCCGCGACACAAAATAACCAACAAAGTGGTTGTGCGCCCAGCGAAGACTCAGATCAGCCTGGGCATCCGCCCAGTCTGATCAGAGTCTTCACTGTCCGCGTTGAGGTAGCTTAGACCCTTAGCTACCCTTTCAGCGCCTAGGAAAGGCTCTGATGAGACCGCGCGGATGTCCAGGCTCATCTGAGTCTGCGCTTTACGCACAACCACTTTGTTGGTTTTCTCGTGTCGCGGCTCAATTGTGATCTAATACTTACTTTCTGGTAAGCTGAGGAACTCTTGTAGTAATTGGATGAAAACAGATGACAAACCATTTGTTTGACAAACCCCTTAAAGCGCCTAATAGGAAAATAGTTGTATATGCAAACAGAGTAGATCCTGATGAGGTGGGTCATTTTGAACCCTAGAGCCTTTAATCTTCAACATGATATAGTTTGGACGAAACGTTTTTCGAAATATTGCAGACGAAAACTGCGTCGTCTTTAAGGGTTGAATCTGAACGTGAAAATTTTATCATGTTTATAGAGTACACAGAACATTTTTAACAGAGAATTCAATTATTGGAGAACGAATTTTAGGTTTGAGAAAATAACACTTTTCCATTGTATGAATTTCAGGTAGATCTCACTAATAGATCGAGAGGAGCATGGCATACAATGTATGCCATGCTCCTCTCGAATTATGAGTGAGATCTGTTACCATAACAACTATGAAATTACCAACTGTTATGCTGAATACCTTGGCAGAATGACGTCTCGATGGCATCACTTTGACATCAATACGAACTCTTAGTTGCTATGGTAACAGATCTATGACATCATTGGTATTGGAGCATGGCATACAATGTCATGCTCCGCCAATTTTTAATTCATTACAAACTGAAATTCGTTCAAAAGAAACTTCAGATTTTCGAAAGCAAATATTTATTCTCAAGTCATTTAATTCCATGTTTTAGTGGTTGGCTTTTCTGGACTGGAACGCAACTAAAACTTAAGCGGTATCGCGAGTAAATTAGTACTGAGCATGCGTAGGTCAGGCCAAGGCATGTGCAAGACCAGTTAGTGCAAATCCATTTTTTTATCAAATGCCCCATTCACATGCGCAGATTTACTTACGTAAGTATATTTGCATATAAGTAAATTTGCTCACGTGAGTAAAATTACCTGGATAATGCTCTGGGTCATGTAAGCTAATTTGCTTACAAAAGCATAAGCTTTTATAAATTAGCCTTGTTCATTTCAGAATGCAAAATGCATATGCCTTGGCCTGATTTGGCATGTGCAGTTCAAGTATGCATTTTTGTGTATGGACACACCTCCAGGTTTTACCGCCAATTTTACAAAGGGGAACAACTTTCGTGACTTCCTGTTTGCTTCCCTGGACAGTAATCCCTTATAGAAAGAAGTTTACCTTTAAAGGAAAGAATTTGCCCCTAGAAGAGCTTTTTATCATATGACGTCGCATCTGAGAGTGTAATAAAGCCATGCATTAAAAACGATAATCCACTAGTGGATTAAATATGCAAATTACGTCGTAACATCATGCGCTGACGTCCATTAAACGTCGCGTTTTCTAATGGCGAAATCGTGACGTTTTAATGCAAATTTGCTAATAAAATGCAATTTTAGTGTCATACGATAAATAGAATCTTGCATTCGTGCTCCTATATTATTGAATTTATTAAACTCGTTGGGGAAAATGATAAGATGCTCGGCACAGCCTCGCATCTTATCTTTTTCCCCAACTCGTTTAATAAATTCAATAATAAATGAGCACTCATGTAAGATCCTCTATTTCATTATTTTTATAATTGACCTTAATTAAGGAGGGGGTAAAATGAGAAGGGCAGAGTTGTTTCCCCCGAAAGTGTACCCTTACAACTTAATAAAGACAACCTTTTCGCCAACATGACTAATTTTTCAACCATACCCGTGATAAGCTCACTTTTCCTGTCCCTGATTCCTCTTAGATGGGCTACTGGGCGGACTAGCACGGTAGATCTACACGGCACACCATCCAGGTAAAGTCTCATCACAGGCACGTCCACTGGGCTTATGGGTTCCATGTTGTTGATCTTCTTTACCATACAGGTCCCGAACTTGAAACGGGTACCCATCTTGTTACAGATGTCGCATTCTCCCCACTCACTCCACTGTGTGAATACCTGGGGTGAAACAAAAATGAAACAGACATATGGGAAAATGGAAACTGGTACTCGAAAGAATCATGGTAGATCTACATCGCAGTGGCTTTTTGCAGTAGGCCTACTATACCTACGCGTAAACAGGTTTTGGGTAGTACTAGTCTTGATCAATGCACAATGACAAACATCTGCATAGCATGTAAATATCGACTTTTTCAAACAAACCTAGCCACCCTTCCCATTCTTTAGAAAATTTATCATATTTGTTGTTTGTTATTGCTATCGTTTTTTTCGATGTCCATGAAACATTTGACTTCACTTTTCAATACATTCAAATATAATTTTTTATTACGAATTCTGCTCTTATATATATAATATCTAGTTAACAATAGAATATAATTCTCTGGCTTGTTAAAAATTTTGTTAATGCTTGTTCCAAAAATTGCGCTATATTTATGGATATTAACTATATAATCACTTTTTTCTGCTATCCATATTTCTATGGTCTCCCAAAACTCTTGTACTTTTTCGCAAGGTTTGTTTGAAGAGTGAAATCAGTTCTGTAATATATTCATAATTAAAACATATAACCATTATAAGAAATTTACAAGTATACAGAATAAGATAATTTACACAGATAAGGATATTAGAAGAGTATGTATATAAGTATTCATACATGCACGGATCAGCTCTGTGAATATTTATACATACCTGTATGTTTCAGCTGGTCACTGTCTCCATGCACAAGAATACTTCCAAGACAGTCTATTTTGTTTAACTTGAAATTTAGACCACACAGCTCCATAATTATAAGGTAAGAAGTTAAGAAGTTGTTTAAGTACGTTTTTCTTCGTTTATGGGACAGTTTTATTTTCTCCATCAGTGCAGCCCTAGAAATGTGGATCAATCCTATAGGAAGGATCCGATATTTCTGGGTCGTTTTGATGGAGGAATCCATCTCAAAGTTAAATTTCATATAGATAATTTTGATCCTTTTTTTTCTTTTGGAGATGGAAGGACGCTGTCTTTGTGGGCGAACAAATGCAGTACTGTTACAATGTTTGACATAACTGTTTGAAAAGAAATGGCATCATAAATCGGATTTAGATTGATCAGTGCATCAGCGCGCTTACAAGAGTCAGACCTTTACTTTATTACAATTGCAGAACTGATTCTCATTTGAAACATTAAGTATCTGATTGAGCTCGCAGATGCACAGTTTGATCTTTTTCCTCATTTTAGAGAAATCAATATACTTTACTTTTTTTTTCTTTCTTGGTAGAAGTAACAACTGGTAAAAGTTTTGTGCACCTAATATGTCCAAGATAAAACATATACATGTAGTAGCTTCTTTTCGTTTAGCAAATAAGACTGTGCATGCTAATTTATATGTTTACAACATTATCTGCGGAATGTGAATGTGTCAACTTTATATGAATAAATTATAAAAAAAAAAAAAAAAATATCGACTTTTTCAACCAACAAAATTGTCGTCTGTTGCAATAATACGCATTAAATACCCCGGTCCAGCCACTTACTTTCGTTTCCCCTTCCGCTGATTCAAGAAGGGCAATTAGCAGTTACCGGCGAAAGTAAGTGCACTTAGTACTGGTTAACCGCATAGGAGGTCTAAGCCTGCCCAGGAATAGTGTGGTTAGGTTAACTGACCGTCCCGACATGACCACAGCTGTTTACCATGGACGTAAAACAATAACACAACGGCAACAACCCGATAAAGATCACTGTTGTCTAACCGACGCGTATGTGCTCTGATTAGTCATGTAGGCCCCGTATGCAATCGTGATTCGTTCGAGTTTCAAAATGGCGGCGAACAACACACCACGAGATGCCAACAGGTAATTTTTAGCTTTTTTACCATTTCTTTTCATCATCAGAAGTAATTGCAGTTTGCAACATTAAACTTTATTGTTTATTACGTGCATTTCGGAATCCCCAGGCAGGACTGTTCACCATATGAATTGCAATCCTTCATCATTTGTGTACTCATTTGGACATAAATATGTTGAATCGAGTGACGATTGTAAAAATATGAATTTTTGCATCTTTGGACCATCAAAGTGTGCTTTGAATGGTGTTTAATCAGTTCTTTGGTCAATTCTTTCAATATCACACAAAGCATGGGATCCAACACATTTGCCTTTCAAATATATTTAAGAATACACAAAACGGTCATAACACGGATTAGTCTTGTGTAGTTTATGGTCAGACCACGGATTAGTTGAGCGAGGAGTGCGGATTAGTAAGTAAAGACAACGGATTGGTTTCACATTTAAGGATCAATTATCCAAGTATAAAATAGTTTTTTTACTATCATTCATAGTGTGGTAAGACTTGAGAGTGTAATGAAGTCACACCAGATTCTCACAAGCTCATCTTAAGTGTCATGTATGATTAATGATAAAAGTTTAGATCCCTTAAGAGCAAAGAAAACATTCATAAGTAAGAAGTTGGGCCATACCGCGGTTTCGGCTATTCAAGCCTCATCAGTGACCCTTTAAATCTGGCACAAGGAGCCAGAGGAAAAAAACAGTAAATTTGCAGGTTTAACATGGCAGTCGTCTCAAAGACTGATATAAGTCGAAAAATACCAAAATATTTCAAATTTGTTTAGAAAATGAATCTAAACGTATGATCATTTCTGACTTCTCAGAATATATTCCATGATCTCAAAGGACCAAAAGGAAAATATAATCTGCACTATAGATGAGTGCGGGGAGACTTTTTACGGCCGCCACACGGCACAACATCCAGCTGCAGTGATAGTAAATAATGATAAAAGTTTAGATCCCTTAAGAGCAAAGAAAACATTCATAAGTAAGAAGTTAAACCTTTCTATGCAGAAATAATGTGAACGTCCTAAACACGTTTTAACTTACCTGAGCCGAACACTCATCTAGGCGAGTTTTAGTAGATCAAGCCATCCGCTCATAATCGCTCGATCATCTCACCGCTGTGGCCGGTGTGGGTTCGAGCTCCGCACGGGTCACATGTGAGACAAGCCAAGTTCTGCTTGCGGGTGTGCCAGGTGATTTTTCCTGGGGTACTCCCGTTTTCGCCCAATCTACTGATTGGCTCGTCTCGATATGAGTGAAATAATCTTGAAAGGGACGTAAAACTGAATCAGAAAAAATCCAGCCAGCGTCCGTCGTCCGTCTGTCATCTCAACTTTTTTTCATATATGCATGTATCACATATAGAATTTATAGTTAGGGGAAATGAATGATTATGTTTTTGTGCCAGTCTAATAAGAAGTCTGGTTGCTTTGGATCCGGAGAGGTTAATTTTTTATTTCAGCAATTGCTGTACATTACGATAACAAGCCTGTGCAATATACTGCCTTTTTCACGGCTGTAAAATTGGTAATTTTCAGATGAAAAATTATGATGTTTTTCCTAATTTTGCTCAATAGATAAATTGTGGGTACATGTCAGGCGGTTCTAACGAGGGTCCATAATCTACTATGTTTTAGAGCAAGATAAGAACACAATGAATACCCTTGTCGGAGTAAACCGCGGTTTTACTAATAGTATATAAATGTGGGGTGTCAGTTTCACTGGCGTGTTAGCATGATGATATTCAGGTGAGACTTTTGGCCATTAGCCTCTGTTTTTTTCTCTTTAAGAGATATGGTTACTGAGACGAGGATGTACGAGCAAACGTATTGGGTGAGAAAAAGAATTAAACGCTTTAACTCATTGCATACTGGGTGTTTTAATGCTTTTTGTCGTCTGCTGATTTGTTTAAAAATTCACTCTTTCAGGAATATCATGAAAATGTCAAACAGTTTGGACCCTGATCAGGCCGGACGATTCGTCGTGCCTGATATGGGTTCAAACTGTTTGTCAAGGTTATCTACCATTCATATCCGGTTTAATTTGTTGCCATGTCAACCGAATGGCTCAAGTTTCTATTAGGCCATAGTTGTATATTCAGGTGAACGTTGTGGTCCATGGTTTAATTATCGAATACTTTATTTGCAGAATAATAGAAGCGCTTGATCAGTCGTTCCATGAAGCAGAAGATTCAACAGATGCTGGGTAAATTTTAGATAAAAATGTTAACATGAACAAAAACTACAGTTATCCAACTGCAATGTACTTTGGATCACATGTATATATTTCTGGTATTATTTACAATGTTTGCTTTTTACCATGCAAACTATTTTAAGCAAAAATTGGAGAAAAAAATTCTACCAGAAATATGTACATTTGGGCTAAAATACTTTCATACATTGTAGTCGGATAACTGTAGTTATGTTTATGTAAATGTTTTTCTCTGAAATACACCCAGCGTTTCACAGTGACGCAAATGGAATCAAACCAGGGAGTAACCAAAATGACTGATAAGCACGCTGTTGAGTACTCAAAAACTGTATTTTGGGACGTAAAGTAATCTGTGTGACATATATAAATTGCTCATACAACAATATAGCCAGAAATATCAGTCTCCTTGACAAAATGGCCATTTTTGTTTGCACAGGTAAATTTTCATACAAGTAAGAGCTTTTGAGATCGGCGTCCCCTTAATGATGAGTTAATTGCATCAAAATAATCTGATATGATTGTGTATGATTATTAACTAGTCTACAAAAAAAAAACTCTTCAAGAGCAATTCTGGTTCTGAAAGTTACCTTGCTATAAGGTCTGCAGCGTAATTATTGTATTAAATGCTCAAATGAATAAAAAAAACTTCAAAAACAGTATCAGAATAATGATGACTAATCCGTACTCTTTGTTAGAAAAGCTCATTCCAATCCGATTTCTATAGGATACTAATCCGTAGTACACCAGTTTCTAATCCGGGGCAAACACAGGTGTGTAGAAAACTATAAAAATCATTTATTTTCACATCAAAATACAAAAACAAACAAAGTAAAAGCATAAGCGACAGTAGCAATCACTTTTTGAAGACTTCCACGTAAAAACAGAGTACAACTGCTAAATGCGAGTAAATACTAGCCACATTTTCATGGATGTTGTTCGATTCGAATATTTTTGTTTTCCATGAGCACAAATTTATGGATCAATATCTCGTTTTTGGGTATCGGTTTGCTGAAATTTGCGTAAGGGTCAACTAGATATTTGTTTGGATAAGTTACTTCGTGAAATAAAATAAATTAGCTTACCTAACTAATATGTATCGCTTCCTTTCCTAAATGTGTACACAAATGTGTTGCGGCTCGCCGCCATCTTGAAACTCGAACCAATCACGATTGCATACGGGGCCTACATGACTAATCAGAGCACATACGGGTCGGTTAGACAACAGTGAAGATGTTTTCATGGTATAAATGTGCCACAAGCCAACCTATTGAAACACAGGCATTTTAATCGTAGGTTTTAGTCTCAGTACACTAGTTATAGGCTAGGCACCTACAAGGTACCAAGAATTAATAACCAACATTAAGGATAGGCCTACTAGCCTAATTATACCGTAGTGTAGGCTACTGAGCCAGTATATGTGACAATTCTATGTAGCACTATCAGCTCTAACCATACTTAGGGGAATTGTCATTTTGGGAGGTAAATCGTCGGTTCTATGTTCGGAAATTTCGTTTTATGGCGACGCGCCAGCGGAGCCGTAAAACGCAATTTGCGACCATAAAACCGATGATTCACCTCCCACAATGACAATTTTTAAGGTTCCGCAGTACACTTCGGCCATTTTGGACCATATTTCTGCATAAAATCACATCTAATCACAGCCCAAATAAAGCAAATTTTTGAAATAAAAGTGGTTCTTTCTCCTAGATATAATGAAACTGTATCTCTAAATGTACAGAATGCTATTGTAAAAGGTACCTTTGAAGAGTTCTCATTTTTTTCGTTTTTCTCTCACATGGTCAAAATTTGTCTAAGTCCATTTTATACAAGAAAGTGTTGATATTATCCCCGTGATGTCACATGATATTATTCAAGCATTACTGAGCATTACTGAGCACTCCTGAACACACTGTTCACCCAGATGCAACAAGTTGGTGCCCATGCCAAAACATGCTCAAATAAGTTTATGGGAAAATGCACGTTTTGAAGTGCATGCTACTATTATTTGTGTGTGTATTGTTACAGAAGTGCTAGGAATTTGCCATCAGTGTTGAAGGCAGCAAGTTCCAGCAGCTAAGCCTGGGCAAGTAATTGAAACTGTGGGGGCTTCGAAAAGCCTAATGTGAAGCCATATCAGTTATGAATCATTCTTTCTATTCTGTAATGTTAAGTGCTTATTTTGAACAGTCTTTCATAACAATGTTCTGTATCATCAATTCAATATAATGATTAAAACGTCAATCTCTGTGATTTACTTGTCTTTTAAAAATCATGTTATAACAAGTGATATACAGCCTAGACTTCTCAGTTGCTCCTTACTTGGATCGAGCCCTTTACTCCATTTGTTTGGCTGGGCACTCCTTTTCTCAGAGAATAGTCCACTCTTGATATCTGAAAGTCAAAGTTCATCTCAAACTACTGGTAGCTCAAAGTCAGTTTTGTGATCCCGGAAAATTTATATTGAGATATCAGTAGTTTATAATAACAGGAGATGAAATATGTCCAAACCATTTTCTTTGATTTAAGAGGGTACTTTGAAATATCAGTGTTTGAGATAACAAGAGTTAACTTAACTGTATCGTAAAAACTGCATTATCGTAAAAACTGCATTATGGGACATCTACGTTTTCTCAAGATATATGTAAGCGACTCTTATTTCAACATCCTACTGAAAACCCTGGAGGGATTTTCTTTCTGTTCACAGGGGCCGAAAATGCCGAGCCCTATTGTCGATGGAAATATCATTAAAATCATGCAGAATTGACAATGTTTAAAAAACCCAAGGTTTGGGAAAAAGGCAACATTCTCAAAATACTTGGAAAAGCTCTGGCACATACATGTACTACTTAAATCAATATAAAAGCTTTTTTCAAATTTAAAGCCTATTGTATTTCTTCCAATAAATGTCCCCTCTCTAACAAACACTCCTTCCCTTATTTTTCTGTAAAGATAGACAAAATAACAAAGAGATTGGCTCCAGACCACCATTTTTCATTCATTGACATAGTTTTGTCTAAAGAGTTTCATATATCGACCCTAGGACTAGCACTAACCCTGGCATTTATTAAGACACATACAGTACTTTCTCAGTAAGGTGCCATTATTGATAGCTGATTATGGAAGTTCTTTGTGCGTTTGTTTTTCGTATAAAATTGTTTAGTCTCTCATACCTGCAGGGGAGTTTTTTATGGCCCTACCAAACATTTATCACCTAATGCAGCAAAAATAAAAAAAAAAATCTGACGAATGAGCCTCTGGAATCAAAGAATGAAATTAGCAGACTCTGTTCATATGCAGTTATTTAAATTTGCAACTTTACTGCCCATATACCCCTGCCCAGAAAGATTGGATAGGAAAAAAAATGAATTGGATGAAAAAGTCAGCTACAAACAATCCTCATAAAGCACCTACTGCAAGAACAGCAGAGCCTTGTCCCAACATTGGCCAGTATCAGCAGTACTCCCCAGTGCTAAAGGCTGTCTTTGCATCTTCGCCCTCCCATTTATCTCCAAGTGTTAGAATTAATACTATATTTGTGACATGAAATTAAAACTGCCCATAGAATGAATGTTTTCATATATTCTCCCCTATTTCAATTGTTCTGTGTACAACTGGATATCCGGAGTGTTTGACAGCTATGCTGTGATACATATATTTGCTTGTAGACATTTATGTGATATTGAGTCAGAAACTTGATTCATGAAAAATCTCATGCTATAATTTAGATACAGAGTTTAAAAAATAAATTTCACAAACATGTGGCTGAAACAGAATATGTTAGTATGTTAGTAAATCCATTTGATAAGACAGTTATAGATTTTTTAGATCGTTTTTTAAGAGAACCCCCCCCCCCCCCCCCCCCTTCCCTCCCCCATTCTTGAAGCTTAAAAAAATACTGATATTACTCATTCAATGTCACATCAACATATAAATTTATACAGTCAGAGAAGGGCTGCAACGGGCAAAATTATGCTGCCATTAAAACGATGGTAATACCATTTTAGCCACCTATACAAAGTGGCTGTTGACCGAGAACACGGTAGCAAAAATTACCAGTAACGACGAACGATACTATTGTTAGTGGCTGTCGACTGAGCTGAAAGTGCTGTTGATTATCTCTGTCAACAGCAACTTTTGCATGTATGGCTAATGAATGTTTTGGTCGACAGCGCAGGTAGGAAAATTGGTAGTACCCACTTTTAAATGTGGAATATTCAACCTGCATATCAAAGATATTTTTCAGGGTTGTTCCACAACATATGTCTAAACAAACACACAACCAAATCCACATACCCACCCACATACCAAATTTTTGACAGAGACATGATGCATACTGACATATGTGATCAGAAGAAACAATGCTGTTTGCTATAGGACTTTATAAGATTGTAAATATGGCAACAGTTTCACAGGTAACTTCCACAGGTGAAATAGGTATTAAATATAAGGCCAATAAAATGATACTTGTGTGTTTTCAGTAACATTTGATTTCCAATATAGATGGTATATCAGACTCATTTTATATAAAAACTATATTGAGACAATAGGGAGCCAATATGGATGACTAAGGGAATACCAAAGACATCTTTCCAAACATGTCGGTGTTGCAGTGGAAAAACTCTAGACATCACTGACTTGCCTGAAACATGCAACTTTTTAATGTAAGCCTAAGCAGGGTATATGTCAACACTTTCTTGTATAAAATGGACTTAGACAAATTTTGACCATGTGAGAGAAAAACGAAAAAAATGAGAACTCTTCAAAGGTACCTTTTACAATAGCATTCTGTACATTTAGAGATACAGTTTCATTATATCTAGGAGAAAGAACCACTTTTATTTCAAAAATTTGCTTTATTTGGGCTGTGATTAGATGTGATTTTATGCAGAAATATGGTCCAAAATGGCCAAAGTGTACTGCAGAACCTTAATACAATTATCCCCATTCTAATGCACTTTTCAAATCCTCACCTTTTAAAGAGCACTACTTATCATCCATAGCAAATGCTTTCAGCGACGTAAAACCAGACGTAAGCCAATGGGAAGCGACGTTACGTAATGACGTTGGGTTTCCAACAGTATATCGCTTGATATACTGTCGCTTAACGTTATCCAATCAGACGTTGTGTTACATATGTAAGTGCATTAGAATTAAGTTTTACCAACTGCAGATGTTGCAAGTATGCCTAAATGTGTCAGTAATCTTACCTCCAGATTATGTTCAACCAGTCTGTATGCAGGAGTCAGGTCCAGGGGTTTTCCATCCTGCTTATCTTTAACAATCCTCTGTGGCTCTTTAAACAAAATATCGAGCTGAACAATGTTCTCTACATCAACCCCTCTTACACAGAAATACTGACCGGCGTCAGCAATATCAACTTCTCGAATAACTAATGTTTTATCTTTCTTTACCTTAAATCTAGTTCCAAGTTTGATATGACTAACGGACGCGTCAACCATATCCATTTTCTGCCAGTGAACTTTACCACCCTCGTCTTGGTCTGGCCTCAAGCATATCGCACAATCAAGTTCAACCCTTTGTCCTTCCAGCGCCAGCACGGCGTCGATTGACTCTCTTCCTTTCTCTTCATCCTCGCGCTTTTTCGTGATGCATTCGTAATATTCGTCATACATCTTTTTAATTTCTTCTTTAGAAAATTTCCAGTTCCCTTGCACCATTTTAAAGTCACTCATTGATAGTGATCGTTTTTTGCGCACTCGTAGAGTAGGAAACACCTTGCTTTTTATACTGAGAGAGCCATTTTTATGATGCCACTTTGGAACTAAAGTGTCAGAATATGCAAATAAGCACATGACAAAGAGTAGAAAGAATGGCATATTCATCATGATGCCCAAAAGTCTGCTGAGCTGCATTTCTGACCAAGCGATATCGTTTGACGTCACAAAACCATATGTTGACGTTATAATTGTAACGTGAGGAAACGTGATATGACGTCATAGCTCTTATAGGGCGTTACATGTATCTAATACTAGACCTAGCGAGTATCGCAATTTTTGTTTACTGGTGTGACACAAGGGGTACAAATCCTTAGGTTAAGGGGGCTATAGATTTTGTAAATTTCAGACTCTTCATTTTGATTCTGGCGCTGGTGATGCCTGGAAGCGGTTTTACCAAACGTACACAGGTACATGCAACGTGGCAGCACGCGGGAAGACAGTAGCCTTAGCCTATATTTTTGAAGCAATTTCGTGTGTTATTGTAACACAAAAGGTTTAAATGCAATAATTGCGATCAACCATGATTTTCTGCTGCTTTACATTTGCTGGATGTCGTGTCGCGGCTCATATGGCAATGCCATTTGACTCATACATATTAGTATAAAATTTCAGCTTTGTAAAAGATAAACTAGCGGAGTTATCACAAAACTCTAGAAAGTTATCACAAAACTCTTGAAAGTTATCACAAAACTCTTGAAAGTTATCACAAAACTCTTGAAAGTTATCACAAAACTCTTGAAAGTTGAAAGTTATCACAAAACTCTAGAAAGTTATCACAAAACTCTTGAAAGTTATCACAAAACTCTTGAAAGTTGAAAGTTATCACAAAACTCTTGAAAGTTATCACAAAACTCTTGAAAGTTATCACAAAACTCTTGAAAGTTATCACAAAACTCTTGAAAGTTGAAAGTTATCACAAAACTCTTGAAAGTTATCACAAAACTCTTGAAAGTTATCACAAAACTCTTTAAAGTGACAAAACCGAAATTTCGGTTTCGTCACTTTCAGGAGTTTTGTGATACGGAAACTAGTTTTTTTATCTGCCGCATCAGTCTGATGGCATTGCTATAGTTTGGCAAACTATTTTCATAAGCTTGGAGCATTAATTTCCAGATATTGATTAAAGCTCCACTATTGCTTTTCACTTTGTTCGCGTTTGGAACGCGCCTTTCATATGCGTTTGTATGAAACGCGTTTTGGAACTCGTCGATATGTATTCTCTCGCGTTAAATACGTTTCCCCAACTACCAAACAAGTCGGTTTTCCACTGTATTTGCAATGAACTATGGGTTTGCTATAGCTCCTTTTTCTAAACCGCACTCTGGCATCCTTGGGATAAAATAAATAACTAATCTTATTGGATTCTGTTATTTTATTTAACATTAAAGGAGTATGGACACACCTCCACATTTCGGCCATTTCTTCAAAGGGAGATACCTTTTCGTGACTACCCGTCTGCTTTCCTGGACGATGGTGCCCCTCCAAAGGGGTCTACTCCTAGAAGAAAGAATTCGCTCCTCTTGGAGCAAATTCTTTCCTATAGGAATTGACCCCATTGTGATGGAAGGCCAAATCTTAAATGACAGAGTTTCTGCCCCTGGAAGTGTACCCATTCGCCTTAAAATAGCAAAATGATATTAACGATGAAAAGAAACATGAGGCATCAACATGAAAGAAAAATGAACTAGAAACATGATAACTAATAGGGCCCGCCTTTATATGGGACTATTGATGACATTAAGTCATATGTCACCAACTGGAAATAACAATAAAACCTTTCAGTTTTAAAGTTATGGACTGGCTACAGTTTCTACACTAAAAATTACTAAGGGCATAATTCTGTTAAAAATGTAGATTGAGTTACAATTCTTATTCTCTGCAGATTGTCTGATATGCTTAATATTTGTAACAACTTCTGTGAAAATATATTTTGCTGTTTTAAAGCTACAGAGTGGATGGACACAATTTCCATACACAAAATTGCAAAGAGGCAAAGTTCTGTAAAAAAAATATGGGCTGAGTTATAGTTCCTGTCCTCTGCATATTGTCTGATGATGTTTCATATTCGTACCAAATTTTGTGAAAGTATCTTCAACAGTTTTAAGGTTATAGAGCCGACACGATTTCTATATAGAATATTACAAAGGGGTATAACTCTGTAAAAATGTAGATGGAGTTATGATTCTTATTCTCTGCACATCATCTGATAATGCTTTATATTTGTGCAAAGTATTCCTGAACATATCTTTGTGAGTTTTAAAGTTATAAAGCAGACATGATTTCCATACTAAAAAGTACAGGGCAGAATTCCATAGAAAATGTAGGTAGAGTTACAGTAAGTGTTCTCTGCACATCGTCCGATGATGCACTATACTTGTATTAAATTCCTTGAAAATATCTTAAACGGTTTCAGAGTTATAGAGCGTACAAAATTTCGACATTTAAATCTACAAAGGGGCATAATTCCATAAAAAATGTAGATGGAGCTATGGTTCTTGTTCTCTGCACATCGTCTGATAATGTTTTATATCTGTACCAAGTTTCGAGAAAATATCTCAAACGGTTCTAGAGTTACAGACCTGACACTATATTACTTAAAATTTCAAAGGGGCATAATTCTGTAAAAATGTGGGTGGAGTTATGGTTCTTATTCTCTGCACATCGTTTGATGATGCTTTATATCTGTACCAAGTTTCGAGAAAATATCTCAAACCGTTTCAGAGTTACGGCCCAGACACGATTTCCATACTTAAAATCATAAAGGGGCATAATTCGGTAAAAAAAATGTAGATGCAGTTATGGTTCTTGCCCTCTGCACATCGAATGATGATGCTTTATAGCTGTACAAAAGTTCGAGAAAATATCTCAAACGGTTTCAGAGTTACAGACAGGACACGATTCCAGACATAAATTACAAAGGGGCATAATTCTGTAAAGAATGTAGATGAGGCTATAGTTCTTGTCTTCTGCAAAGCATCTGATGATGCTTTATAGCTGTACCAAGTTTCGAGAAAATATCTCAAACGGTTTCAGAGTTACGGCCCGGACACGATTACCATACTAAAATTACAAAGGGGCATAATTCCGTAAACAGTGTAGATGCAGTTATGGTTCTTATCCTCTGCACATTCTCTGATGATGCTTTATAGCTGTACCAAGTTTCGAGAAATTATCTCAAACGTTTTCAAAGTTACGAACCGGACACGATTTCCATACTAAAAATTATAAAGGGGCATAATTCCGTAAAAATGTAGGTGGAGTTGTGGTTCTTGTTTTCTGCACATCGTTTGATGATGCTTTATATTTGGACAAAGTTTCGAGAAAATATCTCAAACCGTTTCAGAGTTATGGCCCGGACACGAAAAGCTGACGGACGGACAACAAAGGGGCATAATTCCATAAATAATGTAGGCAGAGTTATGGTTCTTGTTCTATGCACATCGTCTGATAATGTTTTATATTTGTACCAAGTTTCGAGAAAATATCTCAAACCGTTTCAGAGTTATGGCACGGACACGAAAAACTGACGGACGGACAGACGGACGGACAGACGGACGGACAAGGTGATTACTATAGGGCCTCCGCCGACTTCGTCTGGCGGGGCCCTAATAATTAGAAAGGAACATGAAAAGAATGCTTCAAAAATGAACATTTTAAATGAAAATGCTTGGGAAAATAAATAAAAAAGGAACAAGCAATTTATCTATAATGAGCATCCCAGATGGTACAAAACGTTGAATCAACAATGAATCGACGTTGATTCAACGTGACGGCGTTGAATCAACGTTTATCCGATGTTGATTCAGCGTTGTGTGCCCAGTGGAATTATTTTTTGGAAAAGGGTATTGCTACAGTAGGCCTGCAAGCAGGATTGTAAAGCAGCAACATGTAAATAAACAAATATACATGATCATGTAATACAAAAAATGTAACAATTTTAAACAAAAGTAAACAATTTAAAAGACCATATCACAGATTTTCAACATTATTTATAACACTGCTTAAAAACAGGTAATGAGCACGTTTGCTAATTAAGGTATTCACTCCAGTCCCGGTAAAGAGCGGCGAAAATAGATCAAATTAGTTTGCTAATAATCGTCATCAAAAGTGCCTCTGTAACCTAGTGAAGCTAACAAATAATGTACTAGCGGCTCTGGGTTCGAATCCCGCCGGCAGTGTTATTCTTCATACCGTAAACGGTGTTCTATTGGTCACAGCCTTTCATTATCACTCTATCATGGTCTAGATATGACCGAAATACTATTGACAGGGATGTAAAATTCAAATGCATCCATCCATTCCTCAAGAAATGCCAAAAATGACAAAACTCGAAAACTGATAAATACATATTATGCAATTAAATCTAGTTTCATTTTTAATATTTAACTGAATCTTTTATAATAAATAAGAGAACATAAGGTGGGCCTGAAATTACAAAATGTGTAAGTGATAATTTTTATCGTCATCCTTTAAATCAAAAATTGTAGTAGGCTTTTCTATGTAGAGGTGTGAGGGGTGCGAAGAGGGGGGTGGTGGGGGTGGGGGGTTCTCTTAGAGGAAATATATTCTTTCCCAAATGAGTAACCCCAAATGAGGGCCTGAAGATTGTCGTAGCTCGCATTAATTTTCATAATAACTCCTTTTCTCTGATTTTTCAAGTCCTTTCCATTTCCCTGACCAACCACAAAATTTTCTGACTTTTGCCTGATCTGGAAAAAAAATCATTTTTCCAGATATTTTTACTTGACCGTGGGTTTGGGTGGTTGGTGGTTTTGGGCATAACGGTTCTTTGAGACAGTATTTCAGTCTGTACCTAGCCGTATCCCAGACAGAGGGAGAAAGAAGATAGGTATGGTAGGCCTAAGAAAAAATATCCAAACAACCCCACCGCACCTACTGCAAGCACAGTAGGTCCTTGCTCTATTTGAATCTAAATTAGCAGGACGCCCCGGCACTGAAAGTTACCCAGCAGCATTGCCTGACCTCGACCACCCCTCTGACCGTGGCAAGCCTGTCTATAGTTCCTTGATCCTGGTATAATACCTAAATTGGCAAACGCACCCATTCCAGTAAAATGCCTTCAGCCAGTAAAGACACATAGTTATGAACATTATGCAAATATTGTCAGAAAACACAAACTTCAACATGTGAAATGTGCCACGACACAAGAAAGTCAACAAAGTTGCATGTGCGCCCAGCGAAGACTCAGATCAGCCTGGACATCCGCCCAGTCTGATCAGAGTCTTTGCTGTCCGCATAGAGCTAGCTTAGACCCTTAGCTACCTTTTAAGCGCACAGCAATGACTCTGATCAGACTGGGCGGATGCCCAGGCTGATCTGAATCTTCGCTGGGCGCATATGCCACTTTGTTGGTTTTGTCGTGTCGTGGCTAAAATATTTCACAATATGCAAGGTCTACACTTATGAGTTTGTCCGTCTGTATGGGAGATAATCCTTGAGCTCCTCATACAGGGGGACAAACCATGATGTGCATAAATCGATGAAAATACTTTCAGGCTCTGTTGCCATGTGAGACTAGCCTTGAATAACACAAACTGATAGCACTTTCATGACAAAACTAGATTTTTTTAGAAAAAGACACCCTCAGCAACGCATTTTCCACTGTTAAAGATTTACTCCCTTGATATTACTAACAAAAAATGATTTGATGAAATAGTTCATGCAAAACCTCCGACATGATCTAACTATACATTTGAAACAGAGTTTAGGTAATAATAGTTGCTAAAACTGACTTTAAACAAACAATTAAATAATTTTTTAAACGATCGCAGACCGCGCCGCTCGAAATCGCATTATTGGACAAAAATAATGTATTCATACGTCACAATTACGTGCACGAATAAGCAAAATACCTGTACATGATCACATGACACACGTGGTCAAAATCGATATTCTTACAGGCCGTGAGGAAATAGGTAATTTGCATTTTAATTTGAAGATTATTTTCATTCCACATTTATCGATAAAAAAAAAACATGACTTTTCTCAAAACTTGTACGGTTAATTATGAGACTATTACATATTGTCTAACGAAATTTTGTTAAAATATTTGTTTCTGAAAACATGAAATAAACGAGGGAGACAATCTTTAATTTCCCCAACTCTTGCTACGCTGGCGTGTCTTCCTTGAAAATGAGGTCAAGGTCACAAAAATCGCTCTTCTCAAGTACTTATTATGATAGTTCAGTAAGATTGCTAAAAATATGTCGTTACATTCAGACTGAGAGCAGGCACATATATTATATGCTGTTCTCTGACTCCGAAAATTGGACGAAGGCCACCAAAACCTAATCAGCTCTTCCGCTTGTCCGAAAGATATACAGGAAATGCCTTTATGTATAAGCATTTTGCTTACTGTCAAATCCTGTTGCTTATGAAATTGTATTGTATTATATGTATTAATTTATAGTTAATAAAATATCATTTAAACCAAATATATACATCTTAATCACCTCTTTGGCTTGTCCGAAAGTTATACATCTATCGGACAAGCCAAAGAGCTTGTTAGGGTTTGGTGGCCTTGGCTCTATGTACGTTGTACATGTATTCATACAGGTTTGGTGAAACTCCACCCACTGACCAAGAGATATTTCAGCAGCTGGATAACTATAATCAAATATGAAATAACGAGTCCTCTTTTTAAAATGGGATCATGGTAACCCAAGTCTAATCAGTGTCCCAATGTTGTATCCATGCAGCCTAAGTGAAAATCAACCAAAAGTTAGAGATATTTCTCATGCCGATGCCAATGCGAATCAACTGAATCCACGATCAAAATCGATATGTCCTCGACATAATAAATGTCAGTTCGTATTCAAGCACAGTTACTCCTTGACCACTAGCGAAGAGATGTAACATACATATAAGGCACTTATTTGTAAACCATCTTCAAAACGTCACTGTGATGATGTTGACTGAGTTTAATGAGGAAAGTATAACGTAAACTGCCCACAAGACGATCAAAATCACAGCTGAACACCATTTTCCAGGTATCACTCCGCCTAGTTCCGCTCCCCCGAAGAGGCTCTTTATTTTCCGTCGTAGTAAGAGAATGAAAAAGGCGGTGACAGAACAAGAGAGATACAGCACCACACTAAATGTGAGAGCACCACTCGGCACAGGAAAGATTTCACCCTGAAAACAAACCACAATGGAATGTGACACTTTAAAATGAGCCGCGATACGACAAAACTAACAAAGTGGTTGCGTGCCCAGCGCTGACTCAGATCAGCCTGGGCATCCGCCCAGTCTGATCAGAGTCTTTGCTGTCCGCATGGTGCTAGCTTAGACCCTAAGCTACCCTTTAAGCGCTTAGCGAAGAGTCTGATCAGACTGGTTCGATGCCAAGGCTGAAAAGAGTCTGCACTGGGCGCACAACCACTTTGTTTGTTTTCTCGTGTCGCGGCTCATTAATGTGCTAAAGTGGTATCATATTTATTCAGTTATTTTAGATAGATGGTTTTCAACGTAAAACTGAGATTTTGTATTGGTAGAAAAACAGTTAAGCTGTCAAACAACACTATTCAGAGAATGCGTCGCAAAAATGAGCTTTTGCCTTAAGTGCTAACAAACGACACTTCTTCGAGTATGCAACGTAAAAATGAGATTTTGGCCTTGCTAGAAAAATAGTAAGGCTAACAAACAACACTTCTTAGAGTATGCAACGTAAAAATGAAAATTTGGCACTGACAGAAATACAATCTGTTACATGTAAATAATGCTATTCAGTGTGCGCGTCGTAAAAATGAGATGAAGCCATTTGTAGAAAAATAGACAATCTATTAGTCCTTGAACCACGCATAGATATAAGTATGGCAGTTTCAATCTGATACACAAAATACCTAATGAAGAATTATTCAAAAATAGGAAAAAAAAAAAGACAATTTAATTACCGTTAATGCTAAAGTAATCCGGAGATAACAGAGTTGACTCAAACAGCCAAGTGAGGACAAACGGGGCATTATATGCCAACAGTACTGATTCAGATCAGTATTGTTAGATTCTTTATATGGACAACAGCACCGACCGATTAAAGGCTTTTGAGAAATAAAAATCGAAAATAGCAAAAAACGCCGATCAAACACCTCTGCCCCGAGTCAAGTGCATGTGAAACGGCACCTTGGCAATTTGCTCGCGTCGGGAGTAAACTACAAAAAAAAAAAATTCTCCAGGCACATAAAAACAGTCAACAACATGCTTATCAGAAATAGTGATTGATGTCCTAAGAATAATTTTCTCGAGAACAAAATCAGAGTTCTATGAAACATCAGAACATTTGTACCGGTATTCATAATCGACTGTTTAAGGGATATGGATTCACTTCCTTACCAATCGCTGACTTCCTGTTTGCTTCCCTGGCTGAAGAAAAATAAGTTCTGCACAGGTAGATGCATTGGAAGCAAGGAATACACTTAATCTGTTCAAGACCAGGCATAGAGGCTATAAAACTTGAGTACAATCTCAAACTCAAAATAAAGCACACTGATTGGCTGCTTCCGAGCACATGCTCGGAAGCAGCCAATCAGTGTGCTTTATTTTGAGTTTGAGATTATTCTCAAGTTTATAGCCTCGAACCCAGTAATGAATGTATAACCCCGGCCACGCCCCTTAGCAAGGCTAGAGCAAAACTCTATTTTTAAAATGACTCTAAACAAACTGAATGATTCCAAAGGACCAGAAAATATAACCTGCACTATGATCATGTACGTGGAGGCGTTTTGACGGCGCCACACGGCACAACACTAGCTGCAGTGAAGATGAATAAGGTTATAACAGATAGATCCTTTAGAAGCGAGGAAATCCTTCAATAAACGGGTCAGGTATTATGCTGCAAAATATTGTGCAAAAATGTTTAAATTATATTGAAGCTTCATAGTTTTATTTTAACAAATGTTATATTCCAATTCTCTTATTAAACTTACTATTTGATTCAGTAGAGTAATTATAAAATATTTGTTTTTAAATGTTGAATAGATAAATAAATAAATAAATTGGTTTGATAGGAACTATATAATATTATATATATATTATGGTGTTTTTGTAAATATTTGTCATGTTTTTGCTCTCCAGTCCTGGAGGAAATAAAGATATCAATTGATTATCATATCCTGAGAAATGTGGCAAGTGTCGAAAAAGATCTTTCATCTTTTATGTGTGTGATTAGTGTGTTGATAAAAACTTACAATGACTGGTCTGCATAAGAAAAGTCAAATAAGAGACTGTTATAAGACAGGAGGACAATTATTAAGTTACGTCAGACTGGACATAACCGTCTATAAGGATTTAACAAACTGTTTAATTGAGGATTTTACCCGCTGCACTTCTGTGTCAGACTGGACTTTCCGTTTGGGCTCTAAGTGAACATTCGACTCTGTAGAAGGGACTACCGTCTACTTACTAAGCTGGAAACCAGCTACGTTTTGGTAGACTTTATGTCATCGTATTTACTTCATAGCAAAGTTTATTGTGTTTTCATCTTGTTGAAATAAAGGTCTACATTATATAGAACTTTGTGTCTTAATTTTTAGAACATAATACAATGTACTACTCTTAAAGGAGACAGTTTCTCCCTATGGTTTAAGAGTTGTTCAAAATAAAATGCAGAGTTGTTTTCCTTGAAAGTGTATCAGTTCATCTTTTGTTACCTTTGCAGCCCAGTATATAGTCGCTATCAACCATGGGAACCCAAGCCCGAGGAAAACGTTGACAGCGTTACTCCCGTTGATGTTCCCCACAGAGCTGTCGGCGAAAGTCTCCTGTAGAGCTGCCTGTCGGCTTGCAAACGTGTCGGGCATACTGGTTCCCAGCGCAACAAAGGTAATGGCGGTGATGAGGTCGTTCAAGCCAATGAGACAGCCGAATATAGAGGCAAGGTCGCCCACAATGGCAGTGAGTAATGCGATGAATAACAAGGAGAAAGAAAATGTAAGCCAGCCTCCACCAATCGTTGGGGGTGGGATGAAAGCAAATAATACCTACAACAGAGAAACACTTGAATGAAATACCTAAAACTAAATAACTTTCTTTACATATTAATGTTAATGTTAAAAGCACCTATGTTTTCCCCTTTTCTTTAAAGATTTTAGTTGAAAGTGGCATATGTCTTTTGGTAAACCTCGCAAAGCTTTCTACGACAGCCTAGGAAGCAGAACCAATTGGATCTTATCGACCAGTTTGCGAAATTGACGACACTGATGATACTAGCCAATTGAAACATAGAATTTTTCTGTTTCATAGTTTCTTTAATATATAAGATGATAGGCTTAGATCACGCGTTTAATCTTAAAATAGCAACGCTTGCAGGAAAATATGTAAAAGATGATTCTGCCAGCAGTATAAAAATAGACAAGACTGCGTATCCATGTACTATTATTGTGTGCCTAAGGTAGTATAACATTTGATGTCTTTGAGAACTAAGCCATAACAAGTACTTACCTTCCAGAAAAATGAAAGAAAATGCATGACGTAGTCAAAATTTGTGGCATTTTCGACATCGCCACCATTGACGTTCATGGCATTGTAGAACTGTTCTTTCCATGACGAGGATTCGAGCTTTAACCCATCTAGGTTTTCTCTTGTCTGGGCTGCTATACGGGTCACCAAGTGGTTGAAATCTGAATTTACAAATGTATTTTACAGAGCTCTAGATAAGAGGGAGTATTTGGTGATAATTTGGGATAATTTTTGTTAATTCTGCATAAAAACATATGTTGTGACCCCTCATCTGAACCGTCTCGTCGAGACGGTTAAGATGAGGGGTCACAACACATGGTTTCGATGAGAAATAAGAAAAATTATCCTTAATTATCATCAGATACTCCCTCTTATCTAGAGCTCTGATTTTAGCGTAACCATTATCCTCTAACAGTATACGTTTGGGCACTTTATGCATTAGACTAATGATTAGCAAGGAATACAATTATATTCTGAATATTTTCTTAAATCGGTCATGAACTAAACTCTTCAGGGGCCGGTTGTTCCAACTAACGACATCGTTAGTTAATGTTTTGTTAAAATTTCAAACGTTAATATCTCAAATACACCAACATTTTTGTTGAGCTTCTCTCGATTTTCAACAAAAAATGTCGGTGTATTTGGTTAAAGAGCCATAAAATACCTCTTAACGAGCTCGTTAGACTAACGAGGCTTTGAACAACCGGGCCCTGATCTTTTATTTCATATTAGGGCTCTCACATGCAAAATTTAGAGAGAACATAACATGCAACACCATAGAGTACGGTTTCAACTTAGCAGAAATACATTTCATTCAGTTAAAATATTCAGTTAAAATTTTACAATACTCGTAAGCAAACACAGAGGTAGCGGTAGCAAACAATTACAAAATGAGAAGTCCTGTGTTTCATGTTCAAGAAACACAATGACGTGTAATGTGGACAAATTTTCATCATAAAACGCTGTCAGTATCATTAAAAAGTAATGTGCCAAACGTGTGCAAGACAACTGTTACATCGTGACACAATTGGCTACAACATTTTCGTATTCTTAGATACAATATACGTCTTACCTTTGATATTAAAATTTATTTTACCTAAAATTAAATAATTTCTCGTTTATGTCAAGTGGTAATTCCAATGATCAAATTCAAACTGAAGTTACTTTAGCCAGCAATATCTCAGTTTTAAATGTTACTTGTAAACTTTATTTATTTTACATCGATTGCATTGAAAGCTCACGCGAACTTATTTAAATACTCTCGATGGCACGGATGTTTGCGCGTTTGTGGTCCTATACTGGTGGAGGAAACCGGAGTACCCGGAGAAAACCTGAGACCTCGGACGGGCGACCACTACCCTCCCACATGACGACAACGGTACTTGTCGGAGAAATACTGAAAGAAGTTATTAAGCAGTGTTTCTGAACACAGTTTTAACTTGATATAAAGAGGTCCACCGGGTGAAGCATAAAAAATTGGCTGTTTAATTGAGTAAAACGCTTACAAATTCATTCTTGAAAAGGTACCTGATAGGGACAGATGACCTCTTAACAAACATGTTTAACTGTACAAGAAATTGTTTTATTACAAGTACATTTGTATTATGTCCCATCCCGTTGCTTGAAATCACTTCAAATATGAATGGGTGGAAGTTATCAGAAATTGTATAAATATACCTTAAATATGGCAGTTTGGAGCATAAAACATATTTTCTTATTTCCCTATAGACGTATGTCATAGGTCCAACGCTAAACAAATAGGATTGGCGGATCTATATGTTGGACCGATGGTGTTAAGAATGAAAGAATCCATATACAAGAAACAAACTCGAACCCACGATCTATGGCTTATGTATCTACATACTGGTTGAAAGAAGTTAAAACTTTTCATTTTCCCACAGACTTTAAATATAATCATTTGAATTTGATTGAATGTAACTTCCTTTACAGATGGAATTTCATGTAGTGAAACAGAAGTACTTCTTTTTTAACATTCACTGTCTTTCACAAGGGCCAGCCAATTGCCTTCTAAGGTACAGTGAGTTAACCAAAGGTGCTGGTTTCATGCCCTTTCATATCTACAGAAATTTGTCAGTGGTCAGCAGACACTGGAAGCTTCTGAGTTATACCTTGTAAAGTAACTCTTAAAATTGCTACTTTATAACCCGAGACATACCCCAAGTTTTCACTTTGGTTTAGCTTTAATTAGTGAAAGCGTAACTGTTTTTATTTTAACATTGTATCAGTTGGAAAAAATGTTCATGGGGCTTAGCTTATTTCGACCAGTTTACAAGTAGCTAACACTTTGGCCAACTTGACACTGGACTGCAGTGTCTGAGTTCGTTTCGTAGAGTGCAGATACTAACCGTCATCATTGACGAGTGTGACGATTGTCTTATTGAGCTTTCCAAGTTCAGCGCCCTCTGTCGGTGATTTCAGCTCCACCATAAAACTGCAGTCCCGCTCTGGTTCCTGGAACACGTAAATAACGTAAAAAAATTCTAAATATTGGGTCAGAAATATCATAACATTCAGTGTAGATCCAATTTTGACTGCTCTTAATATTTTGAATCGATTTTTATGAAAATCTACGGAAAATGGTAAAACCTAAAGATTTGCGTTGGTTCTGATGTATTTCCGTTCCTGTTTAGTATAGAGTCAGTAGTGATATTTGAAGAGAAATTTTAAAAAGTAATAGTAATTTTACTCTGTGTATTGTGCGCATAGCGCAGACCAAGGTAATTGAAATACAAGAAAAGCTTGTCAAGCTTTTAGTAAAAGCTGAAACTTGTATTTTAATTGAACAATGTGCGGGCATTTATCGTCTCCACATACCACATGGGACCCGAAGAAACAACCTCATAAAATTATATTCTGCTTTTTACACTCCTGACTGACAAGAAATATTTCCTTACAAACGTAATTTATGATTTATAAAGTATAAAAATATAAAGCATCTCAAAATGATATTGAAATCTGTCGTTGATAATGGCGCATTTAATGACGCTCGAAGCTGAAACATTGCACTGAGCAAATAAATATTTAAGCATGTCTCAGATTCTGAGATCAATAGAGTTCGAGGCTTAGTATGGCATCACGAGTAAACAAACCGCATATGTCGCACACCATAATTACAACAAATATTGGGCTTATACTTCATACCCCGTGTCCTGAAATTATGGCGTTTTGGCTCATGCTGCTAACGTAACATTTTCCAGAAAAAATACTTCCTATCGACCATGATGAGTTCGGTAAGTTTGCTGCCAAATTTGAGGCTTAAAAAGGCCCACAGAACGTACTGATTTATCTGTAACTGCAGTATGTGAAAAATAGGAAAAAAGGGCTTTCCCCCATTCAGTTACTTTGTAAAACACCATACACAGATTAGCAGTACCAAACACAGGCATACACACAAAACCATTCTATACATCATAAGTGATAAGCAGAATGAGCTGTCATAGCAATTTGTTATCGGTAAGTGGGACAGTAATCAGGAAAATATACTCGAGGACTTTAAAAACGCCTCATCCCAAATTGTGATGTATTTCAGTAATTCCACATTTAAAGCTATTGAATATGACTAGGATGGGACGCAGCGCAATCAAAGAAATTGCACGAATCTATGTCATGCGTGACGACCTCTGCACTTCACAGGTCAACGTCACTTCCCCTTAATTTTACTTTCAACTTCTTAGTGATACAGCCCTTGAAGTCGATCCCAACTTTGCCTTGATAGATATCATACAGCAAACACACAAGTACAAAATATACGCATGACTATAAACTCTCCGAAATAGAGCTATGACTACAGAGCTGAGCAACGTAAGCAAACTGAGCAAAGTCAGTAAATGAAGTGGTTCATGAGGGAGCTAAGCCGCAAATATACCAAAATAATATCACCCTGCGTATAAATAAATTGCATGATCAGTTAATCTGGTTAAGCAACAAAATCATGCCCCGAGGTTATAAAACTTGAGAACATTCTCAAACTCAAAATATAGCACACTGACTGGCTGCTTCCGAGCACGTGCTCGGAAGCAGCCAAATAGTGTACTTTATTTTGAGTTTGAGATTATTCTCAAGTTTTATAACCTCGAATCCATGCTGAGATACATAAGCAAAATAGATAGTTCTATGAGTAGGCTAAGTAAGCAGAAGAGACAGTATTATCATGCATCTGCTACAAAATTCACCTGATAACAGGGGTATGATAACATGATGTGATATCATGTCATTGTAGAACTGCGCTTGCGCGAACAGTATCAGGTCATGCCTTAAGAAGCGATCTCTGAAGACGATTGGCTACACACTGACGTTGATTGTGATATCAGCGTTCGATTGGTTAAATGACGTCACCGAATTACGTCATAACGCATTCGCCACGTCAGCGAGTTCGAACAAAACTGAGTTTGCTTATCACTTGTTTGCCGCTCTTTACGCCGTAAAATCTTCTAATGATGCATGATAAATAGAAAACCACGTAAGTGTCTTTTGATATCAAGTTTATCAGGCTCGACCAGAAACACGTCGGACTGGCTCGGCAAGCCTCGCCATTCCTACGCTGTTTCTGGTCTCGCCTGATAAACTTGATATCAAAAGACACTAACATGGTATTCTCTATTTAGCGAAAATATAAAAATCATTCCTGCTGAGCTAAGCAACGTAAGAAAATTAAGTAGCAAAAGTAAATAAAGTAGTTCGATAAGTAGGCTAAGTTAGGTAAATAAACTGAGCATCGTAAGTAAGATAAGTCGATCAATGAGTAGGCTAAGTAACCTAAGCAGGAGGAAATAAAATCTGACAAAATAAAAAAATCGTTTATGCTGAGCTTAGCAATGTAAGCAAAGTGAGCAACGTAAGCAAACTAAATAAACTGGCTAGAAGGCCAAGCAACATCAGTAGAGGAGACAATATTGGATAAAATATATATACCATCTTCCTGCTGAGCTAAGCAGCGTAAGCAAAATAAGCAAGCTAAGCAAACAAACTAATGGCCAATACGACATGTACAACTATTTGAGCTGCGACACGAGAAAACCAACAAAGTCAGCCCCGGATCCAGGGGGTGGGCCTTGGGGCTTCAGTCCCGCCATCTGGATCTCTGTGTTATGCATAATATGTAGGCTCCAGATAATAAGGATGATAATTTGAGATAATTTATCTGTGAGGCTAGATTAAAATATATGTTGTGACATATCATTAGAATCGCCTCGGTGAGGCGATTCTGACGAAATATCACAACATGTATTTCAAGGCAAAAAGGACATTATAAAAATTCTCATCAAATTGATCCCTAATTATGTCATTTAATTTCAAGCCCCACACACACACATACGTACAAGCCCCACCAGTAAATCAGAGCCCCACCAGTACGTGGTGCTCTGGATCCGGGTCTGAAAGTGGTTGTGCGCCCAATGCAGACTTAGATCAGTTTAGGCATCCACCCAGTCTGATAAGCCTTCATGATGACAGCGAAGATTCTGATCAGACTGGGCGGATGCCCAGGCTAATCTGAGTCTGCGCTGGGCGCACAACCACTTTATTGGTTTTCTCGTGCCGCGGCTCATTTCATGTTGAACATAGTGAAATAAGTAAGCTGAGCAAAGTTAGATGCAGGTGAAGTGACCCAAGCTGAATGGATAATATTTGCCAAATATAGCTAATGCTAAGCTAAGCAACCTAAGCAAAAAATCTATTAAACCTTGTCTGTGTATGTTTCGTTATTATTATTATTTTTATCATTATGATTATCATTTCAGAGAAGCGGTACTTCAAAGGACACACATTTGCAAATGGTACCTTTGTGTCACAGGGTATGTCTCTCGCCTGTCCCAAATGCGACCTGGGTTCGATATCCTACGTCGGTACTTTTCTCCGGGTAATGTCCATTCAATGCTTAACTCCGCACACCCTAAAGCTTCATATGTTTAAAAAAAGAGTCGCTTTTGCGTTCCAAATTAAAACTAAATACGTGTTGTCACACAGCTTATTGATTAACCCCAGCAGGCACATGACGTCGAAATGACGTCGTACTGACGTCGATGCGACGTGATGACGTCACATTGACGTCAATACGACGTCATTTTGACGTTCTGTGTCCGCTGGGTGTAATACTTATTACACACGCGCAAATTTCTGAGCTCAACATAGTATTATTTCTTACGTCTGAATCTAAAATGGTAACGTCAAGAATCTTCTGTGTCTCGCCGTGAGAGAACGTCAACGTCCCTTCCCCGCCGATGTAATCTTTGTTATTCTTTGCCGACATGTCTTTGGTTTGCCACATCACCGTTACGGTCCCGTCGGCACCGTTAACTCTCTTCACAAACAGCTGGGCTTTCCCTGTCCCGTCCTTGACAATATAGCTGGGCTTTGAAAATTCAAATTTTCCCGGCTCTGAAACATGGAAATTAGTCCTTAAGTGGCTATCAAACTTCACAAACAATTTATTTATTTATTTATTACAAATTTCTCTGACACAAATACATACATTTGTATATAGATGTAAGGTTTGGACGTAAGCTAGGCCTATATTCATTCTCTCCTAGCCGGTACTGTAAATGTATATACGATAC
Organism: Ctena decussata; assembly: GCA_963989385.1. Lineage (NCBI taxonomy): Eukaryota > Metazoa > Mollusca > Bivalvia > Lucinida > Lucinidae > Ctena > Ctena decussata. The sequence continues at coordinate 16,447,834 of OZ022500.1, read as the reverse complement.
ATATAAAACAATTATAAGAGTAATAAGAATTTGCAAAATATATACTTACGTTACATCATATGTCAGTTAAATATCAAAAGCTAAACACATATATTGAGTAAATGCCTCCAAAAATATGTTATAGGAAGCAAAGTAAAAGTAGGAGGAGACGATGATAATGATGAAGATAAGAAGAAGAAGAAAGAAGCAGAAAGTGCCTGTCATTACATGAAAGGTTTTTTTACAACGATTATCTAGAGCTTGCTACAACTACTCCTGACAAGGCAAAGTCATATAATCAACTAAAATTTGCTTTTGGATTCCCTGCATCAATAATTCACAATAGAGCCAGATTACAAAGAGCTGATAATAAGTCATATGATATTTACCGTCATCATTTATGATTGTGATCTGATTGATTGAGATGTTTCCTAGTATCACGTGCTTGGCGTTTTCGTCATCAGCGTCAATAAAGAGCTTGGCGAAAAAGATCTCATCTGGCTCCCAAACGTCGTCATCAATTATTTCAATATAAAGATTTTGTAGAATTTCGTTGGCATCAAAACAGATTTTCCTCTTCAACGGGGTGTAGTCATCGACCGCTTTTGCTGTACCATCTATTGTTTCAACCCTGAAAATGAAGAAATATAATCCGTTCTACTATCCGAGATGTGAGCACACTGACCTTCTTGGCTATAGGACGGATTTTCCCCTTTTACAACAGTCCCAAAAATCTAGACGGATCTAGATTTTAGGGACTGTTGTGGAAGGGAAACCACACCGGGTAGGCGGCAATCCTGAACACTCGCGGCAATCACGAACGCGGGTCAAAAATTTACACGACGAGTTAGGGTAACTCAGTTTAACATGTTTTATTTCATTTAATCTATAGGTTTTTGATAAAACATTTATTACTGGTGTTAAGCAGCATGTCTGAAAATGTCCCTCAAGAAGAATTGACTTCACAAAGCGTTTACTAAAAGTCGCACTGCCTACTTACATTTTAACCATGACATTTTAGACTGGCTAATTCAGGTTTCTGGCTTATATTCTAAGTTATTCAAGGTCAAACTAAATAAAACATAGTCTTCTAATAAACTTGAATGTGTGTTCTAAACACTTGTAAAAATTCTAGGCTCTACGTTAAATTTTCACCGTGCTTGGAGGGAGATGAAAATGCAAGGGTGAAAACTTCTGGCAATCGAAAACGTTGTTTCCTCAAATCGGATGCAATCGACTAACGCAGGGCATGGCAATCGATGACAAAAAAGCTGTACAAATAAACTGTTTCTAGATTGAGTTATGCTGCATTATTTTTCATTTAATGATATGCACCTTCAAGATTGAGTGTTTCTGTCAACAAACACGAGATTGCATTGAAATCCATGTACGTCTTGAAGATGAGTTATGCCTGGAAACATTCAAATATATTTTATATGGGTAAAAGCTTTTTTGCTTGTTTTTTTGTCGCTGAAACTGATGTTCTTGATATCGACTTGCTGTTGAGGCTGTTGAGGCTGTTGCTGTCGTTGATTCAGGTCTTTGTCTAAATCAGACTCTCGAAAAACACTACGAAGCGCAGTACATGTACTATTGCTTTAAAAAACCATCGTTCCTCAGTATAACACAGAGTCAACTATGGTTGCTGTTGTGATTATTGTTATCGCTTTTTTCAGGCTCTCTCCAAAAATACAACGTAGATAAATATGCGAATTCCATGAATCAGTTCGCTAGCATGGGATTTGCCATTTATCGACGAATCACATGCAAGGTATTCGAATTCCATGCATGGTATTGTCCAGCTGGGATCGGGTACATGTACCATAAGGCACAGGCGCTTGAAGTTTTATGCTCAATGCTGCCGCTAAACATCCAGGTATGAGCCATTTCAAAGGGTTTTGAGGGATTTTTATGAGCATAGAACTTCAAGCGCCTGTGCATAAGGTCGCCATTCGACGAATTCCATACATGATATTTGAATCTTATGCATTACGTTGCCCATCATGGTGTTGGGTAGCACTGGATTCTCCATTCGACGGATACCATAAATGGTATTCAAATCCCATGCATGAAGTTGCACAGCATGATGTCAACTAGCATGGGGTTCATGATTCATGATATTCGAAATTCAAACATAGTATTGCCTAGCATGGTATTGGACAAATGGGGTTCGCTATTCGACGAATCTCCTGCAAGGTATTGCTCAGCATGGTATTGGCTAATCTTGGGTATGCCAATCGATAAATCTCATGCATACCAGTATTTAGATCCCATGCATGGTATTACTCGGCAAGGTATTGGCTAGCTTGGGATTCGTCATTCGATGAAATCCATACATGGAATTTAAATGCACAGCATGGCAATGGGTCGAATGTTTGCTTTTTGACACCTGCTGAATCCCATGCATGGTACTTGTTATCGGATTTCATTATGGAATTGTTCGATACGTTATTGGGAAGCATGGGATTCGACGAATCTCATATATGGTTTCAAATCCCATGCGTGGTATTGTCAAGCATGAGTATCGTATTGGCTAGCATGGTATTCGCAATTTGATGAACCCAATGCATCGTATTCGAATCCCCTGCACAACATTGCACAGCATGGTTATGGTCAGCATGGGATTGGGATGATTTATCAGTCGACGAATCCCATGCACAGAATCACTTCACATGGAAAGGACTGCCCTGCAGAATTCTTGGTAGCATGGGGTTCGCCATCCGAGGAACGCCAGAAACGTTATGCATGGTATTCGAATAGCATATGTGTTATGTCGAGTATGGTATCGGCTAGGCTGGAGATAGCATTTCGATGGATTCAACGCATGGTATTCGAATCATAGCATGGTGTTGTCCATTATGGTATTGGCTAACTTTGAATTCGCCATTCGACGTATTCGTGTCCCATGTGTGAGTTTCCCAAGTATTGTATTGGCTTGCATTTGGTTTGCCTTTCGACGAATTCTATATATGGTATTTGAATGCCATGCATGAAATTGCCAGTTTGATACTGGCTAGCGTGTGACTTGCAATCGCCGAATTCCCTGCATTCGAATCCCATTCTTTGTTTTCCCAGCATGTGTTTGCAAGTAATGGGATTTAATGGGAGTATGGGATTTTCCTTACAACGAATCCCGTGCATGGTGTTGCCCATCGTCGTATTTGCTAGCCTACGATCGCTATTTGGCGATTTACGTACATGGTATTGGCTAGCATCCTTTGCATGGTTATTCCATCATGGGACAAATGCAAGCCAATAACATGCTGCGCAAAAACATACATGGACTTCGAATACCATGCAAGAGATTCAATAAATTTTGACCTCCATGCTAGCCGATACTATGCTGAGCTGTACCAAGCATGGGATAACATGCATTAATTCATCGAACTGTAAACCCCATGCTAGCCGATACCATGCTGGACAATGCCATGCATGGATCGAATACCATGCATAATATTCTCCGAACGAAGAACCATATGCTACTCAATACCATTGGTGATAATGCCATGCATGGGATTTAAATACAATGCATGGGATTTGTCGAATGGCAAACCTTGTGCTAGCCAATATGATAGGGCCTACTGGCCAATATTAGGCATGGAAATTGTCAAACTGTGATCCTAGGCTACCAAATACGATATTGGGCAATACCAGGCATGGGATTTAAAAAAAACAAAAAAACATACAAGCCAATACCATGCTTGGCAATACCATGACTGAAATTTGAATATCATGCATGGGATTTGTCGAATGACAAGCTCATGCTGGGCAATTACATGCGTAGGAATAGCTTACCATGCACGGGATTCGCCAAATGGCAAAATACATAAAAGCCAGTACCATACTGGGCAATATCAACATGAGATTCAAATGCCATGCAAGATATTCTTCAAAATTTAATGGCGAATCCTACGTTATTCAATACCAAGCACTCACACATGCCTGCATTCACACACGCCCGTCACGCCCACCCGTAGTGATTACTCACGTTTTATGTCATTTTTACTCTCTGCTAGATACTGATTACTGTCTTCTGTATCCTGTTAACTGTATACAATAATATTGTCACTGCTTCCTGTCTATTTTACGTCCTTTGCAAGATCGATTTTGCGCATGTGCAAGAACAGGGGCAAAAGCCATGAATGTATTTGCGTGCTAATGCACATCACATGCACAAAATATATGTGGTTGTAGGAAGAAGTAGGAAGAAGGTAAACAGTAGACATGACGCAGTAGAAAGTAGAGAGGAAACAGCAGACAATAGAGAGTGAGCAATACGCAACATTCAATATACTGCCAGCATATGTTTATGCTCTTGTAGATGTACAAAGTTCTGTCGGAGTACAGTGGACAGGAAACAGCAACGTTTCCCAGTTATTGGCATATTCAGAAACGACGTCCGGTGGCTGAATCACGGCGTCTTTACTTGTGCCTGATACGTCTCTCTAAGTTTGAATTTCAGACAAGAATACAAATGAATCAATTGTTTTTAAAACAAACAGTACATTATTTTATTGACTACCCCTCGTTTTCCCATAACGTACAGAGACGCTTTGTAGGATTGAACATTGTTTTCCATAATTTCTGCTTAAAGCACACGTGGTTGGTCCTCATTAAGTCGTCTCTATGAGGCAGTTATAATGAGTACCACAGTTTATGTTTTGAGAGAAACTTACAAGGGACATTTATCATATAACAGGGCTATTGAATTATCGATGGTTGAATAAGTTTGTTATATTTTGTTGATTCCAGAAGTTAATCAATTTTGGAGAGAATATGTACAATAATAGTTGGATTAATTCCAAGTATTCATGTGTTGCATGTTTAATGCCTGGAGCATTTTCTAAAAACAAATTAAGAAATAAAATAACCCATTCTACAGATTCTTGGCTAAATTTAAATAAAAAAACTGCAGAAGCTTTAAATGTTCATCGATTGCCGTTCAAATATTTGTTTGACGTTAGGCGATTGCCATGAACACCGTTTTCGATTGCCACCGTTCTCTACCCTGTTGTTTTCAAATCGATGTAACTTCGTTCGTGTAATAGACAGAGTCAATTGAATACGCACAGTCGGTCTGGAATACATTTAATTTTATCTGTATATGGTGAAAATTATCAAAATGTGTAGCAAACTTGAACATTTTGGTTTATTTTGCTGTTTTGGGGGTGAAAAGTAATAAATTTTGCGTTTAAGCCTAAACTACAGGCAACTTAATTGGGATTCAACAACTAAAATTCGTGAGGCACATCTTTAAACATATCTGAAAGTCGTGACTTAGTTACCTTGATTTTTAGCTCATTCTTCCTGCTTAAAAAAGAAGTTTTGTCGACTTTCCCTAAACAGCCGCGTAAATTTTTGACCCGCGTTCGTGATTGCCGCGAGTGTTCAGGATTGCCGCCTACCCGGTGTGGAAACACTCATCTCAGGCAGAACTTTATATGCCTGATTTAGATATTTGATTTCATTCTAGAGTGGATATAGAGGTATTAATATAAATAATATATATGTAATATATTAATAGCGGTTTTGCCGTAAACAAATATGTCCTATGACAGTAGCAGAAAAGGTATGCAAGTAAATGGTCCGCTATATAGCTGTGTTGTACCGAATAGGGCTACCTTCCAATACAGCTGTTCCGCTGCTCTATTCGTTCGAATAGAGCTATTGTGTTGTTTTTTTAGTAGCTATATTCGTAGACAAACATGCGTCGGTATTAATACGGCTACTTCTGCACAATTTATGATGGTTTAAGTCTAGTTACTGATAAAATGGCTAACAAAACAAATCGAGTCGAACCTATCTCAAGACGTTATTGTACAGTGGTAACCTGGAACGAAATACAGTGCAATGAGCCTGTATTAGGGAGTCACCGGCCTTAGGCAGCCAATTTGTATGTCCTCTTGTGTAATCCTAAAATACTGTAATATGGATCTTGGAATTCAAAGGGCCCCAAGAAAGGCGTTACAACCAACGCCTAAAAGTTTGTAAAATAACAAGCGAGAGAAAATCACATCAGAAACAAGGTGGTTAGTCAAAAATAGCGTATGTCCATTTTCAAAGATCCGGCATATGAAGTAAGTAGTTTTACAATGGAAATACGTTCTGATAGTTAGAGCCTTTCGAAGTAAAGGAATACACCTGTGAAAGGAAAATAGCAGACTCGATTTAATTGAGTCTGTTCATGACCAGTAATGAAACGTGCGACACAGGCCACGTCCGTTAGCAACAGTCACGTGGCGGCCGTAAAAAGTGTTCCCGTACCTCCACTTTCAAAATGATTAAATGCACTCAGCAATCCCAAAGAATCTGAAAATATATAGGCTCTAATCTCTAATAAGATCAAGTACGGGGACACTTTTAACAGCCGCAACACGGCACTTAAAACCAGATGCAGTGAAGATGAATAAGTTCTGACTAGTTAGATCATTTGGAAGCAAGGAATACACCAAAGAAACAAAATAGCAGACTCGATGTAATGCAGTCTGTTCATGGCCGATAAAGAAGTTGTGCAAAACTGGCCTTGCCCCTGAATCCCAGCAGGACCGGCCTGAGCAAACCTCTTTTTCCAAAATTATTGCATCTAAATGAACTCAATGATCCCAAGGACCAGAACATACAGTACGAAATGCCCTGTGATGAAATACAGGAAAACGTTTTATATTATGGATAAGGCACTCTACAAAGCTCCAATGAAGATAGATATGAGCCGCGACGTGACAAAACCAACAATGTGGTTGTGCGCCCAGCGCAGACTCAGATCAGCCTGGGCATCCGCCCAGTCTGATCAGTCTTCGCTGTCCGCATGAAGATAGCTTAGACCCTTAACTACCCTTTGAGCGCAAAGCGGAGAGTCTGATCAGACTGGGTGGATGCTCAGGCTGATCTGAGTCGGCGCTGTGCGCACAACCACATTGTTGGTTTTCTCGTGTCGCGGCTCATATCTAAGTTCTCAGAAACACGAAGCGGATACAGCTTTTCTCCAACAAACTAGTTTTAGTGGAATGGAACAGTCTCGAACCAAAAGCTGCAACAATGCTTTAGCACATCGACTGCTTATCACTTCGGGGATTGCAAAACACAATGAAACAAAATGCAATGACGTGGAATGATTCCCGGCAATTGTGACTGCAATGACCGCTGAACACCACTGTGCATGGACAGCTATACCGCTGGCGTTACCAAGGGCGTAGCTACCTATACGGCAAATACGCAAATGCGTATTGAAATTTTGTCAAAATTGACAAAATTTCAAAACGCACCTGCATATTTGCATGCTGAATATTTATAAATTAGACAAGATTTCAATACCAATTACCAAAGAGGCTGAAATACTAGCTTTCCCTTCAAGAAGCATAGAATAAAACATGGTTGTGCGTATTATGAAAGTGCCCCTAGTTACGCCCCTGGTTACTGTGACCATCGCCGGTAGTTTGAACATCTGAGAGTACTTACTGGACTGTGACAGGAATACGGAGATTTCCGGTACGTTTAACCCCGAGTCGGACTTTACCCTCGTTTTCCAGCACGGCTGATTCAGCAGCAGTAAATTCCACCACGGCTTTGCGCCCACCTTCACTGAGGTCCACAGTGGATAATGATGTGCTGTGGTTCAGCTCGGATGTCTCAACTATTTGGCGTAGAGTAATTTGTTGATACAACTGTGAAAGTTGAAATAAACAGTATGAGAATCAGATATGAAAATCCAAACTTGGATGGGCTAAGAAAATGCTGCGATGATGTTTTCTCATCCACTGGACAAAAATATCCCTTTCTGGAGCTGTCTGAGATTTTTCTATCTTGGCCTGCTATCTCATCCTTGGCTCAGAAAGGTGTCTCAAAATGTCAATCATTGCTATATATATTTACACTTGCCACTGCCTTCCCATAGGCACAGTATCCGAACGCACTGTACCATCTCTTCCGGTTTTCATAGCGTTGAATCGAGAGTACAAAATTCGCTTATAACCAGTAGCCGGAAATCATTATGTTTTGAGTTTTTATCCGGAATCTACTGCGTCATTTATAGTTATTCAGGTTCGAAAATGTAAAGAGGTAAGTTTAATATAATTTTCTCTTCGGTCTTTTACTTTATTGCCCTGTAAATGAAAAACTCCTTGCCGTCGCAGATTTTTTTTCCGAACAGCTTAATTTAACACGAGATTGTGTCGTGCAAAGCTTAGCTATCATTCTTTTATCAAAACTAACAAACTGTAAATTGATAAAGCCTTCCGTTTATTCTAAAGATTTTTTATAAAACATGTAAGAAAATGCTCAAAATGGTTTCAGAATCATGCCAAGGGCGATTTGAATACTGTACCAATTACTACCCACACATACACGACATTGTACAGGGTAATAAAGTAAAAGACCGAAGAGCAAATTATATTAAACTTACCTCATTTTCGAAGCTGAATAGCTATAAATGACGCAGCAGATTCCGGATAAAATCTCAAAACATGATGATTTCCGACTACTGGATAGAAGCGAACGATTCAACGCTATGAAAACCGAAAAAGAGATTGTAAATGTAGTTCGGATACTGTGATAGGTAAACCGTATAGAGCAAGTGGCTTGATAAACCGATGAACGACAGTTGATCATGTGACGTTGTCGTCAAGTGACGTCTAAGGTAAACAAACGTCTTGATTGGTCCACGTAACGTTCGATTGACGTCACGTTATGGCGACGGCTGTTTAACGTAATGGCCGAAAACATCGTTTCTGTCTTTTCTTCGACGCATGTTTTGCATATTCTACATTAAATTACCATGAAAACAACACAGGAACTGTGTCTAAAAAAGTCTAAAAAAGTGTAAATATAAGAATAAAAATAGCCATCAGAGGAGATGGCAAATCCCCCGACCGAAGACCCCCATGGGCCTTGGTAAAAAGGGTGCACTTCAAAACACATATAAGTAATATATTGTCATACTTATATGCTTCTGATTGACATTATCTGTTTAACAGATGCATGATTATCTAACACTCAGACTACAATAGTATGCTTGACTGCTAAAAAAAAGTAATATCTCAAACAGCCACCATATACATAAATATATAGCATATGATACATTAAACTTTCAAAATGTGTGAATAACTTCTAAACTACAAGCCCTACAAACCTAATTTTGAGCTCTCTAGTAAGTGAATTTGGACAAAGAATCCAAATCTGGAATTTTTTATTTTTTTTTTTTTTTTTTTTTTTTTTTGGGGGGGGGGGGGGGGGGGGGGGGTTGGAGGGATCAGAGAGAGTTATAGGAACACTGACAAGATATCACAGCATGTTCATCAATATTCTAAAAGGTATAAGGCTATTAAAATTGTGGAGTAGGCCAGGGTTATACAGATATTGAGCAGAGACTCAAACAGCAGCTCAAACTACCAAAGGGAAATTATTCACGAAGTATGAATGCAAGAGTTGTCATTCATGTACTGGACAAATTGTCATGACCTGTTCTTCATATCTGTGAAGTATCATGAAAATATTTCAACAGGTAGTCAAGCTATGGAGCGGACACCTAAAACCATCAAAGGGAAATAACTCAAAAAGTAAGAAAGCAAGAGTTGCCATTCATGCTCGCTACACATCGTCATGACCCGTGCTACATATTTGTGAAGTATCATGAAAAAATTTCAAAAGGTATTCAAGTTATAGAGCGGACACGAAATAATACCTAAAACCATCAAGGGGAAATAACTCAAAAAGTAAGAAAGCAAGAGTTGTCATTCTTGTTCGCGACACATCATCATGACCTGTTCTATATATCTGTGAAGTATCATGAAAATATTTCAAAAGGTATTCAAGTTATAGAGCGGACACGAAACCACACCTAAAACGATCAAGGGGAAATAACTCAAAAAGTATGAAAGCAAGAGTTGGCATTCTTGTTCGCGACACATCGTCATGACCTGTTCTACATATCTGTGAAGTATCATGAAAATATTCCCAAGGGTATTCAAGTTACAGAGCGGACACGAATCTGCCAAAAAACTCACCAAAGGGGAAATAACTCAAAAAGTACAATAGCAAGAGTTACCATTCTTGTACGCGACACATCGTCATGACCTGTTCTACATAACTGTGAAGTATCATGAAAATATTCCAAAGGGTATTCAAGATATAGAGCGGACAAGAAAATGTTTACGGACGGACGGACGGACGGCGGACGGACAGACGGACGGACAGACGGACGGACGCCAGGCTCATCGCTATATCCCCCGAACCTTTCGGTCGGGGGATAAAAAGGACTTCTATGCTTAAGGCGTGAATTTTCCCCATGATTAAAAAGTTATACGGATCACTCTCTTATGCTTTGCATTTATGACTGTGACATGTAACTTGCATGACAAATGTTATTTCAAGTGTTTCTGTCCATGTAAAGTACGTTAAACATACGTTGACGTTGACGTCATTGTTGAGATAAATTAAAAATTATCTTCAAAATAATCGTTGAAATAATGATTTATTGTATACATTTCACCCTTTTTTGACTTACATTACTTACATAACAGACAACACTGGATAGTTTTGACTATGTGTATGTGACCTTGACCTCATTTCAAGGTCATGGTACACAATATAATCCTTGAAGATCACAGTGCCACTGTTGACCATTCTTCTTCTTTGGCATACTGAGTATCGTTCCCCCCGTGACCCAGCTTCCCACTCATATATATTGCGTACTTTCATCACATAAGTCTGCTGCCTAACGGAAAAGCTGGGTCACGGGGGGGGGAAAGAACTTGTATTTTAGTTATAGTGAAGCTTTCTCTTTTGACCGCATTGACCGGAAGTATAAATATGGTTTTGCAGGTTTAAATGCCGGTCAAGCGTAGCAAGAAGAAAATCATTGCTTTGTATTGTGATATGCGTGTATTTAGCATGCATATATGACAAAAATGTATGGAATGACTGACTGATTTCAAAATTTTTATTACCTCCAAAAATGAGGTATGCGAAAACCTTGCATTTAGGGTAGGTAGGGTCAGACTGGATTATCTCCCCATGTCTTTGGGTCTAAATCACAAATGATCTGATTTCACACGGTTTACATATTTGTGGAAGCGATGCTAAGAAAAATTTGCACACTTTATACTTCTAAAAATTCGGACCTGTCGCGCCGGTCTAATGGGGAGAATCCTCGCCTTAATCATAGAAGTCCTTTGATTTTTCTGCGTTCATCGTGTGAGAAAGCCAGCGGTCGTCGCTAAAATTCTACAAGAAGCGCGAAATGGAATTTTAGCTCCGCCCACTGGCTTCATCACACGATGAACGCTGAAAAATCAAATTTCAATTCTTAAATAGTACAGCCCAATTAATTACAAACCTATATTCAACAAATCAACTTACAGCAAGTACATAATACATTTACATGTATTGCATGTCAGTCCAATCAGGGCATTGCAGTCACGATATATAGTGTAAGTGCCTACACTGACTTGTTTCGGTGACAACACTGTTTCCCTTGATTATTTTTCGAAGTTATTGCTTAGTAACTAATTACTGAGGTAAATAATGACAATTTGTCTATAAAACCAATATAGGGTAAATTGGGGCAAGTGGGACAATGGGGTAAGTGGGACACATTTTACTCTTTGAGCGCCAGACCCAGCATATAGTACGTACTTACCAAGACAATAAATATTGCCAAAGCATTTCTATTTCTTTGTTTAGAAATAATATTTCTACGAGTCTTAGGTATTCAAAAGTATGCACTGTTGGCATTTCAAATTTGAAGGTCCATAATAGGCGCAGTCATTCATTTGCATAAGAAGGATATAACAGCATTGGTCAGTTTGAACCTTCTTTATAAGTTAACCCTTCCATCGAGACACTTTAAACTATATCACTCGAGCAAGGGAAAACAGGGGTCATTGTCAAAAGTCGAGCTAAAGTATTATTGTTTCTTGTCGTTAAATGAGCGAATATTCATTAGACCATTTGTAAAATAAAATTCCTGACGTAAGCTGTGACTGAAGTGACGTAATGTACAGGGCACATATACGAATAACGTCATAAAAAGGAAATTAACTTATAAAAAGGTATTATTTTATGTGGTAATCCAATACTCTTGTCTTAAACAGAAGGCGTGGTAATTTTTCGGTATGAAAATTTTCAATACATTACAACAACACGTCTACATAGAACTTCAAATACGTAACGCTATTTCGATCTGACGTGACGTCAGTTTACTGTCGTCTTCTATGATGTTGCACTCGTACTTTTGAGTCAGCTTTTTTTATTTCAATCTTCATACTTCTTTTCAAACAGATGGTAAATAAAAGAATGGTAGACAATTATTATGATTTCAACAGTTTTGATATTACTTGAAACTTTCAAACTCCACAGTCAGGCAGGTGATTGAAGCTGTGCCATTTACTTCAATATATTGGGGTAACTGGGACGCCAATATTTTGACTTTACAAGTTCAACGATATATTTGATGTAGAAGCTCAGGGAATAATTTGAACACTTATGGTATACAGTCTTGCTATGAGCAACTTGGTGTAACAAAAGATCGGTTAGATCCTGTTTACGTAATAAATTCATATTGAAACATTATTATTTGGCTTTACCCTACCCACTTTATTTCGTTTGATTATTTGTTATTTTTTAAAACACTCCTTGCATGGTACTATATTTTAGATTGTTTCTACACAGATTCTTCATAATAGTAATGCCATTTTAACAAAAGTGTCGACGGCAAATTTTTATTATACTTGGGAAGAACACCTACGAAGAAAATGTAGTGGGTGGGGTATTTTAATATTAACTTTGAATGGGACATACCCATTCTCTTGTTAATGTCAGTACACTGTTTATAGTTTTTGAGAGTTTAGCATATTCGAGCAAACGAATGTGTTAAATTAACTTAAGCCCACAGTAAATAACTGAAATGCCGGGGTAAATTTATCCCTATAGTTTTTCTTTGTTATCTACATCCGATATTATAAAAAGGAACAAAGCGTTTTGATTACTGCGTTTCTCTGTTCTGTGGTACAAATGGTTTTATCTGCAACCTAAACTCATGCATGTTTCTTTTATAGTGAACATACATGAAGATGGGAATGCTTGAAATTTATTAGCAATTAGTGTCCCACTTACCCCAAATAAGTGAGTAAGTGGGACATATGACTGCATGGTATTAATGCTGCCCTGTTGTTTAAAGGCCCCATCGCTCTATCAGCATGAAATATTTTATCGTGACGTATCGCTGCAAGCTTCTCACTACAGTTTCTCCATTGTATATGATCGTGATTAGCCGGCTTTGAAAAATTAAAACGTCCTTGAGTTTCTCATAAAAACGATTTGAAAAAATATCTAGGTCATTTTGGTTGGCAACTAAAATGACCTACTTTCGATTTCACAAGCTTCATTACATAGTAAAAATACAAGGTACAAGTGGTAACAATACAAGGTACAGGAGGTAAAAATACAATGTACAGTATTTTTATAGTAGATAAAAATACAATGTAAGGCAAAGATCTCATTCCTTGTCTCGCTGTTGTGTGAGTTAATAGCCCAACGGGGAACCAGAAACGAAAACTGTATTTTAACAGAAAGACATGTAATTTATTTTTCAAAATACTTTATTTCTTCTTTTTTGCCATTTAAATGACACAAAAAGCACAACTACCGACATATTATCATCAATTCTGAAGACTCTACCAATTTTATAAGGATTTGTGCTTCGACGATTTTTACCACTGATAGGACTATGGAGACTTTAACATAAACTGATACAAGGTATCTTATGTGTATTATGAAATCATCTGATGGGGAATTATAAAGTGCCAACAGATTTGATCTCGTTCTATCTTATTATTCTGTGAAAGCTGGTGCTTTTCCAATAAGTGTCCCACTTGTCCCAATTTCCCCTATTTGAATTAAAATCTATACAGCAGTCTTCTTATTCGTGACTAAACTGACGCTATAACCTTGAATGAAGCTGCATTTACGTTGAATGATAATGCCACTTTGAATGAAGCTGTATTTACGTTGAAAATCGATACTTACTTCTTTAAAACTTTGTTTGACCTTAGGGACCAGCCTATGGCCTCCTGTTAGCTTTCGTGTGGCTTGAATTCGGTACCAGCCCTTGGTATGAGATTGGTTCTCAGCCAGTTTGGCAGCTGCTAATTTAGCCGCTTCCTCTGGTGGTACGTTCTGTTTCCCGAGTTCCTTAGCAAGATGAATAATATCTGCACTCCCATCTGAATCTGTAATTCCATTGTTATCAATATCTGTAAGAAAAAAAGGTTCTACAGTAAACTTTCTGAGTATTGAGACAGGTTGGGCTGACCAAACAGTACAAAACCAGAGAAAACTACTCCTGATCAGGATCTACACTGTCTGCCATTCCATCTGCATCTTTTGCAAGCATTACTGCATTGCAAAACCAAACTAATACATATTAGGCTAATTTCGGTAATATTTTAGGTATCCCATTTCTTTAATTTTACGTGTACATAAGGTGTGAAGTTATGCAAAAAGGCTACCATGAGCCGCGACACGAGAAAAAAAAACAAAGTGACATGTGCGCCCAGCGAAGACTCAGATCAGCCTGGGCATCCGCCCAGTCTTATCAGAGTCTTCGCTGTGCGTTTAAAGGGTACCTAAGGGTCTACGCTAGCTCCATGCCGACAGCCAACATTCTGCTCGGACTGGGCGGATACCCAGACTGAACTGAGTCTTCGCTGGCGCTCATGCCAGTTTCTTTGTTTTTGTCGTGTCGCGGCTCACCATGTCCAGGGAACGTAGATCTCTGAAAGCATGTCAGCATAATTGGCATTTCATTTCTTTGAGAAAAAAGGAGATAAAAGATTTACCACCTCATATAGTTGATATAATAGAAACTCAAAATAGCTCTTTTTCAGTTAAGTGTTACACTGTTTTAAACCATGTGACCATGTAGACCTTGACCCCATGGCAACACTGATATATCTCTGAAACTGAAAATTTAGAGTAACGACATTATGGAATGTCGGTATTTTGCTGAACAATTCTGGTTACCAGCCATAATCGCCATGCACTGGTACTCAAAAGGGTCTGCATGTAGAGCTGGGCCTAGAACTACAGTCATCCTTTGAAGTTAAGGTAAGGCAGCTATTTTTGTGTAATGAAGATGATGAAGTGTCGGTGTTTTGCTGAACAATTCTGAAGGCAGCTATTTTTGTGTAATGATAAATAGTCTTTAATGTGCAGCTTTCTGTGCATTTTCATATTTAATTGATTTTATGTATGCCACTTGGGTTCTTTTGTGTATATGTTCGTAGTTTTATCACACTACGTGCATGGAACACATTTTTATAATTCCAGACCTTTAATTTTAAGGTGGCCTAAATTTTGAGGAATGGTTGTAGTTCTGGGCCCAGATCTGACCAGCTCACTGCAGGTGCTTAATGGAGAACTATAAAAAGATTTAAGTCAACACATTCTGGCCAGGTCAAGTTTGTTTCTCTATAATGACATCATTATTCATTAATTATCATTATTATTATTATTATTATTATTATTATTATTATTATTATTATGATACAGAGCTGATGTCGATCAAAGAACTTGAGCAATTACCTGATTATCTGGGGCAACAGCGGTATAGACGAAATATAAATATTTACAATAATCATGACTGTCTCTGAACTTTACGAAAGCCGCATTAAAATAAATCCTGCCTTATATTCATAGGCGTAGCTACTATGAAAACGCAGTCCCATGACGGTCAACACACGTGAGCAGTTTGCATTTTGAAATCAGCGCGCCATTATTTGTGTATATTAAACACGAACTGCGCATGCTCAGAAAAACATGCGCGCGCATGTTTTTCTGAGCAAGCGCAGTTCGTGTTTTGTCAGAACGCGGCAAAATCCAGTCCTGATTAATGTTGAACAATTACTGTGTTCTTTTATTTAAAGCGGTGATCGATGGCGGTGATTTTCATTATGGATCGTAAACTAAAGCAGGGCTTTTATGTTTGATCAATACATTAATACGTGTGCAAGTAACCATTGGTAATTAATTAAAAATTATAAGACAACTTCACTGCGATTGCTAGCTTGAAAGAAAAAAGAAAAGAAAGAAAAAAAAACTTGCCGTTTTGGGCCTAAATACTGGAACACCTGGACAAGTTACACTAACTATCCTTTTTTCAGCAAGCCAATTCACTGCATGCATCCATCGATTTACTAGCGAAATGGCAAACGGACCAGGTTCTGAAACAGGCTGATCTTGATCTACGCTGGTTTCTAAGACACTTTTGTTCCTCTTCTTAGTGTTATTGGACAGAACCTTTAATCGAAGAGGTTCGATAAGTAATGAAAAGACCGACTCTTTCATAACCACACCAAATCGTTCCGAACGAGAGAGTTTAAAACTCGTGCAATAATGAATCTTGTTATATCGCGGTACAGGCGTTCAGTTCCCGAAAAAATGCAATGAGTATTAGAAAAGAAATGAATAGACCTTCTTATATCACGGTAAATGTGTTCTGTGCAAAATAGGAGTCGGTACAGTTCCGGAATTGTCGTGCGCAAAGTATGAATTCTCACTTTGTGTTACAATTCCGGAATTGTACCAGTACAATTCTGGAATTGCGCAAGGGATTTAGTGGTTTATCGAGCAAGTAAATGTGTCTGCTCAGAGTGGGAATCTTTTTGGACAAAGTGAGAATCAAGTATTCATTTAATACAGGTAACAGGGCATTGGCTTTTAAATGTGGAATCTGTTTGACAAAATTACGGTCTCATACTTGGAAATTTTTCGGGTTATGGCTAATACAGGATGACAAGCTCGTATAATCAATTCTATCCAGAGGTTTGAGCAGTTGATTTGAAGCTCTGTACATATGCTGCAGAGGCTCAAACATTCTATTCTGAAACAAAAAATGACCATATCAATCAAATAAATGCAAACAAATATCTATTAACCGCACTAACATCTTAATCATTCTCAATTTGTCCGGATTCTCACTATGCGCAGAGACAATTCCGGAACTGCTTTGCGCAAGGTAAAAATTCCCACTTTGCGCAACAAAGTGAGAATTCCTACATTGCGCAGGACAATTCCGGAATTGTACCGATTCCTACTTTGCGCAGAACATATGCATTCAGCAACCGCAAAAGCGTTGAGTTTTGAACAAACGAATAGACCACCTCCTGGACCAAATGTAGCAACCTGATCAAGATGTGCACTGTTTGCCTTCTAGCTGATAGTTTTATTATATAATAAGGCCTAGTGAATGCGCACTCTCATCATGGTCATTGCAATGTTCCAATGTTTATGCCGCCCATTTCAGTCACTGCAGTACTCTCAGCAATGACAGTAAGTCTATAATTGCATAGCTTTTGCTAATACCTATTTGGACTGACATGGTTTTAGAGCGCTGGAATAAGTATGCAAGAGCGAGAGAATTAGATATAGACAATACCATGTTAGTGTCTTTTGATATCAAGTTTATCAGGCGAGACCAGAAACAGCGTAGGAATGGTTCGCCATTCCTACGCTGTTTCTGGTCTCGCCTGATAAACTTGATATCAAAAGACACGTACAGGGTTTTCTATTTATCATGCATCATTATATGATTTTACGGCGTAAAGAGCGGCAAACAAATGATAAGCAAACGCAGTTTTGTTCGAACTTGCTCACGTCGCGAATCTATGACCTAAGTCGGTGACGTCAATTAACCAATCGAACGTTGATATCACGGCCAACGTCAGTATGTAGCCAATCGTCTTCAGAGATCGCTTCTGTAGGCATCGCCTGATAACATTCGCGCAAGCGCATTTCTAAAGTGACATGATATCACATCATGTTATCATGTTATCATACCCCTGTATCAGGTGAATTTTGCAGCATATGCATGAAAAAAAAATCCACAAGTTTCTTTCAATATAATGAGATGCGTGACCTGACGAGCACGCGCATGTCGCCAGAAGGCACATGCCGTCAATGACGTCATAATGATGCCGATGCGACATAATGATGTCGCATCGACGTCAATATGACGTCATTTTACGTCGTGTGCCCGCTGGGACAATAGTAGGTATACCGTAAAATTCTAAAAATCGGGACATCCGTCCTAAGATGGAATATTTTATTTTTACAATGCAGTAATCCGTCTTAAAGATGCAGATGGAATGGCAAACAGTGTAGATCCTGGTCGGACGGCAAGAGCAGCCTGGTCAGGGCCTACACTGTTTTCTAAGACATAACTATCCCAGTGCTTAGATCTTTTACGGTACTGTGTAGAGCGCAACTTTAACGAACAACATCATATCATTGCCAGCATTAAATAAACACAGCTGGCATATGTCGTCCAATGACGTCGCATCGACGTCAGTACGATGCCATTTTGACGCCATAAATAACGTCACATTGACGTCAGTACGACGCCATTTGACTTCACGTATAACTGGGAATAGTTAGTATGAAAACGAATCTTTCATGATTTTTAGTTCCGGACAGAAAAGCTTTCTCTCTGGCCAAAAAATGTCATTGGAAAGAACAAAAATTTGAAACCCTCTTTTATTCTTTTCTGGTAAACAGATTTCCATGCAGAAGCTGGAAATATTTCTTATCTCTCTTTGCTATCGAATAATTAGTGATATAGCATAAAGAATGATAAAAGAAATGCAATCGAGAAACGGATTTTACAGAAGCAAAAATAATGCTTTTACCTCGCCAACAATAGCGCTTTCATGCCATTCAAATAATGAGAAACGACAAGCTGAACTGTCCCAATTAGATCAGCGAAAAGCGAAGACCCAGATCAACCTATGCATTTACTCTTGGTGGTGAGAGCTGCATACTGTTTTCTGTTGGACCGTCAAGATATATGCAGGTTGATCTTAACATTCACTGTTCGCATTTTCTTTTAATTCGTGCCATACGAAAGTGGCAGTTGAATTTTCAAACAACGTAGATTCAGATGCGGTGGTTCATGGTGAGCCGCCTTATCCGAATCTACACTGTTTGTATCTATTGTTGATTTCTCCAAATTGTGATAGTTTGGGTGTACATTTTTGAAAGATACAAATTTTGACGTCTTTTTTTTTTTTTACGTTTAGCCCGAGAACATTCAAAGCAGTCTGCGAGTGCATACAGTTTAGCTATATAGCCTTCGTGCTTGCAGATTCCTTGAGTGTCCATACTTGATGTGCGCGAAAAAGCAAAAGCTCTGATAGACTGCGCGTGGACGCATGCTGTTCTGAGCATTTGCTGTTGGCATATGGCACAGTTTTGCATGTCGCAACTCATTAATGACACTATCAATATCATTATAACTGAGTGGCCCTGAAATTCTAAATTCATTCTAAATTCTAAAATCAATGTTCTTATTCAATGAAAAAGACTTTACTGCTTTACACATACCAGCCTTAATTCCTCTTACTTAAAAATAGTTCTACGAGAATAATAATGTGCAATATCTACAGATATTTACAAACAACAAATAATATATGATATAACTTCAAATTAAGGTGCATGGGTACACTGCCATGTTTTTTTGCCCTTTTTTCCAAAGAGAGATAACTTTGTAACTTCTTGTTTGCAGACAGAATTTAACAAAAACGGGTCTACACTTAAAGAAGATAGGAGCAAATTCTTTCCTTAGAGAGTTCGTCCATATTGAGAAGGGAGGCAAAAAATGAAAATATAAGAGTTGCTTTCTCTGAAAGTGTATCCATACACCTTAATACCAAACTTCACTCAAACCGACACTGCACAACACTGGTACCCATACCTACAAATAGATGTTAACCCTTAAAGCGCCAAAACTTAAAATTGTTGAATTGGCAAACAGTGTAGATCCAGATGAGGTGGCCCATAATGAGCCACCTCATCAGAATCTACACTGTTTGCCCTCTAGTGTTCAAATTCTCAATATGATATCGCTTGGACGAAACATTTATTGAAATTCTGCAGACGTTAATTTTGTCGTCTGCTTTTTGGCGCATTAAGGGTTAACAACACCGTTTCAGTTCAAATATCATGCAAACTATGTTCAAGCTTTTTTTTCATCCAGATCAGCATGAGCACGTGTGCAGTATAATGACGTCATAAGCAGCTCGCTTAAGCGAACAAGTAGACACTTTTAAGAGAAGGAATACAACTCCTCGTTTTGAGTGCCATTGTCCAAAGGGGAACACTTTTTGTGAATTCCTGCTTGCTTCCCTGGAACAAAAGAAATTGCTCCACCAGGAATAAATTATTTCTTTTATGAGTTGACCCCATAAAAAAGGCGGCAAAACTACAAATGGCATTGCTGCTTCCCTGACTGTCTACCATTTCACCTTAAAATTATGCCAATAAAAAAAAAAGACAAAAAAATGAAAATGTGCATAGACTTGTATGGGCATGTGCGATCCCTAGGTATCCCCACGACGCGGATCCAGTGACGAAACGGTAAGCAAATACATGCAAGCTATATGTAACAAGCAGGGTGGGGTTGGGGGTAAAAACGTACTCCATAACACAACTGGGGAAGGTTTTACCATATATCATGCCATGCATATGCCATATCATCTGAGCGACAGTAGCCGTATGTTTTTATGTTATGCAAATATCTAAACAAAATTTAATGAGCCGCGACACGACAAAACCAACAATATGGTTGTGCGCCCAGCGCAGACTCAGATCAGACTGGGCATCCGCCCAGTCTGATCAGAGTCTTCGCTGTCCGCATGGAGGCAGCTTAGACCTTTAGCTACCCTTTGAGCATTAAACGAAGAGTCTGATCAAAGTAGGTGGCTGCCCAGGCTGATCTGAGTCTTCGCTGGGCGCATTACCACATTGTTGGTTTTGTCGTGTCGCGGCTCCAAATAAATATATCAGCCACATTTTTCATTATGTCCGAGAGCTTTGGCTACAGGTGACCAAATAACTGTTGATGGGCCGTAAACACTCAGAATGTCTATTGAACAGAAGCACACTGAGCTTGTGATTTTTTACCAATGAAATAACGGCTTCTCCGACGTTGGAGTTTTTCGGGCAAGCATCCATCTGTGTAGGACAAAGCAGAACTTGTTTTACTGTATATCTTTTAACGAATATTATTCTGAGCAAACAGTGTCGACCCAATTCACACTAAGTCTCCAAAGAGGAGAGGTCTGATCTGAGTCTATAAAGTGACTCCAGATCAAATTGCCAGCCCCCATCCCCGTTTCATAGCACAATCTATCTGTAAACGACGATATCATGGTGAACTTGAAATAGCATGAATATACGAAACAAAAAATAAATAAAAAATGGTAAGTTAGGTCCTTTTAGTATGCTTCTTACATTGTAGCTGCAATAAGATTTAGTCTACATTCAGTGCGGTCATTTTTGTCCTGATTTACGTGACCATCATTTTCTAACAGTATAAAGGAAAAATAGAGAAAATGAGCGAATAGTTAATTACTCTGTTTTCTTCATATTTCTTCAAACACCGGTTTTAAGTCAAAATGTTGTGTTAGCTTACAACTATACTATTTTACAACTCGACCGTTATACCTTTTTAGGAAAATTAAAGAAATATTAGTTCGGTCATTTTTTAACAAAATCACTACAACCCCAAAATATATTTTCAGTAGCGTCCGTGGCTATAATCAAGGTGAGGACGAATGAAGCAAAGGAACTGCATAAGCTGTCAGGTTTTTCTCCAGTCCCAAAATTTGTGAAGTTAGTGTGAATGCCAGTCTATAAGGGTGTATAGGGTACAACTCAATGTTTTACGCCATTTATACTAAGGCGGGATGGGGGTTCCTTTTTGCGACTTCCAGTTTGCTTGCCTGGATGACGGGCACCTTCCGAAAATAAGTCTACTCTAAAAAGAAAGAATTTGCTCCTCGGGGAGCAAATTCTTTCCTTTAAGAGTTTATCCTCATTCAGTAGGGAAGAAAACTTGAAACAGCAGTGTGCCTTCTCCTGAAAGTATACTTGTCATTGAAAACATTAAAGAAAACGACGTCATTTCCACGTCATGTACCCGCTGGATTACCTATAAGAGTGGGTCCCTTTTTGGAGGGGTTCCCTTGCCCTGAGAAACAATCAGGAAGTCACAAAAGTTGTCTACCTTTGTAAAGATGAATAACATAAACACCTTAAACTTGTATTTACAGATAGTTCTACGACACTCCTGTGATCAAGTATTCAGCCCAATTATAGCCTATAATTGAACTGCAGGAGAAAAAAAGGAATAAACAAAATCGATTTTGCGTACTATTGTGTTTTGAAATCATCTACAGATCAAACGAAGAGATCCATCTTAGAGTCTATTAAAAACCTACCATCTGGCATCCGCGCGTTTGCTGCCCCTTGTATACAATTTTGAAAGTCTAAATACAATTGCATGTTCCAAGCAGAAAGTTTTTCCTAAACTGAACAGCATTGCTTATACGTTGTGTGTTTAGTGCAAGCATGTTCTAAGCCCCCTACTGCGAAAGCTGTTCTTCGGGTTTCTTATACGCATTTAAAGATAATAACAATAATAATAATATATTATTTATAATAATAACAAAACGATTTGATGAAATATTTCATGCAATACCTCCGACATGGTCTAACTATACATTTGAATTAGTAACTGATAAAAGTGACTTTAAACAAAAATAAGATAAATTTTTATACAATTGCGGACCGCGGTTGAAATCGCATTATTGGACAAAAATAATTTATTCATACGTCACAATCACGTGCACGAATAAGAAAAATACCTCTACATGATCACATGACACACGTGGTCGCAATCGATATTCTTACAGGCCGTGAGGAAATAGGTAATTTGCATTTTAATTTGAAGATTATTTTTCATTCCATATTTATCGAATAAATATGCATTTTCTCAAAACTTTTACGGCTAATTATGAGACTATTACATATTCTCTAACGAAATTTTGTTAAAATATTTGTTTCTGAAAACATGAAATAAACGAGGGAGACAATCTTTAAGGTATATTTCACTTAAAATATACACTTTTATATATGCTTTTTTTTATTTGATTATTAAACTGTAAGACTTAATGAACACTCGACTGTCAGATATTTGAAAATGATTTCGCTCACTCTAAGTTCAAAGCAAATACTTGGAAACTATTTCTATACTCAAAAAAAATATTAAAGGGTCAAACTTTTACCCTGCGATTTCTGGAACATTTCAAACATTTGGTAAAATTAATCATTTCTACCTTCCATTTTATTCATTTTACAAGTTTTATACACATGAAGCTTGAACCTATAGCCTTTGTCTTGACCAAGGTCAAGCGTTAAGTCATACTACCCCTAAAATGAAAGTTGTTTGAATTCCCATAGAGAATTGATAGTGTGTCAGTTTGGTTGGGAATAACTTTTAAAATTGCTATGAGTTTTAAACTTCTTATAGCTTGCTGACCTTAAAAATGATTAAACTTGATGACTATTGAGCAATTTTTCAAAAAATTTACGAATTGGCGAAATCGAAAATTTTGGTGAATTTGTTCCCTATGGACTTCAAACAACTCTGATTTTGAGGGTAGTGTGAATTGAAGTCTGGACTTGGTCAAGATATAGGCTATATTTTCAAACTTCATGTGTACAAAACTTGTAAAATGAATGAAATGGAAGATGGAAATGATTTATTCTACCAAATGTTTTAAATGTTCCAGGAATCGCGGGGTAAAAATTTGACCCTTTAATATTTTTTTCGAGTATATTTCGCTGTGTGTGATTTGGTTGACTTCGACTTCCGTCTACAAATGATATTTTCATCTGGACACTGGACAGAAGCTTAGACAAATTCGATGTCTGCATGTAAGATCGGAGTTGAATACCATGGCTATGAATAAACATGTCAAAAATGATAAGTAAGTGGATGCCCGGGCTGATCTGAGTCTGCGCTGGGCGCACAACCACATTGTTGGTTTTGTCGTGCCGCGGCTCATTTATAGTCATTATAACCACTATCTCGCTTTCTGCATGCAACCGACTTCAAAATCAAACTGACATGATCTATGTAATTGTATCATAAATAACACCATCATCGTTTATCGTCTTTTTCTTTCTTTCTTTATTTTACACCATCGGGCTTTTTTGTTCAAAACTAACGACGCCGTTTTTTAATGAGACATTATATTACTCAAAATATTCCCGTATTTTGGCGAAAAAATGTGAGGTCTCGTATTGTGACAGCAAAAAAAAAATATTAGCAAACTTGATTTTGTCCTAATAGAGAATCCTCTAACGAACTAGTTAAGGTAAGATGCTTTGAACAACTGGACCTAGTTCAAGCGATCAGTATTTTTTTTCTCTGCGACATTCGACCCACTTTGTCACCATGACCCGATATGGTGATTATAGCTATATATGCTTGTATCTTTTGCTTTTATAACCGCGGGTCAGAAGATTCGTTACAAGACAATAGACGTCCTAAATAGTGTACATGACATGCTGAATACAAAAGCAAATAAAAATAAATTGACTGCCACTTTTCCTGGAGTAGATCGATTATATTTTATTTGCTTTGTAATAAAATGCTGGAACATTATCGACCATAGCCTTGAAAATGTGACATGATCAAGCCCAAATGGGTAAACGCGTACTTCCCATTCCTACAAATGGATTACCAAAATATCATAATGATAATAATGAGACGCGACACGAGAAAACCAACAATGTGGTTGTGCGCCCAGCGCAGACTCAGATCAGCCTGGGCATCCACCCAGGCTGATCAGACTCTTTGCTAAGCGCTTAAAGGGTAGCTAAGGATCCAAACTACCTTCATGCGGAAAGCGAAGACTCTGTTCAGACTGTGCGGATGCCCAGGCAGATCTGAGTCTGCGCTGGGCGCACAACCACATTGTTGGTTTTCTCGTGTCGTGGCTCAATTTGATCCAAATAAGTATGAAAGATTCAGCTTCGTGAAAAATAAGCCTGATGTAAAGGCAAAGGTTTCTCGTATCCTTGTCGCGCGCAGTGGGTGTTAGGGGCCCACCATATCTTGGGCAAAGCACATGAAATATTATATATGCTCAGTTGAAAACGTTTATACAGCATATTAGGAGTCGCAAAATGAATTTAGTTTTCAGCTCACCTGAGCCGAAGGCACCGGGTGAGCTTAAAGAATAGGCAGGCTTCGTCAAACGTCGCCGTAGTCTTCCGTCAACATTTACATAGGACTTCTACTCTAAAACCGCTGGACCGATTTTAGTCAAAGTTGATATGTAGTCTGCAGGGATTAAGGGTACAAAAGTTTCTTCAAATGATTTTGCTCCGATAACCATGATGGCCGCCAAGAGTGATAACTCTGTTTAAAGCACAAAATCTGCTCCAGAACCGATGACGCGACTAAGCAGATAGTTTGCAGGAAGCATGAGGGACGCCTCCCAACTCAAATTGTTCAAATCGTAACCTTAGGATTAGATATGTCCACAAGCAGGGGTAAAAACGCAAAACTGGCTTCATAATAGGGAAACCTTATCCAGTTATAAGCTACATTTCTCAAAACTTCTTCAGACATATAAACATTGTTGAGGGCGTTTAGTTCTCAGATAATCTTGAATTGGCAAAATTGGACAATTCACCATAGAAAGGTGAAAGTATGTGCACTTAGTACTGGTTAACTGCTTAGGAGGTCTAAGCCTGCCCAGGAATAGTACGGTTAGGTTAACTTATCGTTCCGACATGACCATAGCTGTTTGCCGTGGACCTTAAACAATAACAAAATAACACAACAACTTAACAGGAGCTGATCGTCTTGAAACTTACAGACAATATTGGTACGCATTGGAATTCTGATGGAAAGACATAAGTCAATGACTTACTTCTGTATCCCTTTCATCGTGCTGTATATTGCTATGTCATGTAAAGATTGTTGTATATATATTTATGTTTACAGTATATTGAATAAAATATTGTTTAAACCAATTCTGATGGAAATTGACTTTGAGCAAGCTTTAGGTTTTGCAATGCTATTCATTCAGGGTTATGGCCCACTGAAGTTCCCATTGATTTACAACGGGAAGAAACTTATCTACGGGTTCCAAGCCTCTTAATGTATCTATGTAATAATATTGCAACTAACGAGACATTGGAGAAGTTCAAATTTTAAATGTATCGGATTGTTTACTACACTTACATGTAATTAACCCTTTATTATATCGAAAAAGCTGCATTTTTCAATGACCCTTCTTGAAACTTATACATATTGATTGATTTGCATTAGACTTCAGACTGATTAGAATTTGAGCAAGTACAGACTTTACTCCTTCAATTACGATGTCTGCAGGCTGGCAGCTACAGTTTTCAAGACATCTTACTGAAACTTTTGTGACGGTATAGGTCACGGATATAAATAGATATGCAAATTACAAACTCGGTAGTTTGTGATCGAGTAAATGTTGGGGTATATAAGCAAATAAACCGCCCTTAGTGGGTGAGCATGCTTTTCTACTGACGGGGTTTGTTTGCAGGTCGGCCCACGTTACATTTGGTGGCAGCGGTGGGATAAGGTCAACTGCCAGACCGGAGTTGCCTTACCCATGTAATTCCCAGGCCAAGTCTCGGGACGAGACTTCTCGGAGGGGGAAGTAATGTGACGGTAGAAGGTCACAGATATAAATAGATATGCAAATTACAAACTCGGTAGTTTGTGGTCGAGTAAATGTTGGGGTATATAAGCAAATAAACCGCCCTTGGTGGGTGAGCATGCTTTTCCACTGACGGGGTTTGTTTGCAGGTCGGCCCACGTTACATTTGGTGGCAGCGGTGGGATAAGGTCAACTGCCAGCCCGGAGTTGCCTTACCCATGTCATTCCCAGGCCAAGTCTCGGGACGAGACTTCTCGGAGGGGGAAGTAATGTGACGGTATAAGGTCACGGATATAAATAGATATGCAAATTACAAACTCGGTAGTTTGTGATCGAGTAAATGTTGGGGTATATAAGCAAATAAACCGCCCTTAGTGGGTGAGCATGCTTTTCCACTGACGGGGTTTGTTTGCAGGTTGGCCCACGTAACACTTTATTGCAAAAAGCTTGTCCCCATGGCAGGTACTTCTTCAAAAATTCACACAATATTTTTGTCTCAGACTTCAGGCAGATTAGAATTTGAGACTGATGGCCTTGAAACTTAAACTATAGCATTGGGTGCTCGAGTACTATCAAGTTTCTCCAAATTATGACACTGGGTTGGCTCTGACCTTTATTACGGCAACGTCAGATTTCTATATGAGTAAATGCATTATAATTAGAGTTCTTGGAAATACGAGGGTCATCCAATAAGTCTTGCAAACGGCTAAGTTTCAGGCAAATGATAAATAAAAGCGAGTCATGCAATCCACATTCCTCCATTGCATCTTCCATTCTTTCTAGTCAATAATTTCCAGAAACGTCACGATCTTGCAAATGTCGTTGCTAGGCAACTGAAGAATACTAACGTTGGGAGTGCGGCGGCGGCTTCTAGTAATCTGTTTTGGATTCCTTAACTTATTTCAGAACGCTAGTAAATATCTGGGCCCGGTTGTTCAAAACCAACGACGTCGTTAGTTAACGTTTCGTTAAAATTTTAAACGCTAATATCTGAAATACGCCAATATTTTTTGTTGAAAAAATGTAAGAAGCTTTTGCTATCAAAAACTAGTCCAGAGATGCTGAAATGTAGAAAATAAAGAAAATATATGCTCCGGGCCTTATTTAATATCGTTTGCAGCCTTGAGAAACCAGAGGCAAACGTCCAAAACTAGAAATTTGCTAAAATTCTGTAATGTTCTATTGTTGCCTAGCGACCACATTTGTTTGGTATTGTCTCCTATTTGAGTTCTTAAATATAAGACGATCACTTTAGAACACGAGTTCTTGGAATCTGAAAGAATTATAAACATATACATGTATGTAGGAATTTTCTTCCCCTCACCTCTTGTAAAAGACGTCGTGTTTGTGCAATTTCACCGCCGGTATCGATCGCTTACACCCTTGCATTCAAAACTCTCCCATTTCTGAGAAAGGAATGTCACATGTATGATTTTTAGTATATATGTGTATATTAAACGTGAGCTGCTTAATCTGTAATTTGGTCACTCTACCTTAATCAATAAAACAGTTATGGCGGTGTTTGCAAGACTTCTTGGATGACCCTCGTAGTATCGAAGACGTCGATAAAACGCCGGTAGATACAGTCACTTGAATGGGTACATGAAAAAAATTTCAGAACTAGAGGTCAGGGTCATTCTTTGGCATTTGATCAAGGTCACTCATATTTCAATAATTTCAGACAGCAGCAAAATTCCTATGTAGCGTCTCTGACAGTTTCTTTAAACATAGTTGTGGTCATATGACCAAGATAGGCGTCATACCCATATAAGGTGAAACCCTTTTAAGAACCAAATAGTCTATGGCACCGAAATTTGGTATATTGCATTTTGGATTCATACTATCATCAGGTGATTTTACTCAGGACATGGCCCTTATCTTCAATGTTTCTGCTAAAGAGTAGGATAAATGGATATTCAATACTGGACTTGTTTTAACAATTACAATTGCTTATATGTAGACGCCGCACCTTTTTCACATTATACTCTGTCATTGCATTCAAAGCATTTGAAGTTTCAATAAATTATTCACTTGAAGCCTTGGGTATTTATCTCCGTGTTATTTTTGTAAACTCAACAGTTTTACATAGCTCAGTCCTGTTTCTCTGTATTTGTTTTTAAAGGTGGGGAATTGAAGATTTCTTTAGGTTTTGAATGACACAGAAGCATTTTCTAAAAACAGCAAAAGACAGAAGTGAAGTCAACTAAATTAAAAGACTGTTTTAAAACAAGCCAAAATGATGCATTTTTGCTCCGAGAGTACGACATCGTGTTTAAGGTACATTGATACACGTCCATGGTAAACCGCCATTTTTAAATAGGAGGGACAGTTTAATGACACCCTATTTGCTTCCCTGGATAATTCAAATGGAGTGTACTCTAAAAGAAAAGAACATGCAGAGCGAATTCTTGACGTTTCTGGGTCCTCAGGAAGTCTTCTCCTTGCATTTAGTATACTTTGAAAACCAGAAATATGTGAGAGAGTATCTACAATGTGCGGGTGGGGTATTTCCATTCTTTTCGATACTTCGTATCTCACTATAGAAAAAAAAACGGTTTCTGGCCTTATTTGAGGCTAATGTGTACTTACTGAGGCACCAGAAACGTCAAATGCCTGTGCTTGATGTTACATGCGCTCATCCTTATGTAATTATTGCAGTTGATCTAAAGTTTCATAGACCCATTATGCTGTTAGAGCTTAGAGTAATCAAGCATAATAACAGGTTAAATGACATGTAAAATTAATTACCAGGAGGATTAACTTCAAACACCAAAGGATGATCTTTTGGGTGCAAATTAATTATCTGCAAAGATATTAAATTCATCTTTGCTATTAATGGTGTTGTAAAATGCCAGCGTGCAACTTTATGAAAATTGTCTGTGTATGATCCTCATGGAGATTTAAATCCCTCGTTTAGATGTGGTCTGAGCTGATGAAAGGCAAGTACGAGCTGCGTATGCCGGGTCGGACAGGCCTGTCATATGCGAAGGATTGTTTGCCCTAGGACTTTTCGTACTTTTGGTCCCTAATGGTATATATGCTTTCGATTACAACACTGCTGTCATAATTTCAAGTAAACCTTTCCGATCTTGATATAAAACCAAACTCTGCTCGTTTCGTTTCTGCCTACAATGAGGAGAAGAGCAAAGTCTTCCCTTTCAGAATTAATCCCTTTTAAGAAGGGTTTTGTTATCAAAAGAAGCAAAGAGGAAGTCACCAATGCTGTTCCCCTTTGTAAAAATGGCGTAAAAAATCAGTGCAGATTAGGTAAAAATCAGTGCAGATTAGATGAAGTGGCACATAATATGCCTTTCTATTGCCCTATTTTCGATATTTGGCAGCACATACATCTTTATTCTTTTCTACATTTAGTTTGTCCCCTAAGTTTTGGCCGGAAAAGCTCGTAAGGATTTCGTCAGCATAACATATGGTTGGCCTTTACGGACATATTTCAAAGAAAAGAGACACTTATGCAAACAATAACTGGAGTCGAAACAGTCAGTGTAATCAGTATGTATGTATGTCTATTCTATGGTTAATGATTTAATGAAAGAAAATATATCATTTGAATCAAAATTAAGCCACTATATGTTATTTTATTGTGTTTGTACTTTTTGCTCTTCAGTAAATGTAGATATATGCATTTGTTCTCACTATATAGAAACATGTATTTCTATGGCTATGAGCATTGTATTATGTTTTATGCCAATAAACTTATTTGTATTTGTATTTTATATAAACTTGACAAGAATAGGAAGAAAAGTACGGCTTTAAATCCCTGTATTACAAAGTTGAAAGTACAAATTATGACTTTCAGTAAACTGTTATGTGACATCGTAGCTCACGTATATAACCTAGTTGTAACATTGCTGTATTGCAAGTAACAGCCAAGGGATAATCTGACAATACCGTAAAAAGTTCTAAATATTATTTCATGTCCATTGTTACTAAGATCGCTTAAGGTTAGCTGTTACGTTACAAACTATGATAAGGTATACAAAATAAATGAACTGGCAGTCAATTATTACGTTAACCTATAATCTCCTAAATCTCAAAATCAAACTTTGCCGCTTGCTTTTCTTATTGTTATTTACTATATTTGTATGGCTATAAATGTGTGTACGGATATATGTTTCATGCCAGATAAACATAGATTTTCTTGTATGTCAATAACAAAAACATCCGTGTGATGTTTTTGACTTTTTAGAATCTTTGACGACCCAAATTCCCAAATTCTGTAGTTACATGGCTACAAGGAGGTTCATCCTGCAAAACTGGAGTGTACATTGTACACCTGCTCATAATCCTCGAGAGAGGGTGTAGCAGTATACGAAGAAGAAAAAAATTCCCAAATTCAAATGACAGCAGTAATAAGTCCATTCTGGTCATCTATATTTAAGATTCATATCCAAAGTTTAATAGTAAACCATTCTGATTAAAATCAGAAGCTAAATTAGTAACTCATCATTAATTGGCACAGATTTAAGATTGGATTTCAGTCAGACTGGAAATACCTTCATGTAGTGTTTTACAAACTAAAGCAACTTAAATTGTGACTTCTTATTTGCTTCTCTGAACAATAACACACCTGGTTAACTATGTTTCCGAGGCTGTTGCGAAACGAAAAAGATTCTAAAACTACTAACTACTTGGTCATCGTGGCTAAACAAATTTCAAATTTGTTTAGCCACGATGACCAGGTCGTTTGGGAACTAGGACTCTTTTTCGTTTGGTAAGAGCCTTTTTTCGTTTGGTAACAGCCCTTGTATATACATAGTTAACCAGGGGTGAATAAAACCTTTCCAAAGAGGGGAAGGGGGGGGGGGGAAGGGTTATTCTGTTTGCAAAAGATAGAAATAGTTAGACAAGGGAAGTATTCAAACCATTGTATATTATGTTCATAAACCTAGTAAAACGTATGTTTACAAAAAAAGACCACTTTTTATCATTTGCTGAGAAGTTAAAAAGAGATGGTAACAATGTTTAGTTGTCATCAGTTTTCAAGGGTGACCTTTGTGTTGCCATCTCAGAGGACTATGGTTAGCCAAATCGTTGAATAGGCTAGTTTGTGAAAGCTAACCACGACTTCATGCCTAACTCCTGACAACTTTTTGTTTTGTTGGACAAAATTATGCCAAGTGGGCTTCTGGAGAAATAGCTGTCCCTTCCAATTAAGATCATTAATAGTTAGTTAGGTAAAATTTGTGTTCATGTTCTCACTGTCACTTATGTTTATAGGGAGATAGATTTATATGTCAACAGGCTTCTTTCTTTATGTATGTATGTATGTATGTATGTATGTATGTATGTATGTTGAATTCATATGAATAAATATGTCAAACCAATTAAGCTCGTGTCATTTTAGCAAAGTGCAAGATGTCTGGTAGCTCATGTGGCCATAACCCAGCCGGCACACAAGGTTGAATCAACCTTGAATCAACATTAATTCAACGTCATGACGTTGAATCAAAGTTGATTCAAAGCTGATTCAACCTGACATGCCCAGTGGGAACAGAAGTCACCATACGGTAGGAAATGATACGCGTTGCACAAAAAAGCAAAATCAACAGTGTTTCTCACTTAAGGTAGATTATGTTGCGGCTGGCCACCAGAAAGCAGAGTGGTGGATAGCCGGGAACTGGACTGCGATTCCATAACTCGAATAGACAATACATTTGCACGCTGATGCAAAAAACTGACATGAAACATAAATTTTGATGTGACAAATGGACACAGCACGTTAGAATTTGACAATATACCTTTACGAGTTGACACTGAAACTGACCAAGTACAATTACACGTTCATGCTAAAAAATTCACTGTTACATACTTTAATACGCATTGATATATATGAAATTGACAAAAAACAATTTAATGCTAAAATTAGAAACTGACACAATACATTCACATGTTGATACAGTGACCTATAAATACATATATATATATAGGTCACTGGTTGATATCAGAAAGTGATTGGACGGACACACGGCGCCAGGTGTGTGCAACTATGGTTACGTACCGTTGAGCCACTTGGGTAACGTCGATACGAGAATTGAACAGAACAGAAATATCAGAAAGTGACACACTACAGTTGCACGTTGGCGCAGTGTATTTACACTATGATATTTGAAATTGATACAATACATTTACGCGTGGATATAATTTTGAAAATTGATAAAATGCATTTACACGTTGATACAAGAAATACGAGTAACTGACAAATAAAAGACAAAACTACATACATCTACGTACAGTGCACGTTGAATAAGATAATAACAAATTACCTTTACACCTATGTATTAGAAACTGACACAATATATTTAAACATTGATATATAAAACTGACACAACATATGTACATGCTAATATCAGAAATTTAAACAATACATATTAAAAAGTCGACACAATATAGTTACACGTTGATAATCATTGAGACAATACATAAAACACGTTGGTATTATAAACTGACAAACTGCATCTGCACGTTGAAGTAGAAAGTGGCACAATACGTTAACACATTGATATTTGAAAAAGATATAACCAAATTATACACTTGTATAAGAAAAGAGCGTTTTTGACAGTTATATGTATTCTTGAATATGTTTCCATCTTCCAGAATAACATGTGTTAACTCTTTAAGCACCGAAAAGCAGACGACAAAATTTACGTCTGCAAAAATTAAAAAAAATGCCTTGTTCAAGACATTTCATATTGAGAATTCAAAGACTAGAGGGTAAACAGTTTAGATCTAGATGATGCGGCTCATTATGAGTCACCTCATCAGGATCTACACTGTTTGCAAAGGACCTGGTATGATAAGGCCCATATTTGGCCCCCAGAAAACTCATTTTTCAAAAGTCTTATTTCCATAATAAAAATGTATTCATATAAAAGTTCAAACCTTGAATGTAACAGCAAACACAAAATTAACCAGTTCTGGCACAAAATATTTGTGATATTTGTACTGAACATACCCCTACCCCCAGCGGATTCTGACGAAAATGACGAATTTGGTAGCCTTTGTGGCTTTCAAAATATATGAGCCCGGCCTCCAGCACATTTAATATTTTGTATACAGATAAAATTTTAATATATTTACGTGCCATGAAAATATTAAATGTGCTGGAGACCGGGCTCAATGTTTATTTTTAACTTTTTGCTACCAAACTGGCGGCGTTTGGAACATTTTCCCAGCGTTCTCAACATAAAAACGCCCCTATCTCCGCTAATAGACAAAATAAACATATGTTGTGGGTATTCATTTTCTTAGTTAGAACACAAGGAATAATCTGGTATACATTTCATTTTGATCTGTTGGAATTTTTTGGTTAGCGTCTCTGGACTTGCAAACTTGAGTGGGTGGGGTACCTGGAGAGGCCTTGTGCAGTGTACAGGTAATTAGCAGTGCAATCTTACATATAAGCAGTTCATCAAAAGCCTGTTGTTAAGAGCTTTCAAAAGTTATCGTAAATGACTTATTTCTTGAAAGGAATATGTATTAAACTCAAATTTTCTCGCAATTTTCCTTCATTTTATTGAAACAACATAGGCATGTCAGAAATCATGTTATTCTGAGAATTAACAAACACGAAACATATTACTTTCGCTTGTTCCCATACGCACAAATAATAAGCAATAAAAACCATGAATTTTAAAGAGAATTTGAATGGGGGCCAAAAACGGCCCTTATCATACCAGGTCCTTTGCTTATTTCATCACTGGGGCTTAAAACATTAAGGCAACTTACTGGAGTCGCCTTGTAGGGCAATTCTAAGAAAGGCCACTATATTTGTGGCTTCTATATAGGAATGAGGAAAAAACTATAATGGTTACCGTTAAATCTAAATATAAGACAAAGTGTCTTCAAAGCATTCGTACAAAAGAAACGAAAATAAAAGACTTACCTATTCCTATTTCTAGTTCAGACGCTGTTTTATTCGTTCTCCCACAACAGTACATTTTATCCACAAGAAATGCAGATACTATGAGCAATGGGAAAAACATAAAGGTCACGATTGCTTCCCATAGTAGAACCTCCCCGGGTGATGACAACACGAGCACCACAATGAGCCAAACATATGCAAACATACTGAAAAACGTCGTTACTGCATAAACCCTAATATTTTCAATTTTTCTAACTTCTCCAGCAGGAATACTGACTACACACACTGCCGTAATGATCAACAAATTGAAGGCCGCCGATCCGACAATAGTCGCGGGTCCAAGGTCCCCAGCTTTGAACCCTTTACCACAAATATCTATGACATTCAGTAAAATTTCCGGGGCACTTGTTCCAAATGCCATCAAACTTAAATTTGCTACCGTATCATTCCAGACTTTAACCTCAATTTCTTCAACACCTCCTTTAGCTTTTGGGTTTGACACTTTTATAATTCTGGTTGTACTTGTGATTTTCTCAATTCCAACCATAAACGTGTCGGCCACGATGGCTATGCCTAGAAAACACCAAAGCATTCCGACGAGATACAGAAATATCCGGGTACCAAGAGCCCATGAATATTCACTAATAATCGGAAGGATCAAACCCTTGTTGGCACAAGTATAATTGCTCAGATCTATTGTGCCACTCATGTTTTCAACTTCACTCTTCTCACCTTCTGGATGGTCTCCTTGTCAATACTGAAACTTACGAAATATACTTTTGATGTTGAATAACTCAAGGCATACTGTATGTTTGATCTAACAATAATTTATGTAACATGCATCCCAGCACCAGTGTAGCTACTACATGCATTCATGTTTAGGATTGACCAGTCTGTATTTCCCATTTGTTGTCTGAAAAAGAAGAAATAAATGAAGGTTACATAAAGATTCCATTTATTGACCACTTCAGGTGAATTGATACACTTCAGGGAAGCATATGCCATTTTTAATTGCTCCCCGAGATGCAAATTTGAAGATTCCATACTTAAAGGACTACGTCACTGAAGAAAACAAACAGGGAGTGGTTGTCCATGTTAAAATGGCGGGAAAACATTGAGTTGATGAATGATTGTCCCCTGGCAGTATCACCAGTAAACAATTCTAAGTTATACCCATATGCCTTAGCTTACATCTTACAACCCATACGGAATTTCAAAGTTTATTTTGGCGCAGAAATTGTATTAATGTTGAATATATGACCAGTGGACTATTCTATGATTATAAATTAGATGAGTTCATTTGTCTATTTGTCATAGGGTGTCTGGCCCCGAGGTTATAAAACTTTTTTCATGCTCAACTCAGCTGAGCATGAAATTTAAAATGCCCATTAATATAAAAAAAAACCAAGAAATTCAGCATTTTTCAGGCTCAGATAAGCCAAGAAGGCTATTTTTTCTACTCATAAATATTAAAATGCCAACAATTGTTAAAATTTATGAGCAGAAAAAATTTCATGCTCAGCTGAGTTGAGCATGAAAAAAGTTTTATAACCTCGGGGCCTGGTTTGCTATTTTTCTTGTGCCATTTTTATTTCAAGGAGAAATACATAATCGCCTTATGCAAATAGTGCAGGTCTGGTGTGGATCTACACTGTCAAGAAATTCAGCATTTTTCAGGCTCAGATAAGCCAAGAAGGCTATTTTTTCTACTCATAAATATTAAAATGCCAACAATTGTTAAAATTTATGAGCAGAAAAAATTTCATGCTCAGCTGAGTTGAGCATAAAAAAAGTTTTATAACCTCGGGGCCTGGTTTGCTTTTTTTCTTGTGCCATTTTTATTTCAAAGAGAAATACATAATCGCCTTATGCAAATAGTGCAGGTCTGGTGTGGATCTACACTACCAATGCCCCTTTTATGGAACACTAGGCGTAACTGTGTTAATTCCTATCATGGACACGAGAAAAAGCCTGCGATATCAGGAAATGCTAAACAAAACTGTAATTGTTATTGTTTGATGTCTGTTATGGATGTATTGCCTTGTTACCCCCACATTCCCATCCCCAGACTGCGGGTTAAATTTCTGAACAAAAAAAGAAGACATTGTCAGACCAGAATAGTCAAGTGCAGGTCCAGTTTGTAAAGTTTTACGATAGTAACAGTCCGTGAAATATTTACATCATGGGTACAGATTAAATTTAGCTTGGACGTCACGCCAAATTTATAATCATTATATAAATGCATTTAGCCGCTGGTCTCTGTAAAGCTTACATCATTAGGAACAAGAGGGCCATGAGGCCCTGAATCGCTCACCTGAGGAATTGGCAAGTTGTCTTTTTCTTATCATGTCTGAAATTGTCAAAATATGAGTCTTGGGTCAAAATTCAAAGAATGACCATGACCACCAAAATGTACTCCTAAATCTTCATGTACTCATTAAGACAACCATATATACCGTTTTTAGGCCAAAATCCCCAAAACTTTCCATGAAACCTTATGTTCTAGCATTTTCCCATATTTGACCATGCTGCAAAAAAGGTCAAGGTAAACCCAAGGTCATCATTTGAACAGTCTTGGTGGTACTCTAGTACTCCATGCTACTTTCCAAGTTTCAAGGCCATAGGTGTATTGGTTCTGGAGAAGAAAAATATTAAAGATTTACACCATAAATGGTGATGGTGGCCATGTTGGTCATGTGACCTGGACCATTTGAACAAATTTTTATTCAATCAGCCCCTGGAGTCTCTATATGAAATGTGTTTACAATTGGCCCTTTGGGTTTTGAGGAAATGATTGAAAATGTCAAAATATGAGAGATCTGGATCAAAGGTAAAAAAATGACCTTGACCTCTTGTACTCATAATTCTTCAAGACCTCGTTAAGACAACTGTATATACCAATTTTTAGGCCAAAATCTTCACAACTTTCCATGAAATCTTATGTTCAAGCATTTTCCCATATTTGACCTCTACATACCAAGTCTCAAGGCCATCTGTCAATTGGTTCTGGAGAAGAAGATTTTTAAAGGTTTTTACCATATATGGACGTGGCGGCCATGTTGGTCATGTGACCTGGACCTTTAAAGAATTTTTTCATTCCCTCAACCCCTGGAGGCTCTATATGAAATTTGGTCACAATTGGCCCAGTGGTTTTTAAGGAAATTGTTTAAATTTGTCAAAATAGGAAGAGTTCTGGGTCAAAGAATGACCTTGACTTCTTGTACTCATAAATCGTCATGTACTCATTAAGATGACTGTATATACCAATTTTAGGCCAAAATCTTCAGAACTTTCCATGAAATCCAATGTTGTAACATTTTGCCATATTTGACCTTGCTGTCAAAAGGGTTAAGGTCAACCCAGGGTCATAATTTGAACAATCTTGATTATACTTGAGTACCCAATAATACATACCAAGTTTCAAGGCCATCGGTCAACTGGTTCTGGAGAAGAAGATTTTCAAAAGTTTTTACCATATATGGGCCTGGTGGCCATGTTGGTCATGTGACCTGGACCGTATGAATAAATTTTCATTCCCCCAGACCCTGAAGGCTCTATATGAAATTTGGTTTCAATTGGCCAAGTGGCTTTTGAGGAGATTATTAGAACTTGTCAAAATATGAGATATATATGAGATATAAATATGACATATATTTTGAAAGCCACAAAGGCTACCAAATTCGTCATTTTCGTCAATTGGTATATACATTCATTTTAATGAGTACATGAAGATTTATGAGTACAAGAGGTCAAGGTCATTCTTTGACCTCCTGTACTCATAAATCTCCATACTGTCATATTTTGACCATATCAGGTAATCTACTGAAAAGCCACAGGGCCAATTGAAACCAAATTTCATATTGCACTTCCAGATGTTGAGGGAACAAAGATTTGTTCAAATCGTCCAGGTCACATTATCAACATGGCCTCCAGGTCCCATTACCAACATGGCCACCACGCCCATACATGTACATGTATTTGGTAAAAAGCTTTAAAAATCTTCTCCGAAACCAATTGACCGATGGCCTTGAAACTTGGTATGTAACATTGGGTACTTGAGTACTATGAAGAGTTTTTGAATTTTTACCTTGGGTTGACCTTTTTTACGGCAAGGTCAAATATGGGAAAATACTAGAACATAAGATTTCTTGGAAAGTTTTGAAGATTTGGGCCTGGTATATACATTCATCTTAATGAATACATGAAGTTAGATTTATGAGTACAAGAGGTCAAGGTCATTCTTGGACCTTTGACCCTGAACTCTCATATTTTGACAATTTCGAACAATCTCCTCTAAAGCCACTGGGCCAGCTGAAATCAAATTTCATATAGAGTCTCCAAGGGTTCAGGGAATGAAAACTTGTTCAAGCGGTCCAGGTAACATGACCAACATGGCAGCCTTGCCCATACATGGTAAAAAGCTTTAAAAATCTTCCTCTCCAGAACCAATAGGCCGATGGCCTTGAAACTTGGTATAAAGCAGTGGGTACTTGAGTTCTATCAAGATTATTCAAATGATGATCTTTGGTTGACCTTGATCATTTACGGCAAGGTCAAATATGGGAAAAGGCTAGATCATAAGATTTCGTGGAAAGATTTGAAGATATCAGTATATACATTCATGTTAATGAGTTTATGAAGATTTATAAGTACAAGAGGTCATTCTTTGATCTTTGACCCAGAACTCTCATATATTGACAATTTCAAACTTCTTTTCAAAAGCCACAGGGCCAATTGTCAGCAGATTTCATATAAAGTCTCCAGGGGTTGAGGGAACAAATTGTATTTTCAACTGGTCCAGGTCACATGACCAACATGGCTGCTTTGCCCAATTATGGTAAAAAGCTTTAAAAATCTTCTCCAGAACCAATTGACTTATGGCCTTGAAACTTGATATGTAGCATTGGGTACTCCAATTATACCAAGATAATTCAAATGACATTGGGTTGACCTCAAGATCTTTTTACAGCATGGTCAAATATGAGAAAATGTTAGAACACAAGATTTCATGGAAAGTTTGGAAGGTTTTGGCCCAAGATAGTTCAAATGGTGGCCTTGGGTTGACCTTGATATTTTCTATGGTTGACCTTGACCTTTATTCTGTTATGTCAAATATGCTTTCTGTTACTTTAATATGCGAGAACACTAGAATATATGAGTTCGTGGAAATTAAAGAGGATAAAAATTGATATTTAGTCATCAAAATGAGTACATGAAGATTTCTGAGTACAACAGATCAAGGACATTCTCTGACCTTTGACTATGGTGTGTCATATTTTGACAGTTTCAAATGTTGCCTCAAAAGCTTCTGGACCAGTTTCAACCACATGATTAAAAGTTTGTTCAAACAATCCAAGGTGCATGATTAAAATGGCTGCTATGCTCATATAAGGCAACCAGCAACTAGTTAAAAGTGGGATATAGGTATAGCTTTTCCAGAATTAGTGTTAGGATTGTAAACTTCTGTTGAATGTTCTGGTTTAGCTCTGTTTTGTGACAATGCGCTGACAGAGAAAGAGCATTCAGCTGGTTCATCATATATTTATGAAACTGGCATTTGCAAATTATACTCAAATAACTTTCGCTGATTTTTTCCAGTTAACAGAACTTTCTTACACTATACAATGCTTTATTTTCATATGTTCTTTATTTTATTTATTTTTTTTTTATTAGAATTTTTGGGGAGTCCTTATAACTCCAAAACTAATTGTGATAGTATTATGGTTCTAGGTTACTGCTCTTTCTCTAATTGCTCTCTATTAATATGTGAAATTTTATTCATTCCCTTTTATGCTTTCAGAGATCCAATCATCTGATGTCAAGAGTGCTAATCATCGGACTGAAAACCCAAATATACTTAAAACATCATTGGCAGAAAATGATTTCAAGAATACCTCTTGTCCAAGCCTTTGGAAGTCATTGATGTCTTATAATGGCTGATTAGAATGCGTACCCATGGAGTTATCCATATAACAGTATCATTTTAGGGATGCCTTTGCCAGCAGTCATTATTGCAGATATTTTTGTTCTTTTTTTTTTTTTTTTTTTGGACATCCAAAATTCAAAATATTTGAAATTTAAAATAATTGAAATTTTATTGCATCTGCCAAAATATAATGTGTACAAGGATACTGTTATAATGCAAACATGTACCAGGTAACAAAGTGCCACTGGTGTAAAAATTATACATGATTCTGACATTAGTTCAAACAATCTCTTTATTACATCAGCAGCAACTGATTTTAATGTTTAAAACAGTTGTAAATTAGTGTTGCTGATTAATAGAGATGATACTTCCACCAGTGCAGTCTATGGGTCTCCTCCTGGAATGTAATCGCCTTGTTGATCATGCAGAATACTTGTTTACTATTTACTTTGTTTACAGTATACTTACAGTATACATGATAATAATACTAATCATAGAAACAATAACAGTCATAATGCTCTTGACACTGCTGTTGTTGCAGTTTATATTTTTCCATGAACAATTTATTATGACAAGTTCACTTAATTTTTTCTGTAAAATGGCGCTTGTGCTATAAATTTGTCATTTACATTACAACAAAGAAATGGTCAAATACATATATGTTATTACTTTTGAACAACACAGCATGAATAATTTCATACAGTTTGATATTTTTTTTGAGTAAATTCGAGCTTAACATGAGCTGTTCTTTTCAACAAATTGAAATAAAACAAGTATGATAGATTCTGACCTTCAAAACCATGGCATGAATAGGTTGTTCTGTTTGATAATATCTGTTTCTTTTATAGGTATCACATCAAGCTTTATACAAACTAACTCTTATAAAAGTGTAAGATATATTCTGTGATTGGATGGTGTACAAGTTTCTTTTCTGGATATAGATTGCCTTTACAGTAGTGAACTGTTGTTTTCTGTTACTGAGAAACAGGACAGTGATAGTGCAGGATGCCTCGAACAAAGAACTGGAGACGGTCAGCAGCCCGAAGGACAGTTTTGGATAGAAGCTGCAACTTCCAGACTGGGTTGACTCCTGAGTCAACTCCTAAATTTGGGTTGACTCCCGAGTCGACTCCACACGGGTTGACTCCTGAGTCGACTCCTAAATT
Organism: Ctena decussata; assembly: GCA_963989385.1. NCBI lineage: Eukaryota > Metazoa > Mollusca > Bivalvia > Lucinida > Lucinidae > Ctena > Ctena decussata. Next base: position 16,406,341 of record OZ022500.1, on the reverse strand, counting down.
TGGGTTGACTCCTGAGTCAACTCCTAAATTCATGCAGACTTCAGAGTCTGTCATGACCAAGGGCCTCGTAGAGGCAAGACCTGTCAGCGTGCAGGCACAACAAAGGAATAAACAATGTCTTTTGACCAAAGATTATAAAATAGACTCACAAAGTACAGATCGTAATCACAGAAATGAACAATGTCCGTTGACCAAAGATTATATAACAAGTATTGAAGAGAAGCATTGTCAAATAGACTCACAAAATACAGATCATAATACCTCGATATACAGTTCTGGTACCAGTGCTTTTCCAAATATATTGACCAAATCTAAGGGTCCTTTTTCAACTGAATATGATAATGGAAGTCAACCATTTCAGGAAATTTTATTTTCAACATCGTTCGAGTTAGATTCTTCTGATAACACATGTATTGCCACAGGGGTGACTGATAGTATTCTACCTGGCCCTTGCAATCATTGTTTTGAGAACTTAAAACCATTTCATTCACAGTCATTTATCTGTGGCTCATTTCATCAAGGAAGTGACAGATTCAGTGTGGAATCTCGGGGAAGCCAGTGTGTGTCAAATGCTCTTTGTGCCCTAATTCATGCTCAGTTTTTGAATACTTGCTCAAGTACTGAGGTGGACCAAATACTTATTGAAGGAGATATTCTCTATAAAAAAATCTTATTCTCATTGAAAGCTACACGGAAATACACCAGTAGATTGTTAAATTTTGATGAAATTCCAGAAAACATAAATGTCTTCAAAAGAGATGTATGTATCATAAAGTCAGATGTTGTTTCTGGCATTGCAGTACAGCAGTTTGGCACAACATCTTCTCCAACTCTTCACCAGTCAATGCACACAGCATTTCAATCTTCTTCATATGTTCTGGTTATGATTGGTGCAATATGTTCTGCAGTATACAAAAAAGATGGCTTGTACAATTTTTTTTTGATTCGCATTCTCATGGTCAAAATGGTCTTTCATCATGCAATGGATATTCAGTTTTGATAAGATTCGGTTCCTTAGATGATTTGATCACTTACATGTATGCATTATATGAAAGCATGCAAATAAACATGACAACACAGTATGATTTGCTGCCAATTGCTCTGACATGTACTGAAAATTTTCATGTTGGCATCGGTCAGATTTTTTTACCTGAAACAATAAATGGAGATAAACTTGAATACAGGGTAACTGATCATTCAGAAAGTCTTCTTGAAAATTATTTTGAGGATCAAAACATTAGACGACAGAAAAAAGTACAAGATATTGCTGTTGAAATGAGCATGCAGAAGAAAACCTGTGGTAAGAAAATAAAGAAAAAACGCACTGAGTACTATGCTGCATTCAAAAGGAAACAAAGAGGTAAATTAGCTTTTAAAGAAAAAGAAAAAATAGACCAGCTTGCATCAAAACAGTCTGCTAGAACAAAACCAGCTTTTAAAGAAAAAGAAAGAGTAAATCAGCTTGCATCAAAACAGTCTGCTAGAAAGAAGCCAGCTTTAAAAGAAAAAGAAAGGGCAAGTCAGCTTGCATCCAAACAGGCTGCTAGAAAAAATGTGGATGTGTTAGCAAAAGAACGTGCTAAAAAACAGTCTGCTAGAAAAAATGTGGATGTGTTAGCAAAAGAATGTGCTAAAAAACAGTCTGCTAGAAAGAATCCAGTATTTACAGAAAAAGAAAGGATAAATCAGCGTGCATCAAAACAGGCTGCTAGAAAAAATGTGGATGTGTTAGCAAAAGAACGTGCTAAAAAACAGTCTGCCAGAAAAAATGTGGATGTGTTAGCAAAAGAATGTGCTAAAAAACAGTCTGCTAGAAAGAATCCAGTTTTCAAAGATAAAGAAAGGGTAAATCAGCTTGCATCAAAACAGTCTGCTAGAAAAAAAGTGGATGTGTTAGCTAAAGAACGTGCTAAAAAGCAGTGTGCAAGAAAGGTACCAGGTGCATTAGCAAAAGAATATGCACAGAAACAGGCAGACAGACAAGACCCAGATTTTAAAGAAAAAGAGAAGATATATCAACTTGCTAGTAAAAGGAAGCAAAGGCAAAAACCTTTCGTTATGGAATGTGAAAGGATTGCTCAGCAGCAGCGTAGGCAAGAGAAAAGAAAATTGGAAGATAAGCTGAACAGGGAAAACAAAAGGCCTAAAATTGCTGATCAAGAAGTGCATAAAATTGAGTCATGTGAAGTTCTTGAGAGAATAAGACATGGAAGTGTAGAAGAGTGTCTTAAACAGTTTCATGAAAACATTGCAGTAGGACCTCTGTTTGTATGTACTTGTTGTCACCAAACATGGTTTCGAAAAAGTGTATCAGTGCTGAAAAACACTAGCATAATGACTTGCAGTTTGAATTACTGCACAAAATTAAAATCAGTCAATAATGAAGAGTGGATATGTCACACTTGTTTGTCAGCGTTAAAAGATGGTAAAATTCCAAAACTGTCAGTCGCCAATGGCATGAAATGGCCAAACAAGCCTTCACAGTTAGATTTGCACCAGCTTGAAGAAAGATTAATAGCATTGCGTATTCCATTCATGCAAATTCGGGAACTGCCACGAGGTGGTCAGTATTCACTTAAAGGAAATGTAATCAATGTACCTGTTGATATTCAGCCAACTGTGAACTCTCTTCCAAGACCCATGGATGAAAATTTCACAATTGCCATCCAGTTGAAGAAAAAACTATCATATAAGAAAATAGATTTCAAAGAAAATGTAAGACCAATGAGAGTTCTGACAGCATTACACTGGCTTCTAACTAATAGTGATATGTACAAAAATTCAGGCATTACAGTTGACAACAACTGGTTTCAAGCAGTAACTGAAAGTTCTGATGATGCTGTTAGAGAGTTTCTAGATGTGTCCATACAAAATACAATTCCTGAAACTGACATAAATAATCCAGTGCTGTACAAAGATACAACAGTCTCTTCAGTACCTAAAGATAGGGAAAAAGGAGATGGATATGAATCAGATGGGTTGAGGTAGATGATAATGAGCATGTTGGAAATGTTGATACCTTAGTGGATGATGCTAATATTGAAAATAAGTTTTATCAAGTGTTGACCTTCGCTCCTGGAGAAGGACGACATCCGCTTAGCTTGTATCAAGATACAGATGCAGAGTATTTATGTTTTCCTACTATATTTTGTGGTCAGAGGCGTCCTGATAAGACGGAGAGAGTAACTTTAGTTCATTACAGTGACATTGTTAAATGGGAGCTAAGAAGTGTTGATAGAAGAGCTGCTCAGTCTGTTCCAAACATTTTCTTTAAGCATAAAAAGCTGCAAATGAAACAAATAAGTGACAAAGTTAACTTAGCCGTAAGAAGATGTAAAAGTAAAGGTAAGAAAATTACTGCAGCTGAGGCAAGAGATCCAGCATATTTGGAGAGACTTGTGAAGCTTGATGAAGGTTATTGTATATTTCGTCAGGTTAGAAATTCTCCAGCTTATTTAGAAAAAAGGAAGAAAGACATATTTGCAATGATCAGGCAACTGTCTTTACCCACTTGGTTTGTATCTTTGTCAGCAGCTGATACCAGATGGAATGATCTTCTGAAGATGTTAGCAAAGTTGAATGATGGAATTGAATATTCAGACAAGAATGTTGAGGCTTTAACTTGGCAAGAGAAAACAAGACTTGTTCAGAAAGACCCAGTAACTTGTTCAAGATATTTTGATCACAGAGTACAAGAATTCTTGAACACTGTCCTTAAAAGTCAGATTGAACCCATTGGGAAAGTGATAGATTTCTTCTATAGAGTGGAATTTCAGCAACGTGGGTCTCCTCATATCCACATGCTTATTTGGATTGAAAATGCTCCTAAGTTTGGAAAAAACACGGAGGAAGAAATAATTCAGTTTGTTGATAATTACCTAACATGCGGTACTGATGATGAAGAAATTGGGGATCTTGTTGAACTTCAGTCACATAAGCATTCAAAGTCTTGCAGAAAGAAAGGAAAGGCAATCTGTAGATTTGGATTTCCTTTGCCTCCCCTTCCAAGAACAATGTTATTGCATCCTCTGGATGAAGACATAGAGAAATACAAAAAGAAACACTCAGAACTTCAAAAATCAATGGACGAATACAAAGATGTCTCTGAAATAGCATTTGATGAGTTTTTGGAGAAAGTTGCCAAGATGGACTTTGAAAATTACATCAAGTGTATAAGAAGTTCACTTAGTGCTCCCAAAATTTTCCTCAAGCGGAATCCAAATGAAATGAGAATTAATTTGTTTAACAAAACAGTTCTTCTTGGCTGGAAGGTAAATCTTGATATTCAGATTGTTCTTGAACCATATGGTTGTGTAGCATATGTTGTTGGTTATATAAGCAAATCTCAAAGAGGCATGAGTGCACAGCTTGATGCAGCTGCAAGAGAAGCTCGCAAAGGAAATTTTGATATAAAGAAACAAGTAAGACATATCGGAAATGTGTTTTCAAACTGTGTTGAAGTAAGTGCACAAGAAGCAGTATATCTTGCATTGCAGATTCCTTTAACAAAAGCTACAAGGGACATTGTCTTCATCAATACCTCCATCCCAGAAGAAAGAGTGTTTTTACTGAAATCTAAATCTGTGCTTGATGAACTTCCTGCTGAATCTACTGACATAGAAGCCGACAATATAATTCAGAGATATGCAAAACGACCTAGACAGCTTCAGAAATTCTGTTTGGCAGATTATGTCTCTACAGTTGATGTTGTTTATCCTAAAGGGAATAGGTTACCTGAGAGGACTGATGATGTAAATGAAGATGATGCCAATTCATGTGATTCTAGTGATGAAAATGATGAAGATGATAATGACAAGAGTACTGAATCTGAATATCATGGGTCAGACTTGTTATATGTGGCAAAGAATGGGACAAAGTATAAACAGAGAAGAAACCCTAGAATAATACGTTATGTGAGGTATGATGTAAAGAAAGACTCAGAAAGTTACTACAGAGAACGACTTTTGCTGTTTATGCCCTGGAGAAATGAAGCAAAATATTTGTTAGGTTCATTTGAAACATATGAAGCTCATTACAATGCCTTGAAAAACACTCTTGAATCTAAACGCAGTCAGTATGAACACCATATTGAAGAACTTGAGCTTGCAAGGCAAATGGCAGAAGAAGAAGATGTTTATGATGAGATAGCACCAAATGCAGAACACGAAAATAGAGAAGCCGAAGAAGAAGGTGAAAGAGAAGCCGAAAACTTTGTATATTTTAATCCAGATAGAGCAGTAGAACATCGACAATATGATATTGGTATAGAGATACAGTCTGCTTGTTCAGTACCATCTGTAGAAGTAAATGGAGTCATGTTACCCGATGAACAGTACCTAAATTTGCTTAGGAGTTTAAATTTGAGACAAAGAGAATTTTTCAATCATGTTCTGTATTGGATGAAATGCAAAGAAGAACCACTCTATGCATATTTGTAGCCGGTGTGGGCAAATCGGTGCTAATTAAGGCACTGTATCAAAGTCTGTATAGATTTCTAAATTTGAGAGAAGGTGAAAACCCCGATGATATAAGAGTTCTTCTTTGTGCCTACACAGGGAAAGCTGCTTATAATATCAATGGTGTCACTATTGCCTCAGCTTTTCTAAAGAAGTTCAAACAAAGTAATGACCTTTTGTCAGCTGATGAACTGAACACGTTTAGAGTGAAATACAGATACTTAAAAGTGATTATTATAGATGAAATCTCCATGGTAGGAACAAATACACTGACCTTTATAGATACCCGTTTGCAACAGCTCGCTGGAACAAAAGCAAGTTTTGGTGGTTTAAGCATTATTGCTGTGGGAGACTTGTACCAGCTTATGCCAGTGTGTGACAAGTGGATATTCAGTGACCCATCAAAGGGTGCTTCAGCTCTAGCATATAATTTATGGAAGGATTATTTTAAATTGTATGAACTGGTTGATATCATGAGACAGAAAGATGATGTTTACTTTGCTCAGATGCTAAATCGGCTTCGACAGAATGAGCTGAGAGAAGATAAAAAAAATGAATTAAAGAAACATACTATCAGCCCCCAGATGTCAAATTATCCAAAAGAGGCTCCTCATTTATTCACTGAAAACAAGTTTGTAGATAGACACAATGAGAATTATTTGAATAGGTTGTCAGAAGAAAAAGTTGTTATCCCATGTCATGATACGGTTGTTTCTGCAAATATTTCCATGAGAAAATGCAGGAAACTCATTGAAGCACTTCCAGATGATTCAAACAAAACTGCTAACTTACAAAAGCTGTTGACAATAGCAGTAGGGATGATTTATGATATTACAGTCAATGTCAATGTAGAGGATGGTTTGACAAACGGGTCGACGTGTGTTGTCAAATTTATTGAGTACAAGATGGAAGGCACAGATCGTCCCAGTATTATATGGGTTTTGTTTCAAGATTCTCAAATTGGCCAGTCAACTCGTGAGAAATTTTCTAATAGTGGTTTGTACAGTACAAACATAGATAAAGCCTGGACTCCAATATTTGATATAGAACGAACATTTATATACAACTTTAAAACATACCAGAGAATTCAATTTCCTTTAAAACCATCAGCAGGTAAGACTGTCCATAAGGCTCAGGGGTCTACAGTTGATGAAATTGTCGTAGACTTGTCTCAGACACGAGTCAGGAAACAACCACATATTCACTATGTTGCTCTTAGTAGAGTAAGAAAACTAGAGAATTTATATATTTTGAATTTAAATGAATCTGCCATGGCTGTAGATGAACAAGTGAAAGTTGAGATGCAGCGGTTAAAAACAGAAGCACTTCTTGAACTCTGTTATGTTCCTTTATATAAAGTTGATTCATCCAAGATCAAAATTGCATTTAATAATGCAAGGTCCTTACATAAGCACTTTAAGGACATTGAAAATGAGCCAAATGTTTTGTCTGCAGATGTAATTGGGTTTGCAGAATCAAGGCTGTGTTCAAGAGATGATAGTAATCACTTTGCTCTGAAGCATTTCAAACTGTTAAGATCGGATGAAACAGGACATAATTCTGGAAACAGGCCATACCATGGGCTTGCTATGTACATTAAGGACTGTTTTGAAATTCAGAGAACAGAAAAGTTCTGTTCTGACATATGTGAATTTATGTTGGCTACCTTGTACAGTAATGTAAAGGAATGTTTTCAAGTTGTATACTTCTACAAATTCCCTAAAAGTGCGCAAAGGGATTTAAAAAATGATATTCAGCGTCATCTCATCCCATTGGTAGATATGAATACCAAATTAGTGATAATTGGTGATTTTAATATACAGGCAAATGACAACACTTCAAATTTTGTAGATTTCATGATGAAACAATTTAAATGTGAGCAACATATTAATCAATCAACCACTGATTCTGGATCAGTGATAGATCTGATTTTTACAAACTGTCCAGCATCCAGTGATGTTATTGAGGCTTACTGGAGTGACCACAAACTTGTTTATTGTGCACTAGATGTATAGAATTATCCATGTCAGAGAACACATAGAATTCACCCACAAAGTAGTAAGCAATACCAGCTTCCAGTCAGAGGTTGGTATTGCTGGTGGTTATAGCAAGGATGGGTGGCCACCAAACTAAATTCTGTTATTTGCCATCATATGCAATATACATGTTCACTGCTTTTATCCTTACCATATTTGTTTGTTTATAAGGTAGAGGTTTTTCCTTTCCAATCAATCCCAAAACCCTAGATTCTTACAACTGAATCTAGATTTTTGAGATTGTTTTAAGAGAGAAAACCTATTTAAGGAGAAGTCATGGTTAAATAGTTAGATATGGTCATCTAAAATACAGAAGGTTATAGGTTATAATCCAGGTTCGGAAATAGAGCTTTTCCATTCCAAAATAGTCTCAAAATCGTAGATCCATCCCACAAGATGGCTCTAACTTTTGGGATTGTTTAGGAGAGAAGCCTATTAAGAGAAGTGCCATGGTTCAGTGGTTAGAGATGGTCTGGCTGGAGGCAGAATTCTTTCCAACCGTAAATGAGGTTACATTGTATGCAGCTTTTCATAAGCACCCTTGCATTGTCCTGATATGACTGAAAATAGACATCAAAATTGCAAGTCATCCATTATTCATGTATCTAAGTTATGATGGACCTCTAAACCCCTACTGTACCTATGGGCAGGAGGTTACTGGAAACCTTTACTTTTATATGTATGTATGAATAGAACATTAATTAATCAGCTCATCTTTTCACTATTCAATTTACATTTTACATTTCTGGACTTATTCCTAATTTGTTAGGTTGTTCTTCGGTTATAAGAGAGAGTTTTCCCTTCCAAAACAATCCCAAAAATGTAGATCCAGCTAAGAAGAAGGTCTAGATTTTTTTAGATTGTTTTTGATGGGAAAACCCATCTAATAATACAGTTTCTTATGACTGATTTACATATTTGGGGTCATTCTACAGTAGGGAAAATAAACATTATTTAGCCAAATAAATATGTTACCTATTATTTTAAGCAACAAGATTTAGTTAGTTAGTCCTACTAAATGCCTCAGGGGCATTGCATTTTATGAAAGGGGTGGGGTCATTAATTAGAGCCTAAAGTGTAGTAAATCAATCACCAACAATTACCTCTTATAAACAGTATTGAGGTGAATGGGTATACTTACAGAGGAAGAAACTCTGATATTTTTGACTCCATTTTCTGTAGGGGACAACTCTTAAAGGAGGAAATTCTTCCCTTTAAGAGTAGATGCAATGTCAAAAGCTACTGTATCCAAAGAAGCAAACAGGAATTCATGCAAATTAATAGAACAGTATTTCCATAAAAGAGGCAGGGGGCATTTATTAGAGCAGGGTCATTTATTAGGATTAATACAGTACACTGTCTTTGTCATGCCTGCAAGTATTAGAAATTGAGACTTAGGTATTACATTTCAAGTGCTGATAGTTGCAGCATAAACTTTAGTTTAGGTTTTCTGTTTTAGCTCTGTCTAGTGACAGTGAGCAGATAGGTGAGATCGACACAGCAGCCTGCTGAATTTTCATGAAGTAAGAGTAGATGCATTGTTTCCTGTTGAACCAGGAACAAATTTATATACTGTTCACAAAAAGTAGGGAATATTTAGCTATGAAAAATTGTAGCATCTACAACAAATGTGATATCCATATGATAAAGTAAGTGTCGATGAGATAAATATTTGATAAGACATTTTTCATGAAAGTTTGGACGATATATCCTGTCGTGATCTGCATACATACACTTTGTTTCATAAAGGGGGTCAGGACTAAAATTTGGCAAGTTCGAACAAAAATTCATTCAAATTTTAACCTAAGCTAACGTTTTAAGGTTTCGCATGCTAAAAGATTTTTTTTCTTCTTCAAAACCGTCATTTTGAGAAGAAATCAAGAAAACAAAAGTAGAACAGGTATCTCAAGTCACCGAAAGAAAAAAGATGTTTATGGCATGCATTCTTTATATGGACAAAAAAATTGTGTGAAACCAATTTTCAGCTTGTTTAATGAATCATTGCGAGTGCTTCTGTGTAAATTTTGTAATCTGAAAAAGATCTGTTACAATACCAGATTCATGTGAAATTTGGGTGTCGCCCTCCTGTCTAAAATGAATTACGTGCAGAGTACATGGCAGGATAAACCATCAAAACTGTAATGCAAAATGTTTTATCGAATATTTGTCTGATGGACACTTGCCTTTTCAGATAGATTTGATATTTTTTCTAATTCATACAATTTAGCTTAATATCCCCTACTTTTTGTGAACAGTATATATTTCTACTGTAAACTATTTTCATTTCTTGTAGGTATGATATTTTTCAGAATCATTTGTTAAGGAATACAGCAAACATGTCTTTAAGGCCACTTCTATTAAGCAAAGACCTGTCTTAAGAAGCCAAAATCTCTTATCTGGTATTTATACTTATGGTGTAAATTGAACTGTATTTAGCAAGCATCAGTCGTAATCAAGCACTTTTCGACCTTCCCTTAGGTACTTAATTGCTTAAGACAAGTTTGACTGTATCTGTCCAGCTGTTCAAGTACCATATTGACTTTTATGAGAATGACATTTTCTATAAAATTTCACTATCTACAACAGGGATAAATCAAAGTTCTGCATCTAATCAAACAGATGAAACATTTTTTACATATATTCCTTATCTTAGACCAGTGGTGTGTCTGTCTTGAACTTTGCCCCTAATAAGAATAGACTGTAGTATACTTGCTCAAAGAAAGAAATGATACACGGTTACAGTGAAATGACTTTTTTACAAATATCAAGGTTAAAACATTGAAATACCAGTATCAAGCACCTGTTCTTAATTAGCTGACCTGTGGACCAGAAATTTGATAATTGGCCAGCCATCTGTCTTTAACCGAGAGGGAAAGCATTTGATAATGAACATGTAGAACACCAGTGTGAAGTAAAGAACTTGGATAATACACCAACAAAACAAATATTTAAGGTGGATTGTGAAGAATCCTAGCTTGATGGAATCAAAATCAGACACTTCTTGCTGTTGGAATCTAACATTGGTCATTGTGAAGTACTAGATTTTCTATGAGGATTATACACACTTCACAGAATAGTTGATAACCATTGCCAGTAAGAAGGCCATGCTCAAAACTGTTACATGAACATATTTTATTTAAGTAATTATGACAGGGCTCAGTAGGCATAGCAGCACATTCAAAAGACTCAAAGCAGTGGAAAACCAGTGCTGTTTAATGCTGAAATAACATTCTCCTTTTGAAAGTATTGACATACTCAACAGGTAATGCAGGAAACACAGTGAATGCTTCTCTGACCCCTATGCATTCTACAGGATATGAAATTTTATGAAGATGTCTTGGTATTGCTTGCCACATTTTCACAACTGTTTAAGATAAATGTCATCTTATTAAATTGTCAGAACATACAACCTGCTGGTGACAAGACTCGTGACTGCTGTTCCAAGAATGCATGTTATGATACAACTATTGTCAGCAGTACCTACTCCTACCAACATCATGTGAATGTTCTTCCATGTGGTATATTTTGTGTCATTCTGATAGATATTGATAGAGATATTATTTCATAGCAGGTCCTGATTTAGTGCTGAAATGCCATATAAGGAGGGGATATTCATAACTTCTTCTTGTCTTACCACTATGGCAATGGAAATGAAGCACACTCACACACCTGGTATACTAGCTTCATTTTGACTGTCTTATTATCTCTTGAGCCTTTTTAACAAAATTTCACTATATATATATATATATATATATTGTATATATATGATTTGAACTTGACTCTGATAAATCAGAGTATCTCAGCTACTGGATACAGATGGCATAGAAACGGACTGAATTATCATGAATCTATTGACACTTGACAGATGTTATTAGGTACCATTTCTTTTCTGAGACAGTATACTACCAGTATAAAAATTATTGTATCTTATTTGATCTATGATTCAATGAATATGTTATGTAGGAGTGTCTCTGTAAACTTAATAGTTTCATTGTCTTCATAGTAGGCACACAACATTGAATCAACATTGTTTATTCAATTGCATGTTGAATCAGTGTTGATTCAATGTTTATTCAGTGTTGTATGCCCAAGATGGTTTCATGTTCTAAGTTTTAAATCATGAATTTGATACATCAGCTTAACAGGAGGAAAATTAGCATTGGATGTCTTAATTTGTAAATTTTAATTAATAAAATCACACAGTGGGGAGTCAAGTGATATTTTCTACCTATATTTGGACAGAACGGGTAAGAAAATTTATCATAATAAAACTCAATAGATTTTTATGCAGTAAAATGCAGATACCTTGTCACTTTTGCAACAAGCCATTATCTAAGAGCCATCCAATTAGCTAAAGAGTAAGTCAGAAAACCTTGAGTTTGAAGTATTGAAAACTATTGCCTGTAGCATAAAAACAAAAATAGTTGTTTGCTGCAAATGAAGACCAAGGAAACTCCACTTTACCACATGAAAACATGTTGAATTAAGAAAATAATGCCTTTCTTACCCATTCTGCCCAAATACATGTACAAAATAACCAAGAAGTCATAAAATTAACGAATAAATTAAAAAAACATTTTAATTTCTTCTGTTTTTCCTTCTGTTTACCTAGTGCGCAACTATCGTTCTTATCCACTTGTAAGATGAATGGCTTCCCTTCCACAATAACCTCTAATATGTCAGTCATATAAAGGGACTCTGGAGAAAGCATTCAGTGCATTATATTCTTGATGAATGCATTTGTAAATAAAGAAGTTGTCTGGAAAGAAAACAAGAATCAGTCTCTTTGCTGGGAATCTAAATTGAATATATCTATTGGTAGTCAGACATTAACTGGACCACGTCACTAAGATGGCCTTCTAGCCAATATATGGTAAAATCTTTTGTCCAGGATCCAAGATGCAAGCCTGCTCAATTAGTCTCACATAAGCTTAGAAGATATTTATTGTGATAATGTCAACTCAGGTGAGCGCTTCAGGGCCTCATGGCCCTCTTGTTTAAACAACCGGCAGCAAAAATGGGTTGGCACTTAATTACTTTGGAATAATTTGTCTTAGCACGGACGGACGCTCGGCGCCCCGTTACTGCGGCTATGGATTCGATCCGCTGAGGTGCGGGGGCAACGTCGATATGAGAATTGAAATACTACTACCACTACTACTGTCTTAGAATAAAGTCGGTGTACTGTATTTTTCTCTTCCCCATCCCAAGCTATAGCTTTAGTGACTCCAACCCTTCCCATCCCCTCCGCACCTCGCCACATCCCACGTGTAGCCGCAGTCGCCTCACTGAACTTGTAAAATTATCAAACCAATATTCGGTAAACGTTAAAACTCCCCATAGGGTCATTTTCAAATGGTAGGCGCAAAACTAAATGTCACAGGTGATAGTATAGGCTCGGTCCCTGTCCCTGTGGTACTCTGCTATCACTATACAGACCACGTATGATCTGTCCCTAAGTTACTTTACTGTCGTCTAAAGGACAGCTTTATCCCCGTAGTGTCTGTCCCTATAAGTCGTGTGTTCCTATGGTACTCCACTCGATTATATTGAAGCTTTATGTCTTACTGTGGAATTCATATGTCCATGTCCAATATTTGTCACTTCGATATTTTACTATCACCTAAAGGCACGATGTTTGGGCCTGGTATACTCTACTGTCAATTATAGGCTCGGTGGCTATCCCTGACAAACCGTGCTGTCACCTTATACATGTATCAGTGACCTATATAAAGAATAGGTCACTGTCTATATGCTCAAGGTTTGTCCCGGTTGCACTCTGCTGTCACTCATAGGCCCAGTGCATGTCCCTGGGGTACATGTACGCTACTTTCACCTAAAGACCCTGTGTATATCAGGAGCCCCGGTAGCTCAGTAGGCTACTGATCTAGCTGTCCCGAGTTCGAGCCCCGACGGGTTTCCATTGCACACAGCCTTTTATTGTCATACTTACATCGTCCTGGTATGACTGAAATACTGTTGAAAAGGACGTAAAATCGCAAGTCATCCATCCATCACACTTCACATTTCATGATTTAAGTTTTACAATCTTCACTTTCCACATTTTATAACATTAAATTACGCGAGTAATGTTTTTGAAAATGCTTGGATATACACGGACCTCCGATAGGTCATGAGAAGCAGTTTTTAGCAGAAATCTACAAGTTTTGTATATATTTACGTTTAGCGCTCAGGGCCATTTTAGAGTCATCTTAGCACACCATAATAGATGCCAATCGGAACCAGTTTAGAGGCTGATTAAGACCAAAATAGATGCCAGGGCCAGTTTAGATGCCAGGACCACTTTAGATGATGTACAGACGTCTTGTTAAAACGGATGTTCAAGTATAAGCTACACAAACTTAAAGAATAGCATTGTCTGAGATAAAACAAATTTACCTACCGTTAAGAAAATAGCCCATTATCCAAATGCAAATTTTGGTACTATATTTTTTTTTAAATTTCTATTCTCAGACCGGTGGTAGTACAGGAACAATATGTGATAGTAATTCCTGCAAAACTCTTAAAATGTCAAGATGTAACAACACCTAAGGTTAATACAATTTGAGCCGCGACACGACAAAACCAACAATGTGGTTGTTCGCCCAGTGCAGACTCAGATCAGCCTGGGCAGCGGCCAGATATGACCAGACTCTTCGTTAAGTGCTCAAAGGGTAGATAAGGGTCTAAGCTACCTTCATGCGGACAGAGAAGACTCTGATCAGACTGGGCGGATGCCCAGGCTGATCTGAGTCTGCGCTGGGCGCACAACCACATTGTTGGTTTTCTCGTGTCGCGGCTCAGATTTTTAACTGATTGCTATCGGAAGACTTAAGGTTAAATCTCATTCTTTTATTAGCCGAAGAGAAAGAAAAATAAGCTTTTAATACCGTCTCATTGTACATTGAACTTAAAAGGTCGGTACCGACTGAACCATAAGTATTCAGACTTAGGAGCAAACAACGTAGACCCAAATCACACCGCTCATCTAATGACCTCTATCACAATGCTCCTAGAGGTGCAGTGGGATTACAGCTGGCTACGTTTCTGTCAGGAAATGATTTTAACTAATGATCAGTAACAGAAGAAATGATCTTTTCACCAATGAAGACAGTTGTTTCGAAACAAAATTTAGGAGCTGATTTTAAGGTAACTGTTAACGGGTCCAAATCGTTAGGTCTGTTAGTACATTATGCCACATATTGTTAGTAACACTATTAAACGAGGCTCATCTGAGGAAAGAATACAAAAAGGGTATATGAAGCAAATGACCAGACCCCATCAAAACTATGCCATATTCTTGTCGCATCTGCATTAGCAATGTGCGATAAAAGAGTTCACTCAGTCCGTCCGTAAGTTACTAGTAGTCAGTCCGTTCGTCCATACATCTGTCCGTCCGTCCACAACCGCGTCGACCTTAGCGTAAATGGTCCGCGGAATTTTTGTTATGCTAACAGAGTTCATAAGGAACATGTTGCAACTTTTTAGTTTCAGTATCTAATTAGAAAGAAGCACTTCACAGAAACCGAATTTAGTCAATGGCAGTTTCAAGTAGGAAAAAACATCCCTAACACAAAAACTGCAGTATACGTAGACAAAAGCATTCGTCACAATGTGACATCGCCGTTTAAATTCATGCATTTCCATATTTCCTGCTGCAAAGTTTCTAAAAGCAATGTATTACCGTTATATATGGTAAAATATACAATTCAACCAATAAATAAAAAGCCGCGAAACGACAAAACCAACAAAGTGGTCGTGCGCCCAGCAAAGACCCAGATTAGCCTGGGCATCCGCAGTCTTATCAGAGTCCTCGCTGTCCGCATGGAGGTAGCTTAGACCCTTAGTTACCCTTTAAGCGCTTAGGGAAGAGTCTGATCGGACCGGGCGGATGCCCAGGGTGACCTGAGTCTGCGCTGGGCGCACAACCACTTTGTTGGTTTTCTCGTGTCGCGGCTCAATTATTTAAGACATTCAGTGAAATATCAACAACAGACTTCTCAGAGCATCATGGGCATGTGTCGTGGAACAATAGGCAATTTCAGCATCTATCTGAGAAAGAGCTGTTAGCTCGTTTACCGTGCGCGCCTTTCGTGAACTGTAGTCAGTTTATGTATATACTTCTTTCCCCTTTGGGATCTGGGGGCGTGATATGGGACCTGGCTCCAAGTTTATACAGCTTTTTTCATGCTCAACTCAGCTGAGCATGAAATTTTATCTGCTAATAAATAGCATATTACTGATATAATCAGCTGTTTTCTTGCTCAATTTAGCTGAAAATGAAATTTTCTCTGCTTATAAATATGAAAATGCCAACATTAGTTGGCATAATTTTCATAATTCATATTTTTCTCTGCTAATGAATATGAAAATGCCAACAGTAGTTGGCATTTTCATATTCATAAGCAGAGAAATTTTTCATTCTCAGCTGAGTTGAGCACGAATTTTTTTTTATAACCACGGGGCCTGATTGTATCAGTTCCTGATCATTGCTTATCTTGTTTACGGCACCATTCCCAAACTATCGTGAATATGTAATTTGCGCAGACTTCTTCCAGTGACTGGGCTCCTCGGCAGAACGATACATATTAACAATATCCATTAATATACCAAACTTAAGAATTTGTGAAACAACAAAGGACTAAAAGAATAACTCTGTGCAGAGAATCAATGTGTAAAGGCAACAAACTAAGCTCAGCACTTTTGACATCCTGAAACGTCTATAAAATGGTGAAAATAACTGCTTTAAACTGGTACCAAATACATTCAAACAGTTACTGGTAAGATTTTACGTGTTTCATTAAAATATTGAACGTATCAGAAAAGGCAGAAAGGTGTTCTACGTACTATTGTAAAATATTCAAAATGTAATTTGTGAAAAAATATGAAACGCATAATAATATATACTGTTTCCGCAACCAGGGTAGACGTTAGTATATAGCAAACTTAGTATTATAAATATATCAATAGTAACTTTGGTATGCACGGCTAACCTTGTTTTATGAATCATGCAGAGGTCAGAACTTCTTACCCTTTCCGACTGGATAAGACATCGTTCTTTGATAAGTTTTCATCGAATTTGAAATTCATCGTGATTTCTTATAACTCTGTAGAACGAATCGCATACACGTAGATTGTTTTGTTTTGCTCTTTTTTCCGTTGAAAATGGCCAATGCCTTAGTATAGCCAAATTAAAAAGAAAAAGGAAAAAAAATGCTTACTCACCCTAGAACAATAAAGTCTAATTTCAAACGTATGGTTTTAGTTCAGTAATCCAATTTCTGCGACAAAATAAACTTTGAAATTCCATTCAACAGTTGGAATTAACTTCAATTGGTCCCTTATCAATTTTTGTTATGTCGCACCTTGAAACGCTCAAGAATTCACGTGGTGTTAATTGGTTTTTAAATTAAGCCGGGTCAAAACAGAACCAGATATACTGTCAGTTTCAACTGCGCATGCCCAAATGTGCAGTTGGGCTAAGCTTAAATGCAGTTCTCCCAAATATCGGTTAGGCACTTTAGATTGAATTATAAAGAAATGTACTTTCTCAGACCAGATCGAGCGTGACTAGGCTGACCTGGGCTTGCGCAATCAAGCATATCCTAAAAGACAACTTTTGTCATGAAGTGGCGCAATCGATTCCACAGCTAGAGACACATAATGCGTCAACTAAAAAATCCAATTAGGATCCACAACATTCAATAGTAACTCAGGCATAAGAATATGTAACATGCAGCATGCGCGAAAACTGATGACTCCTTTCAGCCTGCGAATCTATGGTCTCATTTAATACTTCTCTGTTCGAATTAACAATCTATAAACTTGTAGCGAAAGTAAAGACTCTGATTAACCTGCGCGGATGCGCAGGTTGATCTTGCTCATTGTTTAGGGCTCATATAAGTTTCGTTTTCGCACGGCACAGGCCATAAATCACTGCCTAACCAACCGAGATTTCGAACAGTTGCAATATTAATATTTATATTGCCATCCAAGGCATAATGCCTGTCATGCTGCACTATAAGCCTATGATGCAGTGATATATTACAACAGCAACTGCAGCAATTAAAGATAATTGGCGATGGAAAAGAGGCAAAAATGTTTAATGCTTCTACCCGCTGCTCGGCTTGAAGTCTCTGAAATATTGAAAATCGAAGCTGAATTGTAATGTAGCAAAACCTTTTGTGCTTGGTAAAGTACTGTAGATAAATAAGAGTTGAAAACAAACTTTAATTAAATGTATTTCATGGCACCTGGATTATAGAAAAGAGTGGCCTTGATGCCTTGATCAAGCCAAAATCTAAGCTTTAACTTGCTTAATCAGTTTATGGAAAATGGTCAGATGCATGCAAGATTTTAGCAAGGAAAGCGTGTATTTCATTTCCCCAAGCAAATCACTGCAAGTTGCATGTACGTAACATCAAAATAGCCATACCAACCAGTAGAACATTTAAGAAATAATTCGTAAACTGTTCGGTTTATATTCAGACATTCTGCAATATCTATAATCTGATACTGAACCCTCCCATCTTCTAAATTGGATAATAAATTCTAAAAGGATCGCGCATTGAGAGCAGAGAACACATTCAGAGTGAGACAGCAATGTTGATTTTATGTTATGGTCTATACCAGCTAGATTCGGCTATTGGTGTAAACATATTTTATTTCAATTTCATACAAGTTATGTACAGGTTACAAATAGTATACAATAGCAAAAGGATGTGAACGGAAGCCAGGGGCTTATTTAGTTCATCTCCTGAACTAAGGCTATTGAAGCCTCATCAGTTTTTTACAGAAATCATTAGAAAGGCTTATGCCACTTAAAGTAGGACCAAACACTAGTATATGAAATTAAGGTATTTGGGTATTCTCCATGTTTTTCCGCCATTTTTTTCGTGCGGAGACAATTTTTTGGACTTCCTGTTAGCTTACCTTGGCAACCACCTCCTTCCAAAATAAGGTATATTCTTTACTCTTTTGGATGGTAGTTTGAACCGAGGTCCCATCTCTGTATGACTTGCTCAAAAGACTGGCTGCGACTTATTTTGATCGGCGACCGCCGGGCGACCTTGTTGCGACCATTATAAAACCTCACCGCGACTTCTGTGACCTCTTTGCGACTGTCATTATTAATTATTTCTTTTTGTCGCGGAGAGGTCGCCCTGCGGTCGCAAGCTCTGTGGAACCGGGGCTCTTGGTGGGACGTCAAAACCGTTTTCACTCACTCACTACAATGAAAGCAAACTAAAAGAGAAACTCTCCTTTTAGAAACGACAGACGAGACACAAAGCTTATCTGAAATGCGTTTTGTAGACATCTTTTTAGTGTAAGAAGGTCATATCATTTAATTTGATCAACCCTTTCTTTGAACTGATTCTATTGTATAACTTGCTTTGAACACGATTTTAAAAAGTATTTTCATTAGTCCTAGTTTTAACGACGCCCGGAAAACGCGCATTTCCTATCCTACCTGCAAATTAAAATTAGAAGGTTGTCCATGGACAACTTGTCGAGCCCGCTGTTTGCTATAGTGACCTGTAAGTTTGTCAAGACTTAGTTACTGATTCACTCTGAAAAGAAGCCAAACAACAGTATATTTCTTTTTTTAAATTTTCACAAAGGAAAGTAAGTAGCTGTTACGAAATGAATCGGATCGTCGAATATGTCAAGTTGTAATTCTTTTTAATTCTTTCAGTCAGTAGGGCTACAGTTTTTAGGGTATCTGTGGTAGTAAAACATTTACGGAAATTGTGGCTATCCGTCACGCATTAATTATCGGTGAATACCTCACTGTAAAAACATGATTCATAAAGTCGCATGATTTTAATGGGAGATTCCCAAGCTACTAATTTACTATTTATAATCGGTGATTATCATTGCAATTTAGAATTGAACGGACACACGGCGCCAAGTGTGTGCAACTATGGTTACGTACCGTTGAGCCACTTGGGTAACGTCGATAAGAGAATTGAACTGAACTGAACTGAAATTGCAATTTAGACGTGGCTTGAAATTCAAAGTGAAAGGATATTATATTGTAGTGCCTAGATTCAGTTGTTAAGATCTGACAGGTAATGTTTTATTATATTTATTCAGAATGGATTTGGCTAAGAATGAAAAATGTGACTTCTGATTGATATGGTATGATTAAAATGTATCGACTGATTTTGATGGTAATGATCATGCTGCGCATGGTATTTGTATTTTAGGAAGTTTTGTAAATTACGGAAATAGTTTATAACACTGATGTAGGTTGCAGTGGTGTGCGTCTATTTGACGTCGAGCGACGTCAGTTGCATTCATGTAATTCAGGTGACGTCAGTTGCATTCATGTTATTGCGACGTCAGCACTTTTTACATTAGTTTCATGTATGCGTGGCCTATAGAATTAGATTGATTGACGTCATAGCATGCACCGCATTAAGTTTTTTTTCCATATGTTATAACGGTAACATTTGGTCGTCATACGTTTGATTTGCCTTCACTAGATGACGTCATATGGTATGACACCATTGGCGTCATGATGTCAGATCAAACGTAATGCTCCCAAATGTGTTAGAAACGCTTATTAAGCTATTCAAAGGATATATTCTATGGCAAATGGTCATACGCTTAGTTTAAAGAAGTGAATTAATACATATGATTTTTGGTAAATCAATTTAATGTAAAAAGGTCATTGTTTAGATCATTCATGTTTTATGTGGGGTATGTCATGGTGATAATACCTGTTGACGTCAGTATACTTCTTGACAATGTTTGACGTCAGATCCTTCGACGCACATGTGTGGTAGGATCTACGTTTCTTCATTGACGGAAGTGGTAAGCACAGTATTGGCTTTACATCGTGAGCGCGAGTTGTGTCTAGTGACACGGCTGGCGTGTGCACGTTATGCTCGGCATTCGCCGAGGGCGTTGTATGGTATTTCCAAGACAGGCCCAGGTCTTACGTATTGTTATTATGTTGTTATAATGTATTAAGTGTAAGTTCGTTATTTTTAGGCACTTCAAGTCCGGCAGTCAACTGTTTGGGCTTAGAGCCACGTCTCACCTGGAAATACTACATACATCTCCAGGTTAATACTAACCCAGGTAGAGGCACAATTACAACGCCACTTGTGCAAGATTCCTAGCCAAGGCGGGAAGCACGAAATCTAGGCGAAGTCGGCCGGTGTCGTCGATGTGATTGCTGCTGAGGTGAAAGTGGGACGGTGTTAACCACCAGTGTTCGTCCACTAAGTTGTTTCTCAAAATATATAGACTGGTCCCTGGTACGATTCAGGGAGCGACCAGTATATAAGTGCGTGCGCGATATGGAATAAGTGGGTGTTTCCCATAATATATAGACTGGTGACGGTATAAAGGCCTTATGTTTTTGTTGTGAGCTCAGTTAATGTCTTTGTTCTTTGTATTTTCCTTTTAGTTCATGGCGCTGAGCCGAGTACGGTGTTGATGTCAGACGGTATTCGATTTGCGTATCATACGCAGATCGATTACAGATTTGGAACAAACACCTTACTTGGGCCAGCGACATGGACTGACATGTGTTGTATATTATTGTGGTTGTGACAGTTGTAAATTGTATTGTTTGTATATAGAACTTACATTACCATATATATAAACTTCAAAAATTCTAACGTTGTTAGAGTTTCCTTGTTAATGTAATACACTGGTCGATAACACCTTTAACCGGAAGTCACCCTCCGCCGTCCTGGCGACGCATAAGGCTCTACACCCGTGATACCCGTGTGTAAACCCTTCTGCGTAACAGTAGAAGTGATGACCCAGACAAGCTCAATTTATGACAATAATATGAAATAGGTGCCACCTAAATTGCAACCAACCTACATTATGACTCCAATAAAAAAAAACTGAAACAAGAAAATTGTAGCACAGCTGCATGGATAGCTCCTTTCTTAGTACTTTTATGCATCCGTCCTTCAGCACGGAAACCCTGGACACTTTTTACAAGTAGTAAAACAAAAAAAAAAAAAAAAAAAAAGCAAAAAAGCAAAAAAATAAAAAAAAAATAAAAAAATATAGCTCAAAATGAAATTACGACGCCCAAAGGATGCAGACGGGACAAATAGTTTCCCTTTCATTGTAACAGTGCCTCTGTCGTCCCTACCTATACTCGGAGTATATTGCTTGCACATCTGAACAACACATTCGTACCATTCGTATCACGAGATATTAAATAAATAATAATGAAATGAGAATGAGTAGGCCTAGGCAAGAGACAGAACAGGGGACAGGTGTTTTGGAGAGAGAGAGAGACAGACAGACAGTCAGACAGACAGGCAGACATAGCGAATGGTACCACTGGCAACCGTATAACCCTGCACAGTAACGGCAGCTGTTGGCAGTTGGCACCACTGGCAGCTGGTCGGCAATATTGGTTTCAATGGTAGAGCCAATGGTGAAACTCAGAGCGACATTGGCATGCCAATGGTGACTCTGGCAGAATCCCGAACGCAACCGGTATTGGTTGTGACGTCACACATAAAAGATGCATCGTCACACTGGTGCTGCAACCAATCGATTAGTAGATTATTTATATAACTGAGGGAAAACCGATAGTGGAAGTCATAAGCTGTTTTCAAAGATTGCAGAAAGACTCCGTCTCTCCGTCAGCCTTTGTCGTTTCTAGACAGCTGAAAAGCTTGCTAGCTACATCACGTGTGCACCTGTCTGCTGCCAACCTAGAAATATAATGCGTGTCACCAATAAGCAGATGCCGAGAAGCCACAGTGAAAAGGTAAGGGTTCCTTTTTTCTTCGAGATACATGTGCGGCCTTCTAGCCGAATATTCTGACGGCCATCATAGGATTTTTCTTTTGGAATTCAGCCGCGTGTTGCCAGGGAAGTGGCGGCGGAAGTTCAGGAATTTATTTTCGTCCAATAAAAATGCCAGCGTCTCGTTTCTCCATAGAAAGAAAAACGCCGACCGGAAATTCAGTGACACAAAAATTTCGAAGCCTTAGTGGTACGGGACAGAATAGAATAGAACAGAAATACTGAGTACGCCTTATATCGTAAAGCAACCAACACTCGTTGTTTGCCGCCTTGTCTGGTTGCTAATACTATCTGACGTTCAAGTGTGACCTTGACCTTGGACCTACCCAAACATATATTTCACTTGACACTTCCACTCATCATCAAGAACAATTGTGCCAAATTAATTTGAAATCCATGCATAAATGTAGAAGTAATGGCTGGTACAAACTTAACTTATGACGATTTAATCATTTGACCTTCAAGTATGACCTTGACCTTCCAAAACAACTGTTTCACAAGACACTTCTACTCATCAAGGGGAACAATTGTACAACATTATTCTGAAATCCAAGTATAAATGTAGAAGTAATGGCTCAGACAAGCTCCTTTCATGACCATTTTATTATTTTACCTTCAAATGTGACCTTGACCTTGGACATGTCTGAACAAATGTTTCAAATGGCACTTTCACTCATCAAGGAGAACAATTATGCCAAATTATTGTGAAATCCATGCACAAATGTAGAAGAAATGTCTCGGACAAGCTCAATGTATGACCATTTTAGCATTTGACCTTCAAGTGTGACCATGACCTTGGACCTACCTGAACAAATGTTTCAAATGGCACTTTTACTCATCAAGGAGAACAATTGTACAAAATTATTTTGAAATTCATGCATAAATGTAGAAGTTATGGCTCGGACAAGCTCAATTTATAACCATTTTATCATTTGACCGTCAAGTGTGACCTTGACCTTGGACCAACCTTAACAAATGTTTCAAATGGAACTTCTACTCATCAAGGAGAACAATTGTGCCAAATAATTTTGAAATCCATCTGTAAATGTAGAAGTTATGGCCCGGACAAATCCGGCCCGACGGACGCACGCACTCACGCACGGACTAACGCACGCACATACACCAAACTGAAATTGTAACAACAATGTCTCGCTCACCGCAAGCGGACTCGACATAAATCAAGCTTCTGCAGTTAACCAAGGCTATAATATATAGCTATTCGACTCGTATGTATAGCTTGAAGTAAAAACCGGTGAAGTTATCGCAAAACTCTTGAAAGTGGCCAAACCGACCACTTTCAGGAGTTTTGTGCAACATGTAACGTCAGCTTCGTTTTATATATTGTTGGTGGAAAGACAGAATATTCAGATCTTGGTGAGACTGGTCTTTGCGAAGTTATTGGAATTGCCACTTCTGTTCTGTTTTTGAACATTGACAGTATCGATTATTGGGTGCCTTCCTAAGACGCCCTAAAAATATGAACCCAAAACAAGCAATCATTAAATGTTATTGCTGTTTTCATGACCAGAATATCTGCAACATTATATATATGATCAGCAAACCGTGCCAAGCATATTGTCAATAATTAAGGAGTGTGGATACACCGCCATGTTTTCTCGGCCATTTCGCAAAGAAAGATAACTTTTACGACGTTTTGTTTGCGTTCCCCGAGATGAAACAGCTCGTTAAAAATAGTGCTACTTAAAAGAATTCTTCCCTATTACAGAAAGCCCCAACGTAATGGGAGGGAAATTGTTTTTGTTAAGATTTACCTACTCTGAAAGTGCGTCAGCTCACCTTAATTTAGACCCGTCATGAGAAATTACATTCCGTAACGTACGAATCCGATTTAGTACTGTAGGCAACCTCCCAGGGAGGCAGCTATAAACATGACAATATTTTCTTCCCTTCTTACAGAAAGAGGGTGGGGGGGGGTCTATTCTGGGGAGGGGCGCTATTCTTGAAGATTAATTCCTTTTCTAAACTGTGAAAGAAAAATAAAAAATATTAACTTGGCTGCGCTGAAATAATCCAAATTGACTATAATCATTGTTTTAGGGCATAAAACTGCGGAAGAATATATTTAAAACATAAAATAATCAAATAAAAATATATAAATAAATAAAAAAAATAACTAATCTGGAAGAATCGCGGACCGCAATCGAAATCGTCTAATGGGTTCAAATAAAATCGATTGACGTTACAACTACGTGCGCGAATGACAAAAATATTTATAATATATATCTGGGTATCATCTAGTGAGCGCAAAGCCTAATATTAGATTTTTAATGGCTTACGATTTTTCTAATTTTCATATACGACCTTAACCTACCTCTCTAATGTATACTTGTCTTGAACCAAAGCATTTTTATGAAGTTTTCGCCCAGGATTTAGATATGGTATTATGGTATTTAACGAAATTTACGAAGTTTGGAAATAGTGAATTGGCGTAGAGGAAAGAATTTACGAAATCTAGATTCATCGAATGATATATCCGTGGGGAAAATACCAAACAGGGTAGCTAAAAATATTTTGATAGAGTTATCGCTCTTGTAAAATGTTGGCCAAACCATGCAGGTGTATGTGGCTTAAGAGTCTCATCGGTATGTTCATTTATCTTTGTTTTGCTTCATAAAAGAAACATAAAAGAACATTAGGACACGAACGAAAGACGAACAAATGTGTTCAAACGCTGGATTTGTATTTGATTAAAATGTTCATCAGAACTGTCTGTAGATTATTTTCGCCAAAACTACAAAATGCCATTTTACAGAAAGCCTCTCAATTTCATCATATTACAAAAATGTGTTATCATACATTTTTAGCTCACCTGAGCACGAAGTGCTCAGGGTGAGCTTTTGGGATACCGTGATGTCCGTCGTCCGTCGTACGTGTGGACGGACGTCCGGACGTCCGTCAACTTTTGCTTGTGTACACTCTAGCGGGCACAGTTTTGATCCAATCTTTATGAAACTTTGTCAGAATGTGAGTCTTTATAAAATCTAGGCCAAGTTCGAAACTGGGTCATGTCGGGTCAAAAACTAGGTCACTAGGTCAAATCTTAGAAAAACCTTGTGTACGCTCTAGAAGGCACAGTTTTGATCCAAAGTTTATGAAACTTTGTCAGAATGTTTATCCTTATAATATCTAGGACAAGTTTGAAACTGGGTCAGGTCGGGTCAAAAACTAGGTCACTAGGTCAAATCATAGAAAAACCTTGTGTACAGAGTTTTGATCCAATCTTTATGAAACTTTGTCAGAATGTTTATCTCTATACACTCTAGGCCAAGTTTGAAACTGGGTCATGTCAGGTGAAAAACTAGGTCACTAGGTCAATCTTAGAAAAACCTTGTGTACACTGTAGAAGGCACAGTTTTGATCCAAAGTTCATGAAACTTTGTCAGAATGTTTATCCTTATAATATCTAGAATAAATTTGAAACTGGGTCATGTCGGGTCAAAAACTAGGTCACTAGGTCAAATCTTAGAAAAACCTTGCGTACACACTAGAAGGCATAGTTTTGATCCAATCTTCAGGAAACTATGTCAAAATGTTTATTGTCCATATATCTAAGCCCCCTATGAAACTGAGTCATGTCAGGTCAAAAACTAGGTCACTAGGTCAAATCTTAGAAAAAACTTTGTGTACACCCTAGAGGGCCCAGTTTTGATTCAATCTTCATGAAACTCTGTCAGAATGTTTATCTTTATGAAATCTAGATAAAGTTTAAAACTGGGTCGTGTCGGGTCAAAAACTAGGTCACTAGGTCAAATATAAGAACGACCTTGTATACGCTCCAGAGGGCACAGTTTTGATCCAATCTCAATGAAACTTTGTCAGAATGTTTATTCTTACAATATCCAGGCCAGGTTTGAAACTGGGTCATGTCGGGTCAAAAACTAGGTCAAAATATTAGGAAAACCTTGTGTACCCTCTAGAGGTCACAGTTTTGATCAAAACCTAATGAAATTTTGTCAGAATGTTTATCCTCTCAATAGCTAAGGCCAAGTTGGAAACTGGGTCATGTCGGGTCAAAAACTAGGTCAGATCTTAGGAAAACCTTGTGTACGCTCTAGAGGACACAGTTTTGTTTCTATCTTTTTGAAACTTTGTCAGAATGTCTATCATCACAATATTTAGGCCAAGTTTGAAAGTAGATCATGTCGGGTCAAAAACTACGTCACTTGGTCAGATATAAGAATGACCTTGTGTACACTCTAGAGGGCACAGTTTTGATCCAATCTTCATGAACCTTTTGTCAGAATGTTTATCCTCACAATATCCAGGCCAAGTTTGAAACTGGGTCATGTCAGGTCAAAAACTAGGTCACTAGGTCAAATCTAAATTAAGTTATGCTGCAAGAATCAGAACTAACATTGCAATGATGCCAGCCACAAACTCCTTGGAATACATTAGTTTCACCACAGTGAGATAATGATGCTACCATTCTATCATCTGTGTTTGCCTAATTCAGTCTAGTTCAAATCCATCAAAGGAACTCAACATGAACGGGAACTTTTCGGAGAAGCGACTCTGCCATTTTCAGCTCACCTGAGCCTTACAGTATTTGTGTTAGCTGCCTCTGTCATCCATCCATAAACATTTCAAACATCTCTGAAACCACTGGGCAGACTAAACTCAAATTTCATATGGAGCCTGCACATGGGTCAAAAGATTGAAAGTTCTTCAAATGATCTTGGTCACATGACCAAGGTGGCCTCCATTCCTATGTATGGTAAAAACTCTTATAAATCTTCACCAGAGCCAGTGAACTGATTAATGCTCAGGTGAGCGATTCAGGGCCACCATGGCCCTCTTATGTTTTATGATATCACAAATTATTTTGTAATGTTACTGTTACAAATTATTTTGTGATGTCGTTAGTTCTATTTTGTGATATCATTCTTTTTGTGATATAACAAAAAAAATTTGAATTTGAAATGAAAAGAAATAGTGATACCACAACATAACTACTATCACTAATTAACTTGAAAAAGAAGTGAGTTGCGACGCGCAAAAAGGGGGCTTCACGCATATGCGAACAGCCAAAATTCAGATCAGCCTGCGAATCTGCGCAACTTTAAGGAAAGAATTCGCTCCTTCGCAGCCCCTCCCCATTCCCCCCCCCCCCCCCCCCCCCCCCCCCCCGACCCCGCTGTTTTCCTATAGACGTTATTTTGGAAAGGCCTCGTCGTTCTAGGAAGCAGACAGGAAAATACAAAAATGTTTCCCTTTGTAAAATGGCGAAAACGCATCGAGGGCACCTATATACTTTAATCACCCCCTGATAGGGGCAGTTAAAGTGCCTTCACAGATACATATGG
Source organism: Ctena decussata (assembly GCA_963989385.1). Taxonomy (NCBI): domain Eukaryota; kingdom Metazoa; phylum Mollusca; class Bivalvia; order Lucinida; family Lucinidae; genus Ctena; species Ctena decussata. Next base: position 16,378,732 of record OZ022500.1, on the reverse strand, counting down.
CAGTAGCCAATTTAGAGAAAATAATACCATCAAGATACCGTATGAAGCAAATGACAAAGATTCACAACGCCAAAATAAAAAAAAGAAATTGAAAAGCCAGTACAATTATAGTAGTATAAATAAATGAAATAGTAATTGAAATAAATTAATGATAATGATAATAACAGAGACAGTTAAGCGCTTTTGAGAAATACCTGTACAATAAATGTCCATGTCACTGCCACAGAGTATGAATAATACATTAAAGGAAAATAGAAAGCCACTCTGTCTAGCCTTTACTGGACAATTAACTGAACTCTTTAAAATAGAAATCGAAGCAACATGAACAATGAAAATATGATATTGTAGATAAACAATACTCAGTTGCTACAACAATTTACGTCAGACAAACTTTGTAATCTAAAATTGATAAATCACAAGAGACTTTGTCTTCTTGTTTTAGATAAATATTCTAAAATAGCTCATGTTAGTTCTTCGTTGCATTTTTACCTATGTATTTTATATGCCGCCTTTTAAGGCAGATAGTATACTAAACGTTCCACGATAGGTTATCTGTCATCAACTTTTCAGCGAGCCCGATCTTGCCAAAACACTATCTGAACTGGGACTGGCGCTTTTGGTTTATAACTGAATGACGTATATTGTAAAAGTAAATGTCAATGCAGGTTTTTTTTTTTTTTTTTTTTTTTTTTTTTTTTGGGGTGGGGGGGTGGGGGCAGATTTAGGGAGACCTACAAAAGTGAAAATTTTTACAAGAGCTATAACTATGGTCTTTGTCTTAATATTCCTAAGTGGAATGGCTTCTGGGAAACGCGTGGAAGCACACATTATGGTCAAAAGATATTCACAACCTGACTTTGTTTTGGGTAAAGGACCTACGCAGTCGATAATTATTTTACTAAAAGGTTCCTCAAATGTAGGAATTGGCTGCAAGTGAGCTTTGGGAATAGTTTGATTAGGTTTTCCTACCACTTGACATGTATGGCAAGATTTGCAATGTTTAGAAACATCAGACTTTAATCCCGGCCAGTAGAAATGGTTAAGAATCTTGTGGTAGGTCTTGTTTACACCTAAATGATCTGACATGGGTGTTTCATGGCGATGAATCCTTGGAACCACAATTTGGTGGTTAACAGTCCACTCATCTTCTGCTGAGACATCAAGAGGACGACATTTGCTCATCAAAATGTCATTTTTGACATAATAGCAAACAGGAACCTGGGAATCTTTTCAAATAAAGGCGAGATCTCAGGATCACGTTGTTGTTCTTTGCAAAGCTGTGACCTTGACAGCGGGTCATGACCTTGGTCATTGGCAAATGAAGGGGAGTGATTGGGCTTGGATACTGATGAGTTTTGAGTTAAGCCTGTCTACATGTCAGACAGGCTGGGTGAAAGCGATTTTGAAATCTCGCCATTAAAAGACCGGACGGACGCACGGCGCCAAGTGCGTGCAACTATGGTTACGTACCGCTGAGCCACTTGGGGAACGTCGTTAGGAGAACTGAACTGAACTAAAAAATTAAAAGACCGACCTATAAATGTATCAGTTAAATCACTGTCCTGCTTCCCATTATTCAACGCGGCTTTCTTTGCCATAGCCTTACACACACGAAGGGTGAAGGTCACGAATTCCCTGCTTAATGGGGTCAGGTGGTTGATCAATACAAGTTGTGTTGGTCAAAAGTGGATTAACTACAACCTTATCTCCTGCTAGGTTACTGCCTAACAGTAGTAAGTGAACACCTTTAAAAGGCAATGGTCTAATACCAACAACCACTGGACCATTAACTAAGTCTGAGGACAAGCGGTACATTAGCAAATCCACATTCTACACCCTGAATAAGGACAATTGTTCCAGAAGAACCTTCTCGAAAAATGGCAGGTTATCTGCATAAATAAGGGAGTGGAAAGCTCCGGTATTTCGTAAGATAGTAATAGGGATAGAATGGGCCAAGTCACTTATATTTAGTGACACAAAACCTTCTGACAAGAATCCCCCCCCCCCCCGTCAAGAGGTAAGACCTAAATTAAGCACTCAGAAACTAGGTGTCCTGGTTGCTTACAATAATTACAAATAGGCTGAGATAAGCGATTTTGACCTTTGTGATCACCAGGGGGTTTAGATTTTTGAGTATATGTGGGACTGGAATTGCCAGATAAATTACTGGGACTGGATTTTGGACCTGACTGAGGGGAAATGTCTTTTTAGGAAAAGGTTTGTGCACAAAAAAAGTCTTATGAGTTAAAGCATAATCATCAGCCAAACGAGCCGGTGCCTCTAAAGTTTCAACTTGCTTTTCATCTAAGAACGATTTGTTTAAGAATTAATGCACCTTTTAAATTCTTCAACAAGCATGAGTTGTCTAAGTTTTCCATGATCAGAGCCAACTTTGATGAGCTCCCCCTATCAAATAATTCTTTTGATCTAGCAATTTCAATATAAGTCTGGTCATTTTCTTTTCTGCAGTTCCTAAATTTCTGCCTGTAAGCCTCAGGGACCAACTCATAAGCCTTAAGAATAAGCTTTTTTACTTTGTCAAAATCTGAGCTCTGCTCAAGAGAAAGTTGAGTATAAATTTCGCGAGCTTTGCCGATCACAATGCACTGTGGAAGCAAGGTTTAATGCTCATTTAGCCATTTCAAATTTTCACCAACTTTTTCAAAGTCAAGAAAATATTTGTCAACTTCTTTTCTTTTTAAATGGAGGAACGAGTCTGATGTGTTTGCTAACGTCAAAAGCTTTTTTAGAGTCAAAGGCAAAGATTTTGATGTGGTCTTTTCTTGCATTTCAATTTCTTTCATTCTAATCTAAAATTGTCTTTCTCTTTCTTCTTTTTCGAATTTCAATTTCACCTGTTCTTTTTTCAATTCTTTCTTCTTTTTCTAATTTTTCTTTTTGCATCTGCTAATTCTTTCACAACGCTCTGTAGAAGCAAGGTCCAATGCTCCTTTTTTAGCATCTATTTCAAAGTCAAGAAAATTTTCTTGTAATGGAGGAAATGAGTCTGATGTGTTTGGTGACTTGGAGTCCAAACGCAAAGATTTTGATGCGGTCTTTTCTTGCATTTCAATTTCTTTCATTTTAATCTGAAATTGTCTTTCTCTTTCTTCTTTTTCAAATTTCAATTTCCCCTTTTCAATTTATTTCAATTCTTTCTTCTTTTTTCTATTTTTTTGTTTTTGCACCAGTCTTTCGTTTTCTTTTTCTCGTTCTTCCATTTCTAACCTTAATTTCTCTCTTTCCAATGTTTCAATCCTAATTCTTTCCTCACGCTCAGCATTTTCAGTCCTAAATCTTTCCTCATGCTCAGCTTTTTCAATTCTTATTCTCTCTATTCTCTCTTCATGCTCTAATCTTAACTTTTCCATTTCAAATTGTCCTAGATTTCTAATTTTCGCATCTGCAAATCTGTCTGAGTTACAAGAATGTGAGATGTTGCAGAGGAATCAAAAATTTCTTCATCAACAAAGAACTGAATCAAAATCTTTTTAATTTCATGTTTCAACATGGACCTTTGGACAGAGGTTAATTCATAATGTGCAGCAATTTCCAATGTATCTGCCTTTTTGGCCAAGTTAAACAGCTCCTGAGAAGGCGCAGCAATGAACTTACTGAAATCAAAAGACATGATTGCTTTTTGCAAGCTTTACTTATTTGAATAACAAACATTATTTTTCAATTTCAAAATTGTTTGGTGCACAAGAAATTTCAAGTCCGGATGACAAGCCCCCAATTGTTACGACCTGGTTGTTACGACCTGGCCGTGGTAACAAGAAAGATGGAAGTAAACCAGCAACAAGCCTGTTTTAAAACTTGACAAAATTTATTTACATGTACATCAAAATAAAGCAGTCATTAATCAGTCAAGAAAAATGTAATTTACGAGGGTTGATCCAGAAGTAATGTCACTGCAGCTATAAAATCGTAAAGAAGAAAAAGAGAGCAACAAAGTTATGTATCCAAGTACCGTAATCTATTTGTATTATGGTCTGAAAATGTCATAAAAATACACTGCGCAGTTATCGAAATATCGAGATAGACTGAAGGCATGGTAACGACACGCGCCTCACGTCAGTGACGTTGTTGAATTTCTAGATGAGGTTTCAATATTGTGTCATGTCCAAAGTAGCATTTTCGCTGTTCCAACATAGCACTAACGTCTGTTCGCCCATGTTTAACTCATCTTTCAATATTATTTGAGCAGCCCCGCAGCTCTTCTTTAAAAATTTACACAATATTCGTATTGCAGAACATCGATCTTCATATACGGGGTCTAAACAAGAGTGACGTTATTGTCTGACACTGCACATAAAGGTTTTCCGGTTTTCAGATGATCCTCTAGCGAATCATCTGCACCACTTTAGCGCTGACTGCACCTTTACACAAACTTTATAATCACTGTTGTATCACCCCATGTTTAGTTAAACCGTTCTGGAGTCTCTAATGGTGATATTATTAATTTGTGGCAAAACCGCATAAATATGCACTGACGCGTCTGTCAGAAATCACATTTTTTTTCCACTCGGCGGTAACAACATTAGAGCTAACTAGCGAACTTCAAACTGCAACTATGTTATCAAAGTTTCGATAGTGGGCACCAGAAATATATTTCTTCATCGTATCAAATTTTCATCTGATTCTGCGCCTTAGTTTGATTTTGACTTGTAATTGTTTTTGAAAATTATGTTCATTTAAGGTGGAACCATACTTTAACTCGATTTTTGAAATATTCAGTTTTTGATCATGAAGAAAATATTTTATAAATTTTCAAACATATCTGCATGTGGAAATTAAAATAAAGTTTGGAAATGTTGTAATGCGTAGTCAGGTGTGACGTCTGAAAACGTGACGGTTTTGCAGTTTTGACGCCATTAAGAGGGTGCAGAAAACGCATCATTTTTACCGATTCAGGCGTTGATATTTTAGGGAGAAAATCAAATTTTATTTAAAACGTACAAGAAGCCTGAGCTCTTTAAAGCTGTGTGCAAGAAGTCTAACTTTGCTTCACTGTTACAATTTTATTACAACAAAACTCTAATTTTTCAAATTTCAAAAAATACTAAAAATCTTGGTTTGAAATCAAATTTCGAAAAAAATCGGCTCGTTTAAAAACGACAAAATTTTAGTATTGTGTTCTGTAAATAACCTTTAATGGAAATATATATTGACAATTAGGGGTTTACCGTTTCGATTTTTAGATATTGACGTTAACTTTACCCCACCCCCATGAAATATAGTAACGCAAGACTGTATATGGTACGTCTTGTTTGACGTCATAGGTGTTAAATGTTAATGACATCTGTTCCAAAATTATTTCACAGAAGTTTCTAATGCATCAATGGATGTAGACTTGGGATACTTTATAGTGCCTAACTAATTTTTATACCTAAAATGAACAATACAAGTCACATCTCAGAAGACAAAGCGGAAGCCAATATGGAGAGATAGCAACATACATTCTATCTCTTGGATCAAAGGTGAAACTGATTCGCTCTATTGTCATACCCATTTTTTTTGTATGCCTGCGAGTCCTGGACCTTGACAGCAGAGTTAGAGAATGCCTTTGAGATGAGATGCTTCCGAAGGTTACTGAACATTTCGTAAAAGGACCATATAACCAATGAGGAAATTCGCAAAAAGATCCAAGCAGCCATTGGAGAATACGACCAACTCCTGACCTTGGTCAAGAAACAGAAAGTGAGGTGGTTTGGCCACGTCTCAGGGTCTTCTGGTTTAGCAAAGTCAGTTCTGCAGGGCACAGTGAAAGAAAACAGAACGAGAGGTAGACAGAAGAAGAAATAAGTAGTGCACAGGGACGGAGTTTGCTAGCTCAACAAGGGAAGCAGAAGACAGGACTAGGTGGAAAGGGATTGTTGTAGCGTCATCTGTGGTGCCCCAACGACCTGACAAAGCTATGGGATAGACTAGACAAGACTAGTCCCTGTCTCTTTTAATGCTAGTTTGAGTAAGGCCCAATTGGACATCCATGAGCCTTCTAATATGCATGGTTCATCCTAAAATCGATCTGCTGACATTGTTTCAGAGGTCCGAACCCATGACATGTACATGCTGCAACCGGTAGCAAAGTGGGCTTGGCGGCGGCTTGTAATGCTAGCGGTATCGGTTTGTGTCCCGCTGGAGGTGAAATTCTTTTAATCCGTTAACACTGCACATTGCCTTTATTAACTGCTCTCCACTGAAATTACATTACATAATAAAGAACCGTAAAACCGCAAGTTTGTTTACGTTCTACACCACATTCGTTATCTTCACTATGGCTACCTTTACAGCTCATCTGCAACAATTAGCCATTATTTTTATTTACATACATTACTCAGCGCAAACACGATAAAAATCCGTAGATTTAACGGTAAAATACCTGGCAAACAGCTGCCAGTTCATTTCGCGTTAATTTTACGGGCACCCGCAAACATTGGCAGAATCATCGCGCAGAGTATGAAATAAGAAGACAGGTATCATTTTGGTCATATAGCTCTTCAACACTATAACGGTATTTTCGAGTGTGGTCAGTTATCATAACTCTACCATATCGAGATTTCAAATAATGTTTTACAGGCAGACGCTCGTAAAAGTAACGGGAAATAGACTGACTTTTGGTTGCCTGTTATTCTATCGTAAAATCTACGGAAATGTTTTACTGTGTATATGGCCGTAAGCTTTTTTCTTCAGGTACACCGAATATCTCTGCCTGAGTGGATGGAGCTTCGAAAAATAAATCTTTATAAATGAGAAGAATAATAAGAATAACAAAAAAGAAAAAAAAAAAGAAAGAAAGAAATGTACGTACTCCGCACGAACTAGCAGCTTCATGAAAATGAGGCCAGAAATCGTTAAAGACAGATCAGGCCTTTGATCGAACATTTCTGTCGGATTTTTGGGTTCACACGGTAAGACAGGTCGCATAAACAATCATTTTTTTCTTCTTCGAATAAAAGAAAGAAAAACGGAAGAAACGCAAAATGCATTTCGGATGCCCGTATATTCAGGTTTCCCAAGTTTAGGACAAATCCCTGAACCGCTCTTGCTCCATTTAGATTCTTCAAACATTCTGAGAATAGTAGGCTTGGGAAAGAAGCCATGACAAACGTCTTTTTTCAGCAAGTACGAAAATGCCTTGTTTGGATATTTTGCTCTCTCTCTCTCTCTCTCTCTCTCTCTCTCTTTGAAGGACGACTCTATATAAACTGAAATACTGTCGTATAGGTTCATTAAACTCAACCGAAACAACAAACATATCATAAAGGTTAAAATGAGATCAACGTGAAAGACACGGGTTTTTAAAGAGTCTAGAAATTAATTAGGCTATATTAATGATACGCATACAAGAGAGAAACGTTTCAAGAAAACCCGAAAACAAAAGTAAGGTAGCGCACATCAAGTCAGTATAAGATCGTGGCCACAGAGCAATTAGAACCATTGTCATTAGCAAGGTCAGTATTTCTGTCGAACTTGTGGACTAATTCCGTCGTTAGGTGTACTGTGGTATGAAAACTTAATCGGTGACTTACTACTTTTTGGCTTTAATGTAAACGTCTTTCATCGCGTCACACTGTGTTAGCTTTTGAAGAAAAAGTGCTTTCTCATAATGAAGGGTCTTATCTAAGACAGACATGCAAAAACGTGAGTTTACCATAGAATGCCTAAATAACGTCGGGAGCAAAATGAGACAAAATCGATGTTTTTTAAAGTCACATATTTGGAAAACTACACCGATAAGCCCCCTTTTTATTACATTTCCTGGAAGAAGGACTGAAAATGTACAAAATGGAGGAGTACAAATAAAATCGCGTGTTTTGTAAATTACTCCCACCTCAGCCTAGCTGCAAACACGGCGAAGAAATAAGCATTTTTCTGCTGAGATGTTATTTGTATTGTTTATTTCAAGCACTGATCTTAGTTTAGATCTATACAATATCCTTATCTACATTCTTTTATGCAATATTAACTTCTTAGTAATAACTTTGGAACAGAAGTCGTTAACTTTAAACGACAATGACGTCAAATAAGACGTAGCATTACCAGGCTCGCGTTACTGTATTTCATGGGGGTGGGGTAAAGTTAACGTCAATATCTAAAAATCGAAACGGTAAACCCCGAATTGTCTATGTATTGTTTCACAAAAGGTTATATACAAAACACAATATTAACACCTTGTCATTTTTTAACGAGCCGATTTTTCGAAATTCGATGTCAAACCAAGATTTTTAGTATTTTTTAAAATTTGAAAAATAAATGTTTTGCTGTAATAAAATTGTAATATTGAAGCAAAGTTAGACTTTTTTCATACAGCTTTGAAAAGCTTAGGCTGCTTGTACGTTTTAAGTAAAATTTGATTTTCTCCCTAAAATATTAACGCCTGAATCGGTAAAAATGATGCGTTTTCTGCACCCTCTTAATGGCGTCAAAACTGCAAAACCGTCACGTTTTCAGACGTCACACCTGACTACGCATTACAACATTTCCAAAATTTAATTTCATTTCCACATGCAGATATGTTTGAAAATTTATAAAATATTCTCTTCATGATCAAAAACTGAATATTTCAAAAATCGAGTTAAAGTACGGTGGCGTACTTTGAACGTCTATTTAATTGGAACGGGAAAAGATTCCAACTTTATATTTATTCTGTCAATCAGAATTGGATTACAGTGTAGCTTGATATAATTGTCCCCCGCCTTTTCGAAGAAAAGCGGAGGGACATAGTTTTCGGCATTCCGTCCTTCCGTCCTTATTTCCATCCTTCCCTCCCCCTAAAGTAGTAGGTACCTTGTGTGCGCAACTCCTCCTACAGTTTTATGCCGATTCTTTCGAAACTTTACAGCTGTTTTTGTCATGGTCTGAAGATACGCATGTGGTTTGGATATAATCCTCACATTTTTATGTCACTTTTCCCACAAGTTGAACTTAGTCATTTTTAGGCGTTTTTACTATCAAAGTGACTAGATAGTGGGTACCTTGTGTGCGCAACTCCTCCAACAGTTTTATGCCGATGCCTTTGAAACTTCACAGGTATTTTGGTCATGGTCTGAAGATATGCATGTGGTTTGGATATAATCCTCACATTAATTTTTGTCACTCGTTCCACAAGTTGAACTTAGTCATTTTTTTTTTTTGGCGTTTTTACTATCATAGTGACTAGATAGTGGGTACCTTGTGTGCGCAACTCCTCCTACAGTTTTATGCCGATTCCTTTGAAACTTCACAGGTATTTTGGTCATGGTCTGAAGATATGCATGTGGTTTGGATATAATCCTCACGTTAGTTTTGTCACTTTTTTCACAAGTTGAACTTAGTCATTTTTACTATCATAGTGACTAAATAGTGGGTACCTTGTGTGCGCAACTCCTCCTACAGTTTTACGCCGATTCCTTTGAAACTTCACAGGTATTTTGGTCATGGTCTGAAGATATGCACGTGGTTTGGATATAATCCTCACATTAATTATTGTCACTCGTTCCACAAGTTGAACTTAGTCATTTTTTTTTGGCGTTTTTACTATCATAGTGACTAGATAGTGGGTACCTTGTGTGCGCAACTCCTCCTACAGTTTTATGCCGATTCCTTTGAAACTTCACAGGTATTTTGGTCATGGTCTGAAGATATGCATGTGGTTTGGATATAATCCTCACGTTAGTTTTGTCACTTTTTTCACAAGTTGAACTTAGTCATTTTTACTATCATAGTGACTAAATAGTGGGTACCTTGTGTGCGCAACTCCTCCTACAGTTTTATGCCGATTCCTTTGAAACTTCACAGGTATTTTGGTCATGGTCTGAAGATATGCATGTGGTTTGGATATAATCCTCACATTATTTTTTTTATTACTTTTTCACATTTTTAACTTAGCCTCTGAATTAGATCTCTGAATTATCCCTGTTACCCCTTATCTGGAGCTCTGGGGGGTAATTTTTTACAGGCTCTTTCTCAGTCTACTCACTTTCTCATCAATCTCATAGATCTAAGAAGTCATTGAAATGCCATTTTGATGCCCACCTTTGTGACCTTATTACATTTTTAACCTCCATGGGATTGGGGACTGAAAGTTTGTTGAATGGTTGGTCACCAGAGAACTGTTTACTTCTCCAAAATGGCTTAAACGAGTAAGGTATTTGGCAGGAACAATGTCACTTATGCCCACTCAGCCCAAAACGATTTTCCCCCTAAACCACTAAAGCAAATAAGCTAACATTTTGCAGGAAACAGGAGGCACATTGTAGCCGGTGAAGCTGGATCACAATTGTGAAACTGGCCCAAAATGTTTAACAAGAAGGGTATAGGCTCACTTGAGTAAAAAGGTCAAAGGTAAAACTAGGGTCATCATTTGAACAAACCTGATGGTTTGAAAGTGTCAAAATATGAGAGACATTGGTTATAGGACAAAGAATGACCTTGACCTCTATTACTTAAAAATGTTCATGTACTCATTTGGTTGTCAATATTTATCAACTTTTGCACCAAAATCATCTACAAGTTCCATGAACTCTTATGTTAAAGCATTTTCCCATATAAAAACACCAGGAAGCAAATTTGACCTTGCCATAAAAAAAAGATCAAGGTTTACCCGAAGTCAACATTGGACAATCTTGGTAGTACTTAGGTCTCTGATGTTACATAACAGGTTTCATAGCCATCCGTCAAATGGTTCTGAAGAAGACTTTTAAAGGTTTTTACCATATATAGACGTGCGGCAATGTAGGCCTTACGACCGGGACCATTTGAACAAATTTTCCTTCCCTCAATCCCTGGAGGCTCCATATGAATTTGGTTACAATTGCCGAATTGACCAAGTAGCTTTTAAAGAAAAAGTTTGAAATTATTGAAATATGAGAGACCTTGGTTAAAAGTCAAACAAGGGCTTCCCAAGCGGCGCATAATACGCCCGTTTTAATGTCATAAAGGAATTAAAGTTTACAAAAGGACAGACAGGCAGACAAACAGGGGATACCACACTTTAATTAATGACGGCAACATTATTTAAATATTTAACACATCAGATACTATTAGTATACCAAAAATCAGCTTCCAAGGTGAAGTGGCTCCTAAGTTGAGTAATGCAAGTCAAACAAGGGAGATAATTCATAAACTAAATATACTAGATATACCATTCTTGGTTCTAATACATTCCCTGGACAATATACACATCTCCATAAAGTTGTGTTAAAATATATTCTAAACAGTTAAGGAGTTACAGAGTAAACAGGAAATTTATGCATGGGCAGATAATCCAGTAAGCAAGCCAGAGTCATGGTTCTTGCTCAGGATACATTGCCCCATTACTACACACATTCCTACAAAGTTTCATTCTAATATTTCAAAGGGTTAAGGAGATATGGAGTGAATGCAAATACCTAAAAATAATGATCAAAGGGAGGTTACTCCAAAATTAAGAAAGGGGGAGTAACCATTCTTATATGTGACACATCATCTTGTGATCATGCACATTGCTTAAAGTTTCATCATGATATTCCAAACAGTTACCGAGTTAATGTATGCACAACATAAGTATAGACAAAAATAGCCTAAAAGAACTAATAAAAGGGATGTAACTCAAAGATGAAAAAAGGGAGAGCAACAAGTGTTGTACGCGACACATCGTTGGGACTTCAAACACATTGCTATGAAGTTTCATGAAGATATCCCAAACAGTTATCTAGTTATGGCGCGCACTTAACCTGCAGGGGAAAAAAACAATCAAAGGGGCATAACTTGGGAACTAAGGAAGAGGGAGCAACCATTCTTGTATGTGATACATTCCCCCTACCTACTTCATATGCCTACAAAATTTCATGAAGATATCCCAAATGGTTTGGGGATGGTCGGGTGGTGCGATGGTGCTGTGTGTAACTTCCAGTGCCGGGGCATCCTACTGATTTGGAAAATTGTAGGGCAAGGGCCTTCTGTGCTCGCAGTGGGCATGGGTGGAGGTTGTTTGGACATTTTTTCTCTCGTCTATCACTTCTCTCTTCTTTCTCCCTCTCTCTGGGAGACTGCCCGATATAGACTTGAAATACTGTCTCAAAGGGCCATAAAACCCAAAACAACCAACCAACCAACCAACCCAAATGGTTACTGAGTTATGGCGCACACAAGAATGTTTACGGACAGAGGAAAGGGAGTTTACTCCAAAATTAAGACAGGGGGAGCAACCATTCTTATATGCGACATATTATCTTGTGATCCTGCACATTGTTATAAAGTTTCATCATGATATTCCAAACAGTTACAGAGTTAATGTATGCACAACATAAGTATACACAAAAATAGCCGAAAAGAACTAATAAAAGGGATGTAACTCAGAAATGAAGAGAGGGAGAGCATCCATTGTTGTACGCGACACATTGTTGGGCCTTCATACACATTGCTTTGAAGTTTCATGAAGATATCCCAAACAGTTATCTAGTTCTGGTGCGCACAAGACCTGTAGGGTCAAAAGCAATCAAAGGGGCATAACTTTGAAACGAGGGAAGGGGGAGCAACCATTCTTGTACGCGACACGCTCCCCCTACCTAATACATATGCCTACAAAATTTCATGAAGATATCCCAAATGGTTACTGAGTTATGGCGCGCACAAGCATGTTTACGGACGGACGGACAGCGCCATGCCATAATACGTCCGTTTTTTCAAAACGGACGTATAAAAATGACCTTGACCTCTCGTACTCATAAATCTTCATGTACTCATTTAGATAATTGTATATGCCAATTTTTAGGCCAAAGTCTTCAACCTTTCCCATGAAATCTTATGTTCTAGCATTTTCCCATACAAAAGCACCAGAAAGCTAATTTGACCTTGCCCCCCAAAATGTCAAGGTCAACCTAAGGTCATCATTTGAACAATCTTGCTAGTGCTCAGGTACCGGATGCTACATACCAAGTTTCAAGGCTATCTGTCAATTTGGGGGAAGTCAATTTTTAAAGATTTTTACCATACATGTTCATGGAGGCCATGTTGCTCGTGACCTGCTGGATCACTTGAATAAATTTTTGTTGAAGGCTCTATATGAAAACTGGTTATGATTGGCACAGTGGCTTTCGAGGAGATATCTGAAATTGTCAAATTATGAGAGACCTAGGTCAAGGAATGACCTTGAACTCCTGTATTCACAAACCTTTATGTACTTATTAATAAGATGCATGTATATTTTACCATTTTTTAGGCTGAAATCTTCAACAATTTCCATGAAATCTAATTTTCTAGCATTTTCCCATATAAAAAGCACCAGAAGCACATTTGAACTTGCCATAAAAAACAGTCAAGGCTAACTCAAGGTCATCATCTAAATAATCTTGGCAGTACTTGTGTACTCAATGTAGCATACCAAGTTTCAAGGCCATCAATCAATTTGTTCTTCGGCAGAAGATTTTTAACATTTTTTTTTACCAGATATTGGGGACTCCCCCTCACCCTCCTATCTTTTCTTTAAAGGAAGGTCAAATTTGCTTCCTCCCATCTTTTCTTTACAAGAGGGTCAAATTTGTTTTTATATGGGAAAATTCTAGGGCATAAGATTTCATGGATATTTTTGAAGATCTTGGCCTAAAAATTGGTTTCAACAGTCATCTTAATGAGTATGTATAGATTTGTGAGTACCAGAGGTCAAAGTACCTCTTTGACCTTTCACCCAGGAATCTGAAATTCCAACAACTTCAAACATCTCATCAAAAGCCACTGGGTCAGTTGTAACCAAATTTAATATGGAGCAACCAGGGCTGGCAGGGACAAAATTTGTTTAAACAGTCTATGTTACATTACCAGAGTTGTCGACTATGTGTGTGGTTGGGTGGGGGAGCTATATAGCTTAAAAAAAACTTAAAAAATCCTCTTCTCTAAAACTAGGAGGTCAAGAGTTTATATATTTAGTAATAGAAGGTTCAAACTGGCCACACCCAGGGTCATTTATTTTTCATGTTCAAATTGGTCAACAACCAGGACAGGAATAAAACCTCAGACCAGTTTAAAATTTGGCCATGTTGTACAATTTGCCTTTGAGTTACTTGCCCTTGAGCAAAATTAAATAGGCCAAAATTGACCTTGTCTTAGTCATAATGCATGCTATAACTCAGGTGAGCCATCAATGCCCATTGGGCAACTTGTTTTTGCTGTGTAACTATGGAAGAGCAAATGGTTCTTTGCTATACACCTTTCCTATAAATCGATATAGTCGCACACGAGTTATCTACCCAAGTAGACTGTGACGTCATCTATAGGAGCATCTCATATAACTCAGTACAGCTGCAAGCACACATAACATGCATAAAGCAGACGTTTTGTAAATGTGAACTGCAAAAAAATACATTGAAAGACCAAATTAAAGTATAATTGCCCTGTTGTCATGTGACATTTTTATTTATATATTTTTTTTATTATTTATCTTAATATCATATTGAGAATCCCGACAAGACGCTCATGATTTTCATGACCTCTTTCATCGACGCCGTGTTTTAACATCCCGGCAATACATTCAGGTTTGTTCAATATAAAAGAGTTACATTTCGTATAAATAAGTTTCGTAAATCTGAAAAGTTATTTCCATTTTTCCGACCGGTAAACGTCTGAGCATTCAGATAGTAAATACGCATTATTACCGGACAGATTATAGCGCTAATATTTATTGTTTCTTGTGCGATACACCGATCTAAAAGCATCAGCATCCAGACAGTTTTCCGTAAGTTTGAACCCGATGTTGAATTTATATTATTTTTTCCATCTCTTACTTATCTTCGGTATTATTTATTTGATCGTTTCCATTTCACGGCAGGGTGTTCTTAAAGCTGCCTTCAGAACACGTGTCTAGGTAATACACAATCATAGGTGTTTGTTTATTGCGGCAATGCGCGCGATTCGGTGATTACACAAAAGAATTCCATGTCAGCACACTTTGTTGTCATTTTTAGCGTGTGTCTGCTTTATAATCAGCTAATCGTTCATTTTGTATCTTTTGTAATAACGGTCTGAACATCTTCCGCGATTTCTTTCTTTTCCTTACGTTTTGACGGCTGTACTGGTGATACATAGTCTTTCGAATACGGTAATTTTGGCCCGAAAGTTATTCGGAAATCTTTTAATTTTATGTCAAATTCCCATATGCTATAAGTTATAAAGCTTATTTTCCGACAAAGAAAGAGCTAAATATAGTTGGAACAAAATAGTTGTCTTAATCTTAACCGTTGAATGTTAGTTTTGAATATACGGAAACCGGCATTTATTTGGTTACACAATGGAAAAACAATATCCTATCCTATAGATGACGTCATAGGCGTTGCAAGGGACAAAACTCGAACAGACTCTGAATTATAGGAAAGGTGTATATATATCAAACACTTTATTCTTCTTCATTATTTTATTCCTCATATACGTTCAAATGCAAACATCTGACATATGGCACTGAAATTTATTTACATATTAACTGCAAATTCAACAAATCTGTATTTGGAAATTCAAACAAAATGTTTTTCTGAATTTTAAAAAGTATGTATAGTTTTGTCAGAACCAATATTACTGTTTCCTTCGCAAGTGATATATCAACAATAAAAGCTCTGCCATCTTGGAAAGGTTGGTTGGTTGGTTGATTTGATGCTTAACGTCCACGGTAAACAACTAAGGTCATGTCGGGACGGTCAGTTAACCTAACCACACTATTCCTGGGCAGGCTTAGACCTCCTAAGCGGTTAATGAGTACTAAGTGCGCATACTTTCGCCAGTAACTGACAACTGCCCTTCTTGAATCAGTGGAAGGAGAAACGAAAGTATGTGGCCAGACCCGGATTCGAACCTAGGACCTCTGACTTACGAGTCAGGTGCCCTACCGATTGCGCTACCCGGCCCGGCATCTTGGAAAGGAGCAAAAGTTGTCTCCCTCTATTAAATGGAGGAAAAAAGTAAACCTGAAAGTGTATCAGTGCACTTCCATGTTTTACCACCATTTTCACAAAGGGGAACAAGATTTGTGACTTCCAGTTTGCTTCCCTGGATGACATAGCCCTTTCAAAATTGTGTCTACTCTCAAATGAAGATTCATGACTTCCAGTTTGCCTCCCTGGTCGACAGAGCCCTTCCAAAACGGTGTCAACTCTCAAATGAAGATTCATGACTTCCAGTTTGCCTCCCTGGTCGACAGAGTCCTTCAAAATGGGGTCAACTCATAAAGGGAAGAATTTGCTCCTACAGGGCAAATTCTTCCCTTTAAGAGTTGACCACTATTAAGATGGGAGGTAAAAAGAAAATGGTACAGTTGATTCCAGTGAAAGAGAACCCATACACCTTAATGTCAGCATATCTATTTGTTCTTCAATTTTTCTGAATTTCTCCTCATATGTCTCTTTATTCAATTTTTCTGAACTTCTTCTTACACGTCTCTTTATTCTTAATTTTTTCTGAATTTCTCCTTCAATGTCTCTTTATTCTTCAATTTTTCTGAAGTTCTCCTTATACGTCTCTTTGTTCTTCATTTTTTCTGAATTTCTCCTTATTTGTCTCTTTATTCTTCATCTTTTCTGAACTTCTCTTTATACGTCTCTTTATTCTTCATTTTTTTCTGAACTTCTCCTTATACTTCTCTTTGTTCTTCATTTTTTCTGAATTTCTCCTTCAATGTCTCTTTATTCTTCTTTTTTTTTCCTGAATTTCTCCTTATATGTCTCTTTATTCTTCATTTTTCTGAACTTCTCCATATACTTCTCTTTATTCTTCAATTTTTCTGATTTCCTCCTCGTATTTCTTCTTCAAACTTGTTAGATACAATCTAAGACTTTCCTCATCAAGTCTTGAACTTCTTGCCGCCTGGACTAGCTTGGTTGCCAGCTTAAACACTGCTCTCTGCCTACAAAGTTCTCTGTCAGACTTCTGAGTTTTCTATAATATAAAAGTAAACAAATGTAGTGTCATTAAACATGTATATATATCTAACACTCAAAAATGAAAATATTTGAATTTGAAGATGGGATTTTGAATTTGCAGATGGGATGAGATGAAATGAAACGAGATGAGATGAGATTTATTTCAAGTCTGAAAGTTACACAACAAAACAACATAAACTCTTTATCATAATTAATTGCCTCTTCTAGATTTACACTGTTTGCTCTCTAGTCTTTGAATTTTCAATATGATATAACTTGGACAAAACATTTTTTGAAATTTCACAGAAGTAACTTTTGTCATCTGCTTTAATAGCAATTTATGGGTGATGATCAAACAAGATGCTGAAGTATAGCAACATACATGTAATACAAAGTCCCCTACTACTGTTTCTTACCAAACCATGTTTTGTAGCATTTACACATTTAACTTTAAATGCAGCCCCCATCCAGGAGGGAAATAATCTTCTGTACAAAAATTATCTTCCCTGAAAGTATATCCTTTTCCACTGAGCAGAATAAGCATCCTTTCTGAAGACTGCAGTAGCAATTAAGTTTCAAATTTCCTAATCAATCACTGAATTCTTAGACTTTTCCCTGACATGGAAAAAATTCATTTCCAGATGTAAATCCATGACTGTGGACACCTGACATAGGTATTTGTTTGCCTATTTCGAGTAAGTAATGACAATTCGCATGATCACATTCAAAATTAATAACTACACAGTGAACTTAAAGTAGAATCGAAAGTAGGGTAAACACTCACTCAAAGCATTCAACATTTTTTGTATTAGTGCTATATTAAACACTCTGATATCAATGGAAAGTGTGAATTAAGATGACAATTAAATCTCCATTATAATGGCCAATAAATCTGGCAGTTAAGATCCCTAGGTTGAACGAATTTTTGATAAATTTAATTGTTAATCTGCCCTTATTGGTTTTACAGAACACATTATTATTATGTAAAAAGGAGTATGCAACATAATAAGAACCTTCTTCTCTTCTGAAATCTTGTAGGCCAGTTTCTTGGCTTCAGCAATCACAGTCAAAGGCATGGTAGAGATCTCAGCCAGCTGGATACCTACATCAGAACAAAACTCCACATAAAATATGTTTCAACACAATGTCATAAATAAATCTAATGAATAAAATAAATTAACATAATTTTCTATGTAGTGACCTTGACCTCCAAATCTCACTCAAAGTATCTGGAAAATATATGCTCTTAAAAACTTCAATGTAGATCTTTCATAGAAAATTTTCTTAAAAGTCTGTCACTTTGACCTCTGGGTGACCTCACCTACCAGATTTGCACAAACCAATATTTTTGTCCTGTATCTATAACCATGTCATATATAGACAAATGCCTGAAAAATATGAGCTATTAAAAACTTTGATGCTGGTGTAAACACCAATGCAAATGCCAAGAGTACCACAACAGCTCTTCCTATGCTTTGTTCAGTTGAGCTAAATGGGGCATAACTGTGATAAATATGTCAATCAAGAATTTGAAACCAGTGCACATTTTTACATCATGTGGAAAAGCCAGCATACTTGTAAATCAATCTAATCACATATGTGACAGCTACAGCCATGACTCCTTTCAAAACCAACTCAGTCAAAGACAAAGAATTTTCAGTTGCTTCTATATAAAGAAACATGTACCATAGTGTTTTTCTTCTGTTTTTCCCCTTGACAGAACATGTGTGTAGACAACTTTCTCACAATTTCCATCTGTACTGAAGTTCCTCTGAATCTCAAAATAATAACTGCAAGACAAGGAACATTTCAATGTATTGATTTGTGTAATATTTCACATTTATCATATGATGTCGCTCTTATTCAGTGGATAACGTCATCATAAAAATTGTATGACCACACGTGTAATAACACTTTGGTGCGAACACATAACGTCATTGACAAAGCCCGTGTCAACAATGCCTTTTCTTATGGAAATAATGTTCATTTTTAAAGGCGATAAAATTACATTTTAAAGGGTCATATGATAAACAGGATTTTACACTCATGGTCATTTCATATGAAATTTATGAAACTCGCCAAAGGCTCGTTTCATAAATTTCATATAAAATGACCACTCGTATAAGATCCTCTATATCTGAGCTCATAAAACAAAATTACAAAGAAATATTTGCAGCAATTATATGTCACACAGTTCCCTCCGGTGCATGGGGAACAAAATGGGGAGCAAATTCTTGGGGGTCACTGTGTGAGCGCACTCCGCTTGACCAGGTTTTGGGGAATTTAGCTCAAGCTAAGAATGGTAGCACACAGGACCCTTGTTGTTGTTGATGCTCCCCTATTAAACAGTTAAGTGAAAGTTGTCCCCCTTTGTTTGGGACACCGTTGTGACAGTTTAAAGAGACTCAAATCAGAATGTGACTCTGAGCCTTAGAAAATTACAAATGTCAAAATAATAACTTCAAGACAGATTTTTCAATTTCTGAATTTTGAATTTTATTTAATTAACTAAAACGCGATGGATGCAGACTAATTTGTTTTGAGTCCTAAAATGTTCCTAAATCACCTTTCACTGTAAGTCCTAAATGTTCGTTAAACACTTTTCACTGTAAGTCAAAAATGTCACTTAATCACAAATCACAAATTTCTGTTGATCCTTCTAAAGTCCTTAACACGGAATTTCGAAATTGTCCTTATAATCACGCCAAAGTCCTAAATTACTGTTTACCACAATTGTCCTAAATATGAGGTCACCAGCATATAATTTTCCAAAACAATTGTTCATCACCTTATACCATAAACTATCACTGTCCTAATTTATTGCCCTAAAACTTTCCTTTCATGCATATAAAATTAGTTCTGTCCCTTTCACTTTCAATACTAGTTTCTAAAATTTACAAGTCCTTAAGTTAGCACATCACTTTTCAAAACTAAGCACTAAGATCTTCGCAAAGATTTGTAAGTCTCTACACAGAACCAAATAAAAGTCAAACGGTCTATGCAGGGTCTACATTGCAAAATCTTAAGTTCCCAGTTTCGCTTCCAGATTCAGACTGTACTGTTTCACTACCAAAGTCAGACTGTTAAATTCAAACTAAAATTCAGTGTCTCCCAAGATTTTCCCCTTTTCCAAATCAACCAATAAATTATTTCCTTACATTCAGCCAATCATTTGAAGTCTACAATATCCAATGAAATTTTCTGTTAGAAGTTTCTGCTCAAGGTGCCAAATGGTCCCCCGAGTTAATTCAAGCCAAACTGCTAAAACAACAAGCAAATTCGGTGAATTTATATCCCCCGCCGAAGTTCCCTTGATTTGTTTATGGTTGTTTTAAGTTTCATAAAATTTTATGTTTCATAAAAAAAATTTCACTGGTTACTTAGGAGGCTGAACTTGTGGATTGTACATAAAATCAAGGGCAATATCTCTGGGATAAGTAAGGCATAAGCTGGAGCTGTTCTTCTTAAACACTTGCCTCAGCATCACTGCACTATAATGATACATTTTAAATTCTGTTACAAGAAATTTTGTTTGTCAGCACCCTACTAATGGCTAATTTGTGGATTTCAAATCAATTCAAGGGCATTAAATCATGCACTACTGAAGCAATTATGACAAAACTTAATGTGCACTGCCTTGTCATGACAATATATAATTATTATAAGTGTCATGAAATTCCATTTATTGGTTATTTAGTTATGACTCAATTTGTTGATTTTAAGCCAATTCAAGGGCAATAACTCATTGCTTACTGAAGCAATTCTGACAAACTGTAAGATGCACCAATGTGTTATGGTGATACATATTTTGTATAATTTTCATAGAATTCTATTCATTGACAAGTTAGTTATGGCTGGAAATGGCAATCTCACATTGATCCAAGGGCAATAATTCATGCACTTTTGATGCCATTCTGATGAAACTTTATGTGCATATCCACTTTATGGTGATACATAATTATTCAGTTTAAATTTCATGAAGTATTGGTTACTTGTTTCTGCCTCATTTCACTGATTTTAAGTCAATTAAAGGGCAATAACTCATGCATTACTGAATCCAGTCTGAGGAAACTTCATGTGCATCAGCACATTATAGTGATATATATTTATTTTAAGTTTCATGAAATTCTGCCCAGTGGTTACTTAGTTACAGCTCATTTCATTGATTTCAAGTTAATTAAAGGACAATAACTCATGCATTACTGAAACTAGTCTGATGAAACTTTATGTGCTACAGTATGTTATAGTGATATATACTTATTTTAAGGTTCAAGAAATTCCGCTCAGTAGTTATTTAGTTATGGCTCATTTCATTGATTTTAAGCCAATGAAGGGGCAGTAACTCATGCATTACTGCAGCCAGTCTGATGAAACCGCATGTGCCACAGCATGTTATATATATATATATATATATTTATTTTAAGTTTCATGAAATTCCGTCCAGTGGTTACTTAGTTATGGCTCCGGATGGACAGACAGAAGGACGGGCGGGTCAATTAAAGGGCAATAACTCATGAATTACTGAATCCAGTCTGAGGAAACTTCATGTGCATCAGCACATCATAGTGATATATATTTATTTTAAGTTTCAGGAAATTCTGCCAAGTGGTTACTTAGTTAAGGCTCATTTCATTGAGTTCAAGTTAATTAAAGGACAATAACTCATGCATTACTAAAGCCAGTCTGATGAAACTTCATGTGCAGCAGCGCGTTATAGTGATATATACTTATTTTAAGGTTCAAGAAATTCCGCTCAGTAGTTACTTAGTTATGGCTCATTTCATTGATTTTAAGCCAATAAAGGGGCAATAACTCATGCATTACTGAAGCCAGTCTGATGAAACTTCATGTGCCGCAGCGCGTTACAGTGATATATATTTATTTTAAGTTTCATGAAATTCCGTCCAGTGGTTACTTAGTTATGGCTCCGGACGGACGGACGGAAGGACGGACGGACAGACAGAAGGACGGACGGACGGACATGGAGAAACCTATATCCCTCCGCCTTCGGCGGGGGATAACAAGTTACCTACAATATCAAAAGGGTTTCACTTTCCTGAGTGACAGCAATTTCCTAAATTAACAATTTAATTGTCTGCCAAACTAAGCTAGAAGCCAGAGTTGACAAGAGTTAACCAAGTTGATGCCTAACAGCTTTGTTTGTTAATAAGTGTTAAAAGTTTCAAAGACCATACCAAGCTTAACTCATCTGCCAAAGGTGCTTACTTTCAGCTAGAGGTGATAACCTTTCAGTCATAAAAGCCAAACAATTTCCTTGTCCAAACAATCTCAAAACTTGTCAAAAATATAGTCTCTGATGAACAAATATCCTGGGAAATATTGAAATCTAAATTGCCAAAATCTTAATATTGCAAAATTAAACTTTTTTTTTTAACTATTTTCATATTTTGCTTATAAAGTTACTCTTTCTTTCCCATCCATCAACTCCCTCACTGTAAGACATAAAAAAAAAAGTAAAACACATTTCTCATCTTTCTCCCTATTTGACATAAAAAAAACTAAAAATCCATTCTCTCTTATCTTTCTCACTCTGACCTATTTATTACATTTATCACATTTATTGTCCTTATTATTACATTTATTTATTGAATTTATTACATTTATTTTTAAACAAAGTGTACCCTAATTTTGACTGGTGACATGTTCCCCCGAGGCCAATTTAGTTTGTCCTCAAACTAAACTGCTGTTTGCTTCCTGGACATAGTTTTCTTTTTCCTTTTTTTTTCTTCTTTTTTTTTTTCAGTATATTTACATAACTATTTACACTTGAATATATTACACTGAGAAACAAAATTAAATTTACGGCATGCATTGAATATATGCGTCTGCATCATTGTTTATGATTGTTTTCTTTCATAGATCAGTTTTTAGCACTGCATATGCACAAATTGTCATGGATGTATGTGGTCCCTGGGATGTGCTGATGGAATCTAGGCGTGTCTCCTGTTGGTTACTGATAGGACTGTCATCCTGCCTTGCCATAGCACAACTCCAGCATATCACAGGCTCTGAAACTTGAACAAAAATATTAGTTTGTGATCAAAAAGCAGCCATACAGACTGCAGTTCTTATGATTAAAATACCGAAATGTTTTTCACTTGTTTTGATACCAAAGTTATCCAATCACATTATGTTGCTAAAAGGTTTTGACTTTCAAATTTTAGCTCATGTTAGAATATGTTAAGGCAGGGTCGGCATAATATGTTGATCACCATATTATGCTCTAGCACTATTCAACATCTGAATACACGACAATGTAGACAGATAAATAGTATGCTTTAACAAACTCCAAGATGCAATTTATCTAAACTTCCCTATTTAGCATAAAAGATTATTTTGAATTTTACTGATAAGCCCACTGAAAATTCATTTGTATCTAATAGTTAATACTGAACTGAAATTCACTGTTTGCCTTGTTTTGAAATCTTTAATATCTCATTGGCTTGCCGAGTGCTCTGTAATAATCATCTTGCTTATCTTTACAATAGATTCTGAAGGCCTGCAATATGATAGAGTTAGCCCTTTCTACGGTACTATTACACTGGGGATGATAGCTTGAACTGAAATGCCTGGTAATTTGGAAAAGCTCACACATTGCGGCAATCAGTTTTGACATAAAAGTCTGTCCTCGGTCAGATACCAAAGTGCGGGGAGCGCCATACCTACTTATGACTTCCCGATACAGAACAGCTGCTACTTCTGTTGCCTCTTGGGTCCTAAGGGGATGTGCTTCCATCCATTTAGAATAGGAATCTACAACTACAAGTATATGCTTGTACTTATCCTTTGTAGTGGGTAAGCCACTAAGTATATCTATATGCCAACGACTGAAAAGGTCGGACACTGGAAGTGGCTGAAGTGGTGGTGGTTTTGCATGCACTGGTCGTTTGACTCGCTGACAAAGCTCACATGACTGAACATACTTGCCTATTTGTTCATACATTTTCGGCCAAAAGTATTTCAGTCTAATTGCAGCAAAAGTCCGCTCATGACCCTGGTGCCCGCCACCAGCCAAAGAATCATGGTATGACCTCAGTATGTCATCACGCATGATCTTTGGTACAGCCAACTGATTAACTAGCCTTTCTTCCCTTGGAAGTCCTCTGGACCTTGGGGTGTAGAAGTGAAATAGAAGGCCATTTTGTATTTCAAACTGTGAGGCCTCAGCTACCAAGGTTTTCGCCTGCTTGGCATCATCGGGCACCTCACCAGTAGTTTTGTATGTATAAATGGCCTTAAAGTCTGGACAGTTCTGTTGCAGATGCTGCAGATTTGGAAAATTGTTTTCCTTATCTGAGCTTTGTTTAGCAGGCTCAGCATCAACAGATAGCACTTTTACATCACTCGGGTCATTTGCATAACAAAAAGTTACCTCATAGCCTACCATACAAACCTCAGGATCTTCCCTGTCCTCCTCTGGTAAAGGGGGATAACTGCGTCTGGAAAGTCCGTCGGCGTTGGAGTTATTTCTGCTAGTTTTCTGGATAATCTCCATGTTATACCCTTGTAATAAAAGTGCCCATCTTCCAAGCCTACCTTGACAATTTTTGATCTGCTGTAGCCACTTCACAGACACATTGTCAGTGTACACTGTGAACGGCATATTAGCAAGATATGGTCTGAAATGTCTTACTGCTTCTACTAAAGCTAGTCCTTCTTTATCTGTGGTGTGCCATCTTAATTCTTCATTTCGTAATGCCCTACCTCCATAGGCTATTGGATGTTCCCTACCGTTTGAATCTAACTGACTAAGTACATATCCTATAGATTCATCACTAGAGTCTACTGCTAAAATAAAAGGCTTATCGAACTGAGCAAAAGCAAGCACTGGAGCCGTTATAAGAGCCTTTTTCAAAGTTTTAAAAGCTCGATCACATTCAGAGTTCCACTCAAATTTTGCATCTTTCCTTAATAGTTTATTCAGTGGCAAAGCTATTTGTGCAAATGACTTTATGTAACGCCGGTAAAACTGGGCTAAGTCAAGAAACGCCCTCACATTTTTGACATTTTTAGGGACTGGATAGGTTTCAATAGCACTAAATTTACTAGGGTCAACTTTTATGCCCTCTTTACTAACAATATGCCCTAAATATTTAACCTCTTTTGCAGCAAACTTGCACTTTCCTGGATGTATTTTCAAATTAGCAGCTCTCAAGTTTTGAAAGACCTGGCCTAAATGTTCAAGGTGCTGATCGAAATTTTTACTGAAAATTAGAATATCGTCTATGTAAACTAAAGCGATCTTCCAATTAAGATCTTTTAGACACTTAGACATTAAATTTTGGAAACACATAGGTGAATTCATCAAGCCAAATGGCAGTCTAGTAGGGGTGAACACACCTTGGTGAGTAATAAAGCTAGCTTTCTCTGCCGTTGACGGACAAAGGGGTATTTGGTGAAATCCTGATCTCAAATCACAAAGACTGAAAATTTGAGCTTTAGAGTCTCCTAATGTATCAAAAACCTCATTTAGAGTTGGAATGGGAAATGAAATAGGCTCAGTTACTTTGTTTAGCTCCCTATAATCTATTGCAAACCTGTACTCGCCATTTGGTTTCTTAACTAGCACTACAGGGGAATGCCATGGGCTGTTTGACTCCCTAATGATGCCATTTTGCAACATTTCGTTTGTCAAATGCTCAGTCTCTGCCCGCATTTGTGGGGTCTGCCTATAGGGTGGTTTGCTAACTGGTCTATTTGTTTTTGTATGAATTACATGACTGTGAAATTTTGCTTCTTTTAATTCTGAGGAGTCTTTTGCAAAAATGTCCCTATTTCGGCCCAAAAATGTGTAAAGTTTGCGTTTTTGTTCATCAGACAATTCAGAATGGTCTAAATTTAAGCCTAAATCTTTTGCAATATTTTCATATTGCATTTCAGATGCATTTTCCTCAGACGTGTCTGCCAAATTTACAAAAGGTTGGTCCTCATAATCTGTGACTTGTGTAATAGTTTGCTCATCGATTAAATGTGATGTAGCTATTACAAAATTTTCTTTCAAAAAGACAGGATAATTTGTTGGATTTAGCACCCTATATGCCCCAGATCCCTGATCTACACTACTCAAGCACTTGCCACCTACTAAACCTTCCTGGTTAAGACTAGCCGAAGGTTCTAAAAGAACAGCACTATCAACTAAACTAGAAGAATTTGAAGACAAAGCAATTTTTGCAGACAGGGTGCATTCAGCCTGTGGTTCAATGACCACTGAAGATACAGTTCGCACTAGACCTATGCATGTTTTCGGTTCTCGACCGAGTGAAATATTACAAATGGATGGCTCTCCAGTTTCATATGTTGCATTTTCTGAATTCTGACTACTTTTGAAACTCACTGTACATTGCTCTAAGTCAATTTTGGCCTTATGCTGCCTTAAAAAGTCCATCCCCAAAATAACTGGCTGATGTAACTTTTCAAACAGCTGAAAAGTATGCTCCAAAGCAATGCCATCAAGCCTAAATGGCACAGTTACCTGTCCTAGAACCCTGTGGACTTCTCCACATACACCTACAATATGAGCCAATGAGCTTGGCATGATTTCAATATTTTTCAAAGATTGTCTGTAAACATGCTCGCTTATGCAAGATATAGATGCTCCTGTATCAAGAAGTGCCTTACTAGTATGCTTCCCTAGATTTATTTGCACATAATTTCCTTCAAGCGGTGCTGTTAAAGTAACATTGCAGATGCTCCGGTCAATGCCAGCTGAATTCACACTGCAAGATTTCTTTGAGCAGTGCCAGTTTAACTTATTTTTATACTGAACCATTTTGCTGTTTTACTTCCTACAGTTTGCACCAATAAATAAATAGAATGGAAAAATATTATGAAAAGTACTTATCTGAATTCCTGTGTTCTGGATTAACTGTACATCACACTGGTCATCTGTGCAGGCTGGTTGACATCTGTTGAATCGGGCTGTCTAGTTGATCATCTGTCTTGAGGAATTGAGAGGTTATCGTACCCGGTTATTCTCGACCACATCTGTCACAGGGCTCCCTCTGTTGCATGGGGGAACAAAATGGGGAGCAAATTCTTTTGGGGGTCACTGTGTGAGCGCACTCCGCTTGACCAGGTTGTGGGGAATTTAGCTCAAGCTAAGACTGGTAGCACACAGGACCCTTTTTGTTGTTGAATTGCTCCAATATAAAACAGTTCTGTGTAAGTTGTCCCCCTTTGTTTGGGACACCGGTGTGACAGTTTAAAGAGACTCAGATCAGAATGTGACTCTGAGCCTCAGAAAATTGCAAATGTCAAAATAATAACTTCAAGACAGATTTTTCAATTTCTGAATTTTGAATTTTATTTAATTAACTAAAACGCGATGGATGCAGACTAATTTGTTTTGAGTCCTAACATGTTCCTAAATCACCTTTCACTGTAAGTCCTAAATGTTCGTTAAACACTTTTCACTGTAAGTCGAAAATGTCACTTAATCACAAATCACAAATTTCTGTTGATCCTTCTAAAGTCCTTAACACGGAATTTCGAAATTGTCCTTATAATCACGCCAAAGTCCTAAATTACTGTTTACCACAATTGTCCTAAATATGAGGTCACCAGCATATAATTTTCCAAAACAATTGTTCATCACCTTATACCATAAACTATCACTGTCCTAATTTATTACCCTAAAACTTTCCTTTCATGCATATAAAATTAGTTCTGTCCCTTTCACTTTCAATACTAGTTTCTAAAATTTACAAGTCCTTAAGTTAGCACATCACTTTTCAAAACTAAGCACTAAGATCTTCGCAAAGATTTGTAAGTCTCTACACAGAACCAAATAAAAGTCAAACGGTCTATGCAGGGTCTACATTGCAAAATCTTAAGTTCCCAGTTTCGCTTCCAGATTCAGACTGTACTGTTTCACTACCAAAGTCAGACTGTTAAATTCAAAATTCAGTGTCTCCCAAGATTTTCCCCTTTTCCAAATCAACCAATAAATTATTTCCTTACATTCAGCCAATCATTTGAAGTCTACAATATCCAATGAAATTTTCTGTTAGAAGTTTCTGCTCAAGGTGCCAAATGGTCCCCCGAGTTAATTCAAGCCAAACTGCTAAAACAACAAGTTACCTACAATATCAAAAGGGTTTCACTTTCCTGAGTGACAGCAATTTCCTAAATTAACAATTTAATTGTCTGCCAAACTAAGCTAGAAGCCAGAGTTGACAAGAGTTAACCAAGTTGATGCCTAACAGCTTTGTTTGTTAATAAGTGTTAAAAGTTTCAAAGACCATACCAAGCTTAACTCATCTGCCAAAGGTGCTTACTTTCAGCTAGAGGTGATAACCTTTCAGTCATAAAAGCCAAACAATTTCCTTGTCCAAACAATCTCAAAACTTGTCAAAAATATAGTCTCTGATGAACAAATATCCTGGGAAATATTGAAATCTAAATTGCCAAAATCTTAATATTGCAAAATTAAACTTTTTTTTTTAACTATTTTCATATTTTGCTTATAAAGTTACTCTTTCTTTCCCATCCATCAACTCCCTCACTGTAAGACATAAAAAAAAAAGTAAAACACATTTCTCATCTTTCTCCCTATTTGACATAAAAAAAACTAAAAATCCATTCTCTCTTATCTTTCTCACTCTGACCTATTTATTACATTTATCACATTTATTGTCCTTATTATTACATTTATTTATTGAATTTATTACATTTATTTTTAAACAAAGTGTACCCTAATTTTGACTGGTGACATGTTCCCCCGAGGCCAATTTAGTTTGTCCTCAAACTAAACTGCTGTTTGCTTCCTGGACATAGTTTTCTTTTTCCTTTTTTTTTCTTCTTTTTTTTTTTCAGTATATTTACATAACTATTTACACTTGAATATATTACACTGAGAAACAAAATTAAATTTACGGCATGCATTGAATATATGCGTCTGCATCATTGTTTATGATTGTTTTCTTTCATAGATCAGTTTTTAGCACTGCATATGCACAAATTGTCATGGATGTATGTGGTCCCTGGGATGTGCTGATGGAATCTAGGCGTGTCTCCTGTTGGTTACTGATAGGACTGTCATCCTGCCTTGCCATAGCACAACTCCAGCATATCACAGGCTCTGAAACTTGAACAAAAATATTAGTTTGTGATCAAAAAGCAGCCATACAGACTGCAGTTCTTATGATTAAAATACCGAAATGTTTTTCACTTGTTTTGATACCAAAGTTATCCAATCACATTATGTTGCTAAAAGGTTTTGACTTTCAAATTTTAGCTCATGTTAGAATATGTTAAGGCAGGGTCGGCATAATATGTTGATCACCATATTATGCTCTAGCACTATTCAACATCTGAATACACGACAATGTAGACAGATAAATAGTATGCTTTAACAAACTCCAAGATGCAATTTATCTAAACTTCCCTATTTAGCATAAAAGATTATTTTGAATTTTACTGATAAGCCCACTGAAAATTCATTTGTATCTAATAGTTAATACTGAACTGAAATTCACTGTTTGCCTTGTTTTGAAATCTTTAATATCTCATTGGCTTGCCGAGTGCTCTGTAATAATCATCTTGCTTATCTTTACAATAGATTCTGAAGGCCTGCAATATGATAGAGTTAGCCCTTTCTACGGTACTATTACACTGGGGATGATAGCTTGAACTGAAATGCCTGGTAATTTGGAAAAGCTCACACATTGCGGCAATCAGTTTTGACATAAAAGTCTGTCCTCGGTCAGATACCAAAGTGCGGGGAGCGCCATACCTACTTATGACTTCCCGATACAGAACAGCTGCTACTTCTGTTGCCTCTTGGGTCCTAAGGGGATGTGCTTCCATCCATTTAGAATAGGAATCTACAACTACAAGTATATGCTTGTACTTATCCTTTGTAGTGGGTAAGCCACTAAGTATATCTATATGCCAACGACTGAAAAGGTCGGACACTGGAAGTGGCTGAAGTGGTGGTGGTTTTGCATGCACTGGTCGTTTGACTCGCTGACAAAGCTCACATGACTGAACATACTTGCCTATTTGTTCATACATTTTCGGCCAAAAGTATTTCAGTCTAATTGCAGCAAAAGTCCGCTCATGACCCTGGTGCCCGCCACCAGCCAAAGAATCATGGTATGACCTCAGTATGTCATCACGCATGATCTTTGGTACAGCCAACTGATTAACTAGCCTTTCTTCCCTTGGAAGTCCTCTGGACCTTGGGGTGTAGAAGTGAAATAGAAGGCCATTTTGTATTTCAAACTGTGAGGCCTCAGCTACCAAGGTTTTCGCCTGCTTGGCATCATCGGGCACCTCACCAGTAGTTTTGTATGTATAAATGGCCTTAAAGTCTGGACAGTTCTGTTGCAGATGCTGCAGATTTGGAAAATTGTTTTCCTTATCTGAGCTTTGTTTAGCAGGCTCAGCATCAACAGATAGCACTTTTACATCACTCGGGTCATTTGCATAACAAAAAGTTACCTCATAGCCTACCATACAAACCTCAGGATCTTCCCTGTCCTCCTCTGGTAAAGGGGGATAACTGCGTCTGGAAAGTCCGTCGGCGTTGGAGTTATTTCTGCTAGTTTTCTGGATAATCTCCATGTTATACCCTTGTAATAAAAGTGCCCATCTTCCAAGCCTACCTTGACAATTTTTGATCTGCTGTAGCCACTTCACAGACACATTGTCAGTGTACACTGTGAACGGCATATTAGCAAGATATGGTCTGAAATGTCTTACTGCTTCTACTAAAGCTAGTCCTTCTTTATCTGTGGTGTGCCATCTTAATTCTTCATTTCGTAATGCCCTACCTCCATAGGCTATTGGATGTTCCCTACCGTTTGAATCTAACTGACTAAGTACATATCCTATAGATTCATCACTAGAGTCTACTGCTAAAATAAAAGGCTTATCGAACTGAGCAAAAGCAAGCACTGGAGCCGTTATAAGAGCCTTTTTCAAAGTTTTAAAAGCTCGATCACATTCAGAGTTCCACTCAAATTTTGCATCTTTCCTTAATAGTTTATTCAGTGGCAAAGCTATTTGTGCAAATGACTTTATGTAACGCCGGTAAAACTGGGCTAAGTCAAGAAACGCCCTCACATTTTTGACATTTTTAGGGACTGGATAGGTTTCAATAGCACTAAATTTACTAGGGTCAACTTTTATGCCCTCTTTACTAACAATATGCCCTAAATATTTAACCTCTTTTGCAGCAAACTTGCACTTTCCTGGATGTATTTTCAAATTAGCAGCTCTCAAGTTTTGAAAGACCTGGCCTAAATGTTCAAGGTGCTGATCGAAATTTTTACTGAAAATTAGAATATCGTCTATGTAAACTAAAGCGATCTTCCAATTAAGATCTTTTAGACACTTAGACATTAAATTTTGGAAACACATAGGTGAATTCATCAAGCCAAATGGCAGTCTAGTAGGGGTGAACACACCTTGGTGAGTAATAAAGCTAGCTTTCTCTGCCGTTGACGGACAAAGGGGTATTTGGTGAAATCCTGATCTCAAATCACAAAGACTGAAAATTTGAGCTTTAGAGTCTCCTAATGTATCAAAAACCTCATTTAGAGTTGGAATGGGAAATGAAATAGGCTCAGTTACTTTGTTTAGCTCCCTATAATCTATTGCAAACCTGTACTCGCCATTTGGTTTCTTAACTAGCACTACAGGGGAATGCCATGGGCTGTTTGACTCCCTAATGATGCCATTTTGCAACATTTCGTTTGTCAAATGCTCAGTCTCTGCCCGCATTTGTGGGGTCTGCCTATAGGGTGGTTTGCTAACTGGTCTATTTGTTTTTGTATGAATTACATGACTGTGAAATTTTGCTTCTTTTAATTCTGAGGAGTCTTTTGCAAAAATGTCCCTATTTCGGCCCAAAAATGTGTAAAGTTTGCGTTTTTGTTCATCAGACAATTCAGAATGGTCTAAATTTAAGCCTAAATCTTTTGCAATATTTTCATATTGCATTTCAGATGCATTTTCCTCAGACGTGTCTGCCAAATTTACAAAAGGTTGGTCCTCATAATCTGTGACTTGTGTAATAGTTTGCTCATCGATTAAATGTGATGTAGCTATTACAAAATTTTCTTTCAAAAAGACAGGATAATTTGTTGGATTTAGCACCCTATATGCCCCAGATCCCTGATCTACACTACTCAAGCACTTGCCACCTACTAAACCTTCCTGGTTAAGACTAGCCGAAGGTTCTAAAAGAACAGCACTATCAACTAAACTAGAAGAATTTGAAGACAAAGCAATTTTTGCAGACAGGGTGCATTCAGCCTGTGGTTCAATGACCACTGAAGATACAGTTCGCACTAGACCTATGCATGTTTTCGGTTCTCGACCGAGTGAAATATTACAAATGGATGGCTCTCCAGTTTCATATGTTGCATTTTCTGAATTCTGACTACTTTTGAAACTCACTGTACATTGCTCTAAGTCAATTTTGGCCTTATGCTGCCTTAAAAAGTCCATCCCCAAAATAACTGGCTGATGTAACTTTTCAAACAGCTGAAAAGTATGCTCCAAAGCAATGCCATCAAGCCTAAATGGCACAGTTACCTGTCCTAGAACCCTGTGGACTTCTCCACATACACCTACAATATGAGCCAATGAGCTTGGCATGATTTCAATATTTTTCAAAGATTGTCTGTAAACATGCTCGCTTATGCAAGATATAGATGCTCCTGTATCAAGAAGTGCCTTACTAGTATGCTTCCCTAGATTTATTTGCACATAATTTCCTTCAAGCGGTGCTGTTAAAGTAACATTGCAGATGCTCCGGTCAATGCCAGCTGAATTCACACTGCAAGATTTCTTTGAGCAGTGCCAGTTTAACTTATTTTTATACTGAACCATTTTGCTGTTTTACTTCCTACAGTTTGCACCAATAAATAAATAGAATGGAAAAATATTATGAAAAGTACTTATCTGAATTCCTGTGTTCTGGATTAACTGTACATCACACTGGTCATCTGTGCAGGCTGGTTGACATCTGTTGAATCGGGCTGTCTAGTTGATCATCTGTCTTGAGGAATTGAGAGGTTATCGTACCCGGTTATTCTCGACCACATCTGTCACAGGGCTCCCTCTGTTGCATGGGGGAACAAAATGGGGAGCAAATTCTTTTGGGGGTCACTGTGTGAGCGCACTCCGCTTGACCAGGTTGTGGGGAATTTAGCTCAAGCTAAGACTGGTAGCACACAGGACCCTTTTTGTTGTTGAATTGCTCCAATATAAAACAGTTCTGTGTAAGTTGTCCCCCTTTGTTTGGGACACCGGTGTGACAGTTTAAAGAGACTCAGATCAGAATGTGACTCTGAGCCTCAGAAAATTGCAAATGTCAAAATAATAACTTCAAGACAGATTTTTCAATTTCTGAATTTTGAATTTTATTTAATTAACTAAAACGCGATGGATGCAGACTAATTTGTTTTGAGTCCTAAAATGTTCCTAAATCACCTTTCACTGTAAGTCCTAAATGTTCGTTAAACACTTTTCACTGTAAGTCGAAAATGTCACTTAATCACAAATCACAAATTTCTGTTGATCCTTCTAAAGTCCTTAACACGGAATTTCGAAATTGTCCTTATAATCACGCCAAAGTCCTAAATTACTGTTTACCACAATTGTCCTAAATATGAGGTCACCAGCATATAATTTTCCAAAACAATTGTTCATCACCTTATACCATAAACTATCACTGTCCTAATTTATTACCCTAAAACTTTCCTTTCATGCATATAAAATTAGTTCTGTCCCTTTCACTTTCAATACTAGTTTCTAAAATTTACAAGTCCTTAAGTTAGCACATCACTTTTCAAAACTAAGCACTAAGATCTTCGCAAAGATTTGTAAGTCTCTACACAGAACCAAATAAAAGTCAAACGGTCTATGCAGGGTCTACATTGCAAAATCTTAAGTTCCCAGTTTCGCTTCCAGATTCAGACTGTACTGTTTCACTACCAAAGTCAGACTGTTAAATTCAAAATTCAGTGTCTCCCAAGATTTTCCCCTTTTCCAAATCAACCAATAAATTATTTCCTTACATTCAGCCAATCATTTGAAGTCTACAATATCCAATGAAATTTTCTGTTAGAAGTTTCTGCTCAAGGTGCCAAATGGTCCCCCGAGTTAATTCAAGCCAAACTGCTAAAACAACAAGTTACCTACAATATCAAAAGGGTTTCACTTTCCTGAGTGACAGCAATTTCCTAAATTAACAATTTAATTGTCTGCCAAACTAAGCTAGAAGCCAGAGTTGACAAGAGTTAACCAAGTTGATGCCTAACAGCTTTGTTTGTTAATAAGTGTTAAAAGTTTCAAAGACCATACCAAGCTTAACTCATCTGCCAAAGGTGCTTACTTTCAGCTAGAGGTGATAACCTTTCAGTCATAAAAGCCAAACAATTTCCTTGTCCAAACAATCTCAAAACTTGTCAAAAATATAGTCTCTGATGAACAAATATCCTGGGAAATATTGAAATCTAAATTGCCAAAATCTTAATATTGCAAAATTAAACTTTTTTTTTTAACTATTTTCATATTTTGCTTATAAAGTTACTCTTTCTTTCCCATCCATCAACTCCCTCACTGTAAGACATAAAAAAAAAGTAAAACACATTTCTCATCTTTCTCCCTATTTGACATAAAAAAAACTAAAAATCCATTCTCTCTTATCTTTCTCACTCTGACCTATTTATTACATTTATCACATTTATTGTCCTTATTATTACATTTATTTATTGAATTTATTACATTTATTTTTAAACAAAGTGTACCCTAATTTTGACTGGTGACATGTTCCCTCGAGGCCAATTTAGTTTGTCCTCAAACTAAACTGCTGTTTGCTTCCTGGACATAGTTTTCTTTTTCCTTTTTTTTTCTTCTTTTTTTTTTCAGTATATTTACATAACTATTTACACTTGAATATATTACACTGAGAAACAAAATTAAATTTACGGCATGCATTGAATATATGCGTCTGCATCATTGTTTATGATTGTTTTCTTTCATAGATCAGTTTTTAGCACTGCATATGCACAAATTGTCATGGATGTATGTGGTCCCTGGGATGTGCTGATGGAATCTAGGCGTGTCTCCTGTTGGTTACTGATAGGACTGTCATCCTGCCTTGCCATAGCACAACTCCAGCATATCACAGGCTCTGAAACTTGAACAAAAATATTAGTTTGTGATCAAAAAGCAGCCATACAGACTGCAGTTCTTATGATTAAAATACCGAAATGTTTTTCACTTGTTTTGATACCAAAGTTATCCAATCACATTATGTTGCTAAAAGGTTTTGACTTTCAAATTTTAGCTCATGTTAGAATATGTTAAGGCAGGGTCGGCATAATATGTTGAGCACCATATTATGCTCTAGCACTATTCAACATCTGAATACACGACAATGTAGACAGATAAATAGTATGCTTTAACAAACTCCAAGATGCAATTTATCTAAACTTCCCTATTTAGCATAAAAGATTATTTTGAATTTTACTGATAAGCCCACTGAAAATTCATTTGTATCTAATAGTTAATACTGAACTGAAATTCACTGTTTGCCTTGTTTTGAAATCTTTAATATCTCATTGGCTTGCCGAGTGCTCTGTAATAATCATCTTGCTTATCTTTACAATAGATTCTGAAGGCCTGCAATATGATAGAGTTAGCCCTTTCTACGGTACTATTACACTGGGGATGATAGCTTGAACTGAAATGCCTGGTAATTTGGAAAAGCTCACACATTGCGGCAATCAGTTTTGACATAAAAGTCTGTCCTCGGTCAGATACCAAAGTGCGGGGAGCGCCATACCTACTTATGACTTCCCGATACAGAACAGCTGCTACTTCTGTTGCCTCTTGGGTCCTAAGGGGATGTGCTTCCATCCATTTAGAATAGGAATCTACAACTACAAGTATATGCTTGTACTTATCCTTTGTAGTGGGTAAGCCACTAAGTATATCTATATGCCAACGACTGAAAAGGTCGGACACTGGAAGTGGCTGAAGTGGTGGTGGTTTTGCATGCACTGGTCGTTTGACTCGCTGACAAAGCTCACATGACTGAACATACTTGCCTATTTATTCATACATTTTCGGCCAAAAGTATTTCAGTCTAATTGCAGCAAAAGTCCGCTCATGACCCTGGTGCCCGCCACCAGCCAAAGAATCATGGTATGACCTCAGTATGTCATCACGCATGATCTTTGGTACAGCCAACTGATTAACTAGCCTTTCTTCCCTTGGAAGTCCTCTGGACCTTGGGGTGTAGAAGTGAAATAGAAGGCCATTTTGTATTTCAAACTGTGATGCCTCAGCTACCAAGGTTTTCGCCTGCTTGGCATCATCGGGCACCTCACCAGTAGTTTTGTATGTATAAATGGCCTTAAAGTCTGGACAGTTCTGTTGCAGATGCTGCAGATTTGGAAAATTGTTTTCCTTATCTGAGCTTTGTTTAGCAGGCTCAGCATCAACAGATAGCACTTTTACATCACTCGGGTCATTTGCATAACAAAAAGTTACCTCATAGCCTACCATACAAACCTCAGGATCTTCCCTGTCCTCCTCTGGTAAAGGGGGATAACTGCGTCTGGAAAGTCCGTCGGCGTTGGAGTTATTTCTGCTAGTTTTCTGGATAATCTCCATGTTATACCCTTGTAATAAAAGTGCCCATCTTCCAAGCCTACCTTGACAATTTTTGATCTGCTGTAGCCACTTCACAGACACATTGTCAGTGTACACTGTGAACGGCATATTAGCAAGATATGGTCTGAAATGTCTTACTGCTTCTACTAAAGCTAGTCCTTCTTTATCTGTGATGTGCCATCTTAATTCTTCATTTCGTAATGCCCTACCTCCATAGGCTATTGGATGTTCCCTACCGTTTGAATCTAACTGACTAAGTACATATCCTATAGATTCATCACTAGAGTCTACTGCTAAAATAAAAGGCTTATCGAACTGAGCAAAAGCAAGCACTGGAGCCGTTATAAGAGCCTTTTTCAAAGTTTTAAAAGCTCGATCACATTCAGAGTTCCACTCAAATTTTGCATCTTTCCTTAATAGTTTATTCAGTGGCAAAGCTATTTGTGCAAATGACTTTATGTAACGCCGGTAAAACTGGGCTAAGCCAAGAAACGCCCTCACATTTTTGACATTTTTAGGGACTGGATAGGTTTCAATAGCACTAAATTTACTAGGGTCAACTTTTATGCCCACTAACAATATGCCCTAAATATTTAACCTCTTTTGCAGCAAACTTGCACTTTCCTGGATGTATTTTCAAATTAGCAGCTCTCAAGTTTTGAAAGACCTGGCCTAAATGTTCAAGGTGCTGATCGAAATTTTTACTGAAAATTAGAATATCGTCTATGTAAACTAAAGCGATCTTCCAATTAAGATCTTTTAGACATTTAGACATTAAATTTTGGAAACACATAGGTGAATTCATCAAGCCAAATGGCAGTCTAGTAGGGGTGAACACACCTTGGTGAGTAATAAAGCTAGCTTTCTCTGCCGTTGACGGACAAAGGGGTATTTGGTGAAATCCTGATCTCAAATCACAAAGACTGAAAATTTGAGCTTTAGAGTCTCCTAATGTATCAAAAACCTCATTTAGAGTTGGAATGGGAAATGAAATAGGCTCAGTTACTTTGTTTAGCTCCCTATAATCTATTGCAAACCTGTACTCGCCATTTGGTTTCTTAACTAGCACTACAGGGGAATGCCATGGGCTGTTTGACTCCCTAATGATGCCATTTTGCAACATTTCGTTTGTCAAATGCTCAGTCTCTGCCCGCATTTGTGGGGTCTGCCTATAGGGTGGTTTGCTAACTGGTCTATTTGTTTTTGTATGAATTACATGACTGTGAAATTTTGCTTCTTTTAATTCTGAGGAGTCTTTTGCAAAAATGTCCCTATTTCGGCCCAAAAATGTGTAAAGTTTGCGTTTTTGTTCATCAGACAATTCAGAATGGTCTAAATTTAAGCCTAAATCTTTTGCAATATTTTCATATTGCATTTCAGATGCATTTTCCTCAGACGTGTCTGCCAAATTTACAAAAGGTTGGTCCTCATAATCTGTGACGTGTAATAGTTTGCTCATCGATTAAATGTGATGTAGCTATTACAAAATTTTCTTTCAAAAAGACAGGATAATTTGTTGGATTTAGCACCCTATATGCCCCAGATCCCTAATCTACACTACTCAAGCACTTGCCACCTACTAAACCTTCCTGGTTAAGACTAGCCGAAGGTTCTAAAAGAACAGCACTATCAACTAAACTAGAAGAATTTGAAGACAAAGCAATTTTTGCAGACAGGGTGCATTCAGCCTGTGGTTCAATGACCACTGAAGATACAGTTCGCACTAGACCTATGCATGTTTTCGGTTCTTGACCGAGTGAAATATTACAAATGGATGGCTCTCCAGTTTCATATGTTGCATTTTCTGAATTCTGACTACTTTTGAAACTCACTGTACATTGCTCTAAGTCAATTTTGGCCTTATGCTGCCTTAAAAAGTCCATCCCCAAAATAACTGGCTGATGTAACTTTTCAAACAGCTGAAAAGTATGCTCCAAAGCAATGCCATCAAGCCTAAATGGCACAGTTACCTGTCCTAGAACCCTGTGGACTTCTCCACATACACCTACAATATGAGCCAATGAGCTTGGCATGATTTCAATATTTTTCAAAGATTGTCTGTAAACATGCTCGCTTATGCAAGATATAGATGCTCCTGTATCAAGAAGTGCCTTACTAGTATGCTTCCCTAGATTTATTTGCACATAATTTCCTTCAAGCAGTGCTGTTAAAGTAACATTGCAGATGCTCCGGTCAATGCCAGCTGAATTCACACTGCAAGATTTCTTTGAGCAGTGCCAGTTTAACTTATTTTTATACTGAACCATTTTGCTGTTTTACTTCCTACAGTTTGCACCAATAAATAAATAGAATGGAAAAATATTATGAAAAGTACTTATCTGAATTCCTGTGTTCTGGATTAACTGTACATCACACTGGTCATCTGTGCAGGCTGGTTGACATCTGTTGAATCGGGCTGTCTAGTTGATCATCTGTCTTGAGGAATTGAGAGGTTATCGTACCCGGTTATTCTCGACCACATCTGTCACAGGGCTCCCTCTGTTGCATGGGGGAACAAAATGGGGAGCAAATTCTTTTGGGGGTCACTGTGTGAGCGCACTCCGCTTGACCAGGTTGTGGGGAATTTAGCTCAAGCTAAGACTGGTAGCACACAGGACCCTTTTTGTTGTTGAATTGCTCCAATATAAAACAGTTCTGTGTAAGTTGTCCCCCTTTGTTTGGGACACCGGTGTGACAGTTTAAAGAGACTCAGATCAGAATGTGACTCTGAGCCTCAGAAAATTGCAAATGTCAAAATAATAACTTCAAGACAGATTTTTCAATTTCTGAATTTTGAATTTTATTTAATTAACTAAAACGCGATGGATGCAGACTAATTTGTTTTGAGTCCTAAAATGTTCCTAAATCACCTTTCACTGTAAGTCCTAAATGTTCGTTAAACACTTTTCACTGTAAGTCGAAAATGTCACTTAATCACAAATCACAAATTTCTGTTGATCCTTCTAAAGTCCTTAACACGGAATTTCGAAATTGTCCTTATAATCACGCCAAAGTCCTAAATTACTGTTTACCACAATTGTCCTAAATATGAGGTCACCAGCATATAATTTTCCAAAACAATTGTTCATCACCTTATACCATAAACTATCACTGTCCTAATTTATTGCCCTAAAACTTTCCTTTCATGCATATAAAATTAGTTCTGTCCCTTTCACTTTCAATACTAGTTTCTAAAATTTACAAGTCCTTAAGTTAGCACATCACTTTTCAAAACTAAGCACTAAGATCTTCACAAAGATTTGTAAGTCTCTACACAGAACCAAATAAAAGTCAAACGGTCTATGCAGGGTCTACATTGCAAAATCTTAAGTTCCCAGTTTCGCTTCCAGATTCAGACTGTACTGTTTCACTAACAAAGTCAGACTGTTAAATTCAAACTAAAATTCAGTGTCTCCCAAGATTTTCCCCTTTTCCAAATCAACCAATAAATTATTTCCTTACATTCAGCCAATCATTTGAAGTCTACAATATCCAATGAAATTTTCTGTTAGAAGTTTCTGCTCAAGGTGCCAAATGGTCCCCCGAGTTAATTCAAGCCAAACTGCTAAAACAACAAGTTACCTACAATATCAAAAGGGTTTCACTTTCCTGAGTGACAGCAATTTCCTAAATTAACAATTTAATTGTCTGCCAAACTAAGCTAGAAGCCAGAGTTGACAAGAGTTAACCAAGTTGATGCCTAACAGCTTTGTTTGTTAATAAGTGTTAAAAGTTTCAAAGACCATACCAAGCTTAACTCATCTGCCAAAGGTGCTTACTTTCAGCTAGAGGTGATAACCTTTCAGTCATAAAAGCCAAACAATTTCCTTGTCCAAACAATCTCAAAACTTGTCAAAAATATAGTCTCTGATGAACAAATATCCTGGGAAATATTGAAATCTAAATTGCCAAAATCTTAATATTGCAAAATTAAACTTTTTTTTTTAACTATTTTCATATTTTGCTTATAAAGTTACTCTTTCTTTCCCATCCATCAACTCCCTCACTGTAAGACATAAACCAGAGGGCCAATGGCCCTATATCGCTCACCTGAGCACTGAGGTTATGTTGGAAAAACAGCAACAAAACCACATGCCCAACAGCAATAAAAAAAAATGAAAATCTTGCCTTTCGGTTGCCATAACAACCAATCAAAATCAGGGATTTAGGCAAAATTCATATGGCTGGTAGAAGTAAAAAGTTTGCAAAGACCAGGAACTGAAACAATCAAAATCCAAATCCAGCCCTCAAACCATAGACTACTCCAGAAACATTTCTGTAAAGCTTTATCAAAATATCTGCAGTAACACAGAAACAAATGCAATATTTCCAATTTCCCCATTGTAAGTCTGTGGAAACTCTACGTTGCCATAGCAACAAATTCACATCAGCAACGGTAAAATAAAACATAATTTAGAGAGAGGCTAATGTAATTGACATGTATGCAAAGTATCACCTTCATCCCTTTTATGGCTTCTGAGGAAAAGATTTTGTAATATTTTCAAAAATTTACCCTTTATTTTGCCATGGCGACCAATCAAATTCAGCAAAATTCATATGAATCATAGAAGACTACCCAAGGAACATTTTCATTGAAAAAAATTCTAAATAACTGGTGTGAGACAGCAAAAATTGCCAATTTTCACTTTCCCCATTATAAGTCAATGGAAACTATAAGTTGCCATAGCAACCAGAGTTCTTATGGGATTGAAAGAAAAAAACATAATTTATGTAGAGGCTAATGTCATTTACATGTATGCAAAGTATCAGCTTCATTCCTCTTATGCCTTCTGAGGAGAAGATTTTTGAATATTTTTGTCTAAAATTTACCCTATATTTTGCCATTGCAACCAATCAAATTCAGCGATTTGGTCAAAATTCAAATGTATCGTAGAAGACTACTCAAGAAACATTTCTGTGGAAAAAAAATCCAAATAACTGCAGTGAGATAGCAAAAATTGCCAATTTCCATTTTCCCCATTATAAGTCAATGGAAATTATAAGTTGCCATAGCAACCAAACTGCTGGAGCAATTGCCATGAAAAACAGTAATTCTATAGAGGTTAGTACTAAGATCATTCCTGTAAAGTTTGAACTTTATTGGCCACAGAGTTTCTGCGGAGATGATTTTTTAATATTTTTCTATTTTTAATTATTCGGTTGCTATGGCAACCAGTCAAATTGAACATTTTGCCGTAATTTAATATGGCTGGTTCGGGACTACTCATGGGACATTTCAATAAAAGTTCTGTCAAAATATCTGCAGTGACTTAGCAATAAATGCAAATTTTCCATTTTGCCATTGTAAGTCAACGGCAACTTTAAGTTCCCATAGCAACCAAACTGCTAAAGCAATTGCCAAGAAAAACAGTACTTTTATAGAGGCTAGTACCAAGATCCTTTCTGTGAAGTTAGAGCTTTATTGCTTGCAAAGTTTCTGAGGAGATGATTTTTGAATATTTTTTCTATTTTTAACCATTCGGTTGCCATGGCAACCAGCCAAATTGTGCAATTTACATAGATTTCATGTGGTTGATAGAGGACTACTAAAGGAACATTTCTATAAAAGTTTTGTCAAAATATCTGCAGTGACATAGCAATAAATGCAAATTTTCAATTTTTCCCATACAAGTCAATGGCAACTTTAAGTTGCCATAGCAACCAAAGTTCCAAAGCAATTTGGATAAAAAACAGCATTATTGGTTCCCCCTGCCTATAGATGCTACATATGAAATTTGGTAACAATGGGCCTTGTAGTTTCAGAGGAGATGTCGTTTGAAAATGTTGACGGACAGACGGACGACGGACGACGTACGACGGACGACGGACGACGGATGCCTGCCTATACTATAAGCTCACCTGTGAGCCTTCGGCTCAGGTGAGCTAAAAAAAAGTAAAACACATTTCTCATCTTTCTCCCTATTTGACATAAAAAAAAACTAAAAATCCATTCTCTCTTATCTTTCTCACTCTGACCTATTTATTACATTTATCACATTTATTGTCCTTATTATTACATTTATTTATTGAATTTATTACATTTATTTTTAAACAAAGTGTACCCTAATTTTGACTGGTGACATATATCTTAAATTTATCAAAATGCCATGTGTTCTTTACCTAGAAGTTATCATGATTTCTTGAGGAACTAGTTGGATGAATTTAATGAGCATTCTGCTAAACTTGCAAATGCAGTCTGATATGCTGGTTCATTAACAGACATATTTTGAACTTGCTCATATTGTTTAACTATACCTTACCAAGTGGCAGTGCATCAGCCTTACACCCATGTAATTCTATAAAATAAATCAAGGTCCAGTTGTTATAAGCACTGTTACTTCACAAAATGGCTAGTCAAGGGTTTGTTAAAGATTTACACCCTCAATATTTCTATTAACTTTTAAATTTCTCACAAAACATTATATCCTAGGCATGATAATGATTGCTATCAAAAGTACATGTATCTGCCAAATTTATGATTTGTGATGGTCACTGAAAATAGGTGAATTTAAGAAACTACACAAAAAGAGCAGCAATAGCGGGTCACCATTCCCGCCAAAAATGAAGACTGGATACGCCCAGCAATCATAGTTAATCAGGTTAAAGTTATATCATGAATAATTTTAAGCCCTTTCTTCAATCACTTCAGACAATTATTGGTTTAAAAGAACTCACATGCACAGATTAGAGGTTAATGTTATTGTAAAGTTATTTACTCCGCCAATCATAAAATTCAAAACATGCTTTCAGAAACGCCTGTGGGAGTCAATCAATTTATGACGACAAAGTATTCATGAATATTCAAGAAGGGTGCGAATTGATATATCGTCTCTGCCTCCGTAACAAAGATGTTTTCGCTGAAGATCTTTTGAACAAATCTTAATTATATTGCATACAACTAACCAGTTTCATAATTTTGTGATTATTTCGTAA
The DNA here is from genome assembly GCA_963989385.1 of Ctena decussata. Lineage (NCBI taxonomy): Eukaryota > Metazoa > Mollusca > Bivalvia > Lucinida > Lucinidae > Ctena > Ctena decussata. The sequence continues at coordinate 16,335,281 of OZ022500.1, read as the reverse complement.
TGAAATACGAGGGAGTATACCTTTAAGTCTTTCCAGTACACATAAAATAATCGCATGTGATACTATTTTTGCTGAATAAAAATGCAGCACAAAAGCTTCTCATATTGTTTTAGCCAAAAATGACAGTGTTTTTACGTAAAATGCAGTTGACACTGAAACATCTCAGTACTGGTAGCTAATGACATGGTTAGTTTTAAAGAGCTGGGCCCAGTTGTTCAAAGCACCATTAGTCTAATGAGCTCGTTCAGAGGTCAACTTGTTAAGTGTTTTATGACTGAACAACCAAACACAAATATTTTTTGTTGAAAAAATGTAAGAAGCTTTTGCACTAAAAGCTTCTAACATTTTTCAACAAAAATATTGGCGTATTTAAGACATCAGGGTTTGAAATCTTACTGAAACTTTAACTAACGATGTCTTTAGTTTTGAACAACTGGTCCATGATCTTCTGTAGATCAATTATCATAACATTCTTACTTTTCAACATTAGGATATAGACTGTCTAGGCTTGTTAGTTCTAGGAAGTGAGTCACGAAGAATGTGAATGCCTATAATATAAGATGTTAACTTAGTACATGAGCAGTGACATGCTATAATGGTCTCTATCACATATGCAAACAGCAAAGATTCACATAGACTAGCCTATGCATCTAATGCCTTGTGGATCTTTGTGAAGAATTGCTTACAGATGATCTATGACAGACAACAGATGACATGCATAGCAGATGACATGGCAAAACCTTTTTCTCTGGTCCTTCAGTCAAGTAAAGCTAAAAAACATTCTCCAAATTTTACTAGCTAAACTTCAGATCTAAAATCACAGTGAGCCACATATTAAGATTGATACATTTCCCTGTTTTTCCACCATTTTTACAAGGAGAGGGCTCAGTGCAAGACTGGTCTAACTTACTATTTTTCACAAATTCACTTTTTTGCAGTTTTGAAAGCTTGATGGTCAAATACACATTCTTTGAAAATATTAAGATTCATGTTTTTGCAAAAAATGCTTTTATTCCTAATTTAAAAATAGTCTAGAAGCCAAATGAGCCAAATCTTTAGCGCAAGACTAGTCTAACTACAATGAGAAGAATTTGATTTTAAAGAGCATACTTTGGATAAATGGCTTAGTTTTCAGTTTTATAAATTTAGATACAAGTTCTTATAGTCTTTAACTGTTTGTAGGTCTAGGTACTGTGTTTTATTAATACTTTAGTAAACAGTTTTTTGGTAGATAAACATGGAATCTTTTCATTTCAAAATATTTTCCTCATTTTTCTTAGTGCAAGACTAGTCTATCTTGAGATAGACTAGTATTGCGCTAAGAAAAAGTGGATTTGAAGTTAGACTAGTTTTGCACTAACAAAAAAAAAGTTATATAAATTGTTCTTTTTAAATGATTAAAGTTGTTAAATAGCTATTTCACAGCTCATGCTTATTGAGTTTTTGCCTTCAAACTGTAAAAATTGTTAAAATTTGTTTTATAATGCACTTATATTTTGCATTTGAAAAAAAAGTCTCTCTCAAGTTAGACTACCGGTAGTCTTGCAATAAACTTTTCAGCGCAAAAGTGGTCTAAGTCACAAAAACCTAATTTAACAAAAATAGATTAATGAAATTGAATAATGTAAGCATTTCTTCCCATATTTTATGTAAATGTGTCAAATTTGATATTAATATTTTGTTTATGTACTATAATAATCAGTTTTTCGCTTCTCCTGAAAAGTTTCAAAATATGGAGTTAGACTAGTCTTGCACTAAGCCCTCGAAGGGCAACAATTTTTGTGACTTCCATTTTGCTTCTCTATGAGAAGAAACCCTTCCTAACAGAACACTACCCTTTAAGGAAATAATTTGCTCCTATAGGAGCAAATTCTTTCCTTTACAAGTTGGCCCCCATTGAAAAGTGGGGCAAAACTCTGAATATGTGTCGAATCATCATAATCAATTACCTTCAACTGAAGAAGATATTCACAGATGGCAAAGCACAAACCAACTCCTTCCTCTGGACTTGTGCCTACAATGAAAATATCATACTACTCTATTTCTTTGGTTATAAGATGGAGTTTTTCCCTTCCAAAACAATGCCTTAAATCTAGATAGATTTGCGGAATCCCTTTGAAAGGAGATTCTTGTAGCAGAATTTCATCAGACTATGTAAGATATTTAGGGTCAGTCTAGAAAGGGCAAAACCCCATTTTATAGCTGAATTTATGACACAATCAGCTTTGAAAAAAATCAGTGATTAGTATCTGTGAATATATATGTTCTGCGCAAACTAGGAATCCATACAATTCCGTAATTGTCCTGTGCAAAGTAGGAATTCTCACTTTGTTGCGCAAAGTGGGAATTCTCACCTTGCGCAAAACGATTCCGGAACTGTCTCTGTGCAAAGTGAGAATCGGGACAATGTGAGAATATTTAAGATGTTTGTGCGATTAACAAATATATTTTTGCATTTATTTGTTTGATATGGTATTTTTTTTGTCTTTGTTATTATAATTCCGACCGAATAGAATGTCTGGCATTATAACCAACTTTCAATATGTCCTTTCAAAACTTGTCATCCAGTATAAGCCATTACGTACACATTTCTAAGTTTCAAAAGGCCATAATTTTGTCATACTAATACTTTACTTTTCAGAAGGCACATACACATCTGCATATGTTTGTAGTATGTGCACAACTGCTCAAAACTCTAGAAAGAGTTGATTATACGAGCCTGTCTTCCGGTAGCAGCCAACCCCCCCCCCAAAAAAAAAAATCTAAGTATGAGGCCTGTAAGTTTGTCAAAAATACAGATTCCTCATTTAAATGTCAATTTCCAGCTACTCGTATTAAATGAATATTAAATTCTCACTTTGTCCTAAAGATTACCACTTTGCGCAGGCACATTTACCTTTTCGATAAACCACCAAATCCTGTGTGCAATTCTAGAGTTGTACCGGTACAATTCCGGAATTGTAACACAAAGTGAAAATTCCTTCTTTGTGCACGACAATTCTGGAATTGTACCGATTCCTACTTTGCGCAGAACATATACAATGTGAAAACAATCTATTTTTTTCAAAATGTTGCATCATAGCTGCTAAGCATTACTCAAATGCTGCTAAGGGAGCATTACAAAACTTGATGATTACAATGTGTATAAATTCAAGTGGATAGCCATCTCAAATGCTTCCTGCAAAACATCAGCTCATTCGATTCATCGGTTCTTGAGAATATCTTTTGGCTTAAACAGAGTTATCTTCCCTGGCAGCAATGTTGGACCATGGCCCGCAACCATTTGTATCATCTTTAGTTTTTCCTAATCCATGGAAGCCAAATGGTCAGATGAGAAGTGTATGAAAGTGTAATGGGAGGATGGACAGGCAGACAGATGGGCCAATGAATGGCTAAGCCAACCTATCCTATAACCTTTCCAAGAGCTTTGCTCAGGGGAGCTAAAGGCTTAGAAAGAACACTACTGCTTTACAGTCATGGCTTTGGCAGTTACAATCTTGAAACTAGAATTGTTTTCCTACGAAAAAACAGATGTCTCCCCCCTTTTTGATGTCAAAAGGATCAGTCATTAAGACGCCAAGGGAAAAACAATATGTTTCCCTACCCTGAAGCAGGGATTCATAATAAGTAAGAAGTATAAATGCAAGAGTTATAGTTGTTATGCTCTGCATGTCATGTAACGTTGACTGATATTCATATTTAGTTTTTGTCAAAAAATATAAATGCAAGAGTTACAGTGCTCTGCACGTCGTCTATTTATATGTTGACTGATATTTGTATGAAGTTTCATGAATATAGCTTTAACGGTTTTCAAGTTATAGAGCTTAGACGATTGAGACACGATCTTGTGAATGACAAAGTTCCAAGGGAAATAACTCAAATAGTATAAATGCTGTGCTCTGCAGGTTGTCTAGTGTTGACTGACATTTGTATAAAGTTTCGTGAATATAGCTTGTCCGGTTTTCAAGTAATAAAGCGATTGAGACAGGATTTTGTGACTGACAAAGGTCCAAGGGAAATAACTCAAGAAGTATAAATGCAAGAGTTATGGTTCTTACATTATGCAATTCTTCTAATGTTGATTGATATTTGTATGAAGTTTCGTGAATATAGCTTGAATGGTTTTCAAGTTATAGAGCAGACACAACTGAGACACGATTTTGTGACTGACAAAGTTCTAAGGGAAATAACTCAAATAGTATAAATGCTAAAGTTATGGTTCTTGCATAATGCACGTCGTCTGATGTTGATTGATATTTGTATGAACTTTCATGAATATAGCTTGAATGGTTTTAAAGTTATAGACGGACTCGACTGAGACGCAATTTTGTGATGGACAAAGTTCCAAGGGAAATAACTCAAAAAGTATAAACGCCAGAGTGCATTCTGCACGTCGTCTGATGTTGACTGATATTTGTATGAACTTTCATGAATATAGCTTGAATGGTTTTAAAGTTATAGACGGAATTGACTGAGACGCAATTTTGTGATGGACAAAGTTCCAAGGGAAATAACTCAAAAAGTATAAATGCCAGAGTTACCATTTTTGCACTCTGCACATCGCCTCATGTTGATTGATATTTGTATGAAGTTTCGTGAATAAAGCTTGAGCAGTTTTCAAGTTACAGAGCGGACACAATTGAAACACAATTTTGTGATGGACTAAGTTCCAAGGAAAATAACTCAAAAAGTATAAATGCCAGAGTTACCATTCTTGCACTCTGCACGTCGTCTCATGTTGATTGATATTTATATGAAGTTTCGCGAATATAGCTTGAGCAGTTTTCAAGTTATAGAACAGACACGATTGAAACACAATTTTGTGATGGACTAAGTTCCAAGGAAAATAACTCAAAAAGTATAAATGCCATAGTTACCATTCTTGCACTCTGCACGTTGCCTCATGTTGATTGATATTTGTATGAAGTTTCGTGAATAAAGCTTGAGCAGTTTTCAAGTTACAGAGCGGACACAATTGAAACACAATTTTGTGATGGACTAAGTTCCAAGGAAAATAACTCAAAAAGTATAAATGCCAGAGTTACCATTCTTGCACTCTGCACGTCGTCTCATGTTGATTGATATTTATATGAAGTTTCGCGAATATAGCTTGAGCGGTTTTCAAGTTATAGAACAGACACGATTGAAACACAATTTTGTGATGGACTAAGTTCCAAGGAAAATAACTCAAAAAGTATAAATGCCAGAGTTACCATTCTTGCACTCTGCACGTTGCCTCATGTTGATTGATATTTATATGAAGTTTCATGAATAAAGCTTGAGCAGTTTTCAAGTTACAGAGCGGACACAATTGAAACACAATTTTGTGATGGACTAAGTTCCAAGGGAAATAACTCAAAAAGTATAAATGCCAGAGTTACCATTCTTGCACTCTGCACGTTGTCTCATGTTGATTGATATTTATATGAAGTTTCGCGAATATAGCTTGAGCGGTTTTCAAGTTATAGAACGGACACGACTGAAACACAATTTTGTGATGGACTAAGTTCCAAGGGAAATAACTCAAAAAGTATAAATGCCAGAGTTACCATTCTTGCACTCTGCACGTCGTCTCATGTTGATTGATATTTATATGAAGTTTCGCGAATATAGCTTGAGTGGTTTTCAAGTTATAGAACAGACACGATTTGTGACAGACAAACGGACAAACGGACAGACGGACAGACAGACAGACAGACGGACAGACACCCGGGGAAAAACAATATGTCTCCCGACCCTGAAGGGGGGAGACATAATCAATAAGATGCAATGTTTATCTGACGGAACTGTACATGGCATACCATTGCACACAGCCTTTCAAATGGCTGCACTGTTGTTGAAAAGGACTCAAGTCCCAAGTCATGCATCCATCCTGACCAAACTGCCAATGCACTGACCATATGAGCCTCAACATGCAAAAATGGTGCTCAAGGCATATGTGACCAGCAAAGGCTCATACCAGTCTGCACTTATGGGCAGTCTGATCATAGTCATTACTGTCTGCACAAAATATGCATATGCTTTGCGGAATCTACAAGCACAAAACGATGGTTGTAGCTAGACTGCATGGATTCACAGACTGGTTATCAGGCGGTAATGTGCCTAATGTAGTAGGAATAATGAAAACCAAAACCAGTCTCTGGATCAGTCCAGTCTAATAGAGACTTCACGGATGTTAGTTTGAGCCATTGCTATTCTCATATACCATAAACATTATTTTGCATGGCATAGCTATGCACCGACTGGTTTTAACACTGCTGAAATGATAGCTTTTGCTAATACTCTTAACTCTTTAAGCACCAAAAAGCAGACGACAAAATTTACGTCTGCAAAAATTCAAAAATTGCTTTTGCCAAGACAATTCATATTGAAAATTCAAAGACAAGAGGGCAAACAGTGTAGATCTAGATGAGGCGGCTCATTATGAGCCGCCTCATCAAGGTCTATGCTGTTGGCAAAATCTGCTATTTTCGTCACTGGTGCTTAAAGTGTTAACTGATTACCTCTTCCCAACTCATCAATAATTATCAGAGAATTTGGTGTGGCTGTCTGCATAATGTAGTTTACCTCCTTCATCTGTCAGAGATAATATACAAGTAGAGTGGAATCTATTTACATATGCATTTGAGCATCACAATGATGCTGCTGATAAGAGGAGAAAAAAAGAAAAGATAATTCACAAAAAATAGCCTCATGAAATTGATAGTTGACAATTCACTGATTCTTTTAATGCACATTCAGAGCTCTAGATAACAGGGGCATTTGATGATTATTGAGGGATAATTTTTTTTATTTCTTGTTGAAACTAATTGTTGTGACCCCTCATCTGAACTGTCTCATCGAGACGGTTCAGATGAAGGGTCACAACATATGTTTTTATGCAGAATTAACAAAAATTATCCCTAATTATCACTAAATACACCCTCTTATCTAGGGCTCTGACACATAAAATCGACTGTGGTAATATTTTTGCAGAAAAAAAGTGAACAGCTTTTAATCACTTTTTCTTTTGCAAAAAAAAAAATGTCAATGTTTGTGCATACGATGCATTTAAATGCAACGTCTTATTAACAGATCTTGTTAGCTTTGAACAACAGGGCACAGCACTAGAAATGTGTCCCAAGTATACTAGATGCCCAAATACATGTATGTTATCTCAGAAGAGATACAAATCTGCTTTCACATCATGCAGTCTGATCTGTCCTAACTTCTTATATCAACAGATCTAGACGAATTTTTTAAGGTCTATGTATGGCAAACCGTTTTACTATCTATTATGAATAGTAGATATCTTATATAGTATATATTAGATATCTAATATAGCATAAGATATATGCTGTATATCTTATATATTATTTGAGATATCTGATATTTTATATAAGACATCTTATATGTAAAATCAAATAAGATATCTCATACCCTATATCAGATATCCTATATCCTAAATAAGCTATCTTATATCCTATATCAGATATCTCATACAGGATATAAGATATCTCTTCTGTTTTATTAGATATCTTATATGTTATATTAGATATCTAATATATTATATAAGATATCTTATTTATTATATAAGATATCTTATTTCTTATATTTCTTATATCATATATAAGATATCTTATATAATTAATAAAATATCTTATATAATAAATATTAGATATCTGATTTAATAATCGAGATATCTACATTCCATTATAAATAGTAAAATGGCTTGCCATATGTATGGGTACATTTCCATGTTTTTCTGTCATACTTACAAAAAGGAACAACATCGGTGACTTCCCATAAATTTGCTTCTCTGGCTAATGAAGACCTTCCAAAAGGGGGTCTACTCTTTAGAAAAAAAAATTCTTTTAAGAAATGACCCCCATTCAGAATGGGGATAAAAATGAAAACAGCAGTGGTTTCTCCTTAAAGTGATCCTATTTGCCTTAAGTATCAAATAAAATATGAAAAGAGCAAAAACTCACAAATATTGACAATAAGAAGTAGCTGTGTATTACACTGACCATTAATATAGCTTTTAAAAGAGCATTTCATAGGAAAATCAAAACAATGAAATTTCATAGATCTGTTTCTAGATATTTACTCTACTTACCTCAAGCATAAAGGTGGAAGAGTTAGTTTCAAGGTCATCATCACTGCCAATCCTAGAGAAGATCTGATTGGCTATTCTAAAAGAGGCATATTCTGCAGGAACAAATGAGCCAATCTGTGCCATTATCTGCAGCAACGCAATCTGCCGCAGGTATGTGGATTTTCCACTCTGAAATTTATAACAGATCCTGATTAGAGAAATTTAAACCCTGGAAGTGTAATACAAGCAGCAGACAAAATTTATGTCTGCAAAATTTCATGACATGTTTTGTCCAAGCTATGTAATATGAGAATTCAAAGACTAGAGGGTAAACAGTGTAGATTTAGATTAATCTTACTTTGGAAACTTGTCAGGTTAACCCTTGAAGCACCAAAAAAAAGAGATGACAAAATTTATGCCTGCAAAATTTCATAAAATGTTCCGTCCAATCTATATTAATAATTAAAACAGTGTAGATCCAGATGAGGAGGCTCATCATGAGTCGCCTCATCTGGATCTATGCTGTTGGAAATTCAACTCTTTTCACTTTTGGCACTCTAAGTGGTAACAGAAAATGAGATACACTTACCATGTTTGGCCCAGTAATGATCATGAAATTACTGTCTTCTGATGCATACTGAAAAGGAGGCAATGATATTAGAAGCGTTTGAATTTGAAACAATACTGGCTTCCCTCTGGCTCCACCCTACTCGAACCCCCAGCCCACCTCTAAATTCAGCTGTCTATATCCATATTCCGGCATTTTCTTTTTTTGTTAAGGTGATCCTTTAGAGTTTCAGGAAAATTTCTTTCAACAAAGATTTATATACCACAAAGTATTGAGACAGTTAGGTCTGAGCAAACAGTGCAGACCTATATAGACTGCCCTTACAAGGGTTTTAAAGTTATATAGCGAACATGATTTCTACATTTAAATTACAAAGCTGTGTAATTCTGTCATAATTTTAGGTGTTAGGGATCTATTCCTGTGCACATTATCTGATGATGCTGTATATTGTACACAATTAGCAGGTAAACAAATATACTCAACCAAAGAAAGACAGAAAAGGTGACTGGGAAGCAATACATTTTTGCTCTAATTGGTGAATTTATTTCTCACTGATTATGTGCATGTAGATCTGGCAATATGGAGTAAAATTATATTAATTTATCAAATCAGAACAGATTTGTCTGTGAAAAAACTGTAAAGTGTGACACAATGTCACATGTAAACACAGGATATCCTATAAAGTTTGAATGAAACTTATTTCCAATGGGGTCCTTCACCCTCACTATCAAAGATGTTCTAATGGCGGACCACAGAGAATAAGAGACACTAACTTAGATTTTCATAAGATATGTCCATGTCAACAGCTCTGTTTTCATTATAGAATAATTTTTATATACAAACTGAAAATATTAGGGCTACTGGTTTCAGTATTTGCTCCTTTTACAAAGGGTTCATGATTTGACCTCCATGAGCAGCCCATGTTCTATCAATTTCTTCGAGCCCCTATACCAAACAAGAGGGCCATGAGGCCCTGAATTGCTCACCTGAACAATTGGCAAGGTGGCTTTTACTTATCATGTCTGAAATTGTCAAAATATGAGTTTTGTGTCAAAAGTCAAAGAATGACCATGACCACTTGTACTCATAAATCTTCATGTACTCATTAAGACAACCATATATACCATTTTTAGGCCAAAATCTTCAAAACTTTCCATGAAATCTTATGTTCTAGCATTTTCCCATATTTGACCATGCCGCAAAAAAGGTCAAGGTAAACCCAAAATCACCATTTGAACAGTCTTGGTGGTACTCTAGTACTCCATGCTATTTACCAAGTTTCAAGGCCATAGGTGTATTGGTTCTGGAGAAGAAAAATATTAAAGATTTATGCCATAAGTGGTAATGGCGGCCATGTTGGTCATGTGACCTGGACCGTTTGAACAAATTTTTCATTCAATCAACCCCTGGAGGCTCTATATGAAATGTGTTCACAATTGGCCCTTTGGCTTTTGAGGAAATGGTTGAAAATGTCAAAATATGAGCGATCTGGATCAAAGGTAAAAAAATGACCTTGACCTCTTGTGCTCATAATTCTTCATGAACTCATTAAGACAACTGTATATACCAATTTTTTAGGCCAAAATCTTCAAAACTTTCCATGAAATCTTATGTTTTACCATTTTCCCATATTTGACCTTGCTGTAAAAGGTCAAGGTCAACACAAGGTCATAATTTGAACAATCTTGATAGTACTCAAGTACCCAATGCTACATACAAAGTCTCAAGGCCATCGGTCAATTGGTTCTAGAGAAGATGATTTATAAAGGTATTTACCATATATGGGCATGGCGGCCATGTTGGTCATGTGTCCAGGAGCATTAGAAAATTTTTTCATTCCCTCAACCCCTCGAGGCTCTATATGAAATTTGGTTTCAATTGGTCCAGTGGTTTTAGATCAGATTCTTTGAAATTGTCAAAATTTGAGATTTCTGGGTCAAAGGTCAAAGAATGACCTTGACCTCTTGTACTCACATATCTTCATGTACTCATTAAGATGATTGTATATACCAATTTTCTGGCCAAAATCTTCAAAACTTACCATGAAATCTCATGTGCTAGCATTTTCCGATATTTGACCTTGCCGTAAAAAAGGGCAAGGTCAACCCAGGGTCATAATTTGAACAATCTTGATAGTACTTGAGTACCCAATGCTACATACCAAGTTTCAAGGCCATCGGTCTACTGGTTCTGGAGAAGAAGATTTTTAAAGGTTTTTACCATATATGGGCGTGGTGGCCATGTTGGTCATGTGACCTGGACCGTATGAACAAATTTTCATTCCCTCAACCCCTGGAGGATCTATATGCAATTTAATTACAATTGGCCTAGTTGTTTTTGAGGAGATTGTTTGATATTGTCAAAATATGAGAGTTCTGGGTCAAAGGTCACAGAATGACCTTGACCTCTTGAACTCATAAATCTTCATGTAGTCGTTAAGATGACTGTATCTACCAATTTTTAGGCCAAAATATTCAACAGTTTCCAAGATATTTTATGTTGCAGCATTTTGCCATATAAAAGCATAAGGAAGCAAATTTGACCTTACCGTAAAAAAGGTCAAGGTCAACCCAAGGTCATAATTTGAACAATCTTGGTAGTACTCGTGTACCTGATGCTACATACCAAGTTTCAAGGCCATCACACTATTGGTTCTGGAGAAGAAGATTTTTTCAGGTTTTTACCATATATGGACATGGCAGCCATGTTGGTCATGTGACCAGGACCGTTTGAACAACTTTTCGTTCCTAAGGTCCCAGGAGGCTCTATATGAAATTTGGTTACAATCAGCCCAGCGGTTTCAGAGGAGAAGTTGTTTGAAAGTGTGGACGGACGACGGACGGACGACGGACGACGGAGCCTTACCATCCTATAAGCTCCCCCGTAGCCGCTGGCTCAGGTGAGCTAAAAATCTGCACCCAGGGTACCCTGAGCTGGAAAAGGGGTTATCAGGGTGGCTGCTGGTGATTGCAGTATTGCTGAACATTAGCAGTGATGTCCACCCTATCCAACCAGCAAAGCTATACATTGGCACATACAATCAACAAATACCTAGGTAATGTCCCTATCATAGTTTGGAACCTAGCTACTGTGGCCTCATTAACCAATTAATGACGAATGGATTCTTCTACCCTTACGAAATTGATGAGTCCATTCATCATTTTAGGGATGTCTGGTAAATTTTCACTTTTGATTCTTTTACAGAAAGGCTAGAATTTAAAGCAAACAGTGGAGACTCTGATCAGACGCCGCATTTTGCGGCGTCTTATCTGGGTCTGCACTGTTTGCCTGTCCTATTAATGGGACGCTAGGCATGAATGTGTTAAATAAGCACAACAACTGGACAAAGAACAAATAACTTACAATATTATTTGGTACTGGTGCTTCCAGGGTAATTCTCTCCAAGATTGGATGGCGCCCTTGCCTAACAGCCAGTGTATCTGTGAATTCTGGTCGTACTACAAGAAGATGAAAACAATACAAAGACTTAGTACTTAGACAGTAAAATATCTAATGTTTGCTAATTGCACTAGAGAAGTCATGTGTGTGCTTCAATGTAAATGGGTACGTCAGGGGAAAACAACATTGCCTTTACATTTTTGTCTCCCAGCTCCTTAAATACCTCTTAAGGGAGGCTCCAAGAGGAGCAAATTCTTTCCTGTAAGTGTACTACCCACTTTAAGAAGAGCTTCGTTCTCTAGCAGAGCATAAAGAAGGTCGCCAAAGTTTTCCCCCTTTGTAAAAATGATGGAAAACATGGAGTTAAACCCATACAGCTTTAAGAAATATCATATATAAATAAGACCCATGCCAGTTTTATCATCAGACTGTCACTGATCATAGACATGATTATTCTTAAATCAATCTGGCTCCAAGGTTATAAAACTTTTTTCGTGCTCAACTCAGCTGAGCATGAAATTTTCTCTGCTGATAAATATGAAAATGCCAACTAATGCTGGCATTTTCATGTTCATGAGCAGAGAAAATTTCATATTCAGCTCAACTGAGCAAGAAAACAACTGTGCTTATCAGTAATTTGCTATTTATTAGCAGGTAAAATTCCATGCTCAGCTGAGTTGAGCATGAAAAAAGTTTTATAACCTCGGGGCCAGCATGCATCATATCATAACTGGTGCCCTACCTCATATCTGTTTTCACATTCAAAAGAATGTTTCTTACTCATTATCAATATTTCTTCATTAAAAGATGTGTTTTTTGCCCCTCAACAATGGCCCCAAAATCGAAATCAGCCATGTGTAATTCTGCCATAAGATGGATTTTTCTCTTTAAAACCAAAAACAATCCCAAATATCCAGATAAACTTTTTGTGATTGTTCTGGAAAGGATGAAACAGCTTGTTGTCTGCTTTTCTGGGTTTTCACGAATGTTGTAACATCTGGCTGGAAGCAGGAAATGATACTGAGTCGGTTCATAAAGCAAACATTCAAGCGAAACTTGTCAATGGTACATATATCCTACAATCTAACAAAGCAAGGTTCAATCAGTATGAGGTCACTACTGGCTGTCCATTATGTGGTGACAGTTCAGAAAATATACAACATTTGCTTCTGCACTGTGTGACATTGTAAAAAGTTAGAGACCCATTCATAAAATATATTCTATGTCTTCTTGACTGGTCCTGACGTCAAGGATGGCCGAATAACAGAACGGAAAACAAGATGATACAGCTGATTCTGGACAGTACCTAGCAAGATGGGGTATCAGACTGAAAAATATGTTATGTCATCAGAGGACTATGTTATTCGGCAAGGAATGCTAAGCTTGTGTAACTATGTGCTAAACAGACTTTAACAAGATTTTATATACTGTTTTTAAAATAAGCAGAAGTTCACAAATATCCTCATCTGATAGAGAACATTAACTGATTTTAGCTGCCAGGTGTACATGTACATAGTGCAAATGTGTTAAAAACTGTATTACATGTCCTAAATGAACCGATGGAACAACAACAGTGCACACACACTCGACATTACTAAGGGAAATCATAGTCTCTTTATAAGCTGACCTGGGTACAAGACTTTCATCTGATATTCTCAAATCTTGCTACCTGGACTACGCAGAGTCTGCACTGGGTGCACATGCTACTTTGTTGGTTTTGTCATGACATGGCTCAAATGTTTTACACCTCAACTCCATGGTTGACTGTCGTATTATACATACCAAATTCTGAAACAGTGCAAGCATGAGCAAAGGCAAGTAGCATGTCTAGTCTAGCTACACTTTCTGTCAGCTTGTATAAACATCCTATCTCATCTCTTATACCATTCAATAGCTCAGTCATCACACTAGAAACAACAAAAAAAACATTACAAACAATGCCCTAAATATAAAGGACAAACAAGTATAACTAAGAGTAATTTTTCAAATTTCTCCATATCCTTGATCAAGATCCCACCTTATCTGGAACACTAACAAAGCTGAACTTTGATGTTTCAAACATTTAATACTTGAAAACACCGGAATTTCAAAGTGACTGTCCATCTATGTTTCATCCTTTTATTCTACAGATAATAAAAAAATTAATATACTGCTCAAAATAAGGAAAGGATATTAAGACATTTAAGGCAGCAGAAGTAAGGAAAATAAGTAAATGAATATTAAACTGTTATAGTTCATAAAACAAATATTCATTGAGACCCTCAATATGAATATTGAAAGGATTAAGCTTGTCACGTGACCTAGAGTAAATTGAAAGTAGACAAGGGGTCGACACCCAAATTCCACACGAATCCAGCAATGACTGATAATTTTTATGCAAACTTAATTAAGACAGACACCTAATGCCTCAGTTAACAAGATACAGATACTTTTTTCATGCGGTTTTATCGCAGGAGAAAATGATAGGCGTAAAAGATGCCATTGTGTGGTGAAATATCTCACATATGGTAACTTTGGAACTGCCCTACACCTTAAATGATGCAATAAAGCCTACCTAAGTGGGTGTTTTCAGTTTGGAAAATTATGGAGAGTTTTACTATTCACAGCATCTGAGGGTTCAAAAGAATTTTTTCGCCGATGCGAAATTGAGGTGTAGACCCCATAGTCCTTTATGTGCTGCTCTAGGTCACATTACCTGCAGTGACTGTTTCTGTTTTTGTTGCATATTGTTACTTGAATAGTGTTCTGTCAATATACATCAATAAACTAACCCAGCCATTATTATTAATTGTTGTACATGCTTCTATGTTATAATATCCCCTACTTTTTGTGAGCAGTATATAATAAATCTATGCTGCATTAAGTTTTTCTCTAAGAAGACAAAAAGGTGCAATATGCATGTTAAAGTTTGAAATAATGAAGTACATAAATGATCTTTCAGCATCATTCAGCTACTGAGAATATATACCATGTATAGGTTAGAGGCTATGAAGAGAAATCTTCCCAATTAAGAACCTGAAGTGAGCTATGCTTCAGATTCTAAATTTCAAAGATTTCTCTTCGTTGCCTCTAACCATCTTAGTGTTTGCCCAAGATCCTGGTATTTCAGGTCTTCAGTACTTTTAAAGGTGAAGACAGTCTTCATGAATGAGTGACCAGTCTATACTAATAAATCCACTGAAAATTTGAAATTTCCAATGATCTGATTGGATTATTATCTGGGGCAAACACTAAAACCTGTGAGAATATATACCATAAAATACTTACATGCTGGTCATTAAATATATTTCATGAAGAGATTCTTTGACCCTGTCTGAAAAATTGTACAAGAACTAGAAATGTGTCCATACGACACGGATGCCCCCGCCTAGTGCCCTAAGTAAGATGGCCCCTTGTTTAAGGTAAAGGCACTTGTAGCATAACTAGGTTCACAAAGGCACACTTCTGTGGTACATGTTTTATTGTTTTCCTTGTGCAGATGTATTGTGCTTCTTGAGAAGTACATGGGGGGGGGGGGGGGGGGGGGGGGGGGGGGGGGGGGCTTGAATGTGGGGGGTGTCATGACTGATATGTGATGATATTCTGTATCTTATCGCAGAAATGGATGCCATGCAACTTTCCAAAAGAAATAGCCCGGAAACAAGTAACTTTTCAAAAAACTAACAAACGGACACCATTATTGTATGAAATGAAGTCGAAAAAGGGCCATAACTCCCACAATAATTGACGGATTTTACCAAACATTGAACTTGACCTGTATTTTATGATTATATACCTGTGTATAAAATATGAATTCAATATACCAATGCTTTCAAACGATAATGAACGGAAACCAGTTTTTCATATAAAATGAAGTCGAAAAAGGGACATAACTCCCACAATAATTGACGCATTTTGCCCAACATCGAACTTGACCTGTATTTTATGATTATATAGCTGTGTATGAAATATGAATTCAATACACCAATGCTTTCAAAAGATATTGAACGGAAACCATTTTTTCATACAAAATAAAGTCGAAAAAGGGCCATAACTCCCACAATAATCGACGGATTTTGCCCAACATTGAACTTGACCTGTATTTTATGGTTATATAGCTGTGTATAAAATATGAATTCAATACACCAATGCTTTCAAACGATATTGAACGGAAACCATTTTTTCATAGAAACAGAAGTCGAAAAAGGGCCATAACTCCAACAATAATTGACGGATTTTACCCAACATCAAACTTGACCTGTATTTTATGATTATATAGCTGTGTATAAAATATGAATTCAATACACCAATGCTTTCAAAAGATATTGAACGGAAACCATTTTTTCATAGAAACAGAAGTCGAAAAAGGGCCATAACTCCCACAATAATAGCCGGATTTTACCCAACATCGAACTTGACCTGTATTTTATGATTATATAGCTGTGTATGAAATATGAATTCAATACACCAATGCTTTCAAAAGATATTGAACGGAAACCATTATTTCGTATGTACGCTACGTACGTACGCTACGTACGTACGTACGGACAGGGGTGATACTATATGCCCCCCCATTTTAAATGGCGGGGGCATAATACTATATGCCCCCCCATTTTAAATGGCGGGGGCATAACAATTGTGCAAAAGAATAAACACAGTAAAATATAATGTAGAGCTCATATCTGTACCCAGTCCCTATTCCCTAAACTATACCCAATATTTACTTCATTTATATCTGCTCTACTTATCCTCCCATCCATACCCCATTCTTATTTCCCATCTGTACCCTATTTTCAATCTTCCTATCTATACTCAATTCTTATTTCTCATCACTGGTCTGCACTTGATTTTTTATCCTCCCATCTATACCCGATTTCACCAATTTTATAATCTCAAGCCTGCTAAGATCATCATGTCAACTGTAGGAGTCCTGGTGTCAAACTGATCATGTCAGGAAATGCGGGACATTATGAAATAGGTACAGATCACAAGAATTCCGCAGAATGCGGTGTCTCGCCTGTCAGCGCTTATGACCTAAACACGAAATAAATCGACAAAGTTTACGCCGCTGCCGACGACACCGTAAAAGCAATACATAAGTCTCGCCTCTGCTTCGCAGGCGAGACAATACAAAAATTGGGTTACAAAGATGAGAGAAATTAAGAATCATTGGTGAGGGATGATTTAAATCAGGTGTAAACGCATATCTGTGACCTTTTATTTATCATTTTATTGGTCTACTTATTAGACTCTATGGTAATCATGTATAAATTGTCGTCATAAAGTAAAGCAGAAGACACTACTTAACAGTCTGATGCAATTTTAAGAAAAGTTCATTTCAGAACAAAAACACTTACCATTCAGCTTTATCTGAAATGAAATATAAACTTATCACTGTGTAACAGCAAATAAACAGAACCCAATTCTTTCAAAGCGGTTTTCTAGGAAAAACAAAGGCTTCAGATTAGGGAAGCATTTTCACTTATATGGGCAAGGATGGATCAAGGGCTTATGTATACCCCCAAGTCTTTAACACCAGCATAAAGAAAACTGAGCAAAAACCATAAATTTCTCAAATCTTTCCAGTGATTTATTTCACTATTTTGGGAATGGTGCCAGTGCCCATGGAATTGGGAAAAAATTGCGTTGTAATATCCTAAATTTTGGAATTTCAGAAACACCTTTATTTAGTCTGACGTGGTGGGATAGAGGACATGATACTAAACATTCAATTATTGCTAATCTGCCAGTTCTCTAAGCAAGCAAGTAAATTTATGCTAGTAAGATGGTCCAAAGAAAAATTCTTCATGCAACTGGGAATTTTTCAGCTTGCAGCTGGGAGAAAAAAGATACTATTTTGAATTGGGACTGGTGCCTTTTATGGGCACCACTTATATAGAGAAAAAAATCACTGCTTTCACATACCTGAGGCTTTACTATCTGTTCTGAATATTAAATCATTTGGAAGCAAGGAACACATTAAAGAAACGAAAATAGCTGACTCAGTTAAATGTGTCCGTTAATGAATGACCAGTAATGAAATGTATTTAAGCAGAGCTCTATTTTCAAAATGACTCTATAAAATATGAGCCTTGACATGAGAAAATCAACAAAGTAGCTGTACGCCCAGTGCAGCCTCAGATCAGCCTGGGCATCCGCCGAGTCCAATCAGAATTGGAAAAGCACTTAAAGGGTAGCTAAGGGTTTAAACTAGCACCATGTGGACAGCAAAGACTCTGATCAGACTGGGTGGATGTCCAGGGTGATCTGGGTTTGTGCTGGATGCACAACCCCTTTGTTGGTTTCCTTGTGTTGCGGCTCAATTAAAATCTGTGTTATGACAAAACATCAGGAGACACTTTACTGCCTTCACAGGATTTCAGACTTCAAGGTTGTAGTTTGCCATTGACTTCCTGCAGTAGTATAAGTATACTATAAAGTGCTGAAGTACTGGGACACCTATAACCATTAATTTTCCATTTGGGACACCTACAGCCATTAATTTTCTAATTTTCCATTTGGGACACCTAAAACCATTAGTTTTCTATTTGTCCCAAATAGAAAATTGATGGTTTTAGGTTTTCCATTTGTCCAAAATGGAAAATTCAAGGTTTTTGGTTGTCCCAATATTTCAGTACATTAGGGTAATCACTGAATCTCAGTAGCTTAAAATGAACTGGAACACAATTTCTCGCAATAAAAGGGAGCAACGATTACCATTATATATACGTACCATGAAAAAGTCAGATCTGGGTCCACACCGTTTGCTCATACATGCCAGTTCAAATATACATAAATGAGCCATGTCATGTGACTTCAAATAATGTGGCAATTTTGTCATATAATATTCAGATCATCCGTCTCATTTATGTAGAGTAATCAGAAACCTCACTTTCGGCTCTATGGCTTCAGTCACTTCCATAGAAGGCTGATGTGACAAGTAAAGGCTCTGATCAGACTGCACTTATGTGCAGTCTGATCAGAGCCTTTGCTTGTCACCAATGCCACATTGTTGGAATTCACATGAAAAGGCTCAATTATATCATATAAATATGAACTTACCAAGTCAGCAGTAGTGAAGCTAAGAGTATTCTTGAATTTTGTAACTTTGATAAACACTCCAGGCAGATTATCAGCTGTGTAGCCATCTTTACCCCCACAGTACATCTGAATATAGAATCCTCTCGGGGTACTGTACATCACCTTCAACTGGAGATTGTATTCTGTCCCCATCTGGTTAACTAAGCCTAAAAGACAGTTTTAATACATACCCTAATGTACTTAAATATTGGAACCTAAAAACCATTAAGTTTCCATTTGGGACTAATGGAAAATTAATGCTTTTAGGTGTCCCAATACTAATGCACTTTAAGGTACTATATGAACTACAGCAAGGACAATGCTTCAACAGTCTCACTCCAACTTATGCAAAAGGTTTCCCGTGGCCTAGTGGCCCTAGGGGCAGTGGGTATTAGTAGCTCACCGTATTTTGAACACAGCATATGAAAGACAGAGTGCAGCCATCTCTTTTTACTGCTTTTGTCCTTCCCTGATTTGAAAAATGTACCAATTTACTGCTGGGTTGACAAACTTTATCAGTCACTGGTTGCCCATCCTGTGAACCTGTGTGACTCTCTGCACCATCCCCAAGTGCCTCTAGCCGCTTAACCACTCACAAACAACTCCTAACGATACCCTCATAATAGCCCCAAGTTTTTTTTTCTGATTACAGTATATCAAACACTGTCCTTAATTGGGCTAGATCTAGGATTTATCAGTCAGGGATTTGACTCCATTATTCTCACAAATTAAGAATATGAAATTAAATCTGCATTTTTTCTAACCTTTTCCATTTTGAAACTGGAATGAATGTCACCAGAAAAGGCTCAAATGAACATCTTACCCCTATGTACTAGGGCTGGAACGAGTACCGGGGTACCCAAGGTCGGGTCGGGTAGACCAGTTACCCGGGTACAAATTTACTACCCGTTACCCAAATGCTTATTATTATGCAATGTGTAAATATTCTTTTTCAACAAAATTCTAAGTAAAAAGAGCTGGATTTTGTGTGACTGTCTTCTATAAATTACATTATATATTGCCAAACCATTTCTGTATGTTATGAGAGTTCTACAATTTTTGCACCCTTCCCATGCACACATGCACATATGACAGATACCTTACTTATCATTTAAACTAATTGTATATTTTGTAACTGTATATATGCTTAAAATGCTATGGTAATGGGTACCCAGGTACCCGGGGGTAATAGGGACTCTGGTACCTGGGTACAAAATCTCTGCCCATCCCAGCCCTACTCTGTACCTGACAACTTTGTAAAAATACATGTTTTAATTCAGTTACTTACTAGATATATCATCAACTATCTCAGTATATGTCCTTCTAGCAATATCAAGCAAACCTACAAAAAGAGTGATAAAACAGGTACATGTATTTGTGTCAACGATATTTCAGAAGGAACAAAGAATTCATCATGCTACCCCAGAAGCCAAAACTTATTGGCCACTTCCATCATTTGTGTACAGGACTTTCACATCTTCAAATTTAGACTCATCTATCTTTATTCTTATTTCTGTTATATTAAGAGATTGCAAATATTAACAGTTAATGCCACAGACTCATCAGGGTTTTCACTACTATTTTACTTGCAATTTATGACACAATGCTGAAGATTAAAATCAACTTGTTTAAAAAGATTATCATAGTAATGCATTAGCCCTTTTAAGGCAGAATTGCAGATCACAAAATTTAAGTCTGCAAAATTTCAAATAATGTTTTGTCCAAGCTATATCATATTGAGAATTCAAAAACCAGAGGGCAAACAGTGTAGATCTAGATGAGGCGGCCCATTATGA
Source organism: Ctena decussata (assembly GCA_963989385.1). Classification (NCBI taxonomy): domain Eukaryota; kingdom Metazoa; phylum Mollusca; class Bivalvia; order Lucinida; family Lucinidae; genus Ctena; species Ctena decussata. Next base: position 16,314,382 of record OZ022500.1, on the reverse strand, counting down.
GCCACCTAATCAGGATCCACACTGTTTGCAAATTCAGCTATTTTTGTCACTGGTGCTTACAGTAAGCATCCCAATGTTTAAGAAAATCAAAATAAAACTAATTGTAACACCAACAAAAATTCAAACACAATATTCTTAAGGAAAATGGGTACACTTTCAGGGGAAACAACTCTTGCCATTTCCATTTCTGCCTCCCTCCTCGATGGGGGTCAACTATTAAAGAAATGAATTTGCTCCCCTAAAAGCAAATTCTTTCCATTATGAGTAGACCCCATTTTGGAAGGGCTATGTCCTCCAGGAATGCCAACAGGAAGTTGCAAAAGTTATCCCCCTTCGTAAAACTGGCAGAAAACAAAAGAGCATACCCATCCACCTTCAGTTTATGGAACATGAACATGTCCCAATGAAAGCAATAAAATTTAACCAATGAGTGAATATCAATAATGCAAAGTATCAACAAAAGCATGCAGGCATGAATTTTTTTAACATTACAGCGGTGTTACCATTTATGCGAGGCTGAAATTATTGTCAACAACAACAGTGACTATCATAAAATCATCAGAATATATGGCACATATGTACAGAGATTATAGAAATTATTACTGGCATCGTCTTTAGGCTATCTCTTAAACTTGCATACTAGAAAACTTAACAAATCACTGACTTACCATCTAGTTAAGCTAACAATGCTTGGACCCATGCCTAGCTGAGTTAAAAAAAATAGCCTTCTTGCATACATTAAGTTTTCCTAAGCTATGACATGTACTGAATTCTTCCATTTAAGAAAAACATACATGTGAATGACACCATTAAGCGGAGTTTTTTAAGTTTTATCTGGGAATAAAATTTATATCCCAACTTAATACACAGATAGTATATTTAAGCATTTTTACCTCCAAGGCAGATCTAGTCACAGATATGAATCTTTCAATACAGAACATCAGAAATGAAAACAAACTTCATATAGAATTCTATATAATACAAGTTTCAAAGTCTGTGACCTTGACCTTTTGGTAAGCTGCAGCAGCATCATGATGATATACACTTCTCTGTATCAACCAAGAACTAAACATTAAGCAAGTATGCATTCAAAGCTTTTAGAAAATAAGACAACACAATATTCACACAAACTTCAGCCTGTGACATTGACCATTAATTAACAACAGCAGCCACATGGTGTAAACTGAGATACTCACTTTTACAGCAAAACATTTCTGTGACCTCATCTGAAGTGTTCCCTTCTGATACCTGGCTTCTTCATGTATCAAACTGTTGATTTTGTTCATCATAATACTGAATCTTGGATCTTCTAGTAACTACAAGTATATTTTAAACTGTGACATAAATGAATGGGTACACTTTCAGGGGAAGCAACTTTGTCAGTTTCCTTTTTGCCTCCCTACTCAATAGGGGTCAACACTTTTAGGGACAAAAAATGTTCCTCTAGGAACAAATTCTTCCTTTAAGAGTAGACCAATTTTTAGAAGAGTTTTGTTTCCCAGGAAGCAAAAGGGAAGTCACAAAAAATTCTCTTTGTAAAACTAAGGAGAAACATGGAGGTATACCCACTACGATTAGTGCTCATGGTTGTACAGGCTGATCTGAGTATTCACAATCAGACAGACTACAATGCCCCTTTTCTTATGGGACAGTCCAATTAGAACTTACAACAAAAACATTGCCACTGAAAGAACTTTAATGTCTGACAGTATATGCTATGATAGCTGCCACAGATTTTTTAGTGCTTTTTAACATGAATTGTCAAATAATTCCTTTACCTTTTTGGTTTTATGCAATTTTCCACATACTACATTAATCTTTATAAACACACCTGCTCTTATAAACGCCCCCTGCCACTATTCCAAACTTGATGTTAAATTAACTGGCATTACGGTGCTGTCTGGTAACATTGTCAACCTAAGACATTTGATAAATAAATTTGTTTTAAGAAAACACTACACAAATAAAACTTACCGGCAGATATTAGCTATGACTTATCCATTCAAACATAAAATTATAAAATGGCTCTAATTGTAAACTCATTTCTCGGCAGCTGAGCTAAAAACTGGACACCCTAGTGAAAAGTGAAGATCAAATTTGTCGCCTAACATTGGGCAGACCTATTAGAATCATATATTTTTATCCCTTTGCTAATGCTTTTTTACTCAACACTAATTATGTCAACAACTTTACATCCCCATGTGCCTTATAACACGTGACTTTAATCTGCCAAGTGCATCTCGTGCCATGGCAAGGAAATGTCATTGGCTGGGTTTATTCTTTTAAGAATTTCAGTCTACAAAATATTATACAGTTGAATATACACTTCTTAAAAGTTAAATGAATTTAAGATAAACAGCAAGAAATGAGTTTAAATAATTTTGTGATAATTATTCGCTGCCAAGACAAAATAATTTTGTGAGTAATACATTTTCCCACCAAAAATATGACATCATTAGTGGAAACATTCGTCTGCAAGCTGTGCATAAATGCAATTATTCAAACAAAATGTCTGCAAAACAAGGCTGAATTAAGGATATTATAAACAAAAGTAGTAGAAAATTCCATAACTAGTGTAAGGTCATGGTTTCTGACCAATTCTCTTCAATGGCATGGACCTGCGACCGTGCTGACCCAAATGTTAGTTTGTAAATACAGGCATGTGCTGATAGGTGAAGAATTCAAGTTTTGGTTATCTTGATCATACTGATAGATGGGAAGCTTCTCAAAACTTGAAATGTTGTCTACAAAAAAATGACATCGGAAATGGCATAATCTTTGATTTTCCATTCACGATTTCAATGCGCAATGTTAGCAGCCGCACAATGTTACCGGACTCAAATGTAATTTCCATTTGCTTCTCTGGATGAGGTAGCTCTTCAAAATGGGGTCTTCTCTTAAAGGATCAAATTTGCTTCTAGAGGAGCAAATTCTTTCCTTTAAGAGTTGACCCTAACCCTACTGAGAAGGGAGGCAAAATTAATACAATTACTTCCTCTAAAGGAAACAAGAGCTGTCGCCTGACAGCATAGCTCGCCTGAATTGGTGCTTGCCCATCACACAGCCGCTATGGTGGTGTGGACTGCTATGCATAAAACTTCATGCAAGCATGTCCATAATGAAAACACAAAAGCTATCTCAGAAATAAGTCTTAAAAAAAATTAAAATAAAAAAAATGAAATGAAATTTCAAAGTCCATGAGCTTGAGGTAAAAAAACTGACGGGTGGGGGGAGAGGGTGGGGGGGGGTGGGGTGGGGGGATCAGCCCAAGTATTAGTATCAACTGAGTCCATCATCGTGGCACTGTGAAATTATGTCATCATTAATATAAAACTTTAACCAAAATCTTTAAAACAAAATTGTAAGTCGATGACCTTGACTTCAAGGTCACCCAGTGGGGTAAGTATAAGGTGTTTTTGTAAAAACTCAAAAAAGAGTCTAACATCAGTTCAAGTATAAACTAAATCTCTGCAAAGCATTATGAATCAGTATGCAATTACAAAACTTTAAAAAAGACAAAAATTTCCTAAGTCCCTGACCTTGACATCAAGATCACTGAGCGGGGTTGGGGTAGTACTCTGTAGATCTAACTACAGTGCAAATATAAAAAGAATTCATCTCTGGGTTCAGGAGATATGTGTCTTTAAAAAACTTTAACCAAAACATCCAATCAATAAAAAGACAATATTCTAAGCCCATGACCTTGACATCAAGGTCACAAAGGGGGGTGGGGGTAGTACCTTCGAAAACTTTAGACCAATATCTAACTTTAGTGCAAGTATCAAAGGAATCCATCCATGGGTTCAGGAGATATTGGGCTTTATAAAACTTTAACCAAAACATCCAGTCCAAAAAAAACACCAATTTTCTAAGTCCATGACCTTGACATCAAGGTCACAGAGTGGGGTGGGGGTGGTACCCTGTTAAACCTTAGACCAATATCTAGCTACAGTGCAAGTATCAAAAGAATCCATCCATGGGTTAAGGAGATATAGGTCTTTAAAAAAAACTTTAACCAAAACATCCAATTCGAACGCCGACGCGGACACGGACGCTGACGCGGACGCGGACGCCGACGCCGTGGTGACAACAATAGCTCTTCCTGAACTTTCGTTCAGGCGAGCTAAAAACTTCACCTAAATGCTGTTTATTTACGGTATTTTGGCAGTGTCTAAGTTACTACAATTTAGGCTCCAACTAACGCCCCATTTTGTAAAATGCAATGCCACCAGGGGCCTTTAATATGATTAATCCGGTATGCATAACTTGAGAGTCTTATATCCAGATGTATATGTTACCTTGTAAGATGCCTTCAAGAGAGGATTCTCACAATCTCCTAGTGCTTCTCTGAGAGGTTCCACCAACTCTAAAGTATGTTTAAGGTACATCACGTTAGTAATCTTGTTCTCGGCAGTTTTCACTGTCTCTTGTTTTGGCAGCTGTACACATTGTGACAAGATGTGGTCAATATCCAGAAATCTGCTGATCACAGCCTCTAGGTTGTAGAAAATCAGCTCTTTTTCTGTGAGTTCTGATACTACATCTTGTCTCATAGTGATGGTTTCCAAATCTGAAAGAATTTAAGAATGTGTGCTATAAAGTTCATTCAGTTTTGCAGTCTTCGCTTGTTTACATGATATATATATCCAAGCAAATGGACAGCTGTAACAAGATAATTAAGAAATCAATAAATGACAAAGAGTCTTATTCCAGCAAACTGGTTAAAAAAGGGATAACTGTACTCAAAACTGCGAATTGGATAGGCAAATTATCAGTTTTATGGTAGCAAATTTTGTTTTGAGAGCACAAGTCAAAGGTTTACCTTTCCAAATGAAAATTTTCAATACAGATATCCCCATTCTTATGCACTTTTCACATTCTCACCTTTCAAATGTGTATTTCTTTAAATCCGTAGCAAGTGCTTTCAGCAACATAAAAGCAAACATCAGACAATGAGAAACAGCATTTTGTAATGACATCAGTTTTCCGACAGTATATCACAAACTTTAATGCTATCCAGTCAGACTTTGTGTTACATTTGCAGGAGCATCAGAAAATTTGTTAAACCACAAACTTTGTCCCTGCAAAAATATCACTCTAAGCAGTTATATAACAGCAAACAAACAACTTTTAGAGGAATAATTACCATATGGATGTCAGTGACACTTGTAACGTCCCAAAGCAAAAATGAGTAGTTCTACCCACAGAAAATATGTTACCTGAAGGTGGCTGAAGTATGTTAGACCTCAGTAACCTGGCTCCCCCTGGTGTTCTTGTGTAGTTTAGTATACCATACAGGGTGTGATCACTTCTAACATCTCTCAGGTTCTGAAGAAGCTCCAAGTTACGGACTGTGGCTGCATCTAAAACATTTTGATTTAGCTTTTATTCCATGCAAAAGTTCTTGTAGCTACCATAATGACCCTAAATATTGGGACAGACAGGTCTGAGCAAACAATGTAGACCAAGATCAAACTGCTCCTGTTGGAGCAGTTTGATCAGAGTCTACATTGTTTGCCATTCACTTAGCATCATTTGGTTGCATTCATGTGTGTAAAAATTACTTTCTAAGAATTTTTGAACAACAATTGTCTGACTTTTGGGTGTCCGAAATTTTAGGGTAATTATGGTAAACCTTTTTCACCCTAACAAGAATTCCACTGAAAAAGGTGTCTGGCCTGTCTGCGTATTGTCACAAAACAGAGCTAAACCAGGAAACTCGATGAAAACAAAATGCTATTGACAAAAAGTAATACCTATGTCTTGCTGCTGCTACTCACAGGCAAGACCAGGGGCGGATCCAGGAATTTTGGATAGGGGGTTCAAATTAGCTGAGGGGGTTCGATTTGCGCAGTTCGACCAATTTTTGCTGAAATTCTCCATGAAAATGAAATAATTTAGGCTGTAGAGGGGGTTCATTTGAACCCCCTGAACCCCCTCTGGATCCGCCACTAAAGACAAATACCTGAAATGGCCTCTCCCTTATTTGGACTAGAAAAGTCCATTATTTACAACATGTGTATTTGAAATAATAAACAGAATGACAAACAGTGTAGATCCAGATGAGATGGCTCAAATCTGAGCCATCTCATCAGGATCAACATGTCCAACAGTTTCTAATATGGCCTGCCTCTCAACAAGGAAAGTTTGGAATTTGTTTCATTTCTAAATCAGAGCAAGCTCTGCAAAAGTCTGTAATTTATACAGATTATCTTTTATTTACGTTACTATGCAATTCATAATGTGACTATAAGCCTCAGCAGGCAGAAAATTAAGTGCTGGCTTGAAATGCTAGTAGTGCAAAGTTTGAATCCTGCCAGCAGTGACACCTTAAACCAGGTTTCATTGCATATACTGTTTACAGCTTTTCACTTTTATCTCACCATTGTCTCAAAATGACTGAAAAATTGTTGAAAGGAAAGTAAAATTTAGTTTCACCCATTCATCCAAAATGTGACAAATACTTTTCTCAGTTTGAAATACACATGTAAGAGTTTCAATCCTCTGCTACAGAGTTCAAAAGTTGTCAGAAGTTACATCATTTTATTGTAAACGTGCCAGTGTCAGGGTAAATAGATATACTTTCAGGGAAAGTAACTCTGCCATTTGCATTCTTGTCTCCCTCATCTAACAGAGATCAACTCTTAAAAGAATTTGCTGCCTTAGGAGCAAATTCTTTACATAACCCATTCCATTCGGGATACCCCTTTAGAGGTATCTGGGCAAACAGTTTGGATCCAAATCAGGCCCCACAAACGTGGGGCCTGATCTGAAATCCAAACTGTTTGCTGCCTAGACATCATTTCTTCAAGAGTTAGTTAGACCAATATTGTCAAAATATTCCTGATTTTTTATGCAGACGACAATTTCAGCAGACAACAAAAAACACCCAGAATGGGTTAAAGAGTAGGCCCTATTTTGGAAGGACTATATCATTCAGGGAGGCAAACAGGAAGTCACAAAAGTAGTTTCCCTTTATATAAATAGCAGGAAAACATGGGGATGTACCCATACATCTTGAATAAATCTTATAATTTGGTTCCTAAGCAGGCTGTTACTGTGTTCTTTCATTCAAAAGCTACTTTTTGCCACCCTTCAAAATAAATCAGTCCTATAAGATGTTTGGGTTTTTTTTCCTTCCAACACACTTGTAAGACAGATCTAGATAACTGGCATTGTTTTTGGTGGGAAAAAAAAGTATCTTACAGCAAAATAATTTGATATTCACCTATCATGGTAGTATTTTCACTGCCCTTGAAGACAACTTTGATAGAGGAGGGAGCGTAGACAATATTCTGTATAAATTCTATATATTTCATCAGTGCTGCTCCAGCTGCCAGGCAATAATATCTAGGAGAGAAACATGACAGAAGAACTGTGCCACGACTTATTTAAAGTAAAATGATACTTTTTTAGTGGAAGCAACTTTTTTTAATGGAAGCAAATCAACCATTTTTGGTTTTCGTTTCCCTTCCCCCATTAGATCAACTCTTAAAAGAAAAGAATTTGCTCCTAGGGAAGCAAATTCTTACCTTTAAGAGCAGATGTGTTCTGAGTGGGGGTCCTTCTTACTAGGAAGCCAAAACCAAACCCTTAAGTCGTCTCCATTTGAAAAACAGGAGAAAGGCATATATAGGCATAATCCATATGTGATATTTATTAAGGGGTTTTAATTACAAACCTCACACAATTAGTTTAATATAGTTAATATAGTTAATAGTTTAACAGCTCAATTATGAACTTCAAACACATATACTATGCAAAATATATTTAGCAAATTTTTATATTTTGCAATTTTTCTCATTACTGAAGTGCAACATTGAGCGAAATTAAATTGAATTGAAAGGAACCATATTTGGGGCTTGAGATACCATGGGATTACAGAAGCCATCTTTAAAAACGATATTGGGGAAAAGCGATAAGCCGAAATTCGCACCCATTGAAAAGCAACATAAAAATGGTAAGCATGTGATTTTTTTGTACGGTATTTCTCAACATTTTCATGCTCAGTTTTCTTGTCAAAGCTATTGATTGTGTAAAAGATTTGGTTTAGCTTAACAACTGACGAATCTAAGCATGCGCCATTGACGTTAAAACGTGTTAATTCGGTCCAATGTGCATTGATTCACGGGTGCTTCAGTTCAATGCAGAATCAATATCCGAGAAAAACAATAGGCTAAAATTAAAGGTCACACTATGGTTAATTTAACTGTGAAGTTTCTTCATTGAAGTATAACGTAACTGTGAGAAAATGATGACGTTAGTCTGAGACTTTTGACTGATGCTCAGTAACCGGGAAGAATTTTCTTTCTGAATGGTTTACATTATCATATTGGTAGCTACCAAACAATCATGCACTCAAAAAGGATTCAAGAAATACCGATTAGAAACAAATTTTTTAAAACGATAACGTAAAAACAAGGGAAAACGTCAAATTTTACGAACTTTGTAAACCTCATGCTCGTAGTATATTCAAATGTTTTAGAGCGTTTTCCTTTATTTCAACAGCAAACCAGCCGCCTCATTATGGTTGTGGCTTTTGTACATGATCATAAATGTCGTTCAAATACAATGGTCATAAAAACTGACGTCACGATAGTTCAAACGCTACAACTGAGCAATCTTGATTCTTTTACCTGCCAGTCCATCTCGAATGATCGGCCTTTATATCTTTATGCAGTAAAGTGACAATAAAATCCTAATATGGTTGATCTGACACATACAAAACAAGAGCTGTCGCCTGACAGCATAGCTCGCCTGAATTGGTGCTTGCCCATCACATAGCCGCTATGGTGGTGTGGACTGCTATGCATAAAACTTCAGGCAAGCATGTTCAAAATAAAAACACATTTATAAACAAAAGCTATCTCAGAAATAAGCCTTAAAATAAAATTAAAATAAAAAAGGGGGGGGGGGTGCTAAGCTGTACCATCAACCATTATCTAACATCAGTCCAAGTATTAGTATCAACTGAGTCTGTCATCGTGGCACTGTGAAATTATGTCTTTATAAATATAAAAATTTAACCAAGATCTTTAAGACAAAATTCTAAGTCGATGACCTTGACTTCAAGGTCATCCAGTGGGGTAAGTATAAGGTGTTTTGTAAAAACACAAAAAAGTGTCTAACATCAGTTCAAGTATAAACTAAATCTCTGCAAAGCATTATGAATCAGTATGCAATTACAAAACTTTAATAAATATCAAAATTTCCTAAGTCCCTGACCTTGACATCAAGGTCACTGAGCGAGGTTGGGGTAGTATTCTGTAGCTCTAACTACAGTGCAAATATAAAAGGAAATCATCTATGGGTTCAGGAGATATGTGTCTTTAAAAATCTTTAACCAAAACATCCAATCAATAAAAAGACAATTTTCTAAGTCCATGACCTTGACATCAAGGTCACTGAGGGGGGGGTGGGGGTAGTACCTTCGAAAACTTTAGACCAATATCTAACTTCAGTGCAAGTATCAAAGGAATCCATGTATGGGTTAAGGAGATATTGGGCTTTATAAAACTTTAACCAAAACATCCAGTCCAAAAAAACTCCCAATTTTCTAAGTCCATGACCTTGACATCAAGGTCACTGAGTGGGGTGGGGGTGGTACCCTGTTAAACTTTGGACCAATATCTAACTACAGTGCAAGTATCAAAAGAATCCATCAATGGGTTAAGGAGATATAGGTCTTTAAAAAACTTTTACCAAAACATCCAATTCGAACGCCAACACGGACGCTGACACGGACGCGGACGCCGTGGTGACAACAATAGCTCTTCCTGAACTTTCGTTCAGGCGAGCTAAAAATTGCTATATTTATTGTGCATAGTATAGTTTGATATGAAACTGTTCGATCAGAGATAAATTTCGATCTCAGCATATTAAAACAGTTCACTATGCCTTAATTATACACAATTAACTCCTTTTCAAATCACAGTTGAGAAAGCTGTATGTCTCAAAACCAAGTTACACTATGCACTTTTATCAATTAGCTGTAAAAATCACAGAGAAAACTTATTAAAATCCATTTAGTGCATTCAAACATATTGCTGCATTTGTATATGAAACGAAACTTTGTCTAAACTTAAGAAAGAGTTTGTGCTCTATATAAGCCTCTTAAGAATATAAAATAGCATACTTTGATGACACCTCCAGCTCAACACTGCTATACTCTGGCACACAAAGCTGTTTCACATACATCAGTCCTAGAATGAAAATTTGAAAGTAAACATCCAAGACAAACAGATCTAAATATATGTCAGGGGTACAATTAATTTGTCATTTTAATTTAACACTGTAACTGTATTTTGAACTTACAGCTACCGGTAATCATTTTTGTGCTATTTATTGAAGTGTTTTTTTTTAAAAATCAGGTGCTCTTTTTAAAGGAACAATTAGTCTATACATTTGTCCTGTATTCTATATTATGTACTATATTCCCACTATATATTCAAACAAACAAGCCTCAACAGTGCAGACCCAAATCAGATCACTCCCAGGAGCAGTTTGGTTTGCATCCTAAGTTTTTGCCAGCAGTCTCATAAATAATACCAAGACAAGACAAAATGGGTAGATTGATGGCCTGCATTTTAAGGCCCTTTCACAGTATTTCAGTTATATCCAGCTGATGGAAGAGTGATTATTAAAGTCTGTGTAAAACGGAACCTTGTTGATGTTATGGTAGATTTCTGTCTCCAGTGGGATTCATACCGAATCCACTAGCTTAGCAGGCCAGCACTTAATCCACTGAGCTACCTAGGCTCTGACAGAATACAAGAATTCTGCAGAATGCTATGTCGCACCTGCCTTGCCTTCCATAGTAGCAGAGATCATGTTTAGATTAGGTTTGATGAATTCATGTATTAAAATTCGAACCGGACCTACAAGCTAAGAAGCATGCAATTCTGGACGTAAAAATTCAACAGTCAATATAGTATGAAATAATCATTAAAGTATAAAGTAGTTAAACAATCCAAGAGGTTGATGATTGTAAGTGGGTTAGTTTGTGAGAAATGTACTTTAATGCTAGAATACATACAAATGTGGATGTCATGTTGACCTAAAAATTTCTGAAGCCAACAAAGCATGAAATATACATCAAGCATAAGGTTTGTTGCTAATACCATTGTGTTTAGAGAGAAATGGACTTAAATGCTAGGGTCAATGCAATGTTGGACATAAAATTTTACGAAGTCAGCAGCCCATGAAATAAAGGTCACGGGCAGAAAAAAGTGCAACATCCCTTGAGACCTTTATGTAACTTTATGCCAGGTTTGCTGATTTTAGGTATCATACTTTGAGAGAAATGGACTTAAAGGCTAGGGTTGATGTAATTTTTGACGTGAAATTTTATGAAATCAGCAGAGGGTTGAATATAGGTCAAAGGTAGAAAAAAGTGCAACATGCCTCAGGAACATTCTAAGAAGAAACTTTTTACCAGGCTTGATGATTGTAGGTATCATAGTTTGAGAGAAAAAGACTTTAACACTAGGGTCAAGGTAATTTTGGACATTAAATTTTACGAACTCAGCAGAGTATTAAATATAAGTTAAGGGTAGAAAAAAGTGCAACATACCTTGAGAACATTCTAAGAAGAAACTTTATACCAGGTTTGATGATTATAGGTATTATAGTTTGAGAGAAATGGCATTAAACGTTAGGGTCGAGGTAATTTTGGACTATAAATTCTTGAAGTCAGCAGAGCGTGAAATATAGGTCAAGGGTATTAAGAAGGGCAACATACCTTGAGAACATTCTAAGAAGAAACTTTATACCAGGTTTGATGATTGTAGGTATCATAGTTTGAGAGAAATGGACTTAAACGCTAGGGTCGAGGTAATTGTGGACGGACGGACGGACGGACGGACGGACGGAATGACTGACGGACGGACGGACGGACGGAAAAGTGAACTCCTATATCGCACCTTGCTAAAGCAGGTGCGACAAAAAAAGGACCTGTCAAACTATGAAAATACAGTCAACTCTCGATATCTCAAAGTCGAACTTCAGCCCAAACTACTGATATCTCAAAGACAATTTTCTGGTACCAGAAAATTTACTTTGAGATATCAGTGGTTTGAGATAACGGAGTTGAAATGTAAATAAAAATAGGAAATATATTCTTTGATATAAGAATATACTTTGAAATATCAGTGTTCAAGATATCAAGAGTTAACTGTATGAGGAATCTGTTACAGAAACAGTTGAGATGCTTGAATATTTTTTGTATTTATATGTGGTACAAACCTTTGGCCTCATTAAAGTATTTTCTCTGTACTGTCGTTATGCTTGTGCTGCCAAACTGGTCATGGATAAGTTTGGACAGATTTGTCATGGACCCTGCTTCACAGGCTGTGTTCGGTAGTATAATCTGAAATGAATTAGAGAAATAATTCAGTGCCTTTAGAAACTTTCACCATCTACTTTCCTACTATTTCTGTAATCAACTCTATCACATTTTTGTTATAAAAAGTAAATGGATCTGAATGAAAGTCATTAGTTTATAGAATATACATCTGATGTATCATCAAACAATAATGCACTACATTTAACTTCAAGCTTTACAATAATTAAGATGGTGCATATACATCCCATACAATTATTTCATCAACTTGCGACATGTCTTGGAATGTTGGTCCAGAATAAGCTATCTTACTTAGTTAAATCTTACTTAGTTAATCTTGTATGTATCAAAGTCTCCAGAAAGCCACCAGCAGCACCAAACCTCACTACATGTATATCCAAAGTTTTGCTGATTTTGCAAACACTTCAATCAAACAAGTTCTACCTTATATTGCGATGCATTTGGTCAAAGCTTTTGCAATCAACATTTCAGAGCATCATTTTAATGATAGAATATAGCGTTTTATGATTACATATTGTGTATGCAGTCATTCTGAGAAGTTATAAACTTAAAGACTTCTCTGGTATTCCAAACAAATGATGGTCCGAAATGGTGGTGTAACCATTTTGTCACACATCAAATTAGATCACATGCTAAATGAAGTAGGTTGTTGCAATTTATGAGTTCCATCACTTGTAGTGTATATGATTAAATTTCCGCAGCTATAACTCAATCAAAGGGATGTTATGTAAAATCTGCACTGATAAGGGTGATATAAAGACTTGTACCTCTAATGGCAGAAGTATTTGTAGCTTGGTGATAGTTTTGACATATGTCTGCATATCTGAGAACTGTGACAATATCAGTTCAGGGCTCTTCAAATCCATACTGGCCATTCCAATCTCACCCCTTGCCAAGCCTCGCCCCTCTACTATAGCTGCAATTAATATACAAACAGGTTACCACAATGATCTTACGGTTAATGGGCACACCTCCATACTTTCACCATTTTGACAAAGGGAAGCAACTTTCGAGGCTTCCTGTTTCCTTACGTAGATAAAAAAAAACCTTCCAAATGGTGTCTCTATTAAAGGAAAGAATTTGCTCCTAGGGCAGCAAATTCTTTCCTGTAAGAGTTGACACCCATTGAGAAGGGAGGCAAAAAGGAAAATATCAGAGTTGCTTCCCCTGAAATTATACCAATTTACCTACATACTAGGACAATGATGTATGTGCAAGCCTACAGTGAAGATCAAGGGAGCAGGAAGTTTGATCTGGGTCTACAATGTTTGCTCAGACCTATCTGTCCGAATATTTAGGGTCAGTATGGTACAACTAATTTCATTATGTCAAAAATAATGTTGCTATTTGAGCCGTGACAGGACAAAACCAACAAAAATGCATGTGTACCCAGTGAAGACTCAGATCAGTCTGGGCATCCACCCAGTCTGATCAGAGTCTTCTCTGTCAGCATGGATATAGCATAGGCCATTAGCTACCTTTTAAGTGCACAGCAAAGTCTCTGATTAGACTAGGTGGATGTGGAGACAAATCTGAGTCTTTGCTGGGCACAGGTGCCACTTTGTTGGTTTTGTCGTGACGTGGCTCATTAGCAATGGAAGCAGCCTATACAAAACGTGTACAGGTAACATGACATTTGATGGCATAATGGCAAGTGGCAGATAGCATTTTTCAAAGCATTTTCTCAAATGTTAAGTATTCTTGCATGTCAAAATGTTTTAATGCAATAAGAGCATCAATCATGATTTTCTGATGCTGAGCTCCTTGGGAGGTGTTGAAGCTGCTTTTCAGGCTCAGGTTTTTAACACCTCCCTCAGGACAGATCTTACTGCATAGAAAACTGTATTTGATCCCTGTATTAAGCAGCAAAACAAGAGTTATCAGAGGACAACAAAGCGCGCCTTACAGGGGCTTGACTCTCAGAGTGCTGGTGGTATTGAAAGGCTCTTGTCCAAATGTACTTGAGTGTCAAGTATGATTGCCACCCATAAAGGGACTGAGAAATATGATTGAGTCAGTGAAGCATAAAATACAAGTCAAATCCATACATGGATGGCGATGTTAAATGTTCTTGTCTATATATAAGTGTGTGCCAAGTATAATGGCTCTAACCCATATAGGGACTGAGAAATATCACAAAGTCCGTGAAGCGTATCATAAAGTCAGTGAAGCAAAAATATAGGTTGAATCCATACATGGTTGATGATGTTAAAATGGTCCTGTCTATATGTAGGATTGTGCCAAGTGTCATGGCCCTAACCCACACAGGGACTGCGAAATATCACAAAGTCAGTTAAGCATATCAAAAAGGCAATGAAGCATAAAATATACATCAAATCCATCATACGAAAAGGATGCTGCTGAAATGATCTTGTCCATGTGCAAGTGTGTGCAAAGCATCATAACTGTAACCCATTTAGGGACTAAGAAATATCATAAAGTCAGTGAAGCATAAAAATGTAGGTCACTGTCCTACATGGTCAGTTACACTCACATGCCCTCTTCCAGATGCAAGTAATGACCAAATATCATGACTCTAAACCTTATAACTACTTTGAAACTGACTTGAACACAAATGCTTTACAAACATTAACCTAATTTCTTTTCAAAGTAAGCAGACCATGACCAGTAGGTCAAGGTCAAACATGGTGAATACATTCAGGTGATCATGTGCTGATGTAAGTATGTACCAAGTTTCATTACTCTAGCCCTTATACTTTGTGAGAAAAAGACCTAGACGCAAATGGTTATCATAGGTTAAAGTACATTAACCTGAATTTTTTCACAAAGTCAGTAGACCATGGCCAGTATGTCAAGGTAATGCATGGTGCATACATTCAGGTGATCATGTGTTGATGTAAGTGTGTACCAAGTTTCATTACTCTAGCCCTTATACTTTGTGAGAAAAAGACCTAAACGCAAATGGTTAACATAGGTTAAACTGCTCACAGACAAGGACGCGAAGGGGAACGTGGACCCAAACGCGAACGCGGACGCCAACGCATACTCAGACTACGACGCCGGGGGTATAGCATAAGCTCTCCTTTGCTTTTCAAAGCCAAGGCGCGCTAACAAAAATATATTAGCCACGACACAACAAAATCCGTCTGATCACAATCTTTGCTATCCACATGGAACTAGCTTAGATTCTTAGCTACCCTTTAAGCTTTCAACAGGACTCCAATCAGACTGTGCAGCTGTCCAGGTTGATCTGAGTCTTTGTTAGGGGAACATGCCACTTTATTGGCTTTGTCGTGTTCCAGCTCAATATTTAAGAAGCTTACCTACAAGAGTAGAAGAATCAAACCCTCTCGGTGTTTGTGCTGGTGTAGCACTGGTGGTGGTTGTGTATGGAGTCCTCCTTGATGCTGGAGTTTTATTAGAAGATGAGCCAGTTCTGGGTGTCCTCAGTGACGCCGGTGTCCTTGAGGTCCTGCTGAAACTTGGCGTCTCTGTGGAAGCTTTCCTTGATGAGCTGGAACTGCATGTTGTTTTACCACCACTTTCATGTGTGAAATAAAAGACATGCAGTGTATTAACATGAGAAGTTTTCGGGATCAACATAAATGTGTGAAATAGCTGTAAAATTATGCTTTTTTAAAGGAATAATAACAAGTTTAAGTCACCGGCCTTTTGGTTCTGCAGAAGAAGAGTTTTTATTTTCATTTGTAATCGCCACGTGTTGGTGTTGTGCTGTGTGGCTGCTGTAAAACCTCTCCCTGTACATGTACATCATCCATAGAGCAGTTTATATATTACTTTTGGTCCTTTGAGATCAGCGGGAATATTCTGAGATACTGGAATCAATAATTGATTTAGACTCATATTCTAGACATATTTCATCATTTGGATCCCTTTTGGTATATACTAGTCTTTGAATAGACTGTGTACATAAAATTTACAAAATTACAGTACGTTTTCCCCTGGCTTTCATCACTGATGAGGCTTTTTAGCCAAAACCATGTGGTCTGATCCACCTTCTTTCTTATGAGTGTTTTCATTGCTCTTGAAGGAACTCATTTATAATTTTAATTTAAAGGTTTTTACTATGTATGCGCATAGTGACCATCTTGGTCATGAGACCAGGACGGGATTAACAAAATTTTGTTCCCACTTCCCATGGAGCTTCCACATGAAACTTTGCTTGAATTATCTCAATGGCTTCTGTGGCGAAGATGCCTGAAAATGTAAATGAAATACAGACTGCAGATGCCTGTCTTTATTATAAGCTCATCTATGAACCTTTGGCTCAGCTGAGCTAAAAACTGCTTTTAGTGCATCTGCTAAAAAGAGTCTGATCAGTGTCTGTTTGCCATTCTGCCAGCCATTCCTTAATGCATCAACAGCTCGTGCTAGTAATATCATCACAGTCAAGGAAAGCAAACAGTAAGTCACAAAAGTTGTTTCCCTTTGATAAAAATGGTGGAAAAATGAAGATGTAGCCTTAGACCTTAAATCATACCCAGATGTAAGAGTGGAGTATTTTGAAGCCCCAGCTGTTCCTGAGCTCCCTATTGTTGATGACCAGAATTGTTTTCCTTTTTGTTTTGGTGTTGGTCCTGAGGTCCCTGTTGTTGATGTCCAGAGTTGTTTCCCCTGCTGTTTTGGTGTTGGTCCAGTCTCTGAGAAGCTT
Source organism: Ctena decussata (assembly GCA_963989385.1). Taxonomy (NCBI): domain Eukaryota; kingdom Metazoa; phylum Mollusca; class Bivalvia; order Lucinida; family Lucinidae; genus Ctena; species Ctena decussata. Next base: position 16,297,388 of record OZ022500.1, on the reverse strand, counting down.
GAACTACATGATCCTCTAGATGACAGCGATGATTCAGGTTCCTCTCCTGTCCCTGGGGTTTCGAGCAAACCAAAACCTGAAAGAAAAAATGTAGGTATTTATCTTCAACACAATGCTGTATTTCTGCAACAGCCACTGGCTGTGGTAAGGAGAATATATACAGCTGCTCATCTACACAGTCTCCATATCCCTTAAAACAATGACTAGATCCAGCACTTTATATTTGAGCCGCGACACAAGAAAACTAACAAAGTGGCATATGCGCCCAGTGAAAACTCAAATTGCCCTGGGCAGCTGCCTAGTCTGATCAGTCTTCGCTGTCCGCATAGGGCTAGCTTAGAGCCTTAGCTGCCCTTAAAGTGCACAGTGAAGACTCTGATCAGACTGGGGGGATGCCAGGCTGAGTCTTCGCTGGGGGCATATGCCATTTTTGTTGGTTTTCTCGTGTTGTGGCTCATTTGTGTTGTAAAATGGCAATGTAATTGAACCCCTTTTATGTTAGTTCTAGTACACATGTACACTTCCGTTTAAGAGTATACCTCATTTTGGAAGGGCTTCAGTGTCCAGAGAACCAAACAGGAACTCACAACAGTTGTTCCCCTTTGTAAAATGGTGGAAAAACATTCAAGGTGCAGTCATACACCTTAAAAGCACTCTTATGTGAAGCTTTGAATCTTAAGTTGCTTGATAAAGCAGCATTAAACTGCAACTGTATTTGTTTAAATATTGGACAGTACAACCTTACCAGTGGAAGCTCACATCATAATGTTCATCAGGAGCAGTTTTATAAGGGTCCCTGTTGTGAGGTTATAGTTTCATACATCATCCTCTTATAAGACCAATTAATGGCCTTTTATTTGAAGTTAGCTGAGATGGATGGATGGCTGAATGACTTGCAATTTTACATCCTTTTTTGATAACGGTATTTCATACATATCAGGATGATGGAAGGGTGATAATGAAAGGCTGTGTGCAATGGCTGTTTACGATTGCAAAGATTTTGGCCTGCGGGATTCTATCTCAGGACCACTAGATCAGCAGGCCTGCGCTTAACTCATTGAGCTACCTGGGCTCATAAAGAAGATCGATGAGATTTTTACAGGAATTATGGAGGACTGGTCATGAATTTTCTTAGGTCACTTTGGAAAGGAAAAATTCATCTTATAGCAGAATTACATGACATTAACTTTAGGGATCAAAGGAAAACACTCGTTTTATAAACAAATAAATACAATATGTGGTAAAGTTTTGCAAAGTAAAGACTTACTGTATTTTGGCTGTTTTTGTCCAGACTGTGCCATTTCTTCTTTACAAACCAATATGAAAAAAATACATACAATACCATATTAATCCTATTAAATGCCACAGGGGCATTGCATTTTAAGAAAGGGGGGGCCGTTATTTACAGATTCTTACAGATTCTCTTCTGGTAGAAGGCCCTGCTCATGGGCCTGTTGGACCAGCTCTAATTCTTCATTATATTGTTTTAGGTCATGTCCGGTCAGTGCTTTGATGTCCTCTCTGTACTGGAAGCTTAATGGTTGGTCTTTCCATAATTTGTCGAGTCTAACTTCAAATGTCTTTACTGTATTTGCTTCAACTACCCTAGCTGGTAACCCGTTCCACAATTCCACTGCTCTTACACAAAATGAATATTTTCTTACATTTAGCCTTGGTCTTTTTCTTGAATTTTTTGTATAATCTATGACCTCGAGTACAGGAATCTTGTCGCAACTGAAAAAACTTTGAAACCAGTTAGAGTATAAAGTTTAGTAAATCAGTCACTGCCAAAATATTTTTATTAAACAGTATTTACGTTAATGGATATACATGTACTTTCAGAGGAAACAATTCTACTATATTTTGCCTCACTTCTCAGAGGGGTCAACTCTTAAAGTAAAGGATTTGTTCCTCTAGAAGCAAATTCTTTCCTTTGAGAGTAGACCCATTTCAAAGAGTATGCTCATCCAGAGCAAATTAACAGGAATTTATTATCATAGTAAAACATTAAACTGCTGGCTGACAGTGCACTCTGTCAGACTGCTCCTAAACTACTTCTTAGGAGCAGTCTAATCTGTGTCTATGCTGTTTGCTCAGGCACCATTGCCCAAATTCATATCCACAGGGTGTCAATAATCAGAATGACTGGGAACTTTAGCTAGTGGACAATTTGGGCCACTCAGAATCAGAATAAGAATTGTTCATTGGTGATACCCCAAAAGACAATCATTCACAGGAGATGTGATCAGGGAAGTAAACTTCCACTGAAAGTCTGGCTTTGTTGTTTTCCAGCACAGTGAGGCCCTCCCAAGGGTAGGGGGGGGGGGGGGGGGGGGGGGGGGCAGTGCTCCCTTGCTCCCTGAACATAATGGTCCAATCTTGCCAGCTCCCTGAAAATATTCAAGCGTGCTTCCAAAAATTAATTTTCTACAGCTTCCCAAATCCCTAAAAGTAATACGGCTGCTCCCCAGCTCCCTGAAAATTTCAGTCATGCTCCCTAAAATTTTCAGACATGATTTCCATCTCTGGTTGGAATTGAACCTGATTCGCTAGCTGTGTCAAGTGTGAATGGGATGAGGAAGTCATTTTTATTCGCCTGTTTGATAAACCGGACGTATATTATGGCACTGGCGTCCATCCGTCCATCCAAGCAAACAAATTGGTAGTTAGGGGGCTAGGATTAGGGTGTCTCTCATGTATTTTAAATGTGATTTATTCTGTAGACACTTAAAAAATAGGTTTATGTGGCTAGAGAAGGGTTTAAGTGGCTATTTTTTATAATGGAAAAGACACATAAGTATACATCCGTTAGAATGTCCGTCTGTCCATCCGAGCAAACAAATTGGTAGTTAGGGGGCTAGGGTTAGGATGTCTCTAATGTATTTTAAATGGGATTTATTCCGTAGACACTTAAAAAATAGGTTTATGTGGCTTGAAAAGGGTTTAAGTGGCTATTTTTTATAATGGAAAAGATACATAAGTATACATCCGTTAGAATGTCTGTCCGTCCATCCGGCGTAAGCTTTTCATTTCTGGACAACTCCTCCTACAGTTTACATCCGATTGAGCTGAAACTTGGTATATAGTAAGACTATGAGGTGGACCAGCTCAAATAGTTTTGAGGTTAAGCTCCAATGATTTTTAGCGGAGTTACAGCCTCTTACTTAGAATTTTCGGGGTGTTCGTTTCCCGATAACCTCTCCTACAGTTTTCATCCAATTAAGCTGAAACTTTGTAAATAGTAAGACTACGATATGGAGTAGTGCATATTGTTTGGAGTTTGGAGGTTTGATTTTTAGCAGAGTTACAGCCCTTTGAAAAAATCGACTAAGGGAGTTTGTATGGCAATTCTTTAGTATTCCATAACTTGGTTATTCTTTGGAATATCATGATGAAACTTAATAGCAATGAAAATGAGGTTAAGACAACATGTCTAATACAAGAATGGTTACTCCCCTTTATTTAGGCGGGGGTCTGGGGGCTGTGCCCCAAAACAATTTAGAAAATCACATTCTGACAGTGCTCCCCAGCTCCCCAAAATGAAGAGTTTGCTCTCCAGCTCCCTGAAAATAATTGCTGGTGCTCCCCAGCTCCCTGAAAATAAATGGCAATACTCCCCAAAACCCGTCTGTTGTCCCCCTCGGGGGTTAAGACGTAACGGAAGATGGATAGAAAACCCCTGGAAGGGCCTCACAGTGACAATGTCACACTTTTTAAGTCATCCCAGCAAATGACGTTACTGAAGCATGCTCAGACACCGAATTTCAGAACTTAAGATTATTTGTTGTTGTTGCTGTTGTTGATTAAGTTTGCCTCGAAAACTAATGACACTGTGCTAATGCATCCGAAAAAGTCTGACATAATTGTTCTATCCCATTTCTAGATGAATAAGAATAAAGTTCAAATTATATAGGAAATAGAAATACTCAGAAGAGAAATACACTGTAATTCTTGCTTTGGTTGAGAAACTGGAGTTTTAGTGCTGTTGTTTACATTTGAGAGCAGACAGCTGTGTCAGAATAACTTTTATACCAGTTATTTTATCCGGGGCTGCACTTGTTTATTTTCTCGTTTGAGCGGCGCATATTAAAATGGATTAGAATGGACAGGGACTTAGCAAAATAAACTGGTAAAAACTGCAGTCATCATACAGTTTTTATTTTCTTAAAAAAAGCAGTTTTTACCAGTTAAATTTTATGACCAGTTTTATTTTATGACCTGAGTTGAAAACAGTTTTTCATGAGCAGTTAGAAAGCAGTTTTAATTTTCTATGTTCAATGAATCATAAATTGAAAGTAGGGGTAGCAGGGAGGTGGGGGAGGGGTCTGTGATATGGATGAAATTCTGTATCCTACCATAGAAATGGATTCCATGCAATTCTACAGGAAATATAGCCTGGAAACAAGCAACTTTTCAAGAGATATAGCCTGGAATAAGGCATTTTACTGAAAAAAGTTGATAAAAGGGTGATAACTCCCATAATATTGGTGGATTTTATCCCAAATCGAAGTTGATCTATATTTTATGATTATGTATCTGTGTACAAAATATGAATCCAATACACTTATCTTTTAGAAAAAAAATATTAAAAAAAAAAAAAAAAAATATCAGATGGAAATCTTTTTTTGTACAAAATTTGAAAAAGGGCCATAACTCCCATATTAATTGGTGGATTTTACCTAAATCAAACTTGACCTATATTTTTTGATTATATACCTGTGTATAAAACATGAATCTAATACAGTAACCTTTGATAAAGATAAAGGATGGAAACCCATTTTTTTTGCACAAAATGAAGTTGAAAAAGGGCCAGAAGTCCCAAAATAATTTGCAGATTTTACCCTCAATTGAACTTGACGTATAATTTATGTTTATGTACCTGTGTATAAAATGTGAATCCAATACACTAATCTTTTCAAAATAAACGGAAACCAGGTTTATGCACAAAATGAAGCTGGAAGAGGGCCATAACTCCAATAATAATAGATTTACCCTAAATTGAACTAGACCTATATTTTGTGATTATATACCTGTGTATAATATGAATCCAATACACTAATGTTTTCAAAAGATAATATTTACATTCTTTGTGTATTTACTGAAAAGCGCTATAGTAAACCGTTGGAACCCAATGTAGTTTACATTCCAATAATTACATTGAGTCACGTGACGTCAATGACGTCAAAATAAACAATGGCTCTCTACAATCTGATTGGACGTCGGTGACACCATGACGTCATTTATGCTGTTCCGCTGAGAGCAGAAAAACTGTGCGTACATGTTTTACTGTTTCAATTTTAGCGTTTCTATAAGATTTTTCATGAAAATTTGATTGAAAGGAATGTAAATATAAGCAATGAACTTAATTTTTCTGAGGTTTATCAAAGTGTAAACTACATCGGGTCACTAGCAAAGTTTACATAAAACCCCTTCGGGGTTCATTCACTTTGCACGTGACCCGATGTAGTTTACACTTCGATAAACCTCAGAAAAATGAAATTCATTCCTTAAATAACCATTTTCCAGATGGGACCCACGTACGGAGAGTGGGGATACTATAGGGACCACCCCCCTCCCTATTGAAACTGGCGGAGGTATGATAAAACGAGAACCGATTATTCCCCCCCCCCCCCCCCCATTCACACACACACACACAAATTAAAAATCACGGGGGCATAATAAAATGTAAACTGATTTTCAGCAATATTTCAGTATTTAAATTTGTCAAGTGTTTGAATTTTATAGCAACTTACCTTAGTTATTTCATCAATGGACTTACGTTATTTCAGCAATGGAATCCTCTATCTTCAAATGTCAACAAGTCTGTCTTGTCAGAGGGTAGAACACTTGAAGGGCCAAGGATAAAATAAGTGGTATTTGCAAACATTGTAATTCCACATGAGACAGCTTATAATGAGCACAATGGGCAAATAACACAGACTACGACCACACTGATCAATCCTTAGATATCTAAGCTAAGCTTATCCTGTTTGCCGTGGCTTTCCTATCCTTTCCTACCATTTTACTGAAACTGACCAAAATACTTTAACAAAGTGAACAGACCATACATTATAGGTAAGCAAAAACAAGCATAAGTCTATGGGTGCTACATTTACAAAGATTGGTTGGTTGGTTGTATAGGGTTTAACGGCCCTTTGAGACGGTATTTCAGTCTATATCAGGCCGTCTCCCAGACAGAGGGAGAAAGAAGAGAGAAGTGATAGACGAGAGAAAAATGTCCAAACAACCCCCACCCGCACCTACTGCTAGCACAGTAGGCCCTTGTCCTACTACTGTTCAAATCAGTAGGACCCCCTGGCACTGGAAGTAACACACAGCACCATCGCAACTACATCTCAAACTTTGCTCTTAACCCTAAAAGTGCCAAAAAGCAGACATTTATGTCTGCAAAATTACAAAAAAAAATTAGTCCAGGCTACATCATATTATGAATTCATAATATGAGCCACCTCACCTGGGTCTTCCTTGTTTGCAAATTCAACTATTTTGATTTTTGGCATTTGAAGCTGTAACTATTTCCCGGCCAGTGGCATATTACCAGTGGAATAAAAAATACAACAAAAACAAATATTGTAGAAATTATTTAATGCATCACATAAATATGAAACTTTTCTTTATTTGAAGCTTTAGTATTCCATCATGTGTGCTCACACATCTTTTCAAGTCACTGAAATATTTCATAGCACTATCTTTACTTTCACTATAATATACTTTCAACAGAGTCCCACATAAGAGGAGTTTGATGCCAAATTCAAGATAACTATTTGTTTGGCTACAAAATATCTAAAACCAATCTTGTATAATTGTGCTTGAAGATGGATCAAAACAATCCAAAAATCTTGATCCATCTCATAAGGTGGGTCTAGATTTTTGGGATTGTTTTGGAAGGGAAAACCTGTCGTATAACCGACTAACTACGAAAATTTCTATTCATTCTCCATAACAACATAACCTTGTAGTGGTTTATCAAAACACCTCGCGTTTTAACGAGAGTTCACAATATATGACCTGAAAGAGAAATAGGGAAAATAATCATCAAAATCCAGACATCTTGGGAACTCTGTTTGAAAACTGTTTCTCCGTACACATTTTACCAAGAACATGGAAGTAATTGCATGTATCATCAAGGCAAATGGGTACACTTGCAGGGGAAGCAACTCAGACATTTTAATGTTTGCCTCCCTCCTCAATGAGGGTCAATTCTTCAAGGATAGAGTTTGCTCACGTAGGAGCAAATTCTTTCTTTTGAGCGTAGAGCCCTGTTTGGAGGGGTTTTGTTGAACATAGAAGCAAACAGGAAGTCAAAAAAGTTGTTCCCCTTTGTAAAAATGGCCAAAAAATATGAAGTTGTATCTATTCACCATAACATGTACATTGCAGTGAAGACTTTCAAGTTATAACGATTGTTCATCTCAATGAAGTTTGTGAACCATTTCTTCCTTAGTTATAAGATGGTTAGTTTTGTTGACGAGCTGCATCAGTGTATTAATGTTGTACGACCAGTCATTCAGAAGATCATTCGGGTCCTTCTGTGCTGTGAAGTTTACTATCCCCTCGAGACGATCAATCTTAGCCTGGACAGTTTTACTGACTACAAGATTAGATAGGAATTCCTCCACATCCTGAAAGAGAACGTAAGTTTGTGTTAGAACTACCTGAACCCCGTTGTTCAAAACTTATGACATTGTTGTAAACAAGACGTTAAAATTCCAAAAGCACAGCCATTTTTGCTGAAAAATGTAAGAAGCTTAAGCATTGCAAAAGCTCCTCACATTTTTCAGGAGAAAAATATTAGCACACTTGATTTCAGGTGTACTAGAAGACTTAACGAATCTTTGACTAACGATTTCATTAAGCTAATGATGATCTGAACAATCTGTCAAGTTTGTCAACTGCTTTTATCATAAATACATGGACAGATTGCCATTGGTACAAAGTCTAGATCCAACTTACTATCCTGTAGCTGCAGATACACACTGGTCTGGCATTCAACATAGGCAACGAAGGCAACTTACTATAAAACTCAATTATTTTCGCATACTTCTTAGATTAATTTCAAACTATCAATCTTACGGACCCTGCAGTTTGTTATACCTCTTAGTCAGATATGATTTTCGAAATACAGTGCTTGAATAAGTTTCTACACCAATTCGTTACCTCCCTGTAGCCCAAAAATTGTTTTCAAGCATTTCTTGAATATGCATGTGAATTCAGTAAAACTTTTGATTGCTATCTCAAGAGTCGGGGGTCGGAATGGTCCATGAGACTATACTTCTGAAACAAACTTATCCTGATGGGCGGAACAAGCAAGTTTCATGTATGTTGTCTTCGTTACCTGTGTTGAATGCCAGACCAGTGTGAGATAACATCTGAAAATGTTACACAGCAATATAGTGATTTTGTTAAATTGATTTCATTTCTATCTTTCAACCATCATGCACAGCTTAAATATGTCTGTAAGATTCCTGCTAAGTTTCATACTGATCTGCTGAAAACTGCAGGACAAGATGATTATACATTCATTGAAGTATGCCACACAAAGACAGATGCAGCCGGGTAAAAGGTAATGTCTAATAATTGTCAAAGAGCATAACAAAAATTCTATGGAAGGCAGTGTTCGCCTGTATGCACATGCCACAAAAAATCTACTAATGTTTCTGTGCCGATGCCCGAAAAGTATTACCTATATCTCACTTCTGCTGTCAGGGAAAAAACAAAAACCATTCTCATTTTATGATCTTTAACCTTATCTTTGACTTTAGCCACCAAAGTTTACTTACTGATTCTGAAAGATCTAAAAGCTCAGCCATTCTCTTCATCCTAACCCTGGTGTAATACTTGGCCATAACTCGTATATTCTGCAGAAAATAAGATAAACAGTCTGTCTATTAAAGGTGTATGGGAACATCTCTATGTTTTCCACCATTTTTACAAAGGGAAACAAATTTTTTGACTTCATGCTTGCTTCCCTGGACAGCATTGCTCTTCAAAATGGGGCTCCAAAGGGAGCAAATTGTTTCCTTTAAGAGTTGACCATCATTTGGAAGGGTGGCAAAACAGATAATGACAAGAGTTGCTCCCCCTGAATATGCATCCATACTCCTTAAAAAGTGTAAGGATAAAGAGACAAGAGACAGCACTAATTAAACAGATATTGTCTTCAATTTCAAATCAGAAAAGTTTCTCTGGTGTTTGAATTCCTTCTCTAAGAAACAACTCTTAAGTAATTTGCCCTTGACAGGCAGCTTATTCTTTCCCTTAAAAGAAACACCCATTATCTCCATTGGACATATATCCAGTTACCTTAAAAGATCCTTTCGTTGCATTCCTGACAATGTATACAATTGTGTTTTAAATGTGAGGATGTGCACACATGTGCACTAAAGTTATGGAAGGCACAAGTTAAAGGCCCAGATAAGGTAACTGATGATAAGTTTTCTTATCTCTCGATAAAAACTTGTGACTCCTCATTAAAACCGTCTTGCCAAGAAAATTTTAATGAGGGGAAACAAAGTAAGATTCTCTGGAGAATTAACATAAATTATATATCAGAATTAGGGCTGGGACGGGTAGAGATTTTGTACCCGGGTACCCGAGTTAGTATTACCCGCAGGTACCCAGGTACCCATTACCACAGCATTTGAGCATGTCCACAGTCAGAAATATACGTTTAGCTCAAATAATAAGAAAGGTACATGTGTAAGTCATATTCTTACATATGTATGGGAAGGGCACGAAAAGTTAGAAATCTCCTTGTTATATTATACAAAAACTTTTGCAATTAAGATGGCAACTAATACAAGACAGTCACACAAACTTTGCTCTATTTGCTTGGAAGTCTATTGAAATAGAAGACTTGAATTACATAATGATAAGCGTTCGGGTAACGGGTAGTAAATATGTACCCGGGTAATTGGTCTACCCGACCCGTACTCAGGTACCCGGGTACTCGTCTCAGCCCTAATCAGAATTATGTACAATGCACTGAACAGACTGCAGAAACTGGCCTGGACTAATGCAATCCACATATGCTTTAAGACAGGTGTTTTTCACCATGCAGCTCTAACATTGTAAGTTTTGCAGGTGCTGATCTCCAAAGACAGAAATATGAAGTCAGTAGTAGGTGTATGCATATTAGTTTTTGTCAGTTTTACACTCAGAAATCTGCTCTACTAAAATCCAATATTCAACAGTCAGCTTGTACAATAGGACTTCTGAGAAATATCAGAGAAAACTTTGAGTAGTAATGCATGTGAGAGTTCTGTGACTGTATTGTCAAACCAGGATTAATATCCATGCAACCAGTCAATTACAATATACATACATGTTCCACACATCTGTTTTTGAGATCCTGCCATCTTTTGGCCCCACCCTCCAGTTTTGTGTTGAACACATGAGTACTGGGACTGTTTACGCTACCAAACTTGAGCTCCGACTCGTAGCTTTGACACAACTGTTTCCAGTTAATGATTTCATCTGTTGTAAATAATTTCAAAAGATCCCTGTAAGGAAAAATTTATAAAATTATCATATTGACACCTTAAGGTGTATGTGTATACCATAATATTTTTCCGTCATTTTTCGAAGGCAGACAATTTTTGTGACTTCCTATTTGCTTCCTTGGACAAGGTACCCTAAAGTGCTTAAGCAATGGGACACCTACAACCATTAATTTTCCATTTGTTTCAAATGGAAAATTAATGGCTTTTAGTTGTCCTAATATTAAAAACACAGTAGGGTAGTCCTTCTGAAATGGGGTATACTTATACCAGAGCCCTAGATAAGAGGGAGTATTTGATGATAATAAGGGATAATTACTGTTATTTCTGGATAAAAACATAAGTTGTGACCCCTCATCTGAACCGTCTCGTTGAGACGGTTCAGATGAGGGGTCACAACATATGGTTTCAATGAGAAATAAAGAAAATTATCTCTCAATTATCATCAAATACCCCTCTTATCTAGAGCTCTGTTATACATGAAAGAATTTGCTCATACAGGAGCTGTGTCTGCACCGGTTGTCATTCTTTTAAGTGTAGACTCTTTTCAGAAAGGAGGCAAAACTGGAAATGGCATGAGTTGTTTCCCTTGAGTGTATATTCAGTCATCATCTGTAATAGTTTTTCTATAGGTTCTTCACGATCCAAAGACTGCTGACAAGAACAGAGAAAATTTTGGCCAGGTTATGCAGATGCACAAGCTGATCTTGGTCTTCCCTGTTCATGTACGCTATTAAGACATCTTGTTATTTGTAAACTTTGATATGGGTTTCACAGCCCTTTCAAGAATATTTCGTGTACATTGAGCCTATCATCAGGCAAAAGTGGGTAGTGGGTGAGAACCAGGGGCCGTATTCATAAAGCCACTTAAGTTGTTGCTATGCTGTTGCTAAGGCTAAATATCTATAAAGGAGATTCCCTACAACTATGAAATTTGCTCTGGAGGAACAGTCTTTGTAAGACTGTTCCTCCAGAGCAAATTTCATAGTGGAAGGGAATCTCCTTCAAAGAAATTTACCCTTAGCAACAGCATAGCAACCACTTAAGTCGTTTTATGAATACGGCCCCAGAGCTGCTGGAGAAAAATCTCCTGACCTTCCATAAGCAGAGCCTAGTTTTCAAACGTGCGCCATAATGCTTGAACACACATCAGCAAAAGACATTTGTAAACTTACTTATATTTTGGTATTTCTGCTAACATCTTGTCCTCTTTAATTCTATGAATCATATCTGACTGCTCATTATCATAAGGAGATAACATCACATAAAGAACTACATATCTCAATGCCTGCAACAGAAATTTAAAATAGAGATGCTATTTACCACATACAGTAGACCTTCAATGGCCCGAACCCTGATGGCTTGTTTACAACTCATATTTGGGTCCCTAGAGGTCAGTTTATATAGAAACTAACCCTGGATGGCTGGAACTATTCTTGGCTGAAACTAATTTTCATGGTCCCAAGCCTGTTTGAGCCACTGAAGTTCTACTGTCTCTTCAATTGTTTATAAGACAAAGTTTTTCCTTTCGAAGACAATCTCAAATATCTAGATCTGTCTTGTAAGATGGACCTAGATCTTTGTGATTGTTTTTGAAGACACAAACCCATTCTGTAGCTGAATTACACCACAGCAATTCACACATCTTCGTTAATCCAAGAAATACTACATCAGTAACCATATGGCAATATCATCACATCAAGATTTACCTACCCCAGAGCCTGCGATACGGGATGATATTTAATGTAATGATCCGCACTTCTGTGGCAGAAAAGCCTGAGAAAACAGTGCAGATCCTCATCTGACTGTTCCTACAAGGAACAGTCTGATCAAGGTTTGTACTATTTGCCATTCGGCTATTGCACTTTTACTCATTAGTAATTCAAATTAGTTCATTAGTGTTCAAATTTTAGGACAACTACAGTAAATGTTTAACTGTCCCAATATTTAGGAGTTTTTGTAGCTTCTTGGCTTATCTACCTGCTAAGCTAGTGGTCCAAGCTGAATTACTCTGAAGCTGAAAATGGAAAACTTTTCAACTGTAAAAAGGGCTCCATTGCACATAGCTTTCATTATTATCCTTCTGATTGCCTGATCTGACTGAAATACTGTAGGTTTAAACATATTTTATTTCAAGAAATCTAACATTCATGACAGTAACAATATTGTTCCATAAATAAACATAATAGGATTAGAACGAAAGCATAAGCTTATTTAGTTCTTCTCCTAACTCCTCTGAAATACTGTTGAAGGGTTGTCAAGCTGTAAGTCACCCAGCCATCCCAAAATTTAGAGTTATTTCAGCACTCCAAGTCATGAAAAATTGACATGAATTTTTAGTCTTTATAATCAAATTTTACTTGAAAGCTGACAAACATTCAATCAGCCACCCTGAATAACAGATTTACACAATTTAACAATAGAAAGGAAACAGTTGTGCAATGGTAAGGTTCAGCAGAAGCAAATCTGCAAAGATATTCTCTCCAGTTTATCCTCATTGACGACTGACCATATTCTGGGAGCATATGTCTGCAACAGTAAAGTTAGTCCAAGCAGTTTGGACAAAAACAACCCGCTTAAAAGTGACATCAAGATATTTATACCTCTTTAAGTTTATCTGGGTTTTCCCTGATCTCCGGTGTTTCATATACAGCCTTGTAATGTTTACATATAGCGAGGTATGATCCTTCATGTTCATCCAATTCTATCATTAGTTGGTAGTATTTCAACTTTAGTTGCTGAAAAAACAAATTAGTGAAACAGATGTAAGTTGCAAAATTGGAAAATATGACATAACATTTGTTTGCAAGGTACTTTCAGTTTGCGAAAAGAACTACAGCTAATGCCTAATTACTGGAATGTAAGTGTGTAGATCCATATCAGACTGCTCTTAAAATGAGTACTCTGAACAGAACCCACACTGTTTGCCATTACCCAGAGCAATAAACAGCAAGACAGCAAACTTAATTTAACAGTTTCAAATTTTAGAATCATCACAGTTATCTGGCAAAGTATCTAGGGCAATTACCATAAATGAGCAGTGACACCACAAAACCAACAAAGTGGCATGTGTGCCCAACAAAGACTGAGATCAGCCTGGGCATCCACCCAGTCTGATCAGAGTCTTTGCTATATGCTTGCACTGAAAGGGTAGCTGAGGGCAAATGCTCAGGCTGATCTGAGTCTTCCCTGGGTGCAAATCCACTTTGTTGGTTTCGTCTTGTCACAGCTTATATGTAACTGGTCTCCTGTCCAATGCTGACTTCGACTCATGTGACTGCAATATATTTCAAGTCTGGACCAAATAAAGTATCTGGCATATTAAGACAGAAACCCCACTAGTAAATCTTTACCATAAGATTCTCTGAAATAGCAAAAATACAGTTTACCATGATTATCTCAAAATTCTCACCAACCTCCCTCACCCCTACTTCACCTGTATATCTTTTAATAGCTCTAACACACAGCTGTTTAGATATACTTACAGTGACCTCTGGGCCTGGGTCGTCAAAGAACTTTGTGTTTATTTTCTTGCTAATGATCTGAGTTCTGATGTAGTCTTTCTTGGCTATACACAATCTCATCTGCTCTAATATAAACTCCACTTTCTCCTTCTTCTCCATAGAACCAAATGTCTCAACCTGCAACCAATGTATTGTATTTATTCCGCTATAAGATGAGTGGTTCCCTTCCAAAATTTTTCCGAATATGAAAGTCATGTAATTCAGCTATAAGAGGGGGTTTTCTCTTCCAAAGCAATCCCAAAAATTTTGGGATTATTTTGGAAGGGAAAACCCCATTTTATAAGTGAAATATGGTATAGAATTATTACCATCATATAGTGGGACAAATTGCAGGCTCAGATTTAGACTGTTTCTAAAGGATCTGCACTGTTTGCCACTGTCAAAGTGACTGTCTGCCCAAAAGAATTGAAATACTACCGAAATAAGAACCCTAAATTATCAGTCCATCTTACACAGTGTATCATAAAGAATACACTTTTATGAAACAGTTCTGATACTGAAAGGCCTTTCAATTTGTGTCTACACATTGCAATGTTTCAGTTGTGAGCCAGGATACTGTAATTGTACAAAAGTTTACAGTGTTTTCTTTCCTATCTTTGATCTCAGCAGATATGCAGGAACTAAAACCCATCAAATTTAGTTTTTACAAACAACAGTTACATTTTTACAAACAGCTGTTACATGTACATCAAATCAGCAAAAGTATGAATACACAGTCATGCCATCAAACAACTATTATCCAAACAAATGTAACCACACCAATAGTATATCTGACATCAAAGAAAGAAACAAGAAGGCCTTTACTTCCCTTAATGTGAATGGATACACCTCCATGTTTTTTTTCTGCAATTTTTACAAAGGGAAAACACTTAAACTTTTGTGCCTTCTTGTTTGCATCCTTTAACAACAAAGCCTTTCGCATATGAGGTCTGCCCTAAAAGGAAAGAATTTGCTCTTTAGAGAGCAAATTCTTTCCTTTAAGAGTAGACCCTCTTTGTGAAGGGAAGGTAAACTCAAAATGACAGGGATGTCTTCCCTGAAAAAGTACCTGTTCACCTTAAATATAATAAGTATGGGAGCTAAATCTCACCTGTAACTCCTGCAATATTTCAGCGGCCTCAGTAATTTTCCCAGCATCTTCCTTAATCTTGGCCAGGGTTCTTGTCAGTCTGGCCCTCTCTATCTCAACATAGATCTGTAGAGGAAACACAATCAGAAAATCAAATCCAGTTCAGAACATTTGCTAAGCAGTCTGAGAAAGGATAACAGAGTGTCAGTGTCGACAGGAACACCAGTAACAAAAAGAGCTCTCCATAATACTGTAATAATTCCGCTGTATGATAGGTCTTTTTTCCCCCTCTCTAGTGAGTGAGTGAGTGAGTGAACTCGGGTTTAACGTCCCACCAACAACGAGGTCATATGGAGACGGGACCTCGGTTTAAAGTCTCATCCGAAAGACCGGAGAAGCGGGGGATCGATCTTGCGATCCCTGGATTGGTAGTCCGGAGTGTTATCCACTACACTACAGCCGCTCCTCCCCTCTCTAGAAGGCTACAAATATCTAAATCAGTCTTGTATATGTGTTTGTACCTTCTAAAACAATCCTATAAATCTAGATCCATCTTACAAGATGGATCTAGAGTTTTGGGGCTGTTTTCCAGGGGAGGGAAAAGCCTGTCTTATTAGTTATGACGAAATTAATACAGTTATGTAAAAGTGTAGTGGTGAGTCCTTAACTCTAGATAAGCATGGATACTAGAGCACACAGAGCAGCACTATATAGGTTCCTTCTCCACAAAGACCAGGACACAGCTTCAAGAACAGGTTATAATGAGGGGCCACAATGTTTTTATGGGAAATTAAAACAGAAACCATATTTGAACTGTCATCAAATACTCCCCTTACCTAAGTCTGTAAATCGAAGTTCAATACTGCGTCAGAATCATAAAAGTTTCTTAATTGCTTATTTTAGCATGCTTGTGTTAAAAAAAGAAAATATAGTGAAGTTTTAAACTTGTGATTGTCATGACCTTAATTTGGACTGATATGGGCAGAAAGTATTTTGAGTAATTTTAACCTGGCTTTGGCAAGGTTTCACAAAAATTAAACTAACGGAAATAATTATTTACTGATTTCCAGTTCAGTAGACTAGGTGTAAAATTTCAAACACTCACCTTTCCGGCTGTGACCGTTCTGAGAGTATCTATCAACTTCAATTTTATGTCAAGGTTTGGAGTCTTCTCCACGTAAGTACACGCCTCTTGAATCATCTTGGTCACAGACTTAAATTCAGAATGAAAATGATTTCAATTTTGCTATTCAAAGAACTCACAAGATCAACAAAATTTCATTAGCTCACTCCTTTGACAAACTGTCTTATATATGTACATTCCTATATGTATACAGTCAAAACTGTCTTAAGGAGTTATTATATCAAGAGACACCTGCCGTTAGCAGCCTCATTTCTGGGATCCCCTGAACCAAGCTGCAGTGCAAATGGTTGTGTATTAAGGGGTCGCCTGTCTTAAGCAAACAATTTTGGGTATCTCCTTAGATGTCCCTATAAGACAGTACAGGCTGTATATATATTCTGATTAGGTAGAATCTCGCTTAGAGCAGGACTCAAATCTGTGACCCTATGATCTGAATTCAGGGGTGCTAAGCACTCTGTTTTATAAGACTGAAACAAATGAGCTGCGACAAGACAAAACCAACAAAGTGGCATGTGTGCCCTGTGAAGACTCAGATGAACCTGGGTATCAACCCAGACTGATCAAAGTCTTTGCTTTGCACTTAAAGGGGTGCTAAGGACCTAGGCTAGCTCCATGTGCACAGCGAAGATTCTGATCAGCCTGCGCAGATGCCCAGGCTGATCTAAGTCTTCGCTGAGTCCACATGCCACTTTGTTGTATATAAACTAATAAACTGAAAGAAGGCAAACCTGTTTGATCTGGCCTCTCTTCTTGGTAAAGAGAACTATATTTTCATTCAAGGCGTCCCAGTTCTTGCTCTCAAAGCAAAGTCTAACGACCGTCTCAAGAACACGACCAGTGGAATGTGTATCTGCAGCCTGAAAAATAGAAATTGTATGTATTCGGCTATAAGATGTAGATTTCCGAACCCCCCCCCCCCCCCCCCCCCCCCGCTCCACCCCACATCAATCCCCATCCCCCTCACTCCATCATCATACATCATGACCCCAAATATCTAAATCACTTGTGTGTGATTCATCTATAACAATGCCAAAAATCTAGATCTTGTAAGACAGATCTAGATTTATGGCATTGTTTTGGATGTGAAAACTCGGTATTATAAATGAATAAATGTGGCATTATACAGTACAACTTCATTAAAGTGCCACTATTATAACACTATTTTGGTTAAAGAGAATACTATAGTTCCTTTTGATATCATGTTTATCTGGTCTAAAATAAAATTTGATCTGTTTGCATTTGCTTATCTACCCTCACTTTTTCCCCATACCCAACCTGTTATTTTTGTTGTACTTGTTTTTTCGTTTTTTCTTTTCTAGATCTCATTTTTTAGCTGTTACAGTTCAAGTCTGAAATAAGACAAGAATTCCATGGAATGCTATGTCGCACCTGCATTGCATTTCCACAGTAGCAGAGATGATGCTGAGAAGAATTGAGAATAAAAAGAAAACAAAATAGTTTCTGGCATTATTCTGACACAAATTTTGTCAAAATCCACCCAATGGTTCTTAAGGTACTGCCATTTTCATGTTAGTGCTATTTTTAGTAACAGTGGATGGAAGCCATCTTGGATGGCCAATTTGCCAAAAACCGAAATAGCTATATGCAAGGATCATTCTGACACAAAATTCGCCCAAATCCATTCACGGGCTCCTATTATATAGTCATTTTCATGTTTTTGCTATTTTTTAGTAACGACAGTGGCGGCCATCTTGGATGATACATTCCCATAAATGTGAAAAAAAAAAGAGAAAACTCCTTTCAAGAATCATTCTGATTAAATCTGAGCAAAATCCACTCAGTGTTTAACGATTTATCGGCACTCAAGCAAATTTGAGACTCGTTAACTAAATGTAGGTCACTGTGACCTAATTCCGCTACAGATTTTTTTCGTTTTTGTAAGTTTGATAAAGAAAGTCCTATTGATGTTCCATGCAAAGTTTCAGCCAAATATACCTATTGGTTCTAGAGAAAATGTTAATTATGTTGTTTTGCTATTTTTAGTAACAGGCGGCCATCTTGAATTCTCGACCAGGCTGAATTTGTGTAATCTGAAGCTCTGTAGTCTGATCATGCTCCATATGAAATTTGAGAACCATGGCTGCAGTAGTTTTGGAGAAATTAACTGTACAAATTTTTAACGCCAGGGTTGACGTAAATGTGAACGGACTGACGGACGGACGGACGGACGGAATGACGGACGGAAAACCGGACGCCTATATCGCACCTTGCTAAAGCAGGTGCGACAAAAACCAAAGTAGGAAAGATATTCTTTAAATAATCCATTTAATGTACCCACAGGCAATGGGGTCGGGGTGGTTTCACAGAGTATTTTCCAGCCCCTATACATCTGAGCACTTCTTCTGGCTTCCTTCCACCACAGAAAGAACAGTCCTCTGATATAATGATCAGATATGATTGAATAGGAATATGAAGGAAGAAGAATAACATTTGATCAACCCAATCATGCTAAACAGAGAAATCTCAAACTGGTGATTTCTCTCAGATCACATACAACATATGCTATGCAGATAAAAGTAATGAATCACAAACTAAGATTCTAGTTGAAACTCATCCAAAAAGGGATCTACTGGTAAAGGAAAGAATTTGCTCCTCTAGACTAGGAGCAAATTCTTTCCTATAAGAGTTGACACCCCAGTCTGAAAGGGGCCAAAATGAAAATGGCACAGTTGCATCTCCCCAACCCCCAACAGTGGATTCATTCACCTACAGGTCATTATTGTAGCACTTACTGTTCTTGTTTGTTTCTCCAAGGCAACCAATATCTCCAGAGCTTCACTCAGCTTTCCTTGCTGAAATTAGAAACAATGTAAATGTACATTGCAAATCTACACTGCACAAAAACATATTAAAATACTAGCCGAAAAAAAAACATGTACACAGCTAAGGATTTTCTCAGCATTGTTGGTTGGTTGATTTGATGCTTAACGTCCACGGTAAACAACTAAGGTCATGTCGGGACGGTCAGTTAACCTAACCACACTATTCCTGGGCAGGCTTAGACCTCCTAAGCGGTTAACCAGTACTAAGTGCACATACTTTCGCCAGTAACTGACAACTGCCCTTCTTGAATCAGGGGAAGGAGAAACGTAAGTATGTGGCCAGACCGGGATTCGAACCCAGGACCTCTGACTTACGAGTCAGGTGCCCTACCGATTGCGCTACCCGGCCCGGCTTCTCAGCATTGTATTTATTCATATCTCTACCTGTACTTTTACCTAAAAAGAGTATGAATAAGAAGCAACAGAAAACTTTTTAGGTACTAGGCACTAAGAATTGGCATCTCACTATCCCCAAAGGTGGCTAAACCAGATTGAGAACTTGAGAAGTGTAAATTGTTCACAAGCTTTTCCCATAAATTTAGAAAATGACACAGACTTGTATAATTTACCTATTGCAAATGCATTTATTACTCCACCTTTCAGATTTGTAGGATTTTTTGGTTGGTTGATTTGATGCTTAACGTCCACGGTAAACAACTAAGGTCATGTCGGGACAGTCAGTTAACCTAACCACACTATTCCTGGGCAGGCTTAGACCTCCTAAGCAGTTAACCAGTACTAAGTGCACATACTTTCGCCAGTAACAGACAACTGCCCTTCTTGAATCAGCGGAAGGAGAAACGAAAGTATGTGGCCAGACCGGGATTCGAACCCAGGACCTCTGACTTACGAGTCAGGTGCCCTACCGATTGCGCTACCCGGCCTGGCAGATTTGTAGGACCTCACCTTTACTTAGACCTATAAATTTACAAATACATGCAAGGTTGGCAAATGACCGGTCAATATGAGTATTGACCAGACCGGTGGTCATTACTGGTTATAACCGGTTATTACTGGTTGATTGGTGGTCGATTGGTCAATTGAAATAACCATGGTCAGTTGAAGATACTTAGCATTTGTTATCCCATTTTTACTGGAGTCTATAAACAGAGTTAAAATAGTTTCAATACAAGCTAATACAGGCTTAATTGAAAATGTGTTTAATGAGTTGCTGTTGCTCAGAACTGTATTCAAGAGGCCGTAAAACATACAAAATCTGAATGTTAATAGTTTCAGATCTTCAGTCTCAATCAGACTGAATCATTACCACCCAACTTTCAGTTCAGACTAGAGACCTCTAACTTATTTTCTGTAACCATTAATAAAAAATAAATAGGAAAGCAAACGCAAGTAATGAAAATTAATAAATTTTAAAAGTAGCTTTTTCATATTCATTAAAAATATTTAGCTCAGTAACTAATTTAACTGAAGAATGAAAGTACAAAAAAAATGAAACAATTTACTTCAAAGAGATCATCTTGTTCAAATTAGTGATGCTGTATTAGCTAAAATGCAAATTGGTCTGGCTTCTTACATAAGAAGACAAAAGTGTGAAAATTGTAATGAAAACACTAACTGTAGGGGTAATTCTAACTTTAACTGCCCCAGAACAAACAAAACTGTCAAAATACTGGGCCTGTCTCTCAAACTGAAGAAGGTGTGTCCAGTGTATGAGAATTATCCAATCACTGGGCTTAAAATGCACAGGGTAATTTTGTGACACCTGTGTTTGTTTAGATGTGTGAAAGAGTGGCCATTCTGTTATCTGCTGTTATCAGTGAAGTTAATAATTAAAGTTAATCAAAGTGTCATAATAGTGTCAAAATGAAGCCCAAAGACCCTATATGGAATTTCTATTCTGCCCTTGATGATGAAAAAAAGACTGTTGTTAGGTGCCTGGACTGTAATGCAGAAGTCAGTGCTAAGGTCTTGAGAATGAACTCACACATGATGAGTCCCCTTGGCAGGGACGAAACAGTTCATTTTTTTCTTTTTTCAATATATAGAACATATTAAAACCTGACCAAATATATTAGTCCACCATTAAAACACAAAGAACCACTTAAAATTTCCAATCGACCAGTATTGACCACCTTGGGGAGTATTGACCAGGGCGGTTATAACCGGTTAAAACCACTGGTTAAAACCAGGGGTGGTTTCGACCGCCCAACCTTGAATACATGTATTTTAGTGTATTTTTAGTGTATTTTTTTTTTTACAGAGTTTGGCATTTGAACTGTGAAAAATGATGATAAAATAAAAACTGCATTTCAACATCTGGCATACTGTGTGTATTTTGAGTGGAAAAACATGAAGTGGGCATACTAATGTTTCTCACTCCGTTCCTGCTAACAAAACATCTTCAAACTTCAGGCCTTCAGTGTCTATTATAGGATTGAAACAATATAGGGGATTTTCTACAGAGAAAAGGTATCACTCACACTTGTAGCTCTAAAATTTGGCTAAAACTATATAAAAGCAATTATACCTAGTATTTTAGCTATAATTTAGTATCAGTGAGTACACACAATGCTTTTAGATATCATTTAAATCTACTTTTACGAATGAAATAAAGAAAATAATCCCCCATTCTGCTAAGAATTAGGGGGAATTGTCAGGAATGTGGGTGAATCCCCCTCTCTAGAATAGACACTGGGCCTTTCTTTAAGTTTTACAAAGCATTCTACACTGTTCTATCCAAACGGATTCTGATTAGAATGAGTTAGTGCAAACTATTGTTCTGCAGCTAAATCAAGATGCTAGTTGTATAAACATCGCCAGTTCTGACATGAAAGACTTCAGAAATTAAAATATGCATGATTTATTTGGCAGTATTCACCACTGGACGAATCACCTTTGAAATAAATTGTCCAAACACCGCTGACATAACTACTCTTAAATCAATTTTGTGTTTAAAGTGAAAGAACTATGCCTGCCCCAGCATTTTTCCTACAAAATGGCGAAATCACCCAAACAAACAAATACAAGCTTTTGCAAAATATCCATCATCTTAATGTAACAAAAACAGAGTGGTCAGCTGTATCCTAAATGAAGATTTACAAGAATGAACAGTTACAAATGAGTTGATGTTGTTTTATTGTTTAACGTCCACGATAAACAGCTATGGTCATGTCGGGTCGGTCAGTTAAGCTAACCACAGTATTCCTGGGCAGGCTTTGACCTCCTTAGCAGTTAACCAGTACTAACTTACTAAGTGCACTTACTTTCATCAGTAACTGACAACTGCCCTTCTTGAATCAGCAGAAGAGGAAATGAATAAGTGGCCGAACCTGGTATTGAACCCAGCCCTCTGACTTATAAGTCAAATGTCCTACTGACTGTGCCACACGGCCCGGCCAAATGAGCTGTAAACATACCAGTGATTTTCCAGAGTGTTTCACTTAATAGTAGTTTGATTCTAATAAAAATGGCAAAAATAAAGGAAAGAGTTTGAACAGAAAATATTATCTCATAAACACTAAACAAACTTATTTACAGGCAGCAAGACTTTTCTCTCACTGTTTTGACAGTCATGGTTTATTTGTTTATTTTCAAATCTTTTATCTTGTTTCTGTTTTTTAATTGTATTTATTAATTTAAAGATATAAAGTTATTCAAAGACCTGCATACAGAAATCATTGCTATTATTGCTGATTAATTTGCACACAGTCTCCAAACATTATAGTTCATTAATTGCCAATTATAAAATTTGCACCTACGGAGCCTTAATTTTCAGGTAAACTTTGACAGCGGTGCACGCGCATCAAGATGTCATCACGTGACCGCAACAAACTGCCATTTTGAAAGGGGTCAGCAGACAATCATTTGGCGATATCTTACAACATTTGAATAATTATTTAGATTCCTAGCAATGGATTTACGAGATGAGGGGTATGATAATTATCCAATAAGGAAGCATTCTTTCACAGAAATAAGTGTTTTAGTTAATTTACTTGTAAAATCAGAAGCGTGGTAGCTCAGTGGTTAGCGCACTTGCCTCTGATGCTAAAGGTCCCGAGTTCGAACCCGGGTAACGGCGTTTGAATTTTGGTGTCCGAACACGCTTCCTTAATGTCATTTGCAGGGATGACATTAAAAAAGTGTGCCGTCCTTC
This sequence comes from Ctena decussata, assembly GCA_963989385.1. Taxonomy (NCBI): domain Eukaryota; kingdom Metazoa; phylum Mollusca; class Bivalvia; order Lucinida; family Lucinidae; genus Ctena; species Ctena decussata. The sequence goes on along the minus strand of OZ022500.1, from coordinate 16,274,174 downwards.
GGATCGGGGCGTTAACTGGAGGCCCCCTGTGCAGGGAGAGACATCCCTTGTGCAGGTTAAAGATCCCTTCTGTAGTTACATGGCTACAAGGAGGTTCATCCTGCAAAACTGGAGTGTACATCGTAGACACTGCAGACATTGAGTCTGAAATAAGACTCTTTGCTGATGATTGTGTTTGTTACCGTGAAATAAAAGGAATAGATGATACATTGAAACTTCAGGAAGACATTGATCGTTTAGGATGTTGGGCTAGAAAATGGGGTATGAGATTTCAACCTGTCAAATGCAACATGATGCAGCTGACAAAAAAGCACAACAAAATCCAGGCTTCTTACACCCTTGAGGGTACAGTACTGGAAAATGTTGAAAGTATCAAATACCTTGGAGTAACAATTACAAGTGATTTGAAATGGAATACCCATATCATTAATATTTGCACTAAGGCCAACAGAACCCTAGGATTCTTAAGGAGAAATTTGTTTTCTTGTCCCCAAGAAGTGAAAGAAGTAGGCTATAAGACATTGGTGCGTCCCATCCTCGAATATGGAAGCTCGGTCTGGGATCACCTGCCATCATGGTCAGTTACTGACCGAGAGCAGTACCGAGAGAAAGAAAGAAAGAAATCCCTATACACAAGGCCTTCAGGAAGAGTTAGAAAAGGTGCAAAACCGTGCAGCTAGGTTTGTAACTAGGAATTACACCCGAGAGGCGGGTAGCATGACTGGCATCCTTGAGCAACTTAAGTGGGAAAGCCTCAAAAAGAGGAGGAAGGATAACCAACTCATACTGCTATACAAAGGTCTGAAAGGTAAAGCCAGAATACCTACAGGTGACCTTGTCCCCAAAACTAGGCGTTGCAGAAATCAACATTCCATGGCATTTTAGATACCCACTGCTAGTTTAGATGCATATAAATGTAGCTTCTTTCCCCAGACCATCAGGGACTGGAATGACCTCCCTGATTCCCTGATTTCCTCTGCTGAAATGTCAGATGATTGTGTGTCAAAGTTCTCATCTCTCGTGACAGCTAGGGACTAATTTTCCTCCAGTCACACCCCCCCCTGGTGAAAGATTGTCAATTTTGGCTAGATAGTGCTACGTGATGATGTCAGTGGAAATTCCGAATACCGCGATATTCACGAACCCGCAATATTTACAGAAACGACTATAAATCTACAGACTGCCTTAAAATTGAATTCTTTACTGTATGTTAGGGCAGCAATGTGAACAAATACCCATGGGTAATACAGATTCGGGTACCCAGGTCGAAACTTTCTACCCCTCCCAGCCCTAAACCGTGTAATGTCATGAGGATGAATTACTTTCTGGTGATAGAGCCCTCAATACCCCACCCACTTGCTATGCAGAATGACATGACAGTTTTTGCCAGGCATACAAACATGCATTAACTGCATAAATATAAAAACACATGGAAGTCTAAGCGTTAACAAACTATAAACCTTTGCTAATTTCTCGCATTTTGGAACTTTTTCGTCTACAGTCGAGCTGTAGTCCACTTCCATTTTCTGGACACGATCTTCTGTGCCGGTGTCCGCCATGTTGTTTTTTTTTTCTTCTCACGGCCTAATCCTTGTCACGAACTTAAACAGAGCGTCCAAAATAACTCCATTAAATGAAAAAGTCCAGGAAGTTGTAGACGGGGTGTACAGGGAGCTAAGCTAAGCTAAGCTAAGCTAAGCTAAGCTAAGATTAGATTAGGTTAGGTTAGGTTAGGTTAGGTTAGGTTAGGTTAGGTTAGGTTAGGTAGGTTGGTTGGTTGGTTGGTTGGTGGATCGATCGATCGATCGATCGATCGATCAATCGATTGATGTATACATAGGAACATGTTACATCGAGGAACCACAACATAAGGTACACGGGGGGGGGGGGGGTCACTTGGTCTTTAAAGGGGTACAGATGTGCTGCTGGAACTCTGATAACCCACCCTATTCATGTATAACACAAATGCCAAAATATATACTTATTCATGTATTTTGTATCAAATTTGGACCCTATTCATGTATACTACAGGAAAAGTGCTTACATTAGCCCATGAAGCCTTGAAGAAAATTCAAGAAATTAGCATGCTGAGAACATTTGTTGTCTTTGTAATTGTTATTTGTTTCTTTCAGAAAACAAAAATCAGATAAGCTGGCTTTTATATACAGAGCTTGGAGAAATAAAACCTATTCTTGTATATTTGCCTGTAAAATCATACCTATTGATGTATCTGGCAGATCAAAAAAATAGGGCTATTCCAGCGGCACATATATACCCTGCATTTATTGGAAGTGACCCCCTTCCCCGTGATAAGGTGGCGCCTTGAAGCAGTCAGAAAAGAATAACTGGGGCTTAAACTTGTATTACTGGAGCCAAACCTTGCCCTAACAAGTACATGTAGTTAGTTAGTTATTTTATTCAAACCGGTTTGTGATGAAATGATTTTCATCCATCCATCCATCCATCTGTTCGTTTGCCTGTACGTTCATCTGTCTGTCTCTCTCACTCTCTCACTCACTCACTCTATCAACCTACCTACCTGCCTGTCTGCCTACCTAGTCTTTTTTTTACTTGTCTCTTAGTTAAGCGTGAGATAAATATTTAATAGGTAAGAGGAAAAGCTTTGTCAAATTCTTATCTTAATTAATAGCAATTCTCTGTAACCATTTCACATTTTACAATGGGGGTTCGGCACGCATAGTCTCAGATTTTCCTCAAACTTTCTCAGTTTGTGTGTTGTCACCTAAAAACATTTAAATGAAAGTTGATTCGTTCTGTTGTGTGTCCGTTGCCATGGCAACGGCCTCCAAAGATTTTGCCAAAAAAACCAGCCAAAAAAATAAGTGAAATTACCAAATTTTGAACATTTATATATCTTGGAGCATATTACCTTTAGTCTAGAAGTGTTTTGAATGAAAAACTATGGAATAGTACAAGAGTGAAGTGAAAAAAATAAACCAGATCTGTTTGTTCTTTGGTACTGATTTTAGTCCTTGATGTGGGGTGGGGTATCCAGGTATCGAAAACCCCTGTTTTTTAGCTTTTTCAAGTGCGTACTGCCAGTTCGCGCGGTCACTCTGATATACAAATGCATGACAGCATAATAGAAGAAGATCTCTAATATCATGAACTGAAGAAACATGTTTGGGAAGTTACCTCCTTAGGACCGTAACCATGGAAACGAACAATACCCTATCAAAAAATCAAAGAAACACAACAGTGCACAAAATCACCTATTTATTTCCCTAAACAATTGAAAGGCCACATTTATTGCATGTACAAGTGTTGTGAAAATATCAGTTTTAATTCAAAATTTATAAACATCAAAAGGGGCAGTACTGGGGTCATCTTACCATTCATTCTTGGGGCTCCGAAAGGGATTTTTAAGGCTTAATTTCCTTCAAATAACAAATTTTCTTCATAAAACTGCAAAACAAGGTATTGATTTCTCTTTAATATGTTGTGAAAACATATTTGTGAAGTTAGCAGATATAAACTAGGACAATGGAATATTTTGGGGTCATTTAGGGGTCCAAAAATAAGGGGTTAAAAAATAGAAATCAATGAAAACTCATGAATTTCTTTGCAAAACAAAAAATTCAACAGTGCTTACAATAACAATGGCTTTGAAACTGTAAGTCAAATACTAATTGGTTTAAAATACTAGGGCAATGGGGTGCTCTATGACTTTTATTATGTTCCCTTAAGGGGCCATTAAAGGGGTTAAATCAGCAAAATTGCCTCGAAGTTACACACACTATCGGTATAAACTAGTATCCGTTACTTATTTGTGAGTGTAAACATCAGTCTAAATGTAAGGCACATAAACTTAGGCGATGGGGATCAATGTAATTGCATTTTTGTATACAGAAGGGCCCAATAAGGGGTCAAAAATCAGAAAATTACACACAAAAAAATTAAGTTTCTCAGAAAGCAGCATACTGTAATACACTGGCACAGAAACTGTTGGTCCAGTGACAACTGATGTAAAGCCATAGCCATGGTTGCCCTGTGGTTCCTTTTTTATGTGAATTAAAGGGGTCACAAAATGGCCTAAATGCAATTATGTACCTCAGGCACAAATTTTTATCGTATACCAATGAAAAGACAACAGCGGATACACCTATATTTTACTGCCCAGCAAAGAGTTACTGCTTCAACACAATGCCTTAAATAAGTTTGGAGTTATACTCTAGAATAAAATAGCTTCAGCACCTTAGTTGTGGACAAAAATGCCATAACAGGAGGAGATTGAAAACATGTTTATTTTAACTAACTCTGTGGATAATTATATATGCAACTGCACATTTAAATATCCCTCCACTTTTACCATTACTCTGGCGACAATTATATCTGCAACTGCACATATAACTATACCTCCACTATAGGATGTGGAGTAGCCTGGCTCCAGTCGAATCTGTATATTACTCTGTTGACCGTCAGATTCAAATCTATGTTTCCTTGCAGGAGATATATTGAACATAGGATCTGTACCCAGACTAGATGTGAAGGTGCAAGGTATGGATTCATTCTCTTCAGCCTCCTTGAGAACAGCCTTATGGGAATTTGAACAACCAACCCCTATGCTGGCTACTTTTGAGAGTTTAACCGAACATAGATCTGCTGACTGTGCCTAAAAACTGGAAAATGGTCACATTATATGTGTTATTCCGTTTGGCCTGAGGGACAAAAGAGCTAAAGGGACAACATTTGTTTGCTGTCCATTGACTAAACCTCTTCTTGAGAAACAACACTTCACCAGTTGCATGTAGAATCATCTCACAAGTCTAGTCTATTCCATAACCTTGCTAGGTTGTTGGAGCATCACAGATAATTTAACAACAACCCCTTTTCACCTAGTCCTGTCTCCAGCTGCCCGAGTTGTGCTAGCAAAGTCTATCCCCATCCATTCTTTAATATTATCTGCCTGCCTCGTCATCTGCCTGACTCAGGACCAAATCTGGCAGCCTCTGCCCACATGCAAAATGTCAGTAAGACTTTGATCCTTGTACCTTAACAAATACAATGCATCATAAGAGGATATGCAAAGACAAGATTTGACCTTGTTCAGGATAACTCGCCTGATAGTGACTTGCTTATTACATAAAAAAACAAGAGCTGTCGCCTGACAGCATAGCTCGCCTGAATAGGTGCTTGCCCATCACACAGTCACTATGGTGGTGTGGACTGCTATGCATAAAACTTCAGGCAAGCATGTCCATAATGACAACACATTTATAAACAAAAGCTATCTCAGAAATGTCTTAAAATGAAATTAAAATAAGAAAAAAAATTACATGAAATTTCAAAGTTCAAGAGCTTGAGGTCAAAGAACTAAGGGGATAGGGGGAGGAGTGGGGTAGGGGTGGGGGAGGGGGAGGCTGGGCTGTATCAAACCTTGAACCATTATCTAACATTAGTCCAAGTACATGTATAAGTATCAATTGAGTCCATTGTGGCACTGTGAAATTATGTCTTCATAAATATAAAACTTTAGCCAAAATTCAAAGTCAAAAACCTTGACTTCAAGGTCATCCAGTGGGGTAAGTATATAGTGTTTTGTAAAAACTCAAAAAAGTGTCTAACATCAGTTCAAGTGTAAACTAAGTCCCTGCCAAGCATTATGAATCAGTATGTAATAAAAAAACTTTAATAAAGACCGATTTCCTAAGTCCCTGAGCTTGACATCAAGGTCACTGAGCGGGGTTGGGGTAGTACTGTGTAAAACTTTGGACCAATATCTAACTACAGTGCAAATATAAAAAGAATTCATCTATGGGTTCATGAGATATGTGTCTTTAAAAAACTTTAACCAAAACATTGAAAAAATAAAAAGATAATTTTCTAAGTCCATGACCTTGACACCAAGGTCACTGAGGGGGGTGGGGGTAGTACCCTGGAAAACTTTGGACCAATATCTAACTACAGTACAAGTATCAAAGGAATCCATCCATGGGTTAAGGAGATATTGGGCTTTATAAAACTTTAACCAAAACATCCAGTTAAAAAAACTCCCAATTTTCAAAGTCCATGACCTTGACATCAAGGTCACGGAGTGGGGTGGGGTGGTACCCTGTTAAACTTTGGACCAATATCTAACTACAGTGCAAGTATCAAAAAAATCCATCCATGGGTTAAGGAGATATAGGTCTTTAAAAAACTTTAACCAAAACATCCAATCCGGACACGGACGTGGACGCTGACGCCGACGCCGTGGTGACAACAATAGCTCTTCCTGAACTTTCGTTCAGGCGAGCTAAAAACGAAAGACCTTTGCTTCAAGGTCATCCAATGGATTGGCTAGTATTTTGTAAAAACTTAAACCAGGTTCTAATATAAGTGCAAGTATAACAGTAGATGCAGTCAAGCATTATGAAAAAGTATGTCATTGGAAAACTTTAACCCAACAACGAGTTCTAGGTATGACCTTGACCTCAAGGTCACTGAAACAGGTGGGGTGGTACTCCCATATAAATTAAAATCTTAAAAAGTTCCTTCAAGAGCAGAGAATACATACAGAAGTAGAAGTATGGGCCAGACTACGTAGTTTCGGCTAATAAAGCCTCATCAGTGACCCTGACAAAATCTGGTGACGAAACCAGAAAAGGCATACTATAATTTCTTAATTTTAATTGGGCAGTCGATTCAAAGAAAGACTGATTAGTTTCAAAAGGATCCAAATAATATAAAAGACGATGATCTAGAATAATAGTCTAAATCGATCTCAAATTTTAGATTTCTCAGAATCTATCCTCTGATCTCAAAGGATGTAAATAAAATATATTCTGCACTATGGATGATGTACGGGGAGACGTTTTACGGCCGCCACACGGCACAACACCAGCTGCAGTGAGGTGAAATTAAAATCTTAAAAAGTTCCTTCAAGAGCAGAGAATACATACAGAAGTAGAAGTATGGGCCAGACTACGTAGTTTCGGCTAATAAAGCCTCATCAGTGACCCTGACAAAATCTGGTGACGAAACCAGAAAAGGCATACTATAATTTCTTAATTTTAATTGGGCAGTCGATTCAAAGAAAGACTGATTAGTTTCAAAAGGATCCAAATAATATAAAAGACGATGATCTAGAATAATAGTCTAAATCGATCTCAAATTTTAGATTTCTCAGAATCTATCCTCTATCCTTAAAAGCTACTAAGAAGCAAATTTGACCTCACCGTAAAAACGTCAAGGTCAACCCAATAATTTGTACAATCTAAGTAGTACTTGTATACTTGATTCTACATACCAAGTTTCAAGGCCGTCTGCCTGTTGGTTCTGGAGAAGAAGATTTTCAAAGGTTTCTACCATATATGGGCGTGGCGGCCATGTTGGTCATGTGACCCAGACCATTTGAACAAATTTTCTTTTCCCCGTCCCCTAGAGGCTTTGAAATTTGATTTATTTGTTTACCGTGATGATTCATTGACGAGTTAGAGGGTTATCATGCGAACCGAACAACCAACTAAATGTTTTGTACCACTTCAGAAACTGAGGGTGAGGTTGGGCCTGTAAAATCGATTTAAGCCCCCCAGTAATTCATTACTGACCGTTCCAAGGCGGTAGTTCTGTTGTGGTTCTCTGTTGCCTGTTTTTGGTGTCAGAGTTTCTGTGATGTTTTACCTTATGTATGTTCTTATTATTTTTGGTTCGGTTTGGGTTGCTGAGTGGCCACCTTTTGGGAACAAGCTGCTCACTCGGTTGGCCATATGTTCTCTGTATCTTGATTATTTGTAATCTTAGTTGTTTCCAACTATGGTTTGAGGGCTGGATTTGGATTTTGATTGTTTCAGTTCCTGGTCTTTGCATACTTTTTACTTTTACATGAAATTTGGTTACAACTGGCCCAGTGGCCTTTGAGGAGATGTGTGAAATTGTCAAAATATGAGAGACGAGGATCAAAGGTCAAAGAATGACCTCGACCTCTTGTACGCACAAATTTTCATGCACTCAATAAGATGACTGTATATGCCAATTTCAGGTCAACATCCTCAAAAGTTTCCAAGAAATTCTATGTTCTAGCATTTTCCCATATAAAAGCTACAGAAAGAAAATTTGACCTAGCCGTAACTACGGTCTAGGTTATACCAAGGTCATAATTTGAACAATCTTGGTAGTACTCCCGAACTCAATGCTACATACCAAGTTTCAAGACCATCTACCTGTTGGTTCTGGAGAAGAAGATTTTTAAAGGTTTCTATTATGTATGGGGGTGGCGGCCATGTTGGTCATATGACCAGCACTGTTTGAACAATTTTTTGTTCCCCCGCTCCTAGATGCTTTATATGAAATTTGGTTACTATCAGCCTAGCGGTTTCAGAGGAGAAGTCGTATGAAAATATTGACGGATGGACGACTGACGGACGATGAAGCCTTACCATCCTATAAGTTAACCCTTTGCATATCTCTGAAGGCAATCTCTTTTTCTGCTTTGAAACTTTAAAACCATTCATATTTCTTCATGAAATTTCAAATAAAGCATGCATAATCACATATTGTGCAGAGAAAAACAACCATAACCCAAGATCAGGTTTGACAGAGTTATAGACATTTATTTATTTCTTATAAAAAATTTCATGTCCGTCTTACTGCTTTGAAACTGTTGAGGGTTTCTTCATGAATTTACATAAAAGTATACAGCATCATCAGACAAATAACTCTGAACCCATTGTGACTGAATTACGGCCTCTTGTGCATTGCCGTTAGTGATTGCTTTACACTTAAGGTGGTGATTTATGGTAAATGCAAAAATCTAAATACAACCATGAAAATGTAACATACCTCCTCGAAACTTTGCAAAATATTTTCCTTTTGTGGTTCTCTACAGTTTAGAATACAAAAAAAAGTCATGCTGATAACAAAGGGTCTTTTAAGATAAGGGGTAATTTGAAGTGCAAATATCATAAAAAATACTATCATTATTGAAAATGCATTTAGGTCTGAAGGTACTTCAATGTATTGAATTCAATGTCAGTTTAATTGTTTGTTCCATCTCTTCCTCAGATTATCAGGTTGAAAAAAGTGGCTTGTTCAACCATGTTTTAGGTTCATGTATAATTTTAGCATCACAAAGCCAGGCATTTTGGAAGTCAAAATCGTGAACAACAACATGGAAGTTTTTGCTAAGTTTTGCGCAGATCTGTAGAATTTTCAGCATTTTATGTTTTTGCTTTTTTTTTTTTTTTTTTTTTTTTTTTTTTTGCATTCACCAAAAATCTGTGATTATCACCATCTTAATTTAACCGACCTACGTAATGAGGATTTGGAGTTACCTGCATGGCAAAGTTTTATAGTCTTTATTGTTTCCTTTCCTACTATAAACCCCAATGGATGTACATCATCATTGCCCTGTTCAAATGTGCTCTTGATTTAAATCCTGACTGACCAAATCTGACTGCAGGGTCAAATCTAATGAGGATATTTGGCATTACTCTATAATATAAACTATTATAAATTTGGGGAAGAAGATTTCTTTTAAAGGCTAGTCCGCAATAGGACCTATAGTGACAGCTGAAGGGGTGGCAATGGGGCTTGTTTTAAGCAATATTTTATGAGTACAAAGTATAGAATAATCAGGATTTGACTGAAAGCCCAAAGTTATGAGGACTATCTCCTGATAAAAATCAAATACTGCACAAAGGTTGAATGTACACAATAGCATCGATTTCAAATAAACACATCTTCGTCTAAACAGTCTGGCAATGAATGAAAATATTATTTAGGCAAAGACTGTTTTATGTTTTCATCAGAAGTAACCGCTTTATAATGAGCTAATAATATTGACAAAAGAAATACAAGACCTGAGAAAGAGAGGGAGAGAGAGAAACATGATTTCCTCATCCAGTTAGTCCAAGCTGTATATGCATATGAGCCGCGACACGACAAAACCAACAATGTGGTTGTGCGGACAGTGCAGACTCAGATCAGCCTGGGCAGCAGCACAAATTGACCAGACTCTTCGTTAAGTGCCCAAAGGGTAGCTAAGGGTCTAAGCTACCTCCATGCGGACAGCGAAGACTCTGATCAGACTGGGCGGATGCCCAGGCTAATCTGAGTCTGCGCTGGGCGCACAACCACATTGTTGGTTTTGTCACGTCGCGGCTCATATAACATTCCATTTAGATCCATTGGATGCACTTTGAAAAGTAAGGGGTTAAATCTTTTGGTGTGTATTAAATTTTGAACTCGTGTAAAGATGTTTTCGTTATGTATCGCCGGTGACACCCCCTCTTTCCCGTACATTAGACCTCTCAGTGTACATTCTTTTGCCATGTCTGCAATGTGATTCTGTCTTGTAGCAGTCTAATGAGGACTATTCTATTCTATTCTATTCTATTCTATCCCATAACCTTACTAGGTCGTTGGGGCACCACAGATGACTTCAAAACCGTCCCTTTCCACCCCTGAGGACAGCTGAATATAAAATGGTTTGTGTTGTCTATCTCGCCATAAAGATCTGATGGACTTTCCATTACATTTCTGGCATTAAGGTGCTCATTCAGAGAACTACATTCCAGTCGCAGTCTTGAGTGTAAAATTTGATCTAGATGGGTTCCAGCATTGTAAAACTTTGTTGTGGAGATTAAGTTTGAGTTAAAGTTAAAACAGAGTCACTCTGTCCGATGTGTAAACTTTTCTAATCCCTTATGGTTGCCAGTAGAAAAGAATTAAAACATATTTTATGTTATCAGACTTTTAATGTATTCAGCCTAGTCAAGAGCCAGGTCATCTCAGCATGTATTTACAGAATAGCATCAATTTGAAATCAGCTGACCAGGCATACCATTCAACTTTTCCTTTTAAAGCGTTTGCTGGGGTAATGTGATTGGAGACAGATGTGAAATTTTAACTTGAGTGTCATTTCTTATCAAATCTTTACAGCTTCTGAAAATAAAATGATCTATTAACAGCACTTTTTTCAAATTCGTGCAGGTGGATTTGATCCAGGAAACTTTCCGAAAGGGTAATATATGAACCTTATTGTCATATCTGGAAAACACTCTATGTTAGCTCCTTTCTTAGTCTCAATCTTACTTTCGCAAAAGGAGCCAAACTTGTCTAAATCTTACTTTCTTACAAAGAGCCTTACTTGTCGTAAAAAAATGCAGAAAGAAGTTTCCTTTAGCACCCTTGCACACCACAGTGAAGCTAAAATTACAGTTGCGGCTATACTTTATTTGATAAGAGTTATAATAGTTGATTGTTGTCATAATAGTATTTCGAATGTTTCTCTGATTCACGTTGTAAAACAAGGTGCCAAGTGCATTGAAAAGAACAACAGAACGCCGTTGGCTGTGCCAAATTACTCAGACTAAATTGTGTACCAGTTTGACAACCGTTTTTATTCTTATCTGTCTTTCTTTATATGACTGACAAATTTGGCCATGTTCGACGGATCGACCTCATGAAAATATACAGAACATCTATGTAAATGGACCAGAAAAACATGAGAATGTCCTTTTTTTACTGCAAATCTTTCCAACAGCGAGGCGTTTATTGGTGAAAGCGTTTGCCAGTACATATAGCTAAAACTTAATACTCCATTTTGCTACTTTATATTGTGAAGAAAACCATGCTTTTGTCTGATTTTGCAGCCCCCCCCCCACACACACACACACACAACCACCACTTTTTAGACACCTTGTAATCTCTGTGCCATATTTGGTATCTGTAAATTTACAGTTAATGTTTTTCTAAACATTTTAATGTAACAGATAATATACTTTTTTGCTGTACGAAGAATATTTGAGATTTGTGGTGCAAATTAGCAGATTTTACCCCTTTTTGGCACCTTAAGGAGCTATAATACAGGAACAGAGCACCCTATCAACATTTTTATACCTGTTTACATTTTATTGCCAGTTTCTTAACCATTATATCATTATGCAGTGCTGTTTTTCGTTATTTTGTGCATCAATTCTGACATTTCGGTCACATTTCCTATCTTTTAACCCCTTTTTGGGACCCTTAAAAAGCATAAACATATTTCTGAGGAGTTCCCCATAACAATATTTTGTATCCCTTAACATTAGGCTTATGTTTTTACGACCTTGTAAAAAGAAAATAGGCATGAACTTTCAACTGTGCAAATAAAATTATTCATTTGAGGGCAAATTAGCCTATTAAAACCCCTTTTGGAGCCCCTTTAAAGAATATTAATAGACTCTCAGTTCTGTTCCTTTTGTTGCTGATATTATTTAATGTAAGTCTGATACTTTCACAACAATTGTACATGTAATTAATGCAGCATGTCCTAGTTTGTGGGAAAAATATGTGATTTTCAACAGGGTTTTATTTTCTCATTTTTTTACACGGGATATTGGTTGTTTCCATGGTAACGGCCAGAAGGAGGCAACTTCCCAAACATGTTTCTTCAGTTCATGATAGTTGAGGCTCTTCTCTAATTTTTTGTTGTAGGCAGATATGTCAGACTGACCGCGCGAAAGGACATGAAGCGCTTAAAATTGTCTTAAAATTAGGGTTTTGAAAACCTGGATACCCCACCCACCATTACAGCATGTAGCAATACTAAAGAAGTTACAAAACAATTATATTTATTCTTCCTTAAATTCGCATTGACCTATATTTCTTCAACCAGTACATGTTTAGATGAAATGTAGTCTCATTTAGCCTATATTAAAGTTCAAAAAGTGCAATTTTTCATTTATTTCTTGGCCATTTTTAAGGCAAAATCTTTGGTGGCCGTTACCATGGCTACGGGCATGTAGCAGAAGGAACTAGGTATCAATTATTTGGTTTTGAGTGACAACAAACAAACTGAGAAAGTTTTATCAAAATCCATGACTATGCGTGCCGAACTTTGGTTGGTGGTTACAGAGAGTTGCTATTAATTACCAAAGCACCTGTAAGTTTTTTTTCCTTCTTTTTTACACCTATGACATGCAGAAGTTATCTAATAAATCTGAACGATATTTCAGCAGTTACGAATTCGCAGACTTACTTCGTACTGTCCATTGCCCTCATTTCGATTAGTCCATTTGTAAATTACGGGGTAATCAGGTATTGATTGGTTTCCTAATAATCACCTTCATATTTTACCTTAGTGCAATCACAATGATTGCTGTCAGTCTACATAACAGTGTCAAAATGAGGAAAACATTGAAATTTGTTATCACATGTTGACAGTTTCCAGCGAAGATATTTTGATTGATCATGCCCATTTGATTTGTGAATTTGGATAAAACTGTTGATATTAATACACATTTCTGCTAAAATGTATCTGAAAGAATACAGAATATGCATGCCAATCACAGTGGAAGAGGTAAGTAGCCATGGCCAGAGTCTACTAGCATTTAATACAACCCAAAAACTTTATTTTTTTTTCCTTCTTTTTCATTTTGTCTTAATTCTTTTTCATTTTGTCTTAATTTCAAATGACAGAAACCAATCAAAAAATTAAAACGGAATTTATAAACAGGATTTGCCTCAGTTTATTAGACTATGGCACCCTCGGGAGAGTAGGAGGGTAAGCTACAGCAGGCAGTAAATTATAATTTACCACAAAAAGACATAATTAGGATAAAAATCATATTTTTTCTAATAAATGCCCCAAGGGTGTTGCTATTCAGAAGACCTAAAACACAAATTTTGAGGATCTGCAAGGTTTTCCCTCGGCCTTGTATTTAAGGAGTATTCTGGACCCACAAACCAATTTTTTAAGAGTCCATGCAATGCCAAAAGTTAAGGGTCCTGTACCCTGAAAAATGTTATAAAATGTCCAAATCAAATATCAGAATTTCATAAATACTTTATTTTGAAAATCATTACTTTGTATTGTGCCAAGAATGACGGTCCATCGAATTACCCCAAAACACCCCAAACCACTCCAAAACACCCCAAACCACCCCAAACCGCCCATAAAAACACCACAAACCACCAAAATCAGATCACTCCAATCCAAAGTTGGTATTTTCCAGGAACTCCCACTGCTTTAGAAATGTCTGTTCATGCTACAAATATTTATAATTTATAATAATTAATTTACATTTGCAGCTTTAGGGAAGAATTGACATAACCAGTATATAGGCTATATGCGTGTATCTGTGCTTCCATGAATCTTAATGGTATATAACATGCATATACTTACATGTGCATGTTAACATGCTTGTGCTGTCAAATACATTTGCAGACATGCAAGCATATATTGTGTCTACATATATAAATATGTACAAACAGCATACATACATATATTACCAGGTTTAAGGTCATATACCATATGAAAATACCATATGAATATACCATATGAAAATTACTTTTTCTGCATGAAAAGATCATTCTTATTTTTTTACTTTACAGTTTTGAAATCATTGAAAGCATAAACAAAACGTTTCCAAGCTATTTTAACCAGAAGTAGAAGTAAGAAAAGTGGTTTGGGGTGGTTTTCAGGCGGTTTGGGGTGGTTTGGGGTGTTTTGGGGTGGTTTGGGGTAATTCGATGGATCCCAAGAATGATATAATTTTATAAGAATTCATCACTTTGAATTGGGACTTGGATTTTGTTTTGAGAGTCCCAGTGGATGCACAGATTTTTTTCTGGGAGTCCCAGACACCATTTTGGGGGTCTGAGACTCTCAATCTTGAGTCCGGGAAAACCCTGATCTGTGTCAAGTGTTCTCAGTAAGCTCTGGCGACCGGCGAATTTGCTGGCTACCTCCATATGATTAACGTCAGCAACTTTTCAGGTCTATCCTCGGCATCTTCAGATCTATAGAAAATGGTTTGTCTACATGCCTGGTGTACTGTCATGGAAAACCACAATCTTTTCTCATGTCTCATAGACAATTTATAATTGTCCCTGACTGACCCAATCACAACTTTAATGGCAGATCTCAGTTACCTTGTTCTATTAATAGATCAATTTTCAACTCTCAAATCTTTGATTGATCAATGTAACCTGAAAAAACTGGAAAGCCCTAGTGTATTAGGCTGTGAGTGTGCTCTGTTTTTACTTTAATTATACCCAAGAGGCTACATAGTCAACTCAAAAATGCCATCGAAAAACACTCGCGAAAAAGAAACAAATCAAAGGCCAACAGAGCCTATTTTCCTTCTTGCAGCAAGGTACAGTATTTCCCACCATTTAATAAATATCACATTAGTCCTGAATTCCACTGAATATTGTTTGCATCAAAATGAAAAAAAATGCTGCATGATTCCAAAGCATTTTTTTTTGTCTGACTACTTGCTAACAGCTAGTGATGTTAGGTTTTGATTTGTATTTTACAATTTATAATTGCATATCAGTCCTGTCAAAAATACACATATGCTTGTTTCATTGGTAACACTTTGTGATTTGGAAAGGAGACGGGGATTAAAAAAGATGAGCTTATAGTTTCACTATGGAAATTGATTGAAGAAATTTCTTTTCGTAAATCTGGAACAACAGACTTATGTTTCAGCTTTTAAAAATTCCAATATTCTTTTACAATACTAACAAAAAAACTTGATTTTTTAAAGGTAAAAAAGGCCCTAAAAAATAGGCCTGAGAATCAAAGCTCTTGCAATGAATTTTTAAAAAGGTGTCTGAGACTCCATGCTGAGCACTGTTTGTCATTCCAGGATGAAAAGTATGTGTCCAAAATTTTGTTACTTTATGCACTTTCCAAGCATGCAAAACAGTCTGATAAATTGTTTTAGTGCCTCCTGAATTTTCATATTCTTGACTAATACTTTATTTACAATTCAGTGTCATAATTGCTCTTAATTTTCAATATCGAATTAGGAGAAGAAAATTCTTTGAGCAGATTATGGTAGAAAGATTAAAGACAGTATCAGGGTTGCCACGGTCAGGGAAAAAGTCTGGAAAATGATTTTTTCCTGGTCAGGGAAAAAGTCAGGGAATTTTTATATGAGTCAGGGAAATTTAGAAAAAATGGGAAAAGTCAGGGAATTTCAAAATTTCACTTTGAATGGTATAGCTAAGGCAGTCTTCTGAAAAATATAGATTTACAAAATTTTATCATATGGTCAACTGATTTTATTGGCCTTTAAAATGGTTTTCAGTATAAACCTGGTTTGGTAGGATTCTAAATTGTTTTCAGTTTAACTATAAACCTGGGTTGGTAGGATTCTTCTCTTGATAAAATATTTCTACTAGATCTACTACTATAGCCAAAATTTTGTTAAACTAAGCAGTCAGGCAATTTTAGTCGATCAGCTTTTTTTTTTTAAATCAGCTTCAGAGAATACTAGGAAGACTGATAGGGCTTGATGTTCCTTGCTTCCTGAGCCGCCACTGGCAAAGTATACAATCTAACTCAGTGGGTGAGCCTCATCATGATTTGCTTGCATGAAAATGCTTTTATGCTTAGTTACAATGTCCGTCAGTGCTAGACTAGATTCTTGTGATGATTGCTAATTTAACTAAAAGATCATTAATTTTATGAAATGTTCACACAGTAAAAACTCCATGAGCAGCTTTATAACTTATTTTATTGTGTGAACATTTTAATTCATTATACAGTGAGTGTACTCCTATAACATTAATTATTTTGAAAAAAATAAAATAAACAACAAAAAACAAGAAAAAAACATCTTTCATCAGACAGTAACTGGTTTTAGAACAAAATGGTTTGTGTACAACAGCACTGAACCTTTTTAGAACCTTTTTTCAAATAACATTTTGAAGCCTTAATTCTTTATGCATGCCAACTAAAGATTATGTATTTATAAAAGATGTTAAAGTAAAAAAGTAAAAATAAATAAATTAATAAATAGCATCTACAAAACTTAAAAATATTTTAGGTAGAATTCAATTTTTGGTGAATGAGGACGGCTGTAAGGGGAGCTAGGAGGCCGTCAGAAACATAGGGGTCATGCATGTTTTCCTATATGTTGCACAAAAAAAACCCAGACCACTCTGATTGGAAGTCTGGAAAATGGTCAGAAGTCAGGGAAATTTGTAATGAAAATTGAGTGGCAACCCTGAATTTAAAATGACATACACCACTTTCCATCTTCCAATTTTTCGGTCTGAGATTTATACCATAATCATCATGGAAACCTGGACAATTCTAAATGCCACTGTGCATTATTCAGATAGAATGTAAGATTCAAATTGTATCTGAGTTGGAAAAAGTTATGACATACAAAAAGAAACTAATTCTTTTTTTTTCTTTTTTTTTTCTTCAATAATAATGGATCATCAGTTGCTTGATTAATCAGTTGACTGTTAAATTTTGGGGCCCTCATTTTAAGCTGGTCTGTACGAAAGTACAGAAAGCTGTTGTTGTCACCCTGATGGTGTCGTCAGCGTGGCAGTCACACATTAAAGTTTTATGACAAAGTTTATTTTTAAACTTTCAAATCTCAACAACCACTGGCCAGAACCTTTTGATATTTGGAATATAATCATAACATAGCATAACCTTCTACACTGTAACATCATACTTCTGAGTGAAGTGTCGGGGTGGGGCATAGGGGTAAAAAAATTAGGTCAGTTTGGCTTTCTTAGCACTGATCTCTAATTCATTTCTTGTGCAAGTTTTGTAGAAATTATCAGCAAGGCTTCTAGTTCCTGTTCTTCCTCAGCAAAAGGGTGAATGTCGTTATTACTGATTGGTAATAGTTCGGCCACCTATGCTAACCTTTCCATCATGTTCTTCCAGAGCATTAGACATAATCCTTCGAGCAAAATGTTGAAGAGGGTTGGTGAAAGAAGGCATCCTTGCTTACCTCCAACTGTTGTTCTGAACCATTCTCCTGTGCTGCCATTTATCTGAACTGCACTTATAACCTTATCATAGAAGTGCTCAGTGGCAGGAACTAGATTTGCATTGATATTGTATTGCATGATGGCCAATGAGGCTGCATGCCATTACCTGTCAAATGCTTTTTTGAAATCTATGAAGACATGGTACAGATTCTGCTGATGTTGACGGTACTTTTCACATAGGTTCTGAGGTTAAATGCTATCAAAAAGATAATAATAAAACCAAGTCAAGTACTTAATGAATTATTTAAGCATACTGTTTTTGACCCTTTTAGCGCTCTGTGCGCTTAACATTTTAAAAATGGCATTAAATACTTACAGTAGGCTTTCTTCTTATTAATCACACATTTCAAAGAATTATCATATACAGAAAGAAACAGAATTTAATGTAACTCTTTAAGCCCCAGTGACGCAATTAGCAAAATTTGCAAACAGCCTAGATCCTGATGAGGCGGCTCATAATCAGCCGCCTCATCTAGATCTACACTGTTTGCCCTCTAGTCTTTGAATTCTCAATATAAAAAGTCTTGGACAAGGCATTTTTTTAATTTTTGCAGACGTAAATTTTGTCGTCTGCTTTTTGGTACTGAAAGAGTTAAAGTTGCAAGGTCTGCAAATCTGACCCCCTTCAATTTATTAAAATAACGTCACATTCTACCAAGAACATAAATTTCAGCGTGCCAGCCAACTCCTAGTAACTATTTTTCGCGAGCATGTATTAAAAATTATGTTCAAACATTGTTTATTGTAAAAAAATTTCAAAAAGCTATAACTTGTAATTAGCAAAGTATTCCTATTTTGAACCCCTAACTTTGCTTGAAAGGATTTCAACTGAGTGTTCTGGTTCTAAAAATGGATACTGAGATGAGTAGCACCACTTAAACAGGCTAAAACAAGGGTCACAAAGGATTTAATGTGCATAACAGGACTTATCAGAAAAGATTATAACCACTGCAGGGAATTATTGTCTGGAAGCCAATAAGTATAAAATCTGGAAAGAATGCTCCTAAATGGGCAATTTCTGCCAATATTGATTTGTTTTCTATTTTTATTTGATGAAAGCATGCTCAAATACTGTTTTCCTCAAAATATGGTTCAGGGGCAAAAATACATTAAACTTGCAGAACTTGCATCTTTAAAGCATCAGAGAAAAGCTGCTTATGCAGGATGGAGAAGCTTTGTAAGTGAAAACTGAAAGATTTTCTAGTGTTTTCAGCACTTGCAAACAAGCAATCAAAGAGATAAACCAGTAAAATTATGTACGCTAATAATCATATGCCTCAGAAATTCCCATGATGTGCACTTATTTGGGGCATATGCGCTAATAAGGTCAACTTATGGTACATGTATTGCCAATATGAACAACACCAATATTACCCAGAAAAACTGTTGTTTTGATTGCCAAATCAGCCTATCTTCAATCAATATGAGACTAAACAAAAAGTGCCAAAATTTAATACTGAAGCAAATAGACAAAAAAGCATATTTTAGTGCTGTGCATACAATCATGGTATACCAAAGACACTTTGTCAGAAACAGGAAAATTTTTGGTGATTTTCAATTTTCATGGTTTGATAATGATTGCAATACCACGCAAGTTTGAAGACCAAGAAAATTACCCCTTATGGCTTTTTACCATGCACTTTTTCTGTCCAGTTCTTATAAAGATGTCCCTCAGGAGGCTCAAGGGAAAGAATCCATAGCATGCCCCTCTTGTCATTAAGACTGTTTGAGTACTCTTTTTTTCTAAGAATAGTGGTTTTGTTTTACCTCACACCAGATAGGAAAGTATTTTAGGTGAATTTCAGGATAGTTTCTTATAAATTTTCATATACATATATTCCTTAAACATCATAAAAACATTCTGTTGTGTCCCCTAATTAGAACTTTCTTTGGGCAGTTCTTATGAATGGTTACAATATTGAGTACACAGGGCTTGACATATCAAAATTTATTTTTACTTGTCCTTTACAAAGATTCTACTTCAAAATGCAGAAATTCTTCCATTTTTGCTATATAGCATATACATTTTTCTGGGCAAGTAAAATATATATATGAGCCACGACATGACAAAACCAACAATGTGGTTGTGAGTCCAGGGCAGACTCAGATCAGCCTGGGCATCCGCCCAGTCTGTTCAGAGTCTTCGCTGTCCGCATGGAGGTAGCTTAGACCCTAAGCTACCATTTAAGCGCTTAGCAAAAATTCTGATCAGACTGGGTGGATGCCCAGGCTGATCTGAGTCTGCGCTGTCCGCACAACCACATTATTGTTGGTTTTCTCGTGTCGCGGCTCATATAGCAAAAATCTAATTTGTCCTGGGCAGCCGGACAATGGATTTGTCAGGCCCTGGAGTACGGTATATGCTTTAAGGTGAGTGAGTCCACTTTCAGAAGAAGCAACTCTCTTTTCATTTTGTCTCCCTTTCAAATATGGGTCAGTTCTTAAAGAATTTGCTCTTCTAGGAGCAGATTCTTTCCTGGAATAGTAGACATCCTTTTGGAAGGGTTTGTTGTTCAGGAAAACAAACAGGAAGTCACAACAGTCATTTCTCTTTATGGTGGAAAAGCATGGATGTGTCCTCTTACATATTAATGAAGGAGCCAACAGAAAGGTAGTTCAGAATTGTCTTCAAATTTTGCTGAAGAATTATCTGAATATCTGTTTTATTTGGTCATCTCTATCTGAGAGTAGAAAAATGTCAACCAGCGACAGTGATCGATTTTCCAGCAGCACAGACAGTATTAGACTAGAGCCAGAAATCAGCTTTGATCTTTCCCTGGATAAAGCTGCCTTAATGTCTGTGCTCAAACACAGAAAACTCAGAGTTTAGCCATTTACATTGAACAAATCGTATTAGCTCATTGAGAGTCTGTTATTCCACCAACTGAAGTCGGTCCTTTATATAGAGCTTACACAATTTTTTCTGCAGACAAGCAGGCTGGTTTGATTCTTGTATGTTTGTAGTGTTATGTTAAGGCAGCATCTTCCAGAAAGGGAAACTACAAATCAGTTTTGATCTCACCACAGAACATTAATTTACAGGATTTGTTTGAGGGGATCAATAATAATCTGCTAAACTAACGTATTTTCCACAAAACTCGGACCCTCTAACGATATATTGCAGTAATATCAAAATTTAAATAAGTTAATTTTTACAACGGTGTATGAGGAAGTGTCAGAATGATGCTTGTAGAAGGGCAAACAGTGTCGACCAAGATCAGACTGCTCCTGAAGGAGCAGACTGATCTAGGTCTACGCTGTTTGCCCAGTTTAGTTGTATGAATATTTTGAGTAAAGGCCATAGGCTCCAGAATTGTTCTATCTGATGGCACATGTAAATGATTGGTTTACTGTCATAGGGAATTTTCTCTGACTGCAGATTTAGAAAAGTTCAGCTGCTGTCAGTCTCCAATCTACAAGCAATCGCAAATCTCTATCTGTTTTCATAAATTTATGTTTGTTGATTTATGGCTCAAATAGTTCATGAATTACAGTCAATTGTCAAACCTAGAAATGAGGTCATAGTTAATGTTGATCCATTTAGCTGAGAAGGCCTACAAGGTTCTTTAGACCAGGAGAGAGAACTGTGCCAGAAAGGGTCTGATCCAGAATCCACACAAGACTTCCTTCCAAATTCCAGAAAAATCTGGTGAAAGATTTCCCCTGACTCAAGAATGGGCAAATTCTGCTGAAGAGGGTCCAAATCCAGAATCCTTCATAATATGCATATCTTCACATCATTGCAACTAAGACATCCTACTAAACCTGAAAAAATAAAGATGAAAATTCATAATGAGCTGCCTCATCTAGCTCTACACTGTTTGCCCTCTAGTCTTTGAATTCTCAATATGAAATGTCTTGAACAAGGTATTTTTTAATGTTTGCAGATGTAAATTTTGTCGTCTGCTTTTTTGTGCTTAAAGAGTTAACTATATCTCAGAGTTACAGAAGACGTACGTACAGATAAAAGTTATTTTGGAAGGAAAAAAAGTGCACCATATTGTTACCAAATGAATATGGTAAATTCGGTAAATTCACAAATATAACACTGAGAAAACTCTCACAACAAACACATTGTAGTATCACTAGTACTGGTCGTGTTTCTGATTTCGTATGTACTGTAGAAGGTGAAAAGTCATGGTGTTTGTAGCATGCAACAGGAAACCTTTCATTAACCTCCGGGCAAGTGAAATACAGGTGTTAACAATCTCATTACAAGATGCAGGGAGTCAGTTTGGCGGCAATAATTACTTGTTACAGTCATAACTGTCATAAAGTATCATGCTGCTGAGCAGGCTGGTAACTGTTTACTCCTAATTACAAGAAAATAGACTCTTCTGTCTTTCAAAAAGGATGAATCCTTTTTTTAGATAAAGGGTATTTACATTTCTTGTTATCCAGTTTTACAATTTAAGAAGAACTTAGAACTAACAAATCCAGTTTTTCTACCCTGCCACATGTTAGTAGCAGAGTATTTTGTTTACTCCCTGGATGTCTGTCAGTCCATCCGTCTCGTATGACAGATCTAGATTTTTGGAATTGTTTTGGAATAAGGGGTTGGGATGGGGAGGTAGAGAGGAATTATAATCAAATAAGTACTATACATATGCACATATACATGTATGTTAGACATGTTAAAACAGTTTTTCAAATATCTTTTTGCAGTATCGCATTGGCCAGTTGTACATGATAGCCAAACACAGTCACGAACAGAGTGAGAAGGGTGAGGGTGTGGAAGTGGTTAAAAATGAGCCCTGCGAGCATCCGGAGTATGGGAAAGGACAGTTTACTGAAAAACGAGTACATTTATCAAGGTAACTATGACAACTAGCATACCCTGTGTATCTGGTTATAAGGCGGGGGGTTTTCCCTTTCAAAACTACCTCAAAAATCTAGGTCCATCTTATAAGATGTATCTAGATTTTTGGATTTTTTTTATTTAAAGGAAACCCCATTTTATAGCAAAATAACACAAGATAGGGTCATTCTTGAGGGAGAAACCCCCATTTTATTACATATGATATATCTTATAGATTTCTTAATCAGAGCAAAAAATGTATGCCATGTATGCCATGCTCCTCTCGAATAATAAGTGAGATGCTACCTGAAATTCATGCAATAAGAAACTGTGATTTTCTCAAACATATTTATTTAAATATTTATTCTCAAATAATTTAAGTTACTGTTGTAAATCAAAGGTAGCATTATAATGAATAGCAAATTGATGTACATGTTTAATTTGTCTGATGTGCTGTCAGTCTTAAGTCTATGTCTTCTGCCTACAGCAAACTTCCGCAGTGGATACGATCTATGATTCCGCCAATATTCTACATCACAGAAAAAGCCTGGAACTATTATCCTTATACAATAACAGGTGAGTGAGATACATGTACGTCATAATGCTGTAATTTATGACCACTAATTATCAACAGAAGCATTATATGTGATTAAGTGCTTTGATATAGTTTTCACAACAGTTACTGTACTTCAGTGTTAGAAATTAACTTTTTTTTCAGGTAGCAAGTTGGTATAAAAGCTAGTAGCAAAACACACATACCTGGTAGCAAAAACTGGAGGCCAAAAATAGCCCTCTTGCCACCCAACAGATGTCAGATTTATGACCAAACAAAATTCCATAAGGTCAAAGGCATTCCTTTGACCTTATGGAATTTTGTTAGCTCACCTGTCAAGGTGAGCTTATAGTATAGACTTGGTCCGTCGTCGTCGGCGTTCACAATTTTAAACATCTTCTTCTCAGAAACCACTGGGCCGATTGAAGCCAAATTTCATATGGAGCCTTAACAGGATGGGGGAATGAAAGTTTATATATTTGGTCCAGGTCACATGACCAAGATGGCCGCCATGCCCATATATGGTAAAAACCTTAAAAAATCTTCTTCTCAAGAACCAATGGGCCGATTGTCTTGTAACTTGGTATGTAGCATCTTGGACTCTAGGAGTACAAAATTTATATAAATGGTGACCTTGGGTTGACCTTGACCTATTTTATGGCAAGGTCAAATTTGGTAGCTTAGGCTTTTGAATGGGAAAAGCTGAAAAAGTGCATTTTTCTGCTGCTGTTGTGCTCTGTGATATGGAAATGCAGTCAATTTCAACACATATGGATATTAGAGGTCAAGGTCATTTAGTGACCATGACCAAAGGTCATTTGTCCTTTGCGTGTCAACATTTTCAAACATCTTCTCCTCAGAAATCATCAGGCCGATTAAAGCCAAATTTCATATAGCGACTTAACAGGATTGCGGAACGAAAGTTTATATACTTGGCCGATGTCACATGACCAAGATGGCCACCATGCCCATATATGGTAAAAACCTTAAAAAATCTTCTTCTCCAGAACCACTGGGCAGATTGCCTTGAAACTTGGTATGTAGCATTTTGGACTCAAGTACTACAAAATTTATATAAATGATGACGTTAGGTTGACCTTTACCTATTTTACCCCAAGGGTAAATTTGGTCCCTTAGGCTTTCGAATGGGAAAAGCTGAAAAAAATGCATTTTTCTGTTGCTATTGTGCTCTGATATGGAAATGCAGTCATCGTCAACCCCTATCAATACTAGAGGTCAAGATCATTTAGTGACTTTGGCCAAAGGTCATTTGTCTGTTGTGTGTCAACATTTTTAAAGTACTTCTCCTTTGAAACTACTGGTCCAATTTTAATTAAATTTCATATGCAGCCTTCAGGCAAAGCGGGAAAAAACTTTATATATTTGCCAGAGGTCACATGACCAAGCTGGCCACCATGTCCATATATGGTAAAAACCTTAGAAAATCTTCTTCTCCAGAACCATGAGGCCAATTGCCTTGAAACTAAGTATGTAGCATCTGTGACTCTAGTACTACCAAATTTATATAAATGATGACCTTGGGTTGACCTTGACCTGTTTTGCCACAAAGTCAAATTTGGTCTCTAATGCTTTTGAATGGGAAAAGCTAAAAAAGTGCATTTTTTGTTGCTATAGTGCTCTGTGATATGGAAATGCAGACAACTTGAAGCCCTAGGAATTCTAGGGGTTAGGGTCATTTAGTGACCTTGGCTAAAGGTCGTTTGTTTGTAATGTGTCAACATTTTTAAAGGACTTCTCCTCTGAAACTACTTGGCCAATTTCAATTAAATTTCATATGCAGCCTTCAGGCAAAGTTGGAAACAAAGTTTATATATTCCGTCCAGGTCACATGATCAAGATGGCCACCATGGCCATACATGACAAAAAACCTTGAAAAATCTTCTTCTCCAGAACCACTGGGCCAGTTGCCTAGAAACATGGATTGTAGTATCTGGGACTGTAGTACTACCAATTTTATATAAATTGAGCATATACTGACAGGTGAGCTATTGTTGCCCTTGGGCGACTTGTTTAGTCTAACACATAGAAACAGTATTTAAATGAAAATCGGCTAGTACTTCCAAGAAATTGACTTTTACTAAAGAACTTTTTGCTACCCACTTTTTCTTCAGATGGAAATTGACATTTTTAGTTGGCAAATTTGCTACTTGCTACTGTTAATTTTGAACCTTGGTACTTGATGCAGTCATAGCCATTCTATTGCATTTGTGGTGGTAGAGGGGGTTGGGGAGGAGGTATCTATATGACAGGGGTTGGGGTGCACAGGTGAAAGGGGGTGGGAAGGTGGGAGGGGTAGAAAAAGGCCTGCAGAACAAATAATGATAATATGGTATGCAAAGTTCAGGCAGTATACTTGGCAATAATCACTTGTTATTGTGCAGACAAATGAATGAGATTTTATACCCAAATGATAAGTCAAAATTAGGTCCTTTGTAAGAAACATTATTTTGCAAAATTTCCAATTTGAGACAAATGTTAAAAAATCTGGTATCTCTCACCAGTGTTTACAGAAAATGTAAAACCTAAATCATTTTCATTTGAGAGCAAACAGACTATAAAGCTTTAGAAAATTAATTTTAGAGATGTTAGCCTGAAGCTGTTTATTAATGTCTAAATATTTAATGCACCAGTTCAATCAACTGATGTAATGTTTTGATAGTTTTAAACAAACTATACCACAGAATTTTCCATCACAGTTTGGATGCCTCAAGCAGTTCCTTAAGTTCCTTATACTTCCAGATGGATGGATGGATGACTTGCAATTTTACGTCCTTTTCTACAGTATTTCAGTTTTATCAGGATGATGGGATGGTGATAATGAAAGTCTGTGTGCAATGGAACCCTGTTTACAGTAGAAAAGATCTATAGCGTCAGTCAGGGCTCAAACACGGTCCTCTAGATCAGTAGACCAGCACTTAACCCACTGAGCTACTGGGACTCCTGTATGCTTTCAGGAGAAGCAACTCTGTAATTTTAATTTTGCCTCCCGTCTTTGTGGGGGTCAACTTTTAAAGGGAAGAATTTGCTCCACTAGGAGCAAATTCTTTCCTTTAAGAGTAGACCTTATTTTGGAAGGGCTTCTTCATCCAGGGAAGGAAATACAAAGTCAGGAAAGTTGTTCCCCTTAGTAAAATTGATACAAAAATATGAGGTGTATCCGTTCACCTTAAGATACTTATTCATCTCTGCACTTTTATAACTTACCTGTTTGTTTGTTCTTAAGGAATGAATTTCATTTTTCTGAGGTCTATCGAAGTGTAAACTACATTGGGTCACGTGCAAAGTGAATGAACCCCGAAGGGGTTCATGTAACATTTGCTAGTGACCCAATGTAGTTTACACTTCGATTAACATCAGAAAAATTAAGTTCATTGCTTATATTTACATCCGTTTCAATCAAATCTTTCATGAAAAATCATATATAAGGGCTAAAATTGAAGCAGTAAAACATGTACACGCAGTTTTTTCAGCTAACAGCAGAACAGCATGCATGACGTCATGACGTTGCTGACGTCCAATCAGATGGTAGAGAATCGTTGTTTGTTTTGACGTCATTGACGTCGCGTGTCTCAATGTAATTATTGGAATGTAAACTACATTACGTTCCAATGGTTTACTATAGGGCTTTTCAGTATATACACCAAGAATGTAAATATTAGTTGATGATGTTTCGGTAAACTGTAAGTAAAAAAAGGAGACTCTAATCAGACTGCTCCTCAGGAGCCATATTCACTGTTGAGGAGATTCCTGGAACAATAACAAGGGAGATTAGTGGAATAATCATATGACTTTAGACAGTTTGACTGCTACCTGCTTATTTCCCATGTTAGAGTTTTGAGGTTCATTGTCCTTTCCTGGGCAGTGAAACCCTTCTGAAACATTGTCTGCACTTAAAAGAAAGAATGTACTCCTAGGCAGCAAATTCTTTCCTCTAAGAGTTGATCCTTAATGAGAAAGGAAGCAAAAATGAAAATTGCAGAGTTGTTTCCCCTGAAAGTAAACTCAAGATAGGACAGGCCATTGAGATCAGAGAGAGTTTCATTTTGACAGGATGGCAAATACTGTAAAAATTTTAAATATTGGGATGCTAAAAATAATTGCGATAATGGTCCTAAAATTGGAACAGTTTGGTTTTGCAATGCAGTTATGTGCCCAAAAATGCAAATGGGATGGCAAATAGTATAAACCCTGATCAGACTGCTCCTTGAGGAGCAGTCTGATCTGGGTTTGCACTATCTGCTCAGACCTAACTCTCCAAATATATAGAATTTTTAAGGGTAATGCAGGTTCTGAATAGACAGCTCTTTAAAGGTTCACTTTCAGGGGAAGCAACTCTGCCATTTCTCCATAGTGGTCTGCTTGTTAAAGAAACAATTTGGTCCTCAAGGAGCAAATTACACCTTTTTGGAAGAGTTTCGTTACTCAGGGAAGCATGCAGGAAGTCACAAAAGTTGTCTCCCCTAGTAAAGATGTCAGAAAAACATAGAGGTTCAGTCAACTCTCGATATATCGAACACTGATATCTCAAATTATCCCTGATATCAAGGAATCTAGTATAGACATATTCCATGTTTTTATTTAAATTTTAACTTCTGTTTATCTCAAACTACTGATATCCCCAAGTAAATTTTCTGGTCCCAGAAAATTTACTTTGAGATATCAGTAGTTTGGGATGAAATTCCACTTTGAGATATGGAGAGTTGACTGTATTAACAAACACCTCACAAGCAGTCTGATCAGGATGAGCACTGTATTTTTGTCATAGTACAAAGAGCTGATTACATTACCTGTATAAGGCAAAATAAAAATGGCGAACTTAAAAGTGCCTGTAGGGGAAGTGGATGCTTAGAGGCCTACCCTATCTTGGGGATAGCATATGAAAGATGGAGCCTATCCTTCTAACTGCCTTTAACATTCTCTGACTTGAAACAGCTAGCCACAGCTAGCCATTTACTGAGTTTTAGAGTTTAGAGTTTTCTAGGGGATTTGAACCTGTGACCTTCTGCAGCATGGCAAAGTGTAATCACTAGACCACAGTGCCTTTCATGTTTTAGAATTCTTAAATGTTCTTAAATTTCCGTAAGAGTTGAAAATTTACATGTGAAGCAGAGATGAGCAGCTTTAAACTAGCACTGGTGTAAAATCAGGTAATTCCGACAGTGGGTAAATTCAGACAGTAACATTGTTTCCTTTATATGTCAGTTGTTTGAAATTAAAACAAAATTAACTGGGCAAATAGAGAAAATCTGGATTTTCATTGTCCGAATTTACCCGCTGTCTGAAGTTACCCAGCTTTGTCCTAGTATGGGTACCATTATTTATACTTTACTATTGTTCTTCATTTCATATTTCCTGCTGGTGGCTGATCAACAGAATACACAGTAAGTATGATTTAGATCTTACAAATTGATGTCCAGATGTGAACAAAGATATTTCTTCTCAGAACGGCCCCTGTCTAATAAATACCCCTACTAATCTTTTCTGTGAAAAAGTGGAAAATTCCAGCAGGATTGGCTTTAGACCACTGAAATTTGTTATTTCCTACCCAAATTTTTAATCAAGAATGCCATTTAAAGAACTTGTGAATTGCAATTTCTTTGGCCTTCTAGCCATGTGATCTTAGCATTTAAATCTCATTAAAAAGCTGCATCTGGTTTTCCAAACAGTTGCCATGATTTGGTGTATGTTGCCAAAATTCTTTGAACCCTGTCATGCCAGACCCGCCTTAACCATTTAAGCACCAAAAAGCAAACAACAAAAGTTATGTCTGCAAAATTTTAAGAAATATTTCTCTGAGCTAATATGTCTGCAAATTTTTAAAAAATGTTTCCTCCAAGCTACATCATAAATTAAAAGTTCAAAGATTAGACTGCTCATTATGAGCAGCCTCATCAGGAGCTATGCTGTTTGCAAATTTAGTTGTTTGGCCTGTACAAGCTGCATACATCCTAACCAGCCAGTATATGTCAAATATGCATACGAATTAATGCACAGTAAGCTGTTTGAAATTCTATAAGGTGTGCAAGCTGGTCGGACATTGCAGCTGGTCAGTGTCCTCAAACACTGGCACAAAAGGTAATAATTGGCATTGCATGTAAAGGGATTTAAGCCATACGCATACCTTAAATACTAAATCAATCTATGCAGCTGCATGAACAGAGCAGCCTTTACTCTACATTTTTAACTCTGTAAGCACCAAAAAGCAGACGACAAAATTTACATCTGCAAAAATTTCAAAAATGTTTCTTCCAAGCTGTATCATATCAAAATTTCAAAGACTAGAGGGCAAACAGTGTAGATCTAGATGAGGCGGCTCATTATGAGCCGCCTCATCCGGATTTACGCTGCTTGCAAATTCAGCTACTTTCATTTCCGGCGCTTAATGAGTTTACATGTGTCACAGTTGAGATTATATATGTAAATAGGGAAGATTGTGATCAGACTGCGTGTTGCAGTGCAGGCTGATCTGAACCTTTCCTGTTTGCACATGTGGGAAGTTACTTTTTCACAGGTGATAAATGAAATAAAAACAAATCTAAACAGTGCCACACCCCAAGATTCTAAATTCATTCAGCTTAAGTAATCTGGAGATAATTTCGTTCTGTTAAAATTGGAGCTTATCAAGGAGATGTGTGTGTGTGTGTGTGTGTGTTACTCACCTCTGCATATCAGACTGACCCTAAAGAAGCCATCTGACAAGAATCTGCTCCATTTACCTTTCTGTCAGCAGTTGTTTGACAAAAATATGGACAATAAAATCAACCAGCTCAAATTATAGGATGATTCCATAACTGTAATTAGTTAAAATGTCTAAATATTTAGAGCAATTGTGATTGAACCTTTGAAATTTAGAATTGGCAGCTTCAAATGGGTGTAGGAGCAACTGTTTGAAATTGAGCTGCATTCTGAGAAAACATTCCTGAAGGTGTTTGAGGACGTCTTCTCTGCCATTGTTTCAAGGGGAGACAACTTTTGTGTCCCTGAACAATGAAACTGTTTCAAAAGAGGGTCACTCTTGCAGGAAATGATTTAGCTGCCTTAGAAAAGGGAAGCAAAAATGAAAAATTGCAGAGTTGCTTCCCTGGAAAGTGTACCCATTTACTTTAAGGCATATGCAAACTGTTCAGCATAGCACAGTTGGTAGAGCCTCTGACTCAAGAACCAGAGATCCCGGGTTTCCCATTCCCCTGATCAAGAGAAGGGCAGTTGTCAGTTACTGGCGAAAGTATTTGCACTTAGTACTGGTTAACCACTTAGGAGGCCTAAGCCTGCTCAGGAATAGTGTGGTTAGGTTAACTGACCGTCCCGACATGACCATAGCTGTAAAGCAACAACACAACAACAACAAACTGTGAATGCCAGACCAGTCTGTGCACTTGCACAGCCTGTTCAGGTCATGAGTAGTTCACTTATTAACACATAAAACACCAAATCAGCAGATGACAAAATTTATGTTTGCAAAGTTTCAAAAGATGTTTTGTCAAAGCCATATCATACTGGGAATATATAGGGTAGATACAGATGATATAGGGGAGATGCTAATTTACGTCCTTTTTGCAAGTATTTCAGTCATAGAAGGACTATTTGTGAGTGGTAATGAAAGGCTGTGTGCAATGGGCCACCGTTTACGATTGAAAAGATACCCGCCTTGAGCGGGGCTCAAACCAGGGACTGCTAGATCAGCAGGCCTGTGCTTAACCTACTGAGCTATCAGGGCTGCTACCCTCATTTAGACAACAATGAAATGATAGAGTTACTCCCCCTGAAATTATACCCGTTCATCTTTACATATGAGCCATGACACGACAAAAACAACAATGTAGCATGTGCGCCAGCGAAGCCTTAGATCAGCCTGGGCATCTGCCCAGTCTGATCAGAGTCTTTGCTGTCCGGATGGAGGTAGCTTAGACTCCTAGCTACCCTGTAAGTGCAAAGCAAAGACTCTGCTCAGACACTTTGTTGGTTTTTCTCGTGCCGCGGCTCATATATAATTATATATGTCTTTCAGTGTTCATTCATTCCAAGATTTACAGTCCAAGTTACTACAAAATATGAAGACAATAATGGGTCAACTGAAAATGTAAGTTTTCTTTTCTGTATACACAAGTATCATTGCCAAATTACCATACTTGCAGCGATGTTGAGACAGTTATGCCTCTGCAAACATGTAGACACAGACAAGGCTGCTGCTTACAAGCAGTTTGATCTGTGTAAGCATTTTTTGGCCTTGCAAAAAGTTTTTGTGTATTCTACCACCAGCAGAAAGTGACACATAGGTATAGCTCTTCCATTGTTGATGTTAGCAGCATTGGCGGGATGATATTTTGTTGAATTCTGTGGTTTTAACTCTGTATTGTGTCATGCTTATGTGTCATATGCAGATGCTTGACACATAGTGTTCCAGCAGAAATTTTGTATAAACTAGACCCTAGTTGTCTAATAATGTCTGATTTAAAGTGTATGGGTACACCTCTCCTACATGACAAAGTACTAAAGAGCAAAAAAAAATTCTTCAGCAGTTGAGCCAGAAGGGAAGCAAAATGAAAATGAGTTGCTGCCCCTGAAGTTTATCCATTCACCTTAAATCATACCTGGTGGATTTTTTTGTAATTTGAAATAGATCAACTCATGATATCTCGGTCGAAGTTCATCCTATCCTACTGATATTTAAAAGTTAATTTTCTGGTCCCAGAAAATTTCCTTACACAAACCAGTTGTTTGAGATAACAGGAGTTGAAATGTAAAGAAACTAAGAAATATGTCCAAACTATATTCTTTTATGTATGGGGGTACTATGAGATATCATTGTTCGAGATACCTAGAGTTGACTGTATAAATAGTAATCATTATCAGGAGTTCAGACCCTCAGATGAATAATAGTCTGGTCAGGGTCTGGACTGTTTGCAAAATTTCACCTTTAACCAGAAGATTAACTCTTAAAGAGCCAAAAATGACGAAATTGAATTTACAAAAACTGTTGATCAAGGTGATAGAACCGCCTCATCTGGGTCTGCACTGTTTGCCCTCTAGTCTTTGTATGCTCAATTTGACAAGCTTGAACAAATTTTCTTTTAAATTTTGCAGATGTAACCTTGGTTGTAAGCTTCTTTGGCACTTTAAGGGTTTAAAGTATTTATAACGATAGAAGGAGTTTTCAAAGAAATCAATGCCTGTTATTTCTTTTGCAGTGTTTAAATTTATCGGAAGAGGAATTGAGTATACGAGAAGTGGATTTTATAGATATTGTAAATGACCCATTAGACCCAAAACATTATAAAGTAGAAGAGGTGAGTATTAGTTATTTTAGAGATTTACCTTGTTCATTAACCCTTAAAGTGCCAAAAATTAAAATTGTTGAATTGGCAAACAGTGTAGATCCAGATGAGGTGGCTCATAATGAGCCACCTCATCTGAATCTACACTGTTTGCCTCTAGTGTTGTTTTCAAATTCTCAATATGATATCACTTGGACGAAACATTTTTTTTTAGCTCACCTGAGCCAGAGGCTCCGGGGGAGCTTATAGTATGGTCAGGCTTCGTCGTCCGTCCGTCCGTCCGTCCGTCGTCCGTCCGTCAACAATTTCAAACGACTTCTCCTCTGAAACCGCTGGGCCAATTGTAACCAAATTTCATATGTAGCCTCCAGGGCTCATGGGAACGAAAAGTTGTTCAAACGGTCCTGGTCACATGACCAACATGGCCGCCATGCCCATATATGGTAAAAACCTAAAAAAATCTTCTTCTCCAGAACCAGTAGGCCGATGGCCTTGAAACTTGGTATGTAGCATCGGGTACGCAAGTACTACCAAGATTGTTCAAATTATGACCTTGGGTTGACCTTGACCTTTTTTACAGTAAGGTCAAATTTGCTTCCTTGTGCTTTTATATGGCAAAATGCTAGAACATAAGATATCTTGGAAACTGTTGAAAGTTTTGGGCTAAAAATTGGTATCTACAGTCATCTTAATTAGTACATGAAGATTTATGAGTACAAGAGGTCAAGGTCATTCTTTGACCTTTGACCCAGAACTATTATGTTTTGACAATTCCAAACAATGTCCTCAAAAGTCCCTGGGCCAATTGAAACCAAATTTCAAATAGAGCCTCCAGGAGTTGAGGGAACAAAAACTTACTCATACAGTCCAGGTCACATGACCAATATGGCTGCCACGCCCATATATGGTAAAAACCTTTGAAAATCTTCTTCTCCAGAACCAATTGACCGATGGCCTTGAAACGTGGTATGTAGCTTTGGGTACTCGAGTACTATCAAGATTGTTCAAATTATGACCTTGGGTTGACCTTGATCTTTTTTACGGCAAGGTCAAATATGGGAAAATGCTAGAACATAAGATTTCATGGAAAGTTTTGAAGATTGATGCCTAAAAATTGGTATATACAGTTATCTTAATGAGTACATGAAGATTTGTGAGTACAAGAGGTCATGTTCATTCTTTGACCTTTGACACAGAACTCTCATATTTTGGCAATATCAAACAATCTCCTCAAAAATAACTGGGCCAGTTGTAACCAAATTTCATATAGAGCCTCCAGGGGTTTGAGGGAATGAAAATTTGTTCAACCGGTCCAGGCCACATGACCAACATGGCCGCCATGCCCATATATGGTAAAAACCTTTGAACAATCTTCTTCTCCAGAACCAGTTGACCGATGGCCTTGAAGCTTGGTATGTAGCATTGGGAACTCCAGTACTATCAAGATTGTTCAAAATTATGACCTTGGGTTGGCCGTTGACCTTGACTATTTTACGGAAAGGTCAAATGTGGGAAAATGCTAGAACATAAGATTTCATGGAAAGTTTTGAAGATTGATGCCTAAAAATTGGTATATACAGTCATCTTAATGAGTACATGAAGATTTATGAGAACAAGAGATCGAGGTCATTCTTTGACTTTTGACCCAGAACTCTGTCATTTTGACAATATCAAACAATCTCCTCAAAAGCCACTGGGCCAATTTTGAAACCAAATTTCATATAGAGCCTCCAGGGGGTTGAGGGAATGAAATTTTTTTCAAATGTCCAGGTCACATGACCAACATGTCCTTCATGCCCATATATGGTTAAAACCTTTAAAAATCTTTTTCACCAGAACCAGTTGACTGATGGCCTTAGAGTAACTTACCCTAGAGTATTGAGGCTGAATGGGCTCGGGTGAGCTACAGGACCAATGGTCCTCTTGTTAAATTCTGCAGACGTAAATTTTGTTGTCTGCTTTTTGGCGCATTAAGGGTTAAAGCTGCCACAGAGCCCCAGATAAAGTGAGCCAGTGACAGCATGAAGTTAACTGAAATGATGAAATAATCCACTGAAGTGACATTGCCGTATTTAGTTCAACCATATTTGCTTCTTCTGTTACATACATATTACACATACATACTTCAGATAAGTTAAGGATGGGAACAGAAAAGGTCACTGCTTATTTAGTTGTTCTCCATTACTGTTCTGTCTTTCACTGATAAAAGCAGGTAACTCATTGTTTGAAATACATCAAAAAGAAAAAGTCTTTAATAAAAAATAAAAATTTCATGGTTAGTATATTGCTGTTCCATTAACTCATACTTAAGGTTTATGGGTGCAACTCCTTTTTTAAGCGCACCTTTGCAAATGCAAAGGAGAGCTTGTGCTAGACCCCTGGCATCGTAGCCAAGTATGCGTTAGCGCTAGGGTTTGTGTCCACATTGGCAACTGTGATCAGGTTAACCAGTGTTAAACAAATTATCTTCAGATGCAATGTCATGGAAATGAATTTTACTGGTACTTAATATGCATATGTAATTTCAGGATCTCACTAAAGTAAAATCCAGTAAGACACAAAGAGGGCCATTTGCCAGTGACTGGAAAGTAAGTACTGCATGTACTCATTTTGCAATAAAACCCTAAATATTGGGGCAGATAGGCATGAGCAAACAGTGCAGACCCATATCAGACTTCTCCTGAAGGAGCAGTCTGAACTAGGTCTACACTGTTCCCATTCCATCTGCATCATGTATGCACGCTACTGCACTGAAAAACCAGACAGTTCAATTTGAAGGACAGTTACAGAAATTATTCTAGGTGTCCCAGTTTTTAGAAATTTGTTTGTAATGCTTCTCATCCGGTTTCCAACAGTGTATTGCAGAATATAGTATGAGGGTCATCCAATAAAGGGTGGGACATGTTTGATATTTTAAGAACCCAACCCTGGTACCTGAAAACTTTACCTTCATTTGTTAGTCCAATATCTAGCCTCCCTGTAGTATATGTTTCATCAAATTTTGCCGACAACTTATTTGGCTATGGTTCGAAATGTAAGGCACCAGATAAGTTGTTGGCCGGGATTCGCTTCATAATTAAACCACACAGGTAGGACTAAAGGTCTGGCATTTATCCAAATAGTGGTGTCCGAACATATTTTGACTGTTTCTATATTTGGTTGCATTACGTTTGAATTTTGCTTATACCATTTGGACTGTACATAAGCCCATTGATGTATGGTTGCCTAGCAACCAGTCTATTCACGGAAATATGACCTTAAGTACTATGCATGATATTCTATTGCTAAGCAATGCAAAGCCCATCAGTCATATGTTTCTTCAATATGTGCATTGTAATTTATAAAGTATACGCCACTGTTTAGAGTAAAGTGCTTACCATTATGTAAATTAACTTTTGATATATAACACCTGTCTCATCCCCACCCCCAATTACAATGCTTAAGTTTTGCTTTATTCAATTTTTAAACTAAAATCCATCACTTTTCCGATACTTTCAGTCCAAAATGAGTTATTTTAGGGAGAAGAACTCTATAAGCACTCAGCTTTTGTTCTAATCCCAAGATTGTATTGTATATTATATATATATATATGTATGTTACAATTTAAAAATGAATAAAGTATGTTTAAACCAAATGAGTTATTTTCACAAAGTATGTTTAAAACATAGTAAGATATAAAACAAAATATTTTTGGACTACAAAGGAGGGTTCCAGTAACCATGGCAACCATTTTTACAAACCTGGCCGGGACCTTTTCCCTTGCCTTCTGTCGTTGCTAGGCACCAAGAAATCAACGGTCAGATAAAAATTTGGGATACTTTGTTGTATGCGCTATAAGCTTTGCCTCACAGTCCTCATATTTCCAATATAAAAAAAACGTGTACATTCACAATTTATAAAAAATCTCCCACTCTTTATTGGATTACCCTCATACTGTGGCAAATTTATGACGCTATCCAGTCAGACATCGCATTACAGACGTTAGTGCATTAGAATTCTCAGTATAAAGTTACCGTATACGCGTTAATTTTCGCCATTGTCCAATTTTCGCGGTATTTCGCGGTCACTATGAAACCGCGAAAATTAAAAATCGCCAAATATTTTCATTTTTCTGACAAGCTGCCTTCGGTAAACTCAATGTCCATTTCCCTTGTCATTTCGACACATTTATTAACTGGTGTAATCATCGACTCACCGACAGTGCTGATTATAATTAAAACATACATGCAATAAAAAATCTGAGGATGGGATCATGCAAAAATATGACACGCTAATTGATTACATGACAATATTACACGGTTATTGATTTGTACCAATCAACATGCTAATTGCTGATGACACCTTTATCTGTTTTATTCACAGTCACTATACAATTAATGTCTGTTTATTTACAGAGTTACCAGAGTAAAAACTGTCCGAACTACATTACTTCTCTGTTACTTTCCTGCGAATACTTTGCCATTTTTATACAAGCGTTTTTAATTTTTGTGCACATGGCAGACCGCGAAAATTAAAAATCACGAAAATTAGTGCTTATATTTTGAACCAGCAAAAATTATAGCATATACAGTATCTACTTAAAGGACTTTTCCTTGCTGTGGTCTGCAGAGCATAACTGATATTGGCATCCCACTTAGGGTTAGAGTTTCTGATTAAGGCGTAGTATGTAGTGAGCAAGTGTGATTTAGGGGAGCTGCCAGGTCAGGTCTTTCTGTTTTAATGACTGATTTATAATAGCATCATAACATGATGCAAATACGATATGTAAGTCAATACTGTAATGTGCCTAAATTTTAGGACACCTAAAATAATTAATTTTCCATTTGGAACAAATGGAAAATTAATTCTTTCAGGTGTCCCAATACTGTAGTACATTACGGTGTTTATATTATTGAATGCTTTTGCAAAATCAGTGAAAATAACAAACTATCATATATAATTTGAGAAATATTCAAAGGACGCTGTGTAAAAAACATGTTTCTGTGGTTATTACCATTCAGTAGTTCTATGTCTATTTGCAGGATTCTACAAAGCCAATTATGTGTTCATATAAAGTTGTTCGAGTTACTTTTGAGGTTTGGGGTTTACAAACGAAAGTTGAATCATATGCTCATAAGGTATGTTCAAGTTTGGCAGTACTGTGTTTAGTACGGCTGGGGGGAGTACCTGAGTCCGGGTCAGGTAGACCAGTTACCCGAGAACAAATTTACTACCCATTACTCGAATGATATAATTATGTAATGTATAATTATTCTATTTCATTAAAATTCCAAATAAATAGAGCAAAGTTTAATGTAACTGTCTTATAGAAATAGCGACCACATATTGCTAACCATTTCTGTATATCATAATAGGGAGATTTCACATTTTCATCCCCTTCTTATGCACAAGTGTGCAAAAGACAAATTGTTTTACATATCATTTAATCTAAACATATATTTTCTAACTATGGAAATGCTCAAAATGCTATGGTAATGGGTAATAGGGACTCCGGTACCAGGGTACAAAATCTCTGCCCATCCCAGCCCTAGTGTTCAGAATGAATTTTGGATGAATAACTCAGCAGGCAGTGCAGATCCGCTTCGTATGACCATTCTGAAAGGAGCAGTCTGATCAATTTGCTCACCATTTTCCAAGAGTTTAAGAGACAATATTTTTAGCTTTTAGTTCCCAAAATTTTATTAAATTGCCGAAACTGATGAAAACTCTCAATAATGTTTGTTTCACCAGCAACTAGCAAGAAGTGAGACATAGGTGTTAGTTTCCAGGCAGAGTCAGCAGCATAAACTTTCCTTTAGCTCTATGGTTCATCTGTTTAGTGACCATGCACACAGACTTCTACAGATTGTTTGTTGAGACCTACCATGAGACAATAGGTCTCTCAACATGTGAGGACAGCATGTACCTGTACTAAGATCATCCTGCACAGCTGTACATATGAGCTGCAACACGAGAAAACCAACAAAGTGGTTGTGCACCCAGTGCAGATGTATTGCCAATCAGCACAAATATGGTATTTCCTGGGAGTTGCCAGCCTGAGGCCAGATATTGCTGATCAAAGTCTATGCAGTTGGCTGTATAGGTATTTCAGTATTAAAGAATCATTAAAGAAAAAAGAAAGACTCAGTTTGCACATGGGTGAAGGTGCTTGGGTACACCTCACGTTTTTCCACCATTTATACAAGAAGAACTACTTTTGTGACTTCCTGTTTGCTTCTTCTGGATAGCAAAGCCCTTCCGAAATAGGGTCTACTCTTAAAAGATAGAAATTCTCCAGGAGAAGCAATTTGTTTCCTTTAAGAGTTAACCCCCATTGAGAAGGAGACAGAATTGGCAATGGCAGAGTTACTTCCTTTTTCTGTGTACCCATTCACCTGACTTGGTTAAGGGTCACAACATGTACCAGAAGTGTAATACACAGTTCCAAGCCACACCCAGAATATCACTCAAAATCACATGATAGCGTATACCTGGCCAATGCAACGACAACTTAGCACGTGACATAGTCTCACAAACAAATCGCACGTGGTCAGTATCCAACGTAAGTTCGTGATTATACCTAACAGTCAATCGAGGGATGTATACCTGTTTAAAGAAAACAAACTAACACCACTTTTAATAAACTTACCATGCTTTGCAAGAACAGAACGCATCGGAAATGCATGATGCGCCAACTGCCATGTGTAGATCATGAGGAGGCTGATTCTTTGCCATAGATCGCCAACATTTAGCAGACACTTGCTTTTGTCATTTATTTTTCCGCCATCTTTGTGTAAGCTTGTGAGACGTAGTAACAGTATCTAAGCAGGCGGAGCTTAGCGGCTATTCTCGGAACTGTGTATTATTATAGCTGTCTGAAATTCATGTGAAATTGGAGTTGTTTCCCTTGCTACTTCAGGCTGTACGAGATGTTAATCTTCTAGGTCATAGACAAGCTATATCATGGCTAGATGAATGGATAGGTATGTAACACTTCTCTTCATTCATAATTGTGTCTTGTTTAGTGTACAAGTTGCAGATTTTGGTACCACGAATTTGCTAAACTTTGACAAAGATTCTCTGCTTCAGTAGTATTTTTGCAAGGATTTGCAGTGAAAGAATTTGAGGTTGTTGTATTCACAGAAGTTCAGAGTCTGGGCTAACAGTTTAAAAAATCAGTTTATAATATTTTGACATTGGGAAACTTTAATTTACATGATCATGAAATTGTCTCTTTGATGATTTAGTCAGTGGAGCTAGCCAGCACCTAGTCTTATCCTGTAGTTAAGTATGAGTTACTTCCATGTTTTTTTCTGCAACTTTTACAAGGGGGAACAACTTCTTAGACTTCTAATTTGCTTCATTGGAAGAAGAGTTCCTTCTAGAACAGGGTCAACTCTTTGAGGAAAGAATTTGCTTTTAGCAGAGGAAATTTTTCCTGTAAGAGCTGACCCCCTTTTAGAAGTTGGGCAAAACTGAAAATGGCAAAGTTACTTCCCCTGAAAGTGTACACCTTAATATAACTACTTGTAAATATATATATTTTTTTCTTATTGTTATAGATATGACAATGGAGGACATGAGAAATTATGAGAAAACAATGCATAAGAAAACAAACGAGAAAGTTTTAAAAGATTTACCACAACAAGAACCAACAGCACAGTCTGAAGAGTCCTGAGCAGGAGAGAAAGATGAATGGATGGGTTTTACATCTCCTCAACTGTCATGGCTAGAGATTCAGAAAAGTTAGAATTTTAATGAAAGTCCTAGGATATATATTTCTTTGTCCACTGAATACATATTTTGTGAGCCCTCAGGGCGAGGGGCTTACATCATTGTCTTTATGGACATTGATCACAGAAACTATCACAGAGTTATTGTCCAAACCTGACCTGAGTGGTATTGAAGGACTATTCTAGTGATCATCTGCCAAAAAGTATAGTCTGTCCATTCCGTATATTTATTTTGTGATAGTTTTCTGTGTAACCCATTATAATTTAGAAGTTCTTGTGATGGAATTTTGGTGAAATTTTGTTTTGTGTTAGAAATTTGTAAGATTCTTCTTTTTTTTTTCTTTTTTTTTTTCTTCATAAGTTGCACAAAAAAGCAATACAGTCTTAGAAATTGGACATGTTAGTTTCCATTTCATTTGAAACAAGCAATCAATTTATGTTTCTCACTTGCACAAACAGTTCAATTGGATCCTACAACATTAATATATGAATTTGTGGAGCAAAAGAA
Source organism: Ctena decussata (assembly GCA_963989385.1). Classification (NCBI taxonomy): domain Eukaryota; kingdom Metazoa; phylum Mollusca; class Bivalvia; order Lucinida; family Lucinidae; genus Ctena; species Ctena decussata. Next base: position 16,233,574 of record OZ022500.1, on the reverse strand, counting down.
AAAAAAATACTGATTAATGATAATTTTGAAGTTTCTTGCATAGATGGTAGGTATTGGCAAGTGAAACTGACATATGGGAGTTTGTCTCTTTAGTTGTGACTGTATTGATGTTTATAATATTTTCAGCTCAGTACCATGGTTGTTGGTATATTTTCTCAGGAATTGTTTTGCAAAACTGACACATTCATTAAATGAGCCGCGACACGAGAAAACCAACAATGTTGAGCGCCCAGCGCAGACTCGGATCAGCCTGGGCATCCGCCCAGTCTGATCAGAGTCTTCGCTGTCCGCATGGAGGTAGCTTAGACCCTTAGCTACCATTCGAGGTTTTAACGAAGAGTCTAATCAAACTGAGCGGATGCCCAGGCTGATCTGAGTCTGCACTGGGCGCACAACCACATTGTTGGTTTTGTCGTGTTGCGGCTCATATTTATTAAATGAGCCACAACAAGCAAAATTGGTGTATAACAGTTATGCATCCAGCAGAGACTCAGACCAGCCTGCATATCTGCACAGTCTGATCAGAGACCTTTTTTATCAAACACACAACATGTATGGACCCTAAGGAAACTATAGACGCAAACTGAAGGCTTTAGTTAGACTACATGGATTCACAGACTTCTTTTTGCTGTTTGCAAATATGTTAAAGCATATGGATACACCTCCATGTTTTTGTGCCAGTTTAACAAAGGGGAACAACTTTGTAGTTTCCTCTTTGCTTCCAAGGACAAAAAAGCCCTTTCAAAATGAGATCTGCTCTCAAAGGAAAGAATTTGCTCCAAGGGGAGCAAATTTTTTCCAATCTTAGTTGATTCCCACTAAGGAGGCAAAATTGATAATGGTGGAGTTGCTTCCCCTGCAAGATCACCCATACACCTGTCACACATTTTGCATGATGAAGCTGAAATCAACAGAACTGCTTAATGTTGTTGAATTATTGCTCTCTAATGAGCCTCAAAATGGAAAGTAAAAGAAGTTTCATTTTACAAAAAAAAGAAATATATAAAAATTGAAGAAGCCTTGTTTGCCTATCATATTATGACACAAATAGACCTGGTAATTTGGTGCCATATTTTACCATTATTTAGTGCACACTTTCTACGCCAGTTTTACACTTTCATATCAGGCTTATTTGTATATATTCTTTGGCTTACTTTGTACATTTGGTGGTACAGTTTTCGTGCTTTGTTTTAAAAAAACAAAAAGTGCCATAATAATTTACCAGTGTTCAGTTTTGATACATTTACATAGCTCAGACATACATTTTAAATCATAGAAGTGTCAAAATTTGATAACCATTATTCCATTTTCTTAAAACTGCCAAATTTCGATGCTGTAACTTATGAGATATTAAATTATTCACCCGTAGTTTTAGACTTTATAGATTTTGATGGTCAAATTGTGAGGAAAATATTGAAGTGCTTGTTAAAACAGTGTTTGATTTCTTGTGGAATTTTAAATGTTGATAGTAAGATGGATGATTTGGGTTTCCACCTTTCATCAGTATTTCAGTTATTTGGGGTTATTGTAGAAATTAAGAGTCTAGAGTCTTAACTACCATGTCAACTTAACTGGCCCAAATATAAAGAGATTTTGCACATCAGTGTTAAGCTTCATTAACAAGGGCAAAGCTTCTTTGACAAAGTCAGTTTGGTAAAGAAAAATATGCTTGTATGAATGAAAAAAAAAAATAGGCCACATTTTCTTTGATAAATTTATATGTTAAACTTTATTTGACCACTCTGCTAGAGGATTCTAGTAAAGTCCCACTACATGTGTTAAAACTTTTTAAATACCATATTTGTTCCAATAAATACCCAGGGGCATTGCAAATTACAAGTCATATATGTCATTTTGAAAACAAAATATCTATCGCCAAATCCCCTATTTTCTCAGTAAAAACAAGATTATGACGTTGTTGCTGTCTGTAGGAGCTGCCATTGCAAGTTCTGACCAGGAATCACCACATATGGGTTTGTTGAGAATTAAGGTGATTGGGTACACTTTCAGCGAAGTAACTCTGCCATTGTCATTTTTTTCAATTCTTTTAAATGGGGTTCAACTCTTTTAAATAAGGAAACAGTTGACTCCTATAGAAGCAAATTCTTTCATTTTAGAGTAGATCCCTGTTTGGAAGAGCTTCGATGTCCAGGCATCCCAAAAAAGGTAAAAAAATGTTTCCTTCTGTTAAAATGGCGGAAAACACTGAGGTGTACCCATGCACCATATTACAATATCACAGAATTCTCATCAAATACTCCGCTTTTAGAGAGTCCTGAAACCATGACATTATGAGTATGTAGCAATGAATTAGGGGATAACTCAGAGCTCTAGATAGGAGGGCGTATTTGGTGATAATTAGGGATAATCTTTGTTAATTCTGCATAAAAACATATGTTGTGACCCCTCATCTGAACCGTCTCGACGAGACGGTTCAGATGAGGGGTCACAACATATGGTTTCGATGAAAAATAAGAAAAATTATCCTTAATTATCATCAAATATGCCCTCTTATCTAGAGCTCTGATAACTGTCTTGAAAATTGTCATTTGGGGAGGTAAATCATCGGTTTTATGGTCGGAAATTTTGTTTTACTGCAACTCGCTAGCAGAACCGTAAAATGCATTTTGCAACCATTAAACCGATGATTTACCTCCCCAAATGACAAGTTTCAATACAGTTATCCCCATTCTAATGCCCTTTTCCACATTTTCACTTTTCATAATGTACTAGTTTGCACCCATTTCAAGCTCAGTCAGCAACATAAAACCAAATGTCAGCCAGTGAGAAGAGACGTTTCTTAATGACGTCAGGTTTGTGACAGTATATCACAGAATATACTGTCACAAATTTTTGAAGTTATCCAATCAGATGTCAAGTTATATTTGTAAGTGCATTAGAATTTTGTTTACATGCACAAAACAATGCAATAAATTTTGAGCTCAGAACAATTCAGTAGAGGGAATTATGGTGTGAATATCAGTGTAATTGTACAATAAACCAGAACCTGTTGGTCATCAATAGAGGTAAAGTTCTAGTACAGAAGAGTTTTTCACAATACACAGTTCCGAGCCACACCCAGAATGTCACACAAAATCACATGATATCGTACACCTGGCCAATGCAACGACAACTTAGCACGTGACATAGTCTCACAAACAAATCGCACGTGGTCAATACCAACATAAGTCCGTGATTTTACCTTTCAGTTAATGAAGGGATGTATACCTGTTTAAAGAAAACAAACTAACACCACTTTTAATAAATTTACCCTGCTTTGCAAGAACAGAACGCATCGGAAATGCATGGTGCGCCAACTGCCATGTGTAGGCCACGAGGAGGCTGATTCTTAGCCATAGATCGCCAACATTTAGCAACATTTAACAGGCACTTGCATCTGTCATTTGTTTTTCCGCCATCTTTGTGTAAGCTTGTGAGACGTAGTAACAGTAACTAAGCAGGCGGAGCTTAGCAGCTATTCTCGGAACTGTGTATGTTGATTTGGCAGCAGAGTATCCCTTAACAAAGCATTATACCCTGTTATGTTATAAGTTATGAAATGTCTCTATATTGAAACTGAATTCCAATTACACTTGAAATGTTGTGATATTATGTTGTTTGTTACTGACATAGTTTATAATGATTATTTATTATTGTGAGATTGTGTACTGTTATGATTCTGACCTGTTTTTAGCTCACCTGAGCACGAAGTGCTCAAGGTGAGGTATTGTGATCGGTCTTTGTCCGTCGTCCGGCGTCAACTTTTGCTTTAAACGACTTCTTCTCCAAAACTGCTAGCCGGATTTCAAAATAATTTCACAGAAATGGTCCTTGGGGGACTCTCTACCAAAATTGCTCAAATGGTTCCGCTCCGCTGAACAATATGGCCACCAGAGCTAAAAATAGAAAAACCTTTAAACCACTTCTCCTCCAAAACTGCTGGGCTGATTTTGAAATAATTTCACAGAAATGTTCCTTAGGAGACCTTCTACCAAAATTGCTCAAACGGTTCCGCTCCGCTGAACAACATGGCCGCCAGAGCTAAAAATAGAAAAACCTTTAAACAACTTCTCCTCCAAAACTGCTGGGCAGATTTTGAAATAATTTCACAGAAATGTTCCTTAGGTGACCCTCTACCAAAATTGCTCAAAGGGTTTCGCTCCGCTGAACAATATGGCCGCCAGAGCTAAAAATAGAAAAACCTTTAAACGACTTCTCCTCCAAAACTGCTTGGCCGATTTTAAAATAATTTCACAGAAATGTTTTTTAGGAGACCCTCTACCAAAATTGCTCAAACGGTTTTGCTCTACTGAACAATATGGCCGCCAGAGCTAAAAATAGAAAAACCTTTAAACGACTTCTCCTCCAAAACTGCTGAGCCGATTTTAAAATAATTTCACAGAAATGTTCCTTAGGAGACCCTCTACCAAAATTGCTCAAACGGTTCTGCCCCGCTGAACAATATGGCCACCAGAGCTAAAAATAGAAAAAAGCTTTAAACATCATCGTTTCTCAAGCCAATGGCTCGATTTCAAAAACAAGAGGGCCATGAGGCCCTGAATCGCTCACCTGAACAATTGGCAAGGTGGCTTTTACTTATCATGTCTGAAATTGTCAAAATATGAGTTTTGGGTCAAAAGTCAAAGAATGACCATGACCACTTGTACTCATAAATCTTCATGTACTCATTAAGACAACCATATATACCATTTTTAGGCCAAAATCTTCAAAACTTTCCATGAAATCTTATGTTCTAGCATTTTCCCATCTTTGACCATGCCGCAAAAAAGGTCAAGGTAAACCCAAGGTCACTATTTGAACAGTCTTGGTGGTACTCTAGTACTCCATGCTATTTACCAAGTTTCAAGGCCATAGGTGTATTGGTTCTGGAGAAGAAAAATATTAAAGATTTATACCATAAGTGGTAATGGCGGCCAAGTTGGTCATGTGACCTGGACCGTTTGAACAAATTTTCATTCAATCAACCCCTGGATTCACAATTGGCTCTTTGGCTTTTGAGGAAATGGATGACAATGTCAAAATATGAGCGATCTGGATCAAAGGTATAAAAATGACCTTGCCCTCTTGTACCCATAATTCTTCATGAACTCATTAAGACAACTGTATATACCAATTTTTTAGACCAAAATCTTCAAAACTTTCCATGAAATCTTATGTTCTAGCATTTTCCCATCATTGACCTTGCTGTAAAAGGTAACAGTCAACACAAGGTCATAATTTGAACAATCTTGATAGTACTCAAGTACCAAATGCTACATACAAAGTCTCAAGGCCATCAACAATCGGTTCTGGAGAAGAAGATTTTTAAAGGTATTTACCATATATGGGCGTGGCTGCCATGTTGGTCATGTGTCCAGGACCATTAGAAATTTTTCATTCCCTCAACCCCTCTAGGCTCTATATGAAATTTGGTTTCAATTGGCCCAGTGGTTTTAGAGCAGATTGTTTGAAATTGTCAAAATTTGAGATTTCTGGGTCAAAGGTCAAAGAATGACCTTGACCTCTTGTACTCACAAATCTTCATGTACTCATTAAGATGATTGTATATACCAATTTTTAGGCCAAAATTTTCAAAACTTACCATGAAATCTCATGTTCTAGCGTTTTCCGATATTTGTCCTTGCCGTAAAAAGGTCAAGGTCAACCCACGGTCTTAATTTGAACAAACTTGATAGAACTTGAGTACCCAATGCTACATACCAAGTTTCAAGGCCATCGGTCTACTGGTTCTGGAGAAGAAGATTTTTAAAGGTTTTTACCATATATGGGCATGGTGGCCATGTTGGTCATGTGACCTGGACCGTATGAACAAATTTTCATTCCCTCAACCCCTGGAGGATCTATATGGAATTTGGTTACAATTGGCCTAGTTGTTTTTGAGGAGATTGTTTGATATTGTCAAAATATGAGAGTTCTGGGTCAAAGGTCAAAGAATGACCTTGACCTCTTGTACTCATAAATCTTCATGTAGTCATTAAGATGACTGTATGTACCAATTTTTAGGCCAAAATCTTCAACAGTTTCCAAGATATCTTATGTTGCAGCATTTTGCCATATAAAAGCATAAGGAAGCAAATTTGACCTTACCGTAAAAAAGGTCAAGGTCAACCCAAGGTCATAATTTGAACAATCTTGGTAGTACTCGTGTACCCGATGCTACATACCAAGTTTCAAGGCCATCGCCCTATTGGTTCTGGAGAAGAAGATTTTTTCAGGTTTATACCATATATGGGCATGGCGGCCATGTTGGTCATGTGACCAGGACCGTTTGAACAACTTTTGTTCCTAAGGTCCCAGGAGGCTCTATACGAAATTTGGTTACAATCGGCCCAGCGGTTTCAGAGGAGAAGTTGTTTGAAAGTGTGGACGGACGACGGACGGACGGACGACGGACAACGGAGCCTTACCATCCTATAAGCTCCCCCGGAGCCGCTGGCTCAGGTGAGCTAAAAATTCACAGAAATGTTTTACTCATGGCTCTGAACAAAAATTGCTCAAACGGTTCCGCTCTGCTGAACAAAATGGCCGCCAGAGCTAAAAATAGAAATAAATCTTAGAATGACACAGAGGGCACAGTTATTATCCAATCATCATGAAACTTTGTCAGAATGTTTATTTATATAAAATCTAGGCCGAATTCGAATCTGAGTCTTGTGGGGTCAAAAACTAGGTCACTAGGTCAAATATTAGAAAAACCTCATGTACACTCTAGAGGACACAGTTATGATCCTGTCTACGTGAAACATTGTCAGAATGTTTACTTTCATGAAATTTATACCAGATTTGAAACTGGGCCATGTCAGGTTAAAAACTAGGTCACTAGGTCAGTTCTTAGAAAAACAGTGTGAACGCTTTTGAGGACACAGTTTTGTTCTAATCTTCATGAGACTTTGTCAGAATGTTTGTCTCCAACGAATCTGGACCAAGGGTGCAACTTGGTCATGTTGGGTCAAAAAGTAGGTCCAGGGCCATCATGGCCCTCTTGTTTTGTATCAGTGCAAGAACTGGGCATACTGCAGACCCAAGTCAGTCTGCTCTGTAGGAAACAGCATAGACCCTGATTGGATCTCAGTTTTATCTGGATAAGTTTTATAAGTTATCCTATGATGTTCCAGTTTCAGAGCATGAAGTGACCATTACTGTGCACTCAGTGCTCCAGATAAGAAGGGGTAACACAGATAATTTAGGGATAATTATCCATATTTCTCCACAAAAACATATTTTGTGACCCATCATTAGAACCGTCTCATCGAGACGGTTCTAATGAGGGGTCACAACATATGTTTTCGTTGAGAAATAAGAAAAGTTATCTTTGAATTATCCTCAATACCCCCTCTTATCTGGAGCTCTGTTAACACTGCCATGTTTTTCCACCATTTTTGTCTCACTTGCAACTAGCAGCGGTGAATATAGGTATTACATTTTGCTGTGTCAGAGGCAGCAGTTGCTTTGGTTTCATAAAAGTTGCATTGAGTTTTCTGGCTAAACTCTGTTTTGTGACAATGCAGACAGGCAAAATGTGTAGCATTCTGCATCTTGTTGTAAAGGGGAACAACTTTGTGACTACATTTGAGCCGCGACACGACAAAACCAACAATGTGGTTGTGAGCCCAGCGAAGACTCAGTTCAGCCTGGGCATCCGCCTAGTCTGATCAGAGTCTTCGCTAGGCGCTTAAAGGGTACCTAAGGGTCTTAGCTACCTCCATGCGGACAGCCAAGACTCTGATCAGACTGGGATGCCCAGGCTGATCTGAGTCTGCGTTGGGCACACAACCACATTGTTGAGCGTCGCAGCTCATTTTTGCTTCCTGGGATGACATATCCCCTTGAAAATAGAGTCTACTCTTATTGAAAAGAATTTGCTTTTACAGGAGCAAATTCTTTCCTTTAAGGGTTTACTCCTTTTGGGAAAGGAGGTAAAAATGAAAATGGCAGAGTTGGTTCCCTAGAAACTGCATCCATTCATCAGGAGATACGTGTTACCTTATTCTAAAAAATTATTTTGATGTTGACAGGCAATAAAATTTGTGCAAATGTGTATTAAGCCCAGAATGTAAAACTAGGAAACAGTCCATATATATGAAGAGGGAAGACTCGAATCAGTCCTTGCACGATGGTTTTCAGATGGGTAAAGAAACACTAGAGCCACGTCATGAAACTTCAACAATGTGGCATTGGTGTCAAGCAAAGGTTCTGATCAGCACATTAGTGGCCTATAGAAGCAGAGATAGCTTAAATGATATGAATAAGTGTAATTGTAGTCTGATCAGAGCTTTTGCTTGTCACATCAGCCATCTATGGAAATGATGCAAGCCAAAGAGGAATCATGAGGTCTCATATTACCCAGTATAAATGAAGAGGATAATCTGAGTATCACATGACCAAATTTCTACATTGTTGGTAGTCACATGATGCGGCTCAGTCAAGATCCATTTGTACAGGCTGGGCTTTGCATGTATAGGTCCTTTGTTTTCAAGAGGTGGGCAATAGCACAGTCATCGATATTCCTAGCATTATTTGAGCTGGGACATGCAAACAGTTGCTTAACAGATATTGGACAAGCAAAGACTTAGACTAGCCTGGCTAACAGGCAGTCTGATCAGCGCCTTTTACTGTTTATAGACAATATATGTGGATTCAGAAAAATCTACTGACTCAGAATGAGATAGAGCAACGAAATTGCACTCCAGGTATTGTTTTTTTTCATTTTATCTTTTTCTGAAATACCCGGAGACCAATCAAAAAATAAAATCGGAGTTACATCAAGTTATTAGACCAAGAATGAGAATGAAAGCTTTAGCCTAAAATAAAGGCTGTAGATAGTCTGCATGGAATCTCAGACTTGTTCTAGTCTTTGCTGTTCGCAAATATGTTAAGCCCATTCCTGTGTGATGTGACTCATTTCATTCCTTGTTATTTATTGCCATTTATAACATAATATTGTTACAGAATACCATAATTACACTCAATATTGGGACAAAAGGGTAGAGCAAAACCTTAGGCCGTTCCAAGAGCTGAGGCATCTTCAGCATAGTGGCACTCGCTGAGTGCTTTCTGTAGACCAATATACTGTACCAAGCTGCACATAAATTGTGTGCAGCTTGGTACCAGTTTATCGATCAGCAGCCAGCAGTCACATTGTTGAATATATCTCTGGACTGCAGATCAGTTTGCGCATTGTTTTCCGAGCACATCTATTTGTAATAACACCAACTCATCCATATTTAAGGAAAATAATCGCTGTAACTGGTTAACCCTATTGCACTCAGAATGGCCAAAACTCTATGGAGTTGGAGTTTCCATAGAGTTTTGGCCATTCTGAGTGCAATAGGGTTACGGTAATGTTTTTTGCCATTTTTATAAAGGGAAACAACTTTTTGACTCCCTGTTTGCCTCCATGGATGACAAAACCCTTCCAAAAAGAGTTCTATGTTATATTCTCATAGGAAGGAATTTGCTCTTTAGTTGGCCTCTATTGAAAAGGGAGGCAAAAATTATAATTCCAGATTGCTTCCTTTGAATCTCATGGTGTCCTTTTGTTAATGGTCATTATGGTATGAGAGTTTTTATATTTGTTGCTAATTCTTATTATCTTTATAAGATTTTATAGTTTAGGGCTCCAAATTTGCAAAAACTGTAAATGTGGATTTTAGCTCACCGAAGGCTCAAAGGTGAGCTTATAGTATAGGCAGGCCTCCATCATCGTCGTCGTCGTCGTCCACACTCTTTAAAGATTTCTTCTCAGAAACTACAAGGCCAGTTGAAGCCACATTTCATATGGAGCCTTTACAGGATGGGGGAACGAAAGTTTATATATTTAGTCCAGGTCACATGACCAAGGTGGCTGCCATGCCCATATATGGTAAAAACCTTAAAAAATCTTGCCTTGAAACTTGGTTTGTAGCATCTTGGTCTCTAGTACTACAAAGTTTACATAAATGATGACCTTTGGTTGACCTTGACCTATTTTATGGCAAGGTCAAATTTGGTACCTTAGGCTTTTGAATGGGAACGGCTGAAAAAGTGCATCTACCTGTTGCTGTTGTGCTTTCTGATATGCAAATGCAGTCAACTTCAACCACTATGGAATTTTAAAGGTCAAGAGTTATTGGCAGAAGGTCACTTGTCAGTCAATCTCTCAACATTTTCAAAGGACTTCTCCTCTGAAACTACTTGGTCAGCTTCAATTAAATTTGGTAAAATGGGGCTTTCTTTTCCAAACAATCCCAAAGATCTAGATCTGTCTTGTAAGATTGATCGAGATCTTTTTAGAGGGTTTTGGAAAGGAAAAATTCCATCTTTGCCTTGAAGTGATATGGTAATCAGGTGAGCTCATGCTGTGGGACAAAATTGATTTTTAGGGGATGCCATTCTATGAATAGAGCAGAAGTTAGTCCCTTGCAAATGAAACTCTACTTTCAGTTATTCAAAAAGCTCCTTTTGTATTTTATCTATAGACATTTTATGGATATTTTTGTTGTTTTATGTTCCATTTCATTACATTCTTGTTATTTTTTTACTTTATAAACTAAATTTATTAATATTACAATACCTTGAAATTCTGAGTATTGGAACAAATAGTTCTGAGCAAACAGTGCAGACCCAGATCAGAGTCTACACTGCTTGCTATTCCATCTGCATCTTTTGGATGCATTACTGCTTTGTAAAACCATACCGTTCCATTGTTCAAACAATTTAGATAATTTTTGGGGTGTCACAAATTTTAGCAATATTACTGTATTGAGAAGTTGTTAACATTACAATATGAATGTTGAACAAAATATGTGTCTGGGTCTTTATTGAGATTCAGCTGATAAACTACGCAGGCTGTCATTGTTATAGAATTCTCAAGATTTTCTTTGTTAAGCATAATGTGCTGTTGCATATGAGCATTGTGATGTAATGATGATGTCATTAATAAAATATTTGTAAAATGGTTTTAAGTTTCTTCTCATTTTTTCTCCACTGGGTCGTTTATGTGATGTAGTCTCATCCACTTTAACACTTACTGGTGAAAATATAGTAGTTGAAGTGGCAAATATCATAGGTACAGGTGAATGCAGCTTATCATGAGCCACCTCATCTGGAGCTACATTGTTTGCCTTCTGGGCCCAGTTGTTCAAAACATTGTTAGCCTAACAAGCTGAGCTCGTTAAGAGATCAGTTTTGTGACTTTATAGCCAAATGCACTGATATTTTTTTTTGTTGAAAAATATGTGAGAAGCTTTTGCAATGCAAAAGCTTTTTACATTTTACAAAAAAAATATTGGCATATTTGTGATATTAACGTTTTAAATTTCAACGTCACGTTAACTAACAACGTTAGTTTTGAACGACTGGGCCCTGGTTTTTGAATCCTGAATATGATATAGCTGGGACAAACACTTTTTTATAATTCTGTAGATGTAAACTGGGTCATCTGCTGGTTGGTGCTTTAGGGATTAACCTTTAACCACTTTCACTTTCATATTGGATTCTTTCATCTTTTGATTTAGCCTGATGATAGTAACCATTTGGATAGAGGTATGAGTATGCAATTACCCAAGTTAAGTACTGTTTGCCAGACAATTCTATTCCTGTAAAACTTCCCCATCAGATAAAGAATAGACTAGTCCAAGAAGCCATTATAAAAATGGCAGTCCAAGGAAAGGGCCAAGGGCAAGGCAGACTGTAAAATTGGTCAGCTTAAAGTATCCATAGTCCTACTAGTGGTAAAAACATCTAAAGTCAAATCATTGTAAAAAGCAGTTCAACCTTTGCGTTTGGTAACAAAATGAGGGTTCACGTACATATATTGAGTCACATAACTGGCAAAAAGGAGAGAAAACAAGTTTTGAAAAATAACAAGTCACTCCACAAAATACAATTTCCTGGTCTGGTTTCCTGTCTAGAAATGCTTTTAAACAGGTGGGATAGTGTTTGGGGCTCCACGCCTGTACATTGTATTGTTACCATTTTATTAAACCTATTGAAATCGAAAGTAGGCCAACTAAAATGACACAAATAATTTTTCAAACCCATTTTATATGAAACTCAAGGATGTTTAATTTGTTTAAAGCTGGCTAATCACGGTCACTCACATTGACAAAACTTAGCGAGAAGCAGTGATATCTCAAGATGAAATTTTTTATGCTGATAGAGCAATGGGGCCTTTAAGATGTCTGGATACACTTGCAGGTGAAGCAGATTAATTTTTTTCCTCCCTTCTCAATACACAGTTCCGAGCCACTCCCAGAATGCCACTCAAAGTCACCTGATAGTGTATATCTGACCACTGCAACGACAACTTAGCACGTGACATAGGCTCACAAACAAACTCGCACGTGGTTCAATGTCTTACATAAGTCCGTGATTATACCTTACAGTAATGGAGGGGTGTATACCTGTTTAAAGTAGGCGTGGTTTTCGGAACTATCAATGAGGTTCAATAGTTGCTCCTCTAGGATCTAGTTCTTTCCCGTAAGAGTAGACCGCTTTGGAAGGGCTTTGTCTTACAAGGAACCAAGCAGGAAGTCATAAAAGTTGTCTCCCTCTGTAAAAATGGCAGAAAACATGAGGTGTACCCAGACACCTCCAGTGGCAAATGAAAAATGTTTGGCATGGCTGCAAAGGATGCTATTAAATTACTTATACTGTAAATTGCAGTGCTCCAGATAAGAGTGGGTACTGAAAATAATTCTAAGATAATTTTTCTTATTTCTCAACGAAAACATGTGTTGTGACCCCTCATTAGAACCGTCTCAGTGAGACAGTTCTAATGATGGGTAACAACGTGTTTTTAAGGAGTAAATTCAGTAATATGATTTCAGTTCAGTTCAGTTCCATTCTCTTATCGACGTTACCCAAGTGGCTCAACGGTACGTAACCATAGTTGCACACACTTGGCGCCGTGTGTCCGTCCAAGAGTAATATGAAAAATTATCCCTGATTTATATATGTTACCCTTCTTATGTGGAGCTCTGTAGTAAGATAAATAGAATCTATCATTGGTCTCCGATGCGGACAGGGACAGCCCCGGATCCAGGGGGTGGGCTTTGGGGCTACAGCCCCGCCATCTGGGCCTCTGTCTTATATAAATGATATAATATGTAGGCCTTCAGATGATAAGGAGTATCTGATGACAGTTTGAAATAAGTTGTCCATGTGGTTATATTGAAATATATGTTGTGACATCTCATTAGAATCGCCTCGCTGAGGCGATTCTACTGTGATGTCACAACATATGTTTCAAGGCAAAAAAGAATATAAATAAATCTCATCAAATTTATCCCTAATTATGTCATATATTTTCAAGTCCCCCCACCCCCTCCCCCCCCACCTCCTACCCTTACACACACACATACATTCCAGCCCCGCCAGTGATCAAGAGCCCCACCAGTACGTGTTGGTCTGGATTCGGGCCTGAGGGAAATCCCAACCCTCGGGCACACGGGATGTGTCGGAAACGAGGCTTCCGACACACCCTGTGTGCCCTCGGGTTGGAATTTTCCTGTCCGCGCAAGCCTCGTTTCCGACACATCTCGTGTGCCCTCGGGTTGGGATTCCCCTGTCCGCATCGGAGACCAATGATTGATTATTTTTCTTACCTACGATAATAATTCAAATTGAACGGGGAATTATTATTCCATGCGAACGTATACAAGCGTAAGTAGTATTGTGGCGTAACGTCAACGTTATTTAAATGTCAGTTGGTAACGTCATCAAAATGGCGGCACCCTCGCCAGTTTGTGTGAAACATTGACTATTTCGGATTTTTTTTTTCGATTTTAAGACATAGAAACAGATAATGATGGACTTATAAAGAATGAATTTCTTTGAGGAAATTCATTTGAATTAGAGTTTAGATAATAATATTTGATAAAAGTGACTTTAAACAAAAAAATAAGACGAATTTTTATACAATCGCGGACCGCGGATGAAATCACATTATTGGACAAAAATAATTTATTCATACGTCACAATCACATGCACGAATAAGAAAAATACCTCTGCCTGGTCACATAACACACGTGGTCAAAATCGATATTCTTTACAGGCCGTGAGGAAATAGGTAATTTGCATTTTAATTTGAAGATTATTTTCCATTCCACATCTATCGAATAAATACGCATTTTCTCATAACTTTTACGGTTAATTATGAGACTATTACATATTGTCTAACGAAATTTTGTTGAAATATTTATTTCTGAAAACATGAAATGAACGAGGGAGACAATCTTTAAAGATATACTCCCTTTATGATAATAACAAAAATGATTTGATGAAATATTTCATGCAATACCTCCGACATGGTCTAACTATACTTTTGAATTAGAGTTTCGATAATAATATTTGATAAAAGAGACTTTAAACAAAAAAAATAAAATAAATAAGATGAATTTTTATACAATCGCGGACCGCGGATGAAATCGCATTATTGGACAAAAATAATTTATTCATACGTCACAATCACGTGCACGAATAAGAAAAATACCTCTACCTGGTCACATAAACACACGTGGTCAAAATCGATATTCTTACAGGCCGTGAGGAAATAGGTAATTTGCATTTTAATTTGAAGATTATTTTTCATTCCACATCTATCGAATAAATACGCATTTTCTCAAAACTTTTACGGTTAATTATGAGACTATTACATATTGTCTAACGAAATTTTGTTGAAATATTTATTTCTGAAAACATGAAATAAACGAGGGAGACAATCTTTAAAAAATAGTGCATAAAGTATAGAATCGCCGAGCCGGGCTTATCGCATTTCATTGAGCGAGTAGTGATACACAGAATTCAAGCTCGTGTGAGCTGTTCAAGCCCATGGGCAAGACAGAATTTTCCAGCACCGCTAAAAATAGAACAAACTCTGTCTCGTAGGTAAGAAAATATTCAATAGTCACGATATCACATGCAGACTGATTTAATTAATAACAGAGCAGTTCCTGAGCCAAAAAAACACCATAAAATATGTATAAGTACCAGGAACTGTTTGTGATGGCATGCTTTGACAATAAATATTGTTTTATCTTCTGCAATGAAATTTTAATATATTATTTGGCTGTTACCTTTCTGGACTTCCACAACGCCTGTTCAATTCAAAACTCAAATTAATAATGCAGTATACTCAGCATGTTTGACTTTCAGCGCCTCAGAAATATCAGTATGATCTTTTATCAGATCTGTAAAATTTGATTTATGTTGTGTTCTCACATGTGTGGTCTCAGAGAAAGAGGGTCTCGTACTTGCTTATCACGCAGCTGAAAAATTCGGTCTTCTGTAAAAATTCTGGGCAGACACGTTTCAATAACTATCGTGATGTCTTCGAGGCTTAAGCACCATTCATTTGTAACTGTCAGAGAGTGGTTTCCCCCCCCCCCCCCCCCCCCCCCCCCCCCCCCCCCCCCGGAAAAATGGCCATAGGCAGGACGACTATATGGTGGATTGTCCGGACCTCAAAGAGCCACTATTCCCCCCCATAGTCCCGTTTCCCCCACCGGAAAATTGGCTATTAGTGAATTTGGTATGGCTATCGGTATTTTGCGGAACGGAACGAAACGGAACGGAATGGAACAGAGACAGTTCACGGAATTAATTGCATAAGAAATGTATCAGTTTTTCAACGGAGGTAATAAACATAATTGATTAAAAAAAATCAATATGCAAATTTAGCAACCATATTTTTTAAATAATCAATAATTGCTAATTTAAGAAACGAGGAGTGTGTGATTTCTTTCCATCGCAGATATTTATATACGCACACAATCGCATGAAAGCTTACAGGAAGATGTACGAACGGGTGCTTTGTCCAGTCATGTTTGATTTGGCAGGTAGTTTATTACAAGGAAATAATAATCGGACGTGTGTCCCGATGGGAGTCGAGCCCACGACTCCTGCATAAAAGGCGAACACTTGTCCAGGCACTCCGCTGCGCGCACGCACAGATGAACGCTTGTACAAACACAAAATTATACAAATTTATGCACACAACCACGTGCACTCATAGCCGTGTTTGGCTAACACGGAAAAGCAAAATGCCTACCTGTTTTCCCAAAAACAAAAATAAGACAGACTGATGGACACATGCATGCGGTTCTAGCATCTGTTATCCATCGATATTTTACGGACAGATACTCGTATTTCTGTTTCAGTTATGAACCTCTCTATGATGATTGAAGAAGGAGCATATTCCATTGTGTAGCGTGTTTTCCTGAAATCATTTTACCAGGGGGAAAATCCACTATACAGGGGAAAAACGGCTATGCAACAACACCTATAGTAGATTTTCCCCGAGGAAAATTGGCTATATAGTCATATTTCCGGGGGGGGGAATTTTACTATATAGTCATTTTCCGGTGGGAAATTCTACTATGGAAAAATCATAGTCATTTTTCCGGGGAGAAAAACTACTAGGGGGAAAGCTACTCTCTGACGGTAACCACAGCCTCCATAAGCCCAAGTATATGCCTGCGCGCGCAGCAGGAACGAGCCAGAGCTCTGCAAATCCGTGCACTGGGTGCATTTGTCTCAGAGTGTGTCATCTTTGGTGCTTAAGCACTCAGCAGAATCAGAAAAAGAAAGAAAACAAAAACAAAGGCAGCTAGTTTGAACATTGACACCGGAAAAAGAACCGTACTGCATATGCAAGCAGTGTTTTGGTCAGCCTTATAGCCCTAGAATATAGTCTTACAGATTCTTCTTCTATGCTCTGTAGAAAAGAACAGAAAATACTCTGATCAGGATGCGCAGACTGATAATGGAAGTCCGTGTTTGCACATGCTTTTCTATACCTTTCTCTTGCCACAGTCCATCTGAGATACCAATCTCAATACAGTTTACTGCCCATAAAATGACCATGAAACACCATTAAATTGTGTTCTCGGACGTAAACGTAACCTGAGCACGGAAATGCAATTGATTCTGAACTAAAATAGATGTAAAGATAAAAGAAATGAGAATTCGAAAAAGAAACTATGCTTATATGAAAACAAACTAAAAGAAAAATAAAGCAAGAGCCACGAATAATTTATCAGATGTCTGGTTTTCACACACATTTTTCTCTTCTTTTTTTCTCAGATGATTATTGTTTTTTGTTTTGAGCTAGCTCTACTTCTCTAATTATCATTGAGCAGAAGACCGGGGTTAGTTTACAAGGATACTAAAAAGGTCAAAACAACATTTATACACCTGTAATAAATACAGGAAAATATACCCGTAAATTACAGCTGTCCTTGAAACTCAGCAGGTACAGCTGTATCTTACACGTGCACCCGTCTTCGCAAAGTGGCCGGAATCGCGGTAGCCTAGTTCGCGCGTATTGTACCCTTAACTTGAAAAAAGGTCTTAACCCAGAAAAACAGATCTTAATCCAGAACCTAATATTGCTCTTATCCAGGAAAAGGATGGACATCCTTAACCCGGAAAAATGTCTTAACCAAGAAAAACGAATCTTAACCCAGAACATAATATTAGGATATATGTCCTGTCAACAGTATTTCAGTCATATCAGGAGGATGGACGGTGATAATGAAAGGCTGTGTGCAATGGAACCTCGTTTATGGTAGGAAAGATTCTCGCATCAAGCGGGGCTCGAACCCGGTCCGCTAGATCAGTAGGCCAGCACTTTTAAAACCCTTTGAGCTACCGGGTTTAAGCAGTTCTTAAGATATTTTCTTCACAAACTTGTTCCTATACAAAATGCCTATGTCTGAAAAAGGGACACAACTCAACCAAACAATTATGAAACAAGCTCAAAAGTTAATCAGGTCATCTACATCTTGGTCCTAACCTGCATGCCAAATATATTGATCCTAGCTTATGCGGGTGTTTTTTTTTTTTTTCAAGATATTTTGTTCACTAGCTTGTTATTTCCAAAATGCCTATGTCCGAAAACGGGGTATAAAGCAACCGAAAATGTATAAAAATGGCTCAAAAGTAAATCAGGTTATCTACATCTTGGCCTGTAATTGTATGCCAATTATTTAGGGTTTCTTCAGATATTTTGCTCACAAGCTGTTCCTATACAAAATGCCTATGTCCGAAAAATTGTCTGCCTCAACCGAAAATTTACCAAATACGCTCAAAAGTTTATCGGTTCATCTACACCTTAGTCTTTACTGTATGCCAAATATAAGGGTTGGTTGGTTGGTTGTTTTGGGTTTAACGGCCCTTTGAGACAGTATTTAAGTCTAAATCGGGCCGAAATATAAGGGACCTAGCCTAAGCGGTTCTTCAGATATTTCGTTCGCAAAATGCCTATGTCCGAAAACGGGGAATAAATTAATAGGAAATGTATGTAATAGGCTTAAAAGTTAATCAGGTCATCTTCATCTTCGCCAGTAATCGTATGGCAAATATAAAGATCATAGCTTCAGGGGTTCTTAAGATATTTTGTTCACATGGCTGTTCCAATGGGAAATTTACGAAATATGCTCAAAAGTTGTTCATCTACAGTGCATGCTATATATAAACATGTTACCTTAGGCGGTTTTTCAGATATTCTGTCATATATACAATGCCTATGTCTGAAAAAGGGACATAACTCAACCGAAATATTACGAAATATGCTCAAAAGTTGATAAGTTCAACTACACCTTGTTCAAAAGCTGCATGCTAAATATAAGGATCCTAGCTAATGCAGTTCTTCAGATATTTTATGCACAAGCTTGATCCTATACAATATGCTTGTCTAAAAAAGGGGAATTTCTCAATAGAAATTTTCGAAATAGGCTTAAAAGTTAATCAGATCATCTACACTTTGGTCTGTAACTGTATGCTCAATATCAGGATCCTATATAAGCATAAGCAGTTCTTCGAATATTCTGTTCACAGGGTTGTTCCTGTATAAAATGACAAAGTAAAAAACGCGGCATAACTTCTGAACAACAAACCCCACGGTAT
Source organism: Ctena decussata (assembly GCA_963989385.1). Lineage (NCBI taxonomy): Eukaryota > Metazoa > Mollusca > Bivalvia > Lucinida > Lucinidae > Ctena > Ctena decussata. Next base: position 16,214,665 of record OZ022500.1, on the reverse strand, counting down.
GTAGGCAAATTTACGTACACGAATGTATTACTTACGAGACATTGCGGGAAACTGCGCGTGTAAATTAAACAACTTTTTATTCTGACAGTTTTTCTCGAATATATCTGCACTGTCTAAATATTTTACAGATCTGTTTTTACAGTGATATTGGGCATATTTCCTCAGTCTATCTAGAAATGTTTAGACGCTGAAGATACACTCTCCGTGTTAAGCCTGATTTTGAGAAAACATGTAGATTTTGCATTTTTCGCCAGGAAGCAACATTTAATTTCTTAGTTCCTTTATCACTGGCAAAAATGAACCTATCTGCGGGTGGCCTACCTAGTGCTCTCTACAACCACGGTTATGTCAGATTCCAACTTTATACATTACAAGAATAAACAGCCATGTTTCACAGGAGGGGTCTACCTTTTCGCATTTACGACCATCTCAGCATTTTGTATTGCGCAACATAAACACGAATCCTGACACGACCATCGACATAACTCTGGTATTAAATCATCTGTATCAGAAAGTTTGCATTAAATCACGTCTTCTACTCAATCTAGATATGCAGTAATTAAAGCGCTCCAAGACAGTTTTGCCGAACTTCCATGACTAAAATGACCCTAATCCTCCCTTTAATACAAATGAAACCTCACTCGAAAGCTATTCGATCGTCTTATAACTATGTTAGCCATGGTATTTCGGTAAAGCAGTGTTTTGTAACGCTTTACTGCATATCTAGATTGAGGAGAAGACATAATCTAATGCAAAACTTCCAATATGTACGATATCATACAAAACTTTTGTCGATGGTCGTGTCAAGATTTGTGTTTTGTTGCGCAGATGGTAGTAAATGTTTAAAAGGAATCCTGAGATGGTCGTAAATGCGAAAAAGTAGACCCCTCCTGAGAAACATGGCTGTTTATTCTTGAAACGTATAAAGTTGGAATCTGATTAAACCGTGGTTGTAAAGAGCACTAAGTAGGCCACCCCTGATGATTTCAGTTTTGCAAAAGATAAAGGAATAAAGACTGTACATGCTGCCTTCTTGCGAAGTAATAGAAAAATGCAAAAATCTGCTTCTCAAACTTAGGCTTAACACGGTGAGTGCATCTTCAGCGTCTATATGTTTCTAGATAGAAGGAAATATGCCCAATATCATTGTAAAAACAGATCTGTAAAATATTTTGTCAGTGTAGATATATTCAAGAAAAACGGCAAGAAAATAAAGTTGTTTACCTGTCACGCGCAGTTTCCCGCAATGTCTCGTAAGTAATACTTTCGTGTACGTAAATTTGCCTACATACCGTGAATCCGACGGAGGAAAGAAAATACGGATCCGCGTTTTTTTTTTTTTTTTGTTTTTTTTTTTCACGTACACGCGACATGTAAAAATTCATGATCCTATCATAATGATAAGTGTTTTTTTTAGTTTCCCAGCTGCCAAAAAGCATCACAGACAGACAGACGGACAAGCCCAAACCAATATGCCCGCTCAACATCTCCGAAGTTGGGGTCATAATTAGAGGAAATCTATGTTCCTACCTCTTGAATATTTAGTAAGGTAACACAAATTTACAAAGAGGACGACAGATCATCGCTACCACCAAACTACAGACCAATCATATTCATTGAACTAGGTAGGAAAAGTAATGGAATGTTGGGTTTACAAACGTCTATGCACAGGCTATTGACGCTAGTCAATACCAAACCATTCAAACCAACCAACCAACCTAAGCCTAAGAAGTTTTTGTATTGGTTCCATGGATGCAACGTCAATGTCCTGTGGTCTATGTCACTGTAAATCATAGATCATACATACAATACATTCTGCTTTGTACCTTGCTCCAGCTGCCGCCCTCTTGATCTGAGATCACCTTATGTTCCACCAATAAAATTAATATTTATTGAGTTACTAAAATAGTAACATATTGCCACAAAACATGACTCTAGTCAGACGATTTCATCAAATATGGATGATTATAGTGTGAGATTTTTGGGTGAGATATCTATTATCAGATTAGTACGGACCAGACTCGTCTGACACCATGTGCAAATTGCATATGCCCGTCAACCTGCGCACATCAGCCCATGCAAAGTTTGTCCGGACAATAAATGGATATTGAACGCTCTTGCACAAACTGTAATAGACATTCGTAAGCGTATATGTGTGAAAGCAATAATTTCTGAGAAAGGACCGTGATACCTCGCCCCTGCTTTGATGTAACCCTCCGGGACTGTGGAGCTCATGCATCTTATCTGACAATAGTTATTACGCTTAAGGGGTATGGGTACACTTTCAGGCGAAGCAACTCTGCTATTTTCATTTTAACTCCCTTCTCAATTGGGGTCAACTCCGAAAGGAAAGAATTTGCTCCTATGGGAGCAAATTCTTTCCTTTAAGAGTAGATCCCATTACTTGTACTTCAATTTTCAATATTCTGATATCATATTACTGAAGACGGGTTGGCAGTCATGCATCAAATTTTACATCTCAGTAATCTCTCTGCTGTCAAGAACTGCATATCCCTGATATCAGTTCGAGGGCCGAAGGACCGGAGGTCGACGGTAAATGTGGGGTTTTATATGAAAAACGACATATCGTAAATTTGATACATTTTTATCACATTTTCAATGTGCAAAACTCATTCGTTTTATTTTGAAGTCGCAATGAACGCAACAAATTTTAATAGACAATAATAATTTATGGTTTCTGGGAAATGATGACAATTATAGAAAATAAATTGGAGTGGTTTTGCTTTTTCTAAAAAAAAAAAACATATGAGCCGCGACACGAGAAAATCAACAAAGTGGTTGTGCGCCCAGCGCAGACTCAGATCAGCCTGGGCATCCGCCCAGTCTGATCAGAGTCTTCGCTGTCCGCATGGAGGTAGCTTAGACGCTTAGCTACCCTTTAAGCGCTTAGCGAAGAGTCTGATCGGACTGGGCGACTGCCCAGGCTGATCTGAATCTACGCTGGGCGCATAACCACTTTGTTGGTTTTCTCGTGTCGCGGCTCATATATGTTGTAGGGACCCGTTAAAAATACTCGCCAAGACGATTTCCATGAAAACCCACAACGTATGTGGTCAGACTGTAACTTTATCAGCGTGTGCAAATAAGGATACGTTCCGCAGAGCCACCTGGGGAGCATCGTTATGAGAAAAGAAACAACTTTCACTATTTATTGCTGGTCGACGATCGGTTCTGTCGTTACAGTGTATAAAATTTTATGATAATGGAATGACGTCAGCAAAAGGGTGTTAAAACTTCTGAAACACAAAAGGCGAATTATGTTCTTCTAGAATCGGCTTCCCTATGTCATGCTCCTGTAGATGGTTTCTTAAATATCATTACGGCCTTAACATTGATTTCCGTCCACGTTGGCCTGCAATAATTATCAAATCAGTCGACGCTGTCGTGGAGACGGTGTTGACGTGACCTCTGGTGTTTATTCTGGTTACTTATCTTATATCTTTTCGGCTGCCTGTTATCCATGCACGTCGTCTAAAGTTGTAAAATGCTCTACGGGTAAAAAATTATATATCATGACGTCTCGTTTTAAAATTCCAGCTTCGAAATGAATCGAAATTCTGCATCTAGTTGCGATATAAAGGCGCAGCTTGCCAAATAAAGCCCGAATCCAACTTTCAATTTGATATTGTAAGAGGAATGGTATATGTAAGACCTAATCTTTTTTCATAGACCACAGTGCAGCACATCTTCGCTAAGTCCTGGCCGATTTGGTCGACCTATGATTTCAAATTTGTGATATGGACATGATCATATAATATATGTGTTGTGAAAATTTTGTGGACGTCGCTTCATTTGCTTTTGAAATATTTACTGAATAAAAGGGTGGGAGTTTTTAAATCCCTTCAGTATATTTTCATTTCAATCGCTACAAGGCAACAACACAATAGCCATACAAACAAAAGTTTCCCCTGATGATAATGCATGCCGTTTTTAAACTACACTTGCTTCCCGGGGAAAACGAAGCATTACAGTCTACACCAAAGAGTATAGACAACAATGTCCCACAATCTGCCCCATTTTAAAGCTCTTTTTACCTATGGCAGTGAAATACACTTCTCAAAATATTTCAAGGAACAGCTGACATTCCCCTAGATATTACTACAACGTATCAGTCCATTGGAATTGGCGGGATCAATACTGGACCAGAACTTGTGCAACACGCCTAATAACTGGAAAGTCCGTGTCTTTGTCGATTGAAAGTAAATAACTCTCAAAGTGAAGATGTGCTGCACAGTGGTCTATGAAAAAAGATTAGGTGTTACTTTAAATATTTTGAGAAGTGTATCATGTAAGCAGGAAAATGTTTGCAGTACCACGGAAAATCAGAGTTCTGGAGGAATAAGGGATTTCTCTAGAATTACATGATATGTAAGCTAGGGCTTACATTTGTGCCTGTAGTTTCTCCAGGGCGCAAAGTGTCTGCAGACAGCAAATACTCTGACCAGACTGCGCGGATGCGCAGGCTGGTTTGAGCCTTTGCTGTTCGCACATGTGTTATGCACCTTATTCGCATGTCGCAGCTCAAATTATGAATTAGAAGAGCCAATGATAAAATGGGCCGCGACACGACAAAACCAACAATGTGGTTGTGCGCCCAGCGCAGACTCAGATCAGCTGAGGCATCTGCTCAGTGTGATCAGACTCTTTACTAAGCGCTTAAAGGGTAGCAAAGGGTCCTAGCTACCTCCATGCGGACTGCGAAGACTCTGATCAGACTGGGCGGATGCCCAGGCTGATCTGAGTCTGCGCTGGGCGCACAACCACTTTGTTGGTTTTCTCGCGTCGCGGCTCAAATAAAGATGGCGATTACTTATACACTATTCTGAATCTTCAGCGCTAATTCTGTTAAAAGTCAAAATATCATTCCAAGCTCTGTCCCAGTTCTTACGGAGATGAGAATACTTTGCAAGCAAAAAGATTGAAGATTGTACGTATTTTGATAAATGTTCCGATTGCATCAGGTTGTAAGAATGTCCATGTTCCATGTCATGGTGAAAAATACCAGTTTTTGCCACCAGAAATCCTGTCACGTAAACATCGTCAATCCAGAAAAATGGTACTGATTTTGATGCTCTATACAATTTGTCAACAACGTCGACAGACATGACGTACGCAAATCCTTCACAATATGGCGGATATTTTGTGTATGGATAGTCTTTTAGCGTAACAAACCATTTGTCGCTAGGTCTACGCACGGGTCCCTGGCGTTTAAAGGTTGAGCAATATAAAAATCGTTCTATTTCTCCATCTGGTGACTTTTGAAAGAGAAATGACATCAAATGGTATATATCCACCATTGTGTCGTCGTCTGTCTTGAGAACAAATTTTGTATGGTTGCAATATTTCATTGTCCAATGAAGTCCCATCACATGTTTGTATGTAAGATTCTTGTAATGATCAATAAAATCAGCTTGGACCATATCGCGATAAGTTCTACTTTCTTTCTGAATAGCTGCTAAACTGGAATTGTCCGAAGGTCTCGCTAGAAGAAATATTGGAACAATATTGGCCTCATTATAGCTCCTTACCGAACCCCAGGTCTTACGTATTTCATCACGCTCTTTATATTTCTCTGTAGCACTGTGAATAAGAACTAATAGAAACACTTCTCCAACACAGGCATATTTATTTTCAACAATAAATTTGAATTTATGTTTGTTTAGAAGCGGATCCTGGAGATCTTTCTCCCTAGCATGATTTATAAACTTCATATAGTCTTCTTGCATATCGTCACCAGATATTAATTGTTTAAAATCTGCTTCAGCATAGTTGTCTTTTTGTGCTATATCTGTTCCTTGAGCGTCTATTTCTTGTTCGAAAGTTTGCTCACCAACAAAATTTGGCAAAAATTGTGGTTTTAGTTTAACTGGAGAGACTGCGACTGTTTCTTGTGATAGAAGCACCCTTTGTTTGACGTCATGATTTTTGCTGCTGTCGTCAATATCGCCTGAAGGAATGAGAGTCACTAAGTAGACCAGAAATATGAAACTGCCCGTCACCAGAATATAGACGTAATTCCCGCGAAAAACCGCTGCCATCATCCGTTTGACTGCAATGATAAAGAGGAAGAATTACGATAAAAATCGAAATATTTGGGAGAGATAGGTTTGAGCAAACAGTTCAGACCCAGATTAGACTGCGCAGTCTGATCAGCGTTTAAGCTGTTTGTCATTCCAGCTCTTTAAACGCGTTACTGCACTGAAATATTAAACTTTTTTTTTTTGAAAATTACGATAATTATATTTGGTGTCCGAATATTTAGAGTTGTTATGGTAGATTATCAGGATATTGTGCAATGCTTATCGCACCTTCTTACGCAGTCGTGAATGGCTGTTTTTCCCTATAAACTTTCAGTGTAAGCCAGTTTATCTGTTGAAGCAAAATGTCATATATATCGTATATGAAGCCAATGAGGTTCAAATGAGTGGATATAACATTTTTATGCAGAATGTTTGGAACCACTGTGTTTGGAACTATCCTAGAGTCATTATCAGCTACTGCCCTTATTTGTTATTCTGTTTTTTCAGTGAGCGTGCAGTTCTTTTTCGAAAGATCGTCCTAGAAATATAATGTGTGCTGTGTGTTAGAGAGAAAAACATAAAGAAATGCATGGTGATTTTCCAAAATTGCAACAAAAATCACATCTCGATTTCTGATTGATTGGTTACTTGACTGATTTGTTGCTTTACGTCCACGGTAAACAGCTATGGTCATGGCGGTACGGTCAGTTAACCTAACCACATTATTCCTGGGCAGGCTTAGACCCACTAAGCGGTTAACCAGTACTAAGTGCACATACTTTCGCCAGGAACTGACAACTGCCCTTCTTGAATCAGCGGAAGGAGAAACAAAACTATGTGGCCAGACCGGGTATCGAACCCAGAACCTCTAACATATGAGTCAGACCCCTACCGACTGCGCTACGCGGTCTGGATCTCGATTTCTGAGGTCCTTTTAATCTTGATAACAGAGATCGAAAGAAGATCCTAAGTGTAGTCCAGTTAGAAACAAGAAACAGTAATGATAATTGCATTTCGTGTCCAGATGGCAGTTTCAGATTTTCTCAGAAAAAACCTGGAGCAGTTAAAAATAAAATTCAAATGAAAATATTAAACAAAAGAAGTATGAACGTAAGATAATTTTCATAAGAAGTTCATGAGAAATATATATCTTTTGATATTATAGCGAGTTGGTATTGCATTAATTATATTCTATGGACTCTCTGGTAACATTCCGAACACTCATACAGTGCCTAACAAAATTGTTAGCTGATAACAGTGCAAATCTGGTAAGACTCGAGCCAGAATTTTGACGATTCACTGAAAAAATGTAGCGCATAGATAGAAACATAAAACAGAGTATGCAGAAGGAGGAAATTAAAATATCGCTAAAATACCTGTTTTTCCTCCCATATCACGTAAACAAAAAACTACCAGTCAAGGGACAAACTCCACCATAGCAAAGAATATTTTCTCGGATAAAACAATAATTCCAGCTGTATTTATACTCCAACGAGCCAATATGTCGAGTCAATATCGTTTAATGAATGTTTCACATGCAACGAAGACGAAGAATAAGTGAATTAATAATATATGACATTGATAATAAGATGACGTCCACCTGAATAATTGTACCATTTTCTATTGAAGAAAAAGCATCAGTACATAAAAACCTGACAAATGTAAAAAGACTGACAGAGAGACAACACATGCTTACAGAGGAATTCAAAACGTTGCCAGAAAATGGGTTCCTTACTTTAGCTGCTGACAAATTGTGAAAACGCTGACAGAAGGCACGCACGTTGAGATAAGGTAGAAACGCTGACAGGGGATAGAAACGTGGAGAATAGATAAATGGATGATTTGCGATTTTACGTCCTTTTCAACAGTATTTCAGTCATATCAGGACAATGGGAGGGTGATAATGAAAGGCTGTGTGCAATGAAAAGCCGTTTACGGTAGGAAAGATTCTCGCCTCAAGCGGGGCTCGAACCCGGGTCCGCTAGATCAGTAGGCCTGCACTTATCCCACTGACCTACCGGGGCTCCTAAAACGTGAAGGAAAAGCTTTGTTACTAGATGTTAGTTCAAATCACATGTTGTTTCAAAGTTAAAGCTATTGCAAAATGGGATACAGATAAACAAAATTCTGAGACTTCCTCCTGAATCCCATTTGTATTATATTGT